>CM060884.1:48425000-49743750 GCA_030762935.1 Hymenopus coronatus | reverse complement strand
CACACACACACATACATACACACACACACACACACACACACACACACACACACACACACACACACACACACTTATAGGGTGCACTATTTAAGTTGATACTGTTATGAGAAGTGAGAAAAATATATAGAAATGGTAGATTCCCATTTTAAAAACATTAATTGACTCTAAAATAATCATCACAACATCCTTCAAATAAAACATGGTATTTGCTTTCCCCAATAATACCCAGCAAATTTTATTCAAGAATTTCTTTCTAAAATGCTTAGTTTTGGAGATATTGTACACTCAACTGTGTGTATATATAAATTGCAAATATAAACTGGATATCAGTAATTTATATACTTGTGCATTTGCTTCAGTGCTACCAAATTCAATTTAAACTGATTGTTATGTAATTTGTTGTTAAGAGGTTTCATACCTGGAATGTGGTTCTCAACTGTTGCACAGATCGAGACAATGAGTGAAGACATCTTACTGCTGCCAATCTAACTTTTGGACTTGGATCTTGTAGCCCGCTTACAATGTGATCCATTAAATTATCTGTGTCTATTATTTTCTTACGGATATCCTCATCATTTGCTCCTAAAGAAGCAAATGCCTGAAATGTTAAAATATAAAGTTTATTCTTTGTCTCACATTATACAATTTTAAAAATTTATTTTGGTTTTATTTTATTTAATTATTTTTCCAATGTTAGAGAGAGGGAGGGTGAGATCCACAAAACCTTACATCAACAATACTGAGATCCACAAAACCTTACATCAACAATACTGATGGGTATTTACCACAAATTCAGAAATTTTCATGCGCAGCTTTTCATTTCATCATGAGGAATTGAAACTGATGGTAAATTTCAGTTTCAACTTAATTAAATATCTCTAGTTTCTATTTTGCTCATGAATGAGCAAAGGGATGTGAGCACTAACCACTGAATATGAGGGCAGCACTGATAATTTTTAGAATGACATATTAATAAAACCAATTGAAAACTGCTTATTTGACAGTTGATTGCCGTGCAGTTTCTTTGATTTGCTTTAATAATAATTTAAAGATTTTGTGTTTACCCAAAACTGAATTTGATTAGAAATCATTTCTGCTGTGTTTTTAGGCTAAGATATATGCCATCTTAACCTGTGTTATGCATATCTTTAATGTGTTAGGCAGATGAGTGGAGGGTATATCTATTTGGATAGCCTGCCAATGGTTAAAACAACATTCAATTTGGATGCTGGATAGACTTTGGTAAATCTGGATGGTAAATCTGCAAGTTTCTTATGAACCTAACCAGAACCAGGCCCTAGAGGTGTTGTTGGCTATCTTATTTGCCATAACACTTTGAGAGCAACTCTATATAATTAGACTTAAACAAGACCCATCATGCACAAAATGTTAGAAGGATTTTAAAACCTCCCAGCATATTCTATATGAATATGAGACATTCAATATTCATACATGTGTGACCCTAGGCTCCTTTTGTGTGGAGCCTGAAGGTATGAGAAGGGGTGACATTAAGGACATGGTCTGTTTTATATGTCTTGAGTACAGCCCAGACAATGAGGCATAAAGGACTTCAAGAGCCTATGTGCATGGCTTCTCTGAGGATATATTATTATTATTATTATTATTATTATTACATCATCATCATCATCCTGTTCATTCACAATATTTTTTTACAATAAGAGCCATGCTGCATGGAACTGATTTCAATCAGGAGAAGCTTACAGTGAGTTTTTTTTTTTCAAGGGAATGTTGTTCATCAGAGATACATTAATACTTTGCCAGCAAACAAAGTGATGAAAATAATACTAAACAAAGTGAAATACAGATAACCTCAAGGATGATATGGAAAACATTTAATAGGCCATATATCACTTTGATAGCTAGAGAGAAATGATTTCAGAGCCATACATGATATTTTCCCAAATAATAGAGCCATCAAAGTAAGAGATAAAACAGCAGTGCGTTTCTATCTCCTGTTCTGTTTGTCTGTACATTATAATGTATATTAAAATCCATTTGCATATAGAAATAAGAAAATACATTTAATACGAGGTTTGGTACATTGAGACACCAGCAATAAGTATGATAGATATTAAACAGCTCTCTGTGGATATTACAGAACAGAAAAAAAGTACCTATTTTCACCATTGCAGCTTATTTCCACCTGAAGACTTAAAAGTGATGAATGTTAGACAGTAAATCCAAACATAGCTATGTTACACTTTCATCTTTAGCACGTCCTAGTTGGTTCTAATTTACATCATAACTCAATGGCAATGCTGAAATTATAATTTTACTGTTCATGATGCTTGCAGTAATATTGCAAATGATTTTATTTAAGGTAAGTCAGAATTAGAAACATTCACATTGCTTTTATGGCATAATCAATTGCAAAAGAGGGTACTGCAGAAATGATCTACAATGCCCTTGAGGGAGGAATGGAATGAAAAATATGGTTTACTGTTGCATGGAACAAAATAATAACTGGAAAATTGACAAGTTATACAGTTGACAGTTACTTTTTAATGTGCAAATGTTTTAGTGAAGTAATTTAAAACTTTTTGAGGACAGTTTTCGGGGCAAGGATATCTCTCTGATTAAAAAGGCTAAAAATACAGCAGTTGTGCATGGACCATAGGAACTTTACATATACCACTATATTTATAAATGCAATTACAAGAAATATTGCAGCTTAAAAATAAATAGGTTATATGGCGTGGTATTGCTTTCGGACCTTGAGGTATAAGGTTAGGTGTCCCGTAAACCTTTTTAACTATGAAAAACTACAATACAAAATCCAAGAAGTAGAACAATTCTTATATCTCCTGACCTTTATGAGAATCCTCCTCCCATCAATGTAGGTATAAACTACCAAAAACAAACATCAACCTACTAAAAACAAGCTTAAGAAGTTTCACTGAAATATATTAAGTCTATTAGTAATGTGTACCTAAAGTTCATTAAATTAGCAGAGGTGAGACATACACTATTTTCCCACTTTAATAAGTCCGTATAAGAGCACTGGCAAAACAAAAAGTTTGGTATAGGAGAGCGGATTCTGAATATTAGTATAAAGTGACACTGCCTTACACAGAATGGCTATTTAAAAACCAATCCACAAGTGTATTATTGTATTAAGGGAATTTATAGGTATATTACATAGCAATTTTCACAAAAATAAATCATACACCACATATTCCAATTTTCTTAATTTGTGTCTCATTACACCTTCATATTGGGGAAGTAAATTAGTTCTCACTTTGCATATTTGAACATTTTTAAAATGTAATTTTTGGTTCAGGTATTGGCTTGTAGATAAATAACCTAATCATTTATCAAAAACAAATTTTGGTACATTGTTACATATTATTGCTAAATACAAATACTGAGATTCTTATACTTAACCGCTTAGTGCCAGCCCAAATAGCAAAATGCTGTCTGAAATAATGTGCAAGCAATTTTAAAGGAGAAGGCAGGATTTTAAATTTTAGTAATAAAATGAGTATCAAATGGCATAGAGAGCTGAATCTTTTTTTCATTTTTATTAAATATTTTTGTCTACTGAATAATATACTGTACTTATTTATTTATATATATATATATATATATATATATATATATATATATATATATGGGCAGTAGTTTTTATATTTTTAAAAATTTGAAAACAAAAGAAAATTTTGAAAATAAAATTAAAAATCCCAAACTAATCAATAATTAGGCATACAGAACCTCACTACATAGAAAGTTAAGGCTAATTAAATGAAAGTATGGATATTTCTTTACTAAAACAGTATTCTAGTTTGGTCTGATGTTTTATTTTTAAAATACAAAAAATGAATTCACCTAACCTGAAACTGAAAAAAAAGTCACAAAAACACACACACATAAGCATGATACCCCTATTAATGAAAACGTCATATAGCAATTGGATAAAATGTAACATAGATTACTGTGCAATTTACAATTTAGCATTTGTGTTGTTGCCTAGCTGAGTGGTTGAATCACATTGTATTCGTTGTCTGGTTACACCTCTGTAAATCCATTTTCATAAGTACACCAATTATTTGCATGCATACGAGGTCCGTTGTTATTGGAAGCCTTTTCATTGCTGAAGTTAGAATATATATCTTCCTCTCTTACGTCGATGTCAGAAACTCTTTCATCAAGGTCTGAAAATTCAGAACTACTCGTTTCCTTCTAATACATCGCGAACCGAAGCTCTTACTTTCTCTTTGGTTTGTAACCTTCAGCTAGATGACGCCATGTTTCAGGATAAACAAACACCAGCTAGAGAAATTAAATTTATAGCTAATTTAGTGCTTTGGAGTAAAGTTAAGATCCAGAAACGCTCCAGAAAACCTTTCTCTATGGCTATGAAGTAGAAAATACACATACTTTCCCACCAGAAAGAGTTAAAACGGCAATTAGATCGTGATTGGTAATTTTTGCAGAATTTTCGGATCACGATTAGATCGTGATTGGCACTAAAAGGGTTAACCAGAAGTGGAATTTTTCCATAGACCAAACAATTGTACATATTTCATTCTCTAAAAATGAAAATAAGCCAACTTACCCTAAAAGCTGCCTGCTTCATTTCTTGTGCAGTCTTCACTTCTTGCTCTAATCTCTGTGCAGTCTGACTGGGATTCAGTTGTACATTGAGTGTGCTAGGTGGCTCTGGTTGATAACGGAGAAATTCAGCAAGAGTTGGGACTAGATGATTAGAAATAGAAGCCAGTCGCTGCAGTTCAGTGTCCACCTCTGTCAGATATGCCAGTGTCTCTGCAGCCAATACCCGTTCCTCATAGGTTCTGTCTTTCTTGCAAAGACGTACCTATAGATCAATACAAAGGCATCATGGTTTATGATATCCATTATTGCTCGAGTTAAAGTAACATAATCAAACTTGATGCTTTTATAACATTTCCTGGGGAAATGTGATCATGTTTGTATCTTTGTGGTACACTTCATTGGTATAGCTTCTAACATTACTCTAAACTATTTTTTGTGAATCTTTGACATTGAATTTTGGATGGAGTACCTACTTGTCAATGGTAGAGAAAGTAATAAAACATTACAATATCACAAAATCTGGTCATCAGAAAAAATTAATTAATGAAACCTCAGAAAAATCTACATTGTTTGATCAATGGGACAGATTTAATATTGAAGATAACTCATTTAGCTTAACTATCAATGCGGTCAAAGAATGTCTGTCTCCATGGTCAAATGGTCAGCAAGCTTACTTCTCACCCAGAGGTCCCAGGTTCAATTCCCAGATGGGACAGGGAATTTTTCTTTAACCAGAATTATTCCCTATCCCCCACAGAGTTGGAAGTATGTATGTTAGAGTGAATGTGTACGTGTTCGAGGAAAATAAAATGATTTAAACCCAAAATAAAGAATCTACAGATGAGTTGTTTCTAATGCAAAGCCCCCGATATGAACTTAAGACATTAAAGGGGGCTACATAACTGAAAAGAAAGAGGTCAAATAAGGAATGGTATGAAACTTACCAGACAAGGAAGAGTTCTATAGAGTATTTTGGGGTCCTCTGCACTGATTGCTCCAGCTCTGTGCATGTAAGTAACACATCTGGCTGAGGCCATCTGCATCTCA
Source organism: Hymenopus coronatus (assembly GCA_030762935.1). Classification (NCBI taxonomy): domain Eukaryota; kingdom Metazoa; phylum Arthropoda; class Insecta; order Mantodea; family Hymenopodidae; genus Hymenopus; species Hymenopus coronatus. The sequence goes on along the minus strand of CM060884.1, from coordinate 49,738,128 downwards.
CTTGGTTTGTCTCTCGCCATTAACCCCACCAGTAGGTCTGGAACCGACTTCCCACCAAAACTGCAAAACCATTAAAGACTATAACATAACACTTCAGCATCATTTTACTTCAATAGTTATAGTTTTATTCTATTTCAAAAACCATGTAAAATGATAATTCCTGATACGTCTTACAGCTTAGGAAATTTTGTTTTAAAAGAATTGTTTAATGAATGTTGTTTTGTTAGTAATTAATGGTAACAGCAATAATTATGGGGATAAACATTTAAGATTATTGCTGTAATAATACCATGAGTTTCGTTTATAGATGAGCCATAGATCAAGCATTTACTATTTTTGCATCTGTAATATCTTATAAATATGACACTGAAGTATGGGATGTAAATTCAATTATTTTATTTATTTATTTATTCTAAGCTATGTACAGGTGAATATAACCAATGAACAGCTCTGACTCTTTACCAGTCATGCTTTACAGTATATTTAATTTCTTAATTCTATTTTATGAAATTTGTATTTTGCTGTTTTACTCTTTTACTGTCCATATCCATTTACTCTTCACTTGTTTAAGACTTGGCAATACAATTCATAAAATTCTAAAAATGTTTCATACCCTCCATCAACTATCTTGTCTTTGCTGTGTCTAAACTTCTCTGGTTTCTTCAGCATTTAACTACTTAACCAAGTATTTCTAATATTTACATAAGTTTCTCCCATCCTAAAATTCAAGTCTCCCATAAATGTAACCTCATAAATTGCATATTTCTTAACTTTTTTTATATCTTTCTGTAGTTGATCAACAAGGTCAGGATTATGAAAGTACAAGGGGATAGGAGGATTATATACTATTCCTATATGTGGAGGATAAGCAAATAGCCAAAAATGTTCCTATACAACCCATAGTATCAATTTCATAGGTCAGTGTCTGATTTTTGACATCAAACCAGTCTAAGACAGGCTCATCCAGGCTTGACAGATTTATTTCATATAATATCGCCAGAATTATTTTAAAAATCGTAAAATTCATTTTGAAGTCGCCCAATTAATTTTACAGTGATGTTTTCTTTGTAGGGGGCTGAAAAACGTTTCTAAGATTTGGTGTAGGACTATTGCTGCTAATTTTATTTTTGAGGGGCACTTGTTTCTTTAGGTCAGACTAATGGGCTCTTCAGCCCCCCCCTCCTGCCCCAAAAAGTGTTATCATTTGGGAACCTTCTAAAGCCATTTATTTACTTCAGGTTCTCAAACCAACTTCACTTTTTATTAATGTTTCATTTAACTACATGGTCATATCTGCATTTTCCTTTGGAACATATTGCCAATTGGTAACCCATATGTTATCATTGGGTTTCTGTTTTTCTTTGGATTTTATTAATTAATTTACACACACATCCACACTCCCATGCATACTTCTAGTCTCTGGGGAAGATAGCAAATAATTTTGGCTAGAGAAAAATTCTCAACCCACTGCCGGGAATCGAACCCCAGACACTTGGCAAAGCAGGAACGTCGCTCTTGTTAAAGTGTTTGTTGCGTTTTCCCCATTGCCCATTATTAATAGTATTATTTACTCATATTACTGTATAAGCACTGAGTTTAAACTGCATTGATTCAAACATCAACACCGCCACATAAAATATTAACATGTATTTGCTCCATTGATTCAAAAAGTTCTCTTGAAATCGTGTGACTGAGGTATAAACATAAAATAGGGGGACGAGGAAAATAGTATGGCATCTAGTTTCTCTTCTGTGATTGCAGGTATTTTACAACTAGCACTATTTTCATAGCAGTGACTAAACAAATATACTATAACTATACCTTTTAGTACATTATTTAATTTGTGAAACAACGTAACCTATACAAGAATAAATTTAATGTATTTTTATGATTAAAGATACAGCCCAAAAATTCACAAATCACCCCAATTAAAAATCAGTCACAAAGTCATTAATTTAGTAGTGATTTTTCACCCAATCCGGCAACCCTGGGCTCATCCATGGACTGATGGAGACCACATTGCAAAACATCTGTACTCCTCTTTTGTCCTTACCTAGGCCTGACTTTTTTTTCATATGTTAATGCTTGTATATTAGAATGGAATTTAAATCAATAAGAGATTGGCTTATCCAGGGCTGATGCGAAACAGACAAGTAGAAACTGCCACATTAAACGAAGAACACCAAAAAGATATGAGAAATATTAGCACCATGGACTCGACTGTACAAGAAGAAGTACGAGGGCCGTTCAGAAAGTAGCCTCCGGTTGATTGCAAGAAATTCACCAAGTTAAATAAAAATATTATAATATATACATCTTACAACTACATCTTTGCACTATTTTTCTACATAGTTTCCATAACGATTGAGGCACTTATCGTATCTGTTCACAAGCTTTGAAATTCCTTCTGCATAAAAATCACCCGCTTGTGCCTGGAGCCAGCCTGTGACCGCATCTTTGAGCTCTTCGTCGTCATCAAACCGCTGGGACCCGAGCCATTTCTTCATATGCATGAAGAGGTGATAATCGCTTGGCGCCAGATCTGGGCTGTAAGGTGGATGGTTGACAACGTCCCACTTGAAGGACTCAAGAAGGGCTGTTGTTCTGTGAGCAGAGTGAGGACGGGCGTTATCGTGCAAAAAAAACGATACCGGAAGTCAGCATATCACGGTGTTTGTTCTGTATAGCCCGTCGTAATTGTTTTAGTGTTTCACAGTACACGTCTTGATTAATGGTCGTCCCACGTTCCATGAACTCAACCAACAACACCCCTTTTGCATCCCAAAACACTGTTGCCATCAATTTTCGGGCAGAAAAATCTTGCCGGGCTTTTATTGGTTTGGTAGGCGAATTTGAATGTGCCCACATCTTTGATTGTTCTTTTGCCTCAGGGTTCACGTACTTAATCCAGGTTTCGTCCCCGGTCACGATTCTGTTTAACAATGGTTCACCTTCGGCCTCATAACGTGACAGAAAGTCTAATGCAGAGGCCATTCTTTGAGTTTTGTGGTGGTCGGTAAGAATTTTGGGCACCCATCGTGCACAGAACTTACGGTAACCCAATCTTGCTGTCACTATCTCGTACAAGAGAGTCTTAGAAATCTGTGGAAAATCAGTAGACAACTCCGACATTGTGAAACGTCGGTTTTCACGAACTTTTGCATCAACTGCCTGAACGAGTTCGTCCGTGACCAATGATGGTCTACCACTCCTCTCTTCATCATGAACGTTTTCTCGTCCACTTTTAATAAACGTACCCATTCACGGACCACTCCTTCACTCATAACTCTTGGTCCGTACACGGCACAAAGCTCACGATGAATAGCTGCTACAGAATATCCTTTGGCTGTAAAAAAACCTTATAACAGCACGCACTTCACATTTGGCAGGGTTTTCTATTGCAGTACACATTTCAAACGGCCACAAACACTAAACTAGCGCAGGTACGACTTTCACTCGACCACGGCTTGATGCCAACTGACCTGCTGAGTGCGTGAATGCACAGATGGCGTCGCTACTCCCCCCACTACCCGCACTGTGACCATCGGAGGCTACTTTCTGAACGGCCCTCGTACATATCACATTCGTTAAATTCAAATTGTGAATCCAAATTAAATGAGCATTGGGTATGAATATAGCTTTCTATATATATATATATATATATATATATATATAATTTTTACTTCAGTTTCCCCAAACATTTCTTAAGGGTATAACCTATAGAAGGCCTTATGTCCAGATAAAAGTGTATATGATGCTCAAAAAAATAAAACTCTGAGAGCAGTAGCTCCTAGAAAAAAAGAGAGAAAAGAGAAATACTTGCCTTGAAGTAGCAACAATGGCCGAGACCTTTTGATTCTGGAAACACATGTTGGCAAGACATTTTAGAGCTGGCATCTGCACCTTATAGTGAGGCGAACAAAGCAGTGCAGCCAAAGCTGGTACTGCTCCCTGGTTACACAGCAGGTTTTGGTTATCTGTTGTCTGCAACATCATATTCATTATGTTACAGTTCAAGAAATAGAATCTGGAAAACTGTTTGCTATGTTAATAAAAGTTCAGAATGATATTTCTGATTTCCTGTGCTACGGGAGTTTCTACCTTGTGTTAATGAGCCTTGATAATATTTAATCTCAAATTACAATTATTATTCTTTGTTGCTGTGATTAAATATGAGCTGGATAATTTACTACCCGATAATTGTTCTAAATATTAGATTATTGAACAGAAATTAATAATGCAGAATCTAGTTTTTAAATAACCATTCTAGCTTTAAAATTACATGTTATGATTTGTTTTCTAATAGCTAGTATCTCAACTACTGCCATATCTAAACTCGGCATTTAAAAGCCAGGCAAGTAGCATCGATTTGATCAATGCACAGCAGCAAGAGGGTTAAAAAAATCTTCTCAGGACCAACATAGAAGACAAAATTAATACAGAAAAAGGGATTTATGAAATTGACTGCGAAGGCTGCAATAAATTATACTTAGGGAAGACAAAGAGGAACATAGACCCAAGGTTCAAAGAACATATGTGAAATGTGGGGTATAAACAAACCAAGAAATCAGCATTGGCAGAGCATTTTTGGTTCACAAATCATTGGTTGAAACAGTTAAAAGCTCTTAAGAAACCATTTTTTCCATTTGGGAAATATTATACATCTGTAAAAATATACATAACCTATTAAACTTCAAAATCCAAAGTAAAAATGTACTCATCATACCGTTATGTCCAGCCAGAAAAATGCCATTCAACATTTACAAGAGAAAACATGGCAGTGAACCCAGGTTGAAAAGGAGACAGTCTCTGAAACATGTTCCAATAAGGTTTGGTCAAATTGAGCGAAGCTAGAATTATTCATCCAGCTTGTTCACTTATCTTGTTCAATTTCAAAGTGAAATTTTATTACACATCATTATTATATAATTTTTATGCTTATATCAGGGGCGTTGACTCAAAGAACATTCTTTGATTGCAGCTTATTTAAAGTTTGCTTTTAGTGATTTCTATATTGAAGCATACTGGAGTGTATTAAACAAATTGTACCATTAATAAGTGAGCACCATGTATTTGGCAGTTACGTCACCCAAGTATTAGGAGAAATTTATAGGAAAGAAGTTTAAATGATCTCCTAGACCTCGAATTCTCTAATACCGTCAGGGTCAAAAACAAGAGTTCAGTCAAGTGACAATGGATAGACGAGTTTAAAGAGGGAATCGTGATCATCTTCAACGTTGTCCGACTTTTACAGAAGATTACAGCCTCCCAGCTAAATATTAGAGTGCAAGAAAATGAATGATTCCATTATCATTAACATTAGATACCAACCACCATATTGAAGCATACTCGCACTCACTTCCACATGCATGGTTCTAATTTAAAAAAATGTTTCCGCTGTGGCCATAGTTGGTACCCAGTACTTTCAGCTGGTAGAATGATATCCATTCGGCTACAGAGGTAACCTGCATCTTGCTATGCAAAAGAGCATTTTATCCCAAAACCTACATCATAATATGCTTTCTTTCTCTGTTTACCCCCAAATGTATGACTTACAACATATGTTGAGAGGCAGAGGCTCTGGATCAGAGAGAAACCAGGACCAGTCCAATGGCCGATATGAAAATGAGGAAGTGGATGATATGAAATGACAGAGAAATGGATGACAGGAAAGATGGTTATGGAGCAACTGGTGGAATGAATGGCTGGGTAAACTAGAAAACCACCTGCCCAGATACCACTTCATATTTATCATTACTACCTTCATATTTGTTGTTCTTCATAACTAAATCTGTTACTCAAGGCACAATTTTTCTTTTTGCTTTGCAAGCACACCTTTAACTCAATTTGCAGGCCTCAGCAGCCATTATTCTGATTGATGAAACACTTTTTTACCAAAACGTGGTTTTAAACTTTTTACCCATTAAATAAAATTATTGTTATTGATGAAACTAGTCCTAGATGTCATAATTTCATACCTCTATAGGCATATGATAAAGACCTGAAAACTTCAATAACTTGTATTACATTATGGATTTCTTACCTTGCAGCCAGCTGTAAGAATTGTAGCCACGCAAACTTGGTTAGATACAGAATGAGGCAAAAGACTCAACAGATGTAGTGGGAGATTTTCGTCCTGACAGATTAGGCTAATAGGAGCACAAGGATATTCAAAAATAGTCTTCAGACAGCGAAGACAGGCTTCTATCAGCTTTGAATCTTCACTTCCCAGACCTGCAACAAATTTTACTTGACAATTTTCTTTATAAACATCTTCTGTGAGAGGTGTAATATAATTTGCCTTAATTCGCAATACCAGTAAATACAAACTGAGCTATAGATGATATTCAAGACTGCGCTGCTTGTTAATGATTTAATAACACGTTAATTATTTGAATAAAAAAATCTGAAATGTTATATTAACATGACTCTCCTTTCTATTTTACAGCAAACTATTCCTACAAAATCTTATTCTTCTATCTACTTCATGCTAAACCCAGATAAATATTAGCAAAAATGGTTTTATTACATATTTTCTTATGGATTCAAGGTACACATAGTAAGCTCTTTAGCACCTGATCTCTATGTGATGGCACTGAAATTCCCTTCTATTTGCATGACTAGGAAGTAATTGAATGGGAACGAATGAATTATGAATACTCATTTGAGAAAAGCATACGTAATTAGAAATATAAACCAAATATAATGAATACGAGGGTGGTCTAAAAAGTTTCCGACCTCAACATGAGGATAGCAGCACTCGTAAATAAAAGCTAGTGAATTTTGTTGTTCATCTGTTGACAGTTATTCACCAAAGTTTCAGCCATTTTGGACACTCAATTGTTATGTAACAGTCATTTGAGTGAGGTGATGTGAGCATTTTTATGAAAATGGACAAAATTGAGTATCGAGCTGTCATTAAATATTTGTTTTTGAAAGGCAATATGCCTACGCAAATCAAAGATGAGTTGGATTCTGTGTATGGGGACTCTGCACCATCATTTACCACAATGAAATTTTGGACAGCTGAATTTAAACGTGGCCATAAGAGCTTGGGACACGATGAACGTTCGGGACGTCCAAAAACTGCAATTACCGATAAAACCATCGCAAAGTTCACCAAATGGTGCTAGACGGCTGCCGAATTAAAGTGAGAGAGATAGCAAAGGCTATGAACATGTCAAAAGAACATGTTTGTCACATATTAAATCAACATTTAGACATGAGAAAGCTGTCCACGCGTTGTGTGCCGTGTTTGACCAAAAACGTGTTCGAATGAACATTTCCAATGCTCTGTTGGCGCAGTTTAGGTGCAATAAATCCGAGTTTTGGCGCAGATTAATTACTGTAGATAAAACTTGGATACACCATTATACACCCGAAACAAAAATACAGTCCAAACAGTGGACTGCAAAGGGGGAACCGGCTCCAAAAAAAGCAAAAACTGTTTTTTCGGCTGGGAAAGTGATGGTGACTGTTTTTGGAATAATCATGGAGTTATTTTAATTGATTATCTTCAAAAAGGAAAACCATTTCAGGAGCATACTATGCATCATTACTTGACAAGCTGAAGGCAGAAGTTGCGGAAAAATGGGCACATTTGCTGAAAAAGAAAATCCTGTTTCACCATCTCACATCTCAGTGGTTGCAATGGCAAAAATCCACGAATTATGGTTTGAACTGCTTGACCATCTGCCTTACTCATCAGATCTAGCCACAAACGACTTCTTTTTGTTCCCTCATCTGAAAATTGCGCTCGGAGGACAGAGATTTTCGTCAATGAAGAGGCAATCACCTTCGTGAACAATTATTTTGCAGAGAAAAACACAGAGTACTATTTGGACGGGTTACAGAGATAGGAGCTTCGCTGGGAGAAGTGTGTAGAATTACAAGGAGACTATGTTGAAAAATAAAAAAAAAAAAAAAAATTCTGAAAAAACGTCTTGTATCTTTATTAGGTCAGAAACTTTTCAGACCACCCTCGTATTTCCGAAATGGTCAACTTTACAACAACAAAAAAGTATTTTACATAAATTGTGTGTTTTAAAGAGGCCTAAGATTTTGTCTCTTTCTTACAGTTTACCAGTAATGCAAAAATCGTTCAAATTGAAGAGAGCATCAGGGTTATACCCAGAAAATTCAAGATACACATTTGTCAAGCAAATGTCTTCAATGATCACATTTTAATAAAAATGATTAGAGCTAGTTTTGAGAAAATAGTTTGTTTTTTTTTAATCTTTTATATAAAGGGTGCAGAGATTTTTTTTTAAAAATCTTCATGTCACATCCTTGAAAGATACTGACTTATATAACAAGTTTGATACTTAACTAAGTTTTTCTTTTTGAATTACGCTGCTCGTAGACATACACACCTTTTTTCTGTTTTTTTCTGATTCAGGGGTCCTCAAAACGTATATTTCCAATGAAATCTTAATATCAACTGTTTGGGTGAAATACAATACCTTCTCTAGCCAATATATTGTAACAAGATAGAGAAAAAAGAGTTGAATTAAAAGTAGCAGAAGAATTTTATAGAGCATTAGAAAACATAATAATAATAATAATAATAATAATAATAATAATAACCACAATAATAACAATAATAACCATAACAGCATTATTATTATTATTATTATTATTATTTTACTAAAATTTTCAGCTGTAGCAAAAATCGATATATTATTCAGCAATGTACCTGTTAATTTTGCTGTTGCCTTTGGGGCACTTTGACCCAACAAGAAGTATCTTTTATTATTAGTTCTGATTTAATGGCTGATACTTGTAATTTTATTTATTTATTTCTAGTCACATCTATTTCTGATAAAACCATTCATTTTTGTAAGGAAATTATTTTTAATATCAGAACTGTTTCACTTTTGTTCCTTGGGTCATATTGACCCTACTCTTTTATATTAATTTCTATACTTCATGGTTCGCTGTATCCAAATACATACCCATGTCAATGTACATAATAATGCAGGTATCTACTTGTGTATGCATCACACATTTTTACTATGTGTGCACCTTTTATTGGGCGCTCATCTCCCTATTCATTCAGTAGTCTCAAGCAATTTTGGTAGCACAGCAAAGTAATTTCATTGAGACATGAAGTCATACACCCTAATATCTAGTGGCTTCAATGCTAAGGTTTCATTCTGTCTGTAGATCCAGAGATCATACATGCGCTGTATTTCATGTAATAATTCAGATAGTTCATGGTAAATTAGATAATGGCAGGTGACCCCTCCCTCTTTTCCCCAAACCTTGCTTCCCCAAAAACTAGTGCTCAAGAAAAAGTGCACACATAGTATTTAATTTGAGGATGTAAATATAGAAGAATATGTCAGTTACTTATGCCTGATTGACAGTTGAATAAAAAGGAGATTTACTTTAGTTATTCATAAATAGACACATTATAACATGGCAAACTATAACATTAGCAAACAAAAAGTGAAATGGATGCATTAGGCAATATATTTGATAGTGAGGAGAATATTTCAAAAAAAGTTGGACTAGTCAAAACAGCCTTCATCCTACATCAAAATGGGAAGATGTACTTCAGAGAATGTAGTTAGAAGTGACTATTTGTAAACTGTGATTGTAGTTTAATTGAAAAATAATATTGTTTGAGTTTCCACAATATGGATGAACAGTTTGAAGTGATCGATCTTGCAATTGTTGAAACGATTAGCGAATCTGCTGAACACAGTGGCTATGAGGAACTGCCTGAACAAATTGTACCAGTGATCACTTACACTGGGTTTGGCAGCACGTTACATCAAGCAGCAAGCGGAAGTTACTTCAATTAATACCATGCAGCAACTAACAGTGCTGCTAAAAATGAGGTTCTGCTTTAAAACAAATGGCTTTGGGCAGTTTGTTTAAAATATAACTTATACTTTTGTAATTTGGAAATGTTAGTCCTTATATGTGGTAAATACTATATGGTTTTATTTTTAAACCATTATTGGGCTCATTAAACATTTATTCATGATTTACACATTGCTTTAATGATATTTCTATGTAATCCAAATTTTTTTGAGATTCAAGCACCCTCAGGTATTTCAGGATGCTATAATGGGTTGGAGCACTTCCATGATCAGATATCTCTAAAAAACACGAGAAAAATATATCTCAGATACTTGTGCCACTGTAGGATTAAATGAGTTTGTTTTGCTTTGTATTGCTTCTGATTCCATTTCATAAAGGACTCACCACTGATAAGCATTGGCACCACTCCCAGATCAACAAGAGCTTTCACATGATCCTCAGTTCCCTTTGCAAGAGAGCCCAGAGTTATTGTTGCCTCTACTTTAATCTGCACAGGCATCATATTGTCTCCCAAAAGTTGAAGAAGCCTTGGTACAACTCCCTGTGCAATGACATTGCCCTTCTGTCTGTTGCTGCCAATAACAGAGTTCTTCAGACACCTGTTTTAGTAAACACATGTTTAAAATTGTAATTAAATTATCAATCTATACCTTAGACATCCCAAAAGTATAAAATAACTTATTTTGAAACTGTATGATTAATATTCACAAATTCTCTCTAAATGGATAATCTAATTTCTAAATCATATGTTAAACATCACATTATATTTTCAAATGTAATCTTTATAAACCCATACACTGCTGTTTGACCTATGAAACATTTTGATGAAATTAACTTAGACAATAACAATAATTAATGACACTGCATCATATTGATTCACATACTTCTTAGGTTCTGTTTACAATGAAAACTAAGTGCAGACACAGAATAGGCACATGACAGAGTCACTCAACTTTCTAAAAATGTAATTTGATTAAGAGAACTCAAGACAGATAAGTTAAGCCTACGAGCAATATAGGGTTCAATTAAATGGTTAACCAATCTGAGTGTGACAATTTTGCTATTTTCATTTTGCTCCTCAATCCCCTATCTATTTCAAATAAATTAATTGATTTTAGTGCTTTGAAAGGGCACTGAAATATTCATTATACGAAGCATTATCTAAGGGCCGCAATGACAGAGAAACTATTCTTTTATGAGATCTTCTACATAGCATGCATACAAAATGCTATATTGCTGTCCCGAAATGTGAGTGATGCCCTTTAGTTTAATACTTGAAAAAGTCATCTCTCAATGTTAACTAATCTCTAGGGCTCGGATTTTATGCAATTGCATATTCTATTCCTGTATATGTAATTAAAAGAAAATATAAAATTGCATATTTTTACATATTTTGAGGTATAATACACATTTCACATCATACTACATAATTTTACATATTTTAAGATCAATGCAGAGTTACATTTTCATCAATTCCACACATTTCTGTTAAGCAAGAAAGGCAAACTATTGTAAGTTTTATTATTGAGTTTCTCATATCTACTTTGTCGCCAGTCCCATAAATTTTGGTTACATTCAAAGCTATATTCCACAGTTTGAAGCGGACAGCAATAACTCCTTTTAGATTTACCTTTCTTCTACAGTAAGCACTGCAAAGCCATGAGTGATGTCACTGATGAACTTCTCTTCTGAATCTGCAGTGTCTGTGAGTGAATTCTTGTCAGTATTCAACAGTTCCAAAGTGGCCAGTTCAAGTCATTTCAGCTGGCAGATAGTATCAAGAAACTAGAGACTTCAATTATGCCTCTCTCCAAGTTGTGGGAATAATGGAAGATACAGTTCAGAAGGTCAGCATTGTACCAGGTGAAGTGGGTGGAGTAGTTCATATTAGACTGCAATCTGTGCTGGATAAGAACCTCGGATACTCTGATCTTATTGTTTTGTCTCGTTTATTTTAACAATGAAATTAGAGAACATAAGAATAATTGGGCAATGTATTTCAATGTGACTTAAACACCTTTACCTCCGTAATTTGTAGCAGAAGTGAACTGATTAAGAATTAACATTGAAGAATTTACTAGCCTACCTATGAACTTCTATTTTGTAGCAAAAAAAATTATGTATAATGCTTCATTACATATTTACACATTTTACCAATTTTGATTACATATTTCTTAACTTGATATTCCATACAATCCAGGTCCTACTAATCTCTTTTACTCATTCATTCTCAACAGTTGCAATATGATCCACAAATGCTTTGCCCAATTTCCTGTTTTTGTTTTCAGACAAAACATAGCCATGAACTTATTAACTACAATCTAGAAGCACTCAAAATGACTTATTTCCTACCAGTGTAGTAATTGCAATTAATATCTATTTTAAGAAGATTAATTGTAGATTAACCTGCCTTCAGTGCATTTGCACATCCCATACACTGATTACGTTTTCATATAATTTTTGAAGGTCTTATGTTAAAAAATTCTGAATGCTATAATCAATTTTGCTATAAGGTGACTCCAGTTATGGAATTCATTGCATTAGCAAGTGAATTTTTGTACTGTTCCTTTGGGAGTTCCATATTGAATTATAGCTATTACAAGATATCTCATATCAATTGTAACCTGTTCAGTTTTAACAATTGAGTTATACACCTATACATTGGTTGTGAACAATGCCTAAAAACTATCTTTAACATAGATAACAACATTTGCTGTGGAAATTAAATCTACTGTTTATGCTACTGTGATAATAATATATCTACAGAAAAATAGTTGTCAATAATTGTCTATTGTAACAATGTAATGTTTTAGGTGCTAACATTTTGTTCCTCCTGGGTGGCATAGATTTTCATCCCTTCTACATATTACATTATCATTTCATTGATATTCAGCTAATCTAAACGTAAATAAGATTAAGTATTGTTAGTGCTTTCAAATACCCTTTGGATGCTTGAAGTTTAGATTTTCAATATCTGGATATCCAAAGTCCTGTTACAACAGACATTTCAAATTGTGTGTTTGGGGGCTAAAAATCCTTTTGATTTTAATTTGTATTTGAATCCATACAAAATATAATATTAAAGTATACATTAACTGTGTTACAACCACTACCATCAAGATTCTATTTAACTTACACGATAGCTTCCATACATTTGTCCACCTCTGGGGAATACAGCTCATCTATATAAGAACGTGAGCTTTCCACATCCTGAAATATTAAAAAACAAACCATTAACATGCAAAATTTTTTCACAAGAAAATCTGATGAGAATTTCTCTACCTACTTCTCAAAACTATTCTTATAAAATATTAATTCATTGTTCTTTCGCATAAGGATATGAGTAGGACAAGGGTTGAAAGGTAGAATCAGACTGAAAAATTCAATGCCATAGACAGGTTTTGAACCATGGGTCTTCCAGTTCCCATCCAATTGCTCTAACCCAATGTTCCACAATCAGTGTGCCATCATAAGGTGAAAGGTGTGACCCAAACTTTTAAAAATCTATGGGTTCCTTTCACATAACTTTGTCTATTTGTTCTGTAAATAAACTATTCTTACAAAATATTCACTAGGCTAAAGCAATAGTCAAATCTTTTGAAAGCTGGTTGCCATGGGGTTGAAACCTGTTTCTTTGCATTGCCGGTAGTTGACAAATTACTGTATGAGAGTTATTTTAAAACTGAAATCAATAACAAGGAATATTTCAAAACTGGTCAACTACACAAAAAAAAAAAAAAAAATTGATATAATATAAATTGTGTGTTTTAACAAGATCTACATTTTTATTTTCTCTACACGTAATATGTACATAGTGTGTAGAGAAGGTATTGTAATACACCCAAAAATTTGATACAGAGATTTCACCAGTAAGACATGTTTTAGGACCCCCTGAATCAAAAAATCTGATGTGTTACATTCACATGACTTTCTCTACATCTCTGCAACAAATTATTGTTAAAAAAGTTTATGCTTCTATTTACTTCATGCTAATTGAGAAAAAATTAGCAGAAATAGTCTTATTAGTTGCTTCCTTATAAGTAGAAGCGAAATAAGGGAGTACCATAAGTTAAAGAGATAGTCAAAAGCTGGTTGCTATGTGACTGAAGTTCCTTTGCTTGTATGGACAGGAGTTGACAAATTAATGTATGAGAAAATTAAGTTTTTTAAAGCTGAAACCAATAAAAAAGAATATCTTCTCTAAAACGATCAACTCCACGAAAAAATGTATATGACATAAATTCTGTGTTTTATTGTGATCTACATTTCTTGTGCAGTAAGTTTTTGTCTATCTCTTATGGTTTACCAGTTATGCAAAATTCAATAAAAATCATCCAGAGTAAAGAGGTCTTTAGAGGCTATTCCAGAAAATGCAAGATATACATTTTATTTGGCATATAAATGTCTTAAAAATAAGAGATTTTAATCAAAATTTTTAGAGCCATTTTTGAGAAAATCAAAATTTTCGAAATTTTTTTCCATGTAAAGGCTAGTTTGGGGTGGGGAGATTTTCTTGAAAGTCTTTGTGTTGCATCCTTGGAAAATGCCAAACTTAAATGCCAAGTTTGGCATTTAATGGTCTTTTCGTTTTTGAGCCAATACCAAACTTGGTATTTAAGTTCAGTATCTTCCAAGGATGCGACACACAGATTTTCAACAAAATCCCCCCACCCCTAAATACCCTTTACATGGAAAAATTTTCGAAAATTTTGATTTTATCAAAAATAGCTGTAACTATTTTGATTAAAATATTGTATATTAAAGATGTTTACATGAAAAATAAAATGTATAGGTGGAATGCAATGGCGGGGGAAACCGGAGAAAACCTGCCCCAGCGCCGCTTTGTCCACCACAAATCTCACATGCGGTCGCTTGCAATCGAACCCGGGCCGTCTAGGTAAGAGGTGAGTGGTCTAACCACTCGGCCATGGGGCGGTCTTAATTTTGTCTTATCTTCTATAGTTTACCAGTTATGCAAAAGTTATCCAGGAAGAGGAGGCCTTAAGAGGCAATTCCTAGAGGATAGGTTTGAACCTGCAGCCTTGGGATCAGAAGGCCAACACTTAATCAACTGAGCCACACAGACAGACTTTACTATAACTACAAAATATATTGTATGAGAAAATATACTTAATAGAGTGGCGCAAGTTCTGGATAACCAACAAATATTTTGCGAGGTATTGTAATCCATGATGGACCATACTTGAAGCTCTGATTGAAGTAAACGAGCATTTAGTAGAGCATCTTTTAAAAACTATAGCATTCTGAAACGCTGGCTGTATCATGCCCCTGTACCAATGTAATTCCTAAATTTGTTTAAAAATGTTTAACTTGGTCAAACCCTGAGTACTCACCATAAATGGTTGCATAATTGATACCATTTTATATATACAGCCAAGGTTTACTTTTGCAATCACACAGTGTTATAAGCCATATGTAAAACCAGAAATTGTACTGTGCCTCCTTGACGTTTCCTGGAGCTGATACTGGAATGCATGAAACAGCATGCAACTGATTATAATCATTTCAAATAAAGTCGTAGACCGGTAATAAATTATAGTCATTAAACCTTGAATACACTTATTGGTTTCCAATTTGCAATATCAATAACAGTGCTGTTCTTTACATGCAGGTCACCAGAAACAAGCTACAAACAATTGAATCACCAATACACGAAATGACGTCTGAAATCAGAATTGCCAAAATATACAAATTGAATACATTCAATACCAACTGCGAAAACAAAACTAAGTTGTGTGTTTATCGTTTTCGAAAGTGTTCTAGTGCGCTAGTGCATGTTGCAATATATGAATTGAGACATATCTGTAACAATGGCAAAGTTTTGCGCTAATTATCCGTTATGCCCTTTAACAGATCAACATAATCTTCTTGGAGTGTCTGCAGATTCTTCGCCCGGTTGTGTAATTGTGACTTTAGGAAAGAACATCATCATACGATATAAGGTTAGGTTTAGTGCATTCTACCTTATAGCTGTATTAACTACATGTGTTCTAACAACAAAATAATTTGGGAGTCTTGATTTATACTTACAAATAAATGACAGTGGCAGTGCTAGATATATTTTGTAATGAAGCAAATTAAGATGAAAAATTCAAAGTAGTTTCGGTTTTCTTCATAGTTGGTGTTAATAATAATTTATGAATAACTACTCATTAAGAAATTTAAGGATTTTTAGAGAAAAGCTCACTTTAACTACAGAACGAATTTGTGAATTATTCCAAGTGTAGGCTGTACTTAACGTTTGGCAAGGTAAAAAGTTTAGCTAGAAAACTATGCAAAATGCTCTCATTCCTTCATTATTTTGCTAAAGTTAGTTCCTTTCATTATAATAATACTGTCACTGTAGTTTAGATTTTAGGTTAAATTTTCTGCAAAAGTTGTCCAGCATTTTGTCACTTCATTCAATGCTACAGTGCTGTATTTCTTTTCTACAGTTGTTGAAACAGCACTTTGCTAACTGAGTGAGCAGTTGCGGTATTTGGCCCATTATATGTGCCCAACGTTTATGAGTAATAAAGCTTTGAAGTTTTAATGTTTACTGCATATATGCATGCTGTTGTATAGACTTTGATATATTGTGTGTTGTGGAAGACTTTTGTTAATTTAAAGTTTGCCTTATTTACAGCTTGTAGATCAGAAACAAATAAGCAGTTGGAGCAGTAGAAACAAGCTTTCCTCTCCAGTTATATATGATGATGGAGGAAGCCAATATATAGGCATTTTTGGTAAAAACCAGCTCTGTGTGTGGCCTGAAAATACTGTAGATCTCGACAGATTAAAGAAGAAAAAGGTATGTTTCAGATTATAGAGCAGAACTGAGAGATAAAGTAAAATGTACATTAAAACACTACACTTAAGCCTCTTAATCTTTTCTTTGTTTTCCCTCTATTTTTTATGAAAATAAATTATGTTTTACACATTGGTTAAAATGAGTCAAATTTATGGTAATTATTTACAAGTTGGGCCGCTAACTCTCCGCTGCAACTTATCCAGTTTTGCACTCTAACGGGACCAGTGTGGTTAGAAGGGGATTAGGGGTGGGGAGATGGTTTAAAAAACTAATGTTGCTACCTGTTTATATACACACACTAACCTAAACGGATTGCAACCTAACCTCGCGCTAAATTTAAAATCCACAGGCTTTGAAATTGTCATCATAAATACAAAGTCAATCGCACTTAGTTTCATTCGATTTTAGAGTGGCCGAAGTTCTCCATAATAAAATTCACTGAACAGCTGTATCTGCGTGAAACATACTTGTCATACATCAGCACAGCGTCTAGTGACATATGCCGGTGGTGCATTCCACAACACTGTTCGCCTACCGCCGACAATGAAACTCAGGTTTTAGGCACTTTAGTGCATAGTATTATTATATATTTACATTGCAAAAGTACTACAAGACTTCTTTATTTATATTCTACTCCTTCTAGGCAGCATACTTCATAAATATTCACAAAAAAGGATTGCTACGCACACATAATAAATTAGTGTTTAACTTAATTACGGAGTTTTTCCGATAAAAAAAATTGGTGAAAACGTAACAAGTATAAACCAAACTTACAGTCAAACCACAATTTGTTTAATTTCTATAGGGGCCGAAGTTCTCTATAATAACCGAATTTACACTTGAATTGCTTCACTAAGTAATAAATTATCTGGACATGTTTCGCAGGCCTATGTTGCCTATCATCAACAGATTTCGACTAGCTGGCATGTTGTTGGTATTTTTTGTGGACTCCTTTCCTTTCTCTGGTGGCTGATAAATGAACTTGCAGAGCGGGTTGTCATCGGCGGGAATTCCAAAATTCACAAGGCTATGTTTTTGCTTTAAAATAAAGATCTTCTCCCATATGTTTAATTCTAGCAGTCACTGTATTGATTTTAACAAGTGGACATTATCTTTGATTCAATGGCTATTGTCCCAAGCATGTGAGGCTACTGCTGATTTCTCCATTTGGCTGTTTCTTAAGTGTGCCAGATGTTCCTTTAACCTGGTTCCTATGTTTCTTCTGGTTTGTCCTATGTATCTTTTATCACAGTTTTTACAGTTGATTCTGTAACTGAAACATGTCCAGGTAATTTATTACTTAGTGAAGCAATTCAAGTGTAAATTTGACTCATTTTAACCAATGTGTAATTATGCTTCACTGTGTACCACTTCTAGTATTTTGATTCTTTTGATCATAAATTATGTTTTGCCAGAGATAAGTATGTCTGTGTATGTGTGCAAGTGTGTATGCATGTGTGATGTTTTCCAATACTGTATATTCGAATACATTTCTTATTTGTATACTGATTTTCAGACTTACAAGCACAACATTGTTTAGTATTATTCATCAGTGGCACAAATGAGATCACTTTGTTGCTTGGGTATTTAGAAATCAGACCCATATTCAAAAATCCTGCATCGTCTTGAAATGAGTTGGTGCTAAAAGCATTTTATGTTCGCAGAAGATAATATTTTAATAGCTTTATGCATTTGCTTAATATTTTGGAGGAAAAGTATAGCTGTCCTTATTACTTGTGTTTATTTAGAAAGATGGAAAAAAGTTTTGCGCAGTGATTAAACACTTCCGTTTAAAAGGCTTAACACAAAAAGAGATCAAAGCCAAATTGGATGAAGTTCATGGTATATCTCCTCCTGTGTTTGCAACAGTCTACAATCTCTTGTTTGTTGGGATGAGGTCTTTTAATTTTTTGCTTGGTAGTTTTTGATAGTTTTTAATCATTTTTGGATGCTAAGGGTAACCTAGACCCAAAAATAACTATAGCATAAAAAATTACTATGGAAAAATTTAAAAGGATCCAGGAATTTATTTAGTAAAATATTCCCTCAAAATGAGACAGCTATTTTATTTCAGAACTCATACTTGAGTCTGGAGCAATGACAGGCTTGGAAAAGTTGACCTTAACCAGCCACTTTAGACAGAAGCAATGGCAGAGTAAAATGCAGAGTCTACAAAGTGATTTGAGATATATTTGCTTGTTCAGTTTCACAGTGACATATATGGTGTTTTGAGGAAAGCTGTGGATGGACCGTTAGTCGTATTCTCAAATGGAACATTTCAGCCTCTCAGCACAGTCTTGGGACCAGGCAAAGATAACAAACTTAAACCTCTTCTCAGTGCTGATGAAGCCATAGAAGACTGTGCTCTCATCGCATGCAATAGCAAACAATTTGTTACGTTCATCACCAGAACTTCAATGGTATGTGCAGCTTTTGTTCACATTTTTATGAATAATGTATCATAATTCTCAGCCTAGCACTGAGTATATTTAAGTGTGTCTTGAAACTGATTCAAATATGCTATAATATGTTCTGAATATGATTAAATGTCAGCAGTTTCAGAAATCTGTATAGCCTAGCTATAAATGCATTTGACGCTATAGAGATGCTAAAAATACCATATATTTTAATTCAATGAGCTGCACTTTCTTCAGATTTTCTCATTCAAAATGCAATGTTTACACCATTTAATTATATTTTTCCAAGAGATTTGAGCAGACTTATTCACTTTTCAGTTTAAAAAGTTCACATCTATAAACATTTTACAATTATAATCAAATTTTGAGATGCTCTTTCCAAAACCTCTAGTTTTCTTTAACATGCAGCATCGCTAATTTCAAATTATTCTCATCTGTGAAGTGATTGATACTTTATAGATAACGGTTTTCATCTGCACGTCAGCCTAAAAGGCTTATTATACAACTCCTTTGGAAAGGGAATCTCAATTAAACATTTTCTTATTCTTTGATACAGTTGTTAACCTTAAGATTTGTAAAGTCCTTTAGGTCACTTTAATTCAAAAGCTTGTGTAAGAAGAGATACTTTTGCATCATTACCATCTGATAAACAGTCAGGGTGCCAAAACTTTTTCTTTGGTTATGAGTTTCTATATTACATAGATTTGCATCATAGTGAAAGAACTTGATGTTGACTAAAAGTATTGTGAAAAACAAACCATTTTGTTTATTATGAGGATGCAAATAAGGGTCAGATCATTTCTTCAAAGAGTGTGATGCAGAAAAACCACATCTTTACATTAAGTAGGAATGTACACTGCTTGGAAGCAAAACATGTACTGAAATACACATTTGTGTAATACCCCTTCCATACTTGAAACTATTTGGAAGAATTGGTAAGTACTTCATTGGTTATCAGCTGTTTTAATCAATAAAGTTAATCAAGCTTTCAGCCATCCTTGCTCCTTGGCCTTCTCCAGGATCTTCATGGATGGACGAAGGCTCAACTAACATTATTGAAATAACTGGCTGATAACTCATGAAGCACTTATCAATGACTGTTGACGTGAAAACTTTTAAGTTTTATAGTTGAAGGTATGTTATTCATTTATTTTCATTATGTTAACATTTGCAGTCATGTTTGACTTGTTTTTTTGTGTGTTAATAGATGTTTTGAGCATTAACTTTTCTTTTAGGATATCAGAAAATTTCATGTAGCGTCCACATTTTCAAAAGAAGTAGTTTCAGTGTTTCAACTGAAAAAGGATAACAGCAAGCTATTAGGATACACACTTGTTGAAGGAGATCTCAATTGTCAGCTTCTTACGCTGTGTGAGTATATCTTTTTGATTATGTTATCAATAACATCTATTGTATGATACAATTACCATCAAAGTAGCAAATGTACATTATTTGCTTAACATTCTTATCTGTTAAAATATTTTGCAAACTACCTCAATATAGAACAACTTAACTCATATATTATGGAATAATATATACCTACTTGGTATAGAAATTTGGGGAGAATCTAGTCCAGCAACATTATATGCTGCTGCAGAAGTGATGTATACATTATATTTATGCTTGACCATGCTTAAATGTAGCAATTACATGTCTGGTAGCACTTTTATGGATCTCATTAAAGTGCAGGTTTCTACCAATCAGAAGATACAATGTAACAGTCAATACTTTCACGTCTGCACACATCTCGTAAAGCTACCAGGCTACTGTTGAAAGCTATTATTTTCATCACATGATTTTTTCTCATTGTTCAGTCAAAGAACAATAAAGCGTAAGTTTAGAAGAAGTAAAAATGTCTGAGACAAATGACAGTCAACTTACATACAGGTGGAAGTTTCTTCAAAGGTACACAATGTGACTAACAACTTATTGCCACAAAAATCAAGTGTTGTGTTGAGTTCAAATAGAATAAAATCAAGACCTTCTTGTCTGCATACATACTATAACCCTGACAGCTGTTTCATTGCATAAGTCAGATCACTTATTGACTTGGCATAGAATATTAAAAATAATTTATAGATGTTTTAAACATAGACACCTAGTTGAGCATAAATAATCATATTAATTATTAATATAAAAATAATAGTTGCAAACAAATCTTCACTTATCTTTTGGAATCCTTGCTTGGACTAGTTTCGCAATGATTTCATTGCATTATCAACATATCCTTTTGGTCTCTTTTTTGATGTTGTTTATTTACACTGTTATGGTTACTGCTACTAGGTGGATTGTGTACTAATGCATTGCTAACTACTGGAATCAAAACAAATTTGGTAAGAGTGTCAATTGGAGGTATATCAAAATTCATGGCATGATTTCAATACTTTAATATAAATATTTTCTCCCAAACCATTAAATCTATGGGCCCATTTAAGTGTTTTAATAACTTAACATCTGGATTTATTTCATGATTAAATTTCCAAAAATGTTCTGCTACAGCTGATTTATCAATTTGTTTGTATTTAATATTCCTAAAGTGTTCTTTTACTCTGGTTTCCAAATGACGTTTAGTTTTACCAATATAAATAAGGTCACAATTTAAACAGTTTAATTGATAAATGCCAGATTTTTTATTTTTTTGAAATTTCATCCTTTTTAGAAAAGCCTAACAAATTTTTTATACTGTATTTATTTTGAGGAACCAATATTATGCCATGCTCTTTGAAAATATTTGTGAATTTTTTATTTGCCCAAGGGTGATAAATAAATTTTTTTTATTTTAAATGGTTAAGTTCTATAGAACTGAATGAAGATTTAATAAATGATTTTGTTATCCTTACTAATCTTTGTTTGGATCAAAATTTTTTCAGCTTTAATGTAGTACACAATCCACCTAGTAGCAGTAACCATAACAGTGTAAATAAACAACATCAAAAAAGAGACCAAAAGGATATGTTGATAATGCAATGAAATCATTGCGAAACTAGTCCAAGCAAGGATTCCAAAAGATAAGTGAAGATTTGTTGCAACTATTATTTTTATATTAATATTTGTGTTATTCTTCACTGTTACTAGCTTCTTTTTACATTTATAAAATCATATTAAGTTTGATTATAATGGCTATTAGATGCTCATATGAAAATTATGAAACAAGTGAAACGAATTAAAAGTAAACATTGAATCAATTAATGACACTAAACAACACTTACATTTAAATTTCCCGAAACGTGTTTTGTAAGTTAGTTTCCTCCAATTTACCAAATAGAATGCAACAGTTGCAACAAGGTTTACGTCGGGAAAACCAAGAGGAATTTGAAAAAAAGAAGCAAGGAACACTTCAGATGCATAAAGCATAAACATCTAGAGAAATCAGCAGTTGCTACCCATTTTTGAACAGAAAACCATGATATAGACCTAGAGCCGAAACCATTGAAACACATAACCGGAAAGCAGGAATTGGCAACTTGGGAACAAATTTTCATTTGGAAAAACAAAAATAAGATTATTAACGTTGATATCCCCCAGGGCAATTCATTGTACAAATTCATAGAACCACCACCAGAGCAATCAATGGATCAATCAGCATCACCACCAGCAATTAGTCGATGCCCGGTTGACAATCAAGGAAACATGTTCCAGGAAATTTAAATGTGAGTGTTGTTTAGTGTCATTAATCAACTTAATGTTAACTTTTAATTCAATCTCAACAACACCAACAACACTGTCATCAACTTCCAAAATAAAAAAGTGGAACAAGTTTCATATACATATTCAAATCGTAATTACTACCATTATATTCTTGTTGCATAAAATACTATTATCATCTAAAAGTTGACACATTAAGTCATCCTTCAAAAATAATAATCCCACTTGGGTATTGTGGTGGTAGCATGTTTGCTCACATTCAAGAAAGAGATTGCAAGTACAAATCTTGCTTAGTATGCATTACCCAGATAAGGTTTTTTGGGGGTATTCCCTTATCCCGATAAGACGAATGTCGAGTAACTTTAAGCTCAATGGAGCCATGTCATTCATTATCTGATATGACCAACTAGGGTAAAGGACATTAAGTTACAATAAAAAAAATTTGCTGTGTTCCATTCACATGACTTTCTCTACTTCTATGTAACAAATTATTGCTAATAAGCTTATTCTTCTATTCACTTCATGCTAATTGAGAAAAAATTAGCAGAAATAGTCTTATTACTTGCTTCCTTGTAAGTAGAAGCAAAATATGGAAGTATCATAAGTTAAAGTGAAGTCAAAAGCTGGTTACTAGGTGACTGAGGTTCCTTTGTCTGTATGGACACGAGTTGACAAATTCCTGTATGAGAAAAGTGCAAGTTTTTTAAAGCTGAAACCAAAACAAGGAATATCTCAAAAACGATCAACTCCTTGAAAAAAAAATTATATAACATAAATTGTATGTTTTAATGTGCTCTACATTTTTTGTGTGGTAAGTTTTTGTCCATTTCTTACGGTTTAGCAGTTATGTAAAATTTCATAAAATTCATCCAGAGTAAAGTAGTCTTCAGAGGCTATTCCTAGAAAAATCAAGATATACATGTTATTTGTCAGGTGAATATCTTTGATGTACGATATAATAAACAAAATCGTTAGAGCCATTTTTGAGAAAATCAAAATTTTCAAAAAAAGTTCCATGTAAAGGGTAGTTGGGGGTGGGGGGTTTTTCTTGAAAATCTTCGTGTCGCATCCTTGGAAGATACCAAACTTAAATACCAAGTGTGGTATTTAACAGTCTTTTCGTTTTTGAGCTATGCTGTCCACAGACACACATGCACGCACAAAACACCTTTTTCAAAAATGCTTTTTTTGGATTCAGGGGGACCCAAAACATGTATTTCTGGTGAAATATCGGTATCAAATTTTTGGGTGCAATACAATACCTTCTCTATACACTATGTACATAGTACGTGTAGAGAAAGTAATAATAAGTAAAATCTTGACCATTGTTGGTATAATTACTAAAGAGTAATAATGCTAGCTCAAAACAAACCACTCCTCAAAAATACATTCATTCCTATAATACTAGAAGAAAATATCAAAGTATTTTAAGGTGCACTTAAATAGGACCTTATCTAAAAAGAATCCTATAATAATGGGAATGATACTTTAAACACTCTACCAACAATTGTTAAGGATCATTCAGAAAAAAATTTTGTTTGAAAACAATTAAACAAGCATCTAATTGAAAAGTGCCCATACAGACTGGAACACTTATATTGAATATATTATATAATAATATGCATTATTGTTACTAAATGGATTCAACACAATTCATTGTATGATATTTATTTTCTTTATAATATTAAAAGAGGGAAGGGGTTCGCTGAATATATTTTAATCAATGTAAATAAATTAACAATTATTAGACTTTGATTTGATGTGCACCTATAATTGTTATTAATTATTTATTATCAGACAAGATTATACTAATGTAACAATTTTGAGTCAACTTATAACTATGTAATTTCTTTGACAGCTATGTACCTACATATATCAAACAATTTTAGGTGCTTGTTAAACTGTATCTTCATTATTAATCTGATGTAAAATGTGTTTTATCATTATTATTATTATTATTATTATTATTATTATTATATATATATATATATATATATATTACTAACCAAAATTATTGTTAATGTCAGACAAGTATTAACTAATGCATATAGTTCAATTTTTTTAATCATTTTATAAAAAGTTAAGACTACACATTAAATCTATTGTATGTACATAGAATAGTGATAACAGTAAAGAGTGTGTTGTAAGTTTGCATGCATGTGCTTGTTTTGTTTCCTATTTGTATCTTTGACAATATTCCATGCCTGTAAAAAGTTTTTATGTGCAATAAAAAGAATTGAGTTGAAATTTATCTGCTGGCTGTTCTATTTGAAATTAATATTCAGCCTATCCATATGCATTCAGTGGCAGTTGAATCTCTAGGAGTGTACATTTTGCATGTGTACATTCAATCTTAGGGTATGGTATTTTAATCTGGGAAATCTCACCATCTTGTAAAAATGAATATTAAGAATTATTACAAAACAAAGCAGGGGTCTTCTTGTAAACTCATTTTAAACAGCTTCAAATTCATCCATTATGTTTGTGTGTGAATGAATTGCCATAAAACTAAATCTAACGAGAATGGTAATTTCACTTTCAACAATTCAGAAATACATGATTATAACACAGAATAAAATAGTGATCTGCATTAATACCAAAACTTTTCCATAAATATGGTACATATGGGTGCAACACTTTTTAAAAATCTGATGTGTTCCTTTCACAAGACTTTTTGTACATCTTTGCAACAAATTATTGTTAAAAAGCTTATTCTTCTATTTACTTCATGTTAATCAAGACAAAATTACCAGAAATGGTCTTATAGCTTGTTACTCTTCCTTGTAAGTAGAAGGGAAATAAGGGAGCACCATAGTCTAAAGCTATAGTCAAATCTTTTAAAAGCTGGTTACTATATGATTTAAGTTCCTTTGTTGTATGGCCAAGAGTTGATAAATTTGAGAAAAGTTAAGTACTTTTAAACTAAAACAAATAACAATGTTCATAATCTGAAAAACAGTCAACTCCACAAAAAATGTATATAACATAAATTGTGTGTTTTAATAAATTCTACACTTTTTTGTTACATAAGATTTTATCTTCAAGGAATATTCCCAGAAAATTCAAGATATACATTTTATTTGCCAGGTAAATATCTTTAATATACATTTTTTTTTTTTTTTTTTTTTTTTTTTAACCTGGTTTGGTCATATCGGACGATGAATGCAATTGATGATTGATGCTCAAATGATCTCAGGGTCCATGGAGCTTAAAGTTACTCGACATTCGTCTTCTCAGGATAAGGGAAAACCCCAAAAAAAAACCTTACCCAGGTAACTCACCCTAAGCGAAATTCGAACTCACGACCTTTTGAACATGAGGCAGACATGCTACCACCACGCTACCCAGGCGGGCTCAAAATTTTTATCAAAATTGTTAGAGCCATTTTTGAGAAAAATAAAAATTTTCGAAATAAGTTTCATGTAAAGGGTTGTTAGGGGTGGGGGGATTTTTCTCAAAATCTTCGTGTCGCATCCCTGGAAGATACTAAACTTAAATACTAAGTTTGGTATTTTACAGACTTTTCGTTTTTGAGCTATCGTGTTCACAGACACATGGACACACACACACACACACATGCGCGTGGACCTTTTTCTGAAAATACTTTTTTTGGACACAGGGGGCCCTTAACATATATTTCCAGTGAAATCTCGGTATCAAATATTTTGGTGGAGTGCTATACCTTCTGTATACACTATGTACATAGTACGTGTAGGGAAAGTAAAAAGTATGTGCTTGATCACTGTTTTCAGCCCATAGAAGAGTATTTAGCTCACTATTATTGGAGTGTTAATGTAATTAAGAATCCATGTTAATACAAATTGTAAATATTTGTAAATAACTTTCGTTTAAATATTAGGTATAGAATGTTAAGATCTATTTGCCTGAAGCTTGTATGTTAAAAATGTTAGCTATTATTTTGCATTGGCCAGCTATTATGGTTCTAAATTTTAATTTCATTCTCATAATGTTTTATGCTGATATGGCCAATTTTAGGGCCACATATTTTTCACAAAATTCATGCAGACATGTCCTATTTCATAGGACAAATTTGCATCGTATGATTTTAAACAACAAATCATATTCTGTAAAACAGACTCCAGTAGATGTTTATGCTCAAATCTCAGTAATTACTTTATTGGCATCTTAGTATCTGAATGGCAAACCATTATAGTGCAAGTATATTCTTAGTGGAATATTCATGGAATCCATTTATCGTTTATTTCAGGGGCAGATGGCAAGTTGTTCTCATTGGAGTTTCTACCAAACTCAGACTGCTCTTCCCCAGGTACATTATTGAACACCATTGATGGAGTCAGCACAAAACATGAGGTTGCCATGGTATCTCTGAGTTGTAATCATTTAGCTATATATGGAGCAGACACAAGCGAGGAAGGTAAGTTATATCTCCATTACTTGAATTAAGAGAGAGTGTGTTTGTGTGGCTTTTTTTACAGTGTTTAACACCTGCTTTTACTACATATAGCAGCACAGGCTGTGTCACTAATGATACGTGGAATAAAGATGGAACACCAATGGAATGCGATGGGAAACCAGAGAACCCAGAGAAAACCTGCCCCATGCCGCTTTATCCATCACAATTCCCACATGCGGTTGCCTGGGATCAAACCCAGGCCCCCTTGGTTAGAGGAAAGTGGTCTAACCATTCAGCCATAGCATAGCGTGAGTGTGTGTGCGTACGTTTGAGAAAAAGTTAACTCTTTCCCTATATTTCTTGTGCTATTGGTTTAAATTTCTTAATGCTTTTCTCAAGTGCATGTGTATGTGGCATAGCTCAAAAATGAAAGTACAGTTAAAATATCAAATGTTGTACTTAACTTTAGTATCTTCCAAGGATGCAACAACACAAAGATCTGCAGGAAAATCCCCTATCTAAACCTGCTCTTTACATGAAAAAATTGTTGAAAAGTTTAATTTTCTCAAAAATGGCTGTAACAACTTTGATTAAAATGCCAAATTTTAAAGATAATATATATTACAAATAAAATGTATATTTTGAATTTCCTGGGAATGCTTCTTGAAGACCTCTTTATCCTGGATGAATTTTGTAAACCGTAAGAGATAGAAAAAAACGTACTTCACAAAAATGTAGATCTCATTAAAATCCACAGTTTATGAAGAACTTTTTTGTTGAGTTAATCATTTCTGAGATACTCCTTGTCATTGGTTTCAATTTTAAACTACTTAAACTTTTCTTAAGGTGGAGCTCAAATGGCCGTACCATGGCCGAGTGGTTAGACCGCTCGTCTCTCACCTAGATGGCCCAGGTTTGATCCCAAGCAACCGCATGTGAGATTTGGTGTAGACAAAACAGCGCAGGGAGGATTTTTTCGGTTTCCCCTGACATCGCATTTCACCGATGCTCCATCTTCATTCCATGTATCACCAGTGTCATTGCCTGCAATGCCACAAGTAATAAAAGTGGATGTAAAACAAAACAAAAAAAAAGGTGGAAGTCGACTTTCCTTTCATACCTTTTGTTTTACTCCCAGGAATGTAATTTAAATTATTGTAAAATTTATTTAATTGGGCTGATTAAAAGATAAGTAAAACTCTTTTTTAAAATTTAATATGGGAATGCAAAAGAGAATTGTATTTCAGTTTTTTCACATGACAATAGGTTTTAAAAGATTTGAATATTACTTTAACCCTAGTGTATTCCTTTATTTCCCTTCTGCTTACAAGAAAGCAAGTAGCAAGACCATTTCTGCTAATGTTTATCTCGGCTTGCATGACATAGATAAAAGAATAATTTTTTGTAGGGAAAGTTTGTTTTTGGAACAGATAAAGAAAGTCATGTGAATAGAATACATCAGAGTTTTCATATCATGATTTACATGTTGATGAGGCATTAATAAACTTATGTAATAGATTCTGAGCATGCTCATTGTGGCAGTCTTTGACTTAGAAAACATTCAGACATAGTTTATCTTCCTTTAACGTAAGTTGCAGATTAATGTTGCGTTTCCTTAATAAGTGCTCTTCATAAGTTCATATTTCATTAAACAGGAGCTGCGCTGATAATCTTCAACACCCAGTATGGAGTAGTGCAATCTCGACGTCATTTCAAGGTATTTGCTGCACCACCACGAGTATGGCATGCTTGGAACTGTCTGCTTGTAGCTACAGCACGACACTTAGTTGTGGTTCCATATAAGCTTGAAGCACAGCAGTTATCAGCGATGATAGGAGCACAGTGTGTTGCCAGCACAGCAGATACCACACCTGATGTCCAAGAACAAGTACTACATGCCAAGTGGGTTCTAAATGACTCCAGTGACACAAACGTAAATGGAAGTAAAGAAGACAATGTTCCAGAATCCGTTAGAAGCCAACTCAAATCACTGGAGGCTGATGGATGCCCACAGTCAATGTTAGTACTTATGATATTTGCTTCTGATATATGTATGTTATGATTTGTTTCAAAATATTAACTGTTTAAATTTAAGAGGAGCTTTGAGTCAGAATAGAAACACTTGCATCTCTTAAATTTTTTGGGTGTGTGACCAGTTTCAACAGCTATTTGTTCTTATCATCAGAGATCAACTTCTCTTAAATTTAAATTTCACATTACTTTTACTACATATCCAAATATTATACATTTTGTTAACCAAGCATCTAATCTGGTAACCTGGCATTCTCTGTGCAGATAGACTGCACCAGGAAATATGAAACAAACAAACATGAGTCCTAATAATCCTGATATATGGTGGACTTTGAGACAGTGATGTGTTTTAACAATTAAAATTTAGTTGAGTCGATTTTGTAACACTACATCAACTTACTTTTTTATATGAGTCCTAATATCACTGAACAGTAATCTAAAAATAAAATTTCAACAATACTTTGATACAGAACCAATTAGGAAAACAGAGTAGGACCCTTAACAATGAAAATTAAGCGATAATATAGTATAAAAATTAGACATTAACTTAATGTGATATGGAGAGGTAGAGTCAGACTGAAAAAACACAATCTCCTGATTTCCATCCAGTTGCCCTGACCACTGAGCTATCATGGCAACATGCTGGCATATTACTAAATTCTACAACTGACTCAATGTTTTACCCAGTAAACCTCAAGGAGATCTCAACTTATTTTGAGATGCCATAAATCAGTGGCAACTTACAAACTCTGTAAGTACTTAAGTCTGGGCTTTATAGTTAACCAAATATTAAGACATTTAATGAGAATTGTTTCTTCCACACCAGTTGTGTGTAGTACAGGGTTTGAGCCATGGATCTCCTAGTTTCCATCCAGTTGCTCTTACCACTGAGCCACCATGACAACACATTGACACGGCACTAAATTCCCCAACTGATGTGTTTTTCCTGGTAAACCACAAGAAGATTTCAAATTATTTTGAGATGTCATACTGCAACAATGGCTTATAAACTCCATAAGAATTCAAGTCCCAGGCTTTATGGTTAACCAACTATTAGGTCAATTAATATGAACTAATTATTTCTTCCACAAATGTGTGTAGACAAAAGTTAGAGAGTTAAAGTTAGACTGAAAAATTCAATGCCTTAGCCAGGATTTGAACCACGGATCTCCTGGTTTTTGTCATTCACATTGACGTGCTAATTGCAAAAGAGCATTAAACAGCTCTGGCAGCCAACAAAGCGATCACTGACATTTTGTATATGTGAATAAAAGCAAGGGGAGAGGAAAATAGGAGAGAAAGTAAGAATCAGAGAAGTGTTAAAGCAGGAAAAAAACATTAGGGCTAACTTGAAAGCCAAAGGGTCAGGATGCAAGGTGTAAGGTAGCCTTTAAATGAAAGAAAAGTTTAAACTTAGATTGTGCTTTGAATCTAGAATAACTTTAAGATTTGAGATGTATCTACATTTTTATATGCTATATTTAAAAGTAAATACTCTATTCTTTTAGTACTTTTTAATGCTTTAATGGCCCCAACTAATGTGCATAACCCATTTAAATGAGTATTGTCATGTGTTTTTATGTAAGCCTCTTTCATTTGTTACAGTAAGGTAAGTTAATATAATTTCTCTTAAAAGCATATAGTATTACCAAGATAGCAATAAATATTGCTAAAGGGTATCTATAACTAAGATTTTAATGGGTTTTTTTTTTTTTTTTTTTTTCTTTTCTTTGTTTCTGGACAGTATTTTGGAGAAAATCATACCACCGCTTGTAGAAGCTAAAGACGTGTCAGCCCTTTTATGGTGCCTAAATAGCTTCAGTGACATTCCTGAAAGCTGTTTGGTGCGGCTACTTTTATACAGCTTAGAAGAAAATGACAATAAGTCATTAGTAAGCCAAGAAATGTTGGCTGCAGTATTACAGAGGCCATTTAGTGATGTGGGTCTGATACCTCATCTGCGATCTTGGCCATTCCAAATATCCCTCAAACTGCTCCGTTATTTGGCAGATCAATTGGAATCAGAAGAAACTGAAATGGAGCTGGGAAAACTTTTGGATTGGATCTGTGTACTCCTAGATGCTCATTATCAACGTTATCTCCTCTCTAGTGACTCAGATATTCTGGATTTGCTTCAGAGGCTCAGCTCTTATATTCATACACAAGTAAGTCAGAAAGAATTAACATTCACATAAAATGTTGATCAGAAGACAAGCAACTAAGCTGCCCAGACCATTGCCCCTACATGGGAAATACATTCCTTGTCTGCTATTTAGAGAATACTATTTAGGTATGGCATTAAGTCATCGCAGAAAAAGGTATGCCCCTACAAGGAAATCATTCACATACTCTCACTGGCTTTCTGATCTAAGGTTGCAGGTTCAAACCTGCCCAGAGCAATGGTTTTTAAGGCTGCTTAAAAGTGACAGCCCCATGTCAGTAGGTTTAATGGCAGTAGTCAAAATGCCCTTTCTTGCCAATATTAAAGTTTGACCTATTATCTCAGCAACTATTTAAGATAACGAGCTAATGTCGCCCTCCATGGTGTAATGGTTACCATGCTAACTTCATATACCCAAGGTCGCAGGTTCAAATCTGGCAGAGGACTGGATTTTTTCAGGTGTAAAAATCCTTAGCACGGCTTCCTTCAAAAGGGAGTAAAGCCACCTCTGAGCAAATTTAAGCGGTCTTTCATGCCCAATATAGAATGGGACGCTGAGAACCACAGCAGTTAAAGAGCGTCCATAAATAACATGCTATTTACATTTAACGAGCTAAAATTTTCAAGGTAACATATATTCAGCAATTCCTTTACTGTTTATTGATAGAAAATAGAATATATTTAATGATTAGAAGGGAAGGTATGATTTTTTTTAAATAAAACCCTTACAATTTTATTGAAAAAGATGATTTTTAAATTTTAAAAAATAAGTAATCCAAATACATAAAAACTTTTTTCTTAAAATAAAGCCTATTTAGGGCAAATATGTGATAAAAATTTCAACACTTAGTGGGGCATTTGTATAGACAATTTTACTTCTTCAGAAATTGCTTTGAAGCATAATATTTAAAAAAAAATATAACCTAGCTTTCCAAATACAATTTTGGAACTCTGACATGAAGAAAATATGAGCGGGATGCCAATGCTGAAAATAGCTAAAGTAAAACTTTCCGATTAAAATAAACAAGATAAATGTTTTCCTCTTTCACACCAATATTTACAAAGTTATTGATGTTTTGCCAAGTGAGTGTACGAAAATGTTCTATAAACTACTATGCTGGATTATTTTCAACAATATTTTTAAAGTATTCATAATTAGCGTACTTCCATTAAAGTTATACCAAAATGAACATGAGATTTGAAATATTCCTATGCAATTATAACATGAAAATTGAACAAAATTATGAAAATCCTATTTTGACTCCCCTTTAAAGAACTCCCATAGGACGAAATTCCAGCACATTGGTGGCATGGTTATGGTCCTGGCAATTGGCATTATCACTAACAAACAGATCATTTTTATTTTCACATGACCTATGTAGGTCTGAGTGGCTCAGTTGGTTAGGCACTGGCCTTCTGATCCCAGGTTAAAGGTTCAAACCCTGCCTTCTGATAGATTTTAAACTGTGCTTAAAAACAACAGCCCCATGACAGTAGATTTCAATTAAATCTAAATTATGTTATGTCATGACAGTGTCTTGGTCCATCAAGAAATTTCTGTTTAATTAATGAGTTCATTACTGTGCTTACATGTTTGTGAGAGATCAATTCATCACCATAGATGGCATCATAGGACAAAATCACAACTTGTAGACATGTAAATAAACATTACATGGGAGCTGCGGGTTTACTTCCCTTCTGAAGGAAGCCATGCTCAGGGTCTTTACGTCAGCAAAAATTCATCACCTTCCAACAGGTTTGAACTTGTAATCTTGGGTATTAAAGGTAGTATGGTTATACACCATAGAGGATGACTTAGGAGATTTACTGGCATGTAAAAGAACTACTACAGGACAAAATTCTGGCATACCAGCTGTACTGATATGATCCTATCAATGGACAGCATTGTTAACAACAATAACAACAAACCTGCCCACACATTGACACAAAATTTCGTTTGATGCGATTGTACAAATGTGGCATAAAGGTTTTTAAAACTCAAAACATGAGAAACACAGGAATTAAACAATCCCTCACATATGAAGCATGCTTCATCTGATAATAACACATAAGATGCAAATTCTGGTTGGATTGCTATCACAATGAATAGTCACCTGGGTTAATAGTGCAGTTTTTTTCAAAATAGTATAGATGCAATAGATTTTCATAAAGAATCTTAGTGCTTGGCTGTTTAAAGCTATAACTCATGGCTTAATAGGTTGCATTGGCACTTATTTAATATGCTGATTGCTAATAATATATTTTCAAAAGAAACACCTTTTCAAAATTGTACATATTTTTAGTACCAAAAATTGATTTTGAAAGAGCAATGTAGCAGATGAAATAGAGAATTTTTACCTCATGCTGTGGAACCAGATTCAAATCCTGATTAAGTCAAACTGTCTTTTTTAAGTTCTTTTACCTCCATCCCTGGAATGAGCATAATCAGCTTTAACACTTTGGATCCTATACATTTGCTCAGTTATGTAAATTGCACTGTGACTGAAACTGGATAATGTAATGTTGGCAACCTGCTTTTACTGCAAAAATGTCTTGCTTTCTCAAGTAATGCTTATCTGCAAGTTGAATGTTCATTATGTAGGGGTACAGAGCTTTGGAGAAAAGAAACTGTATTATCCAGATATTTTATGCCTTATGTTCTTCCAACTTTTGTCTAAAATGGAAGAACATTAGGCATAAAATATCTCCAACTCTGACGTTTCAAGTAAGAGAGAGGTATATATCAGAATGGCCACATTTAGCAATACTAGTGCTGTGAATTCTCACAATAAAAGAAGTTATTCTGATTAAATGGAATTGTTTTAAAAATGAGTCAAAATTTTAAACACTTTAAAATTCTCTACTTACATGTTGATCTTTTTTAAGGCTAGTTTCAGGCAGTGTCCTTCCTATCTTCAGTTAATTTATCAACTGCTGCTACCATGTTGTGCCTGGTTCTACTAAGAGTCGTGCTGCCATCTCTCGTCAAAGACAAGAGCAGCAGTTGACAAATTATTCCATTATAATGGTGCTCCACTATATACAAATATTCCTAATCATTTATATATATATATATATAGTTCTGATTTGTTTCAAAAGATATATTGGCACCTAATGTGATTTCCCATAACATTTTGATATATATAGTTAACTGTAGTTGGTTAGAGCTTTGCTATATGCAAAACATAGCAAGAAAGAAAAGTAAAGAAAATCAGGCAAGGTTTGCATTACATGCTTCCTTCCAATGTACATGCATTTCAACTATGTTGTCAATTCTCTTATAAGCGGAGCACATATCTTGAGTAGTTGTTTGCTTTAGTCCAGGTGAAGTTGTTGTTGTTTTTTTTTTCTTTCTTTCTTTCTCTTCTTTTTTGAGTGTAATATATTGTATTATCCTTGTTATAGTTAACGCTAGAGCTTTCATTGTTTGAATTTTACGAAGAGATAATGCATGTATATGTAGTAGTGACAAGAGTAGGTGATAATACTTCTCTCAATCGCACAAAATGTCAGAGCTGGAGATACATCAGCAGTAATATAGTGTTGCAAAACTTAGGTGCACACTGTAACGTCTAACACATGGCAAGTTGACTCTGCCCCTCCTTATTTACATCAGGATCATTCTAGTGTTAAGATACAGTGGCAGATGAAACGACTCACTTTCCATGCGCTATTAAGATGACACTACATGCCTAAGACAAGTTATATAGCATGTATGATTCCATAGCTATTGCTTTTCCTGCTTAATATGCTCACAGCTGTTCTTCATTTATAGCATCTAAGTGCAGTTTAAATGACTATAAATATATTTTTTTCCTCTGTGACAGATGTCTAACATCCAAGAACTTCAGGGCTTGTTACCCGTTCTTCAGGAATACCAGAAAGGAAAACTTGGAACTAGAAAACCACAATACAGCAGCAAGTTTTACTCAATAGAACTTTTGCAGCTTTACTGACAGTTTCCTTTTGCTTCAAGTATGTGTGTAGTGTATACTTGTGTTTATTTGTACAATAAATTTTCATAAATTAAAGATTTATAAATTTAGTTAAATATCACTTGCATTCTTGTCTTTCACCTCCTAGTATGAGAGTCCAAGTTTTTTATTAATATCTTATGCTAGTTTTAAGTGAAACTGATACAAATGGATAGCAGTATATTCAACTTTGAGGATGATAATGAATGAAGCACTGAAAATAAGAAATATATGTAACAGAAGAAGATGCTGAACCATTTTGTTTACCCTAGCAAACATTGTTCTGCATCTTGCCTCTAAGTTGAATATATCCTCTTATGCATTCTACCTTCTTTCCAGTGATCCC
Organism: Hymenopus coronatus; assembly: GCA_030762935.1. Classification (NCBI taxonomy): domain Eukaryota; kingdom Metazoa; phylum Arthropoda; class Insecta; order Mantodea; family Hymenopodidae; genus Hymenopus; species Hymenopus coronatus. The sequence goes on along the minus strand of CM060884.1, from coordinate 49,702,537 downwards.
TGCTTATTGTTAATCATATGATCAACTGCTGCCTCTACAGTGATAAAGGAACTGATGTGAATTGCCAGTGGTCATTTTAATAGTTGTCAGAAGTGCTATGTGCGTTTCCTTGAACACTTGGCTCCCTAGTCCCTAATTTGGTAGATTTTGCATAATCAGAAGCAGAGCAGAACAACAACATTGAGACATAAAGTACATTATACACCTAGATATCTAGTGGATTTAATACTAAGGTTTCATTCTGTCTGTAGATCCCAGAGTTCATGCAACTTGACATCTGCTATGTTTACTATAATAATTCAGCTAGTTTGTGAAATTAGGTAACCTATTCACTATAATGGCTGAGGGCCTCAAAGAGAAACTTTTTGATTGACAACACTGCAGAAAGACAGGTGCCCCCTGGCCCTTCTTAGCTGAAAAAATAGTGCTCAAGTAGTAGGATAAAAACCCTTTCATATCTTTGGACTGGAAGGGATTCTTATGCAAAAACCAACAAATTGCTCAATAAGCAAACTAATGTGACATATTATGAATATTTAAACTCAACACTTTTTTGTGAACTCACATTTCCATCTCGCTATAAAAGAAAACAACAGTTATTATGTAACCAATTTGAGTCAAATATGGACACTATAGTTTCACTTAGTTTTTTCCCTGGATGCATTTCAAAGTTGTCCATCTTCATCATCAGCGGGTGTTTGACTGGTTTCAGAAGGGGAGATTCCTATCGTAATTTCCTCTGTGTTGCCATCTGGTTTTCTTGGAGCTAATCTTAAGATATCTGGTATTTCAAAACTCATTACTCTGTGCACGTTTTTCCTAATGTGTATCCTTTCCAAAATTGCTAGTTTAGTTGTGGATTTTACAGTTCAAGTATTATGTCCGGTTTGATGTGTTGTGATGTCCAGAAGTAATGTGACACTGCAGATTTGTCTGTTTGCTTGAGTTTCATGTTCCTGAGGTGTTCTTTCAATCTAGTTCAAAGATTTCTTAGCCTGTCCAATGTAAATTTTGGGGTAATCCTCACAGTTTATTTGGTAGATGCCACATTTTGATTTGTTTGGTATGGTGTCTCTTAATGGGTGATTTAATAAGTTCCTGAGTTTGTATTTGTTTTGAGGTTCTAGCTCTATATTATGATCTTAGAACAGTTTTTTTAATTTGTTGTGCATCTGTAAGTGGAATGTGAATTTACTGTATTTTAGGTTTGGGTTGGCTCCTGTGTTTAGTATGCCGATATCTTTAATCTTTTTTTTGTTTCTCGTAATTTGTATTATTTGTCCACTAATTCTGTTTTAAAACCATTTTCTGTAGCAACTTTCTTTATGTGCTGGTGTTCCCATTCATATTCTCCTTTTTCCAGTGGCGTGTTTACTAACCTGTGTGTCAGGCTGTGAAAAATTGCATGTTGGTGTGTTTTTGAGTTGAAGTTGCTTTTTTTGATGTAACTAACTATGATGTGCGTTTTCTATAAATATCAAATTCTATTTTGTTTTTTCATCTTATCATTTTTAGGTTCTAAAAATGGTAGTCAACCTTTTTTTTCTATTTCTATAGTGAATTTTATTGCAATATTCTGATAAATATATTGCACCTAATTTTAATGGCGACGGACTTGCTGGAAGCTAAAATCTCAGGCAAACAAGAAGTTGCAATATTGGTGAAACTGGTAAGCCTTGGTTTGGATAGGAAGCAATATTTCCATGACTGTTTTTATTGATACAAATCCTATTTTTAAATTCACTATCATTATAGAATTCAACTGAATTTGTTGTGTCTATAAAAAATGCTTCGTGGTATGAATTTTTTCTATTTCAATTATTTCTCATACAAATCACTGCAATCTTGATTGATGTTTGGAGGAATTTAGTAACAGTGACGGTCAAATTATATGTTTTATTAATTTGTTGAGTTGTTTTTTTAACACTACGTCACTTATAGGCTTTCATTTTCAACCTCACAGGTCCAACGAAACGGCTTTCGAAACTAGTCCCTCATAATAACAATGTAAGTGACGTAGTGTTAAAAAACCAACTCAACAAATTAATAAAACTGCAATCTTATCCATTTTGTTTAAAACTAGAGTAAGTCAAGAGGAATTTGACATGATTAAGCACAGCTTATTCTACAAACTAAGTAGTACTAAACTCCCTGTTTTTATAAAGTAAGTGCAGGAGACTATTTGGGCCAATCTCTGCAACAAAGTCAAGATTTAAGTAGTTCTTGAATAAAAGGTTTATTTAATGTCACTATAAACAGCAGCCTTACAACTTGAAAAAGTAAATTCATAATATGTACTCTGTTAAAATCTCGCACAAGGATTGCATAACAAGTATAGAATTTTGGTTGGTTTCTGGCAATAAAGCCAAAGTTTTCTACTTCATTTGATGGAAGGCTATGCAGCAAAGTAGGTGGTATCACTACTATGTGTGCATGTTTTCTTGGGCAACAGCTCCCTGGTTTTCATTTAGAAGTTTTTGTGCAATTTTAGAAGCAGAACAGAGCAAAAACGAGACACAAGTATATATAGAAACTTCAATGCTAATGTTTCATTCTGTCTAGATCCTACAGGTTACACACACTTGTATGTGCACTGTGTTTTGTTTAATAGTTCAGTTATTTCACAATAAATTATATAACCTATTCCCCATATTGGCTGAGGACCTAAAGAAAGAAACTTTCTTTGGTTAACATCACTACAGAAAGAGAGACAGGCAACCTTTTTTGCTTGCCCCCCTCCTCCCAGCCTTTGTCTCCCCATAAAATTAGCACTCAAGAAAAAGTGCATGCAAAGTGCCCTATTTATCCAAATACAAGACGACCCCCATTTTTCAGAACTTAATTTTGGTATAATTTGGCATATCATCTACATATATAAAAGACGTAAATCAAAAGAAGAATTTTTAAACAAAATTTAAAGGTTTGCCATATATTTTGAACAACTAATGGATACTTAAGTTGATTAAGTTCCTTTTGATTTATACTGAATTTGAATTTGCATGGAAATTCAGGTTTTGAGCAATTCGCGGAGAGGGGAGTATGGAACTGTAAGGTATGGGTGCGATGGTGGCAACATAACTGTAACGACAATGATGGATATGATTTTGTATTTAGAAACATTTAATATTTTTACCTAATTTGAATTTGCGCAGAAATTCACGTTAGCGGGAGAATGCACATGTGCTGTAAATGTGTGCAATGACAGGACGTGACAACAGCAGCAGTGTAGCTGTGACAATGATGGATGTGATTTTCTATTTATACAACATACTTACTATAAACACATTGTACATTTTTTCATCCAATTTGAATTTGCGCAGAAATTTACATTGCAAGCAAAAGAGAACAGAACCAATATGTCTGTTTGGTGGTGATGGTGACAGCTTAGCTGTAATGACGATTATGGATATGATTTTCAATTACGACAACTTACTTAATATATCACAAAATGTATTATTTAATTTGAATTTGCACCTAAATTCACATTTTGGACAGGAGAGACAGAGAATGGAATACAGAGATGTACAGAATGCGTGTGATGGTTTGTGACAATTATGGAATTTTTTTATTAAGATAACATACTTGAAATTCCTCTAATTTTATTTTGCTGCTCTCGGAGAGTAATACTTATTCCAATAAGAATGCTCATAGGCTAATTTTTGTAGGGAAATGGAATGCATAATATTTGCCATTTATGTTGCGACCTTAATGGTAATTTATATCATTTCCCCAGTTGGTATACACGCAAAGTTTGAAACTTACTTTTTCCCCGTATAGTATTTGAAAAACACATATCAAATGCAAGACGACTTCCCAGTTCTAAACATTAATATTTTGGAAAAAAACATTGCCTTATATTCATTGTCATAATATATGGTATATATCTCTTTTTAATTCACATAAAGGACATTAAGAGAGACTGCAACTCTTGTGCAGAAGTATGTGGAAGCAGTTCTGGTCTGTTAATCTAATGATTGCCTATAGTTTTTGTTTTTAAATAATATTTATTTTTATTGTAGTTAATACAACAGACATACAATAAAAATCATAATTTATACATTACTGCAGTTTGACAGAAAATTCTACTTTTTACAAATCTGTGCTGTAGGGTACATTGGCAATGCTTCCAAGAGCTGCCACAGCCACCTGTTTTGCTTTCAGTTTCTTTACAACTTGTCCTGCAACCTGGAATTACGAAAATTATTTTATTAGAGTCTATCGAACAGTGAAGTTATTTTCATTATAAAATGGTAATTAAATACATCAAATTTCACTTCTACAATAACAATATCTGGTAACTTTGATGTTTGCATAACAGACTCCATTATCACCTCCAACATGACCTTGATTTGAGGAAACATGAATATTACTTGGGTCAAGTTCTGATGAATATGGAGAATGCAAGAAAACTTCCCAGTTGAATCTTCCAAGCTCTGCCTGGCTCATTTGAGCTTTGTGAGGCTGAGGCATTGTCATGAAGGAACTTTATGAGACTAGAGCTCAGAGTATTAACTTTAACACCGATGATGAAGTCATCAGAAGTGAACAACTGATTATGAGTACAAGACCCTATCTTGTACAATATTGGTTTCAAAAAATTCTGTCACATAACTAAAAATGCTTGGAAAAGCATGACAACTAAGTAGAAAATTACAGAAGGCATTGTACAATGCAAATAAAGTTATTCCAGCATCAATTTTTTTTTTAAAACAGAAAACTTACTTAATGGGCACCCCTCACACTTTGAACTGAAAACAAATGCTAGAAGCTCCAATTAAAATGCAGACATCACTATTTAAATATCCTGGTAATTTTAAATTTCTCAACGAGTTTCTTGTTTCTTTCAAGCACATTTGTAGTTTGCAATCACAAAGATTTTATAATTTACTTTTAATAGAAGAAAATGTTTATTAACATAAAAAATAAAATATTAGCTGTATAGCATCTTTAATTAATTTACTGTGAAGTGTTCCCTAGTATTCTGAACTCATACCTGTTTGATATCTGCATCAGTAATACTGTCTACTTGTGCAGCAAGTGCGCTAGCATTGTGAACAGCACCAAGAAGGGCAGCCTGAGTTCCAACTTCCTCAAGAAGGTCAGAACCACCTTCCTCATAGTAGTGGAGAGCAGCCTTCAGCTGAGCTTTACCTCTTGCTATGTCAGCAGTGTCTAAAGCTCCAGAATTCAGCACCTGAGTTACACCCTTCACCACCTACACAGAAAATATGTATCTTCTTTTATACACTTAACCATACTATTGTTACAGTGGCAAGACAGTGGAAAATAATCACATTAAACAAAGTTGTTATATAGAAAATGTGAAATGCAAGAGCAGGTACTAGTTTGCATCAGTAATGTCACAAATACTGCTATTTTTCCTACAGTTTAAATGAGCTTGATACATTTTTCTTGCCAGGCTAATTATTATGGGACTTAAGGTTTATATACATGGTGTTAATGAACTACACCAAATAAGAGATTATAGAGGTGTCTGATATACTGTATTTATGTAAATATAAGACAATATTTTTTTCCATAATATTAATGGTCAGAACTGAAGGGGAGGGGGCCATCTTGCATGTGCAATATATGTTTTTGGAATAGCATATGGGAAAAAAGTAGGTTTCAAACTTTGCAGGTACGGCAGTAGCAAAGCCTGCCAAGGTCACAACAGGTGTGGTAGATTTTGAGGGTCTCGTTTCATAAATGCCAAATGTTAGGTGATCTTCATTTTTCCTTTTTGATGATTTTAAGGTCAAGGAGTGATAGTTGTCCGTCACATTCCTTCTCCATCATGAACTTTATGGATTTTTCTTGCAGATTTAGCAGTTTCAGTGCATCTTCTAGGTGTTTTTCTGGGACTATTGCAAAGATGTTAAATGCAAGAAAAATCCATAAAGTTCACAATGAAGAAGGAATGTGACGGACAACTACCATTCCTTGACCTTAAAATCATCAAAAATGAAAATCACCTAACATATGGCATTTACAGGAAATCTACCCACACCAACAGTTATATTAAACAAAAGAGTTACAATCCCATTCCCCATCAGCATGCAGTACTCAACAGCCTTACACACAGATTGGTAAATGTACCAATGGGCAAAAAATAATACCACTGTGAACTTGCTAAAATATTGGACATCGCTAAAGAGAATGGATTTCGAGCAGAACTGGTATACAAAAAAGTTAATAGGGCCAAAAATAGGAAGAGAATTAAAGAGGTCAGTACAATCACTCAAAGTCAGAAAGAAAACAAGATCTACAAGATGTTTACATACCACCCTACAACTTTCTACAAATTCCAGAGGATCTTCAAACGACATAACATCATTGTAGCCCCAAAAAATAATTACTCTACAAAAAACATTTTAAACTCTAAATTAAAAGATAATATCCCACAAGAAAACAAACCAGGAATATATCAGTTCAGCTGTAATGTCTGTGAAAAAATCTATATTGGCCAAACAGAAAGAAACATATAAGAGCAAAAGAACACCACAGAAATATTAAACTCAAACAAGAGGACAAATCTGCAGTAGCTTGGCATTTTTGGAAAGAGAAACACACCATAAATAGAAGCCCAAGGAAGACAGAATTAAAAGTTTGGGAAAACATATATATTTGGAAAAACAAGAACCGCATTTTCAATTTTAAAATCCTGCCAGGTGACCTACTGATACAGAAGTTCATCAAACTACCACCAGGGATAGAGACAACCACCATAGCAACCAATATCAGCAGTCGACCAAAGGAATTGACAATGAAAGCACATGGCTTCTGAAACATGTTTTCCAAAATAAAAAATAAATGATGTAGTGTTACAAAATCGACTAAACTAATTTTCAATTGTTAAAACACATAACACTCACAAAGTTCATTATATCAGTAATAACATGGACATTTATCTAAAAATATTTCTTTTTGTATTCAGGGGGTCTCAAAACATGAAATTTTGGTATCAAATTTTTGGGTGTAACACAATACCTTCTCTATACACTCTGTACATAGCACGTGTAGAGAAAATAATAAGTTACTGAACATACTAAAGATATTTAACGTATTAGTTACTTCCAGTTATACTAAAATATCAAATGTGTATAAAGTTTACCTTTCCAATGTTGGCTGAAGTACTTGAGGCCACTACTCCAAATAGACCAGAATCAGAGTATGATGCATTCATAGCTGTGACAGCAAAAGCGCTGCTATCTGAAGCAGACGACACGCTTTTCACCAAAGGAGAGGCTCCTGTTCCCCACTTGGTACAAGGTCCTATTCCCATCGCATATTGAAGCACTGCATAACTAAGGGCCTCCTTAATATTCTTCATGCTGCAAGTTAAACATAGTAACTTTTGAAGTACTGCTATATGAGTACGCATTCATTTGACCACTGCTAAGTGAGGACATAATTCATTTTATATCTTAGTCAACTCTTGTTTTGTTGGGTGATATACCCAGCATAAAGGAGCATGTAAGTATACAATGTTGCAAACTGAGAGCAAAAACGAAGAGAAGAGATTTGGACAAAATGGAGCTAGTCAGAAGTGAAGGCTTGAAGAGCCAGAAATCAAACCATAGCGTCCCATAGAGCAGATTGATAGTGTTCAGGATTTTATCTGTGTACTTGATCTTCATGCTCCAAGGTTTTGTCAACTATCACATACAGTTTTAACATGAGTTACACTTTAAAAAAATGAAAAAATATATCCCATTTTTGAAGACACATGCTTTACAAAAATAAAATATGATGTGTTACACTCACATGACTTTCTCTAGCTGTTTTTCTCCAAACAAACTTCTTACAAAAGATTATTCTTCTTTCTCCACCATGTTAATTGAGATAACCATTAGTAGAATGTACTTATATTACTTAGTTCCTTATAAGAAGAAGGGAACTACAAGATTGCGCTATGCTATAGCGATAGTTAAATGTTTTAAAAGATATCATTATGTAATTGTCGTTGAAATTTGCTTCTTTGCTTGGCCAGGAGTAGAACAAAAGAAAAACAGACACTTTGTGTCTGAGAAAAGTATAAGTATTTTAAATTGAAACCAATATGAAGGAATATCTTGGAAATGGTCAACTCTACAAGAAAAATGCATACGATATAAATTGTGGGTTTTAACAAGAGCTACATTTCTTGTGTGGTAAGTTTTTGTTTATTTCTTACAGTTTACTAGTTATACAAAATTCAGAAAAATGTATCCAGACCAAACAGGTCTTCAGAAGCTATTCCTGGAAAATTCACGATATAAATTTTATTTGAGGTGTAAATATGTATGATATAAAGTATTTAAAGTATTACAGGCATTTTTTAGAAAAACAAAATTTTCAAGAACATTTCCATGGGAGGATTTTATTGAAAACCTTTGCATCATATAATTGGAAGATAATAAATTTAAATACTAAGTTTGGTACTCAACTGTCTTTTAGTTTTTGACACACACATACAGGCCATTTTCTAATTTTTTTTTACTAGGGGACCTCAAATGATATATTTCCACTGAAATCTGTATCAAATTTTTGGGTGGAATACAATACCTTCTCTATACATTATATACATAGTACATGTAGAGAAAGTAATAACACAAGCTTGTATAGGCGCTACTAATGATCGCCCAGATCTTGGAAAAACTTCAAGATGATGATAATAACACAATGTTTGAATTTCAAATTATCAAATAATTTCATGTCCATTTCTAAAATTGGACCATGAATTTCTGAAATCTTTATTTTGTGATTTAAGATCCGTGAATTCTCCAAACTGCAAAGTAATCTACTAAGTGTTTTGAATTTTTTATAGCTTATGCCTATACAAAAAAACTGTGGTTACAAAATGTGGTACATATTTTTTTCCTGAATCATGCATTTTAAAACAAATTTCAGCTATTTAACAAAAAATGTTTTTACAGCACAATTTTCACACTTTTTAAACAACTTCCAGATTTATGTTGAAAAGTTTGCTACAAAATACACTTTGAAACAAATAGGTTTTTCAATGGGTTCTGTTCACTTTAATTTTCTGGTTTTGCACATCAAACTTGGATGACTTTGGTAGATAGCACATTTGCCTTTTATTAGTAACTGAATACCAAGCTTTTGTTAGCTTATATTAGAAAAACTATTTCCTAAGTTTCATTCTGATAACTTAAAAACTGCATTATAAAAAGCAATTTAAATGCTCAAAAATGTCTTGAAATACTACAACCAAGAAAACGCACTGAAAAAATTAGTCATAAAATTGGCCTGAAATTCTGGTTATGCATTTTATTCAACAGTGTACATTTTTACTTGTGATTTACATCAAATTAAATTATGAGCAGCTAATTATTTGAAAAAACTTCTAGAAATTTTGAAAAAAATATGAAAAACAGTAGAAAATGTCTAAAATATGCAACCATGCCCTTCTGTCAGGGTTATGTAAATCATCTCTTAATTCTATTATTTTCAGTCCAAAAGTAAAAATATTTACACAAAAGTGTTCTAGAGTGGCAGATAATGTTTTAAAAATTTTTTAGCAAATTCACCAATCAGTCCCCATGCAATTAGCCAGCTGATCTTCAATTGCAATTAAGACTATGACATCACTGCTCTGAGCCATAAGCTGTTAAATAACATAGCTTACAAAATAAGTAAATGAAGTTTTATAAAATTCCAATAATTTTTCCCTTTTCTTCAATTTTCTGAAAATGGTAGCCAAATAGTGATAGCATTAATTATGCACCTATTAAAGGGCAAAGATTTAATGTTGTTCTTCACAGAACTACATGGCTACTTTCATTCTACTTTGCAAAATAAAAAAATATTACAAATGCCAAGTTACCTTCCACCTTCTACAGCAATGGCTACATGTGCAATATCACCAGGTGCATCCAACCTTTGGTCCCCTCCAAAGAATTTGGAAGGAATGTCTGCGGGCCCTGCTCCACTCTCCAGACTGAGGTTCTGAGCAAAACATGTGAGTGTGTCCATATCCACACCCACACCTACAACAGCAGCTCGGTTTGTTGTGAATAGCATCTGCACATAATGCTGAAGCTGAAACATTAACCCAATATGATAAATGGAATTTTTCATCTTTATTCTTATATTCTGTCATCTCTCCCTCTCTCTCTGAATACCCATTTTTACAGTATGTGGCAACAGATACAGTGAACACTGATGATACATGAAATGAAAATCAGGGAAACAAATTTTGGAAGCAAACGTTTCAGACCACTACTTTTGCAGCAATCAACAGTTAGGACTTAGCAAATAAACAAAAAAGAAAAAAATCCCCATCAGGGAGGATAGTCTTAGCAGGACTCGCATCATGGACCTCCTTTTGCATTTGTAATAACACACATTTTTGCACAAATTACGTGGGTTTTACACTATTAATGCAAATTCCATTGTTTAATAAAATAATGTGAATTTGCAATTTATTTAGCATAAAAGAACAGTTTTACATTATTAATATAACAATAATTTGTAATAAAACTTCACATATCTTTTTCAAATTCAAAGAACTAGTTTCACAATCACAATTCTATTGTATCATCCGCTTAATTCCTTGTTTATTTACATTGTTGTTGTTACTGCAACTAGGTGATAGATTATGTAATATATCCATTTAAGTTGTAGCCTAAAATGTACCATATCTGAGAAAGAAATTCTTCCAATCTAAAAAACTTATAAAATATAAAAAATGAAGTTAGTAACAGTGAAGCAACACAAGTATTAACATAACAATAATCACATCCATCTTAAGTTGTAACTGAGAAAGAAATGTTCAAATCTAAATAATTTTTATCACATATAAGCTTTACAATATGGCAGCTTTGCTCATGTTTAAGTTCCTAACAATTGATCTCTACTTGTAAGACAATCCAGATTTAAGATGCTTGACGAAATTTGTTTTTTATTTAGAATATGAAAGACAAAATCTTTATAAAATGACAACCTTAAAATTGGAATTTTGTTGACATCTGACTGCTGGCTACATCATGCATGGGCATATACCTGTCACATATACCCAAATTTTCACATCTTCTGTCATATGCGGGAGGTCAAAAATCGCTTCTGTACTTGCTCATACCTGTTGTAAGTGAATATACAGTCACTAATTGACTCTTAATTATTCCCCAAATGCTACATTACACTATTGTCCTTAATCTTGTTAAAAATCTTGTTAAAACAAGAAACAGAAATTATGTCTATTATTGTCATAAACATTAATTCTGTTTCCTGATTTAACATGGCAATAGTTAATAATGCTTTTTGTTTCACACTAAGCTCAAAGATACAGTATTTACTTACAGTTTCAGAGCTGTGACTTCCAATAAGATACTCTGGGCAATATACGTAGTTCCCCAGTCCTGTTCTGTATGCAGCTTTATGCAGTAGGTCCAGAAGTTTTGCATGAGGTGGTACAGTTGCTATTTCCTGACGCACTCGTGGAATGTTATCTGAGAGTTCCCATGGTTTAAATACTTGCTTAGCAGCAACATCTCCCAAAAATTTCAAGCCATCATCCCTAAAGTGACAGAAATTATGCAGCTAAATTTACATTTGACATCAATGCATTCACCAAAAGGTCAAATTTATGAATGAGCTAAAGAATTTGGAGTGATCTATATCCCTACCACTGAATCTTTGCACTTGAATTTTCAAAAATTTTGATTTTCTCAAAAATAGCTCTAACAATTTTTATTAAAATACTGTGTATTTAAGATATTTACATCCCAAAGAACATGTATATCTTGAATTTTCTGGGAATAGCCTCTGAAGACCTCTTTATTCTGGATGAATTTTTCTGATTTTGCATAGCTGGTAAACCATAAGAAATAGATAAAACATATAGATCTCCTTTAAACATACAATTTATGTCATATACATTTTTTCCCGGAGTTGACCATTTTCAAGATATTCCTTGTTATTGGTTTCAGTTTTAAAATACTTAAAACTTTTCTCATAAAGGAACTTGTCAACTCCTGACCACACAAAGAAATGCATTTTAATTCCAAGGCAACCACATTTTAAAACATTAGGCTGTCGGTTTAGCCTAGTATATTCTCTTATTTCCCTTTTACTTATAAGAAACTTAGTAATAAGACTGCTTTTGCTGATGTTTATCTCGATTAGCATGAAGTACATAGAAAAAGAGCTTAATAACAATAATTTGTTACAGAGATCTAGAGGAACTCATGTGAATGGAACACATCAGATTTATTTTTTACGCTTTATACATAATATACCGATGCAGTTTTTGAGATACAATAGTTTTACTAATAAATAATTATTTCAAGAATATATAAGAAATGACAATTTCCACCCCTTGTCAAGGATGTAAAAGTCTTTGCATCTTAACTTATTTATTATTGGTGAGTACCAAAGATATTCACAGAAACTGGTAGCTTTGTTAAAAGCTGAATTATATCAGGATATAAAAACACATTCATGATTGATTATTATCTAATCCTCAATAACTTACAGATTTTCTGAATGACTTTCAAGGGAATATGCTATAGTCTCACGATCATTTCGGCATGTCAGATTTGCTCCAATCTGCTGCAGATTACGGATAATGCCAAAGCACGTTGAATCTTTTGTTGTTAATCCTGCAGAGAGACGTAGGATATTTGTTGCTCCATAGTTGTCTGGAGTCTCGTGGCGGGAGCCAGCTCTGTAATATCATTATAAACCATATTCAATATCTATACAAGTTCTGAGATAACCACAATACATAAAATTAAAATATTAGACTACAGAGAGTATTTATATATAATATTTATAAAAGGTTGTACAAAATCACTAGAGTCAATAACAGTAATTTTCCAACATGCCATAATTAAAAACCAGTGATGATAAGCTTCAGAGCTTACTTGCTCTCTCCACATTGGCAAAATAAGAACCTCTTCAGACTCAAAATGCACTCTTTTCATTTTGTTTATTAATATTAATTAATTCTATAAGTTTGGAATTCTGCTTGATAATAATTTAGGGAAACATTTTGTGCTATAATATCACTGCTGCTAAAATTCAAGTGTGAAAGAAGTTCATACACTCTTGATAGATATTGAACTTGTATACAAAGGTTGGTTGACACAAATTTTCTCTTTCTCTCTTTCACACCCACACCCACACACACGCAGAAAGGAATGAGATTATCACAAAGTTGAGTAAGCACAAAATTTATCTTGAGTGAAGAAAATTAACTGGACAAGAAAATTCCATGCATATTCACAAAGTAACTGTCAAAGGATAGCATAAATCAGCTCTGAATGCCCTTCATTGGAGGAAATTTTGTATAATCTTGTATAACTGGTATACATTAAGCCAAAGAAGAAAGCATACCACACAAAAATGTAGCTTTCTTTTAAAGCACACCTTTATTCTAAATAACCCTATTCAAGATGTCGGCTATTAATTACTATTTGAATTGTTCAATATTTTTCACATATTATAAAGATTTGTTGATTTTCAGTTGTTTCTCACTGTTGCATGGAAAGATTATAGAATATTAAGACCACCATAATGTCTCAGTATTCTCTCTGAATCTATAACAAAATGTGTAGTGTAGCTCTTTCTACAAATGTTTATCTTGATTAAAGTGAGGTAGACAGAAAAATAAGCTCTTATAAGAATGCTTTGTATGGCACTAATAAATGAGAGTAGATACAGAAAGTTATGTGGATATAACATAGGTATCTTAATATTTCTTTCCATGAAATTATATTCCTAAGTTCTTGGTTTGAATTTACTGTTGAGAAAACTTATCTTTAGCTAAAGGTATGAAACAACAAGGCAAATAATATACATTTTAGATGCCTAAATATTTTATAGTATTATCTAATTACTGACCTAAACACCACTGACACCCTAGAAAGGGGTAAAGGACTATCTACTGTTGCTATAACAAGCTTATTTGGTAACACAGTTGTCTTCACATCAATAGGCCTGCTGGCATGCTGCTGGGCAGGTTTGGCACTATAACTCCTCTTCTGAAAACAGAATATTAACTTTATTAGCACTCCTAGCGGATATTAATAAGTATTATCTGAGAAAAGATGATATCACACTCTAGCTTTAATATTTTAAAAACATTCACTTCGAACATGTTTTTGAAGCAACAAGGTGTGTTAAAAAAGAAATTAAACTTTTGAAACAGTATGCCAACCAGCAGGAGCACACCGTGGGCACTGAAAACATACATAGTGGTAGATTTAGACAACAAACTGGTTTGCCACATTTCAGTCAGAGAGTAAGCTAGCTACAGCCATCGAAGTATGTGGAGCATGTGCACAAGTTGCTCATCAGATTAGTGCCAAAGTGATAATGAAAGAATTTGAAAAAAAATGTGTGGATGTGAAATTTTGCTACCAACTTGGCAAAACTTTCACAGAGACATTGCATTCAGGGAGAACTATATGAGTAGCATGCAATGCTTCAACAGGGTAGAAAGTCGGTCGGTGATGATCTCAAGCCTAGACAACCTTCCACATCAGTAGATGATGGCCATATGGATAGAGTCTGTGCTGAAATTTGCAGTAACCTTCATTTAACTGTTCAAGAAGTTGCTGATTAAGTGAGCTTCAGCGTAGGATCAAGCCATCACATTTTGAGTGACAAACTTGGTGTAAATTTCATGCCTCACATTTTTTTTTTTTTTTTGTAGTGTTTAACACCCACTTTAACTACTTGTGGTGCTGCAGGCGATGACACTGGTGATACATGAAGTGAATCTTGAGCACTGGTGTAATGCGATGGCAGGGGAAACTGGAGAAAACTCGCCCCTGCGCTGCTTTGTCCACCACAAATCTCACATGCGGTCGCTTGGGACCGAACCCGGGCCATGTAGGTGAGAGGCAAGTGGTCTAACCACTCGGCTATGGCGTGGCCACCCCCCTCATTTGTTGACTGAAGATCAGTAACAAGGAAGTCTACCAAGGAATCCTAGTGTGCATGAGGGATGCTGTGTGCAGGAAGAGGTCTGAATTGAGAAAATCAGAAATTGATGTTGAATCATTAGTGTGTTGGCTCATGCTTCACTTCCTGTCCACATTATCTAATGGAACATCACTTACCGTTGTGCCCCATCCACCTTATCCACTGGACCTAGCCCCAGCCAACATTTTCCTGTTCTCCAAACTAAAGATCACATTGAAAGCACATCATTTCCAAACCATAGAGGAGATTAAGGACAAAGTGACAAGGGACCTACATGCTACCCAACACATCTGTGTGTGTTGCAGGAAGCATTGCATAAATGGAAGAAACGATGGGAACTGTGTATTGCCAATAGAGGGGAACAGTGCTTAAATGTTGTACAACAATAAGCAATAAAGATGTTACAGCAAAAGTTTAGTTTCTTTTTAAACACACCTCAAATTCCCCCATCCTAAGCAGAGATTTATTGAAAACTCATGGAAGTGGCCTGATACTGAATTGGATTCTTAATTAATTGTTTTTTTCCACACAAGCTGTGTGTATGATATGAGCTGGATAGGTAGAATCAGGCTGAAAAATTCAATGCCATAGCCGGGATTTGAACCACAGATCTCCTAGTCTCCAGCTGGTTGCTCTAACCACTGAGCTACCATAGCAACATGCTGGCATGGCATTATATTCCTCAATTGACTCATATATTTCCCAGTAAACCACATGGTGATCTCAAATTATGTTGGCATGACATTTTTCAGTCTGACTCTTACGTATCCAACTTATGTTCTACATGACTTGTTTGTAAAAAACAATTAACACTAATGAACGTAATAGTTGGCTATACTATGAAGCCTTACAATATTGTAAGTTACCTTTGAGGTATGTCATCTCAACATAATTTGAGCTCACTTTGTGGTTTACCAGGAAACATACGAGTCAATTGAACAATTTAATGCCATGCCAGCATGTTGCCATGGTATAGCTCAGTGGTTAGAGCAACCGACTAGAGAGCAGGAGATCTGTAGTTCAAATCCTGTCTATGGCATTGAATTTTTCAGTCTAACTCTACCTATTCAATTCATATGCTACACATGGCTTGTGTGGAAAAAACAATTACACAGACAGTTAACCTAAACCTTGGACAACAAAGTTACTGAAATAACAAATAGCTATTGTCTGAAACTGTTTATTGCAAAATTACAATTTTGGACTTACATCCTGTGGATTGCATACTCTTGTGTAATGTGAACAGATGCATTTATTTTTTTTAAATATACAATTGTTTCACTTATACTTGCATGCACAGTATAAGAATACTTAATTTCTTAAAACCATCTTTATTTTATTTATTTAATGCCAAGATGATAATGCATTAATTCATACTGCTCTGGCCCTAGATATTAAATCCTCCTTTCCTACATGATTCCATGCATTTTATGCCTAGAGATGGTTTGATTACTCTTCTGCAAAAAAAAATACTTTTCTAAACAAAAAACTTAAAAATAAAATAGTTTATTTAATAAGTCAGAAGTTTGAGACAAGTGTTCATTCTGATATAAATAAAATATTTTGTTTGTTGACAATTTGGCAAGTATCAGTATCATATCAATGCTGCCGGCGTGCCAGAATGAACAAGAGAATTACACATTTCCTGTGATGCCAATGAGCAAAATGAAATGGCCTGTTATTTATGGACGCTCTTTAACTGCTTTGGTTCTCAGCGTCCCATTCTATATTGGGTGTGAAAGATCGCTTAATTTTGCTCAGAGGCCTCTCTTATCAGGCTTGAGGTTCTTTTACGTGCCGTAAATCTACGACACGGGACTCACAGCTTTACTTCCCTTCCGAAGGAAGCCATGCTAAGGATTTTTACGCCCGAAAAAATCCATCGTCCTCCGCCGGGTTTGAACCCGCGACCTTGGGTATATGAAGTTAGCATGGTAACCATTACACCACGGAGGGCGATGCCAATGAGCAAATATAATTAACATGGGCATACAAGGAAAATCCACAGAGTACATTTTTTCTATTTTGTAATTTTCTCATCCTTCAGTTTGATGTCATTTCACTCATAACAATGCAGTAATTTTAGTTGTTTTTTCTCCAAATATAAAAGTTTATGGTCATAAAAATATCGCCAGTTGCACTTAATGGATTTTTAGCAATTATGGACTTAAAAGTGTTTTCATTGTGTTCACGATATGGGGTTGTAGCTTAAATGAAGGAATCATGAATAAGAATAGGAGTATAGAGTTTTCCCCATACTTTCCACACGTTACACTATGGATGCCTGGGGTTTTAGTTGCATAGATTCCTCAATACTGGCATGCACTTAAAGTGGTTGCCAAAAGGTGTGGGAGAATACCCAATCTTTCTTTCCGAGAAATATTTAATACATAAATCTTTACGTCCTAATAAATGTTTGATTCTGTCTTAAAATGTTCAGCACATTATATTCTTTGGTATGATTCTAAAATCCCAACAGGAGAATTTCCATTTCCATTTGTATTCTGTTGTAAGAAGTGTTATGATCAGGTACATATGGGGGGAGCGGGGGAGAGCTTTTCCTGAGAGAGGTGGCCAGGTATTGGTCCTCTCTTTTAAAAATGTAAAAGGGGTATCTTTTTGGAGTAAATTCTTCAGTATTAATTAACTAGGTAAATTAATGACAGGAAAACAACACATTCTGAATTAATAGTTCAATGCACACATTATACAAATTGTATAATTTATACAATGCACATAACATGTATACAATGCCAAATATATATTGAGAATATAATTTAACAAAACCAGACCAACACACAGTATAGAATAGCTGACTCTATGAAAAATAAATGGTTATTATGCAGAACTTTGGCCCCTCTAAATATTGAATAAAACTAAGTGTGATTGATTGACTTTGAATTTCTGATGACGATTTCAAAGGTTTTATTTGTTGGAAAGCTTTTTTTTTTTTTATTGTAGACAAATTCGATGCATATTGGAACGGTTGATATTTTGCATATACGACGGATATTTACCAAATAATTATACATAAATGAGTAATATATGAACAATAAATGGTTTATAATGTGTAGGTTTATTCTGAAATACTGGATTTATAATGAAAAAGCTTGGTTTCATTGCTAGCGGGACTGTGTAACTATTGGTATGCAAGAACGTCATATGTTGCTCTTGGCAATATTACCACATCGTAAGAACCTGTAAGAATAATTCACCAGCTAGTGTGAGTTTAGTAGTTGGTGGTGGAGTATGCAAGTTTTTTTATTTGTTTGTTTCTTTAGGCGAAACCTCTGAGTCCGGTGGTTTTTAAACTTAGCGCGAGGTTAGGTTCGAATCCGTTTAGGTTAGTGTGTATATAAATTTATGTTTCTAATTTTCTATTGTGGTAGTACTTGGCAGAGAAATGTTTCAGAACATTATAAAACCATTTATTATTTATATAGTACTCGTTTATGTATAATTATTTGTTAGAAAAAAAAAAGAAAAAAAAAAAGCCTTTCCGACAAATAAAACCTTAGAAATCGTCATCAGAAATACAATGTCAATCAATCACACTTAGATTCATTCGATTTTTAGACCGACCCAAGTTCTGCATAGTTACCAAATAAATCATTATCCTGGTTAAGAATTTTAGGTAAATCAGTTTTATTTTTAAAACTTCCACATGCAATCCAGATTTGAAAGTGCTGAAAACATTAACATGTTCAGATTTAAAATCCGCTAGATTGTGAGGTTTTTATTTCTCAGTTCATTGGAATTTAGATTCACAGATCCCTCGGCTACGCTTTGAAGCTTAGGGCTCTCCACCTTGGGTTACGCTTTGCGCCTTAGGGTTCTAAAAGTTATAACAGGTCAAAAAAAAATAGCTTTACAGGAGAGTAACAAAAGCACCAAATCTGGACCACTTTAGGAAGTAATGCCATTTTCTTTTATGCATTTCGAAGCCAAATAATTACAAACAGTTAAAGTTTGTTTATTATGAAGTAATTATACGTCAAGCTAATTCTACTTATTGGATATTTTCGGCAATGAAAAGCGCAGAGTTCAATAGCAATGAAATGTCACATATAGAGTGTAGCGGGTCCTACTCACCGTTACAGCCCTTAATATAGGGTTTTTAACAACGTTCGTGGCCATTACTTCCCGTTCTATTAAATGAAATCCTTTTCTCGTTTTCCCCTGCAGCAGACCGAAATGAACATTAGGGTCACAGAGAAGAACACCATAGCCAACACAAGTATTAATACACTAGACCAAAGTAGTTTTACATTACCTATGGAGTAAAATCTTAGATTTTAAAACTATCCTTCAGAAATTGTATAGCTTAAACATTACACAAGTATTTCTATACAAATTACTCAACTTTTTGGCTTTGCTTTTAATACAATGTGACTGATTGTTTTACAGATAGTGGATTTTCTTAGAACGTATTTGGCTAAACCGTGGAAGTGTGGAAGAAGGAAATTGCGTAAGCGAAAACTACTATGTGAAGAAATTTAACATTTGTTTTAAAAAAATGTAAATAATAAAAGGAACTCTACATACCATAAATAAACACGGAAAACTATGATTCAAATTACTGTCCAATTATTCGTTTTATAGTATACATTAATTCAAGCTAAATTTGTGTAATCTACTTCAGCAGACAACAAATGCCTGAATGTCAGTGTGTTTAAAATTAGTTATTACTCCTAAAGGCATAACAGGACAATACGTGATTAGGCATAAAAAATAAAATATTTAAAATGCTTTTATACAAATTAAGTAATGGATAGTAAATTTCTGCGAAAATAAAGCATTTTGAACTGGGGATAAAAAAAGTGTGGTTAGTTTGTTGTTCGTGTGTTACAGTGAAGCTAGAAACATGTCAGGAAAATCGAAGAAAGGAGAAAAAACTTTCACAGAGGCATTAAAAAAGGAAGATGTTATTCAGGCTGTTATTATTACTGACACTTTTGGAGATTTTTTCGAACCAGTTACGCAACTTATTCCTAGTGTAAGCTTGTATTTTTAATAATTGTTAAAATTAAATAAACGGATTTCTCTTAATTATACGAAGCGTAAGGCTTATTGCATGCTGATGCCGAATTTGTTTATAGATTAAACTGAGTGATAAAATCTGCCAAGTTTATATCGGAGAATCTTGCTGACAGAATTTAACAGCTGTTGCTTTCAATGTCATATTTTCTGTATTCTGCATGCTAGTAGCTTATGTTTTCCTGTTTCCATATGTATACTGGCCAGATTAGTGCTAAAATAATTTTAGCAACACTATATATATATATCACACACCGATCATTTCACACACATTTAAGTTTATTTGTTGCTTTGGTTCCACCATGAACAACTCTCGGGAGGTGTGCAATTGTATTTTCCAAATTGAGTCCAATCTCTTTAAGTGTCTCTATTGTGTTATTTCATTCTACCCTTGTTTCTGCTACTATTTTAATTGTCCTTAATATCACTCTGTCGATTACTTCAAGTTTCATTCTATCTACTATTCAACTTTTAAGCATTTCACACTCTAGTAGTCAATGGAATATAACAATCAATTTCTCATATATAGTACTGCTTTCTTTACTGCTGTTTCTTACTGTTTTTTTTTAGATATAATGCTCCCATTTGCATCCATTCATAACACTCTTCCAGCTGATCAATAGCTACATATTTTCCCCTCCTCCAGTTTCTTTTAATTATTTTGTGCAGCCATAGAGAATTTTTGTCTTCAAAATTTGCTCACTTTTTTTGAATTTGTATGTCCTTTATCCTTTGTCTCATTTCCTTCCAAAATCATATGCATGAAATAGCAAAATATCCTCCACTGTACTCTTTTAGCAATCTTACCTCCTCTAACCAATTCTCTCTTCCCATTAGATTTCTTTGAAATTGTAAGCATTCTCTTTTAACTTTCTCTACAGTACTATGTACAAATTGTATAGAGAAGGTATTGTATTATGTTAGCATCTTCCAATTTCAAACACCTCTACTAGTATTTCAATATTCTTCCTGTCAATACACTCTTTCTCTATAACCTTCCAAGGTCTACCAGTCCTACTCTCAGCTGTGAACTCTTAGGTAATTCCAGAACTTCTCTGCAGAACATTCTGAACCACATCAGTCTTGAACCACCCTTTTTGGCAACACTCCCAAAATTTTTGCAATACATACATCTTTGATTCAACTGCTGCTTCATTGATTCTTTCCAGCCACTTCATTGTCAGTGTAGGTATCACTAGCATTTTAATTATTAACTAGCATAGTTGACAGCCTGCACATGTGACCCATTCTTACCTAAACTTGCGCTACCTACAAAGCGTTGAGACACATGATCTGTTGTTAAGGCACTGCATTTGCTTGATATCGGTTCAGTAGAACAATAAAACACTAAGAACTCAGTATACAGTAGGTAAAAGAGCACAAATGGGGCACTGAGTTGAGTGTATTTTGCTATAAGAGGTTATGTGATGAATGATATACACAACTGTAATGACACAGGTACATAATAGAAAAAATAATCTAATGATGTTAAGTGTATTATATATCTATAAACATCTATTGTAATTAACTAATCATTTCCTTCTGCAATTTCCATTACATTAAAAAAGTGTATGACATTCACTTCAGTTTCCATATTCTCTATTGCTTAGATGTTATTGGGTATACACATTCTTACAAAATTCTATTTTCCTTTCTACTTCATTTTAATTGGTATAGATCTTAATAGTTACGTTACACATTTCATTACAGATATAAAGTAAGGTGGTACCATGTCTATCTCATATTCAAAAGGTCATGAGTTCAATTCTTGGCAGGGTTGAGTTGCCTGAATAAGATTTTTTACCAGGTTTATCCCTTATTCTAAGATCTGTGACTCTAGGCTCATTTAAGCTTCATTCAGTCATCATCCATTATTACCTTTCAGGTTAAAGGGTGTTAAGTGTATCAAAAAAAGATTTGATGTGTTCCATTCACATGGCTTTCTACCAATTCTGTAACAAACTATTCTTATTAAAGCTAATTCTTCTATTTAGTCATGCTAATCAAGATAAACATGAATAGAAATGGTTTTATTACTTAAGTTCCTTATAAGTAGAAGGGAATACATTAGGCAAATCAATAGTCAAATCTTTTAAAAGCCAGTCGATATGTGATTGAAGTTCAGTACCCTTTGCATGGCCAGAAATAAAAAACAAGAAGGAATGACAAATTCTCGTTTGAGAAAAGTTTAAGTATTTTAAAATTGAATCCCATTACAAGGAATGTGTCTGAAATGATTGCCTCCCACGCGTGCACACACACACACACACACCCACACCCCACCCCCACCCTCACACGTACTCTGTAAATAACATAAATTGTGAATTTTACTAAGATCTCTATGTTTTGTGTAGTAAGTTTTTGTCGATATTTTATGGTTTACTCATTATATAAAAATCATCCAGAATGAAGAGGTCTACAGGAGCTACTGACATAAAATCAAGACATAATTATCAAAATTAGTATTTAACGACTTTCCGTTTTTGAGTTATGTTATTCAAAGACACACACACAGAATTTTCTTTTTTTAATTTAGTTTAATGTCCTTTACCCTGGTAGATCATAACAGGTAATGGATTAAATGGGTGAAACGACACTCTGAGTCAATGCGCTTAAAGTTACTTAACTTTTTTTTTTTTTTTTTTTTGTGTTATGTACTAAGTAGATAAGTAAAAAGGGAATCATTATAGTCAAATGCTGCAGAACTGGATGTTATATGCTGGACTTAAAATAACATTGTCTTTCTATGACATCATCAGAAAAAAGAAAATTGACAGGAATTTAAAGGACTGAATTAAGTATTGAACAATTCAAATCTTTATTTCATTTATCCCTTAAAATTTACCAATTATACAAGATTTTAAATTTCCTTCCAAAAGAAGAAGACTTTATAAGCTGTAGCCAGAAATTTAAGATATACATTTTATTTTTCATGAAATATCTTTCATGTGTGATATTTCATCAAATCATGTCTTTTTTTTTTTTTTTTTTTTTTTTTTTTTTTTTTTTTTTTTTCCAGAAAAAAAATTGATAAATGTTCAATGGGCAGTTAGGGATGAGAGGATATTCTTCAAAATCTTTGACTTGTATATTTGGAAAGTACTGAATTAAATGCCAAGTTTGGTATTCATCCATATATATTTTTGGATTATGCTGTTCAGAAGAGAGACGAAAGTACACACAGACGTTTTTATTATTATTATTATTATGACTACTACTATTACTATTATTACTACTTTTGTTGTTATTATTGTTATTATTATTACTTTTGTTATTATTATTGTTGTTAGTATTATTTATTATTATTATTATTATTTATTATTATTATTATTCAGTGTCTCAAAACCTAGCGAAATCTTGTTTTCAAATTTTTGGGAGGAATGCAGTACTTTTTCTACCTAGCATGTAGGTATATACATGTTAAAGACAGAAAAAACTAAATTAATCACCAATGTTTCTTATTAAGTAACAGCATCTGTACATATTACATAATACAGCTTATCGTCTGGAGTTGGATCAATCTGTACAACTGAAATTATTTCTAACAAGGTGATTTATTCAAGTGCCAAAAGTAGGTATATAACAAAAAAAATTCATCAGCGGTGTCTGTTGAACTGTCTTACAGTCCACTAATCATTGGTATCATCTCTGACAGAAATTATCAACCTTCCAACTTCATGTTTTTCCCAATAATCATCATCAGCACACACATCAATCTTCTCGGTTGCAAAAGTTTTATGATGTGCCTCATTTCTCACTAGCGATGAACAACACTTTGCTTTCATTATGACATCTACTTTCATTGCATCTGCATCAAGTGTACTGTAACTGACATGGCTCTTCTTCAACTTATGAATGACTTAAACATCATGCTGTTTCACATATTTTCTGGTACGCCTGGTCGCTTTGTCAACTAATAAGTAGGTATGTTATAAAGAAGTGGAATGAAAATCCAAATTCAAATCGTCCAACTAAGAAGGAAATATCTTGAGTTTATGCAAAACAAAATATTGTAAAATAAAGTATGAAGAGGTTAATTGTGCTGTTTTAAGAATAGATGAAGTAGTTTTATTAGATACATATTTATTTCAACTACTTTGTTCTTACAATATAAACCAATATATGTATATTTCAACTATGTAATAACACCTAATTCCTATAAAGTGTTTTTAATAAATATGTTTTGATTGTGTAAAATATTAAACTGTTAATGATTTCTGTTTAAAGGTAATCCTCCCACTTGTTAACATACCTGTTTTGGATTACACCTTAGAATTCCTGTCATTTTCTGGAGTTCACGAAGTTATAATTTTCTGCTGCTCTCATTCAGATCTACTTAAAGAACATATCAGGTATGTGAATTGTGACATTAATTACATAATTATCTATATTTGTATTAATCAAGAACAAAGAGCTATTTTGTTTTTCCATATAAATATATAATAAAACTGAAAAACTCCACATCAGTTGAACATTCATTGGGATTGAGTAGTTTAACTGCAGTATTTGTTTCTCAACTTGTTTCCATCCACAGCCACTGACTGATGGCTGAGTCATTGAATCTCTGGTGGCTGTTCAAGGTACCTTTGTTAGGGGCAGGATTAATGTTTTATACTTCTTGTATTTTGTAATTTAAAGTTATCCTAATTTTCATAGTTGTAAATACTCTCCATACATTTAATTCTAGGAAAAAAGTCACATGTCGTTTTCTTTTTGTTATAATATACTTCCACATCTCTACTGCAAATTAATTGTAAAAGAGTTTTGTTCTTCTATTTCTTCTTAATGATCATAAATGCTTTGATCTAATTATAGCAAAATGGAAATATATAGAATGCAATTACAACAGTCAAGTGCTTAAATGTAAAAAAAAGTTTATAAATGTATAAATATAGATGCTATTAGAGAATAAAAATAAACATCTATGGATAGAGAAAGTTCTGTGAATGTAACACATATTTTTGTTTTACTCCTCAGGAAGAGCAAATGGCACAAATCATCATTGATGACAGTGACAGTAATCGTTTCAGAAAGCTGTCGTTCCCTTGGAGATGCCATGCGTGATTTAGATGCAAAGGCTGTAATCCGTGGGGACTTTATACTCATAGCTGGTAACCTAGTTGCCAATGTAAATCTTTTGCCAATATTAGAAAAACACAGGTATTGGAAGTCTTGATTTTTTTTACTTTTTTGCATGTATGCTATAAGTTCTGTCACAAATGAAAAACCTTGTGCAATGGCAGAAACTTTGCAGTCATATTTTACATGTTTTCTAGCCAAACAATGTTATCTGTTCAGAGTGTGTTTGTGTGAGCAATTTTTATGTTTAACAGTGGAAAAAGTACATAATGGAAATACTTTTTTTAAAGCTCTGTAAGTCAGTTTTGGCAAAATTAATCTTTTTATTTTGTAGCTTTTAAAAGGCATAGTAGATAATATTGCCATCTTCCTGAACTATTAGTATAAAATCCAGGATTAAAAACTAACCTCCCGCCCCTCCCAAAACAAAACAGATCTGTGATCTCTTCCTAGCTTTGCTAAGTCTTTTATGCATGTGCAGAAATCAGTTTCTTGCAACAAAGAAAACTTATGATATAGTTTTTATTACGAGAGATGTTCATGCTCTGCATTGTTGCATTATTTTATTCATAATTTTCATAAGTGTCATACTAAAATTATCCACAAATTTGATATAATATTTAATGTAAACTTAGAATTATAAGTCAGAAGTAATTCTGCATCCATAGCTGACACAAGTAAAATCATCTTCATATGCTATGGGATGTTAGTTCTTTCCCTGCATTTCATTTGGCATTACCTGGCATGTTGAAGCAATAAATGGCCACTTGCATGCATTCCTTTCTGGGAGAGAAGTGAGGTTCATGAATATTATTAACACAGAATAGTAAGTTATTATAAATTCACATCTTAATTATTAATATTGTGCAGATGTTTTTACATTTTCAAGGCCCAGAGAAAAGAATGTCACAGAAAAGTATCATCTTCTCTCTATAAGCTATGTGACTTCAAATATCAGAGTTGAATCATTGTTAGAAGGATTTGTGCCATAATGAATTCACATTAAATGCAGTAACCTATTTATAGTGGTTGATCATTAAGGAAAATTGTAAAATAAATGAAATATATATGATAACATGATAACTAACCTGACAGGAAGTGGTACACAGTGAAGCAAAGTGATAAGTTGAGTCAAAACATATGTACTCTATGTAAGTAAAAACAAGTGATGTTTTAGAAGTGTTAAGTTTGACTTAATGTTAATTTCTAAAGTTATCATTTCGCTTTACTGTATACCACTTCCTGTCAGGTTAGTTGTCATATTCATTATGGCAATTAAGTTATTTGGAAGAGACGCCAGAACATCGTTAATTTTCAAGATAGACGACTCTGAGGTAAGGGAAAACAAGCATGCTTGCTTCAACCACGTGTTAGAAGATAAAAACCGGGAAATCAAAAAAGTCGAAGGTAGTTGAGAATGCGCATAAGTTCTGTGAAACATATGTCCCACTATGTAAGTTTAAACAAGTGAAGTTTTAAGCGTTAAGTTCGACTCATGTTAATTTCTAAAATAAAATATATGCTAAACAAACAACCAAAGTAATTTAGAGAATCTATGAAATAGGCCATTAACAAAGCATTTTGTGAGAGGAGAAAATGAACTGAGTGTTCATGTTTGTGCTCAGTCATTCTTATTCATATAGGAATAAGTAGATAGTATAAGGTGTAAAAAGAAGCTAATAACGGTAGAGTAGCACAAATATTAATATAACAATCAATAATTGTAATAATTCTCCACTTATCTTTTTGAGATCCAAGGACTAATGCACTGCATTGCACTGTCTGCTTAATCCACCTAGTAGCAGTAACCATAACAATGTAAATAAACAAGATCAAAAAGAAACAATAGATCCTTTTATTGTAAAACTAGTCCTTGAATTTCAAAAATATAAATGGAGAATTGTTCAATTATTAATTGTTATATTACGATAGTATAAAGTTTTACATGGATCCAACATTGTCAGTAACAATGAATATAAAGGGAAGCCAGGATGGCTCCAACTGCTTCTAAATCAGTAGCACAGAATTTTTCAAACAGTTTCAATATAGTTTTTTTGGAAATCCAAGAACAGAACCATGCTTATTCTGTAGGGAATTAAAAATCAAAATACAAAACTCCATATCACTAGCCGAAACATCATTGATTGCACAAAATTTGTGCTAAAATGATACATAATTTTGAAGCAAGAAAAGAAAGTAGGATTTGACACACAGTAAAATTGCCAGCTCCCAGTGATCAGAATTTCATATATTATTTGTTCTAGGGACATTTGTCTGTATGATCCAACATTCTATATTCATGAATATATTCAAAGTGTAGAAAAAAGACAATCAATATTCCTGGGTAGAGTAATATAGAAAAGGATTAAGAGTCCCGTTGTATTAGACCCAAATGATTTTCTTCTCATGTCAAAGAAAGAGTTGTTTAATATTCATAGTCAGAAGCGATTACATTGCAGAAGGTACTCAGAACTGTTCTCTGATTCTGTTACTACACAAATAAGCATTTATATGTAATTGGTTTCTTACTTCATTATTTACAGAAGAGTGAAATGTTTGAGAAAATAGAACATGTTCCATCAGGGGATATGGTTTTGTGCTCCCAGACAGCAGGGGAGGGACCAGAAAAACCTTGGTCCCCCAATTAGTTAGAAACTTTTTTTTTTTGTAAATAAAATTAACCAAAGTAGGAAAAGTACAGTTGATGGAATAGCATTAAAATAGATGAATCCAAAAACAAATATTGTATCCTCCTTCAAACTTGTGAACTTTTTTCTGAGTCTAATGTTTGCGAAATATTTTTTTGAAGTACAGCTTAAGATTTTTTTTCCAATATGTATTTAATATCACTTTTAACTATGATTTCATGCTTCAAAAGTGTCTCCTTTATCAACTAGAGAGAAAATCTCACACCATGATATCTTTCCGAAGAGCTTTAATTTACTTTTAAGAGAAAAGGTGCACACCTAAAAATCCTAACCCTGGTCATTGCAAGTATATTTCTTTAGTACTGACAGAGTAAGAATGGCATGTACAATTCAGTAATGTTAAAAATTTACCAAATCCATATGTTAATAAGGTATATGCACATATGATAAATTATGCCTTGAAACTCCACTTTGTATTAAAATTATGCAGCCTATGTGATCTAAAAATTTTGAGTCACTATTTCATGACCACAAACATGTAAAAATAATGCCTTTAATTAACATGATACACATATATACCAGGTCGCCCATGTAAACTCAGACATACGTATGGTATTTGTGCTCTGCACTATAGTGGTTGCCTTAGCTGAAGATATGTTTGTGTACAACCACACTGATTCAAGCAGGTATACAATCTTACCTTATAAAAGATGCTGGAAGTGTTATCCTTACTGTGTTATACAGGCATTGTATCTGATAAGCAATTCTGGCTTACTGATGTGAATGAGTTCGGCCACTGTAATGTTTCTGATTTCATTCATAATAGTTTATTTCAGTTCCTCTAAAGTGTATATATTTGTTTGATACACTTTTCCTTTAGTAATTGCAACCATGTGGATACTGTTAATGACAATCAGTGCCCCTTCACAAACCGCATAAGATAGAAAAATGTTGTTATATACAACTCCCCACTTTCTATTGACCATGTGAAATTTTTTTATGGCTTAGGTATGACTATGAGGAATAAATAAATGTTAATGTAAATTTTCTTAAAAGTTGTGAGAGATATAACACAGCACAATCACTAATTTCCAACCTCTTCTAAGATGAAGGTTTGTGGTTATAAATTATATAAGAAATTCATGAGTTTGAATGAAAAGGATCATGAATATAATATCTATTCACAATGGGATGTAAGCACAGACACAGCTTAAGTGCAAGAATTTGTACCTGTTTTATTCAACATAAGCTTTCACACGGACACATGCAATGCATTGCAAGAGTTTGCAAACTCCAAACTTTATCATTGTATTGCATATATAGAGAAAAAATTCTATATTCCTTCCTCTATGTATTGCCTGCTGTTGAACAGCAAGCAATCACAATGTGAAATTTTCAGTGCCTACTGTACATACATTCTCTTCTATTTGGCTGTGCTGAGCAATCTCTTATTCCCCTCAAGAGGTTAGGGCAGTCTCAGTGTTGAATCTTCCTTATATTTAATGGATGTACCCTTTATCTGTGTCTAAATTTCTTGACTCTCACAAATCGTAAGGTGCAAAGAGATAAATGCACATTGAACTAATTGTGCAGCTGTATCACTTTCTGCAATCTTCATGTTTGCATTATTTTCAATATTTTGGTCAAACAATTATTGTGACATTACTGCTGCAAGTGTCAGTTGTGTCTATGTAATTTGTGTAACCTATTTATTCATTTATAAAAAAGAGTGAGTGAATTTAAATTATTAAATTTGAAACTTGCAGAGCGCTCGGATATCTGCATGTAATTTACAAATCTAGAAACCCCTGCCAACTTCTTGCATTGCGCTTATGACTGCATTGTGAATGGTCTTGTACTTATGCTGCACTACACCTAGTCTTGCATCTTGTCATGAATGTAGCTTAACACTCTGTCAGCAAATAGCATCCTTCCTGCTGTTAGAAAACTTCTGTTATGCCAGCCATAGATCTAAAGAAAGGCTCTGTTGGTGCATCATAGTTGCTGAGATCTGCTTCATAATGTGTGTAGTTCCATCAGAATTTTATTTGTCACCTTAAATGTAATACTCTCATCAAAAAGTTTAGTTTTGTGAAGAAATGAATGAAATTATTTTAAATGCTCACTGAAATTATATATTCTAGATTACACTGTTGCATTAACTTAATGTTAATATATACTTTTTTTTTTTTTTTTGGCCCAAAGAGATACAAACTGGACTATCTTAAAATCTGTGTATTTTGGATATGTTCACTCCATTTTAACCTATGGTATTCCAGTATGGGGCATGTCCACAAATCTATATGCTATCTTTAAATTACAAATGTAAATATTAAAAATAATAAAGCAAGTTCCTGCGAAAATACCAAGTAAAACAGTATTTAAGGAATTAAATATCTTACCTCTCCCTTCTATATATATATACTTGAAACATTATGCTTCATCCACAGAAAACAGGAACCTCTTTAAAACAAATAACATGTATAACGCACACAATACAAGATCTTTGAACCATGTACATACCACTTTCTGCTGTACAAATAAGAGTTGCAGCAGCATTTTGTATTGTGTAACCAATCAGTACAATATATTACTGGACATTATAAAGAACTGGTTTACAGCAAATTTAAACATTCAATAACCAAAGCTCTCTTAGAGCATATACACTTCAACATTCAAGAATTTAAAAATATAAATTTATAAATACTGTTACTTGTACATACTACTGTAAATATATATACTGATAAAGCCATGATTTATGTATAAATCGAAAGGTGAATAAAGATTATTATTATTATTTCTATTATTATTATTATTATTATTATTATTATTATCATCATCTTTTATTACTGTTTATTCTTTCTTTCCAGAAAACAGCAGAAAGAAGATAAAGGGGCTGCAATAACTTTAATATATGAAAAAGCAAATCCAGGACATCATATAAGATACCCTTTTGATGAGACTGTTTTAGCTGTAGATTCATCAACTGGTAGAGTTCTGGTGCATCATAAACTTAAACCTGGTGCAAAGAGATTGAATTTTCCTTTGGTAACTATTATATTGCTAATATTGAGTATAAGAATAATTATATTAGCTAAAAGACTACTTACCTCTATGACATATGCTATATGTCTCATTGATACATTGAAACTTAGAAAAGTATTAAGAATGTTATAGCACCATTGTATAAAAAGATTAAGGGTTTTTGAGTAAGTTATAACATCCTTTTGTCAACTAAATCTTGTTTCTTCTTAAATTTTATGTGTTTAATTTTGTTTGTCTTTGTTTTGCTTTTTAGGAGGTCTTTATAGACAGACCAAAGGTAGAACTCTTACATAATCTCCAAGATACACATATAGCTATTTGCTCACCATCTGTACTTCCACTTTTTTCTGATAATTTTGATTTCCAAACTCAAGAGGACTTCACTAGGGGACTTCTAATAAATGAAGAAATTCTTTCAAGTACAATTTATCACCACATATTGGAGCCGGCACAGTATGCAGCACAAGTTAACAGCTGGTATATGTATCAAGCTGTCAGGTATAGTTTCTCTGTGGAAGTTTTCTTTACTTTAAAATTTTATTTTCAGTCATACTGAAATTTTTTGATATAAGACGAATATAAATATAAGACAGATCCAAATAATCATACTCATAGCATCAAAAAAAGTTTGTATTTAATAACCGCCATCTCTCACTAGCTGGTGGTTAAAGTTTCAGCTATATCCATCACATGGTTTTTTTGCCATAGGTGATTGAATCAACAATCTTGTCTTCATTTAGAAAGATAGAAAAAAACAAGTGTAGTGCTGTGATTAAACACTTGTATTTAAAAGGCTTAACACCGAAAGAGATAAAAACCGAGATGGATGAAGTTCATGGCACATCTACTCCTGCGTTTGCAACATTTTACAATTGGATAAATGAATTTAAACATGGCCACACATCCACAAATGATGAACATCATTCCAGACATCCAGTAGAAGTGACTTCCTCTGAAATTATTGAAAAAATTCAGCGAAATAGTAGAGGCCACACCAAAAATAATTTGTTGTACTGCCTTTTTCTAAGGAATTATTTAACGCTCCTCGTAGAATGTAAAATGACTGTTTATTATGCAATGGCTTCTGTAGGATTTTATGTTTTATGAAGGATCTTCAAAAACTTTTTCACTTGTGTTATGATGATGATGATTATGATTAAAACTGGAAGGTCTCTCACGAGGCCTTGCACATAGGCTCCTAGCCCTTTGTGGCTCATAAATTGGGCTTCAATCAAGTTTGATGTTCCCAATAAATCAGACCACATGCCTATATTTGCCTCTCTTATATCCCTGGGTTCTAAAAAAAAGAAACCCAGGGTTACATATCTGTGAAAGACAAATGCCTCACATTCATATAAAATGAAGTGTCAAAATGCATCCTGCATTTGTTACACATGGGGTCCTCAATTAGCCCCATTATGAATAAGTGTCTTCTCAGAGAGTTCTGTCCAGTGAGATAACCAACTACTCCGAGCCTGACTTAGTTTGCTGCCTGACCCAGGTATTAAATCATCAGGCAGTATTTTGCGTTTTCTAAATCTCAAGATGAGCCCTAGTTGTAAGCTGGGTTATCTCATACTTGATGCTTCTGGAGCAGTTCCTACAAATGCAAGACCTGCTCTCCTCTTAGCCAGCCTTTACGACATCTATGATGCCCGCATGACATGGAACCCAGACAAAGGTAACCTGTCTGTGGGCATAATTCTGCTTAACATCCTGTGGCACTCCCACACCAATCTGGATGTTCTTTTAATGGTCCTAAGGGCTTTCAAAGCTGCTAGACTATCTGAATAGATATAAATGTCTGCTTGCCTACCAGCCTGGCATTTCACATGTGTTTTACAAATGGATTTCTTTGAAGAAATACAAAACTACTTTATTTTTCCACTTAATTCCTATATTTTTCTTACACTTCAGTATCCTACCACTCAATGCAATCAAAAGTCTTTGATTATGTGTAAATATCCTCCCATTAAGGGACTCCTTAAGTGTCCCAGAAAGGTAAAAAATAGATGGTGCCAAATTTGGACTGAGCTGTATGTTCCATTATTTCCTACTTCAAACTTCTTATAGTTTGTACTTTGGGGGCCACAGTAGAGGTTGGGCATTGTCATAAGACAGCAGGATGCCATCTGATGTTTCTCGGTAATTTCAGTTCCATCCAAAGCATATGAGAATAGAATGCATTTGTAACAGTTCCTAGTTGGTGTCAGAAATAGGTCCTTTAGAATCACATAAAACAGTCAGAATTAAAGCATTTTGAATGTTTACTTCATCTAGCACATATGTACATACAATAGAATCCAGAGAAAGTATTGTATTCCACCCAAAAATTTGATTTTGAGATTTCACCAGAAATACATGTTTTGAGGCCCCTGAATATATATAAAAAGCATTTTTAGAAAACGGTATGAGTGTGTATGGAGTGTGATGTATGGTGCATGTTTTGTTTATACCAAGTTGTATAAATACCAAACTTCGTTATTAAGTTCAGTATCTTCTCAACCAAAGATTTTCAGAAAATCCCCCCACTACAACTACCCTTTGCAAGGAAGATTATTTTATTGTCCTCCATTATCTAGGGGTAATATTCAAGCCTGTGGTTCCCAAGATCACGGATTCAAACCTGGTGGAGGGCGATGGATTTTTTCAGATGTAAAAATGCTTAGCAAGGGAATAAAGCTGTTGTGCCGTGCCATAGATTTATGATACATAAAAGAACCTCAAGACTAATAAAGAGATCTCTGAGCAAAATTAAGTGCTTTCATGCCCAATATATAATGGGATGATAAAGAACCACAGTAGTTAAAGACCATCTATAGATAAAATTGAATTTTAATTTCATGGAAGATTTTTTGGAAATTTTGATTTTCTCAAAAATAGCTCTTAACGATTTTTATTAAAATACCATATGTTTAAGATATTTTCACGACAAAGAAAATGTATATCTTGAATTTTCTGGGAATAGCCTCTGAAGACCTCTTTATTTTGGATGACTTATATAACTGGTAAGCTGTAAACGATAGACAAAAAAGAATGATTTTAATGAAAGGGTGCTTTGAAACAGTGATACGTATGAATAGAATATTTTTGAGTTGCGTTTGTAACCCTTAAATATCACTTATGTATAATTTTTCCAGACTGGTTTCAATGCCATGTGGGCATCATTGTCGATGGTTTCCAACTGAATTTCCACAGGGTGTTCTATGTGGAGGTGTGATGGTCCCTGGTGGCTGAGTGACAACCACACCTTAAATTCAGTTAGAAACCATCGACAATGATGCCCACATGCATCGAGACCAGTCTGGAAAAATTATATATAAATGATACTTAAGTGTTACAAATCCAATTCAAAAATATTTTATTCGATAGACAAAAACTTACCACACAAAAAATATAGATTTATTAAAACACGCAATTTCTGTCATAATTTTGTTTTAAATAGATTAGAGCATTTTGGAGATATTCCTTGTTATTGATTTCATTTTTAAATTACTCAGCTTTTCTCAATTTTCTCTTATAAATCTTTTGATTTATATCTCTTTCACTCCTGGCTAGGCAAAAACAAAACAAAATTTCAATTGTTTCACATATTAGGAGCTTTTAAAAGATTTCACTATTGCTTTATCTAGTATATTCCCTTATTTCCCTTCTATTTACAAAAAACTAAGTAATAAGACCATTTCATTAATGTTTATCTCAATTAGCATGCAATAGATAGACAAATAAAAATGATTTGTTACAGAATAGAAGGAGAAAGTTATATGAAGAGATTTTTATAATTAACAAAGCTTGAAACTTTTGAAAGTCTATAAGATCATTATCATTATTATTATTACTATTATTATTATCATCATCATCATCATCATCATAGTCATCATCATTGTTGTAAGATAGTTACTCTTGCTTTTCCTGCATTGAGGCCTTCTTTCAAAGATAATGAAGCATTGAGTGCAACTTTAAATCAGAATAAAAATGTATAGTACCCTGTTTTAACTTTTACATTATTTTTTATTATTTTATTTCATTTATATGCTATATATGATTATAACTTATATATTTAGTCATATGCTTTCTGTAACATAAAAAGTTTCCAAAATATCCATGCTGACATGTTTCTATTTTTTAGTCATGATATCATCCATCGATGGGTCTTTCCATTAGTTCCTGATGCACCAATCAGCAGAGAAATGGATCCATATATGTTTCTTCGCCATAATATTTATAAGCAGAAGTCTGTCAAACTGGCAAAGTAAGTAAAGAGGTCAACAGGTTCAATTCACAACCAAATAATAATGTTCTAATTCCAGTTTATTTAATTTTCATCCTTTTAAATATATTCAAAGTACATATCAGTATAACCTATTTACCTATTTACATAATACAGACATTTTTTATATAACTTTTCCAAATTTAAATTTTTCAACACTATAAAATGCATTTTTAATTAACATGCACTTTGTAAGTACATAGGTAGAGAAGCTATTGTATTCCACCCAAAAATTTGATGTCAAGATTTCAACATAAACATACTGAATTCAACTGCACAAATTGGCAAAATTGTAGAGAGATCGTAGATAAACAGATTGAGATAGGAAATCTATTGTCCCTTTTACATTTTTTCTGGATCGCACCCTAGTGATCATAAATTAAAAGAAGATGGACGTGAGGGTTCTATTTTCATTCAGAATGCCTCATTGGTATGCTAGCAAAGGGATGCAGTTGTGGGCACAATCAATATGATGCTTAAAATTATTGGGCTTCCAATTTGGCAAAATTGCCTGTCCTTTGAGGGCATGCATGCCACCGACAACCATTCGGTTGATTTCAGGTCATATGTAGTTAGCTACAGCACTTTGCTGGCACACACTGTGGGCAAGTCGGTATATCGCTAGCCAAAGAATTCTACAATTTTAAGTTTACACTGCTCTCTGAAGGTTCCAATTTTTATTGTTGTAGTTTTCTTGTTTTTCTCAAAGAGGTATGCAACTTCACCAGTACTAATAAACTTAGTTTGCATTTTTGAAGTCAGGAAGATAAACTCTTCAGTACAAATTACTTCCAAAAGACTGAATGAAATCTACGTAGCATTCAATATTAAATGCAGTAATTGTTTGCCAGTGGTACATAGATTAATGTAATAAAACAATTGGGTTTGTTGAAAACATATATGTAACGTGTGCTTTGAAACGTAGAAACTCAACTATGATTTTAGATGCAGAATAAAAAACTATTTGCTATTGCTAAGGTTTGAACAGTGATACTTTAGCTTTGTCTTACTGTTGTGTCATTCTACTTAAGTTATTTTGGTCCTGCGTGATTGTGCTTCTGAAAATCTTGTTTAATGGTGCCACATGACTACTGTTAGAACCATTAACTGCTAAACAGTATGTTCATTTCATAAAAGTATACAAGTTATGTGTAAGGAAATAAATTGTTTCAACAGTGTGAAGCGGAGATCATACAAATAAGCTACAAACTTCTGAGCTCATGTGCTCTTTGGTGCCTCATGGTACCATTGCACATGTGTAATGTATCAATAGTATCACCTGAGTGACTGCTTTGTGTATCACTGCAAAAGTCACAATTGTAATGTGTATGTACATGTCAATATGATTCTTTATTTTAGAAATTCCTTTGAGGGGTATGGAGAAGAGTACCCCTTCAGATGTTTGATGTAATTGTTACTGAAATGTATTCCATTGCACCTACATGCTAATCATACATTATATTTATTTTATTTATCAGTATGAATAAACCATATTGAGTAGCTCATCAAAATACAAATGTTTCATTATAAAATGCAAACAAAGGAGACAGCACAAAAATAAAGTACATACAGAGGCTTGAACCTTCAACTCCTGCATAATCTTAAACCAATGAGCATGCGCTAATTATAGCGCTAAATAATGCCGCCTTGTCTGTGCTCACCGAAATCTGGAGTTAATGGCACACTATTGCAGTTTGATCTGTGGTGTACTAACCCTTAATGCATTTTATTCTGTATGCAAAGAATTTAGAACCCATAGCTGTAGGTTCCCATCTCAAATTGTCTATCTTGGACCCCTCTACAATCCCCCCAATTGTGCGGTCCTCTGAGTCCAAAAAATGTTTTTTAGAAAAAGGTCTGTATGGTGTATGCATGCATAACACAAAAAGTTGGTTAAATACCAATCTGTTGGAATAGCCTCTGAAGTTCTCTGTATTCTGGGTGAGTTTTACATAACTGGTAAACAATAAAGATAAAAACTACTGCATACAAATGTAAATTTTTTCAAAACACACCATTTATGGCCTGTACATTTTTGTTGTTGAGCTAACCTTTTCTGAGATATTCCTTGTTATTGTAGTAGTTTCCTTCTACTTATAGGAAACTAAGTAATAAGACAACTCTGCTTATATCTCATTAGTATGAAGTAGATAGAAGAATACTTTTTTGTAAGAAGTTTGTTTGCAGGATTGGTTGAAAAAGTCAAGATTGGAACACAGCAGACTGTTTTCTTTAATAGTTTTCCATGATTTCTGTTGTTTGGTTTATGTTTTCTTTAATAATTCCCTCCCTATAAAATTCTATTACATGATTATTTAATGTCCCTCTTAGTGTTGTTCTGAAGTAATCATCATTATTTCACAAAATATATTTGTATTATAATTCTTTTGACTCTTTTATGCACAATCATTTTTACACCTTTATATACATGGATGGAGTTGTTAATATTTTTAAGTTCTTAAGCAAGCTTCTACATGTTTGTTTATTATTTATTTTACCTATTATTCTAATGGATTTTTCTGTAATTTGAAAACTTTTTCCATTTCTCTTTGTTTAATATTTCCCCAAAGTTGATGTGCAAATATATAAGTATATAATAAACCTGTGTTATGGTTTTGCTGTCCATTGTCTTACTGATTTGTCTGAATGCATATACATCTTTATTTATTTTTTTTTTTTTTTTTTTTTGGAAATATGTGCTACATGACAAAAAATTTTCAGTTTAAATTTTTGTCAGTGACTATTCCAAAAATGTTTGTACTATTTATTTCATATTCTATTCACCTCTATTTTTAATTTTATTTTGCATCTATTTTTTTGTTGCTTTTAACAGTTTGTTAATCTTTTGAAGACACATAATAAAATGTATTTTAATTTAAAAACATAACATGCAGTTATACTCTTACATATATAAATAACCTATATAATTGCATATAAATGAATAATTATATAGTACAATTCTTGGCCTTAATATCTCTGCAGAGTACCACACAGGATTGTTTAATGTTTTTGGCACTAGAAATTATAGTTTAGAAATACAAATGAATATTAAAAAATTCTTCATTTATGATGGAAATTTGTTGCTTTTACCAATTTGCTAACCTTCCAATTTGTAAATTTGTTGCAGAGGCTGTATTTTGGAAGAAGATGTAGCTATTGCTGAGAATACTAGTTTATCAGAAAACAGTTTTGTAACATGCTCGGTGATTGGCAAGAACTGCAGTATAGGCAAGAATGTGATCATCAACAATTCCTTTGTATGGAATAATGTGTGCATTGGGGTGAGCAAAAGCAATACTTCATTTAAAACAATCATCTAGTAAGAGTTGTATGTTATTTAATTTATTAGAACTTTTTCATTTATGCTCTGAATGGTGAGAGGAATACTGGAGGAATGCTCTGTGTAGACAAGAAGGCAGTGGCATGGTAGAGATAGCAAAATGATGAATTTGCTGATATCTGAAATGTGTTATACTCGTATGATTGTTCTTCAAAATGTATATTTTCCCCCCAAGAATTTACATGCAATATTTGCAAATTTTAGAAATTTTGGACTTGGGTGGATTTTATTGTTTGGAACGAAAATGTGCTGCTACATCTGATTTATATATTAGTTTGCATTTAATATTTTTAAAATGTTCCCTCACTTGGTTTCTAGGTTCATAAATTTAATTCATACTTATATATATTATTGAAATACATTAATCCTTTAACCAGTATGTGATGAAGTCTCTTGATACTTCAAGCACTCCTTTGAACACATTTTCTTCTGATTCAGCTTTCTAATTTTGTGTGAAAAAACAGCTTGTATGAAAGTACAATTATCAAGTGTATATTAATCTTAATAATGGTTAATTATAAAGCCTGAAAATTAAAAATAATCAATTTTTGAGATCACCTTAAAGGTTTATAGAATAGAAGCTTTAATGTGCATATAGTTATCGGCTAAGATAGCTCAGTAATAAAGTATCGGCATATAAAGCTGAAGTATTTCATAGATAAGCATTTGAAATAAAAACCAAAAACTTTTAAAAGCACTTCAAATTACAATTTAATTCACCATTTGGGGGGGGGGGGGGAATTAGTATATATAGTATACATGCAAAAGGTATGTTTTTTATTTGGTCAAAAGTGCTGTTATTTTTCATTAGAAGGGGTGTTTTTTATGCAATTTTAATAATTGTCAAGTTCAAAGACAAGTCCTTATCAATCTATTTCAGCATATATTACTAAAATACATACATATACAACAGAAGCCAATTAGTCTTATCAGCATTATTTAATTGATCCATAGCAAATGTATGTTTACATCAGTCATAAATGCAATATAATAACAAATCAATGAACTAAAGCACTACAAATATAGATCTGCCTGGTATCACTATGTTAAAGAGTTAAATTTCTTCATATCTTCCTTTACACTTTCAATTTCTTTGCCATTCCAGATTTCATTTCACTCTCCGTTTTGTCCATTATGGCTCTTAAATCTTGCTTCTGACACTAGTATGGTTGTTCAGTTCTGTCATTTTATTGTGATGTACAGTATATCTCAGGTAACATTGACTGGACAACTGCCACAACAAATCCCAGTCATGCGCGCCGTAAATACTCGGTAGTTATCGTGCATTTCCTGCTTCTTCTGCTATAAGTCACACATACACTCAATTAGAGAGAGTAGACCTTGGAGTGAGTGTATTTACATGTGTTTGTACTACAGTAAGTGGTACTCAGTGTGGAAACCGGTGACAAACTTTTATGAAAATACACCTACTCAAAATCATTGTATTTTAATTGTTTGTTCCAGGACAATGTGGTGCTGAAGTTCTCATTAATTGCACATGATTGTGTGCTAGGAAACAATGTTACTCTTGGTGATGGATGCATCCTGTCCTCAGGAGTTGTTCTACCACCTGATACTAAGCTGGAATCTTGTAAGGTGGTTGCTGCTCCCAATCACAACCAGTGTAGTGATGACCATGA
Organism: Hymenopus coronatus; assembly: GCA_030762935.1. Taxonomy (NCBI): domain Eukaryota; kingdom Metazoa; phylum Arthropoda; class Insecta; order Mantodea; family Hymenopodidae; genus Hymenopus; species Hymenopus coronatus. Next base: position 49,662,544 of record CM060884.1, on the reverse strand, counting down.
TACAGGTATGGAGAGAAGCTTTCTTAGTGGTACTGCTCTGTTTAGTACACTGAAGGCACATTTTTCCCAGCTTTATTACTTTTAACCTTAGTGTACCATCTGCTGTTTTCATTAAACAATTCCTAGCCTTTGATACAAATACCAAATCAGTTTCACAACTTACTTGCATCAAATGGAAATGGAGTTTCATTTATGGACACTCTTTAACTGCAGAAGTTCTCAGCATCCCATCCTATACTGGGTATGAAAAACTGCGTAATTTTGTTCAGAGGTCACTTTATCAGGCTTGAAGTTCTTTTATGTGCCATAAATCTATGACATGGGACCAACGGCTCTACTTCCCTTCCGAAGAAAGCCATGCTAAGGATATTTACGCCCAAAAAAAATCCATTGTCCTCCGCCGGGTTTGAACCCATGACCTTGTGTATATGAAGATAGCATGTTAACCACTACACCACAGAGGGCGACAATTACTTGTATCAGCTTAATATGTGAATTCATTTTGGGAGTTTATTGTGCAAATAAAAAAATTGTTTTAAGAGCAATATTTTGCTTTAATTTAATTTGTTTTGTAAATATGTACGAGGGCCGTTCAGAAAGTAGCCTCCGGTTGATTGCAAGAAATTCACCAAGTTAAATAAAAATATTTTAATATGTACATCTTACAACTACATCTTTGCACTATTTTTCTACATAGTTTCCATAACGATTGAGGCACTTATCGTATCTGTTCACAAGCTTTGAAATTCCTTCTGCATAAAAATCACCCGCTTGTGCCTGGAGCCAGCCTGTGACCGCATCTTTGAGCTCTTCGTCGTCATCAAACCGCTGGGACCCGAGCCATTTCTTCATATGCATGAAGAGGTGATAATCGCTTGGCGCCAGATCTGGGCTGTAAGGTGGATGGTTGACAACGTCCCACTTGAAGGACTCAAGAAGGGCTGTTGTTCTGCGAGCAGAGTGAGGACGGGCGTTATCGTGCAAAAAACGATACCGGAAGTCAGCATACCACGGCATTTGTTCTGTATAGCCCGTCGTAATTGTTTTAGTGTTTCACAGTACACGTCTTGATTAATGGTCGTCCCACGTTCCATGAATTCAACCAACAACACCCCTTTTGCATCCCAAAACACCGTTGCCATCAATTTTTCGGGCAGAAAAATCTTGCCGGGCTTTTATTGGTTTGGTAGGCGAATTTGAATGTGCCCACATCTTTGATTGTTCTTTTGCCTCAGGGTTCACGTAATTAATCCAGGTTTCGTCCCCGGTCACGATTCTGTTTAACAATGGTTCACCTTAGGCCTCATAACGTGACAGAAAGTCTAATGCAGAGGCCATTCTTTGAGTTTTGTGGTGGTCGGTAAGAATTTTGGGCACCCATCGTGCACAGAACTTACGGTAACCCAATCTTGCTGTCACTATCTCGTACAAGAGAGTCTTAGAAATCTGTGGAAAATCAGTAGACAACTCCGACATTGTGAAACGTCAGTTTTCACGAACTTTTGCATCAACTGTCTGAACGTGTTCGTCCGTGACCAATGATGGTCTACCACTCCTCTCTACTTCATGAACGTTTTCTCGTCCACTTTTAAATAAACGTACCCATTCACGGACCACTCCTTCACTCATAACTCTTGGTCCGTACACGGCACAAAGTTCACGATGAATAGCTGCTGCAGAATATCCTTTGGCTGTAAAAAACCTTATAACAGCACGCACTTCACATTTGGCGGGGTTTTCTATTGCAGTACACATTTCAAATGGCCACAAACACTAAACTAGCGCAGGTACGACTTTCACTCGACCACGGCTTGATGCCGACTGACCTGCTGAGTGCGTGAATGCACAGATGGCGTCGCTACTCCCCCCACTACCCGCACTGTGACCGATCGGAGGTTACTTTCTGAACGGCCCTCGTATATTAATAGAATTGAGGCAGCTCTAAGATTTAACTACCTGTTCCACTTCTAACAAATGGCAGATGAGTATGACTGATAAAGAGCCAGGGCTGAATACACCAGTCATATTCATTTGTATATAGCTTAGCAGAAATAAAATAAAAAATAAGGAAAAAAAGGCGAAAAAAATCAATTAGAAGACCAAGATTGTGATGGAAAGATTGTCTTTAAGATGAGCAGATTTTGGAGTCTATCCTTACAGTGGAAGAAGAAGAAGAAGAAGAAGAAGAAGAAGGTATAATAATCATATTTAATTGCAACACATTTTCTTATTAAAGCATTTAAAGCAAAATAAGGGTATATTGGTGGTGGTATTTAAGTAAACATTTGGCATGAAATAAGCAGCTGTATTTTTTAGCATCACCATTCAGTTGTGTATTCGATAATTTTACTTTCTCTAGCATGTATGTATTATATATATATATATATATATATATATATATAGGAGGTAGAGAAGGTATTGTATTCCAACCAAAAATTCCATACTGAGATTTCACTGGAAATACATGTTTTGAGGATACCTCAATCCCAAAAAAGCACTTTTAGAAAAATACCCTTTATATGGACCATTTTTTGAAAATGTTTAGTTTCTCAAAATGACTATAAGCAATATTTACTAAAATACCTTATGTTTAAGATATTTTCACGACAAACAAAATGTATATCTTGAATTTTTTGGAATAGCCTCTGAATTTTCAGAAAAGTTATTCTGGATGATTTTTGTATAAGTGATAAAGCAAAAGAGACAGACATAAACATACTACTCAAAAAATATACAGCTTGTTAAAACTCACATTTTATGTCATATACATCTTTTTTGTAAAGTTAACATTTCTGAGATATTCCTTGTTAGTACTTTCAATTTTAACTATTTAAACTTTTCTCAAATGCGAAGTCATCCTTCATTTCATAACCTATTTGTTTTACTCCTGGCCATCCAAAGAGAAACTTAATTTCAATTGTTTAGATAGCTCTTTTAAAAGATTTGACTATTGTTTTACCTTAGTATATTCCCTTATTTGCCTTCTTCTTACAAGGAAGCAAGTAATAAGACAATTTGTGTTAATATATATCTTGATTAGGGTGATGTAGATAAAAGAATATCTTTAATAAGAATAGTTTGTTTGCAAAACAGATAGAGAAAGTCATGCGTATGGAGGAAAACATTTTTTTGTATAAGTACTGTTTACAATACCGAACTAATCAGGAGATCATCGGACACTGACTGGAACACCATGGAAGGACAAGGTGTCCCAGATGTTCATCAGTGGACAAGTTGCTGAAACATGCCTTTGTCTGCACTTCTGTAGATACAGAAAATTAATATAAGTGAAGCTAAGAATTAGAACAAAATAATTTGAGTCGGTTTTTGTAACCCATGGGGAATAGTGAATACCAAAAAGAATACCAACAGATAATCCAAATAGCTACCAACAATAGCTTACAAAAAAGTGCAATAGACAAGAGAATACACAAATACAAACACCCTACAGAACCTCTGTGACCAATCTCAGTTCAGATAATTCACCTAACATCCTTGGGCACACAACAAACTTCAGAAAATCTTCAGGAATTATAACATCACCTTAGGTCCGAAAAACAACTACCTCATTCAGAAACTGCTATGCAAAAATTTAAAAGATCCTATCTGCAAACAAAAAACTGGGAATTTATGAAATTAAATGCTCAGACTATAATCTAGTATATATAGGAAGGACGAAAATAGGTTTGGAACCCAGATTAAAGGAACACATGAAAAACCTAAAATATAAGCAAACAGAAAAATCAGCATTGCGTATCACTTTTGGACATCAGGACACGAAATCACACCTAATAAAACTGTTAAAACCAGTGCATAAACCCACAGAATTAGATGTCTGGGAGAAGATCAACATTATGAAGAAAAAGAGCTATATCATGAATTTTGATTTACTGCCATACAGCAACCGTTGGAAGTTGAAGCTCATAGAACCAGCACCAGATGCCTCCTCAAGTGATACACCACCACCATCATTGTTGATGCCAACAAAGTAAGATTTAGTTGGAATTAAAAGTTGCAAATGGGAACAAGTGTTCCTGAAACCGATCCCAGTAAGTAAAAAAAGTTATTTTTGTGTTACAAAAACTGACTCAAATTCTTTTGTTTCAATTTAATCACATCACTGTCACAAGCTTCTTTGTATATTTGCAAGCTAAGAATGTTCAATTGACCCTATTACTAATTTCTTGTCCTTGATACTTTTATTTGATTTATTTCACAATTTGCCCTGTTTCTATTATTCCAAGTTCCATTTTTATTTTCGCTATTCTTGTAAATCAGACAGTTGATTATTGGAGAATAGAAACACTTCTAAAATTAATTGAATAGTACAGTTTGAAAGACATTCTTCCCTTTACTTTTATTATCTCTGTAACAAGATTTTCCTTAAATGTAGAAAATTTCTCAACAGAAAATTGAAGAAAAAAAAATTTAAAAATATGGGTGTCATGTTTTCTAAGTGCCCTTAATTATTATACATCATTATACATTCATTCCATATCAGTGCCACTCTACATTATTAACATGTAATTCTTTTATTTCTTTATAATAATAATAATAATAATAATAATAATAATAATAATAATAATCAGCAGAATCATCATCATCATGTGTTAACTCTCTAACCTAGTTGCTACTTCCTTCTCCTGAGAGATGCTGACATCATTGGGAGATATTTAGCAGTGCCCAGTTAGTGACAGAGCTATTGTTAACAGTGTCAATATCATACATCGTCCTTAGCAAGGGGTTTAGATTAAGATGCTTCAAGGACGAAGACAAATACGCTATGCAGATCCAGCTGACTTTCCCAAAACAACTATACTGCACACAACTCATTTGTACTACCTAAAATTTTACATAACAGAAAACATTGCTTTTCTATTGCTATGCAAACAGCACGTGAAAGAAGCTTATTAATTACAGACTGGCAAAATGTGCAAAGTCCACCCACAATACTACCCACTTCAATAATAAATTTGTTGCATTCACATAGAACACTTTATGTTCATTCCATGTGTGTTACAGTAGAATGGAAACCTTTTAAGTTTTCATGAAGTTGACTCTTCATGCTGTGAATTATGAATACAGCCCTAAATGGCTCAAATTTGTAAAATGGCAAAGCAAACAGGACAAAAAAATTAAATATATCAAGACAGAAAAAATATAATACTTGAGAAATATTTTTACTTTCTCTACATGTACTATGTACATAGTGTATAGAGAAGGTATTGTATTGCACCCAAAAATTCAATACTGAGATTTTACCAGAAATACATGTTTTGGGTCCCTCTGAATAAAAAAAAGCATTTTTGGAAAAAGATCTGTGTGTGTGTGTGTGTCTATGGGTGTGGGGGGGGGGGGGTGCGTGCGTGGGTGGGTGGGTGTGTAGCTCAAAAACGAAAAGACCGTTAAATACCAAACTTGGTATATTCCAGGGATGTGACATGAAGATTTTGAGAAAAAAAACCCTACCCCAAACTACCCTTTACATGGAACTTTTTTCGAAAATTTTGATTTTCTAAAAAATGGCTCTAACGATTTTAATTAAAATACCATATATTAAAGATATTTGCCTGACAAATAAGGTGTATATCTTGAATTTTCTAGGAGTAGCCTCTGAAGACTACTTTATTCTGGACAAATTTTACGGAATTTTGCATAACTGCTAAACCGTAAGAGATGGAAAAAAACTTACCACACAAAAAATGTAGAGTACTTTAAAACACACAGTTTATGTTATATACATTTTTTTCTTGGAGTTGATGGTTTTTGACATATTCCTTGTTTTTGGTTTCAGCTTTAAAAACTTATACTTTTCTCATACAGGAATTTGTCAACTCCTGTCCATACAAACAAAGGAACTTCAGTCACATAGCAACCAGCTTTTGACTATCACTTTAACCTATGGTACTCCCTTATTTCGCTTCTACTTACAAGGAAGCAAGTAATAAGACCATTTCTGCTAATTTTTTCAATTAGCATTAAGTAAATGGACCAACAAGCTTTTTAACAATAATTTGTTGCAGAGATGTAGAGAACGTCATGTGAATGGAACACAACAGAATTTTACTATTTAAACCTACTACTATCCCCTATGAGTCACTTTTTGAAGTGCTCTTGTGCCTACTCTCTTTTCTTATCAACAAAAATTTGATTATTAATGATAATGATGACAATAACAATAATTTATTATATCAGCCATTGCTTTAGAAGAAATATTATTGAATAAACATCCTGTATGAGTTACAAATGGACCGGAGACAGCTAAGCACATTTACAAATAATTCTGTGTTACATTCACATGACTTTTTTTATATCTGTGCAACAAATTATTGTTAAAAAACAATTATTTCATGCTAATCAAGAAAAATCTAGCAGAAATGATCTTTTTATTTGCTTCCTTGTAAGTAGAAGGGAAATAAGGGACTACCATAAGCTAAGACGAAAGTCAAATCTTTTAAAAGCTGGTTCCTATGTGATTGAAGTTCCTTTGTTTGTATGGCCAGAAGTTGACAAATTCCCATATGAGAAAAGTATACGTATTTTAAAACTGAAACTAATAACAAGGAATATGCCAAAAACTGTGGACTCCAAAAAAAAATGTATTTAATGTAAATTAAGGCTTTAACGAGCTCTACATTTTTTGTTAGGTAAGTTTTTTGTCTATCTCTTGCAGTTTGATGGTTATGTAAAATTCTGCAAAATTCATCCAGAATAAAGATGGCTATTCCCATAAAATTTAAGGTATACATTTTATTTGTCATGTAAATATCTTTAATAACAATATTTTAATCAAAATCATTAGAGCCATTTTTGATGAACTAAAAATTTTCGACAATTTTTCCAAGGAAAGGGTAGTTGGAGGTGAGGGATTTTTCTGAAATTCTTGAGTCGCATTCTTGGATGTTTTTTGAATTTAAATCCCAAGTTTGGTACTTCATTTTTGAGCTATGCTACCGACATGCACGCACCCACGCATTGTTAAAAATGCTTTTTTTGGTTTCAGGGGTCTCAAAACAAATATTTATGTGAAATCTCGATATTGAATTTTTGGGTGCAATACAATATCTTCTCTATATATTATGTAGAGAAAGTCACAGCTTAATAAAGCAAGAAAGAGTGCTTAGCTTTCTCCGCTCTACTTGCAATTGATCTTGAGACTTCACTGTATAAGTTTCCAATTTAGCTCATCTGGACTTCATACCCTGTATGAAATTTATATATTTGTTCAAAAGTCATGCATATTTTCTGCTAAGGCGAAATGGAAATGCTTTTTAAAATAGAACTCTCAGACACGCAAAACAGTTTTTTAAAAAGCAGCTTGTGAATTCCAGAGGGCGATGGGTGAACAAATGGAGGGAGGTATATTGAAAATGAAATGGTAGAAATTACAGAAAAAAAATTATAGCACTTAAAATGTTAACAGATATGGGGAAAAAAACAGGAAAATGGAAGAATATTGGGAAAGATAAGGGAGAAATGGAGGTCAAGAAAGACGAGTGAATTTAGAATCAAATAGATAAGCCGGTTCAATATTAAAATGTAAATAGTGCTGGGACTTCAATTGACAGATAACCCTAGATTTTGGTATAACGAACCATATATATTTTAGTTGAATGTTAGCCTTATTAGATTGTAAATTTAAAAATGAAATTTGTTTATGGATGCTCTGTTTAACTGTTATGGTTCTCAGCATCCCATTTATATTCGGTGTGAAAGACTACTTCTTTTGCTCAGAGGACTGTTTATTAGGCTTAAAGTTCTTTTACATGCTGTAAATCTACAACATGGTGGCTTTATTTCCATTCTGAAGGAAGCCACGCTAAGAATTTTGTGCCTGAAAAAAATCTATTGCCTTCTGCCAGCATGTTATCCCTAGATTGTGAAGGACGACTTGAGTAAGGTTCTCTTTCAACTATTTGTTTGGCTATCATATCAATGTGTATATGCTTCAACCAAAGGTGAAATGCATCAGGAAAAGTGTTAGATAAGTGAAGCCATAGAATGTCTGGTCGACTCAATCTGTATTATTTTATAAATTATTACAGGGCTTCACAGTGTTAATTCCAATTGTTTTTAACTATTTTGTAATAATTAATAGTTTACTATTACCAGCTGAGAAATTAAGTGCCACAGCCAGAATCTAAACATGATTCTCCCGTTTGCGGCACTGAATTTTTCATCTGGTTCTAATAGTAAAACATATGCCCTTGATAGGGTGATAATATAACAAGAATACCAATATAATTATGAAATTAAAAATACACAGTATTTTTGAAATGGCATACAAAAAAATCTGATGTGTTACACTCACATGACTTTCTCTAGCCATTCTACAAACTTCTTACATAAGATTATTCTTCTTTCTGCACCTTGTTAATCGAGGTATTCAGCACAATGTTCTTATTATTTAGTTCCTTATAAGGAGGAAGAAAATAAGGTAATACACTAGGCTAAATCGATTGTCAAATGTTTTAAAAGCTGTCGTTATGCTATTGTCATTACAAATCGCTTCTTTTCTTGGCCAGGAGTAGAACAAAAGAAAAACGGACCATCCCATCTGAGAAAAGTATAAGTATTTCACAACTGAAACTAATAAAGAATACCTCGAAAACGGTAAGCTCCACAAAAAAAATGTACATGACGTAAATTGTGTATTTTAACAAGGCCTACATTTTTTGTATAGTAAGTTTTTGTCTATCTCTTACGGTTTATTATTTATGCCAAATTAAGTAAAATTCATCCAGAATAAACAGGTCTTTAGAGGCTATTCCCAGAAAATTCAAGATATACATTTTCTTTGTCAGGTAAATATCTTTAATATACGATATTTTAATCAAAATCGTTACAGCCATTTTTAAGAAAATCAAAATTTTCGAAAAAAAGTTCCATGTAAAGGGTATATGTTGATCCACAATCAGTTATCAATCTGATTTGAGCTATACATAACACATACAGTTATACTGATCTATATTGGCTATTATTATTAATTTATAATAAAATTGAGTTAAATGAGCAGTTTCCTTGTGCCAAATACAGGTTTTGTAAAGCTGTCATGACAGAAAATATGTGAAATAATTGGCATAAGTAGACAAAATTTGAAACAAACAATTGCAATTTTTTTTTAATAAAAATAGTATCCACCTACTACATCTATTGTAAATAATTTTGGAGTGCCCCTCATACTAGCAAAGTTGTGCTTGATTTATTATTGCAGATGTTGAGTTGGAAAAGGTTGCAGAAAAGGCTTACATAGTTCGCTTTGAGAAATCAGAAACAGATTCTGAAGAAGGCACACGTGAACGACGTGTATCTGGGCTGTGGCTAGGTCCACTGAATGAAGATGAAAGTGAAAGTGATGAAGAGATATCAGTAAGCTCGGATCAACTCTCTGACCGTCCATCTCCTGTACCAGATGATACACACAGTAAGTACTGAAGTAGTGCCTGTTAATTATCTTCAGACATTAGCTTGCAATTAAAGAACATTGGTATGTATTTTTTTAATTTAACGAGTTGATTAATTACACTAAACAATACTTGCCTACCTGGGTAGTGTGGTGGTAGCATGTCTGCCTCATATTCAACAGGCCGTGAGGATAACTTAGGGTGAGTTACCCAGGTAAGGCTTTTTTCAGGGTTTTTCCTTGTCCTGAGAAGATGAATGTTGAGTAACTTTGAGCTCCATGGAACCTGAGATCATTTGAGCATCATTTTACCAATTTCATTCATCGTCCTATATGACCAACCAAGTTAAAGGACATTAAGCTACAAAAAAAAAAAAAAAAAAAAAAAAAAAAAAAAAAAAAAAAAAAAAAAAAAAAAAAAAAAAAAACAATAAAGCCAACAAAAAACAATAAAACACTTATTTGGGATGTTTGTCAGAACATGTTTCAAAAGACTATTTTCTTTCATTTTCAACCAGACATTGTCTAATTTCTTGTGGTGAAGCTGGCGATGTTGCCACTGATGTCTCCTCTGGTGCTGGTTCAAGGATCTTGCCAAATGCATCCTTCTGTGGAGTGTTAAAATTGAAAACTGTTCCTATTTTTTAAGATGAACATGTGTTCCTATATGGCCAGCTCTTGTTTTCCTGTTATGTGTTTTAGAAGTTTCACTTCTGAATTTATTTATATATATATATATATATATATATATATATATATATATATATATATATATATATATATATATATATATTTTTTTTTTCAAAAAGTGGGTGGCAGCAACTGCTGATTTATCCAATTGTTTGTGATTTATGTTACTGAAGTGTTCTTTGGATCTTGTTTCTAAATTTCTTCTAGTTTTCCATATATAAATCTGATTACAGTCAATTACTCAATTTCTGTTCTATTGCTGAAAATGGTTGTTTCTTTTGATAATTTCTTCATTTTCACTAGTTTTATTACTTTCTCTACACATACTATGTACATAGTGTATAGAGAAGGCATTGTACTGCACCCAAAAAATTGATACCTAGATTTCACCGGAAATATATGTTTTGGGGCCCCTTTAATCCAAAAGACACATTTTTTGAAAAATGTGTGTGTATGTGTGTGGGTGAGTGTGAGTGAGTGTTTGCGTGCACATGGGGAAGGGAAAGAGGGGCGGGGGAGAGAGAGGGAGAGAGACTTAAAAACAAAAAGGCTGTTAAATACCAAACTAGGTACTTAAGTTTGGTATCTCCCAAAGATGCGACACGAAGATTTATAAGAAAATCCCCCCACCCTCAATTACTCTTTACATGGAACAGTTTCAAATTTTGATTTTTTTAAAAAAATGGCTCTTACGAATTTGATTAACATACCTTATGTTTAAGATATTTTTATGACAAACGAAATGTATATCTTGGATTTTTGGGAATAGCCTCTGAAGACCTCTTCATTCTTGATGACTTTTGTATAACTGGCAAACCGTATGAGATATACAAAAACTTACTCCACAAAAAATGTAGATCTCATTAAAATACATATATATATATATATATGTACATTTTTTGTAGAGTTAACCGTTTTTGAGATATTCCTGATTATTGGTTTCAATTTTAGCCACTTTAACTTTTCTCAAATGGGAAGACATCTTTTTTCTTGTTTATCGTTTGTTTACTCCTGGCAACCAAAGAGATTAGAATTTCAAGTGCTTCACATAAAGACTGCTTTTAAATGATGATACTATCACTTTACCCTGTGCATTTTATTATTTACCTTCTAATTATAAGGAAGCTAGCAATAAGATTAATTCTGCTTATCTTTATCTTGATTAGCGTGATGTAGATAACAGATTAATCTTTTGAATAAAAGGTTTGTTTACTGAACAGCTAGAGGACATCATGTGAATGGAACACATTAAATTTTTTCCCTTCTACTTACAAGGGACCAAGTAATAAGGACCATTTCCGCTATTTTTTTCTTGATTAGCATGAATAGAATGCACATAAATATGCAGTAAAATAGTCTGGGCTTAATAAAATCTGCTCTGAGGAGTACATAGTTCTTAATGAATAAAGGAAATGCTCCTTGAACATGTGCCCTAAATTGCGAACACTATGTTCTATAAATGACTAATACTTAACACAACCTACTAAATTGAATCATAATAAAAGAAGTATATTGCAGTAACATTTACAAGTTGTTAAGATAAAATATCTCTCTTAACTTTGAATGATTTGTTTGTTTGCAGGTGTTGGCTGTATGATCTTTTAATTAGCATGAATTGTTTAATGCATTACAATTAATTCAACACCATACATTTTGCTTACCATTTTCTCAAAATTATGATAAATGAAATTATCAGGTAATTTTATAATAATACAATTATTATAAAAATAAGTAGATATAGTCGTACCAGTTTAAAAATAAAATGTTTATGTACAAGATAAATTATCTCTGATATGGGATATATAGATTATAAGTATTTACTAATATCTCTCCTGCTTTGATTAATGTTTGAAATATTTATACCAGGGGCATCTTTAGAAAATCCAGGAATTTACACTTGTAGCATCGAAAAAAGTTTGTATTTAATAACCGTGGTCTCTTATTAGATGGCAGCTAAAGTTATATATCCATCGCATGGTTTCATTGCCATAGGTGATTGAATCAGCAATCTTGTGCTTCTTTATAAAGATGGAAAAAGCTGGGTTTCGTTCGGTGATTAAACACTTCTGTTTAAAAGCCTTAACACCAAAAGAGATAAAAGCCAAGCTGGATGAAGTTTAGGCACATCTGCTCTTGTGTTTGCAACAATTTACAATTGGATGAATGAATTTAAATGTGCTGTACATCCACAAAGGTTGAACATCATTCCAGACCTCCAGTAGAAATGACTTCCATCAAAATGGTTGACAAAATCAGGATATGGTTTTGAGTGATTGACGAATATAAGTTGTGAAATAGTAGAGGCTACAGACATATCACAAGGTACAGTGTTCTCAATGTTGCACTAAAAATTAGATCTGACAAAGGTCTTGGCAAGATGGGTGCCATGTTTGCTCTCAATGGAGAATAAAGGCAATTATGTGATTGATTCGAAAGCTGGTTTAACGCTTTTTCTTTGCAATCTTGACAAGTTTCTGCATCGATACATAACTGTAGATGAAATAGGGATACACTACTACACTCCAGAGACATAAGTGAGGTCTAAACAGTAGGTTTTTAAAGGCAAATCAGTTCTAAAGAAGGCAAAGGTGATGGCCTCGGTTTTTTGGGTTGCACGCAGAATCATCTACATTAATTACTTGCAGAAAGGAAGAACAATAAATAGAGAGTATTATGCATCATTATTGCACTGGTTGAAGGAAGAAATTCCCTCATGTGGCAGAAAGAGATTCTCTTCCATCAAGACAATGCAAGGATGCATACCTGTGCAGTTTCGATGGCGAAAATTGTAGAATTAAGGTTCAAATTACAACATCCAACATATTCTCCAGATTTGGTCCCAGTGACTTTTTTTATTTCCAAACTTGAAAAAGTGCTCAGCGGAAAATGATTCATGTCTAACAAAAGGTTATCTCCCAAAACAGATGCCTATTTTGAGGATCTTCCAAAATACTATATTTGGGAAGCTTTATACAGTTGGAAATGCTGGGAAAAGTGTATCGAGCTAAAAGGAGATTATGTTGAAAAATAAAAAAATAAATTTCCAAAAATAATTTGTTTTCCTTAGGACTTATTGAATGCCCTCATATTCTCAATTCATTGTATGTTATGAGTACATCTATAAAGATCATAAAATTAAAATATTATTTAGTATTAATGAAAACTACTGAGAAAGGGTTAGCATAGAGATGCCTCACTGTGTGCACCATTGAAAAATCTTACTTTATTATTTTATGAAATATCACATATATTTTCTTCATCTTAACCTCTTGAACATCAAAAATATGTCTCTAAATATTCTGGTGATGTTTTTTGGTCCTTTAATAATGAGTTCCATTGTACTATATCTTGCCCAAGAAGTCTAGATATTGTTAAATTTAAATGTAATGAGTCATCTTTTTACACTTTTTGCTCCAACTTTGCCTTCATGTAAAAAGGTGACTCATTACCCTGATATATGGTGGACTTTGAGACAGTGATGTGTTTTTGTTTTCCGAAATTAAAAAGTAAGTGATGTAGTGTTACAAAATCGACTCAACTAAATTTTAATTGTGACTCATTACATTTAAATTTAGTTATGGCGCTCCACTGTCTAAATTACTTCTTTTTATTTGATATCTAAATATTGTGTTTCATCAAGCCAGGTTCCATTTTTTCCTCTATCTGATGTTTTTCTTCCTCTATTCCTCTCTACCCTGGATTTTCATGAAGGTGATAGGTGATCTTATGCTTCTCTTCTTTGATAACTTGCTGTCCTTCATTATTGCTGATGTAATACTTGGATGACAGGAGATTGGTTAAACATTAAGGTAACAGTGCCATCCTGGTTGTATTGTTGGGATTATTAATCCTTTCTGGCAAAATGTGCATATATTCACTACCAATGCTGTATATCAGGTTCATTTGCATACTCATTATATGTTACAAATTTAGGAAATACATTACATAACACTATAATATATTTACATCTGTTTTGACCTCTCTACACTTCTCCACCTATATCCAAAGTGACAAATAGATGGAGTTTTCTCTGGTCATTGCTTAAGATTCTGTATTGTAATAATAATTTAGCTTTTTGACAGAATTAGATATTAATTTCCTAACTTTGCTGGCTATGTGCTTTTCATAAAAAACATACATGCACGCATAGGCGCACACAAACGCATCTAATTTCTAGAAGATTTTCATATCTTTTAAAATCTAGTCCATATGAAGTTAAAATTCCAGATTTTCAGAATTACTGATTATTTTTTACACTCTTAATTTGAACTCACTCCATAGCCACAGAAAGCTTTGAGTTCTGGAAAATAAGCTGATTTTTACAGGCAGCAAAGAATTAATAGAAGTACCCATGTGCAGATTGTCAAATATTTGCATAAATCCTGTTTCTTATTGGTTTTTGTTTTGTAATTGTACAGTATGTGGAATTTTACCCAGAATGTGCTTATTTACATAAATCCTTTTTATTTTTTACAGTATATGGAATTTTAAAATTGTGCCTCATGGCATTTATTATGCCCTCTACTTTGTTGCAGTGTTCTTTAATGAAGTGGTGGATTCCCTTGCAAGAGGGTATGAGGACAAACTCCAGCCAGACAACCTGATATTGGAGATCAACTCATCTCGTTATGCTTATAATGTGACTGTTCAGGAAGTAAATTATCATGTTGTGAAAGCCATACTTAGCCTGCCACTGCAGGGTCATGCAACATTAACAACACAAAAGTATCTGGGAGAACTTCAGAAAATACTAAGAGAATTTCTCCCCATCTTGCACAACTACATACGCAATCCTGAAGCTCAGCATGACTGTCTTCAGGCAATAGAGGTAAATGAACAACCATATGATACAGAGTGTATGGTAAAATATCAAATTAATTCTGTTATAAAAGAAGGTTGAGAATTAATGACTCCATGGCCATAACCTTCTATTGGTTAACCAATTTTCAAAATTCTTATTATATCTGAAAGCTGCATGTTTCGCCTGTGTTATTCCACTACTTTACTTTATTCCCTGGTTTCATTGTGCTGAGAATTAAAGATAAGGTTGAAGTCGCTAGGCCACATTCAGTTTCTAACACCTGAGAGTTAAAAATTGTCCCAATTTATTGCCAATAGAAACTGAAACATGGTAAGGCCAGGAAGTTGAAGGAAGCAGATCTAGGAATCTCTAATGTGCTTGATCGAGCTTGGCTAACCCATTACTGCATCAGATGATGTGCATCAAAATCATGCCTCTGGTACCCAAGGTCATAGGTTAAAACCTGGCAGAGGATGATGGATTTTTATGGTGTGAAAATCCTTAATTTGGCTTCCTTCAGAAGTGAAATAGAGCTAGTGGTCTCATGTCACAGATTTACAGCACATAAAAGAACCTCAAGCCTGAAAAAGAGATCTCTTAGTAAAATTAAGTAGTTTTTCATTACCTACATAGAATGGAATCTGAGGACCATGTTAACGAGTGTCCATAAATAAAGCTCAATTTATATATTTGGGGTTACCATTTATCAAACAATGAAAGATTGCCACAGAACTGAATATTTCTCAAGAAATAGATTATGGGGTAAGACAAAGTGTGTTGGGCTTAGGATACTGTAAAGGTTGACCCAAAAAGTATGAAGTGCAGAGAAAGAAATTTGCCAGGATCTTTTAACCTGTACAAGCTTGAGGGCGAGGCGTTTCTCCAGTTACTTCTCACAAAAGATGAATCATAGGCATTTCATTTTGAACTTATCGATAGAATATTGCCTTAGTACATCATTACATCCCAGGAAGCTCAAGGTGAGTCCCATGTATTTAGAAATTCATGGCCCCATTTTTGGGGGATTTCCAAGGTGTCGTGCCCCTTGGCTTCTTGGAGAAAGCAACCACAATAAACTTGCAACACTTTCTGACAACATTGAAGAAGCACACACAGATGCTCTGCACCCAAAAGGATTCAGATCCTGTCCTGGAATGTAACAACAACCTGCCTACATACAAGTCATGAAATACTAGAGGGGTTGCTATGCCTGCATTTCACAGAGGTTCTATATAACACCACTTTGTGACTTTCACCTCTTTCCAAGGGACATCATTTTTATTCTGATGACAAAATGAAAGGTGCCATTAGAGCCTGGTGTTGACAATATTCTCTGGAATTCTTCTGTGATGGGTTTGCCCAGCTAGTTCCATGGAATGGGATGGGTTTTATGTTGAAAAGTGAATACTACAGTTATTTCTAATGCTTGAATTATTTAAAATCTAATGTGTTCCATTTACTTGAATTTCTCTACATTTCTGTAACACATTATTGTTAAAAAGCTTATGTTTCTACATACTTCATGCTAATCAAGATAAACATTAGCAGAATGGTCTTATTACTTGCTTTCTTGTAAGTAGAAGGGAAATAAGGAAATATATTAGGCTAAAGGGATAGTCAAATTGCATTGCAAGGAGTTGAAAAATTCCTGTATGTAAAAAGTTTTAAGTATTTTAAAACTGAAACCAATAACAAGGAATATTTCAAAAATGGCCAACACTACAAGAAAAATATATAAGGCATAAATGGTGTGTTTTAACAAGATCTATATTTTTTGTGCAGTAAGTTTTTGTCTATCTCTTACAGTTTACTAGTTATGTAAAATCCAGCAAAATTCATCCAGAATAAAGAGCCTACTCCCAGAAAATTCAAGATATATATCTTTTTTATTATTATTTGTTGTTTTATCTTTAATATACAATATTTTAATAAAAACCGTTAGAGCCATTTTTGAGAAAATCAAAATTTTCTAAAAATGTTCTATATAAAGGATATTTTAGAGTGGGGGGATTTTCCTCAAATCTTCGTGTCGCATCCTTGGAAGATCTAAATGGTATCTTACGGACCTTTCGTTGTTGAGTTATTGTGTTCACAGACACACAGGAACACACATATAAACAGACCTTTTTCAAAAAATGCTTCTTTTTTTGTTATACAGGGGACCCTAAAACGTGTTTTTTTCCCTCCAGCGTTTAAAGATTTTTCTTTGTACAATGAAGGCAAATACTTCAGCTTGAAAAACTATGGTGTGCAGACCTAGGAAGTTATGAAAACTTCTCCTGGATCTAATGCTGAAAACCCTGTACTGAGTCGTTTTTGAACTGTTTGTAATCCAGATGAAAAAACCTCAAAATAATATAAATTTCACCTCAAATCATTTTAATTATTATATCATATATAATATTAATTACTTAAAACCAATAATGTTCATTTGATTTTGCTGTATAACTGCGGATGCTGGCACAACCCATTGCTGCTGTAGGTGTTGTGTACATTGCCCCAGTTATATCCAGGCAAGCCATCCGTTTTATCCTACTTAGTTTAGTTTTGGTGCTTGATTCTAATGTCTTGGCTCACCAGTAATAATGCTCTGATTGCCCAAATATTTAGCCAACATAGCATATTGGGTTAATCTCTATCTTTTACTATACATTCACCTTACTACCAAAAAGGCTTGGTGTCAAGAATTACTTCCAAACACTTGGCACTTTTGCATATTTATGTAAGTTATTTTGTTTAATAACTATTAAACAGTGATATTATTAGTGGTTAATTCTAATGTGTAAATACATCTTGTCAAACTTGGGCCTATGGTAGAAAAAACCAAGACATGAGTATTTTTATTTTCTATCTAATTTCACTAAACACATATGTAAGCTTGACATGTAACATCAATGTGACAAAGACCTTGTGAGTCATGCCTATTTTTGATTTATTTCTTTTACATGACAACATCATTTGTATTTTTTTTTTACATTTTTCTATTTTCCCACATAATCTCCATTTCGATTGATGTATTTTTGTAAATGCTGTGGCAGTTTTCGTGTGCCCATGTCATACAAGCCTGCTGCCATGCTATTGAATTGTTGGACCTCATTTTTCTCCTGTCACTGTCACTGAAGCGCCTCCCAGCCAAATGTTCTTTTAACTTGGGAAACAAGTGGTGGTCACTGGGTGCTAAGTCCGGACCATAGGGTGGATGGGTGATGATGTCCCATCCAAACTGTTGCAGAAAATCCATGATTAGACTGGCAGTGTGGGGGGCGAGCATTGTCGTGGAGAAGGCTTAGGCCCTTGCTCAACATTCTTCTTCTTCGGTTCTGAATCGTCTTGAGTTTTTTTAATGTCTGATGATACCTGTCAGCATTTTTGTTGTTCTAGGATCCATGAAGTCAACCAACAATATCCTCTTTCAATCCCAAAGCACAGTTGCCAGATTGTGCTTGTTTAAATTTTTGTGACTTGGGTGAATCGACTGCCACTGATGTGATTTTTGTTTGGTATCAGGCGTGAAGTGAAAAGCCCAGGTTTCATCACCCATGACTATTGAATCCAATAGGTTTTCATCAGCGTAGCATTGAAAAAATTGGCGGGAAGTATCAACACGTTGCCTTTTGTGGTCTTCGGTCAGCATTCTTGGGACCCATCTGCTTCAATCAAAGTCTGGTGAATGGTGCTTCAAGAAATCTATGACAGCAATGAAGGGCTCATTGAGAGTGAACTGCCAATCTTGAAGCACAATTTTTTCAACCTTTGCGATTGTCTCTTTTGGGAATTTGCAGTTTCCTGCTTCTTTCCTCATCATGAATTTCAGTATGACCATCTGCAAACTCTCTACACCCCATGTTAATATTTTTGACATCCATACATAACTCTCCATACACTTCCGTCAACTGTTTCGATTGGTTTAATTCCTTTTGCGCTCAAAGACCGAATAACTGCGTAAACTTCACACCTGACAGTATAGGCTAACGGGAACTCCATTAAACCGGCTGCCAAGCCAAGACAAGACTTAACACTCCAGCAGATGGTTCTGTAGTGAGTGGAGGGAGGAAGGAAAAAAACAGTGTGTCCAACAGCCTTGCAAATAGTTTTCCCGGTCCCAGTTCTTTGGAGACCTTACTTTTGAGATTACCTTTGTAGATTAGTTGGCATGAGCTAAAGTTCATTAATTAGCTAAAGTTTCTGTAAGCACCAAGTTGAGCATAAAAGAAGTTGTTTTAATTGTTATATTGTTAACTTTCAGGATATGGCATCAAGCACAAATGAAGTACGTGAGGTACTTGTTAAATTGCTTGATTATTTTTATGATAAAGATATTCTTACTGAGGATATCATACTCGCATGGCATAGTTCTTCTGAACATGATTCTCCCACAGCAGCTGCACTGCGTAAACAGGTTAGTTTTATACAGATTAGATAGATAATGAATATTAAAGTCTCCTTTTCAAGAGGATTTGCAACAAAGGTGATTTTTAAATATTTGTGCAGATACAGAAGAGCAGTTTCATAAATATTTTTTCTCGACCAAGTATAACTGAATAGTTAATGAACTCATTTCTGATCGCAAACTTGATTTTTAAAAATCCACACACAAAGAAGTACAGCACAGCAAATGTAAAATGCAAGGATAAAGTAATTTTGTTTTAAATTTTTTGCTCACCAAAATAATTCACAACATTAGTGTGTATACATCAGTGATCAACAGACAAACGATTAAAATTAGTCATGCACGATATAATGTTATGTTCAACGTCAATAAGTAATAAATAAAACACTTAATAAAAATTCATTATTTTGAGCCTCACTTAGGAATAAATTCAACTCTTCTTTCTTGAAAATGTTTTATTTTTGGTTGATAGACATCATTCTTCCTCTTCAAAACAGCAATTAATTTATGATAATTGAATATATCAATCCCTTGTTTCATACCCGCTGTAGATTTAAGCATTGAATAATGTGACCAGAGAGTTCAGCATTTATGTGCATTGACTGCTCCTTAAAATAAGCTAAAAGTACATTCTCATCATAAGTACTTACATTCTTTTCTAAACATCACTTCATAAATTTCTCATATAGTGCCTCATAAACTTTTTGGAATTTAGCAGGTAGTAAATTTGACTCTGCTTCTCTCACAGCCCTAAGGATAACATAATTCTCAAAATCTGCCATTTTCTCAAACTACATCACAGGACAGCAATAATATTGGTTTGTCACAGGCTGCTATAACTACTGTCATCATGCCCAGCAACCACAAAGCGAAACTATACACACTGTGAAATAAATATTGAACTATAATCCTTGATGAATGGCTCAAACTTAACCTCAGATTTACTTCATCTTTCATTGCTTTTCTTTTAATATCAGAAAATTCTCATAGAAACACACATTGAATGATATGCAAGCATAAAGTTTCTTTTAAATGTAAAAAGAAGCTAGTAACAGTGAAGAAATACACAAATATTAATATAAAAATAATAATTGCAACCAATCTTCACTTATCTTTTGGAATCCTTGCCTGGACTAGTTTCGCAACGATTTCATTGCATTATCAACATATCCTTTTGGTCTCTTTTTTGATGTTGTTTATTTACACTGTTATGGTTACTGCTACTAGATGGATTGTGTACTAATGCATTGCTAACTACTGGAATCAAAACAAATTTGGTAAGAGTGTCAATTGGAGGTATATCAAAATTCATTGCATGATTTCTATACTTTAATATAAATATTTTCTCCCAAACCATTAAATCTATGGGCTCATTTAAGTGTTTTAATAATTTAACATCTGGATTTATTTCATGATTAAATTTCCAAAAATGTTCTGCTACAGCTGATTTATCAATTTGTTTGTATTTAATATTCCTAAAGTGTTCTTTTACTCTGGTTTCCAAATGACGTTTAGTCTTACCAATATAAACAAGGTCACAATTTAAACAGTTTAATTGATAAATGCCAGATTTTTTATTTTTTGAAATTTCATCCTTTTTAGAAAAGCCTAACAAATTTTTTATACTATATTTATTTTGAGGAACCAATATTATGCCATGCTCTTTGAAAATATTTGTGAATTTTTTATTTGCCCAAGGGTGATAAGTAAATTTTTTAAAAATGTAATTATCTTTTATTTTCTTAAGCGTAGAAATATCTTTAATAGCTTTTTGATATTTAAACTTCTCAATTTTTTTATTTATAAAATCAGTATTAAAACCATTAATTAAAGCAGTGTTAATAATGTGTTTATATTCTTTATAGAATTCATCTTTATTAAGGGGTAAATTAATTAACCTATAAATTAAATTATTAAAAACAGCAAATTTATGTGAAAAAGGGTTATAGCCATTATTTTTTATATAATTATCAGTGTGGGTTTGCTTTCTGTATATACAGAATATACAGAATATATATTTTTTATATATGTATTTCAATATACAGAAAGCAAACCCACACTGATAATTATATAAAAAATAATGGCTTTAACCCTTTTTCACATAAATTTGCTGTTTTTAATAGTTTAATATATAGGTTAATTAATTTACCCCTTAATAAAGATGAATTCTATAAAGAATATAAATACATTATTAACACTGCTTTAATTAATGGTTTTAATACTGATTTTATAAATAAAAAAATTGAGAAGTTTAAATATCAAAAAGCTATTAAAGATATTTCTACGCTTAAGAAAATAAAAGATAATTACATTTTTAAAAAATTTACTTATCACCCTTGGGCAAATAAAAAATTCACAAATATTTTCAAAGAGCATGGCATAATATTGGTTCCTCAAAATAAATATAGTATAAAAAATTTGTTAGGCTTTTCTAAAAAGGATGAAATTTCAAAAAATAAAAAATCTGGCATTTATCAATTAAACTGTTTAAATTGTGACCTTGTTTATATTGGTAAGACTAAACGTCATTTGGAAACCAGAGTAAAAGAACACTTTAGGAATATTAAATACAAACAAATTGATAAATCAGCTGTAGCAGAACATTTTTGGAAATTTAATCATGAATTAAATCCAGATGTTAAATTATTAAAACACTTAAATGGGCCCATAGATTTAACGGTTTGGGAGAAAATATTTATATTAAAGTATAGAAATCATGCAATGAATTTTGATATACCTCCAATTGACACTCTTACCAAATTTGTTTTGATTCCAGTAGTTAGCAATGCATTAGTACACAATCCACCTAGTAGCAGTAACCATAACAGTGTAAATAAACAACATCAAAAAAGAGACCAAAAGGATATGTTGATAATGCAATGAAATCGTTGCGAAACTAGTCCAGGCAAGGATTCCAAAAGATAAGTGAAGATTGGTTGCAATTATTATTTTTATATTAATATAAAGTTTCTTTTTGATTTTTGACTGCATCTTGTTTCACAATATTCTTGCTCGAATCAAAAACTGTAACTTTACGCTGTTGCATCATAAATAACTATTATGCTGGTCTATTGAAACCTTTCAATGTCACCACACATTCCAGCTTACCTTTTGTGTTGAAATGATATCAAGAAGTCTGTTAAAATTATGAGTTTTACTTTTGTTTAAATTACCACACATACACATGCACACACGCACGCGTGCACACAACCGACAAACCTTCAGGTGTTACAAATAATTAGTTTAAGATCACACTGAGATAGGACATATATGATCTGTGACAAACTTTGCGGTCAAATAATAATTTTGCACTGGAATATTCATACTGATATTTACCTACTATTGAAGTTTATTTTTATCACAGCATGTTAGGTCTTTTATTGTTGCTCACTTTTTTGGTATATTGATATTAAGTTGGATATTCTGCTGAAGTAGATTATAAGAAATATATTTACAAGAAGTGTGATCTGTTCAAGAGGTTTGGTTTCTTTCAACAATAATTGAAGAAAACATGATAACTCTGCTAGATCATTCAAAGTTTGGAAAAAGGCTCCTAATGAATTGCAATGCTCGCTGATTAATGTGGCAACTCACTCTTGCATTGAAGCTTTATGTATTATAGTATCAACATCAATATTAACTTGGTGCAAACTATTTCATCTGCTGTACAAAAAAGGCATATGCCTTAGATTATAACAGAATTTAATTAATAATTTATTTAATATCTATGTGATGTGATGTATATCCATTAAGAGTGGTGACCTACCTTAAAAGGGATAAGAGTGAACACTTTTTTCTTAAATCTTGTTGTTTTGAAATAAAATTAAGTGAGCAGCTTAATTTAGCATACCTCTTCATCTAATAAGCTGTAGTCAGTGCATAGGTTTGGAGAACTATGCTATATCTTGAGTTTTTTTTTTTTCATAAAAGTGTGACTTTTAAATTGAAAATGACTTGTTTTACTTTATTGAAATCATGTTGTACCTTATTATAATTACAGGTATTGCCATTTATTCAGTGGCTCAAAGAAGCTGATGAAGAGTCAGAATCTGAAGAGAGTGAGTGAACTGCTGTGGGCGTTCATAATTGGTATAATAAAAACCTGTATGCATGTGTATCTATTTATTTAGAACCATGCCTGTTGTCTTGTTCCTGGACAGGAAAGAACTGAAAGATAAAATAATATTCTGTCAACATTTAAAACTAAACATGACAACACAGAAAACCAGAAATAAAAGGAAATAATAAATAAGAAATTACAATTGCATTGTTTTTCTTTTAAATTTGGAATAACCTAGTCTTCAAAAGGGAACTCTAACATTAAACTGAAGCAAATATCATTTATTCATAAAACTCTGATAAACTATTTTAATATCCAAAAATGTATAAACAGTATATACAAAAATTAACTGTAAAGATTACTTTGTCTCTTTTGATTGCATGCCACTATTCATAGTAAAACAAAATACTTAAATGAACAGTAATTAATAAAACCAAATTTTGATTTTAAGGAGAGAAATTGGCATTAAGATTTAAATCTACCAGAGAATAATTAGTAAATGTCTTGAAAGAAAAACAATACACTATGTATGCAGTACGTGTAGAGAAAGTACTAGAATGTGTATTCTTAGCTTCCGGAAGAGGCCACGTCATCTTGAGAGTGATTGCTGATGTTTCGGTCATGAGCTTTTTCTGGGCTCATGTGCAGTCCTTTTTTACACAAGCAGTTGGCAGGCTGAGGGCAGCCCAACGGTGTATTGGACATGTTCCCATTCTCGTTAGATCACGTTTGCTTCCTCAACGGATACCAGTCACAGTGCAACGGTCTTTGTGTACCACCACTGGTGTAATTTGTTTACAAAATATTTATTTTGGGGTTGAAATTTTGAAATCAAGTAACTCTTGAAGGATTATAAGGAGCTTAACCGTAGCAGCTGTTGGAGGTGCTCCTTCATTACCAGGGATGCCTGCAAGCCATGCAGGGAAGCCAGTATCACCTGAAGTGGGTGGGATTGTAATCCCCAAGAGACCTAATGAGGGTGCTGTGATGGAGTATTAAACCCTCATTGAATGTTATTGTCATCCAGATATGGCAGACCAAAGGCTTAGTGCAGGAGTCATAGGAAAGCAGCGAGGCACAGAATAGATGGCCCTAAGGCATCCATTCTGTACCCGTTGAAGTAACAGCAGACTGGAGTCTGCCTCCATGCCCCAGATCTTGTAGGCGTATAGAAGCATAGGAACTATGAGAGCTCTCAAAAGGTGCAACTTAAGGGGAACCAGCATTGTGGATTTCAGCATCAGGTACAAGGAGGCTGCAGCCCCAGTGCCCCGACACCTCAGTTCCCAGATATGCTCCCCAAAAGTGATGCGCTTATGAAGCTTCACTCCCAAGTAGGGGATGGTGTTCAACCATTAAATCTTTCGCCTAAGGTACGTGAATGAAGGGAAGTTTGCGGGAAAGCGGCGCTTGATGAAGAGGATAGCATGGCTTTTTTCCAAGTTGATTGACAACCGCCAATGCTCACACCACTCATGGAAGAGGCATAGGTTTCTTTGAATGGGGTTGAAGGCTCTGCATGGGTTTTTGTTTTTACAAAATAACAGCACATCATCAGCATATTGAGCTATATTGACATGCTGCTCTGTTGGAAGGTCGGCCACATAGACACTGAAAAGCATGGGGGATAGTACAGAGCCTTCAGAGACTCTGCCTCTTATTGACCATAGTGTAAATTTGTGTCCCGCCACTGAAACTACAAATGAACTATGTTTTAAGCATGTGTGTAGAAGATGAATGATGTGTGAGGAACTCCAAACGGATGAGTTTTAGTAGGAGACCCTTGTGCCAAGTTGTAAAGAAGGCCTTCTCCACATCCAGCGACACTGGCACAGTGTAAGCCCTATCCTGGAAGTCCAGAGTAGCGGCCTCCACCACTCGCAGTAATTGCTGGGTGTAGAATGCCCAAGTCGGAAATCAAACTGATGGTCTGGGATGGCTTGAATGTCGCCCAAAAGAGGGGACAAGCGGGTTAGTAGTCTCGAAGACTTTCACAAGAACTGATAGGAGACTGATGGAGCGGTAGTTTAAAGAATGGAGTGGATCTTTCCCCAGTTTCAAAATGCATATCACCCGGGCCTCCCTTCACTCACTTGGAAAATGGCACAAGGTGAGCAACATGTCAGAAAGAGATATGCTTTTTTGCTCTCACTTATAAAGTGGCTGTGCAGTGCAGGCTGCCCCCACCCCTTTGCTTCTAGTTGACTAATTGTCTGCCAATTGGAATGGGTGCTGGCACCACTGTTTCCTGCTACTTGCTGCGGCGGACGGTATATATGCTGCCAATTTTACCCAATTGAGCCATTCATCATCCAGAACATCAATGACTCTTCATCACTAAACCTGGCTAGAATACATTGACGTTACTACACAATGTACTTTGTTCTTGCAAATAAACTTATCTATCTATATATCGATCTGTCTATCCATAGACTTGATAATTTCCTATTAAAGATCCTAATCTTCAATATTTTCGTACCAGATGTATACCATCTGCAAAAGTAATACACGAGTACATTGAAGCATATTAATCCTGCAAATAAAGCGTTATAAAGAGGAGGGGACTGACTGATGATCGAACAGTACATCAACGATGCGTACGGAGAGCATAGAGAATAGAAATGACGGAGTGAGAAATGCCGACAGAATGAAGTTTGGTTAACAACATAGAGTTAAAAATCGAAACCTTTATACATATCAAGAAATAACGCAACCATCTTATCGCCAAAACTATAAAAGACCATCCAACGTAAAACAGTCACTTTCTCAGTTCCGGAAAACCGTGACTTCCGTTATTTTTCTCCGTTATCTTCATGTACTTATACTTTTTACGTAAAATTAAACATTGTGCTTGGATCTCATTAATTGTAACACTCCTTCATATATGTGTGTGTGTGTGTGTGTGTGCGCGCGCTTTTCAATGTCGAATTGGTGCCCTTCACCGTCCTTTTGCTTGTTCTTTAGGACTTTCTTCATCAGATTACCTCTCAGCCTCTACTTCCCCCACGGCCTCCTAATCTCTGTGATGTCATCCTCGATGATAGCTCCTGTACCTCTCACTAAACGCACCCTTGCTCTCCCTGGTTCTGATTGTTATTGATAGTCTTATTTGGTGGTCGTCGTTTCGTCAGGGGTGCGTTAACTCAACGCAACACGAAGATGGTGAACAAGAACGAAAAGAAGGACTCCAGTAACAATCAAGAACATCTTCCAAGAATCACCAAGCTCCGGATCACACAACTCAACACCTAAGAAGAAACTTCAAGTGAAAGCCCACCATCAGAAACATCGCATACAACGACCTCCACATCAGAAGAGAAGAAGAAGGCGAAGATGAAAAAGAACACACCAGTAACGATACACACCCTATTTGACGAAACGACGAACGCCACACCAACCGATTCATCATCGACCAACACCGCAAAGTTAAACTCAAAACCGGCCAACCCAGGAACCTTCACATCCAACACCTCCGAGAGAAATTCAACGACCGTCGCATCAACACCAATGGAGGATGCCTCCGAGCGCTTCGGGCACTTCAGTGCAGTGGCAATAGGAGTGCACCCTCAACTGCCAGAGCGGCTTTTTATGGAGGTCTACCAGGAAATATGGTCTACCATAATAAAAGCCACAAGGATCTCTTGCTACAGGGGACCAACACCACTCATCCTGCTAGTCTTCCAAGACAAACTCCACCACACCGCAGCCCTCAACTCCGTACAGACCTTCCTTGAAAGGGAGGTACGGATGAAGACAGTTGAACCAGATGGACACCGCGTGTAGAAGATACTGCCGATATGGATGGACACAACACAGAAACCTGCAACTCAACACCTCGTTGCCATTATTGCGGAGCATCAAACTACTCATCTCACTGCCGACGACACAAACTCACAATACGCCGCCGTTACTGTGTAACATGTAACCGCCGAGACCACTACACCGGACAGACCTGCTGTCCGTTCTACCCAAGAGCCACCACACCACAGCAACACAGAATACAAGAACGGACACCAGACGACTTCAAGACGCAGAAACAACAAACTATTCCAACAGGAAGCACACTCAACAAATACCACCACCTGGGCTCTACACCGCACAAATAAATCCATGACTGAAGAACCAATCAACGCCGACTCCACAGAATTCACAACCAATAGAAAAGGAGCCACCACCCAAACTTCCAGAGCATCCTCCCGAAGTGAAGGAATGTACAACTTACCACCATCATCACAACACTCCGGCAAACCCTAACAATACTGCAAGATACACTTACAGAGATAGCCCACGAGTTCTAATCAGCACCGACAGACTCAACATATCCATCGAATCTCTCATCAGTCACCAGAACAGCATCCTAACACACATCACAAAAGCATCCAAAGACTTAAAGAATTCGGTATTGCACTCAACCAGGAACCCACTGAACATCTCAAGACAATATCCACCTACTTCAGCAAGATCATCGCAGAACAACGGGAACACTCAAAAGAAGTCATCGCTCAGATATTTACATCATATATAGACAAACGCGGAAAGCGATCAGAAAAAGATACCCACAACTCCTTTCTTAGCATCCTTTACTCCCCGGGTGCCAGTCAGAGCCTCGATCATGTCTGTCATCCGGAAACTCCCGCATCTCTCTGGAGTTACTTCGACCGGCAAGCAATCTACACTACACTAACGAGGGTGCTCACCGGTACCTCCATACCACAAGTAATCTCCATCAATTCCGAATGATCTATTCTATTCCAGCACTTCATCCAATGGCGAGATAAGCCATTCTTTACCCTTCCAACTCTGTTTCTGTTACCCCTTTCAAAACAAAGGTAGAGTCAGACTGAAAAAGTCAATTTTATAGCCAGGATTTGAGACGGTTCTCCCGGTCTCTAGCAGGTTGCTCTACCACTGAGCTACTAACGCAACGCAACAATGTGTCGCAAGATGTCACTATAGTCATGCTGCGCCAACTCGCAAAATGTTTTTAATTCCTCGGAATTTTTTTATGAGGAGTCTGAATAAATTCTAAGAACTAGCCTTTCTGGGTTGGCCGGTTTTGAGTAACTTTGCGGTGTTGATCGATGCTGAATCGGTTGGTGTGGCCCTTGTTTGAAGCGTCTGAACCTAATGAAAATGGAACACGTTGCTTTAAATTGCTTAGTAGCTTCTCTTTAGCACAAGGCAGAAGCACATTTATTTTACTAAGCTCGCTTTTAGTTCTCATCTTACTTTCGTTATTACGGAAGAGTTTCAGAAAACGTGGATATAATTTATTGCCACAGTCTTGAGAATTGTAAGTGGTGGTGTTTTACACCATGATAAGTCAAAGCTAATTCTGTTGCAGTGAGTTTGTCATATTCTGCAGAAAATTCTTTTGGTAAGAATTTAAAAAGAAATTGATTTTGCTTGAGTGTGATAATATTCGTTTTGTGTCTTTCTGACTGTAAATGTTTATTCACGCCGTCACTATCACATTTTTGTAACCACTCTTTGTAATTTTCGTAATGCTACCATTCTTCATGGGATATAGCCTTTTATTTGACTGTCATTATTTACTATCACAGAACAACAAACTATAACTATTCTGAATTATGAAAGGTAGCGATAGTCTATCCACTCCCAATCCGAGCGTTCCAATAATTGCTGGTAAGCTGCTAGCTTACAATAGGATGTTCCATTCACATGACTTGCTCTAGCTGTTCCACACACAAACCATTCTTTTATCTATATCATGCTAATCGATAATTATTTACTTCTTTGTGAGTATAAGGGAAATACGGTAATATACTAGGCTAAAGCATAGTCAATACTTTTAAAAACTGATCGTTATGTGAAACAGAAGTTCGGTTTCCTTTGCATAGCAAGCAGCAAAACTAGAGAGACGAAACGAAGTAGGCTTCCTGTTTTAGAACCGTTAACGTACTTCAAAATTGAAACCAATAACAAGGAATATCTGGAAAAAGGTCAACTTTAAAAGAAAAATGTGTGTGACATAAATTATATATTTTAACGAGATCTATTTTTTTTTTTTTTTTTTTTTTTGTAGTAAGTTTTTTTCTATCTCTTTATCAGTTACGCAAAATTCATCCAGAATAATTCTGGAGGCTGTTCCCAGAAAATACAAGATATATACATTTTATTTATGATGCAAATACCTTTAATATACGGTATTTTTAATCAAAATTGTTAGAGCCATTTTTGAGAAAAACAAAAATTCAAACATTTTTCCATGTAGAACATAAGTATCATATCCCATGTGCCATAAAAGGCAAAGATGACGAACGTGAGCAGTACTTTTATATGTATTAATTTGTAGCTGTGTCAATGAAACCAACAATTTAATAACCCTCGTAATAACTTAATTGAAACAACTCAAAAAAAAGTGTACTTATTAAAATACCTCTAGATCCTGTTAAATATATTATTGTAATATTGCGTTAGTTATAAAAGTCTACTCGTGTAATCACTTTTTATTCTTGCTATTTGGGTCCTAATATATCTGTTTCCTCTGCATCATCACCATAATCAATCTCATGTTCATGATCAACATTATAAGCTGATCTTCTTGCTGTTACTCCTCTCCACAGTCTTGTACCAAGAATCTCGTAAGCATGTTTCCTGCAAATGTTTATTTTGGAGAATCATACAATATACATAAACGAAGGTACTCTGTAACATCATTTGTTATTAAATTATTTTAAAACTCTTTTCCTGCATTATAACACGTTCCTTGCGAGTTACCTACAAAGGGCGTTTATGATGTCCATAACCCCATCTTTAAGAAATAGCGCATAATAATAATAATGATGATAATAAATATATGTTATTGTTATTACCTACGGAGATGAGTTAAAAAAATCATGAGACGCGTCTCATGAAAGTGAGACACGGCTACTTTTTATTCATTCCAAAACCTGAGACGCGTCTCATTACGTAAGCGCGAGAGACGTTGGTCGCGATCAAGGTCACTTCCATATTGAGTCGTCAGTTATATTCATACGAAAGTGAAACGCGTCTCAAAACTTGGAATTTTTGAGACGCGTCTCATCTTTATTCATACCATCCAATGAAAAGTTGACAGAATAAGAATAGAAGCATGGCATTTTGTTACAATTGGAAATTAACATTCTAATCAAATTATTAAAAATTATCCATGAATAAGGTGACATTCGAGCCCGTTGAATAAAGTCATTGCCCCGTGTACCCGGAGATTTTATTCCAAACCCGGGCATTCCGGACTACCTCTGGGTTAAGCCAAGTCCTCTTTTATACTAACTTAATATAAAGAACTGGTCAGGCGTACCAATGGGTGGTATGAATAAAGATGAGACGCGTCTCAAAAATTGCAATTTTCGAGATGCGTCTCACTTTCGTATGAGATATTATAACTAGACTAGAAGATAGGAATAAAGTAGCTGGTATTTTCCTTGACCTTACAAAAGCTTTTAATTGCGTTGACCACAAAATATTACTGCTGAAGTTGAACAACTATGGAATAAGGGGATTGGCAGAACAGTTAATATCATCCTAACTGATCGAGGGCAGTGCATAGAAATTCCAAGCTATAAGGGTAATTGTAAACGCATGCATAAGTCTAAGGAGGGAATTGTGCAATATGGAGTCCCACAGGGTTCGGTGCTTGGGCCTCTACTTTTTATACTATATATTAACGATATTCCTAGTATCTCAAACTCAAAATTGTTGTCTTATGCTGATGACACAACTGTGTTATGTTGGCACACTTCTATAGTTGATCTTGCTACAAAAATAAAAGTGGATACAACCCAGCTACTGAACTATTTCAACTCCAACAACTTAGGATGTAATACAAGTAAGACTAAAATATTAAATTTTGCAATTTCCCAAAGACAAAGTGAGCAGTTAAAAACCAAAGTAGGTAACGAACATATTGTTGAAAGCGATCAGACCTCTTTTCTGGGCATAATATTCGACAAACATCTAACATGGGACAGACATATTGAACACGTCTGTAATAAAATTAGTAAAGGAGGATATTTGTTAAGATATTTTTCTAGACTTAAAAACCCAAGTATATTACGCACAATTTATAATGGTGTAATATATCCTCATTTACTGTATGGTATAGAACTCTGGGGTGGTGCTGCAACAGTGCATATGAATAGGGTGTTGACACTGCAAAAAAAAGTGTATAAGGATAATTTCAAATGTAAGACCTGACCACCCATGCAGAGAGTTATTTATAAAAAATGAAATTCACACTGTTGTATCACTGTATGTATATCGTGTACTACTTCTAATACATGGATCTAAAGCCATCACAAGACATTGTGAGGTGCACAAGCACAATACTAGAAGTCAGAGTAATGTATATAGATCTGTACATACAAAAAAGTTTTCTGACAAAGATCCAATGAATATAGGAGCAACTTTGTATAATAAACTCCCAAATAGAATTTAAAACTCTACAAATTAAATCTTTTAAAGCTAAGCTAAAGAAATACCTTGTTAACAAACCTCTGTACAGACTCGATGAACTCTGAGCTGAGGTGTGTGTGTGAGTGAGTGAGCGAGCGAGCGAGCGAGTGCGCATGGCAAATGAATACATGTGTGAGTGTGAGAGAGAAAGTGTGTTTGTATGAAATAGTTTTGTAACTAATAATTATACTGTAATACTTATAATGTAATACTGACTGACCATGCTTATAACTTGTATCCTCAAGTATACAGGCAATAAAGAATTATTATTATTATTATTATTATTATTATTATTATTATTATTATTATTATTATTATTATTAAAACTCGACGAGTCAAGATGGAGGTAACCTTGATCGCGACCAACATCTCAGTCGCTTACGTAATGAGACGCGTCTCAGGTTTTGGAATGAATAAAAAGTAGCCGTGTCTCTCTTCCATGAGTCACGTTTCATGATTTGTTAAGTCACCTCAGAAGGTGTCTCAACACATGAGGCGCAGCTTCTTGCAACAAATTACAGGCAGTTTTCTTGTTTTTTTGAGCGCAGAAGGAAACTTTATTAAACCAGGAGGGATTCTGAAAAATTAAATTACAACGAACTACAAGATTAAAACAAAATATGCAGTGGCTTGTACATTTTCTTCGTGAAGCAACAGGAAAAAGAGATGGAGCTTTACGCAAAGGAACAGAGATTAGAATATTATTGTCACTCATTTTTTCATTTATATAGCCCCGTTTAACCTTTGTAGTAATGTCGGGAGCTTTAATTTAGAAACACCTGCTGATGATTTTTCGTTGAACTGTTTAGATTAAATAGTGTTTTATTTATGGATGCTCTTTAAATGCTGTGGTTCTCGGCGTTCCATTCTATACTGGGCGTGAAAGAGCACTTAATTGTGCTAAGAGGTCTCTCTATCAGGCTTGAGGTTCTTTTATGTGCTGTAAATCTACGACTTGTGTGCCACGGCTTTGCTTCTCTTCCGAAGGATGCCATGCTAAGGATTTTTTAAGGGATTTCATCTTCCTCCGCCGGGTTTGAATCCGCGACGTTGGGTATAGCATGGTAACCATTACACCATGGAGGGCGACATTTCTTTTTGATGGGAGTTATGGATATCATATAGAATTTAGAAAACCAAGAAACGTGTTCTAATACAAAGATATTTTACCAAGCAAACGGAAAGTTTCAAATAATTCAATAAAAGGTAACGTCAGCAACAGAGTATCTACGCTTATCTATGTTGAACGGTACTCTATAATAAACATTTCCAGGAACATGAATACAGATTCTTGGTCCAAGACTGTGGAAAGGTGTAACAGCAGGAAGACCAACTTATGATGTTGATCATGAACATGCGGTTGATTATGATTACGACGAATGGTGGAGAGAAAGCAGGTATATATGGAAAGGGGTCCCGAAAAAAGGGATCAAATGGCAAGAATAATGAGTGATTACACGAATACCCTTTTATAACCAAAGCAATATTACAGTAATATATTTAATAGGAACTACGTGTACTTTAATAAGTACAAGTCTTTGAATTATTTCAATTAGGTAAGTTAATACGAGCGTTATTAAATTATTAGTTGCATCGATACGGTTACAAATTAATACACACAAATGAACTGCTCACTTTCGTCGTCATCTTTTTCTTTTATGGCATATTAGATATGATACTTGTCATAATGTTCTACAAAAATAGGGTTTTGCACTCCTTAACACAGTTGAACTTTTATAGAAGCATTTCTATTAAAAAGTAATTAAATAAATAATAAATATGTAAAATAATAATAATATCTTAATGTTTATTCTTAATTTTCACTGTTTCCAGAACATTTGTTTCTGCTATCAAGTCCAAGTACCTTCTTTTCTATTCTTTCGTGTGTATGGGTTTGTTGTCCTTAGTAAAGCGTTTGTTTTTTTACTTTCGCTAGCACGTATGTGGATACATACAAAGTACCACAGAAGGTATTTATTTCATCCAAAATTTCGATGCCGAGATTTCACCGGAAATATGCTTTGAGGTCCCCTCAGTTAAGAAAAGGATTTTTAGAAACAAATGTGTGTGTTAGTGCGGGCAGCATATCTCAAAGACTAATAATACCAATCTTGGCATTTATGTTTAGTATCTTCAAGAATGGACACAAAGATTTCCAAGAAAATCCCCCACCCCAAACTACCCTTTACGTGGAAAAATGTTTGAATTTTTGTTTTTCTCAAAAATGGCTTAAATGATTTTAATTAAAAATACCGTATATTAAAGATATTTACATCACAAATAAAATATGACTTGTATTTTTTGGTAATAGCCTCTGCGGACCTCTTTATTTTGGATGAATTTTACATAACTGATAAACCGTAGAGATAAACAAAAACAAAAATGTAGATCTCGTTAAAATACATAATTTATGTCACACACATTTTTCTTTTAAAGTTGACCTTTTTCCAGATATTCCTTGTTATTGTTTCAATTTTGAAGTACGTTAACTGTTCTAAAACAGGAAGCCTACTTCGTTTCGTCTCTCTAGTTTTGCTGCTTGCTATGCAAAGGAAACCGAACTTCTGTTTCACATAACGATCAGTTTTTAAAAGTATTGACTATGCTATAGCCGAGTATATTACCTTATTTCCGTTCTACTCGAAAAGAACTAAATAATAAGAGCAATTCAGCTAATATTTATATGGATTAGCACGATGTAGATAAAATAATGTTTTTTAAGGCTAGTTTGTGTGTGAAACCGCCAGAGAAAGTCATGTGAATGGATAATCAGATTTTTTGTTTTATTCTGCTTTTCACATTGCTTATTTTCCTGAACTAGATTTCCTTATAATCCCTGGCAAGAACTTTTCCTAACTCTTGTTTAATTCCGGCCATTGCAAATTTCTAATTTTCTGCAAATTACGATTTCATTAAATAGTGTTTATTAAACATCCGCGAAACACGATTAAAAAGGAATGTTTTCTTCTCAATTTTGACGTTATAAATCGTACAAATTCATTCATAAATACTTAAATAAGCCTTTCCATTCATACAATAATACATTGTTGACCTGTTTACACACAGTAATCCGTCTCACTTCGGAGGGGAAATTTTTATACTAAGGCAATTAATGAGACACGTTTAAAACTAGTTGTATCTCACATTTTCTACTAGTGGTGTCTCAGAAGACGCGTCTCACTTTTATTCATACCACTCAATGACTAGTTGAGTATTTTCCCACTTGTGAGGTAAATCCCCAAACACTGGAGAAATTTTGCTCGAACTGTAGATGTAGTGGAAGCTGTGTAATGCTCAATGTCAGCTCTCAGCTGTTTCTTGGTGACGTTCAATGAGATACGTGTGACATAAATTTCCTTTCAATTAAAGGAAATGGTAATATGTTTGTCAGAAAATCATTAATTGTTCTATGGTTATTTTGAAGAATTGCTAATATGAGGGTGATGGAATTATATTAATGGTAAAACTGTAGTGCATTAGCTTATATCTGAAATGACAGTTCTTTTAGGTAGTGTTGGTCAATGGTTAAGAGTTTTGTCACACTTATGGCCCGATGACAGCAAGAAGACGTCGTGTTGGTTCGGAATCGGATCAGGTATCCCAAGTGGTGACAGGCAATGCTCCTCATTCTTCACCGGACTCTTGGGTTACTCAGGCTTTTACTGCAGCAGACAATGAAACAGAAGAACAAGGATATCATCTAGGAAACTCGACTTTTAAAGAAAAACAAAGTACCATATCTAAAACGATGACTGCCAAAGACAGAACAAACGAATTTCGTAATGCAATATGCTCATTACAAGGACGGCATGTTACGAGAGCAGTGGCTGTACAAGATCCCAAGAAAGCAAAATATATACAAAGCTATGCAGAATTTATGATGATTGCAAGGTAAGCATATTTGTGTATATGAACCCCATGTTCTATATAATTTGATTCTGTTATGTAACGATTGTTTTTCTGGCTTTTCCAGAACCATAGGAAAGAATATTGGCAGTACATATGCTAAACTAGAGAAACTTACATTGTGTGAGTATTAACCTTACTTTTTTCTACTGAAAGAGAGTGAAAGTTTCTAGGTTTTGTAGTAATAGCTGTAAAGTGGTTTCCATATGGCTATCATTTCATTCTAATATTTCACTTTGTGCAGGCTGAAGGTCTATAAACTGCAGTCAGTAGCTGATGTATTTGTTTACTTGTACAATGCTCTAGTGTTTATATCACTCAGGCTACCTGGGTGCTATTCCAGGCTATACAAAGTAAGGTATGGACTCCCATTGATGAGAGTCAAAATTGTTAATTACTTGTGGAATGCGGTACTGAGTATATATCCATTGTATTCCTGAAGTTATAAGGAATGCATTAAGCACAAGATATTGCCTAAATGAAGATGTTTTATGCACCCTCCCTTTTTGATGGCCTCACTTATATAGGGCAAACTAGTGCCATATTGAAGTGCAATTTAGGCAAACATTGCTTAAAATATAGCTAAATCAATAACTAAAGACATAAAGTTCATTGGAGTTTGCTCTTCACAGATCCCTCAACTATTCCTCAACTATTCTTGTTGCTCTACAGCTGCTGATATATGTAAAATTAATGCAATTTTAATAAGGCAAACAAAAAAAAATAATTGCAATTAAAAATTAAGTTGTAAGGAGAAATGCTCCTTCTCTCCTAAAAAGATCCACTGCTTTGCAGCTTAGGGCCTGCTATGTTTGGATTGCCAATATTGGCAACATAAGGATATTAGAAGCAATATTCCCATGATGTCTTGGGTGGGATGCAAATGATGTGTGTAGTGTATGAGGAACAAAAGCGAAAATATATGTAATGCTTTAAAACATGCTATGTAGAAGCTAATTAGTGATATTTGTGTATATTCCCCACATTTTTAGAATAAAGTAGTATTGTAAATGTGTATGTGTTATACACATAGCATTTCCTAGTGACTCGTCAATTAGAGATTATTGCAAAGCAATAAATAATATTACTTTCCACAGTTGCCAATGTTCTTAAATTGCTATTACCAAATTAAGAGTATATTTTATAATTAGCAAACCATTTTATATTATGCACTCTAATTTAGTTTACCAAGCAGATCCATTTTTTCTTACTCTAATGAGAACTGCCCTGAATGAATAATCTGAGATTGTTTACAAAACTTTTTTATGGTAGCTGGTATTCAAGAGATAGTAGCTTGCATTTTGGTCATATGCTTATGGCAAACAAACAACTACAGTATGAAGTCACTGGCAGCTGCCTATGACCGCATACTAATAGTGTATGCATTCGATTTGACATGGCTGTCACAGCCATCTATCTAGAACTCACTCCTATTGACTTTGTGCATGTGCTCACTAAGGCATGGTTGTTTTTAAATGAATAAATACAATGAAAAGATAATCAAATTTGAGAAGAAACAAAATTGAAATCCAGAACTTTGTTACAGCTCATCTGTGTTGTAGGAAATAGGAGACTTAGGAAGCATGCATTTTTTTTCCTTATTTATTTTTATTGCTTTCATCAGTGATATTGCTTGAAAGTATTAGAGGGGTTAATGATAGGTGAAGATAATGGTGCTTGCAGTGTTAATTTGGACAGAGGGGGAATACAACACATACCAAAGCATGTAAAGGAATTGACCATGACAAGCTCTTTTCGTCTATGAGAATGGAGAAAACAAGTGGTGTAGAATCAACGGTAGTTTTTTTTACAGAGTATGATGTAGCATTGCCCTTCCCCTCTTGGTACTTTTTAGTTGTTTATGTTATCTGATACTTGCAGTGGGCAGCTTTTTTTGTTAGACACCTTTGGAATCTTTGTACATTTAATGTCTGATATCTCATTATTTGATTATCAACCATTTACAACTAATACAGGTAAAAGTTTACTTTGACTACAGAATGGATTTCAGGCCACAAAATTTCTATTTGTATTGTTTTTTCAAAACCCTTATAAATATGTTTTGGAAATTCCAATTTTACCCCTTATTTAGATCCAGTTCATTTACATACACCTTACCTAATGTAATATAACCTTGACAAATCTAGAAACCAGAGGTACCTGTTGTTCGCAGCAGCTCACTAAAGCCTAACGGCCTCTGCTCGCCTTTCATTTTTCAAAAATCACTTAGAAAACAACATCCATTCAACTTTAGCTTACCTTAATGTTACGACTGATACAAAACATCAGCTAAATTGTTACTTGACAAATACTCTGCAAGAATCCATTTATATATCTGTGTTTAATAAATAGCTCAACAATTTACTGTAAGGAAAACTCAATACACTGAAAATAACTCAGCTCACATTCACTTTCACATGTGCACATCATAGTCATTACTCTTCTTTTCCAATTCAAAGAAAATTCATTTCCAATTAAGTTAACCAACTTAAAATGTGAAATAACGTGATCATATCATTGAATATCATTGGCCACAACATCTTTTCTACCATTTGGCAGAAGAATTAACCAATGAGATCATACCTTCTGAATCATGGCAGCTGTAGGTATACTTAGTAAGACACAAACTGTGCTAAGTCTTAGAAATTAGTAAATGCTTTAGACTTAATTACTCAAGAACCAAGCACTTCCAAGACGTACTTCAAATACAACTATGGCTCAAAATTAAACGTAAGTACATCCTACGGTTAGAAACATTCATAAATTCATTCTGAAGTTAAACTTTTACCCAATCTATATATCCATTATTATTACAATAGTCATCATACAATTCATATATAATTTATTTTCTTCTTTTTGTACACTAAGTTTATCAATTGTTCATGTTAGGCCTTATTAGTTTAATAACTTTATACATAGTTATTTTTAATTGTTGTAACTTCTTTTGCTTTCAAACCTGCATAAATGCAAAATTAATATTTTAGATTTAAAAAAAAATTAAGTTTATACAATTATAAATTTATTGTCCCTTATTTAGAACCTTCCGATCTTCATTTTCAGTAAATGTATAAATATCCTCTTGTTGATGTTCCACCAAATCCATTTTTATTTCTTGAAATTCTGTCCTTCATATACTATCCTTTTTACATTTTGATGACATTCTTCATTCATTCTTGCTTGCATCATCCATTCTTCTTATGTAATATCCAGAATTTGGCATCTTCCACTTTTCCAAATGTTTTTCTTGTATGCATTTGTCCATCAAATATTTCTTACTACTAAATGAACTACAACTTCAAGTTGTGTTTGGCATTGTAAATGAGCCTACCTCCTTTTCTGACTGCTGAGTGTGCATTGTGAATAGACCTTTTATTTTTACAAAGGGTACAAGCAGATTTAATAAACAGGAGGCTTCAGACGTTGATGATGCGTATAAGCTATGATAGTAGTGATTAATTTTTGTATCTTAAAGGATCACTAGAAAGATATCAAGTTTTGAGTTGTTCTACACTTACCCTAGAAACTTACTTTGCACTTTGTGGCTGTGGTGTTCATACACAAGAGCTGCCAACATGGGAATGAAAAACACAAGGCTCTAAGTGGCAAAACATAACCTAATATTGAGCACCCTAAGCCACAAAGCAAGTCAAGGGTTTTATAGAGCTAAACTCCAATGAATATGAGAAGTTAAAATCTTGTCAATCTAGCACATTTCACTTCCTCCATTAGGATGCCACTAAGTGGCATACTTTGTTGACATTGAAGTAAATTTTTCTATGAAAGAAAGCATCTTATTAAGAATAGGTCCTAGGGTTCCGAGTCATTGATATCTATTTCTAACTTATGTAATATATCTATTTTTTTTCTATAAATCATCTTTCTTTGGGATTTAATTTCAGGGTAATTATGGGGCTATTATTTTAAGCTTAAAATTTTGAAAGGGCTATTTAGAATAAATTATCATGATCTTAATCAGCAACAGATATGACTAAGTTGTAATTGCTGATTGTGCAGTGAGTGACTTAGGAAAGCACAAAGCTGCATTTTCATTGATTATTTATTAATCTCTTATGCTCCATTTTAGTAGGAAAAAAAGGTTTTAAAATTTAATAAAAATATGAACATATTAAAGAGAATATAAAACCATTTAAAAATTTTAGGTTTCTCAAAATATGTGTATAATTATTAAAAGTCATTTATAGGAAGTTGAATAGAAATTTTACAATTTATGCTTTTAATATATCCAAAATAATCATTATTTTAATCACAAAAAAATTCAGTTTATCAGTAATTTTTATATATAATATTGTGTCCTCTTTAGGCTTATTCTGAGAAGTAACATCAGATATCAGAAGCTATATCCTCTTGGGGCAATTATAGTTTGAACTTTCAACACTGGAAAGCATTATTTATTTGGAAAACAAACAACTACAATTATGTTATTGTCATTGTCAATTGTTATTGTTAATGTTATAATGGTATTTTCAAGAGATACATCATCATATGTTTTCTGTTGTTATGTGTTGTAATAGTAATTTGACACTACAAATAAGTCTGATCGTTGATTATGGAAAAATCTATTTTAGTGGCTAAAAGGAAATCTTTATTCAATGACCGGCCTACAGAGATACAAGATCTTACTTACATAATTAAAGAAGATTTAAACAGTTTGAATCAACAAATAGCACGGCTCCAGAAAGTTGCAAAGGTGCAGCGATCACATCAAAATCAACATCTTTTAACGCATTCATCAAGTGTTGTAGTGGCTTTACAGTCTAAGCTTGCCTCAATGTCTACAGAATTCAAGCAAGTCCTTGAAGTCAGGACTGAGGTAAGTCCTAACTGAAGTATAAAATCATATTTTGTGTTTATATAGTCAAATGACCTTTTGGAAAGAAGTTTATGGTAATTATTTACAAGTTGGGCCGCTAACTCTCTCCACTGTGACTTATGCCAGTTTTGCACTCTAACGGGGCCGGTGTGGTGGGATTATGGGTGGGGAGATGGTTTAAAAAACTAATGTTGCATCCATTGCACTGTTAGGAGTTGTTGGAAATATTGATGAGGTACTACCACGATATAAAATTAGAAACATAAATTTATACACACTCACTAACCTAAACTGATTGGAACCTAACCTCGCGCTAAATTTGAAATCCACAGGCTTTGAAATTGTCATCATAAATACAAAGTCAATCAATCGCACTTAGTGTTGTTCGATTTTAGAGCGGCCGAAGTTCTGCATAATAAAATTCACTAAAACATACTCGTCATACATCAGCACAGCATCTAGCGACATATGCCGGTGTTGCATTCCACAACACTGTTCGCCTGCCGCCGACAATGAAACTCAGGTTTTAGGCACTTTAGTGAGTAGTATTATTATATATTTACATTGCAAAAGTACTACAAGACTTCTTTATTTATATTCTAATCCTTCTAGGCAGCATACTTCATAAATATTCACAAAAAAGGATCGCTTCACGCATGTAATAAATTAGTGTGAAACTTAATTATGGAGCTTTTCCAATAAAAAAAAATTGGTGAAAACGTAACCAAACTTACAGTCAAACCACAATTTGTTTAATTTCTAGAGGGGTCAAAGTTCTCTATAATTACCAAGTTTATTTTTTAAAAAACATGTTGAATATTTCCAGTCTTGCTATATTTGATATTTATATGCTTCTATGCGGTTTGATGTTATATTTTCCTATGTTTTATGAAATAGTTATTGTAAGGAGAGCTCTGATAACACATCAATATTTGCCATTATACTCTTTGTATTTTGTGAACAAGAAACTTGTTAAGCATTAGCATTTACAATGACATCAAAAACCAATTTACTTTTTGCCAAAAAACTTCAACAAAGACAAACTGATATAACTGCACTTTTAAAAGCTATTAAATGTTCCAAAAACTTAAATTTCCTAGTAATGTTATATATCAAAATTTTATTTGAAACATCCCTTATCAGCAGTAAATATTTTAATTATACTAAAATAAAGTAATTCTTTAACAGTATTGGTTAATTTTTGTCTTCACAGAATCTGAAACAGCAAAGAAGTCGTCAAGAACAGTTCACACAGGGTCCAGTTTCATGTTCA
This sequence comes from Hymenopus coronatus, assembly GCA_030762935.1. Lineage (NCBI taxonomy): Eukaryota > Metazoa > Arthropoda > Insecta > Mantodea > Hymenopodidae > Hymenopus > Hymenopus coronatus. The sequence continues at coordinate 49,620,733 of CM060884.1, read as the reverse complement.
CTCCCTCCATCAGCAATCTCTGGTTATCATCAGGGCTCTGTCCTTCTTGCTGAAGAGCAAGTAGCTGTTAATATGGATGAAACAAGACCTCTCATTCCTGCATCTCAAAAACAAGCTGTAATTTATGATGAAACGGTGAGATATTAACATAGATGGTGTCTTTTATATTTGCAGATCATAAAAGTTATACTCCTATTACACACATATGTTACATAAAGTTCTAGTTTTATTTTAAAGACAGGGATGCACTAATAAGAAAATAAGGGCCTTGTATTTAAACTCATCATTTAGAAAATGAAAAGCGTGCTATATGCAAGGTGACCAACTTTTGAACATGAAAATAGGGGAGATAAATGGAATGTTTGGACATAAATAATTCAATGAATATTTAAAAGATAAGCTTATTAATTTAAATTATAGTTCACCAAATCTTTTAATATAATTTGAAATATTCATACTTACTTTATATAATATAATAACTCCATGGCACAACAGCTCACAAGGGACCTTGGCCTACCACCCGGCCGCTTGGTCCATGACAAATGTCATGGATGGGGTGCAGTATTGGAGGGTGAGACGTGGTCAGTCAATGCAGTCCTCATGACCTGGTGCCGATACTTCTCCATCAAGTAGCTCCTCAATTGGCCCCCTAGGAACCTCACGAGGCTCAGGGCACCCCAGTCCAGGTCTCCCAGTGGGGGGAAAAATCTGCTTGCCAGTACTGGAAATCGAACCCAGGTCTCCCACTTAGCAAGCAGCAACATTACCACCATACTAAGGAAATGATCTCATACTTACTTTATGTGATAATAGTGAATACAATTAAAATAAGAATGTCTATTTATTAGGTTAAACTTAATTTGATTTAACAACAGATGATGCAGCAGCTTTGATTTTCTTGTCTTGCTGTGCAAACTGCAAGAACTCTTTGCAGTCAATCAAAATTGACCACTACCATGTTATGATTCAGATAACTCTAGGTTACTTTGTAGATAAGGTGTTGGTAGTTTGAATAGCTATTGATTGTTGACTACATCAAACAGTAAGGTATTTGATCAAACATTAAAAGTTCAGCACAATAATATATCTTTGGTGCTATATTTGCAGAAATGAATTGATAACAATTCATAGACCTATTGATGTTAGTGTGAATTAGATTTCAGTCTATAAATATATGTAAACCGTACTCAAAATTATTGACAAAGAATGATTATGTAAAACGTGGGAATATTTGAAGAAAGATATTCCAAAAAATAAATCTAAAATACAGGAGTGTCTGGTAAATCGGGAGAGTTGTTAACTCTGGCTAAAGGACTACTGAAACCTGTCATGTATATATAATGCAATATACCAAGGCAAAACCTGCAGTTGAAGGTTTAAAAATATGATTTAATGGGTGTTTCTATGTAACCTCACATATAATGTCATAATTTTCCTTCCTGATTTTGCTTTCCAAGAGTCATCAATAACACATATCAGAAGCTCCTGGATTTATGATTATTTCCACACCTTTTGTATCAAACTGAGAAGGGAGCTGCAGTGATTTAGGTATTTTATAATGAAATAGTACATAGTAGAATATCACTAGATATTAAAAGGCAAATTTTGGGAGCTGTGAAGGATTGAAATAAAAAAAAAAAAAAAAAAAAAAAAAAATAAATAAAAAAAAAAAAAAACTGATGTGTTGTATTACAAAGAGAGAGAGAGAAAAAAGTGAATTATGACTTCCCATTATATAAATATTGGAAAATTTAAACCAATACAAGGAATATCTCCAAAATGGTTAACTACAAAAACAAAACAAAGAAAGGTATTTGATATAAATTTTATATTTTCACAAAGTCTAATTCTTTGTGTAGTAAAATTTGTCTTTTACAGTTAACCAGTTATGCAAAAGTCATCCAGAATGAAGAGGAATTTGGGGCTATTTCCAGAAAATTCATGATATATATTTCATTTGCCATGAAAATATCTCAAACATATGGTATTTAAATCAAAATCATTAGAGCCATTTTTGAGAAAATGAATTTTTTTTAAAGATATTCCATGCAAAGGGAAATTTGGTTTGGGGATTTTTCATGAAAATCTTTGTCACATGCATGGAAGATATTGAACTTAAATACCGAGTTTGTCACTTAACCAACTTTTTGTTTTTGAGTTGCACAAACACACGCACACAAAACTTCTAAAAATGGTTGTTTTTTTTGTGTTCAGGGGGTTCCAAAACATGTTTTTCTGGTGAAATCTCTGTATCAAGTTGTATACAATATAATACGTTCTCATTATATACATAGTACATGTAGAGAAAAAAAAAAAGTCTATGTTTATATGTGCATGCTTGCAAACATATGAACAAAGTCAGTTAATACCCCACTTAGTTTGAAAATTTGAAAAAATGCAAGGTGTGATAGTGGTGTGATTAATATTAAATGGAAAGAATTTGAGTCTGTTTTTGTAATACAAAGCATCATTTGGTAATTACACTGTCAAAATTAAGGGTTGAAAATGGGAACAAGTGTTCATGAAATCAGTCCAGTAAGTATTCACCAAGTGGTGTTTTGTGTTATAAAACCCGACTCAAATTCTTTCCATTTAATACCACACTTAGTACTTAAGTTCAGTATATTACATGGATGCGATATGAAGGTCACAAAAATTCCCCCAGCTCCAACTATCCTTTATTTAAAAAATTTGTCTATTTTTGATTTTGTTGGAAATGGCTAATTCTAATTTTTTTATGAAATGTTGTTTAAAATATCATATTTAAGATATTTTTATGGCAAATGAAATGTACATCTTGAATTTTCTGGGAATAACCTCTTCATTCTGATGACTTTGCACAACTGGCAAACCATAAGAGATAGGCAAAATGTTACTACACAAAAAGTTTATATCTTGTTAAAACACACTATACATAATTTTCCAATACTTAAAAACTTTTTTTTAAAATGGAAAGCCATCATCTTTTTGTTTTGTTTTCACTCCTGACCATACAGAGAGAACTGAATTCCAATTCTATTACATGGGGGCCAGCATTAAAAGATTTGACTGTTGCTTTTAGCCTAGCATATTCTCTTAAAACCTTATATCCACAAGAAAATAAGACAATACGGCTATTCTTGTTATGTTTATCTCAATTAGCATGAAGTAAATAGAAGAATAAGCTTTTATAAGAATAATTTTCTGCAGAATAGGTAGAAAATAATCATTATATATTTTTTTAAAATAATGTTTAGAACAGTTTTGAATATATTTTTCAGCTTACACTGTTTCTCTTTAGAGGTTTCATATAAAGGTGTTAATAATTAAATTCCAGGATAATTATCTTCAAACACGAGCAGAAACTATGCAGAACATTGAATCTACTATAGTTGAACTTGGAGGAATATATCAACAATTGGCTCATATGGTAAAGGAACAAGAAGAGATGGTTCAAAGGTAATTATTCAGCATATATTAATTTTCAGGGTAATGTTGCTGAATGAGGGTCTGTTTGGTGCATAACATCAGGCTGGCAACCTTTTCATAAAAAACTTACTGAAGCGCACAATGAGTGCTTTAAGAAGCGAATAGAGTTAATATTGGGAAAAGGAGGGAAGGCAGCGCACCCATAGGGTAGTAGGGAAACTGAAAAATGCAAGGAACAGTGTGGGAAAGTAAGGATGCTTGTTTCTTTAATAGTGCCTTTGTGTATTAAATTTCTCCATTTAACCCAAATATCAGTTGATCAAATATATTAAGAGTGCCACAATTGTAGTGTGACGGTGATAGGCTATCTTTATGTTAAGATGAAATTGCCTTCACCTAGTTCATGGATCACATAACCTCAAATAACCAACATCTGCAATAAGTGGGTAAATCTAAAATGGTATACTATACAGATCCCGTCACCTCTCCGCTATTTTCAACTTCCAAGAAGGATTACAGAGTATTGATTAATGTGCTTATTAATTTTAAAGAGTTGACAACAAAAAAATACTTTAAATGTGAAATAAGTATATTTTTATTTCTTTATTTTAAACGATAGGCATAAAGAAACAATAATTAATACCTAAAAATATATTTGAATTTCACCGTTATTTTGTATCATAGACTCCATAACCTGTTGCGTTCCCTTACTGTTGAATGGGGAAGACAACTAGAGCAGTCATATAGTGGCAAATAAATTAATACACTTTTATTTCTTTATTTTAAACTATAGCAAGAAAACAATTTTTAATACATAAACATATGTTTGAATTTCCCTGTTTTCTTGCTTCATTGAATCCATAATCTGGTGCATTCCCTTAATATTGAACGGAGAAGAAAAGTACAGCACTATCATGGCAGTAAAGTTTTATTTCTTTATTTTAAACAGTAGAGCAAGAACACAATAGTTAATACATAAAAATTTATTTTAATTTCACTGTTATCTTTTGTTTCATTGACTCCATAACCTGGTGTATTTCCTTAGTACTGAATGGGGAATACTACTACTGGCATTTAGTGATAGATAACAGTGCTAATACTGCCATCTAGCAGATATTAACTGGTTTGCATTCCCATGGCACTGTTTGCTCATTTCGACTGCTTTTTCAGTTTCTAAAGTTGATATGGATTAGCGACATTGAGCAGTAAACACACCCTCATTCAGCAACATTGCATTACTTCGCATTGGCTTATCATAATGCTTTTCTAGGAATAAATCTTTTACCAAAATTAAATTGAGTTGAACCTGTTTTCAATACCAAGGAACTGCGTGTGGGGTTTATGGTGGGCAAAGCAACATCTCAGTGGGTAGCCTTCAGACTTCCCCTGCCATTCATTTCACCAATTGTTTTTCATCGTCACCTTTCCTATTATCCATTTTGACTACATTTCATGTCGTCTACTTCATGTTCATGTTGGACATTCAGCTGACCCCCATCTCTGTAAACTCTGTGGTCCATAGCCGATCTGCTCTTCAAGAGGCATCTAGCTTGTAAATTATTTACACATTTTAAGCTATTTTTTAGTTTGAGTAATTTCAGTCTGTTCCAGAAGAGTAAAATAAAATATGTTAATTTAATTGTTTTTTCACACTGGCTGTATATAGGTCAGGAATTGGATAGGTAGAGTCAGACTGAAAAATTCAATGCCTAGCCAGGATTTGAACCTCGTATCTCCTGGTCTCTAGCTGGTTGCTCTAACCACTGAGCTACCATGGTAACATACCGGCACAGCATTAAATTTGTCAACTGACTTGCATGTTTCCTGGTAAACCACAAGGTGATCTCATATTAGTTTGAGTCGACATACCCCAGTGGCAATTTACAATGTAAGTACTTTAAGTCTCTGCTTCGTAATTTATCCAATTAGAGTCTGACCGACTATCTATCTAATTCCTGACCGACACATATACAATGTGAAAATGCAATTAAATTAACACAAATTACCATAATAGTTGGCTAAACTATGAAGCCTGGGGCTAAAGTCGCCATTGGGATCTGTCATTTCAAAATAATTTAAGATCACCTTATGGTTTACTGGAAAACATGCGAGTCAGTTGAAAAATGTAATGCTATGCGGGTTTGAACTTGTGACCCTGGGAACCTTTGGCGCTTCATGGTGCACAGGATCGTGGGTTCGAGTCCCGCCTTGGGCATGGGTGTTTCTGTGTTTGTAAATGTGTCTATGTTTATGTATGTATATGTAAAAGGAAAACATTAAGAATAATAAGGTCTACTAAGGAAATATAGGAAACTGAAAAAAATGGAGAAAAAAGGAATACAGTGCCGGAGTCCTGACAAGCCTCCGGAACTGTATTTTTTTTTTATTTAAAAAAAAAATCACTCATCCTATCTCCTGGGAGCCTACATGGGCATAGTACAACAGATCTAACAGATCAAGGTGGTAAATCCCCTCTGCATCTGTCCAAATGTGACATCATCTGTCCCCCACCCCATTGTATAGATCCATAAAAGACATCTCTGTTCATTCCCTTCCTGTCTCATCTCAGCCTATGCCAGCTTAAATTGATCTACTTTAATTTAAGGAGTTGCATTCATTTTTACCCCATTATAATTAACACCAGTTGTGTTTATTAAGATGGTCGTCTCCTTAGCGCGGTGGTAGCGTTGCTGCTTACCAAGCGGGAGACCTGGGTTCGATCCCCAGTACCGGCGTGGGGATTTTTCCCCCGCTGGGAGACCTGGCCCGGGGTGCACTCAGCCTCGTAAGGTCCCTGGGGGGCCAATTGAGGAGCTACTTGATGGAGAAGTAGCGGCTCCAGGTCGCGAGGACCGCATTAACCGGCCGGGGGGACTCGAGGCGCTGACCACGTCTCACCCTCCAATACTGCACCCCATCCATGACGTCTGTAGTGGACCGAGATGGGGGACGCAGCGGCCGGGCGGTAGGCCAAGGTTCCCCGTGAGCTGTCGTGCCATGGAGTTATGTGTTTATTAAGAGGACCATAACCCTAGAATTTGGATATTTTGTAAATCTTAATCTAATTCCTGACAATACTATCAAGATTGTCATTCTTATTTTTGTTGACTACTTCCATAGCCATTTTATCTTACCTACCAATGAACTTTCCAAGGCTAGCTGTGTTTTCCTCTGATCCTAAATTCAGAATTCTTCTACCCCTTATTTCATTTGGTAAGTTGTCCTACTGTTATAGAAGGAATTCATCCCTCCAAAAGTTTGTTTACCACATTCCAGAATGCAATGCTAAGTGCTAGCTACCTCTTTTATCATTTTACCATAATATTTCCATTCCTTATCCCACTTAAATATATTATTCCTGTTCTAAACTAACAAACAAACATTCTGAATGGGCAGAAAAAATGTCTTAATCATCCTTAAGAACAATTTTAATGAAAGGGTGTTTTGGAACAGTGATACGTATAAATAAAACATTTTTGAGTTGGGTTTGTAAAACTTACGTATAATTTTATAACTTTTTCAGACCGGTTTCGAAGCCATGTGAGAATCATTGTCGATGGTTTCCAACTGAATTTCCACCTCAACATAGAACACCCTGTGGAAATTCAGTTGAAAACCATCAACAATGATGCCCACATGGCTTTGAAACGGGTCTGGAAAATTTATACCTAAGTGATACTTAAGTGTTACAAACCCAACTCAAAAATATTCTTAATCATTCTAGCAATATTGATGCTTATAATTCTTGTTTTTGTCTACAAACGACAAAAACAATGTTCCTGAAAAATGCACTGTCTCTCAAAATACACAAGTCATGCCTTTGCTACTGTAAGATCTACAACTACTGCCATCCACACTGGTGTACAAAGTGGCCATTGAACACCTGAAAAAGAAGATGGAGATACCAAGACTTCTATACAATGGACGCAATGCCAGAGATGACTGAAAGGAAACAGACTATGAGCTGAGGCACGTGATAACCAGACTTGTTTTCCATAGATTTTACTTCAAAATATGCTGCACCAAGAGCTTCCGTGAATCTTACGAATACTGTGTATACTCCTTATGTGGGAAATACTGAAAATACCAGGTACTACAGTATAAACACAGGACAATAATGAAGTTTTGAAACAGTGGAAATTGAACACTAGACTTGCACATTGTGTGCCCTTCCTCATTATTATAATTCTTGTGTTCGTGAACATATGTTATAATTAGATCTGGTCTGGGGTCACAAAATTACTGGATTAAGGTTCGGTGCACACAGAGTATAACTATGGAGTAGATGTGGTCTCTACAGTCTGTTTCGAAAAGTGTTGCACTATCTAGAATTGGTCACTTGGCATCTTTCAGATACATCAATGAACACTGAAAGAGAGTGCAAATTGAAATATGCTGAAAATATGAAAGGGTAGATGTTTGACACCGAACAAACTTGTGGATAATTCAAACACATTTTAAATGATTCAAACACGCATTATTCTTTCGATACAGTAAAAATGTATCTTGTAATTCACTGCAATGAATCCTGAGTGAGTTTGGTCGATTTATGTACATTGTCTTTTCAAAGCTGTGCATATTATTATCCTGAATTTTTTTGTATCAAGAATCATACTTTTATTCATAAAAGTACAAGGCATTTTTACTTTCTCTATGAATACTATGTACATAGCGTATAGAGAAGGTATTGTATTGCACCAAAAAATTTGATGCAGAGATTTCACCCAAAATATATGTTTTGAAGCACACTGAGTCCAAAAATAGCATTTTTAAAAAAAGGTTGTGCATAGCCCAAAAACGATAAGTTGGTTAAATGCCAAACTTGGTACTTAATGATGTAACACAAAGATTTTCAAGAACAATCCCCCCACCTCCAACTACCCTTTACATGGAACATTTTAACTTTCTCAAAAATGGCTCTAACGATTTTGATTAAAATACCTTATGTTTAAGATATTTTTTGACAAACGAAATGTATATTTTGAATTTTCTGGAAATATCCCTCTGAAGGCCTCTTCATTCTGGATGACTGGAAACCTTAAGAGATTTACAAAAACTTACTACACAAAAAATGTAGATCTCATTAAAAAACACAACTTATGTCTTTTTGTAGAGTTAACCATTTTTCGAGATATTCCAGATTAATGGTTTCAATTTTAAGCCACTTTAACTTTTCTCAAATGGGAAGACATCTTTCTTCTCATTTCTCATTTGTTTACTCCTGACAATCAAAGGGATTGGAATTTCCATTGTTTCACATAGTGACCCGCTTTTAAAGGATGAGACTATCACTTTAGCCTGTGTATTTACTTGTTTCCCTTTTACTTACAAGGAAGCTAGCACAAAGACTAATTCTGCCTATGTTTATCTTGATTAGCATGATGTAGATTAAAGAATAGTCTTTTGAATAAACGGTTTGTTTGCCGAACAGCTTATGGATATCATGTGAATGGACATATTAGATTTTTTCCCTTCTATTTACAAGGAACCAAGTAATAACAACAATTTCTGCTGATGTTTATCTCAATTATTATGATGTAGATAGAAGAATAAGCTTTCTTATAATAATTTCTTGCAGAGATGTAGAGAAAGTCATGTGAATGAAATACATCAGATTTTTATCCATTAATCATATTATGAAATAATTGTTTTGTTGTTTTACTTTATGAATTGGAATGATGCACATGTCAATACAGTAATTGAGCTACTTTTGGAGCAGATTATACCTCAATGTGTACATGTTTATGTGCAAACCCCTCCCCACTGCCCTCTCTTTATACCACTGACTGCTGTGTGTATTCGTAACTGTGTGCGCTTTGGAACCCAAAACTGAGTTCTAGTTATAATTAAGTAATTAATATCCAATATTTTTAGGTAGCAATTAAATCTTCTTTCCTGATATTAACATTTAATAATGTTCTCTGGTGTGTTTCAGAATTGATGCAAACGTCCAGGATGTGGAAATGAATGTTGAAGCCGCTCACAGTGAGATAATGAAATATTTTCAGAACATTACATCAAATCGTTGGTTAATGATCAAGATATTTGCAGTACTGATATTTTTCTTCTTCTTCTTTGTTATATTTTTGGCATAGTGTTGTATAACACTGGCAACATAGATGATGAACTTACTATATGGGAAGAGGTGAAACAAATATGCTCGATTTGTCCCATTCCAAATCAAATCTTGATGCATTTACAGTGGAATCCTAAACACAATGGACATGGATATTAAAGATCAATAGATTATTTTATTTAATACAGAACATGAGAACAGAGCAAAATAATATTGGTTTATGAATATAAACCATAGATCATAAATATAATACGACAACAAACTACATGAGGGAAGTGCAAATCCTTTGGCAAAATGGATAACCATCTATCATAATTTTGCCCACAAGTATACCGTGATTCAGAAATCCAAAAAATTAATTTAACCCAAGAAAATGTAAATATGATATATTGATGGGCTCTCCATTTATGGATCTCATACTTATAATTACCAACTTCTACAGCATATATATGTAAATTAAAGTTTCCAATTGAAATGAATGCCAAGTAAAATTGTTATACCTTTATAACTATTCTGTCCAATTGACCTGCAGCATAATAAATGTTCATAACACTTTGAATTGGCTCTTAATGAAAAGGCATTGATCATTTTAAAAAGTTTTGAGAAATGAAGAAAAGTTTGATTATATCCTTTCAAAACTTCCAAGTATAAAAATGTATTAATGTCAATTTAGATATTGAGAGGCAAGCTTAAAACTGGTCTTATTGCACCCCCACTTTGAAATTTTAGATGGCACCACCATTTGTATTCAATTGTTTATTAATCTCATTCATTTATTTTGCATCTTTTGTTTTAAATTGTTGATGAGCAACTTGGAATTTTGTTATTGTGGAAGACCATTTTGAACATTTCTAGTGTATGAAATGCTAGTGAAAATGTATTTTCAATTCCAGAGAGAGAAGAAATCACATTTATTTATGGAGGTGAAAACCTTTATGTCTCCAGAAGTGCTACTTCTTTTAATAAGAGACATCCTGAGAAAAACCTGGTCCAATAACAATAAAGAACAGCTAAACTGTTTAAAAATCCTACAAAAGAGAGCTATTAAAGTACTTTATGGATTTAATATTTTAAAGCCTTCTGTAGAAGTATTTAAGGAAACAAATATATTGCCATTTTCCTATCTCTGTAAATATAGTGAATCATAGTCATGTTCAAAACTGAAAATAACCTCCTATATACCAACTCTGTAATCAAACACAAAAGAGATATTCACTCCTACAAAACTAGATCAGCCAATCACATATGCATAGAGTCAGTTAACTCTACCAAATATGGAATAAAAAGTATCTTACATAGTGCCACCAAAACATATAACAGTCTCCCATTTAACATCAAAGAATCGCATAGCTTATCCCAATTTAAAAACAAACTCTTTAAATACCTACTTGAGCAATACTGTAATTCCTAAACATTTGACAACAGAAAATTCCAATGTTTTTTTTTTTTCGAAATATTGCATTAAGTTTAATCACACACCCACGCATATTAGGTTAAAAAAATAATATATACATAATTTATATATAAAATTTATACTTGTATACTCCTTTTTATATGTGTTATGCTTTTATTTTATTCTTTATATTTTGCTCACTAAAGGGCAGTCCATACCTAGAGCAATATGCTCATTGGGACATTCTATGTAAGTAAATAAATAAATAAAATGTAAGTCACTAATATGTCATAGATCCAATAGGTAAATTAGAAGAAACTGGTTCTGTGTGCAATAAAGTAAATAATCTAGAAAACTTAATGAAATTTCATAGGTTTAAATGTTAGGTCATTTCAGAATTGAACACACCATGTACATCCCAAAAGTATCTGCTGTAACAAACATTTTGGTGCAAAAAATGAAGAAATGTTGTCCATATAAAGTAAAAATTCACCAGCAGCTCAGCAAAGGTGATTTTGATAGAAGAGAGAAGTTTGTGAACAGATATCTCAAAGAACTGAAGTAAAATCAATGCAAAATTTGGTTTAGTAATGGAGCAACCTTTTACTTTTTTCTTAAATGCGTTTGTCAACATACATAACTGTAGGTACTGTAACAATGAAAATCCTCATATATTCCATGAAAATACTATAATATGTAAAGTAAATGAATTAGATGAACAGACAATTTAATACTGTTTCATATTTAAGTATAAAAAATATAGAGGTGCTGGGGGCAAGGGGTTGAAACCTAAAATGCAATTAAAATTAGCTTTGAACTTCCCTCTCAATATCTAAGTTGACATGTTGTATTTTGTTTGTTTGTTTAAATTAAAAAAGATAAATTTAATAAATTATTTAGACTGCTATACAGGCTGTCATTTTGAAATGAAAGCTGTATACAGCACCATGCTCACTTTTCCTGCACCTGTGGATGGTGAGCAATTATTGACATTAAAGAAAAATCACTCTTCTGCAGCCTGAATTAGAATTCAGGACCTTTCAGTTGGAAAGCTAACAGAGATATATTATTAAGTTGTAAAGATGAAAACTGCAGACTAAGAGGACAATTCATCAGTAAGTCCAGTATCTTCTATTTTCCCCCATTGCTTGATTTTTGGTCATCATGTAAGTATATTAGATATCAGCATTAGTATAATTGACAGCTGTTTTCCTCTCAAGTTCATGTAGGCTGTTTTATTTTATTTAATTTGATGAGTTGATTAACTACACCAAACAACGCTTACTTGGGATTTTTGCCAGAACATGTTTTGAAGGACTAGTTTCCTTCATTTTCAACTGGACATGGACTATTTTTTGCTCCACCACAAGAAATTATTCAATGTCTAGTTGAAAATTAAGGAAATTAGTCCTCGAAACATGTTCCGGCATCCCAAGTAAATGTAGTTTAGTATAATTGACTTGTCAAATTAAATAATTTACAACAACACTGTTTTCAGACTTCTATGAGAAGAAAAGTGTGTCTGTTTTATGCTAATGAGAAAGCCACCAGTTGTACTTTTGCCATTTATGAACTTGAGAGTGTGCCTTTGAATGACAAAGCAGGACATTCGATAAAATACTTTAGAGTAACTTTAATGAATGTAATATGTGAGATGAAAGTTCTACCTGAAAAACTCATAAAAGAACTTCAAGCCTGATACAAAGGCCTCTGAACAAAATTAAGCCCTCTTTCATGCCCATTACAGAATGAGAACCACAATGCAAAAAAATAGATTTAAAAAAAATAGTCCATTAGAGATTAGAGGACTATTAGGATTGAATTCAGCTTAGTAGACATTCACCAAGCCGTACCAAGAAAGAGAAGTACCATTCTGGCAGAGATCATCACAATGATATCTACGAACCCACCTCAGGTGGAGGTAACGTGTCTGCCTCACATTCAAAAGGTTGCAAATTTAAATCTCGCATAGAGTAAGTTACCAGGATACGGTTTTTGGGTTTTTTTTTTCCCCCCTTATCCTGAGAAAACAAATGTTGAGTAACTTTAAGCTCCATGGACCCCAATCATTTGAGCATCATCTCACCGATTCCATTCATCTTCCTATATGACCAACCCATTTACAAAAAAAGAGCATCTATGTAGGTATTGAGGTAATGTGCTTTGGGTATGCAACAGCTGGTATGCCTGATATGTGTTCATACATAACTAATGTGCAAATGTAAAGCCAGGTGGTCCATCATTTCCAGAGACAGCAGGAGTAAAATTCATTATCAGACCATTGTTAAGGCAGGAGCCACTATATAGGGTATTTTGATAAAAGCTTGCTGCAGCTGTCCAGGTTATTTTCTCTCTTCTTTTGGATGGATGGGATAGCATAGGAATAGGGGAAGCATTTAAATCAAGGATAGGGTACTTTTGAAATGAAATGGCATATTATTTATGGACGCTCTATAACTACTGTGGTTCTCAGCGTCTAATTCTAAATTGGGCATGTAAGACCACTTAATTTAACTCAGAGGCCTATCTATTAGGCTTGAGGTTCTTTTATGTGCCATAAATCTACGACACGGTACCAACAGTTTTAATTCCCTTCCGAAGGAAGTTGCACCCGAAAAAATACATTGTCCTCCACTGGGTTTGAACCTGCGACCTTGGGTTTTTGAAGTTAGCATGGTAACCATTACACAATGGAGGGCAACTGGGTATTTTGAGAGTGTGGGTGGTGACCTGATGGGAAGATTTAGAGACTTATGATATGTGCATACAAGAACACGTGTGGGAGGACACATCTGGGGTCTAACTAAATTTCCTACTTCAGTTACTGTATTTATTCGAATATAAGACTGTGTTTTTTCCAAAATATTAATGTTCAGAACTGAGGGGTCATCATGCATTTGTGATATATGTTTTCCAAATACCACGTGAGAAAAAAAAAGTTTCAAACTTTGTGAATATAGTAGTGGTAAAGCCTGGGGGAAATGGTGTAGATTATCGGACAAGGTCGCAATGTATGTGGTAGAATATTATTTTTTAATGTATTTTATGTCACTTTAACTTACAATAAGGTACTCATATCATGACATGTTTTAACAGTATTTAGATGTATAAAAATCTGATGTGTTACACTCACATGACTTTCTCTAGCTGTTCTACAAACAAACTTCTTATGAAAGATTATTCATCTTTCTACACCTGCCAATCGAGATAAACATTAGCAGATCTTATTACTTAGTTCCTTATAAGTATTAGAAAACTAAAGGAATGCGCTATGCTAAAGTGATAGTCAAATGTCTTAAAAGCTGTCGTTATGTGATTGTCAGTGCAAATCGCTTCTTTGCTTGGCCAGGAGTGCAACAAAAGAAAAATGGGTGCTTCTTGTCAGAGAAAAATTATTACAATTGAAACAAGTAACAAGGAATATCTCAAAAGCAGTTATCTCCACAACAAAATCGTAAAAGCCATAAATTGTGTGTTTTGGCGAGATCTATATATTTTGTGTAGTAAGAATTTGTCTATTTCTTATGGTTTAGCAGTTAAGTAAAATTCAGCAAAATTCATCCAGAACAAAGAGGTCTTTAGATGCTATTCCCAGAAAATTCAAGGATGTAAATATCTGTAATATATGGGATTTTGATCAAAATCAATAGAGCCATTTTTTAGAAAACCAAAAATTTCGAAAATTTTACCATGTAAAGGGTAGTTTATGGTGGGAGGGTTTTCTTGAAAATCTTGGTGTCGCATCCTTGGAAGATACCAAACTCAAATACCAAGTTTGGTATTTAACGGTCTTTTAGTTTTTGAGCTATGCTGTCCACAGACACATACACAGACCTTTTTCTGAAAATACTTTTTATTGGATTCAGGGGGTCCTAAAACATATATTTCCGGTAAAACCTTGGTATCAAATTTTTGGGTGGAATACAATTCTTCCTCTATACACTATGTACATAGTATGTATAGAGAAAGTAAAAACAATTACATTGGTAAATGCAATTTCATAAATTTAAATAACATTATATTTCATTATTCAGATTTGTTATTTTTAAGCATTTAAGTAGTTTTTTGCTGTGTGATGAATTGTTAAGAGCTTCTTGGATGTCTGGTAGATTGCATTCAGCTCGCTGCTGTTGATACTGAAGACACACTGAGATTAAGTGGCATACAGTGATGGTAGTGTGGCAAATATTGCATTCAAATAGGGCTGTTTTATTCAGTTGATGGGAGTAGGTAAACTTGGTGTCTCCAATACGTAGCTTGGTGATGACAGCCTGGTCTTTCTGTCTCAGTTTCTGCAGCGGATATGATGTCTTGGAGTTCTGTTTAATTTTGTGTAGTTTGCTAATTGTGCCCATGTTGTTTGCCAGAGGCTGTGAAATCTTCTGGATGCATATTTTGCAACATATTTGAAGTAAAGGTGTCTGTTCATGTATTGGGAGTCTTGTGGCTTCCTTTGCTACAGAGTCTGCATGCATTACCTGAAATGCTCTGATGTGCGGGTATCCACATTTGAGCGATTTTCCTTCCTTGTTTCATTAGAAATGCAGATAATTTGTGAATTTCTTGGACTAATGTATGTAGAGTAGATATCTTGTAGAACCTGTATACTGGATTTAGAATCAGTATATTAGGTAAGCTTCAGTTTTGTTTGCCTCAAATAAGTACAGAAATGCTTTCTTGATGGCATATAACTCACAACTAAATATAGAGTAAAAATGGTATCAGGATAATCATAGTGTGATCAAGATAAACCACCAAGCTACCAATGTGATATGTGTGGCAGAGCACTCCACAGAAAAGTAGTCAAGATGGCTTGCATACAACATGATGTACCCAACCAGGAAGAAAAGGATCATATAGTGTCATGTAGACATGTGATCTACTCTTTAGGAACTTCACAATGACGAGAGCATCATACATTTACCCTTTACATGGAACATTTTTGAACATTTTGATTTTCTCAAAGATTGCTAATGATTTTGACTAAAATACCTTGTGTATATAATATGTTTATAACAAAATGTATATCTTGAATTTTCTGGGAATAGCTTCTAAAGACCTCTTTATTCTAGATGCCTTTTGCATAAATGGCAATCAAAAAGAGCTGAACAAAAGCCTGCTACATAGAAGAATTCGTTAAAACACAATTTATGTCTTAGAGTTGACCATTTCCAAGATATTCTGTGTTATTTGTTTAAATTTTAAAATATTTTTTCTCAAACAGCAAGTGTCTGTTTCTTTTGTTTTATTCCTGGCAAAGCAAAGAAGCGGATTGCAATGAGCCGGTCCCCATGGACGCGCACGCTAAAGTGTTAACTTTGGTGCTTCGTGGCGCAGGAGATCGTGGGTTCGAACCCCGCCGCGGAACCTGACGATCTATTTCAACGTCCTAAAGCTGGTCTTCCGTCCCTGTCATAGCGAACGCTGCTAGTCCTCGAGGTAGGGTTGTTTGTTGCACTGGCCACCTCCATCCTCAGCGTGGACGTTAGTGCCACGTGGATGGTCCTGTAACCGGCGAACATCACTATATCTCTCGACACCAAAAGAATAAACAGCTTCCTGGGAGGCATAACTGGGTGGAACTTCCGCCATATCTTTATTCACAAATTGCTCAACGGACAATGCAAACTTCTGCATCATCTCTACTGGTTATTGCTGCCTCGACTTGAGCTGGTTACGATAAGCTGCGGCCAAGCGATGGTTTCCGAAGTGATTTTCGAGGGCTTCCCAGATGACATTAGACGGCAGTAACCACGCGATCATATTCTGAATTTCTGCTACCGTCGCTGGATGCTGGCTATCGGCTATGTTGCTTTCTCTTCTACGACCAACTGTTGTATTTTAGTATTTAATATTTATTTGTTCAGCCATTAGGTACATTAGTATAATAGACATGGTCAAAATAATATATACAAGTAGGAGTCAGTCATATAACAATTCTAGTATTAAGAAATTCATCCAAATTGTAAAATACATTGTCCATCAACCATTTTGTTTTTTACTTTAGCCTTAAACTGTAGTACATTTAGATCTCTCATGGGGTCAGGAAGCTTATTATAGGCTATAATGTGGTTATCAAATAGCTATCTTGAACTTTCTTTAGTCTAGTGTATGGAACATGTAATTTATCAATATTTCTGGTATTTGATGTGAGTACATGTCTGTTCAGTTTAAATTGACTTAAATTCTTGTGCACATATAATAATAATAATAATTAGCGACGGCAGCGAACTGACCGCGGAAGACTTCTGGTATCGATGTTCCGTTATACTTAGAAGGCAGAAATTTTGTTACGCCTAGGTGTCTCGAACTTCAGGCCCATAAGTCTTCCATTAAACATTTCTAATGTCATGGTGTTCACTTCTTTGGCGCTGCCGTTGGTTCTTCCTTGCAGTACGTTAAGCAGTTCCTCAAAGGTTCTCTAGGGCCTCAACACATTAATCAAGATTTTTTTAAGTTCACGCCCAGTTGTTCTATGACTTTTTCCATGTCAGCAGTCGTTCGTCAGTTTTAGTGGATGGGCTTCATCTTCTCCATTGCGGATTCCATCTTCGTTATTTCACTTCCCATCTTGTCCATTGTCGAATTCACTAACGTTATTTGGGCGTGAAAGACCGCTTAATTTTGCTCAGAGGCCTCTCTATCAGGCTTGAGGTTCTTTTACGTGCCGTAAATCTACGACACGGGACCCACGGCTTTACTTCCCTTCCGAAGGAAGCCATGCTAAGGATTTTTACACCCGAGAAAATCCGTCGTCCTCCGCCGGGTTTGAACCCGCGACCTTGGGTATATGAAGTCAGCATGGTAACAATTACACCACGGACGCTGAGAACCGCAGCAGTTAAAGAGCGTCCATAAATAACACGCCATGTCATTTCACTAACGTTATTTCACTCCCAATCTTGTCAATTACGGTATTCATTATCGTTACCTCGCTTCCCATTTTGTCTATTCTGGAATTTGCACTTTTTGTTTCAAACTTTTGTGCTCAATAGTTGTTGAAGTGTTTGCTCCATCGCGATATTTGTAGCTCGCGCTGGCATTAATATAACAAATAATGAACACACAAGTTTTTACTAAGCGCGTTTTGCCACTAAGTCAACAGTTATAAGAGTTTCGCTATCGTCAGAACTTGGTACAACAAAAAAAAATCTGATGTGTTCCATTCACATGACTTTCTCTACAACTCTGCAATAAATTATTGTTAAAAAGCTTATGCTTCTATTTACTTCCTGCTAATCGAGAAAAAATTAGTAGAAATAGTCTTATTACTTGCTTCCTTGTAACTAGAAGCGAAATAAGGCAGTACCATAGGTTAATGTGATGGTCAAAAGCTGGTTGTTATTTGACTGAAATTCCTTTGTTTATATGGACACGAGTTCCCAAGTCCTATATGAGGAAAGTATGTTTTTTATAGCTGAAACCAGAAACAAGGAATATCTCAAAAACAACCAACTCAACGAAAAAAATGTATATAATACAAATTGTGTGTTTTAAAGTGCTCTACATTTGTTGTAAGTTTTTGTCCATCCCTTACGGTTTAGCAGTTATGCAAAATTCCGTAAAATTGACCCAGAATAAAGTAGTCTTCAGAGGTTATTCCCAGAAAATTCAAAATAAACATTTTATTTGTCAGGGAAATATCTTTAATATATGATATTTTAATCAAAATCGTTGGCCATTTTTTATAAAATCAAAATTTTCGAAAAAAGTTCCATGTAAAGGGTAGTTGGGGGTGGGGGATTTCTCTCAAAATCTTCGTGTCGCATCCCTGGAAGATACTAATCTTAAATTTGGTTTGGTATTTTACCGACTTTTCGTTTTTGAGTTATCGTGTTCACAGACACACGGACTTTTTTCTAAAATACTTTTGTTGGATACAGGGTACCCTAAAACATATATTTTCGGTGAAATCTCGGTATCGAATTTTTTGGTGGAGTGCAATACCTTCTCTATACACTATGTACATATGTGTATAGAGAAAGTAAAAATCTGAGACACAACTCACGATTGTTTGCACTATGTACTGTCAACTGTTCACTCAGTCTCTGTGTTCATGTTTCACTTCATGTCTGTTACAGCTTTTTCCACTGTCTCGCCGGGGTTTCGTCGGCCTCTGGTTTCGAACTTTAATAATGGCAACTATTTATTTACGACTGATGCTAAAGATAAATGCTACCAAGCTTTACTGTCTTTCATAGTGGTCACCAGCATTGTGTACAACTCGTTCCCAGCGATGTAGAAGTCATAGGACACCTATAACAGCGCCTATTGTATTGGCGGTTCGAATGGAACGGTCTCTAGAACAGTTCTGAAGCGAATGCCACAAAGTGGTTTCCTTATCTTCGGAATCAAATGGAAGTCACGAGGGCTTACACAGCGTTAAAGGGGAGCACAGCACCTCTCAGCTCCATCAGTCGCCCTCCGTGGTGTAATGGTTACCATGCTAATTTCATGTACCCAAGGTCGCGTAAAAATCCTTAGCATGACTTCCTTCGGAAGGGAAGTAAGCCGTGGGTCCCGTGTCGTAGATTTACGGCACGTAAAAGAAACTCAAGCCTGATAGAGAGGCCTCTGAGCAAAATTAAACGGTCTTTCACGCCCAATTTAGAATGGGACGCTGAGAACCACAGCAGTTAAAGAGCGTCCATAAATAAAACGTCATTTCATTTCCTCAGCTCCATCGACCGAACAAAACAGCCACAGTTTGTGCTAAATGTTGCCGAGGATTGCCGTGCAAAATGTGAGGTCTGTAAAAAGTGTCGCCGAAGATCAGAAAGTTCAAAGATCGAAGATTCATGAGACCTCCAATGTGAAAGTTATGATGCTTCTCGTGTACGACTGTAATGGTGTTATGCTATCGTATTCCGTTCCTCCACAGCAGTGAGTCAATGCGCAGTATTATTGCTCAGTTTTGGAACACACCTCTGCCAGTTTTGGAAAAGAAGCTTAAGCCCCTTGATTCCGAAGTTGTAGGAACCACTTCCTGGCATTCACTTTAGAGATGCGTCGGGCAGTACCTACACCGCTCCTTTCGAACTTCAATACAACAAACGCTGCTTAAGGACACTATAAGTTCCACACAGCTAACAACGTTGTACACAATACTGGTGATTACGCTGAAGGACATAAACTTGGTAACATGTGTATCTTTGTATCAGGTATAAATAAATAGTTGTCACTGTTAAAATTCCACTGTTAAAATCCCTTGTACCTCCCGAGGCCCAGAAGAAGCTTCTAGAAATTGACTGTGACGGCGCATCACAAAATCGACGTTTCGAGAAATGTTTTACTCAACTCATAGAAGTAACATAATGTTTTTTGTGCTTAACGTCACCTGTTTTGTCATATCGGACAATGAATAAATTTGGTGAAATGATGCTGAAATGATCTCGGGGTTCATTGAGCTTAAAGTTACTCGATATTCGTCTTCTCAGATTAAGGGAAACCATCCCCAAACTTATCCGAGTAACCCACCCTAATCGAGATTCAAACACGAGACCTGTTCAATGTGAAGCAGATACGCTACCCCCACACTACCCAGGCTAGCGGCCTACGTTTGTTCCGCTATTGTGTTCGTGGCGCTAGTGTTAAAGACTCGACGATTTGGACAATAGTTACCCAAGTGTGCAGGTAGCGGCGGCATCCTTTACAATCAGAGTAACATTGCGTCACAATATAGTACCAAAGACCATTCAGTATCAATACAGGTAGTGACGTAACGATTGCGATACGGCCCGGCTGCAAAAATGAAAATCCAGGTCCGTCCTAAAATAAAAATTTTAACACGACTATAACAACTACATATACCTAAATAACCTTAATTCCAACAGGTAAAAGAACAAATTTAATGCAACGTGTTATATATTTCCGCATAAAAATGATTATTCGATTGTATTTAAAGCATTTAAACAATTATGAATAAATATTACAATTTAAATGCAGTATAGTAATTAGTACTCAGTATCCAGCATGTACTTTGATGAACTTGAACTTGTAAAACATTAATGTAATCACCTTGATTTCTAGTGAAACTGAACTATACGGCGTGCTTTTTGTGAACTGGAAATGGGGTTTTATTTAAGGACGCTCTTTAATTATACTGTGGTTGTCAGCATCTCGTTCTATATTGGGCGTGAAAGATCGCCTATTTTTACTAAGAGGCTCTTTATTAGACTTGAGGTTCTTATACGTGCGGGACCAACGGCTTTATTCCCATAAAAAGGAAGCATACCAAGGATTTTACGCCCGAAAAAATGAATCGTCCTCCACCGCCAGGTTTTGCTACTGTTCCTCCTCTACTCCGTCACCACGTACCTGCTCTGGTAAACTCTCCGTCAACTTCCTTTTGCTGTCTCTCTCTCTCTCTCTCTCTCTCTCTCTCTCTCTCTCTCTCTGTCTCCTGGGCACTGCGGTGTCCTCGTGCCGGCGGCTGAAATGCCATGAGACTCGTCTCTCTCTCACGGGTGGTTTTTAATCATTCACCTTAAAATCACCTCATTCGCCGAACGTTTTCGCGTCGGTTTCTTAATTTATTGGCAATTTGCAAGCTGTCGGCTTCCCATTGGCCGAAATTCATGCACCCCATAGACGATTGAATTAGAGCTGCATATGTTAATGAGGCTCTTTCAGTTTTGAAGCGTTTTTGAAACCTATTACCTGGTCTGGGAATTGACTGAATAAATCTTGCTCGTAGGTATTCATTTTGAAGAACTACTACATTTTGGATTTCTTCGTCGGAAGCAGAATTTAGAAGTACTTTTTTAGCACTCTCTGTTATTCCTGTTAAAACAACTAAAATTTAAGTTGAATATAATTCATGTTATTTACCGCACATTCCAAATAGAAGGTATAATTACATATCCCAACATTTAATATATGCAGGAAAATATGTTTTTATTGCAAGAAAGTAAAAGAAAATATACAATTTTTCTACTGTGACACAAAAGGACCTAACTTCTTGAATTCCTCGTGCATGATCTTTGAGTACTAGTCTTAAATTATGCACTGCACATATTTTGGGGTTCTTTGTCTTTGTTGAATTTTCGTTCTGATATCTTTGTATACTCCTAATATGGCGAAACTGTCATACCACTGACCACGGCATTTATCTAACAGGGGTCCCTTTTCGTCTAGTAATCACTTAGTACTTTCTTTACTATTTTCACTTCTGACATCATGTGAACTGTGACGTATACAAATATCTAAGTTAATTGATCTCCCTCTGTAATGTCCTCTATTGTATATTCAATAATAGAAAAGAATGTGGAGATTTACTGTCAATAATTTCTTTTTCATCTGCACGGGTATTTAGAAACTCGTTTTGGATTGAAGAGCTAAGGTATTTTTGTTATGTTTTGGTTTAGATTGCGTAATACAGGTTGTATTTTACGAGAAGTTCGATGATTGCCAACATTTTTCATTGTTTGATTTTTCCAGTTTTCTAGCTGTCCCCAAAAAGCTAGACTTATTGGATGCCAGATTTACTGTAACATTCACAATATACTCAAGAACCTGTTTTCACATGTTCTGAATCCATACCTGCGCCAACCACGTTTTTCTTGTGCCGAATTGAAAACAACGCACTCGTTCAAATGTGCACAACTAGTATCGTGTCGCACTATTCCTTTGGCTAGACACCAGTCTCGAATCCTTTCCCTCTTATCTGATGACAATCTCTGCCCTCCAAAGAGCCAACACAGGTTACAATCAACAGAATCATTTCTAGATGAATAACAACCATCCTCTCCAAATTCTTCTTTGTCCTTTCATTATGAACTTCTCGTAACATTTTTGGAAAAGGAACTGTGTTCCTGCTTAGCATCTTTGGAGAGTGGACCCACTGGCTGTTAAGGATTTGACCAAAGTAGATCTTTTTAGTTTCACCATTATTATAGATGGTGATTTCGTCACAATTTTCCGCTTTCATAATTGCTGTCATCACTTTTCAGTTCAGAAGCGCACTCACCTGTGATAGTGCAAACTTCTGTGCATTAGTGCTAGGAAGAGAAAAATTATTACTTATGCTCATTTACTTGTTTGTTAATTTTTCTCTCACTTTTTTCTTTATTTATTTATTGTGTACCACTTAACCCCTTTGTTGCCTTCAGTACTTATAAGTTCTGATTGCTTTATGGACTACTATAGAAATAAGAGTTACTGAGTTTGCATTCAACTAACCTTTAACCATAAAGTACAAGTAATTGAGACTTTTATATTTAAAATATTAAATACTTACAATCAAATTGTAGTGATTTTTCTTTTCTTTTTTAAGAATAAGAGCAAAATTCATGCAACTGCAGTTAAATGTAACCCCGTCCGCTTCCAAGCGTGCTATTAGTATATGGTTAGTTTACTTGGACCCTCCCCGTCCATATCACAGGCACATTTGACTGTAGTTGCTTGGATTAGAGCTCGCGACGTTTAACTTTGAAAGAATAGTCAGTCCATTATCTATCGGTTACACCACTCGCCTCTCACCTAGAAGGACCAGGTTTGACCCCAAAAGCCCGCTTGTGGGATTTGTGGTGGAAAAAGCGGCGCAGGGGCCGGCTTTTCTCCGTCATAACATTCCACATTGCTCCAACTTCATCCCTTGTATCATCAGTGCCATCGCCTGCGATGCCATAGATTTGAAACGGTTGTTAAACATTATTAAAGAAAAAGTTCATTATCTATCGCCTTAACGCTTCAGGCTATTCGAAAAGCTTTACGGTACCTTCGGAAGGGCTATGAAGGCCGATTTAGGAATTCAAGGAAGAAAAGTGTGTATAGCAAAACGAACAGGGCAACATAGAGTTAAATGTTCGCAATTTAAATGGTTTCATTTTTCTGTAAAAGTACACAGATAAACAGAAAACAGTTAAATTTAAAACTGTTCAAATCAAGTTTGAAAAATACCATGTCACTTAATGATGCAACAGCTTCCCGCAATGAGAGCTCGTCTGAAACTAAGCTGTCTATTGACTGGTCGTTACTGCTCCTTTTATTGGATAATTGACATTGTTGTGAAGTAACGTATGACAAAAGTGGAATATTTAGAAAAAATAAGCATAATACACTCTTATACGTTACACATCCAGAAGGAATAATTTGCTACCTAAAACGTTATATTTTGGTACACATTTTCATTGTTATCATTGTTTTATAATAACTATGCATGTTAAGTATGCGCCGCTCCTTTGTGACAAGCAATATGTTGAACCCGCCTCGGTAGTGTGGGGATAGCGTGTTTGCATCACATTCAAGAAATATCGAGTTCGAATCTCAGTTGGGATGAGTTACCAGGACAAGGTTTCTCCCCGATGTTTGCCCTTATCCTGAGAAGATGAATGTCGAGTAACTATAAGCTCCGTGGACCCCAAGATAATTTGAGCATTATTTCACCAATTTCATTCATCGTCCAATATGGCCAACCAGGTTAAAGGACATTAAGTTACAAAAGGAGAAAGAAGAAGAAGACTAAACATGACGCAAACCAAGTGTTATGAAAGACGGCAAACACAGGCATTGTTTATTCACTCTTTACAGCTATGCTAAACTCAACTTCGTGTTGCCTGATTCTACGAAACGGTCTTGATCTAACCGTTTCTGTGTAGACTGACATTGTATTTGACTACCTTTTATAGGTATTTCTGTGTTTATATTTATTAGGCGAATGACAATAAGTCGTGTGAATGAATATTAAAATAATAGTATTTATATCGGTATATATTTTAATGTTATATTTATGTTTAGTCTTAATAACAGTACTATTTTTATTTGCTTTTTTGCGGGCCCATTAAAGTTGCCGACCCGTCTGCATTGAACGTCACACCCCAGAATACAGGAAACTTATCCGAGAAGCGGAGAAATGGAATTCTAGTGGTTCTAGCTCTACAGCCTAGGGTTGTTTATATATATCAGCCTCGTGAGGTCCCTAGGGGGGGGGGCAATTGAGGAGCTACTTGATGGAGAAGTAGCGGCTCCAGATTATGAGGATCGCATTAACCGGTTCGAGGCGCTGACCACGTCTCACCCTCCAATACTGGACCCCATCCATGACGTTTTCATAGACCGAGAAGGGACGCAGCGGCAGGGCGGTAGACCAAGTTTCCTTGTGAGGTGTCGTGCCATGGAGTTATATATATATATATATATATATATATATGTGTGTGTGTGTGTGTGTGTAGGCTTGCATCTTCGTATGTGGCCTGCATTAAAGTTAACATGCGTAGATTGGGGTATTTATTCAAGTTTTAATTGAAATACAGACTTGTTTCAGAACATAATTTCCATTTAGTTAAATCAGCTGACATTCAGTTCGCTATACTACACGACGACAGTGCAGCTAGCCATTTTCAAGTTAAATAGTCTGAGTTTCATACATTGGTAATCGGCCTACCCTCCTCGTATTAGAACTATCATCCCCTAGGACTTAGAAGCGGATGCCTAGGGATCAGAAGCCTGTCGGGGAGCCAACGGCACGTAACCACAGAATGAAGAACTGGAGCGGGTGGTCGGCCCGTTTCTTACATTGGTTCCTGGGCAAAAGGCCCGATTGGTATTATATGGTGATGGTTCTGTTGATTTCAGGTGTTATTTATGTAGTGCCTTTCAACATTTGGTGTGTTTTACTCCAGCAAAATCCAGACATCTGATAACAAAGTATTGTAAGTGATCTCGGTAAAATGTATTGAACGCAGCAAACTCACTTGCTTTAAACCTCAGTCTACCAGCGACGGCTTATAACTAAATATATCGGGTGCAAGATGAAAACGACTTGATGAAATCTAAAACTCACTTGACTTCGGATTACTTAGTGGGAAGCCATAATCCAGAACTCAACGGTTATGAAGTCTAGTTAAAAGCTAGTGCTCTACCGAAGCCAACGAGGTCGATGACGAGGAAAAGGATAGATACATATGCATCGGACTATTAATTGGTGCCCGTGGAACAATCCCCAAGTTCTTTGGCGAATGCTACAAGATGCTAGGCTTACCCACCATATAGTTATTAAATCAATAATGGGTATATCTTCTTTGAAGGGCCAAGTAGCTCTTTTAGAGAACCACCTTTATAGTCTCTAAATGTTCTCGTGCTTCTATCTAGCTAAGTCAACCCATGTACTTACCTAACTAGGAGCCCGAGTACTTTTAGAATTAATACGTCGTCAGGAAATTTTCAGCTGTTACTTCACCTTTATAGCATTTACCTATCACCAATGATGCCTCACTGTTCTTCCAGTAGCACCTCAAAATATTTTATTTATTTGAAATAGTTCCATCTATAACATTATAGTTCCAATTTTATTATTGTTTTATTTTATAAATTTATTCGTCTTATTATTGTTTTATTCAACCATTTATAAATGTTTTTGTTGATAATGCTTGAAATTCTTAAGTTTTATCTATGAGACAACTTTGCATAAAAGAAGCTTTAAAATTCAATATAACATTTCTGGTTTTTCTTCCTTGAGGCTGGGTTTTCTGCTGACGTCATACGTATAGTGATCAGAGTGACTGGGATTTTCAAACTCTACTTGGTTACAGATGATAAACTAAAATATGTTGAATCACATATTTATTTTGTCTTTCTCATTTATTTTGCACAGAATAACAAAGCTTGTTTAGTGTTATAGTTCTTTAGAAGAACACACGAATTTGGCAGCAGCACCATCGCTTGATTGTGCCAAATTTCCAGTGCCAGTAGTCAGATATTTGTACGTCATGATATTAGCGCATATGTGACGGGTTTAAGGGAGGGGAGGAGTTATGAATTAGAATTGAAGGAAGAAGAAGAAATTATGGTGATGTGTAGGTGATTATGGTTACTGAAACTACAATGGGAGGTGCATGTAATTACGCGTTGTCATTTGTACTGCTCTTGGTTGTAGTGTGTGAGAGTAAAATATCTGACAGAAGACTGTGTGGCGATCCAAAGTGTTTAGGTATGACAATTCAGTCTTGTCATATGGCCTGTACTGGTAATTTACGTAGTTTAGTTAGAAGAGTAAATAAAATTCCGGATGTTCTAAAACTCCGAAATCAAAAAGAAATTGTAGAATGTGTTGATTACTGTGGCAGACTTGTGAAAACTATGCGCTTGTGAATCACTTTCTACGTGGAAAGGCAGTTTACGTTTATGTATCTAGGCCTATTTAAATAGCGGTTTTGATGTATTCATATACTTGCTGTCGTGTCACCGTACCTATCACTTACTTTTCTAATACGTTATATAAATGCCACGATTCTGTAATATAAACAACCTTTTTTATACAGTAAACACTGTCTTTACATCAGTTGGTGATGGACGAAAACTTATTTGGCAGTGTGACTTAAAAAGAAACGTTTTCACTTCCTTCCACAGCTTGTCATAATGTGCAAGTGTTGATACTGTAGTTAAATTACATGTATGTCATCAGATGAAACAGAACAATATAAAACTTTCTTATTCTGCACACAGCTCTAATAATTCTGCCGACTGCTAAACGGAGAGCCAACATTAGAATACTGCAACCGCTGGGTGCCAGCCGCTACCAACGTTATGTTTAACGACATCGCTAGATATGAAACTACTTCGTGGCAACTATAGTGGGAAATGAAAGTGAAATGTGCGGATTGTGGCGAAAAACAGAAAGTAACTTGAAATCAAGCATACTTAAAGTGCATAAAGAATATCCCCAACTGATACATGTGTAATTTGGCAGGAGATATATAAAAACGTTTATTTGTTTCGCTTTAATAAACATTATTTCGCACAGAGGTCCCTGGTTCGATTCCTTATTGTGGCTGGGATTAATTCTTTAACCACAATATTTCCATATCCCCCACCAGTCTGGATGTATGCTTGCGAGAGTGAATCTCATTCTTAATTATGTTACATCAGCCTGTAAAGACAAGTATGCCTGCAGTACATGTTTCAAAAGTGTGGTTTGGTTAGGCTCATAGTATATGAAAAACTGAGTTTTGCTGTGAGCAACTTGACTTTCCTTAGGCTAGGCCCTGAAAAGTTTGGAATTCAGACAGAATAGGCTTACAACCCTAGGGCTCGTTCACTTCCTGTAGGCCTGTGCCCACAACAAAAGCGAGCAATAAAATATTGCCATTTCAACAATTTTATGACTTTAGATCACTTTTTTAGATATTATTTTCCTTGATCAAGCTATAGAGACCCAGCACTGAGTATCCAGTAATAGTCTTACAACGCTTTTATTGAAAACTGCCATTTAGAATATTATTAAAACTGTCACTCCAAATTAACCATTTATTTTGAAATGGTTGAAATATTAAACCATTAATAATGATGATAATAACAGTAGTAATGATCATAACAGCAATAATAATAATAAAATAATGTTTATCGATTACCAATACCATTAGTCATTTTAGTCACGAGCCTACAGCGTACAACAAAAAGTGTAATGACGTTATTTCTGTAAAGGTTTATTTTAATTAACGTGAAGTAGATAGAAAAATAATCTTCCATAGGAATAGTTTCCAAAAGCTAAATAAAAGTAAACGATAGTGTTTTGAGAAAGTTATGTGAGTGTATATATGCCACACTCACATGACACTATATATCAAACACATGCACATTCACACACGTCCCCTTCCAGAACATGGGGGGACATGGAATAATAGTGGTTAAAGTGCCTTAATCAGGAATCAAACCAGGGACCTCTGTGCAAAATACAGTTGATTAAAGCAAAACAAACCAAAGTTTCTATATTTCGTAATTTCAACTGATATATGTGTATTTCATATGCTTGATTTTGAGGTATTTTCAATCTGCATTTCACTTTCATTTCCCACTATAGACACCATAATGCAGTTCCATAACTAGTGATGTTAAAACATAATGTTAGTAGTGGCTTGCACATATTGGATACATTTTTCTAATGTTGGCATTCTGTTTAGCAGACAGCAGAATTAATAGAGCCATTGCACAGAATTACCAATGTAATAATTTATAAATCTTTAAATATTAACTTTACTGTTTCAGAACCAGTTTCTTATGCCAAAACGCGTATTCGGTACTTTAGCAATGCAGAAGGTATCCTGTCATTCAAGCCAAATGAAAATGTAAAGATATTTAGCAAGTCAGCAGGAACAAGAACTGATCTTTGGGGAGTTGAGGTATGTTGTAGCTTAAATTTGTGCAGAATATTTATACATACATCTTATTTTTTACAAGTTTCTTGTTAGCGAAATTTAGTCTTGAAATTCTAACCTCTGTTGCTATAATCACAAAGAAAAGACAATATGAAGCTGTACATCTTGAACATTGATTCATTTCTCCTTTAGGACATTCTTGGATATATATAGTTGCAATCCGAAACATTTTGCTAATATTCCTTGCATATGTGCTTTCTAGCTATTGATGGTGTTATTCAACTGCAGAGCTAACGTATGATTAATAAAGACTGCCATATCACAAAGCATAGCCCAGTGTTGATGGTCCTAAGCTGCTAAAGGCTTAGCTAAAGGGTCTGTGTAGATAACTCCAATGATCCCTGGCGGTTTTTGCTTCCTTTGTTATGTTGGAATTTCCCTTCACACATGGTTGTAACATCAATATGCATGCTTTGTTCACATTTGTAAAGTAATTTTGCAATAAAAAAAACACGAAAAGAGCAGGTGGATGAGTTAAACAATAAAAAAGTGCTCAAACACTTTTAAATAGGTAAATAAGGCTATTTCGCTTACTTTTAGTAGATTTTAATACAATTTCTGCAGAGTAATAGGTATAGAAGAAGTGCCCTCTTATGTGTGCTTGAATGTTTTTTAAAGTTCACTGATTTAAATTGAAATTGCTTCATTACAACAAAACTTTTAAGTGTTTCAAATAAGCTCAAAATTAGTATGTTTCTTCTGGATATGTAGTTGGGAGTGCAACATTTTTTTGCATTGAAATGGCAATAATGATTTGGGCTAAACATTGTGTGCCAAGCAAATTATTTGAATGTTAACTCCTTAAAAGTATTCCTTTGCTTTAAGAAATTAGAGAGCTTGCTCCAAAAGAATCAATAAACAGGTGTGTGTGTACATGTGCATGCGTGCAGGTTTTTTTTTTTTTGTTTTTTTATGTATATATACTTCAGAGTTGATAAAAAATATAACAAATTAATCTACATATAGGGCAACCCACTTTTTGTGTGCAAGAGTGCTTTTAGAGGACTCTAGACCTCTCTCCAGC
Source organism: Hymenopus coronatus (assembly GCA_030762935.1). NCBI lineage: Eukaryota > Metazoa > Arthropoda > Insecta > Mantodea > Hymenopodidae > Hymenopus > Hymenopus coronatus. The sequence continues at coordinate 49,590,680 of CM060884.1, read as the reverse complement.
ACAGGGAATTAGTTTATCTTATCTCTGCAGTGGAGTGGAATAGGTTTCATGGACTAGGATCTGTTATCTGTCTGCTTGAATGGGCCAGTTTGCTTTGAAGCTTAGAGGTTACATAAGAATACAGAATGAACCGACCATCTGCAACAGTAATTTCTTTTGGAAAATATGGCATTAAAAATTTCAAGACTAACGCTCATGAACTTTCACTTCAGCTTGATTTCATCAGTCAGGCATAAATGAACGTAAGGTCAGTGGTATATCACTTTACAATTTTAAATAGAAATGGGAATAAAATAGAGTACCAAGACATATATCTCTTCAAAACAAGCAACTTTCATAAGAAGCATATTATTATTCATATTCTTTAAACGGAAAGCAGCCTGTAAAATGACAGAACACCTAACCCCAAATATGCAAATAGCAATACCATTTCTTTAGAATGCTACAAAAAGAAAATTAATGTTGTCAAAGAAAGCTTAGATGGCTTTGCATCATAGATAACTAGCAACATATAGATGGTTAACTCAGTATTAAAAATTGGACTCGCATTCCACTTCTGGCAGTCGATGCGACTCCAAACATTCTCATACAGCAGGTGTAAAAACTTGGTTAACTACAATGGTTTAAACACTAAAGTAGCATCCTACTCTCCAGGCATTCCACTCTAATATTTTGGCCAGTTTTCTCGAGTTTACAGCCGATCAGAAATCTTGCGAGTGGTTCTAATTTATCCTCCAGAAATCTGTGCTTCAAAGCTTCTGATCTGACTACAGCCTCAAGAACAACTTTATTTGCAATTATTATTGCATGGTTTATTGAGAATTCTTCTCTTGAATGCCATTTGCCTTTATTCTTATGTGCAGTAAATACATATGCAAAAATGAATGTCACTGATGACCCAGGACCTTTTAACAAAAAGACGCACCTACACATTTTATTCTTCTTCCCTTTCTTTTCCTCTTTTGCTTACCTTTAAAAAAAGAGGGTACATGAAGGAGAACTTACCAAAATAAATTAACACTTAAATTAAAAACTACTTTTAAATATTACTTTAAAGCTTTGAGTGACAAGCTATATTTGTTTGTATTTTAAGTTTCTCATGTGTTCCTTTAATCTGGTTTCCAAACTTCTTTTCATCCTTCCTATATATATCTTTTAAAATATATAGGATCTTTTAAAATAAGAACTGAAGCTTTCCTGGCAACATATTAATTCAAAATCTTCTTGGGCTTCTAACCAGGTAAAAACTTGGCTTGACACCAACGTTTCGAAGAAGTGCATCTTCCTCATCTTCAGGGTGAACTGATCTTTTAATTTTTTACATAACAGTTTCTGAATGCTGTATTGTTCTTATCGAAAGATTGACCATATGAACTGTTGCAGACTCTTGTAGAAAGGAAAAATCATGCTCCCTGTCTGTTAATTCTCTAAAAAATGGGGGGCCAAATTGTATTCATGTATGTATGGGTATCGACTATTGACTTGAAAAAAAATTGGCCCTATAGCTGTTTCTCTGCTAATGGCACACCATACACCAATTTTTTCGCCATGAAGAGGTACTTCATGTACAATATGAGGTTTCTCAGGGCACCAATAACAATTATTTTGTGTATATACATATCTATTGAAGTGGAACCAAGCCTCCTCTGTGAAATTATTAAATGTGAGTCTATTTTGTCATTTGTACACTATTGAGGGTCTACTCACAAAATGTGCGCTTAATAACAGAATCACCTGGTTGAAGAACATGTGCTACAGCTATTTTACACAGTTTTAACTTCAGAATTTTGGTACCTCTTCACAAAGAGCCATAAGAAATACCTGCCTTGGGAGGAATTCTCCGAACAATGACCGATGCTGTCTAATGTTTCTTCGGTAAGAACTGCACACTATCTTTTAGATTTCTTAGCCTGAGTACTTCCTATGGCCTGAAATTTATTGTAAAGTTCATGGATTGATGTACAGCCTGAAACTTTTATACTATAAGCCTTTCTGCAAATCATACTTTTACTTGGCAGATGACTGAGTTAATACAGACCTATCATAAATAAATAATGCTCTGCAATAGAAAACATATACTGAGCCATAATACACTTTGTGACTAAGTACAGAACAAAATAAAAAATAACTTGTAATAACTGAACTACAGTTGACAACTCAATACTGCACTTCCAGAGCAGAGCAAAACTGAGTCAGAAGCGTGGTGTTGTTTATAGTAGCACTTCAGAATCATGTGTCCATGCATCCAGTGGTAAAACACCACACAGTCAGTTTGGAGGTTTTTGACTCACTCTGTATAATTCGCTCAATCCAATTGGATGGGATTGCTTTGCATAATACAGCAGTAGTATTTTGTTTTCTTCATTTTTTTGGCTAATAAAATAAGTATAGAAATTAACAGTGATTACATCCCTTTCTACTACAGATAGTGATGGCTTTTGTAAATGTCAGAGATTTTGATAAGTCAATGTAATATATTTTTCCGGGCTACTGAGAGTATATGCATACAGAAATCACTCAACATGGTCACCAATCTTGCAATGCTTTGTAGAAGTAACTAGACAGTAACATAAGCGCAACATAAATAAACATGCTTTTCTCCTTGAAATAATATAATTATTAAAGATGTTTTCTGTGAAAATTGTTTGTTTTGAAGAGCTGCTTGTCTGCTATTTCGTGTATGAATTTTAAAGTGACATGCCACTCCCTGCTTTTACTTCAAGTTATATTTGCCTTGAAAATTGTAATGCCTTATTTTTCAAAATACATTACTGTTATGGTAGGCTGATTCACTCTGTATACAGGCTGTTACGAAACAATATGAATTAACATATAATAGCTTATACTTGAACTAGTCCAAAGTCTGATGATGCAGCTTCAAAACTCTTATGTGTTTTTTTTTTTTTTTATGTAATATTGAAAATTATATCATTTTAAGTTCTAGCAACATGCAAAGCACTAGCATGTAATGCTCACTATTCACACTTTAGAGGGTGTTCTTGGCAAGCATGTGTCATGAAAATAAATAGGTTTCTCCTTGTTATCAGTAAATCTGTCAGGTAAAGTGGCAAAGAGTTGTTACCCACTCAAAAGGCATCTCATGACTCAAAGTTTTGAAGTCTTTTTTAATGTAGAACATACATATTTTGCCCTAACACAGGTATCTTGTACTTATTGTCCTATTTGTTTTGTAATTAGTAAGTTCTCAACAATTTTAAATATCAATATGAACTTACTGCTAAATGTACAAATGTTTCATTTTGTATAATGAGTTAGCAATGTCTCATTTTCCATGTCATTTCCTTTCATTCATTGTCTTTTATGATTAAATTCTGTGTTGGAAGAATAAAAAAAATAACTCGAGGAATAGGTAATATTAAGAATTTGAGTCGGTTTTTGTAACACAAAACATTACTTCCTAATTACTTACTGGGATGGGTTTCGGGAAAAGAAATGTCACGTGTTACAAATACCGACTGAAATTCTTTTCATTTTATATTAATCACATCACTGTCACAAGCTTCTTTGCATATTTGCAGAATTTTAAAATAAAGATATTGGTTTTTTAGCAGGGTTTAATAACATAAGAAGTCCCTTAATGTTAGCTAACCACTCAATGGCATGCCAGTATGTTTACAAAAAATACTGCCAAAGAATATAGCTACCTTTGTTATTTCTGATAGCATGTGCTAGGGAACAACTTTTTCTAGGGTAACCCTCTAATCATGCTGACCAAGAGGTTGATGTATATTTTGAAAACTATATTTCATATCACATAGAATCTAAGCAACAATGTTCACCTCTTGGCTCAGAGTCTTTTGAAACACCCTTATATATGAAAAATGCATTGATTCATTCTGCATACAATTTTAGTTAACTAAGTAGAAGCTATAAAACTTATATGTAACATTGTCATGAGTAGACTTTGGATCTTTAGGTCCTAAAACATATGATTTTAGGTACCTAAAAAGGTCCTAGAAAGTAGGGAAATAGGTCTTTAATAGGCACAATAAATAAACAAATTTTATGCATCACACCATGCAAAACACAGTGATTAATGTTTTGTTTCAAAACACACTTAAATACAGTAGAATACATAAGATAATATAGTAATTGAATAATCAATTGAACATATAGAATCTGTCATATATTCACACTAATTTCACATTTTTAGCAGATACTATAAGGTAATTAAAATCATCAAAACTCAGTTTCACTGAATTAATCACATTATTTACAAGAGCAGAAATTCACTTAAACAAAGCTATTGGTGAGGTTGGGAAAATGTATCTCCAAGAAACTACAAATGGTGCTCGCCAAAAATCCTGGATATACAGTTCTGAAAGGAGTAAAAGATATTTTAGGTGGAGGTGAGGCAGATCTCCCTACTGGATTTAATCTGCATATGGTTTGTCTTTTCAAATATGTTCCAGTCACCACCACAGACATTGAGAGATCTTTTTCAGCATTTAAGCTATTTCTGACCAACAAAAGACAGAAACTAACCCCACATCATCTGCAAATGCTTCTTGTTATATATCGTGGACAAAATTATAGCCAATAGTGGAATTAAAGAATCTGTCATTAAAAACAACAATGTTGCATTCATTTTTAAAATTTTAAATGAATAACCAACATAATTTACATAAAAATTAGTACTATAATAAAAAATTGTCTTTTACAAACTTAGTATTGTCTTGATCTGTTGTACTGTATTGGACTTAATAAAATGCATCAAACAAATTTGAGAATATTTTCAGATAGAAGAAAAAGTTATATGGTACAATCTGTTGTATAAGACTGGATATCCAAAATCCATGTTCTTATTAATGCACTTTTGGTAGATTTGTTCTTAGGCATTTTGCAGCACTAGCACAAAAATTATCACAGCACACAGAGTTTAGTATAGTTATATGAACACAAACCAGCACTTTGCTTTATTTTCAAATAACTCTTTCTGACAACCAGACGTGGGCCAATATTTTTATTGTATACCATTGCTGAAGTTCCAATTTTGCATGTGGCACCTTTTAAAAATGCTACCATGCTGCTTTTTAACAAACAGAAATCAAATAAGTCTCCAGTCAATGAAAGGTTTGTTCAATAAATATTTATTGAATACAACAGTGTAGTGAATAAATTCATTGAAAAAAAAAAAGAGAGAGGCATTTATAGGCACCAAAAGGAAGAAATAAGGCATTTATGTTGAAATATGGACACTATAAAATTTGGTTAATACCTTTTTAGGTCAATTATATATGTAATTATCTACGTTAAACTCAATAGGCTGTAAAGGAAAACAATAGGTAAAAATCTAAATATCCGAAGTCTAATCATGAGTTGCTTTACCCACTGTTGTTTATTTTTAAATAGCTTTTAGAATGTTCTCTATTTGCTTCAAGTTAATATGGATACATTTATTGCACATATTATACATTTTGTTGCCAGAACAAGTAATTGGAACTGTATTTTGAAAAACTAATACAACCATTTTCTTTATTGTGCTTTTGAAAGACAGTATAAAAATTTTGAGATTGCCTGGGGTCAAGTGGTCGGTTAGCTGACTTCTCACCTGGAGGTCCTGGGTTTGATTCCCGGCAGGGTTGGGGGGTTTTCCTTTAACTAGATTTATTGCCTATCCTCCACAGAGTCTGGAAGTATATATGTGAGAGTGAATGTGTGTGTGTTTGAGGAAAATAAAAACAATTTAAACCCAATGTAAAGAACCTACAGACGAGTTGTTTCTAATGCAAAGCCTCCAATATGGCCTTAGATGTTAAACGGTGCCATATAAATGAAACAAAAATAAATTTTTTTTTTTTTGAAACACATTGGTGAAAAATTCCATCATATGGAACATTTTGTGTATCGAAAAGTGTTGAAAAAAAGTTTGCGAGTAAGTAAGGTTTAAAGTTGAGAGTGCCTATTAATAAGCATGTGTCTACCTATTCATTCAGTTTATTTGCAGTTTAAGTGTGCCAATGGGAGAAACAACATATTTTCTTAAAGTTTGGTATTCATATCATTTTATTATGGACAAAGTAATTTTTCTAATATCTCATAATCTTTGGTTAAATTTCAAGATGCATCACTTAAGGTGAGTGTTCTCTACAGAGAGCTCTATACAAGAAGAACACATTCTGCATGATAGAATAGGCAAGAATGGTAACAAAAGAAATAAATAAAAAGGTGTTATGGCAAGCGTGTAACTTAAGCCCTGTGCAAATCTACCTGTTTGCGACAATATACTGAGGTAGTAAAGAACAATAATTGTTTGCCAGCAGTTAACAATTTGACAATCCTCAGATGTTATTTGCAGACTATTTAATTATAGGGTCCATCTCAATTGCAGCTCTAAAATAATCCTTGCAGCAAATAGACAAATACTTTAAAGAATGGAACTTGAAGGTAAACCAGGAAAAGACTCAAATTATAGCATTTAAGGTGTTGCATCTGGTTTGTAAAATTTGACCAAAAATTGTGAAAAATTAAAAAAAAAATATTCTTTTTTTCATAAAAAAAATAATATAAATTCTAAACTTTAAGGAAATATGTAGCTTTTTCCATTTAGCACACTTTAACTACCATTAGTTAAGGTATGAAGCTTAGCTGAAGCTATAAATGGACAGATGTATGTTTATTAATATTGATTGATTGATTTATTTCGTCTAACTGAACTATGCGTGTGTGTGAATTTATTAAATTATAAAATAAGGTGGTAAAAGTTATAAGTAGTTATTATATACAATATTTACAATAATCAGATAGACAAGATGTTTTGATTTGTAAATATTACTAGGAATAATTTTACATGTGCTAAAATATTCCTCTTGCTGCCCAAACTTTAAATCTTTGTCTTTTTGGAAATTTTACGTTTTCTACTTCGTACATAGAATTGTAGAGAAGGAATTGCATTTCATCCAAAATTTCATGGAAAATTCATGTTTTAGAATCCCCTGTATCCATAAAAAGCATTTTTAGAAAAAGGCCCATATTTCTGTGACCATAACTGAAAAACAAAGTCATTTAAATACCAATACTGGTTATTTAAGTTCAGCATTTACCAAGCATACAATGAAGATTTCAAGAAAATCCCCCCCACCTCAAACTACCCTTTATATGCATAATTCTGAAAATTTTGATTTTCTAAGAAATGGATTTAACAATTTGGACTAATATAATGTATGTTAAAGATACTTATATGACAAAATGTATATTATGAATTTTCTGGGAGTAACCTCTGAAGTCCTCTCTGTTCTGAATAACTTTTGCATAACAGGTAAACCATAAGTGATAGACAAAAGGTTATAACACAATTTCAATTACATAGCAGTCAGCTTTTAAAAGATTTGACTATTGCTTTAGCTGATTGTATTCCATTATTTCCCTTCTACTTATAAGGAGCTAAGTAATAATACCATTTTTGTCAATTTATCTTGATTGTATAAAAAAGAAGAATACACTTTTGTAAGAATAGTTTGTTACAAAATAGGTAGAGAAAATCATGTGAATGGAACATACTAAAAATGTTCGACATGATGCAGTTTTTACTAATTTGTTTCAAAATGTTTTTACTGCCTCTCAAAAGTAAATTAAAGAAAAGTAAGAGTCATATACTTTTTTTAAATAAATCATTAACTTCTAAAAATCAAGAATTTGGAGAGTACAAAAAATAATTATTTTTCCAAAGTAATTAGGAATTAATGTACAAAACTGATGTAATATTTATTAACTCAATTACTATAAAACTTGAATTTTGTATGTGAATATTTTTAAAAAGACATAATATGGAGCATTTTCATTACAACAATGAATTTAGACAATAACAAATTATTAATAATCATGCATGCTAGTGTTTTGAAACATGGTGACAATATCACTGTTGTGTAATAACTTATATAAATCTCAGGGCAAAATCGAGCAAATATGAGAAGTATAAGAAAGAATATAAAGAATACAAAATGTTCATAGATTTTATATATTTAGGGATTAAAAGTTTTAGTTTAACAATGGGAGAAACAAAAGTTGGCTTTTGCAAAAGGCAAGGAGCATTGGCAGTGATTAGAGAGTGTAAATATAGAATACCAGATATAAATGTCAACTGGCTAGATCAAATATGTAGTTGAAGCAAAATTGCTGGCATTCAAATGTGGGGATTGGATATGTTTATATCAGTCATTCATACAATGCATAAAATGCTATAAACCTGAGTTCAACATTGATATGCCTTATTCATATATACCTATGCTGATTGACCTGCACAGTTCAGTACTGAACAAAATGAGCATTTAACATAGGTCTTTCTCACAGGTCTTCTTACTTTTAAATGAAAAGATACCATTATAGCCAAAGTTCCCTCTTTCAAATTTACTCTCCCGTCAGTAATAAGATTGTTATAGGTGGAAAGATATTTCAGATCCACTTTGAACTTTGTTTTCATATTACTTTAAGATGCGTTTCTATGAACAGTGGATATAATAGGTTCAACATTCAAAGGGCTTCCTCTATATCAGTAATCTGTGACATCCGGTTGCAGAGGGGTTTCTTTCAACTCATCAAAACTTGAAACTTGATTCTGAGTGGACATATCCTGTAGATCAGGAAGTTTTTGAAACACACCAGGGTTCATGTTTTACAGAAACTACTCTGGAATCAAATATGTCAAGGGTGTTAAAAATCTGCTTGAATCGGCTGGTGGTATTAAAGAGTCAGTTTGAACTAATTTTTAATTTCTTCCATTACACTCTTTATTTCAATTCCCATCTCCACTAGTCCAGGTTTCATTTCTGACTCTGGCTTCTCCATTCCAGAATACACGCTTTGTATCACTCTCTATTTTCTCCATTCTACATTTTGTTTCCTCTCCTTTTTCTCCACTCCGACTAATTTTTTAAGCATTTTTTTCATCATGGCTCTTAAATCTCACTTGTCTCTCCAGTGTTACTTTGTTCAGTTTTCACCCCTCCATTAATGTGGCATAGTTCAGTTTTCACTGTCATTTCACTTTTCTCACTGTGTAGCAACATAATGAAACATGTACAAAAAACAGATGACTTCATAAGAAAATGAAATGGCGTGTTATTTATGGATGCTCTTTAACTGCTGTAGTTCTCAGCTTCCCATTCTAAATTGGGTGTGAGAGACTGCTTAATTTTGCTCAGAGACCTCTCTATCAGGCTTGAGGTTCTTTTACGTGCCATAAATCTACGACACGGAACCATGCCTTTACTTCCCTTCTGAAGAAAGCCATGCTAAGGATTTTTACACTAAAAAAAATCTCCGCCGGGTTTGAACCCGCGATCGTGGGGATATGAGTTAGCATGGTAAACATTACACCATGGAGGGCGACGATGACTTCACAGAATAGCAACCGAGTTAAATTGGAATTGGAGGAATCCAAGCTTACGACCATCTTGACTCTGTGATCTTCGTCAGGGAACTGGCAAACCTGGCATAAAAATTAACATTTATAGCTTTGAGGTATACCTGCAGTTGTGTGCAGCCCCAGCCAATCAGACATGGCTTCCTGGCACGAGATCTGCAATGGTTAACACGAGCTCATTTTCTCCAAGGTCTGCTCTTGGTGTCGTGTAGTGGTCTTCCATCCAAGTGCAGACCATGCCCAATACTGCTTAACTGATCTGGTAACAGGTCTATATGCAGCTTCCAGCATGATTTTTCTCTGTAGTCCACTTGAGGTGTTGTATTGCAGTCATCCATCCTTATACTGTCCATGCCCAATGCTGCTTAACTTCTCTTAGTACATATCTATTGATGGGTATTCGCGCAGTTTCTGGTTTAGGTCTATCTGTGATCCACCCTTGGTCTCGTGATGCATCCACCCATTTAAGTGTTGATCACATCTAATGCTGCTTAACTTCAGAAATCCACTGAGAATCCTCAGATAGAAGGAAGGATTCTTTCAATTTGTTTTTAATCATGCTGAGGATAGGTTCCAGGCCTCACTTAGCTGCATGCCCTAGTCTCTGTTAAACAAATTATCACAAATTTTCTGGGAATAGCCTCTGAAGACCTGTTTATTCTGGATGAATTTTTCTGAATTTTGCATAAGTGATAAATGTAAGAGAGAGAGAAAAAAACTTACTACACAAAAAACGTGAATCTCATTAAAACACATACGAGGGGCATATACTGAAAGTCATGAGCAACACTGTTTTACAATCTTAATATTTATTTTTAAGCCAAACCAAATACATCATCATAATCTACAGACTTTCTTTCACTTTTAGACATAGTCTCCATTGTTTTGCACACATTTTCCCCATCGTTCTACAAGTTTGAAAATGCCCTTGTGATAGAACTCCGTTCCAGCTGCCCGCAGACCCTGACGCACTGCTTTCCGAATATCCTCCAGCGTCTCGTAGCGTTGGCCACGCATCTACTCCTTCACAGAACCGAAAAGATGGTAGTCGGAGGGTGCCAAGTCGGGATTGAAGGGAGGATGTGGAAGAGTTTCCCACCCTAATGCCCTGATCTTCTCCATAGTGGCACAGGCAGTATGCGGACGCGCATTATCCTGTTGAAGGATGATCCTCTTTCCAGGGCGTTTATCACGCAAAGCCCGACGGAACTTCAGAAGTGTCTTGATGTAGAGGGCAGAATTTATGGTTTGTCCAGGTTCAAGAAAGTCAACCAGAATGCAACCTTGTGCATCCCAAAAGACACTTCCCATAACTTTTCCTACAGGCTGCACTGTCTTCGCTTTCTTCTTCGATGGTGAGTTCAAGTGGTGCCATTCCATACTCTGACGTTTCGTTTCTGGCTCATAGTGATGGAACCAGCTCTCATCTCTAGTCACAATACACGTCAAAAATTCATCACCTTCATTATGAAATCTCTGAAGAAGGTTTTGTGCAATGGTTCTTCTCTGGAGTTTGTGGTCTTCAATCAATAAACGGGGGACCCAACGGGCACAGACTTTTCGATAACCCAAGCTGTGGATCATTTCTTGCACTGCACTATGTCCTATTCCAAGTTGCGCAGCAATTTCATTCACAGTGAAACGCCTATCTCCTGTAATGAGCTCATCAACTCTTTCCTTGTTGCGTTCTGTAGAGGCAGTTCGAGGACGCCCGCTACGAGGCGCATTTTGCAGACTCATGTTTCCATCTTTGAAATGTTTCACCCATCTTCTAACACTGCTCGCACCCATGCAGACACCTCCATACACACGTTGAAGTCTGAGATGAATTTCAGGAGCAGATTTTCCTTCTTTTACAAGGAATTCAATGACAGCACGCTGTCGAAACGAAACATCAATGTCAGCCATTATTAAAACACTGTCTGTGGTCACGTGATAGAAGCTAATGACGTCACAATATGTCAATATGTGGCTTAAAGTCTGTAGATTACGATCCAGCAATTCGTTTCATTACATTGTTGAAATTTAAATTTTTACAAGGGGTTGCTCGTGACTTTCAGTATGCCCCTCGTAATTTATGTCATATGCATTTTTTTCATGGAGTTGACAGTTTTCAAGATATTCCTTGTTATTGGTTTCAGTTTTAAAATACTTAAACTTTTCTCATATGGGAACTTGTAACTCCTGACCACAAAGAAAGGGATTTCCATCCCATAGCAACCATATTTTAAAACATTTGATTGTCGGTTTTGCCTAGTATATTCCCTTATTCCCATTCTACTTATAAGGAACTAAGTAATATGCCATTTTTGCTAATTTTTAATTTGACATGCATATAGTAGATAGAAAAATAAGCTTATTAGCAATAATTTGCTATAGAGATGTAGAGAAAGTCATGTGAATGGAACACATCAGATTTTTCAGTTTAAGAGCAGCTATTAAGGATCTTTGAACAAACTCCATAAAAATCACCAGGATTCAGATTAGTTGACTGAGGAGGCCAATGAAGGAAATAGTGGTCATTATTAGAGGCTAGGCCCTATCCATGTTAAGGGAGTTGCTCATTAAGGTAATGGCACATTGTAAAATGGTAAATTGGCACAGCTCCATGTTGTTGATATAAAGATCTTTAACAAGTAACCTCATCAGCATGCCCAGATAGGATATACTAAAAACAGTGTATTCGGCAAAAAAGAGTGGTTCATATATTATGTCAAAAGTCACTGAACAAAATACATTGACTTTTGGTGAATGCCATAGATGTTCTAAAACCACACAAGGATTTTCTGTCTTCTACATTCATACAGTCTGTTCACTTTGCCCCTAAAATGAAAAGTCATCTCATCACTGAAGACCAGTTTATTACATCTCTCTTACAATTACTGGAATTCATTACAGAATTCATGGCATCAATTGTTGTCATCTTTCAAGAGAGCTTGAAGTAGTCATAAATAGTATGGTTTCATTTTAAGACATTTATGCAGCACTTTCCATACAGTCTGCTGTGGTAAACCAAGCTCTCTGCTTGCCTGCTCAGTTCATTTCCTCAAAATTTGCATATAATGTTGCTTATGCACCCAATTGTTTCGTTGGAAACAAATGGGTGTGGAGTGGATTTCTGTGGATTGAGACTTTCTGTGGCTATAAATCTTGAATACCAACCATGCATTGTCTTTTTATTTAGTGGATCCTTATGATATTATGTACTATGGTTAATGACTTAGTTGTGTAAAATTCAAGTCTGCAATATGCACCTGTCACAGCGATTTTTCACGCTTAGCTACCTAACAGTTAGACCAGAGTATTGGATACTCTGTGTAATTTTAAATGGAACTTGGTAAATTTACTTTTCTTTTGGTATAAGATTCAGTATGTAAGCCTCAAATTTATTCACATGGCAGCAAATGCAGGTAAAACATTTGTGCGAGCCCTATACTTAATAATGTCATGGTAATTTCAAAACAAAGACATTGGCAGTACTGTTTTGTTTTATTGTAAATTCTTACTCCAAAATTATCATAATTATGCTGTTTTTCAGTTCAACTAGTAATTATAGGTCACCTAATCTTTATGATTAAATTTAAGTGTTGTTTTCTTCAAAATGTTGAACACGTTTTTATATTTAATTCCTGTGTTGTTTCAGATTGGAGGAAAACGAGGCTATGCACCAAAGGGCTTTTTAACAGAATATAAAGTTTTAAAGAAGGATTTGAAACATGAGGTACCAACAGAAGAGGAATTTTTAAAGGCAGGAACTGAGGATTTAAATTTACTGCATGAAAACAACTCTGTTACCACTACAGGCACCCCCCAGAATGAAGTTAGTGTTTCACCGGAAGAATCAAGTGAATTAAATACTGAGCATGCTCCTTTGTTACCTTCAAATGAGCATGAATCAGTAGAGGTTTCTAAGGGTGTTGGAGAAGACAAACCAGTACCCTTTCAAAATGACATTACTAAACCTTTTGAATTGGTTGATGGAACAACAATTTATTTATCTTCTGATGAAGATTCACAAGCAGAACCTATACAAGCCACCATGACATCTGGCATGCCTTCTAGTATACAAGTAGAGGCAGTTTCCACACCAGTGGACAGCGCTCCAAAATTACAACCATCAACATTAAGTGCACAAGAAAACATAATGAAATCAAGTGCATCATCTTCCAGATCTATGTCAGCAGAAGCAGAACAAAATTTAGATGAAAAACAGATTTCACCTGAAAAAGAGATTGAAACTGAAGGTAGTTCAGATCTTTATTCAATTATTTCAAACTGGATTTCAGAAGGTAGTGGTTCAGGAGCACATAAATCTTCTGAGCAAGTTGATGGTATGGAGGGTACTGAAAAACCTTTGAAAGAGAATTTGGAAACTAAAGAAGGGAAACAAATAGCTGATAATGAAGATGAAAAAAGAATTGAGGATGAAGCTGATGATGAGGAGGATGAGGAAGATGAAGACGATTATGATGATGAATACGATGATGATGAGGATGAAGAGGATGAATCAACAAGCCAAAAAACTCCGGATGCAATCTTAGATGAAGAGTCAGGAAATAAAGCAGATTCTCAAAATGAAAAACCCCTAGAATATACAACAGAAAGCAATATTTTACCTGAAAAAATTGCAATTGAGGAAGAAAAATTATCACATGAAATATTGCCAAAATTGGAAAAATCTAAGGAAGAAACAACAAAACCTACTATGTCTGGTTCTTCGGTTGCTGGTAAATCTGAAGATCAAGGGGAAATTGAAGTGTTATTTAAAGGCTCTGCTGGAGAAGAGAGTTTACCACATGATGGAACAAATGCAGAGGTGCAAATTGAGAAAGAGAAACAGTTCTTCACTAACGAGGTTAACCAGCCAGAAACCAGCATAAATGCAGAGCAGTACCATGATGATAAAACAGCTGATGGCCATAGTACAATTTCTAGGGAGGAATTACCTGTTGAAGAAATGACTTCCACGCTACATCAATATGGTGCCCTTTCAGATCACTTGAAGGAAGAAGAGATTATAAACACTGTACATTCAGTTAACATTTCTGATGTAAAAAATGAAGGTACTGAAGAAAATTCTAAGGAAATGAGTACTTCCAGTTCTGATAGCATGGATGCTCAAAGCAACTTGTCATGGACCCCTAGTGCTGAAGATTTAAGTACAGAATCAACTATAAATGACTCTGACAGAATACCAATTGTAGATGAACTGAGTGAATCATCAAAAATTGCAAATGAAACTGATATAAATGAAAGGCAGGAGCAATCGAGAGATGAAAAAGAAAAATTTGATGAATTTTTGTCTAGGGATGTGGAACCAGAAACAATTTTGGATGGTGTACTTCCAGATGAGGAGTTGGTTTCTAGCACAGAGAATATATCACCCATAAAACAAGAAACTGAAAGTGATTCTTCACTAGATAAAATCTCCACTGATCCTACTGATTCCTTTGACGAGACGGCTGATATTTTTGTTGAAGAAAACATAAAAATGGATTCTGAAATTGTCAGTGAAGAGCAATACTCCAGTGGACTGTTTTCAGGAATTACTGATTCATTTTGGTCTGGTTTGGGAAATTTAATGCATATCTTTGTGGATGGTTCAAAAGAGCAACTTCCAGAAAGCACAGGTACAGATGATAAAAATGTTGAGGAAACACAAAAATTGCAAGAGGGGTATGATGTACCTAATGAGAGAATGGAAGATGAAGCAGTATCTTCTCCATGGAGTGAGCCATCAGGCAGTTTTGCTAATAAACAAGAAAGTAAGTTATTGAATGTATTATAAAAGGTACTTTGTAAATCATATTAATGAATTAGTATACATTAATTATTTATACAGTTAAATCACTTAACTGCAGCAGAATTCAAGAGAATTTGGTTTATAAAGTTACATTTAAGTGCATGTTGTAGCTAAATGCAGTTTTAGAGTGCTGTAAGGAGGAACAGAAATGCAGATATAACCAGGTTAAAGGATGTTAAAGCTACACCAAAAGGGGGGGAAAAAAAACAGCAACTAGTTGTCAGCCTAGTTGTATGTTTTAGTTTATTGAACTAAGCCATTTCAGGTAATTCCTAAGGGTTAAGTTTACATAAGCATTATTTTCATATTTTATATTGCTTTTGAAAACATCATTAAATTCAGCTTTTATATCAAGAATATTGCTTAATGCAAGAGTGCATACTTTTCATAAAACTTATTGTATACATTAAGAGCATGTCCTTTTTAAGGGTTTTCCCATGCTTATATTTCATTACACCAGTATTACACCATTTTGCCATTATTTCATGCTCTCCACATACTGTGCTGACTGCAAATAGCCCTTTTTATGAACACAACACACATGCATATTTATGTAAAGTGTGACTGTATGTGTTTGTGTCCTTGTTGTGGCTCCTGGTTTGCAGCTATTAGCATCGGGGATTTGTTGTGTGAGTGATTCCTGTAATTCACGTACCTGGTGAAGATCTTCTGCTGCCCTCTGCTACTCTTGTGGCTCAGGTGTGGTGAGCAATTTGGTTCTTGACTGTCTTGGGTGGAAATAAATAAAGGAAAGTCTATTCTAATCATTTTAAAATGACACTCACAAAAAATACTTGGAAGAAAATTTACATTCTTCTATCCCTACTACAAGACCGTGCATACAAAATTACATAGTTTCTTGGACCTATGCTATAGAAATATCTGTGTTACTCTACTACTTTCCATTCACCTTTGAGCTAGCAGACAAGCATGTCTTTCATAATAAATAATCCTTTCACCCACATCCTCCAGGCTGTTGCACTTCAGGACCCTGACATTCATGGATCTGACTTTAACTCTGGAATCAACTGCCCAAATTTCCACTCTGCTCATTCTTTTATAAAACTCAAGACTTTCTAGCTATGCTATTTTCTCATTGTATTAATTTTTGCACCCTTACCGCATCATCATAGTGTCTTGGTCATGTGATATTGGTTCCTTAATCTTTAATATTATTTAATATTGTTTTTAATATTATTTGAACAATATTGCATAGTTTAATTTGGTAATTATATGCTTCTTGCAGTAGTTTAAGAGGAACTATTTTTGATGGAGAAGGTGGTAAAATAGAGATAGAGAATAAATTGTTACTTTGAATGGCAACTTTATTATTACATGGTGTTTCAAAGAAGAAAATTATTCTTGACATATAAACCATAAGCTATGTGACCATTGCCTCATAGAGTTGGGACTGTCTGTTCTAGTCCAACCTCAATCTTATACTGTAAGTGATGAGGTGGATAGTGAGTCTAGTGCTGCGTCTGTCACCTTTAAAACAAAGCACATCAAAAGATCCTGACTCAAGTTCTACATATCATTAAAGAATCGTGTGAGCTGAATGATCTAGTAAGAGATCTGCAACTGCATAATTGCAGGGTTAATAACATTAAATATTTGAGGGTTTTATATAACTTTTGTTTTAATAATTGCTCATGGTTTATGTTCTTCAGGTTTATTTTGTAAAGGTAAAGCAGAACTGTTGGCATCCCAATTGCAACAGTGGCATTGTGTTGATTAGACTGTAAAAAATTGACTGCATTCCATAACCACCATATTCCATTTCTTTAAAACTGAAAATATCTTTGTGTTTTGCAGTAATAAAAATTGTGAAAATAGACATCATGGATGCTTGGAGATTGTTCATAGACTCTCCAAATTAAGTTTAAAGGATGTCCTACATAATAGCAACTTGTTTCCATCAATTCTGATTGGTTATGCAACTTACATGAAGGAAATGTATCACAATGTGAAGCAACTTTGAATTTTATTTTGTATTTAACTGGGATGAAATTGATGGTAAAAGGTAGAGCTGCTATGAAAGGATTAAGAATAAATAATTAAAAATTGAAAATATCCATTAAATGGTTGGAAAGGTTCTATGAAGCGGTAGCACACATAAAAAAAAATGTAAATGGCATGCTATTTATGGATGCTCTTTAACCACTGTGGTTCTCAGCATCCCATTCTAAATTGGGCATGAAAGACCGCTTAGTTTTGCTCAGAGGCCTTTCTATCAGGCTTGAGGTTCTTTTTGCATTGTAAACATACAACATAGGACCAACAGCTTACTTCCCTTCCAAAGGTAGCCATGTTCCATCGTTCTCTGCTGGGTTTGAACTCGTAACCTTGGGTATATGAAGTTAGAATGGTAACCATTACACCAAGGAGGGCGACAGTAGTATCAAAAGTGTTGTATCCAGTAGAGAATAAGACTGCTGTATATTAAATATTCTTAAAATTTAAAAAGAACTTTTGGGATTAATTAAGTCAAGCATCAAGGGAAGTAGCATTGGTGGGATTAAGTAGAACAAGCAAAAATAGTTATAATAATGGAAAAAATCCTGAAATATTGGTGTAGGTGCCTACAAAGAGAAGACAGAGATAAATTAAAGATTTGTGTAAATCATCAGAAGATAACTTCAGTAAGAATGGAAAGATCTTTTGTGTATTAAGATTTGCTCTCTCATACAATTTATCAGTTATGGAAAAGTTATTCACAATGAAAAGGACTTAAGAGAATGGCTGGTGAACAAGGTTAGAGAGAGAGAGAGAGAGAGGGGGGGGGGGTCAATATTCCTAGAAGGGTTAAGAGGTAGGAAACCATGAACAAGTGTCAAATGTGAAGAAAAGGAAAGTAAAATACAGTACTTATAGGGTGCAAATAGTCAGAGAAGTGCAGGCAGCTTGTTTGGGATTTGATGTGGGAAAAATGAGCAAGAAAATGTTAGCCATAAAAATGTCAGGGAGAAAAAAGTAACCAAAAGCCAAGGAGCTACCTCGCCAGTTCAAGATGCTGCTTAAAAGAAAGAAAAATTGGATTTGCATTGTACTAAATGTAAATAACTTAAGATTTGACATAAATGTATATACATTTTTTTGTATGCTGTTTGTTAAAAATAAGTATTCTCTTCTATATGTTTTGCTACATGAATAAAGGATTTTATTTAAAATCTTGGAAAAGTTTAACCAAATTGAAAATGTTGGTTTATATTTGTTGTTGCATCAACTATCTGGTTTAAAACACTGCTAAACTTGCTACTATCTGGTTTAAAACACTGCTAAACTTGCTATGATGATTGTCAGCAAAGGGAGGGGTCTGAGGGGTCTCGTATATAGGCTATGCATGAATACATATTCACCTGAAGCCATATTGATTTGGTTGCCATGATGATTTTAGTGACCTGGTGTGCTAAAGTACTACCATTGCTTGTTAACAGTCTTGTCAAGTAGCAACTGTTTAGAAAGCATGTACTAAAAATTAAATGAACAGAAGCTAAACTGAGGATATACCTACATTCTGCAATATGATTCCAAAAGAAGAAAAATGTGGTGATCATACTCTGGTGCAGCAAACATGTATTGCTTACTTTTGCAACTCAGTTTCTGCCCCATAAGATACAGAAGTCAATAAAGGGAAAAGGGATAGCTACACACCCATAATCCCATACTTAAAGACAAAATGCTGTCTCTACTATATTTAAGTAATTGGCCTGGTGGTTGGAGCGCAGGGTACCATTCCCCTATATTTTTTAACACCCGGAAAAGTTTGGATTGAAGAAGGACAAGACATTTGATATTGCAATATCTGCGATAAGAGGTTCAATTTCCCTTCTTCGAAATCATTTGTATGATAACTATATTTAGCATTTCTATAGTTTATATTCCATTGGGTAAATAATTTGTTTATTATATCACATTTAATAATCCTTTTACACCTTTTGTTATTGTTTTGACCACTATATTAATGAAAAATTTAACTATCAATATTACACTATCTTTATAGTTTGTTTAAATTGTATTAATATTTTTAATGTAGATAATTTATAATTTTACTGGTTTACTTGTTGGCAGTCTGTAAATATGGGCTGCTATTATTGTTATTTAAAAAGGTAGATAAAAATAATGGGAAGCATTCATAAAAGTAATTGTGCAAAGAAAAAATACTGAAAGTTAAAAGAATAGTTTTCTATAAAAAATGACAAAACTCCTCAGTCCATCTTTTCTTAAAATGAAACCACAGCACAACCTGCCTATAAATATATACCTTTTTAATTACACTTCACTTATATTACATTGTGAAGTAAAAGTTTAAAGTTAGGCTAAGTTTTTACTTCAAATGCATTGTTCCTGATAACATTTAAATATTAGTTATTTTCTTTCCAGAAATGTATATTTCTGAATGTAAGATTTTTTGCAATTCTCTTTATAATTTTCCTGTAATTGTGTTATCCAAACTAATATGTGGTTCTTTGCATATTTAAAGCCATTTTACAGTAATGCAGAATGAAACACATCTTTTTTCTCTCATCTGTTATACATGTTTGTAACTTTTACATGCTTTAATTCTTAGATACTGACTGTGTAATCAGGGAGGTTTACTAGTAAATACTTACAAATTTTGTTTACAGAGCAAAGAGTGACAATGCCATTGTCTATTTATTTTTAGCTCAAGCCTGTACAGTTGACTCTGAAGCTGCTGTTGGCATTGATTCGGACTGTGATGCCATTGGAGCACTTTCAGGAGCTAATAAGAAAACAGAAATTGATTCTTTGAAATCTCAGGTAATTATGCATATCTAATTTTTTTTCTTTTTCTTTTTATGCTATTATAATTATAAGTTTAGAGAATACAGGGGTTGAAATAAAAAATAAAAGTTTGAACCTATTTTAAAGTATGTTTTGACAGGCATAATAATCAAGGTAACCATGTTTTGAATATGCAAGTATTGCATGCATATCAGTAGTACTTTGGTGGTTATATGTGCATTTTTCCTTGTTCTTCATAGTGAATTTTTTTGTTTATATTGTCACAAATAGTGTGTTTGCATTTTTATAAAAATGACATGTAAATGGAAGTTGAATTAGGGAGATGGCTAGAAAAAGCACTTGTAAGTCTCTTTTTCTGTTACATGATTTTCCAGTTATCTCAATTCTAAGAGATTAATAATACATTCTATTAAAATTAGA
Organism: Hymenopus coronatus; assembly: GCA_030762935.1. Lineage (NCBI taxonomy): Eukaryota > Metazoa > Arthropoda > Insecta > Mantodea > Hymenopodidae > Hymenopus > Hymenopus coronatus. The sequence goes on along the minus strand of CM060884.1, from coordinate 49,570,308 downwards.
GAACACCTAATAATATAAGTAGTTTCCAGTCTGAGTGGCTGTTTAATCTGTGTATAACCTCTGGAGGTGTATCACATAATGTTTATTAATCAACAGGGTTGTATTTATAATTCTATTGCCTATAGGATTCTTTTTTTAAAATTAATTCATTTGATTTGAATAATTTCATGTAATTAAACAGGTTCATATTATGGGTATGCATATAAATTTACAAAAATAGGTGATAGAGATTATAAGTAGTTATAATCAAAGCAGACTAGATGTTCTAATTTATCATACTAGAAATAATTTTAACGTTTTCTAAAATATTTTTCTTTATTATAAAATCAATGATAGCACATGAGTTCTTTCAGTCTACTTTTAAATATGTTAATATTGGTCACATTTTTAATATTGTTTGATAACTGATTAAATAAGATGATACCACTGTAAATGAAGCTTCCTCAAACTAAACAGTGTTATGTGAAATTACAGAGAGTTGACTATTGTTTCGAGTGTAGTGATTTTGTAACTGAGGATTTGTTTGAAATTCCTCTAAATTATTCTTAATATATACCAAGACTTTATATAATGGTAATGGTAAAATATGTAATTGTCTATATAATTCCCAATAGCTACTTTTTGCTGGTGATTTAGTTATGATTCTAATAACTCTTTTAGAATTCTTTTTTACATGAATTTCCGCAAAGCATGACTCCATAAGATATGAGTGAATTGAAGGATGAGGAATAGAGAATCTTTAAAGAAATGCTTAATATTTCTGAAGCTAATCTGATTGCAAAACAAATTTTGCTTAGTCTTTTTTTTAATACCTCAAAATGCTCACATCGTTTTAAATTTTCCCAATATCTTCTGCCCCTTTTCTTCTTTAACATATATCCAGGGCTCCACTTTTAATGCAAAGTATTACCGCTTTAAAGGAGACTTTGAAGCCAAATGATGACATTGTAAATAAAATAACCTAAGAAGAATGCAGAGATACAAAAATCCAGTTTTGTTACCAGATGGACAAGGCGTTTTGAAAATAAGCTGCTGAAATAATCCATGGTTCACTTTAACAGAAAAGTCAATGAGTGTCAGGTAAATAAAAGACCAGGTCAGGGTAAGCATGGAAACTTTACAAATTTAAAAAAATTAGGAAAATAGCTAATTTCAGAAAAAATGTTAGATGGAATTCCACACAGATTTCTTATTGTGGGTTTTTAAAACAGAGAAAGAGACAGGTGCGGATTCATTGAAAGTCTTAATATTGCATTAGTTTTACTGATTTGTTTATTTTAAGTTAAGAAATATTTAATGTGGCTAGGATATAATGAAAACATTTTTTTGCATTCTTAATTTACAATGCTAATATGTAATGTTTAGTCAAATATAACACAAATAAAATAACAAGGAGAGCAGCAGCTGTGAGGATGGTAGAGGCCCATTAAAACAAAGTCAATGAAACAAAATTGCATCACTTCAATTATTATCTTTTGACTTAAAAAATTGCCACCTTCTGATTTCAATATATTCAATGATATTTGGAGAAATTTTGGAGTACCACTTTAAAAAATTTCAGTTTCTAGGAAACATTTCTCAATATAGTTCTGAAGAGTAAGGGAAATTAGCATATGAAAAATAGAAAACACCATGTAATCATAGAATGCCAGCACTGGACTTTTTGCTCAAATCTAGGATACATAAGTATTCATAAAAGAGTGTTTGTCAATTTGGTATTTGGTTAATGCTGATATAGCTGGGCCTAAAAATTTCATTATAAACATGAAATGTCTTAAGTACCAAATTGCATAAATGCATAATGCTTTAGGAAATACTATCTATTCTTTTGAAGTTTTATAGGATTAGTTTGTACTTTTTTACTGTCCATTCCTCCAACTCTTTTTGCACTACTTACAGCTGTCAAATCACTTGTTTATGTGCTGGAAACACTGTAGAGTCTCGATTATTGGGCCTAAACTGGATTGGGAGGTTGAATAAGGGAACTTTCAGATAATATGGAATAACTAGGAAATGTAGACCTATGTTACAATAAAAAATGTGTTAAAGTAACATATTTTATTTGCTGAATAGAAGGGGTAGAACATAATATTAATATTCAACAGAAATCTAATATGAATATGTAAATACATTTACAGTGTCCCCTTTGTTGAATATTTCAAAAATAAATCACTCTCTCTTGTAGAATAGGACTTAATAATTGCATGCCTTTGTTATGGTTTTGTGTGAATCAAAAGAAATAGTACTTCATCATACTCAACAGTTTTTCATTTTTTTTTAATGCCTATTCTGTTACTCTAGCAGCACACCACTTTACAATTTATTTTCCAATCTCCTCCAACATGCCCAACATCATAATCTGAAGCAACTTTTAAAAAATGTCCATTTGCATTTGATTTATTTTCTATGGAAACAACCACTTTCTTCCTTTTACTGGCCTTAGTCACAAGGAACTCAAGCAACTTAACAATCTCACAGTATAGCATTGCTGGTGGTCCAGCACTAGCAGGTGTGCATAAGGGACATGTACAACTCGGTATCACAGAATATCACAACATACTGATTTACTGCCCCACCTAAACTACAGGAAAATAAAAATGTTATCTATCATAAACAGTATCTGATAATATGGCATGACTGAGGGTCGAATAACCAGCAGCCTACTGTACTACATATGTTATAACTCCTTTTCAGTTACATTCAATAAAAGTTTTGTATGTTATTGGTCATCAGAAGAGCCTGACAAGAAAGGCTTATTTGCAAAATGAAACTAAATTAACAAGAAGTCAATACATATAGGATAGAAATGAAACAATCCTGCAGACTGAAGGAGGCAAGAGAATGGCTGTGAATGAACAAAAACTTCTAATACTTTTATGTAATTAAATAACTAGATAATCATGTTTAAAAGTAGGCATATTCGGCAACTGTACAATGAGTAGTCTGCTTCTACTGGCAGGGTCTTGAATTGTTCTAATGCTCTATAAACCATTTAAGTAACGTTGACCATGTACTAATGCAAATGTTTTGTTTCTGGCACATGAGACCCAGAAAATTCTCGGAAAAAGTGAGGTTATTGTTCACTGCTTTGTATGTAAACTTATCTGAAATTCTACATTCCTGTGTAATTTTTAATTTGATATGCTTAAAAGCTTGAATGTCTGATATATTCTGTTTGAAGGGTTTATGCCAAGGATAAGGTAATGAACTCACGTGGAATTGTGAATGTTTGAATGCTACTTTGTGTGAAACAAGCCTCAACTATCAACACATTTGTTACAAAATCTGGATTTTGTGCAAACTGATGAAGCAGCCACTTGGAAAACCCGACACGTGGATGAAAGTCATTTGGTGTTAATCACTGTGCTCGCATTATGTGATAAAGGTGCAATAATTGTTCTTTAAAAGTTTTAAGAGCAGTCTAGTGTGACACCCCCACTGTGTGAGCAGTATTGCAACTGCTCTGATCAGGATTTTCTTCAGGCAAATTTTAACACTTCCTCTTCTATGTAGATAATTTCATGAGTCTGTTGTCACCCTCGACTGAATCATGGACTCGACTGCGGTGCCATAGCAGTAAAAGCAGATGTTAAAACACCATAAAAAAATATGTGTCATGGACCCGCTGCAAACGGCAATAAATGTATCTGCACTTGGCACATTCCTGTTAGGAAATCTTTCATCATAGAGCCGTTGAACAGCTTGAGAATTGCTCTGTGTTTCCCTGTAAATTTAGATCATATCCAGATTTTTGGATGTTGAAAATTCCATTATTGTGTATGTTACATTGTTTTTTTTTTTTAATCTATCAATGCCATTTTTAACTGCTCAGGTCTTAACTTGTGGCTTTGATAAAAAAAAAACAATTGCATGCGCTTAGTAGGTAAGAATTTCCTGCAATCTATATCGACATCAGAAGAGAGTAAATGTAGCTTATGCAATGTCAATTCTAACAGAACTAAGAAGGCAGCAAATTATGGAATTTTTAAATTTAATTTCCCTAAAAGCGGTTAATTCTAATGAAATGTGTAAAAGGAAAGAGTTGTTTATAAAATTTTCCATGAATATAGTCATAAATTAATCACTAATCCAGTGAAGTGATGATAAATTTTTGGATAAAAGTATTTTTTCTAGAAAACTGTATTAAGTTCAGCATTTTGCTTTTAGACTTTCTTTGTTATTCACAAGACAAATTCGCTCTTAAAGTCTGTAGGATTATTGCACTTTAACCCTATATTTAGCCTTTGCTTTAAAATGTTGTTAATGCATAAGATTGAATAGTTATCATTGTTATGTCATGATACTACAGCCTGGATATTTAATAGGATGAAACATTCTGTCCCTGAGAAAATACTTACAATGTTAATATATGTTTTCTTGGCAGGAAGCAGATGAGTCTGTTAACATGGATATGCAGAAATCATTTAACACAGTTGTGTATTTAATAATTACTGCAGTTACGGTTCTACTGTTCTCCTTGGGACATTACTATATTGAGGTGAGTGCAGAAATGTAAAACAGTATAACCTGTTATTACATTGCATCCCATTTTCAACCTGTGGTATTATTAGATTTTAGTCGGGGTGGTTAAAATAACCACTGTCTTTTTTCATAATAATTTTTCATTTACACTAATTTCGGGCATGACAGTCCAGGCTTGGATTACCTATTGTATCACTGCTGCAATGCTTCCATCCACAAAAGACTTGGTATTACTTATGGCAAGAGATCAAAAGCTGCTACTTCTGCTTCAATTAACTTCTTGATTGGTTCCCAAGAGCCTCATGAGTTTAAATGGACTTTGTTTCAGATTTTCTAGCTTGAGAATAAACATTTTTCTACATCAGTACTAGAAATCAAAGCTGGACCTTTGGAACTTCATGCAGCATTCCTAGTCTTATCAGAAAAATTCAAATATCTAGCATTTAAATATTGGTATGCCTTTACCTCAACATTCTTGTTAAGAAGAATGAAATCCTCACATTATTATTTCATGCTGCAATGAATGACTTTTTTTTTTTTTTTTTTTTGTTCATATGATATAGGTTATGTTGATAGTCTCTGATGGATAAGGAAATATAATTTAAGACACTATATTTTTACTTTCTGTAGCCCATATATACAATATAACAGATGCTAAGATTTCACTAGAAATATGTTTTGAGGTCCCCTAAGTCCAAAAAAAGCCATTTTAGAAAAATATCCACGTGCACATATGTATCTGTCTGTAAGTGCACAGCATAGCTCAAAAACAAAAAGAAGATTAAATACCAAAATTGGTATTTATGATCAGAATCTTCCAAGGATACGACATGAAGATTTTCAAGGAAATGCCACCACCCCTCTCCTCAACCCCAACTTCGCTTTACAAAGGACATTTTTCGAACCTTTTGATTTTCTCAAAAATGGCTCTAGATTTTAAATAAAATATGGTATATTAAAGAAATTCACATCGTAAATGAAATGTATATTTTGAATTTTTTGGGAATAGCCTCTGAATAGCTGTTTATTCTGGTTAAATTTTACATAACAGTTAAACAATAAGAGATAGACAAAAATTTACTACACAAAAAAATGTAGATCTTGTTAAAACATGTAATTTATGTCATAAATATTTTTCTTGTAGATTTGACCATTTTTGAGATATTCCTTGTTATTGGTTTCAGTTTTAAACTTTTCTCAAACAGGACTATGCAAAGCGAACTGAACCTCAATTATTTCACATAGCGACCAGCTTTCAAAAGATTTGACTCGCTTTGGCCTAGTGTTCCCTTATTTCTCTTCTACTTACAAGGAAGCAAGCAATAAAACCAATTCTGTTAATGTTTATCTAGATTAGCTTGACGTAAATAAAATAATAATCTTTTGTAAGAACAGTTTATAAATGGAACAGCTAGAGAAAGTTATGTGACTGAAACACATCAGATTTTTATTTATAAGAAGAGTTATAAGCACACCACACAGATATTATTTGTTTGCTCTCAAGGCCCTTAGAATGATATACAGTGAAAAACAAAAGTATTTTGCAACTTCCAGTAATGTACTCTGAGGGATTAATCATTTGACATTTCCAGTACCTACTTAGCTTTAGATAACATAAGTTACATTGTGTAGGTTTTCAGTTGCAAACTTTGTATTCAAATTGCTGGTGGGGATTTCTTCTCATGTAAAGTCTATGGCGGGTCCAATTAGATTGATAGTAGAATACTGAATATTGATTAATTTCTATCCAAGAAGCTAACTTTTTTATTTGAAAAAATGTGATACTTAATTCTTGGATTGCCAAGTGAGTATTTTGATGCTTTTGTTTTCAGAAAAAAAGACGAGATGGCTCCTTAGTTGCTAAAATTAATGAATTAGAAAAAGCATTGTTGGTGTCATCAAAGGAGTGCATCATATTAAAAGATGATTTGGAAGCTACCAAAGAAAAGTTACAATCTATTGAGAATTCTTCTACAGATTCCATTGAAACTGTAGCAACCCTCAACATTCAGCTTCAGGAAGCAAAGGTAAAGAAATCCCTTATTTACATAAAGGTAAACAAATTCAGTGAGTTATTACTTTTTGGAATACTTAATTAGATTCTTTGTTAATAGGTAGCAAATGCTGCACTTGAAGAACAAGTTACATCATTAGAAAAAGAACTGGAACAAGCAACAGAAGCAGGTTTGGAGCTCAATCGAATGTTAACAGAATTCTTGTCCACACAGCATGGCTCTGAAAGTCTCATGAAAAGCGTTGAACATCTGCAAAAACAATTGGATTCTCAGCAGGGTACAATCACTACAATGACTGAGTCACTCAATGTGAAGAATGCTGAGGTGAGTCAAGAATTGTGGCTATGTTATTGAATTTTCTAGTTTAATTCTACTTTACCAACTTTAGCTTACATATATTTTGAATGAAAGGGCAATTAATTGTAAATTGGATTTCTCAAAGGTGTCAAGTGCCAACATTTTCAAAATAAAAAAATTTTCCTCTGAAAGATGCTTTAAGTCAAGACCATTTTCTTCTCAAAAGCACTATGTCTATGTTTGTCATATTTGAGTTGAAAATGATGGTGTCAGCACTGGTGTTAACTTTAGTAATAATGGCCTCTTGAAAATCGTGAAAAGTGTTGCATTGATAATATCACGGATGTGAGGAAAATTTCAGTGGATTTGTAGCAAATACTATATGCCCCTACACTTACTCAAGTTAAGATGTTTTATCCTCTTCAGTTGAGCTGGATTAATTCCTGCATCAACCTAGGGGACACTCAGACTTCCTACTATGCACACACCTTTTCTTGGGTGCTTGACTCCCTGGTCTTCATTTACTAGGTTTTGTGCAATTTCAAAAGTAGAGCAGAGTAAAAACATTTAGATATAAAGTGCATATGCACTCTGATGTCTAATGGCTTCAATGCTAAGGTTTAATTTTGTCTGTAGATCCCAGAGTTCACCACTTTGACGTATGCTGTTTCATTTAATAATTCAGCTAGTTCTCAGTAAATTTGATAACCTATTCATCATAATGGCTGAGGACCTCAAAGAAAGAAATTTTCTTTGGGGAAATCTTAATCTAGGCTGATGCAGAAATTAAAATAGCGCAACTGATGATAAAATGTATTAGCTTTATGTGTTTATGGGATAAAGGTATGGCTAATAGAGAAGGTAATTAAAATAGCACACCATGCTTTTTACATATTATTAATTTTGGTATCACAGAAAAAAAGAAACTACATGTGTTTAGTGATAAATTGATAACTGTGGACAAAATAAAATCAGAATAATCATATATTTATATCCATTTCTATTTTCCCTTGAGGTTTTTGAAGTCATTCAGCATAATTTCCTTGCTAATGGTCACAGCTATTTAATGTGACAGAGATTTTGCTCTTGTTGAGAAACTTGTCATTTGTTCCAGCAGATCTTGAAAAAATGATTACATCAGAAGTTCGTAGTTCTACACACACAAGCAATAATTTCTTTAACATGTGATCTGTTGCAGACTCCTTAATTTAAATTAACAAAATGAACATTACAAAAGCCTTCTGTTTTGGGGTAGATGTGAAATATCCTGGAAAAGTTTTAATGAAAACCACTTTCAGTGATATAGAAAATTGGAAAGAATTTTGTGTTGACAGTGAGGAATATACAGAAGTTGAAATATCCATCCCGAAAGATCAGAATAGTATCACTGCTGAAAAGAACAAAGATCCATTGTCAATGTTTGAGTATCTTCCTGAGGAAGTAGACATTCTGCATTGAACCTATTAGGAACAATAGTGGAATGTGTTTATATTTCATACTTTTAATGCAGTTTTGTCTTGGTAAATACATACAGTTTTAAAAAATAAAAGAATTTGAGTTGGTTTTTGTAACACAAACATCACTTATTTTTACTTACTGGGGACCAGTTTCGGGTAACAGTTGTTCCCATTTTCAATCCTTAATTCCGACTAAATCTTTCTTCGTTGGCGACGATGGGGGTGGTGGTGTATTAACTGTGGAGGCATCTGTTGCTGGATCTATGAACTTCCAGAGGTTGCTGTAAGGTGGCAAGTCAAAATTCATGGTATGGTTCTTTTTCTTCATGATGTAGATCTTCTCCCAGACATCTAATTCTGAGCGTTTGTAAGCTGGTTTTAATAGTTTTATATTTGGTGTGATTTCTTGTCCTGATGTCCAAAAATGATAAGCAACTGCTGATTTTTCTATTTGTTTGTATTTTAGGTTTCTCATGTGTTCCTTTAATCTGGTCTCCAAACTTGACAACTTGGTCAATTTCTTTTAGGTGGCTTGTGGCTATTTCTATATCTGCTACTAATTATATCTGCTAATTAGATCATCTTTGCAAAAAGCAGAATAAAAATAGACCAATCAGACACAAGAGACCTCCCGAAAACAATGTTATAAACTTATCTAAAAACAAAACTTTCAACAAATCTCAGTTAGCCATTCTCAACAAAGGTCTAAAAACGTGTGTAGATTATTGTAAAAAAACAGAAAACTTAGTAGCAGATATAGAAATAGCCACAAGCCACCTAAAAGAAATTGACCAAAAAGCAATTAAGAAGCAATGTGAACCAATTTTGAACCAAGTACATACAAGAATAAAAAGAAAAAATCCTCAACAAAAAATCATAAAATCCTTAACTCAAAAACCAGTTGTTTACACAAAATCAGACAAAGGCAACCAAATAGTAATACTGGACCAAGAAGACTACAACCAAAGAATAGAATCCTTGCTAAACAATCCGGAATATCGAGAAATATCCAATCCACTAAATAAAAGTATAAAGATTTTACTAGAAACTTTAGCAAATTGCAAAACCATAACAGAAAAAGAGAAATCCAAATTAAAGCCAGATTTACCAACCTTACTCAGACTGTATGCCCTACCAAAAACACACAAACCTGGCAACAAAATGAGACCCTTAGTAGATAATATCAATGCACCCACATATAAACTCTCGAAATGGCTCACACAAACATTCAACTCCTTCCCAAAATTCAATAGTAAAAGTGTATCAAATTCATTGGACCTGATTAATCACCTGAAAGATTTCAGTGTTTCACCTAAAGATAAGATAGTATCCTTTGATGTCACCTTCCTATTCCCCAGCATACCCATAGACGAACTACAAAAACCTCTGAAAACCTGGCTACAAAGCATAAACATACCAACAGAAGAAATAGAAGATCTTGTCCAGATAACCAATGTATGTATAAAACAGAACCACTTCACATTCCAGAATAAATGCTACCAACAAACAACAGGACTTGCAATGGGGAATCCTCTATCACCATTCCTAGCTGACCTATACATGAGTAATTTTGAAATACACATCACTGACTCATTCCCACATATATACAAAAAATGATATAGGTATGCAGATGACATCATTGCCATAGTTCCAGAAAAACTCGTAAACGATGCACTCAAACTTCTTAACTTGCAAAACAAGTCCATTCAGTTCACTATTGAGACCGAACAGGAAGGAGTCCTGCCATTCCTAGACATTAGAATAATAAGAACAAAAGAACATAGCCTGACATTTGGAATATATAGGAAATCCACCAATACAGATAACCACATAAAGTTTGATAGCTACAACACACAAATATGTAGTCCTGAACAGTTTAACATATAGACTAGTACACATTCCCATGGAGAAGAATGAATACCAAAAAGAATACCAACAGATACTCCAAACAGCTACCAACAACGGTTTCCAAAAAAGCGCAGTAGACAAAAGAATACATAAATACAAAAAACTGAATCGCATAACACACACAACCACCCTACAGAACCCCAGTGACAAACCTCAATACAGAAAATTCACCTATCATCCTTGGGCACACAACAAACTTCAGAAAATATTCAGGAATTATAACATCACCTTAGCTCCAAAAAACAACTACAGCATTCAGAAACTGCTGTGCAGAAATTTAAAAGACCCTATCCCTGCAGGCAAAAAACTGGGAATTTATGAAATTAAATGCTCAGACTGTAATCTGGTGTATATCGGAAGGACAAAGAGAAGTTTGGAGACCAGATTAAAGGAACACATGAGAAACCTAAAATACAAACAAATAGAAAAATCAGCAGTTGCTTATCATTTTTGGACATCAGGACACGAAATCACACCAAATATAAAACTATTAAAACCAGCTTACAAACCCTCAGAATTAGATGTCTGGGAGAAGATCTACATCATGAAGAAAAAGAGCCATATCATGAATTTTGACTTGCCACCTTACAGCAACCTCTGGAAGTTCATAGATCCAGCAACAGATGCCTCCACAGTTAATACACCACCACCCCCATCGTCGCCAATGAAGAAAGATTTAGTCGGAATTAAGGGTTGAAAATGGGAACAACTGTTACCCGAAACTGGTCCCCAGTAAGTAAAAATAAGTGAAGTTTGTGTTACAAAAACTGACTCAAATTCTTTTATTTTTTATTTAATCACATCACTGTCGCAAGTTTTGAACATACAGTTTTATTACTCTTTGAAAAATAAGTTTTTGCAAGATCAGTGACATCACTTCAATGTTTCACACTGTTTAAAATCAATTTTGGGTCGATAAATACATTCTAGTTATATATTTGAGAAATATTTTTTCAATTACTTGAAATAATGAGGATTATGGGACAGTGAGGTATACTAAAAGTTAAAAATTGGTTTGATTTGATTGTAATGCATTTCCATCACTTGCATAGTTTTATTATTAAGAGCATGTTTCAGAAGTACATTGCTTCCATTTTCAACTTTTTGGCTGCCATTGCCGGATTATCCAATGTTTTAATATGCTTTTATAAGTTCAGTGTCCTAATACTTTAAGAGAAAATCCAAATATGATTTTACCTCTTATTCTAATTTCAAATTAGGACTATATAAAATAAATTTATATGCTTTTTAGCTCAATGTTATTTATATATGCTTATTGTGGTAAATAATCTGATAAGAATACTTTAGTTTGAACTTAGTTCCTTATATAAGAACCATTGAAAATACTTTATTAAAACAAATTGCTTACAACAAAAAAGTAACGTTTGTCACTTACCGCTTTGAGAATACCAGCCCTTAATTATCATTCACTTGCCTAATATAAATTAAATATGAAGCCCAGGACTTACATCACTTATGATATTGTAAGTTGTCATTCATTCTCAGAATAATTTGATAATACTTTATGGTTTATCAGTAAAAATCTGAGTCATTTTGAGATTTAATGTTGCACTGGCATGATGACATGGTAACGCCTACATTATAGCAGTAGCACTTAGACCCAAGTTACATGATTGAAATCCCCACTATAAAATTAATTTGTTCAGTCGAAACTTTTCCAACTAAGGCTACACATAGCCTGTATGAAAATAAATCTAATTATCATTATTTACTTATTTATTTATTTTAAGGGATGTATAAGCTTGAATGTGAATAGTCACATATTTGAAATATGAGTAAAAATTTCAATTTACGGTTGACAAATTTTCTGTGATATCTGTACTCTGTCCTTTTTTGGTTTTCAGTGCTTCATTTGCAAGAATTCTTGGAAAACTTCTATAGCAGTTAAAAATCCAGTTATCATAAAACATTTGTAAAATATCTCTTAAAATATCACCAATTCCTAGCTAAAACTGTTGTCAGTGTTCACGTAATTTTGCGCAAAACATGTTTTCTATCTCATCGAAGCTCTATCTACTCTTAGTAAGGAATTTACTTACTATAAATAATATGTGCTACATGAATCTTTTTTTTTCAGAATGAAAATCTTCAAACAGAATTGAAGCTTGCCAATGAAAAGATTCAGTCACTTGATGAAGAACTACAAAAGGTAAGCCATATTTTGATTTTCTGCTCTCATGATTAAAATTGTATTGAAATGAATGGGGTTTATTTTCAACTCTGATAACTGTGACTACTTATCTATACTAATCTTATAAACAAAGAATTTTTGTGTTTATATATGTAGGATAATCTCTAAAAACCACTGAATCAATTTTGATAAAAGTTTCACCATACTATGCTTTCCTTAAGTGTGTGAAGCACTTAATTATAGTTCATAAATTACTAAAAGATTAAAAGTTATATACAAGGCCCTTAAACTTGAATGCAAACACACAGGAGTTATAAAAGACATTGACTTTTTTTAGAGAATGCATTGAGTAGTTATTGTTACTCAGTAAAACACACATAAAATAAAAAAATACCATGGGTAATTCACTCCAAGCAGTATCTTTATAAATGATAAATGATTTAGAACTAGGCAGCAAAACAAATGAGAGTTGAGTTAGTTTATAACATTAAAATACACATGCTCTACCGGAGTCAATATATTTTAATAAGCTTCAAGTTAAAATGCTTTGCTGTAATTCCTGTGCATTTTAAAGATTGTTATCAACAGGGTGCTAAATACTTTTATAAAGAGATAAAATTGTGCCCAATTAACTTAGAAGGTAGTCAGCCAATATTTTATAATTAACAAACAACTATGAAAATAATTATGTTCTCCTGTTATATATGATAGAGAAAGTATTGTATTCTACCCTTTGAATACCAAGATTTCATCAGGAATACATGTTTTGAGGACCTCTGATTAAAAAAAATTAGAAAACTGTACTTGCTTTTTACATAAGCCAAGAAGAAGGGGAATACTGATAAATATTACACAAAGCAAAGCTGTAGGAAAAACAGCATCTCATGAGCAGAAATGCAGATGAACTCTTGTGGAAATTCTCTTCAATTTTCATACATTCCTGGCACCTTCCATTTAAATTTACACAAACAAAGATCAGTTTTAAGATATTTTTGCTCTTGCAAGTTATACTTTATACAGTGAGAAATTCTTTTGTATTATACTAATATTAAAAATCTTGTAATGCTACCTTCTTATGTATTATAATAGTATATATTTTGACAAAAACTAATTATTTTTCAAAAAAGTGGTTTCATTACAGTTGGTGATTAAAGAGTAGGTTTTGCATGGAATGTGCACAGGAGTATTATTGTTAAAATAAATAGCAAACAATTGTTTGGGTGAATGCAAGAGAAATGGTGATATTCTACATTGTTTATGAGTAAAGGTCAAAAGATGAGATAATTTAAGCAAAGAAATAATAATTAAAATGTTGGGGAATCCAAGGGCAAAAACAATTAAAATAATGAAATGCAAGAGAGGAGTAGAATAGGGTATTAAAGAGGGAACAACAGACTGGGGACAACTTAGATACTGAAGAGTCACTGTGGTAACCCAGGGGTTAAAGTATGGTGGAGCTAGCAGGTAGATGAATTAGATTCTAAAAATTGATTATTCGAATGCTAGTTGTGCTATTGTGTTAATAAAAGACTTAAATAAATCATTCACATATGGTGTTTGATGTGCTTCAGACGTTAACTATATTTTTTTTTTTTAATTAATTTCAGCAGTAGCCGCTTCACAGTAGCTTTCTGGGTAAAAGTAAACACTATAAACATTTTGGTTGTTGATGTTTATAAACTGACAGCCTCACTCATACTTGATTTTCAGAAAAGTAGCAGCCAATTTCATAGTTGTCAACATAAATTTCATTTTTTTTAGCCCATATTCAGTGAATGCAAGAATATTAGTTTAATTTCTTTTATATTTAATTCATGGTTAATTGGCCACTTTTATTTGCTATGTGTTGAATATTGTGCTTGTAATTTTACTATTTACTATTATTCTTATCATATGAAGCACATTTGCATCACTACCTGATGTTCTGATCTGCACTGCATTGTATTATCACAGTGTTACCTTTGTGGACTAAGTAGATACCTTCTGAATGACAAAAAGCATAAATCTCACAATGTTCGATAAATTGCTTGAAAAACTTATACTTTTACAAATATAGTTATACTTGTGAACTGTACATACACTTTCAATTTTGAAAGTTGGTTTAAATTATGCTCTCAGAATTGGTTTAACTCAAGGTATGACACAGAATACAGCACCTTACTTGAAAAGTATCAAAGATTAAACTAGCACTAAGCAAAGTTTATATATAATAAATATGCTGTAAAACAAACATGACAAGTAATAAGCTGTTATAAAATGTGTTGAAATACTGTGGCATGTCGTATAATAATGGGTTTTAAAGATATTATCATTACATTTTCATTTTAGGTAACAGAGAAATTACACATTATGGAAACAGAGAAAATGAAAATTACACAGGAATCAGTGGATAAGAGTAAAGAATTCCAGAATAGAATTGAAGAGGTAAGTTAACTGATATTTAATTTTTCTTGCACATTGTGTTTCCCATAAATGTCCCTTTTTTTTAGCAATTGTAATGTGTGGATCATAATTGAAGTGTAACATTTATTTATTTATTCTTCCTTTACCAGCTACAGGTTGCCATTTAGACAAAGAGTACAAAAATATAACAATGATATGAAATAATAAGAGGATAAAACATAGCAATGTACTAGAACAGTAATTATAAAGATAAGTAATATAATGATAGTAATGTTTTAATAACATTCACTAAATTAAACTAATTTAATATCAATAAAATTATCTACTGGTTTAAAAATCTTCTTTTAAAGGTTTACTTAAGTAAATGATGAAGTTATTAAGGGATTTTGTAAACATTGCGATGGAATGTTCAATAATCTTAATAATAAGTTCATAAATATATTTTTTACTAAACCCAATTTTTTTAAAGTTTATAAAATATGGTTCTACAGCCATCAATCATCAACCCGATTACATAGATAGAATGAAGGTGGTATTTTTCTGTGAAATAAATGATCATGGCTTCATGGCCTCTTTTATCTGGACTTCAAGTTGGTTCTCAAATGCTTCAAATTTGTTGGTAGGGTCGACTATATGCCCTGAGAGGAGTTAGGTTTAAAGGTGATGAGTCGATACTCCAGTTACTTCCTTCACTAGAGAGACCATAAGTTTCTTCATAAGCCTCATAACCACAGGATCTCAGGGCTTTTAGAATGACTGATCTTGCAGCATGATGATTTAAATTGCATAATGCTGCAGACAGGCTTGCAAGACATGTGCAAGGGTTTCAAACTCTTCATGATATTGTCAACAAAGGTTGTTGACATGAGATCTGCCAGGTACAGTGCATACTGCTGTTTGTGGTCATATTTATAGTGTCATATCATTCATTACAGAAGAGGCCCTTATGGCCATGAATCCAGCTATTTGCAGGGGTATATTCTCTAAAAAGGAATACACCTTTTTCTTCATGACTTTTCTGTCCCCAAATTTTGAAGGATTGTGTTCTAAGCTCTTGTCTAAATTTTTGTGTGTCTATGTGTCTGTAGTGTTTATTAAGGATAGAATCTTTCTTTTAGTATATTTAAGATGGTTAGACTTGTTGAGTCTTGCTGGAAAAGATTGTACATTGAAGTTATAAAGGTGTTATTTGAAACCATTAGAATCTTGCAAGTATTGATGTGTCGTAAATACATCTCCCATGCTGCACAAAATAACCTAAGACCTTTAAATTTGGAATCCGCATGTATGTTGTCATTTGGGTTATCTGATGGAAGTTGTAAGATCTCTTTCAATGCACTCCTAACCATAATATCAACATCTGATATCTGATGGAAGTTGCAAGATCTCTTTGAATGTACCCCTAACCATAACATCAACATTGTTAATGAACCTCAGTGGAATGTTATTCACACATTAATAGCAAATTTGCTCTTCTTATTTAAAAGCATGAAATGGCTCTTCCTTCCAGAAAAGGGATATTTCCTTTGCATAAGCATCTCTTTTCAATGTAGATGCATTTATTAATGTTGACATCAAAGGTAATTTCCATTTGCATCGTATTATTAGCCAGTAGTGAAGCTGATACTTTACCTATGCCTATATTGACAATATCTTTGGCAAACCACGTTACAATTATCGCTTCTTTGTCTGGTCACCATTGGAAACTGTATTGCATACCCCTTGCTCAGTTCGTCTAGTAGATGATTAATTGTAATGTTGAATAGTGTGGGAGATAGAAGAGAGCCTTGCCTTACAACTCTGCTCAATAAATCAGCTATATTAAATGGAATGAATTTGAGTCAGTTTTTGTTAGATAAAACCACTTGGTAATTTCTTACTGGGACCAGTTTTGGAAACACTTAATGTATTTTCTAGCTGAGCATGACCTAAGTTATTAAAAGCTTGATGGATATCTAAAAAAATTATATCCTGTCAGTCTTCATAGATTAAGCTTTATTTACCAGGGAATACAATATAGCAACATTGACATGCATACCTGTCATATTGGTACAGTCATCTAATCACTGAGCATATTGTAATGGGTCTCCAATTCAAAATGTCAGATGCATCGTCTCCTTTATGTATCAGAATAGTTCCAGCCTTCTTGAACATAGGTGGTTCTATATCAGATTTTAGCATAAGTGAGGAAACTATAGAAATTATTTCTATTTCAACGTTTTTTAATATTTAGATGTTGATGTGATCTGGTTCAGGAGAGGTATCGACTGCTGTACTATTTAGAGCAATTTCTATTCATTGTTATAAATTTTTTCATTAGATATTTCATTCTTGAACTGTAACTACTTTGTTAATGCTAGAGTATAGTTTTTTCTCAGCATATCATTTAGTAAACTTAATATGTTGTTGAAAAGAGGTGAAGTATTTTATCAATTTTAATATTACATTTTTTGTCATTGGAATTCAGTTTATTTGTTTTTCTGTGGTGATTTTAAAAATTGTGCGGCATAATTTGATGCCTTTTTTTTCTGACACTTCTATCAAGTTTAATCTTTCTGGATTTGTAGCATGCTTATATTTTTTCTGGACACTGGTGCTTTATTTATTTTTTCTGTACTGATATTATTTCTTAGATGGATATTTTGGACCTGGAAATTAATCAACATAAATGTTCTTTCTACCTTTTATCTCATCAAATTGCTTGTCATTCATTTCATATAAAAATATTATCCACCATTTGATCTTATTCTGCTGGAACTTAGATGTTCATGAATTCATGTTGCATCATTCGGTAATGAATGATAGGTTAGGTACATTGTATCAGTCTCAATTTTGCAGTTATTTTTGTGATAGCAATAACATTTCCATTATTAATTTCATTAGACAAGACCATCACATTGATAAAGGAATCCTGAAATTAAGAACTATGTGTCCTCACTAAATGTACATTAATACCTGAAATGTTTATTACACACGCTATGAGTTACCTCTTCAGAGACTCAAGGATTCTTGATTTTCCCAAATGTTTTGTTAGTCATTTTTTCACTAGAATTTGCAATCTAATAAATATTTGGTGGAGGATTATCACAAATTTTCTTTTCTACATTTGGCCTGAATCGGTTTCCTGTTACTTCTTGAAAACAGATATAAAGTTTTTTATCTAGCTCATTGTTTATGGTTGTTAACACTTCAATTGTGTGCCATGGACAGACTGAACCTATGCAATAGTAAATTTACTTCCTTTGCAATAATATGTGCCCAAATTTTAGGTGCCAATAATGAACAATAACACCTTTTATCTTTCACTTATTAATTTGCATAACTTGGTAGCTGTATTGCCTTTACTGTGTGATGGTCCATTGGATCGTTTTCTTTCTCCATAATCTAAAACAGTCTTTATATTATTGAGGAAAGAAGGCCACTTCTTAGAATCTGTGTTCTAAATTCATAAAATTTGTCGAAAGTCTCATCAAAGTTTTGCATTACATGCGCTCTCCTAGGATGTTTCTCTGCATAACGACTGGAGCTCCCGTTAGTTTCTTCACTCTGTACTGTGTCGCCATTTATATCACTAAAATGTAACGCCATCTATACATTTTCTTCCAGAAGATTATACTATTTTTGTTCTATTATATCTTGGAGAAATTTTGCAAACTGTTTGTCCTCTACACCAGGTTGCATGCTGTTGAAAACCTCTACGCTTTAATATGTTGATAACATTCACTTGATTAATAGAGCTGGTGTTGTTTTCGTATATTTCAATTGTGCTGTATGGAAACTATTCACATACTTCAGGTTGCAGTCAAGAGCAGGCGCTCATGTAGACATGCAGCTACGTCACGAGTGCTTTGTCATGCTGAACTGCCCAACTGATCTTTAACGAGCAATTATAATTCTACCATTTATTTTATGGAAAAGTGATTATTATCAATGCATTTAGGATGTCTTAATTGACCATTTCACATTTCATCCAAATCTGTCTGGTCCAACTGAAAAGTATCCCTTACTTATTTCTGTAGTCAGTTGCATGCTTAAGAGATAAATAATTATAGGGTATCAATAGTATGAAATGCTTAATGAAACTCTGTATTAGTTTCTTACAGGTAACTTTTTTGGGGGAAATAGGAAGTAAAACTACTCCCGTTGATAGTCTACTCTAGCTGGGTTGATGGTAATTCAAGTCCTGTCAATGGTAATTAATGTTTTAAACATGATTCAAATTTTCAACTATAAATAATATTGTCAATATGCTGCTGATATCCATTGTGAGAACATTGTGCATTAAATCTTAATTTGTCAGCCTGTGTAGTAAAATTATTGTTTGAAGAACAAAAGAGGTAGAAAAATGTACCTAAGAGGGCTCCCTAAGTTATCAGAATTTCTGAGAAATATAATGGCACATCAGGATTAGTTTTACTTCTTATTTACTTCCTTGGCTTTGTAAACACACTGTTATATTTCTCTTATTTCTCATTGTATTTAATAATATTTGCTATGCATATGCTCTGTTCTGTTACACAATATTAATATTTAGTTTTATAGCTGGCAGAACAGCAAGATGGTTTTACTAATACATGTTAATGTTTTGCAGGTAACAAACACAAAAGAAGAAGAAATATCATTATTGCATTTTGAATTACAAGCTATTCAGGATTCTGTGACAGAAATGAAGGATAATTTGGTTACAAAAGACAGCGAAATTGCAGTTTTGCAGGATTGTATAAAACAAATGAAAAATTATGATGATGGAGATGACACACTTCAAGCTTTACTGGATGTTGGTGAAACTAAAGCTGAATTAAAGTTAATGACAATTGAAAGGAACACAATACTGGAAAAGCTTCAAATAGAAGAAGATGCTAGAAAATTATTGGAAGGTACATGTTTTTTTTAAACTTCCTGAATAAAAACATTTTAAAAGGGGTAAAATGGATGTTAGTAATGTTGAATATTCATAGATGTAATGTTTGGGGCAATAAAATTGAATTTGGTAGACTGTTTATGACTTGAAGGCATAAGAGGCTTTTTGGGAAGATTCACAGTGTTGCAAACTTTTAACTACAATGAGACAAAGCATTAAATTTAATTACATACTATATTTATCTGAATACAAAACAACGTCAAACATAAGATGACCCCAGTTTTTGGAATTTAGCATTACCATCTATATAAAAAGAAGACATAGCTTAATATTTAATTTGGGAATGGGAGAGAAAATGTTAAATACAACCACCGATGTAGTTTTATTTTAGTGTGGGAGTGTAATTTTTTTTTTCAGTGAGAATGCTCATAGGTCCATTAACACTAATTCTGGTGCGAAATGCACAAAATGTGCTGCATTTGTTACAAACTTGATGGTAACTTATATTATTTCTCCCAGGCTTTGTCACTGCCATATCCACAAAGTTGGAAATTTACTTTTTCTCTGTATGGTATATGGAAGACATATTGCAAATGCAAGATGACCCCCAGTTCTAAACATTAATATTTTGAAAGAAAACATTGTCTTGTATTCGATAAATACAGTAATCTAATGACTTATGATTTCAGACTGAATGCACAGATCTAATTGGTATATACATAAGTTAGTACTGTGATAGGTCAGAGCTTGTCTATGTATCTGTCCTACCTCAATCATGATCCATCTTCAATAGGCTACATAAAAAATAACATTAATATGTCATATTAAAATTATTAATAAATTAATATCCCTTTATCCCATAAATAATTCAAAATGCATGACATATAGAATTAATTATGTGCAATTTAAAATTTTAATTGCACCACTATACCCTAGCCACTCAAATTTTGCCCTTGATGTCATTTGTGGTCCAGGAGTAACATGCTACCCAAGATCATGGGTTCAAATCTGGTGGAGGATGATAGATTTTTTTTTCAGGCATGGCTTCCTTTAGTACGTAAAAGAACTTCAAGCATGATAAGGAGGCCTCTGATCAAAATTAAGAAGTATTTCATGCCAAATTATAGAATGGAATACTAAAGAACTGTTAATCCTATGTACCTATCTGGGGTCTTTTTGGACCCCACAGCTGATGATATGTTAATAATTTTTTTAATGCAATTCGCAACGAGTCTAGCTTTCACACATGCTCTTTCTACAGTTTTTTGCCCTTTAATCTTTATTTTAAATGGTTTACTTTCTCAATGCACACTATGTACATAGTGTATAGAGAAGGTATTGCACTTTACCCAAAAATTTGATACCGAGATTTCACCGGAAATATGTTTTAGGGTCCCCTTTAAGTAAAAAAAGCATTCTCGGAAAAAGGTCTGTGAGTGTGTGTGTGTCTGTGAACACGATAACTCCAAAACGAAAAGTCAGTAAAATACCAAACTTGGTATTTAAGTTTAGTATCTTCCAGGGATGCGACACGAAGATTTTGAGAAAAATTGCCCCACCCCCAACTACCCTTTACATGGAACTTTTTTTGAAAATTTTCATTTTCTCAAAAATGGTTCTAATGATTTTGATTAAAATTTTGTATACTAAAGATATTTACACGACAAATAAAATGTATATCTTGAATTTTCAAGGAATAGCCTGAAGACTACTTTATTCTGGATGAATTTTATGGATTTTTGCATAACTGCTAAACTGTAAGAGATGGAGAAAAACTTACAACACAAAAAATATAGAGCACCTTAAAATGCACAATTTATCTTATATACATTTTTTTCGTGGAGTTGATCATTTTTCAGCTTTAAAAAACATTCTTTTCTCATACAGGAATTTAGCAATTCCAGTCCATACAAACAAAGGACAACCAACATGGCAACCAACGAACATCAGTCACATGGCAACCAACTTTGGACTATCACTTTAACCAATAATACTCCCTTATTTCACCTTTACTTACAAGGATGCAAGTAATAGGACTATTTCTGCTGATTTTTTTCTCGTTTAGTATGAGGTAAATAGGAGCATAAGCTTTTTAACAATAATTTGTTGCAGAGATAAAGAGAAAGTCATGTGGATGGAACATATCAGATTTTTTAGTTTTGAGGTAAAATGCAAATATGCGCTTCATATTTGACACCAGATAGGTTGGATGTTATTTTATTTCCTAATGGATAGAATTTTAATTCTGCTCATAAACAGATACAAGAAAATGCAAAAAAAAAATGTGTAACTGTCTAACCAAATCCATTGTTGTAACAAATATTCCTATAAACATAAACTGGCAGTTGCTAATAATGAGAGCAAGCGATCCGTTGTGTCAGGAATACAATGTTAGGTACAATGTCAAATAACATTGCATTTGCTAGAGGCTACAGTCTTCAATAGGCACTGGAAGATATTGCTGAAACTGATGATGACATTCATGAGGATGATGTATTTTCTAGTGATGCAGATGATACACAGAAGAAGAAAATGTGATTCAAGATGAAATTGATGTTGAGAGTGAGTGTTGGAGATAGAGATCAGATTGTATTGAAAAGTGAACGGATTGTTTATGATAGAGTACCACCATAGCACAAACAACCTAATAGAAATATTTCACAACATTCAAGTCATGTTCCTGCCCATGTTCATGCTGATCTCCATACAAGAGCAGAATGTTTCTGGCTTTTCATAACCAAATCCTGTTACTGACCATTACGATGCATACCAATCATAGAGCGGATTATCTATGCTTACCTCTCACGCTGTAAGGTGATAGATACAATGGCACTATGAGCTTTCTTGGGTTTGCTGTTGCTAACTGGAGTTTACAAAGGACAAGGAAAGCCTTTAAGTCAGTTTTGGTCCAAAGAATATGGAGCTCCATATTTCAGACAACAATGAGCTGTTCGAAATTTGAAGATGTGCTGATCTGCCTGCGTTTTGACGACAAAACGAGGAATGAAACAGAGAATGTTTCTGGGTGCAAAGCTGAAGCAATCAGAGCTGTGTTTGAAATGTTCACTGAAGCATGTATGCTACTTATGTACCTGGACTGAATGTCACTGTTGACGAACATCTTTGTACTTTCAGAGGTAGATGTGGATTCAAAGTATGTATACACAGAAACTTAGAAAGTACGTTGGGAAGGTATGGGTTACAATGAAGTGAAACAAACTATTTGATAACTGCACATGGCAAGACAGCATTGGGAAGAGAACTACAACAAGAAACATGCGCAGTGCACAATTTGGTCAACTATCTAACAGGAAGTGGAGCAAATTTTACTACTGACAAATTCTTTACAAGTTTTGAGCTTGGACAGGAGCTTTTGAAAAAGAATATGACACTTGTAGGGACATTGCGAGGAAACCATTTTTAGTTATGCTAAAGATACAGTGTTAGCATCATATGTACCAAAGCAAAATAGGGCTGTAATCGTTCTTTCAACTCAGCATCAGAGCTTTGAAATTTCTCAAAATGAGCACCTAAAACCCAAGATTATCATATACTATAATGAGACAAAATCTGGAGTTGACACAATTGATCAGTTGGCAAGACATTTTTCGTGGAGCTAGAGGATGGTCTCTAGCACTTTTCATGTGCATAATTGACTTTGAAGACAGTGATAAAAAAGAGTCCAGAAGAAAATTTATTTTGGAGTTAGAAAGCCTTGTGAAGCCAGAAGTACAACAATATATTTCAAACTCACAGTGCAGAACACCACTCATCAGATCAGCAATAATTTCTTCTGGATTCAAGGACCTGTTGACTGAAACCCAGAAGAAGGTGAAAGTTCCAAATACAGAAGATGCACATGTCCAAGAACGAATGACTAAAAGGTTAGTCAAAAATGTGATTCTTGCAATAGATATGTGTGCAAAGCTCATTCTAAAGTTAAAGTAAATTGTAATTCATGTTATTCAAATTGAGCTGGCATTGAGTAAGGAACTTTAAAATTGATAATATTTTTTATATAGAAAAGCTATTTGTTGATCATTGTAATTTTATTTCTACTAGTGAATTTTTTTGTCTGCTATTGTACATAACTGCTATTGCTTATTTGCCTGAAATATGTAGGCAAAGCACATTTGAACAAAAATACACGTGGATTAAATATATTTGACTGAAGAAGGAACTAGGAAAATCAGTGAAAGTTTGTAGAATTTATTTTTCCAACTACTAGTTCAATATTATAGTAAGATTTGTATTTGCTTTCAATATAATATAGTAAATAACAGGAAATGTGTTTCCAAAAATTATTACATGTAAATTACTTCCTCCCCCCTCCCCCAAAAAAGAATCTCTCGGGTCATAAAAAACCCCAGATAGGTAACTTGATATTTTTAGGTGATGGTATGTGGCTTCGTGTAATGTTGGCTCTATGGTAGTTGTGAAGTTGCCAGTTCAGAAACATATTAAGCACCTTTTTATCGTGTTTCAAACCACATATAAACTTGTACACAAGTAGTGAATGCTGCTGAATAATAACTAATGCAATATTATATTATTATTTCCTTGTCTTGAAGGGACAGCTTCCTTGCTGATAACAGTCTAAGATCTGCTGGAGTTCATTGTAAGACTTTTTTGTTTTATGCTTTCGTAAACTTCCATGGCCAATGTTAAAATTATTTTGGTAAATACTTCCGGTGTAGACCAAATTTTAGCCTTAAGATGCGGTCTACACCGAAAGTATTGGACCAATATGTTTTTGTTTTTGGCAAGTACCAGCTTAACTGGTAGCTGTCAAATGCAAAGTTTCAGCATCAGGAGTATAATACCCTTGAAATGATGAGCAAAAATATTCAGTAATGGACACGGGAACTGTAAATTCAATTTCCTCATATAAATTATTTATTCTAATTTTGCTCAGTGGCTGCAGTGTATGTTTCAATTTATAGTAAACAGTGTAAAGCATAAAATAATGTACTAGAAATCTCTTAATAACCAAGAAAGTGGTATTCTTTGCAACTGTATATATGGGCTGCCAACTATAAGGTAAACCATAAATGAATTATCTACAGAAAAGCAACATTAATTAAACACTACTGTTCTGTGATCAGATTTTTTGAAGCAGGATTCATTAACAAACCTAGGTATGGGCAACCTGTTTTTGTGTCTTTGCTCTTTGCACTGTCTGAAAAGACTCTGACCAAAGATAATAAATCTAACAATGTAATATAACAGTTTGATTTTATATTATTAGTATGCAAATTAAAATATAACTAAAAGGTGCAATAGGACTATTAAATAAAAATGACATACAATAAAATTATAGCAATGGCATGTAAACTGTAAAAGTGCTAAAAAGGTTATTATGTAAGTGATTTTAAAGAAGAGAAATTGAACCTCTTATTATAGATATAATAACTTCTTTTATTTTGTGCTTCTTCAATCCTAACTTTTTCTAGATGTGTTGAAAAAAAATGTATAGAAATGAGCTTGAACCATCAGGCCAATTATTTCAATGTTTTAAGACCAAGTTTTGTATTGAAAATGGAATTGTGGGAATGTAAATATCCCTTTTTTTCCTCCTTTGAATCTTCTGGATTGCTCTCTAAGCTTTCAAATCTAACTAGGGATTATTAAATTTAATACCAGAATGGCATTATGATGAGTTTTGCTATCTTCTTATAATATAGGGCAGGGTCGATGATAAATTCTATTTTTTTTTGTCTTCCGTAATTGCAATCTGATTAAATTGCTGTTATAATTTATAGCCTTATTTTGCATATAATCCTTCCTTATACCATAATGCATTCTTTATTATTCTAATTTTGTTTTATTTATTGCCAGTTTATTCTTCAGCTTTTTCTGGTGTGTAGAGCTGCAATTAGAAGCCGCAAATCAGCCTCTTCCTACTTTGGATCATTCATTGTCTAGTACAGAACTGTTATCCCATCCAATCACTCGTCACTAAAGTGTCAAATATTGGACTTACCTTCTAGCCTCCTTCCTCTCTCCATCTCCCCCCTTTATCTCATCTTCTCCATCTCTCACTTCTTTCCTAAGCAGATTAATCATAACTCTTTATAATGGTTGCAGTTTCTTTAGTCTCTATTGTGTGTAGTATGGCTACATAGTTTTGTTATCTACTGTTAATGGTAACTGAATTCCTTTAATTATACCTCTTTACATTTTGAATTTTTGTATGCTCAATTTTTCATATTTTGCATTGTACAGATCATGTGAAAGTCATAAAAGAAGAAGTTGTTAGATTGAGAGAAAACTATGAAGAAGCAGAAAAAGAGAAAACTGAGGCGCAAACAAGACTTGAAGTCCTTTCAAATTATTTCAAAGAGAAGGAAACGCAGCTTCAAAAGTAAGTTCATAATAGAAATAACAACATATGATAATATTATAGTCAAGTTCAACTGTTTAATACAAATGAAATCACAATCATAGCTGTAGAAATTTTGCATTTGCACATTGTTGGATACCATTTTTTAAATTATAAAACATTTACTTATTTATTCTTAAGTCTCTTATATATGATCAAAATAATTTTTCAATTCAGAGTTTATGAGGAAAATTGTCAAATGTTGAAAAATATTTGACATTGGACAAGATTTGACAAGACTTGACAATGGTGTAAATGTGTATTTACATATCTTTTTTGCCAAAGTGAATCTCTTTACATTACTACTTTACTTTGCATTACTATTATAGACACAATTTCCAATGCAATATTATTCTTTACCAAATTATTTAGCACTTTCCCATATAAATTACCCTTAATATCAGATTATGAATGCATTGGAAATGACATGATTGATAGGTTAGCTGCACTGTATCAAATTGCATTATTTTATACTTGGAAATCTTGCCTGGCAATTTCTTCATATATTGTCTCTTCTTCATCTTGTTATGATGATAAGGTGTAGACATGGCCAGCTTTCATAAAAGTGAAACCTAATCAGCCCTCAAATGACACCTCTCTAATAGTTCAGCCATTTTTTTTTTTTTTTTTTTTTTTACTTTTCACTTTCAGCCATGTTGCTCATTCTGTGACAAGTTTTAGGCATGGTCAAAATCTAAGATTTCAGTGGAGAAACTTATTTATCCAACAATACATTTGCACAATATTTTTATTCAATTTAACAGTCTTTTAAACCTGCATTAAAAATATTTATATACAAATCTCTTAACATTATGCAGGCATTTATCAGCGACATTGTTCCGAAGTTCATTACATTGAGCTAGTTTAATTTTGGAAAATTCTGTATAGTATAAAGACTTTATACAAATTAACAATATTATAATTCACTTAATTTAGGTTGTAATTACACTGCTGGTATAATTTCAAATAATCATGAGTAATACGAGGTGTGATCAAAAAGTTTCCGGAATGACATCATAAACACTGCTCAGCAGTTTGTTTTGTCTAATCTGCACTGTCACCCTTGAAGTAGTCTCCTTGGGAGTTGATACACTTGTTCCAGCGCTTCTGTCACTGCTGGAAGCACCTGTGGAAGTCCTCTTCTTTCAGCATGTTCAGAGCCTTCTGCGATTCGCGATGGATGACATCATTGTCCTTAAAACGATGTCCTTGGAAAAGAAAAAAAGTCCGCTGGTGCCAAATCTGGAGAATAGGCGGAATGGAGTCATTTGTAGCTGTTCTTTAAGATCTGTGCAGGCAATAAACACGTCTTTCCTTTTGTTCATTTGAAAGCAGGCGGGGCACGAACTTGGTGGCAATTCTTCTTATGTTCAAATTGTCTTTCATAATTCTTTGAACACTTCCAAAGGAGAGTCCTAATGACTCAGAAGGTTCTCTTATTGTAATGAGCCAATCATTTAAGACCATTTCCCTCACCTGATTGATATTTTCATCAGTTTTGCTGGAACAGGATCGCTCCGAATGATCTGCATCTTTAACTGATGTCAAACCACTTTTAAATTTCGAAAACCACTTAAATGCTTGAGTTTTGCCCATAACTTCCTCCCCATAAGCTGTTCTTAACATTTCAAAGGCTTCTGTTTCAATTTTACTGAGTTTAGCAAACTTTGATGTTTGTTCTTTGTAATCTGACATTTTTGCTATGCGGAAAAATCGCAGCACTTGTAAAACATATGTTCACTTCAGAGCATCTACCTTGCCACTGCATGGTCACAGGAAGTCACATGACCTCTCATTTTTATTGGGAAGTAATGTTGCATCTGCAGTTTGGGTAAGAATTAAAGAAATCTCAGCATCAGCATTGTTGTAAAGCCATTCCGGAAACTTTTTGATCACACCTAGTATGTTAACTGTATACAAATTTACTTTAATACATTTATAATTCATTAATTAATACAACTTTTATCAGAATTGTTTAAATGTATTACCTTGTGCTATTTTAATATAAGGGGGAAGTTTATTATACATAATGATACCTGCCATATATGGATCTTTTATACTGATGTTTGCTTTTTACTCTGTATAATAATTATTTATTCCTCTAGTGTTGAAATGGTAATGAATTGTATTTAAATGTTATTAATATAATGACCTTGTATACAATTAATACTCTGCTGTTTTTTCACTATTTCATTACAGATTGTTGGTTTGTTAGATTATTTTTAAATACTTGCATTTCATTGGCTGTACTGTAGTCATCAAATCATTGTTAAATCCTTGACCATTTAGAACAGGCCCTTATTTGCTATCAAGGCTTTCAAAGACTTTTGCAATTTGACAAGTAAACTTGTGATGCTTCTTGGAAAATCTCAGAGCTTTGATATATGTATGGTAGAGTAATGTATTTCACACAAAAATATGACATTGATATTTCACCAGAAATATATGTTTTGATGTCCCCTGAATCCAAAAAAGAAGCACTTGTAGAAAAAGGTCTCTGTGTGGATGGAATGGGTGGGTGTGAGAGAGGGACAGCATAACTCAAAAATGAAAAGACTTGGTATTTAAGTTTAGTATCCTCCAAGGAAGTGGAATAAAGATTTTGTTGAAAATGCTGTATAATAAAGATATTTACTTGACAACTAAAATGTGTATCTTGAATTTTCAGGGAATAGCCTCTGAAGATCTCTTCATCCTGAATGAATTTTGCACAGCTAGTAAACCATAAGAGATAGATAAATTTACTGCACAAAAATGTACTCTTGTTAAA
Source organism: Hymenopus coronatus (assembly GCA_030762935.1). Lineage (NCBI taxonomy): Eukaryota > Metazoa > Arthropoda > Insecta > Mantodea > Hymenopodidae > Hymenopus > Hymenopus coronatus. Next base: position 49,541,581 of record CM060884.1, on the reverse strand, counting down.
ATACAAAAACTCATTGCACAAAAAATATAGCAGATGTTAAAATACACAATCTATGTTTTTATATATATATATATATATATATATATATATATATATATATATATATGTGTGTGTGTGTGTGTGTGTATTTTTTTGAGTTAACCGTTTTTTAAAAGTACTTAAACTATTCTCAAATGGGAGGTGACTTTCATTTCATCTCTCTTTAGTTTTGCTTCTAGCCCTGTGAAATGAACCGAATGTTAGTTTCCACATAGTGACTGACTTTTTAAAAGAATTGGCTATCACTGTAGTCTAGTGCAGTACCTTATTTCCCTTCTACTTATAAGGAACTAAGTACATTTCTGTTAATGTTTATCTTGAATATCACAATGTAGATAAAGGAATAATACTTTGTAACAATAATTTGCTGAGAAAGCCATGTGAAAGAAACACAGTTTTTACTTTCTCTACACGTACTATCTACATAGTGTATAGAGAAGGTATTGCACCCCATGAAAAAATTTGATACCGAGATTTCACTGGAAATATATGTTTTAGGGTCACCTGTATCCAAAAAAAAGTATTTTCAGAAAAAGGTCCATGTGTGTCCATATGTCAGTGTGTCTGTGAACACGATAACTCAAAAATGAAAAGTTTGTAAAATACCAAACTTGGTATTTAAGTTTAGTATCTTCCAGGGATGTGACATGAAGATTTTGCGAAAAATCCCCCCACCCCAAACTACCCTTTACATGGAACTTTTTTAGAAATTTTTGATTTTCTAAAAAAATGGCTCTAACGATTTTGATTAAAATATTGTATATTAAAGATATTTACCTGACAAATAAAATGTATATTTTGAATTTTCTGGGAATAGCCTCTGAAGACTACTTTATTGTGGGTGAATTTTACGGAATTTTGCATAAGTGCTAAACCGTAAAAAATTGAAAAAACTAACAACACAAAAAATGTAAAAAACACAATTTATGTCGCATATATTTTTTTCATGGAGTTGATCATTTGTTTAGATATTCCTTGTTTTTGGTTTCACCTTTGAAAAACTTAACTTTTCTCACACAGGACTTTGTGAAGTCCTGTCCATACAAACAAAGGAACTTCAATCACATAGCAACCTGCTTTTGACTGTCATTTTAACCTATGGTACTCCCTTATTTTGCTTCTACTTAAAGGTAACAAGTAATAAGACTGTGCTATTTTTTTCTCAATTGGCATGAAGTAAATAGAAGCATAAGCTTTTTAACAATAATTTTCTGCAGAGATGTAGAGAAAGTCATGTGAATGGAACACATCAGATTTTTTTAAGTTACGCTGTTTGCAATATCATACACATACATGCTCATGTGCATACATGTACAAAGTACTTTTGCTAAAAATTCTTTAACTTGGATTCAGAGTGCCTCAGAACTTGTATTTCTTATAAAATCTTATTTTGAGTTTTGGGATGGAGTGCAGTATCTGCTCTGACTACTAATTACATGGTGGAGACTAAAAATTATTGCATCTGAATATGTAGATAAAGCTGCATTTCTGTGCAGTCTATAAAAAATTAACTATAGTCTGATATAATCTTGTTCATTTCAATATCCAGCATACAATTATTTTGTTAAATGAATTTATTGATTTACTAACATCAAGTTTTTCATTGGTGCTAGCCAAGATTAAACCCAAAAATGTATTTTGTAATTTTAGGGAATTAGGTCTCCAGGAAGCCATGTGCCTACAGAGAGAAGGTGATGCCACATCTACTCATGAACGTATTAAGTCTCTTCAAGAAGAAATTGAAAATTATAAGTAAGTGACAGTCATGAATGTTCTGCTAAAGGTTGATAATTGATTGCATTGTGCATGCATACTGTATTAATAATGTTTATTTTTATGTGTTTTAATTTACATTTAAAGATGGTGTTGGATAGTTGTGACAAAGTTCCTGATGCTGGATAATTTTGATGCGAAACATTTTCAGTTTTTGCTCTGTTTGTTTTCTCTATCTTTTCTGCTTATAAGTTACTTTAATTATTTATTCAATAATATTAAATAGAATATCATAAGGACTTTCAATATCATTGATGTACCTCCTAAAATAATAATGTTCTACTAAAGACATTGGTGAACTAGTGCACATTTTCTCTTTCTTCCTCTCATTCCCCCATGTGTATGTACAGTCTTGAGCCACATGAGGCAGAGAGAGATAGAAAGAGAAAGAGGGAGAGAGAGATAGAGAAAGAGTGCCAGAGGATAGCTTTAGAGCTCAGCAAGGTAAAAAGCTTAAATGTGATGATATTGATCTTCTGTAAAGCCTTGAGTAATCATAAAAATATACTTTACTTAGTAAATAAGGAAATTTTAAATGTTGTCAATTTATAAAAAGTACAAAATGTGATTAATTTAGTAATTCAGCATTTAACTTATCAGTGAAGTACTTGAAGCATTTAAGTATAACTTCAATTTATAAAATAATACAGATTGAGTCGACCAGACACTTATTTTATAAATTATACAATGCTTCACAGTGTGAATTCCAATTGGTTTTTTAACTATAACTTCAATTATTTTGTCACATTACTTGTTTTTTATAATTATACATGTGAGTTAGCTGTTAACTGAAGACCTTATTTTATATATGCAGGGTGCTCCGAAACAACTCGTTCAAATTAATACAGATGTTAGAGAACATCAAAACAAATATATTTTGGTATGGAACATATTGTCCTTGATGCCAATTTCTGATGCTAGGGACGAATTATTCAGAAATAGTTTAACATGGTAATTACAATAGAGACATTCACAGGAACTGCTGGAATGCATTGCCATCAGCTTATATGTATGCAGTACTTTATCGGACCATTGATTGTTGTGTCTGTTTGAAGACTGCCGGGATGTCTGCATTGGTACTAGTAGCAAAGTAATTTTAGCAATGAGGTCATCTTCTGTTTCCACATTGTTTTCATATATCAGCGGCTGGATGTTCTCTACCACCTGTATTAATTTGAACAAATAGTTTCGAAGCACCCTGTATTAGCATTGGGCATGTTGCAGAAATTGTGGAAGAGCATGCTGTTTGGTTCCAGTATAGAAAAACTGAGAGTTGCATGAAAAATGGATTTCTTTTGCATAAACAGTATTATGTGCAATTTGTATAAGTTGGATTGTACTTCTACATAGATATGTGATCAGTTTTATTCTGAATTGAGAGAAATTAAATTTTCCTTCAGAAATAAATTAAGTGGTTTATGAAATAAAACAAGCGACATTATAAACAGTGATCTTAATATCACTGCCAGTCAGTCAGTCACTTGTTAAATAATTTAAGAATGTTCTCAATGTCATCTGTGGGTTGACCGAAGTTGTTTCCAGATCCTGGGCTCCTTTAGGCTTGGTGGATAGTTAGCATAGTTAGATTTCTAATTCAGCATTTCAAAGTTTATATCATATAACCACGGTTTTGAAGATGTAATCTTTTCACATGTAGCTAATTCAAGGTGTTATATGATGGGTTTAAGCAATTTGATGTCTTCTCCAATATTGTAATTGCTGATCTAAGTTATGTAAAATGGCTGGTTTTCTGTTTGTTTTTTTATTTCTGTGATGTTTTAGATGCTGTTCAGATTTCTTTATGTTTGTTCTATAAAGAATACATTGTAATCTTTGCAAGGAACTTTGTGTATGCATCATTTCATCTTGTGTGGTATTGAATTCGTAAGGAGTTTTTTTAATACATTTCGAAAAAACTGTATTCTTTTGTGGATCACTCTTATGTCATAGTATTTGAAAATCTTTTCAAACTTCTTGTAAGATCTAGTGTGAATGGTGAGTGATTAGACTTAAAATTCACCAATTAATCCATAAAGTTAAAAAAATGGAATAAACAATTGGTAAAATTTTCTACCTAATGTAATTGAATTGAATCATCAGTAAAGATAATTTGGGATTATCTCCATACTTTAAATAATTCATTTTATAGTATTGGATATGAAACTGCTGATTTATAGAATGAGTTTTCTTTTCAGTTATTGTTAACTTGCAGGGTGCTGAGTTGAAGTACTGAAAGTGTTGTTTTGTTTCTGATACAGTGGAGAGCTTCCTAGTTCAAGCGACACTGTTGACAGTAACAAAGATTCGCTGAAGAAAAAGAAGATAAAGAAAGTTAAACGTGTGCGGCAGATGAAGGGGTATAATATAAATGATTCATGTAGTTCATCCTAAGAGGATTGTAGCTAGATTTCAGAGGAATTACCCAGTTGTAAAAAACACAAATAAGTAGTTATAGTCAAACTTCAGTATTTACCCAGTGCTAGTATGATATAGGTGATAAAAATATAAAATACCCTAAAGTTAATTAAAGTGCTCTAGTATCTGTACTTTAGTATCTGTGCTTTTTGCATTATCAAGTTTTTCAATCAGTATTCTAAAACAAGTTTTTTTATAATCTTCCAAACATATAAAGCCAACAATTAAGACTAAAAACTGGCATTATACACAAACTTTTCTAGTTAAATTAAGTAACTTTGAAACATATTGTGGTGGCTTTTGTCTCCAGCTTCAGCAGAGATGAGTAAATATCTGCTAAAGATGAAGGCAAAAACCACCAGAACACCGAAGTAAGTTACTTAATTTACTAATGAAGTTTGAGTGTGGTCCTAGGTTTTACGCTTAAGTGATTAGTTACTTCACTGTGTTTTCCCATTAATGTTTTAAAATAAAGCCATGTCATTTTGGAGATACAGTATAACCTTGCTAGCAGGAACTCGCTTGAGACGAATACTCAGTTAATGCAAAAAAAATAGTGGCCTTGGCAGAAATACATTTGTTCTTATGGGAAGTTTTATCAGCTAACTTGAATTTCGGTTAAGATGAAGTATGAACCCTTTTTCAGTCCCAAGAATAAATAAATTTCATTTTAACACAAACTTCCAGTATTACAGTACATATTTTAATTGTTAACTATTACTTTCTCTACATACGATGTACATAGTTTATAAAGAAGGTAGTGTAATACACCCAAAAATTTGATACTGAGAATTCACTGGAAATATACGTTTTGAGACCCTCTGAATAAAAAAAAAGCATTTTTAGAAAAAGGTCTGTATGTGTGTGTGTGTGTGTGGGGGGACCACATAGCTCAAAAACTAAAAGACTGTTAAATACTGTACTTGTTATTTAAGTTTTATCATCTTCCAAGGATGCCACACCAAGATTTTCAAGAAAAATCCCTCCACCCCAAACTACCCTTTACATGGAAAAATGTTTGAAAATTTTGTTTTTCTCAAAAATGGCTTTAAAGATTTTGATTAAAATACTGTATATTAAAGTTATTCACAACACAAATAAAATGTAGGTATATTTTGAATTTTTTGGGAATATCCTCTGAAGAGCACTTTATTCTGGTTGATTTTTGCAGAATTTTGTATAACTAGTAAACCGCAAAAGATAGACTTAAACTTACTACACAAAAAGTGTAGATCTAGTTAAAATACGTAATTTATGTCATAATGCATTTTTGTTGTAGAGTCGACGGTTTCCAAGATATTCCTTGTTATTGGTTTCAATTTTAAGGGAAATGTCCGTTTTGCTTTTGTTCTACTCCTGCTAAGCAAAGAAGCCAATTTCAATGACATCACATAACAATTGCTTTTAAAACATTTGAGTTGCACTTTAGCATAGCTCATTCCTTTAGTCCCCTTCTACTTATAAGGAACTAAATAATAAGTAATACTGCTAATGTACATTCTTGATTAGTATGGTGTAGAAAAAAGAATAATCTTTGTAAGAAGTCTATTTGTAGAACATTTAGAGAAAGGCATGTGAGTGCTACACAACAGATATTTTTCCAAAATGAATGCAAGAAATGTAACTACAAAGCTAACTACCTTTTGTTGACTCATTTTTAATTGCAGCTACAATTATCACCTCAACAATCACTGTGTATGGTACATTGAAATATTGAAATTCAGTAATATGTGCATTAGCATTTAGAAACATATTTAATGCTAGGTGTTCTTTTAGTCAACATTGGATCATAGCCAAATAGAGTTAGAATACTGAGTAAAAATCAACAAACTGTAGCATGCAAAATATGGCAAAGAGGAAACCAATAGCTCTAAATGTACAGGTAAAGTTTAAGATTTTAGATGAAGTGGGCTATGGTACAAAAAAGTACGCAATTGCAGAGCAGTTTGGAATTCCCAAATCTGCTTTACCCACGATAATTAAGAATTAATAAAAAAATGATTAATGCTGCTGCATCAGGTTCCAGAAACAAATCTAAACAACTTGCGTAACGTTAAGTGTGAAATCATGACATTACTGCTAGAGTGGTTCAGTTTGGGTTTACAGATGCTATAGTTACAATTGATTATGAAATTAAAAGATATTGTCATACCCGTGAACATTAGTGAAGCACTCTTGAATTTTTTCCAAGTAAGTTGTGCAATTTTGAGTACTTGTACTTTTACAGTTACTTTCTAGTGTTATAATTCTACAGTAATATAAAATGATTGGCACTGTAGGATTTACACATTACTATAATATGTACTGCATACATATTTAAATCTGTGTTTTTCACAAAGACATTTTTTAACAAACTGTTGTTCTTTCGGTCCCTTCAAATTCATGTTAACGAGGTTATGCTGTATAAAGTTCTGACCAAACTACAGAATGAACGGACAACCTAAGTGCTTTAGGCCTCAAACTCATTTGCACATTCTTAGCATACATACACTCGTTCACACCTGTTCTGTAACCTCTGGTTAAAATTGCTAACTGAATGCTTTGTGCCATTTGGAATTCTTAATACCATAACCAAATCATCCTGTTGAGAGGAAGAAAACCATGTTTAATAATAACCAGAGCCAAGACCAGTAATTACCACTAGCATTGCTACTATTATTGGCTGAAATAGTAATGGATTTGGAAGCTCATAATATGAATTCTGGAAGCAGATAGCTTAAAAAGAATGCTGTTTCATACACTGTGAAGAGAAACCATAGATAGATATGCTAAGTGTAATGTATAAACTGCATATTTAGAATGCAACAGAACTCATAATACTGTATGTATCCAAATACAAGGCGACTCCCCATTTTTCAGAACTTAATTTTGGAATTTGGCATTATCTATATAAAAAAAAGACATAACTTATGTTTATATGAAATTTAAAGGTTTGCCATATATTTTGAACAAATTATGGACACTTAAGCTAAATCCCTTATTTATTTATTTTCTGTTTACGTAATTTGAACTTAATGCAGAAATTCACGTTGTGAGCAGTTGACTAAGAGGGTGGTGGCTGCAGCGTAACTAATGAAGGTGATAGATATGATTTTGTATTTAGACAACATACTTAATATAACACATCGTAAATGATTTTACCTAATTTTAATTTGCGCAGAAATTCACATTGCGAGCAGGGGAGAGACGGGGAAGGGAGAATGGAAATGTGCCAGTATGTCTGTTTTCAGTGGGGACATAACAGCTTAGCTGTAACAAATTATGGATGCAATTTTCAATTAAGACAACACACTTAATATAATATATAGTAAAACATTTTACCTAATTTGAATTTACCTGCAAATTCATGTTTTGTGCAGGATAGACGGAGAGGGGTGTGCAGAGATGTATGGAAAGTGTGCCATGGTAGCATATTCAAGCTATGGATGGTAGAAAATGACAATTGCTGCAGCGGCGAGCGTGCAGTTGTAATGATGATTATGGAACCTATTTTCTATTAACTAAACAATATGTTTAGTATAATATATCGTAAAATGTTCACCTAATTCAAATTTACAGTAAATTCACATTGTGGGCAGTACAGAAGAAATGGGAGAAACTGGAAATGTATGGGTGGAGGAAAAATGGAGTTTTATTTATGGACGTTCTTTAGCTGCTTTGGTTCTCAGCATCCCATTCTATAATGGGCATGAAGTACCGCTTAATATGGGCAGAGAGGAAATGGGCAGTTAACCTCTCTCTTTCTGCTTGTCCATTGACATACAACCACCAGTAGAAAGGAAGTCCTCTAATTTTAATTTTATTTTAGTCTGGAAGGAGAGTAATCTTTTTTGGCAATAGGCTCATAGGCCTATCAACAGCTAATTTTTGGCATAAAATGAAACACTCAAAATCTGTGACTTTGGCAATAATCTCTACCATTTCTCCCGGGCTAAGTTTGAAACTTGGTTTTTCTGCGCATGATATTCCAAAAACATATATAGTGAATGAAAGACAATCCCCCAGTTCTGAATATTTATACTTTAGAAGAAAACATTATCTTATGTTCAGATAAATAAGGTCCTTAATTTCAGCACTGGTTGGAGATTATTACTAATGAAAGTTACTTTTAATATTTTGCTATTACTTCAAGGAAAGCATTATTTGCATTACTTTGCAACAAAACGCTTAAATGTCAAACCAGGAAAGATTTTATTTTATCTTTTTAAGCAGATAAGACCCATAATATGAAACCACAGAATTGCTAAGAGCATCCTATGAGTGTATGCTTGTGCAAAAAATGTGTAAAAAGTTGCTTTTAATACTTGTATTTCTTAAAAGAGAAATACAACATTTACGTGGTAGGGGTAAAAATTTGCCTATTTGTTTACTTTTGAATGACATCAGCATCGTTTATGTTATGCCCTGCGGGGCAACCTTTCATCGTGAAGTAATGTTTGTCATTTGATAATTCCCCAGAGATTCTGTAATCAAGCTGTAACATTTAATTTCTGCCATTCTAATCTCAAAATTTTAGCCTGGAAGAAAGTCTTATAACCCATAACTTTCACTCTCCTACACATCTGATGCCAATGTAAACAATTGCCAAATTTCAGGCAAAATTTCTAAAGTGATTTCCTTGAAGCTAAAAGTTTGAAACTATAATTTTAGAAAATGTGTATATACAATGCACCAAAATTTTTATCTAAGTGGCTGGAGATTATTATTGAATACTATTTTATTATGTTATCTTTTCAAGTTATGCAAATACATAATATGGCCATGTTGCTCTCCAATTCTTTTTTTGTAGCTTATCAGCCTTTAACCTACTTGGTCATATCGGATGATGGATAAAATTGGTGAAATTATGCTCAAATGATCTTGGGGTCCATGGAGCTTAAAGTTGCTCGACATTCATCTTCTCAGGATAAGAGAAAACCCCGAAAACAATCTTATACGTGTAACTCACCCTAAGTGAGATTCGAACTCACGACCTGTTGAATTTGAGGCAGACACGCTACCACCACACTACTCAGGCAGGCTTCAATTCTTTTGCGTTACTAGCTGGAGTGTGTCTTCCACTTTTAATTATAGGATGTTTCTAGAATATTTAACTTATACAGTGCCTTTGTTTTATGACAAAGCCATGGATTGTGCAAATGGATGCTCCACATACAGTCTACTACATTGCAGGGTTTTCTGTTCTATAACTCCTGCATTGCTTACCCAGAGTGTTAGTAACATATATGTAATGAGTGGTAACATGTTATAAGTGTTATTGAAAGTGATATCCATTTGCGCAAAGGCATTCTTGATATCGTCTGATGAAATTAACATTCACTGCATAAGTATCTTATTGGTATATTTTCTGTTATATATATATATAAATCAGGAAGCTCATATCTACATTTACTTTGCTACTTTCTTTTAAGTCAAAGCTTATATGTAGGGTCATTCAAAGCTTTTAGAAAATCCTATCCTTAAACTTGCTCCCCCAAATCAAGTAATGAACAGACTCATACTTAGCATTCTCTTTTTGCTCATCATATAATTATTGTTGTTTAATATTGTCCTAAGCTTAGATGTATTATCCATTTTAGAATTCCTGACATGCTTCATATAAGAGAACTGGTACATTTTCTTCAACATTCAAACCCTTCTACCTCCAATAGATACTCTAACATTTCCCTGTGTCATCATACTCTCCATGATGAATAGATTTAAAAGAAAATGCAAAATATGTGCAAAAATGAACAGGAGGTGAATGGCAGGTTTTCTCAAAATGCATTTTGAGACATGAAAGTTTTGCTTCAAGTTTTGGAATACTGCATTTTGTAATATGTGCTCACATAAAAACAAATGACCACTTGCGTCTCACCAAAACGACCCAAGTTCAATCCCAAGCAATCGCTTGTGGAATTTGCAGGAGATAAAGCAGCGCAGGGGCAGGTTTTATTTGGCTTTCCCCACTATCGCATTCCACTGATGCTACATCTTCATTCCATCATCAGTGGCATCGCCTGCAGTGCCATCTGCAGTAAAAGCAGACATTAAATACTATAAAAAAAAAACAAAAAAAAAACAAAACACATGGACAATGAAAGTAGTTTTGAAGTAGCCAGTTAAAGTCAAATGCATGGCGTAGAATTAAGCCCACACATTACTTAGTTGCTCTTATGACCATTTTTTCTGCAAAAAGCAGTTTCCTATTTTGCTAATTATTTTTCTTATATGCTGTAAACTAAAGCATGTAAAATCAGCCCCAAGTACTAGACTGCTCATTGTCACCCACCAATTGCCATCTATTTTTGCGACTACATTTTGTATCATCTGCACAAAAGGCATTCCAACTTGATTAAGATGTGTGAAGTAAATATCTCAGCAAGATGTATCCTCTTCAAGAAAGAATCGGAATAGTGGAGACATATGCATCTACTGGTTCATTTAAGGAAATGCAGGACAGTTTTGGAAAGAAGTTTCCTGGCATTTTCATACCAGCAAAGAGCAGTATACAGGATTTGGAGACAAAGTGGCATAGTACAGGATCAGTTCCAAATACAAAAAAGAATCAAGCCCTTTTCATTCGTACACCTGCTGTGATCTTGGATATTCGAGCATGAATGATCCGAGTTCAAAGAAGTAAACATGTAAATTCTCACAACAAGTGAACATTTTGCTTAGGTCTTGTCAGCATGTTTTGCACCATATAGGGACGGAGCCCTGCAAGGTGACATATGTCCAAGAACTGAAGGAGAAAATACAGCAAAATATGTGAATTACTGTGTAACTGTCAAACAATTGAAAGTGAAATATAGGATCTGCTGCTGTATTTCATAACTAATGAATCCTGGTTCCATGTGATAGGACAGAGAACTCCCAGAACACCAGATACTGGTCAACAAACAATCCCGTTACCTCTTCATGGTAAAAAATTGGAGTTTGGTACGGTGTGTCAGCAAGTCAGATTGTGGGTTCCATATTTTTTGAACAGTCAATACTGATGGGCATGTGTGAGTCTATGAGTAATTTTAAGCACAGTTGACCCCCAATGAACATATACATGCCGTCTTTCAACAGGATGGGACAATCTGTCACACTTCACATAAGTCAATCTCATGAATTCATGTAAAATTCACAGAAGAAAGGTCTGTCAGCAAATGATTGTGGTTGCCATGTTCGCCGGACCTAACTGTGGGGAAGTCTAAAGGGAAGAGTGTATGCCAATAACCCAAAAATGTTAAAGATTTGAGGGACAGTATTCGTAATGAAATTTTGAGAATTGATGTGGCAGAGTCACACAGAGTATATATTAATGTGTTAGGGCATGTGCAAAAGTGCATTGAGGCTGCCATGGCTGAGTGGTTGGACCACGTGACTCTCACCAAGATGGCCTGGATTCGATCCCAGATTTGTGGTAGACAAAGCAGCACTGGGGCAGGTTTTCTTTGGGTTCTCCGGTTTCCCCTGCCATCACATTCTACCGTAGCTCCATCTTCATTCATGTATCATCAGTGTCACTGCCTGCAGTGCCATAAGTAGTTAAAGCGGGCATTAAACACTACCAAAAAAAAAAACATGCATTGAAGCACACTGGGGTAATTTTCAGTGTCTAATGTAGTGTCATGTAAAAGACAAGATCAATGTGGTAATATAGACCATTAGCTTATATGTTATTTATTATTGAATTATTACATGTTCATTTATTATTATATCTGCTCATGGCAGGCAACAATTCATACTTAAACGGCAGGCAAGCAGTCTGTATTCAGGGCTGGTTTTTCATGCGCCACTCTGCAGTAAATTATAAAATAAGATCAAGTTGAGTATGTTTGTGTTTTCAAATGAGTTTGAGAGTATATCCAAGTTAGATTGATTACTATAAAATCTTTTATGTATATAGTGTTAACATAAGGATGTAATATTAGTGAATGCATTAGATCAGGGGCTTTTCAAGATAAAACAGTTTTGAATTACTTAGAGAGTGATCAAAAGAAATTGTGAATCTTGCTGCTATACATGTTCTATATACTTAAGAGTCATATAAATGAGAGATAGGATAAGTGACTGTCAAAAATTATGTGATGATAATTATCAAATTATTATAATGATAAGGAAACTACAATGATACCTATCATGTTATTTGTTTCTTTTTATTCTCTCAGCTTTACAGGAAAATCTATGGATATTTTTATCTTAATCTGTGGTACTTCATGCAAAATTTAGCAAGTTTTTACAACTAATTATAGTTCAATTATTTACTTACATAGTTAATCTGGTAAAATTATTTCCTAAAGTTACAATTCTCATTTGAAGTTAACAGTAGAGTATATCACTTTTAAAAATTTGCTGTAAACACAAAAGTTTTGTAAATATGACCAATGCTATACTGTTTTTCTTCTTCAATGTAGAGTAACAGTGTCTATTAATACTCTGTCCAGCAAAAGCAATAGCAGCCTGTGACACTTATGTAAATTGTTATGGTATAGAGAAGGGTACAAGGGACACCATTATTGCTTAAAGTTATTTGTATAGTGATGTAAAGTTCATTAATAATTGTTGAGAGATATCTGAAGACCAATTGATTGTAATTACTGGAAATAGAACAGACTGTAAGGCATCTCAATTGAGCAAATGTCCAATATTCTGCATGAAAAAGTAGAAAATGAAAAAGCTGTAGATGTGTGTTGCAATTGCTGACTGTTGATCAAAACTGTTTGGGGAAGCAAATTTCAATATGTCACTTTTTAATCACTCTTGCACCTCTTTAGAAATGTAAATGAAACAAGACAGAGACAAGCAGCAGTCAAAACAATAGACAAAGCCTGGTGAAAGTGTGCCAAAGAAGGGGAAAATTAAAATAAGAACTATAGCTTTCCTGGCGACGTGTTAATTCAAAATCTTCTCGGGCTTCTAGCCAGGTAATAACTTGGCTTGACACCAACGTTTCGAAGAAGTGCATCTTCCTCGTCTTCAGTTCACCCTGAAGACGAGGAAGATGCACTTCTTCGAAACGTTGGTGTCAAGCCAAGTTATTACCTGGCTAGAAGCCCGAGAAGATTTTGAATTAAGGGGAAAATTGTTTTGTCGGCTGAAAGGTCATTGACCATTGCTTTTTTTTTTATGGTTCCCAGGACCTAGATAACTTGGAAAAATTATTGGAGATTATTTTATCTCATTGTTGGACCGTTTGAAACATGCTGAATTAACTGAAATAGACAAAATTGGCACATACAGGAGCACTCTGCCACCAGAATAATGTTACAGTCTACATAATAGCAATCACAGTGACCAAAGTTCATGAACAGGCTTTGAATTGATTCCCCATCCACCATGTTCTCCACATTTAGCCCCGTTGACTTTTTCTTTTTTCCAAAATTGAAGATTTGGTTGGGTGGGAAGAAACTTTCATCAAATGAGGAAGTGATCATCATTGTCAATAAGAATTTGCAGATGGAATGAAAAATTATAAACTTGTTAGGCCAAGTGTATAGAAATGGTGGAGACTTGAAAAACAAAATATATTACAAAAAATAATTTTTACTTACATTTTTACCAAACTTTTCAAATGAGCCTCCTAGGTATTTCTAGATATTTATGACTTACTGATAGTCTTGAAAACAAAGAGAAAGGAACCAAAAGATCTTTGAAGTGCTGGAAGGGACAGCTTGTTAAATCAAAATGCTAGTTTGATGTATGTTGAGTGAAGAATGTTACGTAATACTTGCTCAAGAGCTTAAGATCTTTAAAATTACATTTTAAATATAATTTTAATTTATATATATTTTACATATATTATGAAGTTTTTCAATTTGCTGAAATTTAAATCTCCTCCATATAGTGGATAATTATTTTGTGATTTAATTTCAGGTCGCAGAATGAAGCATTAAAGAAGGAAATTTTGGATCAGGAAAGAGGTCTTAAGAGCCAAATATCCTCCCTAGAGAAGAAAGCACATGAGAACTGGGTAGGTAAAACTCAAAGGTTTCACATTAAATAAAATTTTCAAGATAGAAAATAAAAATATATACTATGTTGATAAGCATAAGATTGAATCTTTATTCTGTGGTTGTGATAGCTTGTTCATGAGGTGAACAAATATCTTTAACCCTACATAATATAGAAGATAGAGGTCAAAGAATCGTTAGCTTATCCTGTGTATGATCTGATGAATTTTTTTTCAAAATGGTAGTAACCCAGAAGTGAGATAGCTGCAGTTGTGATTACCTAAAATTAATCTTGTTTAGGAGATTATTAACCCAGGAATTATAGTAGGCATTAAATGTTCATATATTCTATTCATGAAATGGTATCCTAATCTCATTCACATTTGGGGATAAAATTTTGAAGCCAAAATCCCTCTCCAATTTTGAAGATGCAAGCACCTAGCTCTCTTGCAGCAGAGCTGGGAAAATATAATCCTAACCAACATTTATAAGTCTTGAAGGTAAAGGTTATACATTTAACATTTCTATAAGTCACAAGTCTCAGAGGTGCATTCCAGCCTTCTTCTGAAGGCCTGCATGCCAGATTGAAACTGATTCTTGTTTAGTTATATAGGTTCTTTAGAAGTGTTTTCCAAGCTATAGCCTTCTAATTGCATGTTAGCACCAGAGGGGACCTCTAGATGGCCAGCCCAGTAGTTTTATGTAATTTATCAGTGCTAGACTGCTTCTGAATGTTATCACTGAAGCGCCTCCAATTTTCATAAAGCATCCTTCTAATCTCCATTTTATATAACCTGTGGAATAGTTTGTATAAATCCTAGATGACTCTTATTAGCCATATTCAATTATAAATGCAGCATTTGTGTTTTTTTATCTTTATGGGTTGCAAATACAAATTCCATCTAAGTTTTTCCCTGCCTATTTCTTTTGAATGAGAGAGCAGTATAGACTATAGAACTACAGACAGAGATCAAGGGTTCATGAGAAACTTAGTGAATAACTCTGCATTACCTATCTTGATCTAAGATCTGTTCCTGAGCCACCTTCCAGGTCTTCCTGTCAAAGGGGATATGCCTTGATTGAGTTGTGAAGATTCCATACATACCCCCCAATCCTTCCATAGGATCTAAGGACCCCAAGGTTAAATCTAGGGCTGCCTTCTTCTGAGAAGTCACAAAAGTCGAAATACCCCTTTTGTTTAAGATATCAAGGTTGGTTGTGCTCAAACCTCAAGCAATGTTTACTCCCTCACATTGATGTCTGTGCTTCCCTAAATACTATGATAAGCATTGGAATCATAACCAGTCATTAAGTTAACATTTCTACTTCTACAAAATAATACAAGATTGCTGAACTCCTGAGAAGATGGAGATACCTCAGAATCATGTGGGAAATAGAGCACTTTATCACTTATTTAGGCAGTCTGCTTCTCTTGTATCACTAGGACTGCCAGCAGATCCTTGTCCAAGTTTGGCAGGGCCTAAGTGTTGCTTTGTTTTGTCTCAAAATGCAAGCTCTTGATTTTTTATCAGCAGAAGCGCTGAAAATAAATTATAGTCTCATAATCTGCCTTACCATGGCCAAGGTTTCTAGAGTATGGTGAATTCTAAGTTTTGCTTCATTATGCTAATACATGTTACTGTAGAGGGAGTAATATTTTTTTGTAAGTTAGCTTGAATGAAGGATATTATTAGAGCTCATCCTTAGACGTAACATTGTGACTGGAGTCCAGTCTTCTTTACCTTTCTAAAATGGCACCAACCAGGGTGAAAACAGCTTGGATCATGCTACAGAACAGTTTAAAACTCAGTCACAATCCACAACTTAAAACAATACAGACCCCTTTCAACTCTGCCTTGCAGTTGTAGATCTTCTACTGTTTGATAGTAATTCCTTGGATCTGTCTCTCTAGCCTTTGGAATAGAATGCTTTTTCTCCATCAGTGCCTGAGAACCAGGCCATGAGTCCTTTCTAGGTTGGGAGAGTATCTAGTTCCACAGTTTTGAGCCTAGCCCTCCCATACCTTCATTTTTGTGTAATGGTTCTCTCCATGATTGTCGTAGACCACAAATAGAGCTCCCTTTGCCAGGTAGCAGTCATTGAACCTAAGAACAGCCCTCCCTTTAGGGGAGCTTGTCAATAAGTCGCCAATGATTGCCTATAAGGTTTCTGTACTGCTCCATTAGCACAACCTGGGAGAAGCTTGTTCCACAATGACCAGCTAATCCCATACTGGGCTCATAACTGTGAGGCCAAACACGTCTTGCCTTTTTGGCCTCTCATTTTCTTTAGATGGAGTATACCTTGGCCTGGTTGTTAGTGAGATGTCAGAAGGACCTGGTTTAGGTTCATGTGGGGCTTTTGGGTTTCCTAGCCCTCCCTCCCTCCTCCTCCTCCTCCTCCTCCTCCTCCTCCTCCTCCTCCTTTCAGCACCACACTAATTCTTTGGCTTAAGTTTTAGGAAATAACCTCATGGGCCAGTATGCCTAAACTATATCTGTTCTCAGCATCCTTAGAACTGATTCTTTGCCTCTCTGGAAGATTATAGTCCATCTCCATTGGAACACTCTGGTTAGTCAGTTCCCCTTCTGGAGTCTCCACTACATCCAATTTTGTGTGTGTATGTATACACCAAAGTCCCCAGTGAAGCTCTCCAGATTAATGGTTATAGAAACATCTACCTATATTGGTCCTATGAGTAGCTAGGGATTGCTCAGGTAGAGCCCTGGAGTATCTGGATAAGACGATTAAGAGGTTGTCAGGTATCCCAGAGGTTCCATTAATTAGACATCTCCCGTGTGCCATGCACCCCTTCAGCGTAGGTCACATAGTGCCTTAGGGTTGGGGAGTTTGTTCATGGTTTCCTTGGAGTAAACCTGCTTAGTGTGTTGGTAGCCAACTGATATGACTGACCAGGCCCAGCCATTCACCACCCTCTTATCATCTGGTAACCATTCATGGTCCAATTTTAGGTTCTTGCAGGAAGTTTTACCACCCCATGTAAACTGCGAGACTGTAAAGATTTATTGGGTGCAATATGAGATTAGCTTAAAAAATATTGTAATGTGTTGTTGATTTCAGCTGGGATGTTTAGTAAGCACATAATATCAAAATTGTTTCATGCATCCAATGGCCATAAAATTATTTATGGAAGTTGAAGTAATATGTAAATTCAAAAATGTTTGGTTAAAGTTGAAAAGCAAAAGCATTCTTTTTTGTTTTCTGAAGCTGTAGATAGTAAGCAATTTATCATTTATTTTGTATGTTTTATTCATTTCCAAAAATAGCACTGAATAGCACCATGTTTTTAGATTGCAGCCAGACAGGCAGAGAGGAAATTGGAAGAAACTAAACAAGAGGCAGGGCAGCTAAGGAACAGACTGACTGTTGTGGAGAAAAACATTACAAACGTATCTAAAAATGGGGAAACTGCCATAATGAATGACAGTAAGTGGAATAATTATATAGCAAACTTGTTTATGTTTATAATTTTTGTTTTTTAAATTTATTTGTACCAGCTCATCACAAGATTTATATGGTCTGGTACAAACCCAGGTTCTATCCCAAGACATAGTACTATAATTGAATACCTACCGGAAAAAACGTTGTAACCCTCAAAATGCAAATTTTTCAGGAGAGAATAAAAACAAATAAATTAGCAAATTGTTTGTGAATACTTGTTCTATTACTGGTCATTAGATAAAAGATGAAAGGCACGCAATGTTCATGTTTGCCAATATAACTTCATACATGCCTTACTCTTCCCACATACAACGTTTATATGCGAAAATCCAGCATTCTATAAAAGTGACGGTCACAACGTTTTTGCTGGCAGGTATTCAATTATGATACATCCATATTTCCAGCTTTATTTATTTACCCAATCCATTTCATTTTTATTTTTAATATACCTTCAGTAGAATTTCATTTGTAAATACTCTATATAACTCCTTTATAAAATATTAACTAGTCAGAGTAAAACTGTTCATTTCCCCTGAATTCATAGCATAGAACTGTTTAAAGTGTGCCACCCCTTTTCTTGGCTGTACAACCTCTTGAATATTTCTTAATAACCTCCCACATCTATTGTGCATTGCCTGATTTTAATTTTAAATTTGCTTACACAAGTATTTGAATTTAAACTTGTATAGTTTGGTTTAGATTCTTTATGTACAGCACCATCTTTTTGTATCTTTAGTCATTTTGGAGTACACAGGGTGTTACAGATGATTTCAACCAACAAACTTTTGGAGATTGCAGAGAAGTGTTAGGTGAACATTTTGATATAGGAACACTTATGGTCTTTGAGGTCACAGTCAGTTGCAATAGATCAAAATCAAAAACAAGCCAGTGTGTCACAGATAAAATCTTAACTGAGTTGCTGTTAACTGCAGATAATTGTAGTTATGCAAAGTGAAAGGCAGGATAGCCGATTGTAAAATTACAAATACCATAGAGTAGTTCGCATGTTTGATAGCTCAGAGGTCCAAATCGCAACAGGATTATTTATTTTTTATGCATATTTTGATTGATGTATCATGCAACACCAAATATGATCCATTTTATTTGCTGACCAGTGTTGTTTAATTTAATAAAGGAAATAATTTTAAAGAGCAATGGATGCCAAATCTTTGTTTATGGGTGCAAAAGGGTGGTACTAGAGAAAGAAAAGACAACATTAAAGTCATGTTCTCATTCACCTCAGCACCGAGGAAATATAAAGAAGCATTACAGAAATAAATTTGTTATTCATTAATAAAAAGGAAATGTGTATGCTGTAAAGTGTTTCCATTATCTGCACATTCCATGTAAACATTCAGAAACAATAAGGAAATTGATTTTTGTTTTTACTCCCCTAATTTGGGGTGATGCAAAGAATAAGGAAGAAGATGAACAAATAAGGAGGGAAAACCAGTTATTCACACCTCAGAATGCTCAGAATGGAAGAAATTTCAGTATAAAAAAGGAGAAACTAAATTTAAAATCATTATTCACATTGCAAGTTAAAGATATAAAAATAACCAAGCTTCTTGTTCATGCCTCAAATTGGAAGACATGTAATAGCAAAAGGAAGAAGAAGAAGAAGAAGAAGAAGAAGAAGCAGGAGGAGGAGGAGGAGGAGTCCTCAAATAGACAAAAAAATGAAAGCAAATTACTTTCTAGAAAAGGTGAACTAAGAAATTGTTCAAAGTGACCCAGCATCCACACAGAGTCTGCATTTTTTAATAAATCTGTTGATATCCTTTCAAAGATGCCTGGAGTGTTACAAATTACATCACATACAGCAAATATCCTCCCCAGCAAATACTCAAGAATTGATGGGAGTCTCGTACTTGAGACTCGTAATGTGTTCCTACGAAAAATAATCAGGGAAATTGGTCAAGTACAATCAGTGCTGCGTCCCCTCCAACATCCTGGAAACGTGTTATTTAATTGGCCTCTGACATTCCTGTCAAAATGAGCAGGAGCTCCATCATGCTGGAACCACATCTGGCATCATACATTAAGAGGGATGTCTTCCTGAAACCCAGGTAGCACATAGACTAGGAACTGGCAGTACACGTTCCCATTTAGCTGTGATGGAAGAAGGTATGAGCTGATTATGCAATTTGAAAGTATGCCAGCCCATATGTTGACTCCAAACATGAGCTGATAATTTCTTTCAACAATCACATATGGATTTACATCATTCCTGACATGGTTGTTTATTTGGTTTAATGTCATTCCTTCCCTTGTGAAACAACACGCATTGGTAAAGAGCACTGGGGGAAAAGATTTTGGCTGTTCCAATGCCACTCAGAGATCTAGTTACAAACTGCACTTGGGGAACATAGTCAGCTGGTGTAAAGCCATGTACCTGTATCACTTGCCATACACTGAAATGATTTGTTCCCATAGTATGTGCGATAGCATGGGTACTGGTTGAATGAATCCTTTCAAGCACCTCTTCCTCGAAACCTGGTGTGCGATGGATTCATCTTGCACTGGCCTTAGGCCTATGCGCAGTCAGAGATCATGTTTCCTGCAGGTGCTGGTGAATAAACTGTAAGACAGAATGATGTGGTTGGTATCTGACTGCATAGAGCCATGCTGTATGTGAATTTCCTCCTGCCTCCCCATAAACAAAATGCAAATCATCTAACTCTGAAAAAGAGTATTCCATGGTTGTGATATGAATAACTCAGTTCCAGTAGCAGATAGAGCAGTAATGCGCCACTTGCTCTATTAGTCTGGAATGACCTTGAAAGTATGCATGAGTAGCTATTGGGGCACATTCACAAACCTGATACCTGCTCATTAACTCATGGTGCAACGCATGTACAAGCAAATGCAGTGATGAATAAAAATTGGGTTTACCCCAAATTTATACCATTCACTTGATTTGCGGAAAAAATTTACAGCTTGAATGTGGTTTGAACCCTGCACAGTGTAATTGAAAGCATAGCACACTACTGATTGTGCCAATGCAGACGAGTAATCTACCTTGAGTAACAGTATCAGAAGTAGTAAAGTACATTCGCTATTAGTCTGAAAGTATTTTTAAAATATGCATTCACATCCACATACCTGATACCGGCAAACCATGTACAGAAAGAACAGAAAGATTTTTCCTTCTTCCTATATAACATGTTAATTGCTCTATTGCTGTACATAAGGAAACTTCTCTCTATAATTTGTACAGTTTTTCTTAATGTGAAACTGGAGCTAGTGGTATACTGGCCCTTGCTGATGGAACATTTTTGTCAGAATAGCAAAGTTCATAGCTTCGACATTACCACATTGGTAGGTATTTTCATGCTTGGGGGGCAGAAAATAAGTATTTTTGAACAGAAAGAAGCACCTCGTGTTTATTCAGTCTTTATGTATGTATAATTATCAGTATGAGTATTCCAGTAAAAAATCTTTACTTAACTGCAAAGTTTGTCACACACCATAGGTGTCCTATCTCGGTGTGATCCTAAATTATTCCTCTGTAACCCCTGCAGGGTTGTTGGTTGAATTCTATAATACCCTGTATACATATATCATTTTATTTTTGTAGGGTAATGATGGTGAGATTCTCATTATTTGCTTGAATTTTAAAGCGCTTATACATGTCTCATATGGGAAGTTCCAATCTTTTTATATCTTTTGTTTTACTCCTGGTCATGCAAAAGAGAGCTGAATTTCAATTGCATTACATAGCAACCAGCTTTTAAAAATTCTGATTATTACTTTAGCCCAATACTTTCCCTTCTACTTATAAGGAACTAAGTAATAGTATTATTTCTGTTAATGTTTATTTTGATTAGCAGGAAGTAAATACAAGAATAATCTTTTGTAAAAATTGTTTGTTTGCAGAACAGGTAGAGAAAATTATGTGAATGGAATGCATCAGATTTTTTTTAAAGCAATTTTCCACAACTTCATTGATTAGCACGGAATTATACTAATTGTAATAATTGTAAAAGCTTGATATGAATTCTAAACTTTGAATTGGTTCTTGCTGAGGCTTTCTCTCACATTGCTCTTAGAAGTTTTAACTGTCTTAGTGACATGTAAAAGATGCTGTAATTATTAATGATAATTGAAAACCATGGATTTAGAAATAAATTGTTTAACCACTCTTACACATTGAAATTATGCATTAGTTGACACATCGCTCTGACCTTCATTTACTTTGCTAATATTATGTAAAACTATTTTGCCAGGCCATTGCCCACATTGATAAGTGGCTAATGTTGGACCTCATGGGTGCATTGGTTTGTTTCAATGACCTGGACTTCTGCTGATAACTCCAAGTTTGTTGTTCTATGTTCATATTGTTTTATGAAAACCTTTTTCCATACCCATAGCTCTTTGTGTCCTTTTACTGTTTTTAATAGTTCAATCATCTGTTATATATTGTGTTTTCCTCTAAAAAATTTGATGTGTTCCATTCACATGACTTTCTTTACATCTCTGTAACAAATGATTGTTAAAAAGCTTACTGTTCTATCTACATCATGCTAATCAAGATAAACATTAGCAGAAATGGTCTTATTACTTTTTTCTTGTAAGTATAAGGGAAATAAGGGAATACTTTAAGCTAAAGCTATAGCCAAATCTTTTAAAAGCTGGTTGCTACATGATTGAAGTTCCTTTGTTTGTATGGCCAGGAGTTGTCAAATTCCAATATGAGAAAAGTATAAGTATTTTAAAACTGAAACCAATAACAAGGAATATCTCAAAATAGTCAACTCCAGGGAAAAAAATGTATGTAACATAAAGTGTGTATTTTAACAAGCTCTACATTTTTTGTAAAGTAAGTTTTTGTCTATCTCTTACAGTTTACCAGTTATGCAAAATTCTACCACAATAAAGAGATCTTCAGAGGCTATCCTCAGAAAATTCAAGATATACATTTTATTTGTCATATAAATATCTATAATGTACAATATTTTAATCATACAGTAAATCATAATTTTCGAAAATTTTTCATGTAAAGGGTACTTTGGGGTTGGAGGATTTTCTTGAAAATCTTTGTGTCGTATGTTTGTGGGATGCTAAACTTGAATACCAAATTTGGTTTTTAACGGTGTTTTCATTTTTGAGCTAACAAATTTTGTTTTTAACAGTCTTTTCATTTTTGAGTGAGCACACACACGTGGAAATTTTTCTAAAAGGCTTTATTTGGATTCAGGGGGTCTCAAAACATATATTTCTGGTGAAATCTCAGTTCAAATTTTTGGTGTAGTACAATACCTTCTCTACATATTATGTATATAGCAGATGTAGAGAAAGTAAAAAGGATGAGATAATGCTGAACTATCTCTGTTTCAATGTTATGTTTCTCCAGTGTTCCAGTAGCCTGGTTGTTAGGTTAATCTTTGCAATCCATTTTGTTGATACTTGATGTCTTTTCTGGGTGTACATATTTTCCTTGTATTATAGTTTAAATAAACTTTTCAAACTGTAGTTGTTTATTGGATTTTATACCAAATTCATCAAACTTTTTTGAAACTTATTGTATTTTACTGGGGAAAACTTAACTTTTCTATAATATTTATGCTCTTCTGCAATTTCCATCAAGGCAGCATATTTGGATTTATTGATTTTTCCTGTCTACAGGCCTCCTCTTCAATGTTATTGCTCTGCTCTGCCTCTGAAGTTGCACAAAACCTACTGAATGAAGACTAGGGAGTTGATTACCCAAGAAAGGGTGCATGCATAGTACTTTTTCTGTAATTGTCAAATTCTAGACCGCTATTATTCCTGATTATTATAAATCTGGAAAAAAAAAAAAAACTTTTTCTTGTTTTCTTTTTCAGAGTAAACAGTATTTTGTGGGTTCAATAATTTGAAGGCATCATTTTTTTGAGGTTATGGTTTCTGGGTGTAAGCCGTGACATTGTTTCTCTGCAACTTATATTGAGCTTCTTCCATGGGCCACTCAACATAAGTTGCAGCGAAACATCAGCAGAGAGCAGTACAAAAAATGTCGCGGCCTACACCAGAAACTATAACCTCAATGAACTATGGCCATGGAAACCTGCAGATATATCATTTTTTGTTTGTTTACCTTAACTATTGTAAATACCATATTTATCCGAATACAGGATAATGTTTTTTTTTTTGTTTTCTTCAAATATTGATGATCAGAACTTGAGGGTCGTCTTACATTCGCAATATATGTTCTCTGAATACCATGCAGGGGAAAAGTAAGTTTCAAACTTTGTGGGTACTGCAGCAGTGGTGAAGCCTAGGTAAATAATATAGTTCACTGCCAAAGTCGTGACGTATGCAGCATATTTTGTGCATTTCATTTTACCCAAAAATTAGCTGTAAATGGACCTTTGAGCATTCTAATTGGAAAAAATATTACTCTGCGAGATGAAAATAAAATTAGAGGACTTCTTTTCACATCAATGGCTGCACGTAATGTATTGGAAGCTAACAGTTAAGCAGAAAGAGAAAGCTTAACTGTGCATTTCCCCTCATCCCACCCCTAAAGTACCAAAATTACCGGTTTCTTCGCTTTGCAAAGTTCATTTACATGGAAATTATAATTTATTAAAACATTATATTATTTTAAGTATGTTGTCTTAATAGAAAATAGTATCCTATTGATACAGCTATTCTATCGTCATGTTCTATCATAGCATACATTCCATACATCTTTGCATTCCTCTCTCCATCTCTCCCCCTCAAACCATGAATTTACATGCAAATTCAAGTTAGGTGGAACACTTTAGGATATATAATATTAAGTATTATGTCTAAATAGAAACATATCCATCATTGTTGTAACAGCTACGCTGCCACCACCGCTGCTGCCATGTTCTATTGTCACAGCGTACATTTCCGTTCTCTTCTGTTGTCCATCAATCTCATATCAATCATTGTTGTTACATGACACTGCCACCACTGCCAGATTATACCATCACACCCATACTGTACATTTCCATACTCCCTTCTCCTCAACTGCTCAAAATGTGAATTTCTGTGCAAATTCAAATTAAGTTAAAAAAAAAAAAAAAAGAATATATAAGTAACTTGATCAGCCTAAATGTCCATGAGTTTGATTAATATATTATATGACAAACCTTTAAATTTCATTTAAAAATTGAGTTATCATGTCTTCTCATATATGAAGATGATATGCCAAATTCCAAAATTAAGTTCTGAAAAATGGGGATCGTGCTTTATTCAGATAAATACAGTAAGTTTAAATCATTTATTGAATATAAATGGGAAAAATTTCAGTGTATATGTTTCAAAGCTGCTCATATATAAATTAACTCCCAGCGCTAACCTTCTTCTTATATGAAGAATTTCCCTTCAAAAATGGTTTAATTTGTGCAGGTGTCCATTAATTCAGAGTACTTTCAATTGTAATTTCTTTTTAGTTATGGTTGCAAATAAAGATTTCATAACAGGTTCTGTATCTGAAATTAGGTTTGCCTTACTAATTGTATAGAGTTGTCTAAGCTAAGCTTTCAAATTTTATCTGGAACCTTTTGTTAACTATCTACCAAGGTTATATGTCAGTGAATCCCTATAGTTGACAATGGTTCTCACCTTCAATCCAGGTGTTGTGTAACTTTGGGAGACCATTAGCATATTTTCTGATATGCTCTTGCATATTTTCACTAGTCGGTTAATTTGTTTAATATAATAAGAACTGAAGCTTTCCTGGCGACATTAATTAAAAATGTTCTCGAGCTTCTAATCAGGTAAAAATTCGGCTTGATACCAGCCAAATTTTTACCTGGTTAGAAGCCCGAGAAGATTTTGAATTAATATAATTCTTGAGAAGATCGTCTTTCAAGCTTTGTTGTATTTCTCCCTTTCCAACTGACTTTCACATATCCCTCTTTTATTTGCTTTCCATAAATTAATTTGAACAAGTACCTAAAGATTTGATGTGACTCAGGGCCATGAAGAACTATGTCAGACTTCACAGCTAAAATTTTGTGGGACTTGTAGATAAACAAACTACATCTGCAAGTGTCATGCAATTATTCCTGTAGCTCACGTTGAATCCTTTGTCCATTATGGGTAATGTTGAATTAAATCTCTTTCTGTTCATGAAAATTATTACTGTACTAGTAAATACAGTTTTAAAATAATTTTTAAATATGTTCATTACTTTTTTTCCCCCATTGAATGAAAACAAAAAGTTTAGTTACTTTTAAAACTATTTTTACTGACTTTTGCAGTCTGCAGATTCAGGATTGGCTTCCACTCTGTTGAATAAAATGATAGAAGTCTAGAACTTACAATACTGTATAATTTGACCCCCAAAAGCACAGTTACTTTTTATATTATCAGAGTGTAACTGATCAGAAAGCCAACAAACTCTTTAAGCGTGATAAAAATGTAATTAAGATGTATAAATTACAAAGTCTTTAAACACTGTCATGCTATTTAACAGTATATTAAAAGATAGATTGGATGGGTAAAGAAGAAAAAATTTCACCCAAGCAAAATGAAAAATGTTAACTTCATATTGGCATGGCTAAATTATATACACATTTTTTTTGTATTTATTTATTTCTACCCTCCCCTTGTATAGGACTGACACCCACCCTAGGACTTACAAATGGGGTACCTAGGGGTCAGAACCCTGTTGAGGAGTCGATGACACCTAACCATAGAATGGAGAACCTAGAATGAGTGGCCGGTCCATAGCCAATTATGAGCATGAGGAAGCGGATGATATGAAATGCAAGTGAGATGGATAATAGGAAAGATTATGATGAAGCAATTACTGGAAGGATTGGCGGGGAAACCAGAGGACCTGGAGAAAGCCCGCCCAGATACAGTGTCGTTCACCATAAATCCCACATGCAAGTGCTTGGGTTCGAACCTGGGCCACCTAGATGGGAGGCTAGTGATCTAACCACTCAACCATGGTGCCGCATGGCTAAACTATATTATATAATTTATTAATTATTTTTGTATTATTAAATGAGCTGCAGTTTAAATCTGCAAGAAATTTGTGTATATAAGCTTGAAAATAGTTTTGCAATAAATGAAGCTGGAAATAGAATAGATATTAAGCTCAAATTGATTTTGTAAAATTTCTCACAGTTTATATTTTGTGCTTCAAACAAAAAAATGATAAAGGAGAGAAAAGCACTCAATTAAGTGAATTAAGGGAGCAGTAACAAATATTAAGATTGTATTTTATACATTACATTAATGGCTCATTTAGCTTAAGTTTTAAAATCTATGTATTTTGGATACTTTCACTCCATTTTAACCTATGGTATTCCAGTATGGGGCATGTCCACAAATCTATATGCTATCTTTAAATTACAAAAGAAAATATTAAAAGTATTAAAGCAAGTTCCTGTGAAAACACCAAGCAAAACAGCATCTAAGGAATTAAATATCTTGCCTCTCCCTGGACATTATAAAGAACTGATTTACAGCAAATTTAAATGTTCAATAACTAAAGCTCTCTTAGAGCATATACCCTTCAACATTCAAGAATTTAAAAAGATAAATTTATAAATACTGTTACTTGTACATACTACTGTAAATATATATACTGACGAAGTCATGATTTATGAATAAATCGAAAGGTGAATAAAGATTATTATTATTATTATTATTATTATTATTATTATTATTATTACAGGCAGAAGAGAATGGAACACTTTCAATGTGTCCATCAGCAAAACAGAAATTAAAGATACTTATCCTGCACACAAATATCGACAGCTCCTACCCTCCTTAAAGAAAATTCCTTTCCTATTGCATGACACATGGAAGTGAAGTGGAAAAGTATATAGTGCCATCCTTAATACACTGTGGGTTTTATCAAAGCAGGCATATTATTCTCAAAGGTTAATTTTACTTGATGAATGGTTGGGCAGGTTGTACATCATAGCCAAGCACACATTATGAATTAAGGGTAAAACATAGATTACACTCAAACTTCACTCTTGAAATAAAGTAACTTACTTTGGAATGTTCCAGCGGCTGTTGCCACCATTTTCAACAGAAGCCACTCATAAAGTGTAATCTATGTTTTTACCCTTAATTAATCAATTACATCGCTGTGCATTCCCATTAATGTTTTAATACATTATGAATTTCATAATATTTTATTAATGACTTTTTAATTATGATTTCCAGAAAGTATTTCGCTATTTTGGTTCCTATTTATTACATTTTTTTCACAGCTATCCGCTGATAATTTGAGCACTTTAAAGACCTCTGACTGGCAGTGCATTCACATAAACTGTGATTTGCATACAGGAATCAGGCCTTTCAACAAACTTCTGATCCTGTTAGATTCACTAATTATCAGTTTTGACCAACAACTGATGCCAAACCATTAGGTAATCTTGGACTGTATGTGAGCATATCACAGACCAGCATAGAGTGAGGTGCTGGAATAAACCTAGTTTTGTCATTACCACAACTTGGCCAATGTGATAGCTTTGTCATGACAATTGTACATGTGAAAAAAACGGATATTATGTTTGTAGTTCTCTTAGGTATTTCATTCTTACAATAACAAGTTTTAATGTTTATAAGCTCTCTTTATCTTTGTGAAATACATTTTAGTACATGTTACAAGTTGACAGACCATCAATTCGTATAGCTAATAGCTGTCAGGATGTAAATTTGGTTTGATCAAATTGATGGCTGAATACACATCCATGCAGTACTTTCATTTACTGTATACTAATTATGGCAAACTCTAAGTGATCAAAAATTTGTTGAAATGCCTAAATTCATAATATGAAATCAGTCAGATTTCATAAATGTGCATTTTCAGATACGTTCATAGAATGTACAGGGTGACACATAGGGGCTGAACATTTTTAAATGGACTGTACTAGGCCAGCAGGAGTGGCAGAGGGAGGGGAAAATGGTCATTCTCCTCAGCATAGTATACCATTTCAGTAGTTATGGAGCAGTGGACTGTGCAACACCATGTGTTCGTGTATGAAACCTATGTGCTAAATGGTGAGTCTATTGACACAACACAGCGGATCTTTTGTTATCATTTCAATATCGCTTGGAATGGTTTAGTTTCAAGCCAGAATACAATCCTGAGATGGGTTAAGTCGTACAGAGCAACAGGAAGAAGCTCCCAGACCATGCACGAACTGTGAGGATGCCTGAATATAAGGAGAATTAGAGGGGTTCTCATTTGGAGGGGGTCTACTTGATCTGCATGTTAATATGCACATGAATTACAGCTGAACCGTGAAAGTGTGAGAAAAATTTTACAGTTAGATTTACGCTTTCATCCATACAATATGTTGGCCATTCAGCAGCTCAAACCTGCAGATTATGTAGCTCAAGATTGTTGTGTGTATGCAAGTGATTATGGAAGAGTACCCAACTGTACTAGTGATGATGAGCGATGCTCATTTTCACTTGAATGGTGCAGTAAACAAACAAAACTTCTGTTACTGGACCCCCATCAACCTCAGAATATCCATGAAACACCTCTCCTCTCTGAGCATGTCACAGTTTGGTGTGCTGTTGCCCCTCTTGGGCCATATTTAAGAGAAATGTAACTGTGAACTCTGGATAATATGTTCACGTGCTGGAAACATTTTTTCAACTGGAACTGCAGAGACGACAAATAGACATTAGCTATGTTTATTTCCAACAGGATGGTGCCACAATGCATACTGCCGTGCATTGATGGAAGTTGTGAGGTACATGTTCCCTGGTCACCTCATTTCACATTTCGGTGAAGTTCTATGCCCGCCAAGATCTCTAGACATTCCATTGTGATTTTTTCCTCTGGGGACACTTAAAGGAGCATGTCTATGTCCACAAATCCCATACAATAATGACATTGAAAGATGCCATTACAGAAGAGTTGCATGCAATTGACCAGGCGATGTTAGGCAGAGTTATGAATGTCTGGTAACAACTTGAAACCTGTATTCAAAAGGATGGCTACCACCTGAGAGACATCATTTTTCACACCTAACTATGGTAAATGAAAAGGTAGAAATTATTCTTTAACTTGATAAATAAAATCAGTTTTCCTTGAAAATCAACTGATACTGATCATTTCAAAAACGTCTGGTTCCTATGTGTCACCCTGTACTACCAATGCCTGTACTTTTTGAGCTTGATGGTAACCATAGACAAAATGGCTTGTCTATTTGAAATTCTGACAGCATATAATGCAAAATTGTTATTTCAGACTAAAACTAATCCACATTCATATTTTTTGAAAACTGTGAACATTGCACTACTTGAAAAAAAAATAACATAATTCACCAAAAGTGCATGTTATCACAAGTACAAAAAAAAAAATTAGTTTCCTAGCAATAACAAAGGTAAAGAATATCACTGGGTAGAACTAATTAAGCCAGCACTTAGCAGGTACTTTAATATACAAAAAGTCAATATATGCATTGTGTGGTTTTTGGAACCAAACCTTCAATTGTATTTAGTGTCATTATGGTTTATTTTTACAATACTGTATCCTCTCTCTACAGGAATGCCAGCAGACAGTAATGGTGACATCGGAACTTCACCTGTTCATACAGGCATTGCTGCCTTGGCAGATTCATCATCCTCCCCTTTACATTACCATGATGGCCTTCCTTCACCTCCTCTGCCTGTCATGTTATCATCCCAGCCATTGGCTCCAAGTTCTTTTATGGGGATGCATCCTGGTGTTTTTATCCCGCCGCCACCCCCTCCTGGAGCGCCATTCATGCCTCCACCACCCCCTATGTTCCCAGGTGATCGAAGACCTCCACCACTTGGGCGAATGTCATCGCCACCTCCTCCTAGGCGGTACTCATCACCACCTCCACCACCAACAGAATCCCGTAGCACATTTTCCCCTTATGAACACTCCCCACCACCATCCCCTCTGTCACCAGATAGGCTGTATAGATCTCCACCACCTCCTATAAATGATTCGCCAAGTAGGTTCAAGCATACTTCTCCTCCACCGCCACTACCACATTTTAGCACAAGATTACCTCCACATTGGGATGATCCTCACAGAACCCCACGTTCTGGATTCAGACCTCTACCACCTCCAACCCATAGAGATAGTCCACGGGAGCAAAAAGGTGTAGTAAATGTTTTGTTTTTCAGCTCTTCCATAAGCATACAGTGCATGGTTAAAAAAAAGTTCACTTTTAATGATATTAACCTTTTCTTTTTTTTTCCCCCGTTTTTGACTTGCTGCATGAAGGAACAATGAAATTTTCAAAGATACGTCAGTTTTGGAGCTCAAGAGAAGGCCATGGTGGAAAAAATAAAGTAAAGATCTTAATCCTATTTTTATTTGCCTCTTTTTAAACAGGTATTCAGATATCCAAGTAGTACACTGGGAGCTCTATTTCATAGTGCTAAATGTAACTGGCTGTAGCATATATTGTGTAAAATTAAATGTTGATATAAAAAATAAGCCAGTGATAGAATCTTAAATACCTTTAAATGCTATCCATGTTCCTCTTGCATGCATGTTCGTTTTAAAAAATCTAAGAATTTTAGGAAATATGCCTATATTAAAAACAATTTTTCTTTTTGAATTTGTTTTACAATTTTTATATATGTATTTGCATTTTTGTATAAATAATAATTAATTATTCCCTGTAGCAATCATTGCCAATTGTACTATAATATTGCACTCTGTAGTGTATACATTGCAAGCACTTTCTTTAACACCTATTACCTTATATATAATAAGAATAAGAGTATAAAATCCAGAGATGTATTTACATATAAGAAGACTACACAGGAAGTATGAGGTAAGTCACACACTACAATTTTTAAGGGGAGGAATTTTAAAGTTTGAAACCTTATTACTTAGGAATAATTAATTATACATTTCCAAAATGTTTGCTACATTTTCACACGTTTTAAGTAAAGTGAACTTGACAATTACAAGTCAGGTTCAGACAATTTCAATTTAAAGTCACAACATTGTTGTGAAATAATGTGATTGTTTGCCACTTTGTGCATGGAAAGAAAGCAGTATTTAAATGTTGAAATAAGATCTTTCTTCTAAATCTTAAATGTCTTTTTATAACTTTTTTTTAATGTAAATTAATTAATGTGGAATATAAAGTTTTCTCTTTCCTCTATGAAAAGACATAAATACCTTAAAATATACTGGAATTTCCTCAAACATGCCACCCCTTCTTAAGCATACTTTATATTGAATTTAGCTTCATTTTCAGAATTTACAAGGCATCTTGTTAATACATACACACTTATTATTCTGTCAGATAAAATTGTTGATCCCATGAATGCAGAAGATTGCAATTTCTAGAGTATTTCTTTCATCTGCAGTAATTGCAGTAAAACATTTGTGTCTTTTACACCTGCAGTCTTCCCTATTTGACTCTACACTTTTTAACTTCTTGTTACATGGTCACTTTATGTGTAAGACTTCCTCCTCTTGTTGGTGTATAGAAATTTTTCCTTCTGACGAAATTATGTCTACCATAAAAATAATTACATTGAGTTTCCTGATGATGGTGATAAGAGTACATGGTTGAAAGCTTGGAAATTAAGCCATTACCTGGCTGACATCTCGAGAAGAAATTGTTAAAATAATTTTGTCAAGCAACCTAATAAATTTCTATAATACAGAAGTATTGTTATTTGTCTTTCAGTTAAGTGGCTAGACCATTGTTGCAACTGCAATGTAATTTAACAGGCTTCAAGTAGAGCATTTACAAAGTATGCTGCACTCAGTCCTCTCTCTTTCGTAAGCTTCACAATGATAAGCAGTGTCCACGTTGCACCAGCAACAGCAGTTCAAACAAACTTCTCACAATTGGCTAACAACTTCCATCTACCTTCATCTTCGGAATCAAATTAAATTTCAAATTCACAAGGACTTTAGTCCAGTGTCGCTGCTTCATTCTCAAATCTGACCGCAGGTTTTGTTCCAGAAATGAACAGCAATACT
Organism: Hymenopus coronatus; assembly: GCA_030762935.1. Taxonomy (NCBI): domain Eukaryota; kingdom Metazoa; phylum Arthropoda; class Insecta; order Mantodea; family Hymenopodidae; genus Hymenopus; species Hymenopus coronatus. The sequence goes on along the minus strand of CM060884.1, from coordinate 49,509,040 downwards.
GTGCATTTCCAGTTTGCTGTGGTAGAACGTAATGCATTAGGATAACACTAACACAATTGTACACGAAGCACCATAACTTTCACATTCATGGGAACATTTGGTGTTTTCTGTGTACATATGAGAGACCTCTGGCAATTTGCTCCCACATTTTAATGCATTTCCACCAAATAGGTCATTAGTTGTGTTAATGTATTCATCTCGTCCTTAGGTTTTGCACACCTGTGTATATAGTGCATAATAAATAGAGCTTCAAATTCTAATTTTGGTCTTGGGTAAGGATATATTATGGCTCTTATTAACTTTTGAAGTTTTCTTAACTTCTTGGTTGATCCTTTGTAACTTATTGTTCTCCTATGAAGTACCCTAATTGAATATTCCTGTAGTTGCCAAATGTTCTCTGCATGAGTGATTTAATGTATCATATCTACAGATGCTTATTTTATTTATTTCTCTAACCCAGAATGTTTGTTGTCTTAATGATTCACTGTGCTTTTCTTCACAGTTTTGTTGTTATTTAATTTTGTGCTGTCTGGTTTAAGTGTGGCACTTGATAGATTAAAGCAATCCATTTGCTGGATAATTTTGTCACCGGCTTTTAATAGTTTATGTTATCTAGTGCATGGTTTGCTCACTTTGTGCCTGTTTCTTTTTTCTTTTTCTATATATATTTCATTTTGCAGTAGAATTAGGTTTCATGTTATAAAAAGTGTGAAAATTGTCAGAAATTATTTGTCAAATGGCAAAGAGAAGTAAGCAGAAAGGGAACAGCAGGTAGATTAGTGAATCTTATAAAAAAAGAGAGAAATTTTCAGATTAAGGTGGTAGAGAAGTTAATATGACACAAGGTGCAGCGGAAATTAACAGCAGATTTTAAGTAATATGTGTAACCTGCTAATTTCATCTGAGTTTTATTACTCCAAATTATTTTGTAAATTACAGGTCATGAAGGTGATATATAATTAATAGCTAGTGATTAAAATTGTTTTGGTAGATAATTTTAACACAAAGATAAGATGTGAGCAGCCTCAGATAAGGTTAGAGGAAAATAATATACCAGGCACATCCATCAAATAAATTTCCCTTAGGTCTTGAACAGAAATACAATGCATTTTAGTTGAAAAATTTATTGAAACAGATACAGAAACTGTTGAACTATTTTTTAACATATTCACCACCAGAATTCAGATATTTGTTGTATCATGAGACCAACTTTTGTATCCCTGTGTCTCGTAGGAGTCTAGTGCTGGCACAGTCTGCTTGAAACTTGTCTTGTAGGGAGAGCCACTGTGATGCCAATGCATCGACTACTGCTTCTGGGTCATTGTGTACAACCCATGTTTCATCACCTGTGATGATCAAGTCTAGAAACTCATCGCTGCCATCATGGTACAACTGCAAAAATGTCAAAGCTGCCCGGCTGTTTTCCTTATGCTGTAGAGTTGGTTGCTTTGCCATCTACCTCGTACAAACTTCTAGAGCAACAGGTTCACCATGACAATTTTATGCAGCAAGGAGTGGCACATTTGTGGGAACTGACTGCTGAGTTTCATGGTTAAGAAGCAACAATTCTCCATGATTCATTCCCACACAATCTCCACAAAGTTGCTTGTAATGATGGATGGCCTCCCACTGTGGTCCTCTTCATAAACATTTTGACAACCTGCTGTAAAGCTTCTGCACCAACAATGCACAGCACAGTGGCAAATTTCAATTAGTGCTCTTCAAAAATTTTAATCACACTTCACACATACCGGGAGTTGGAGTAAGAGCCTCCATTTTCAACCACTGCTATGAAGCTACTATGAGACTTCAGGAAGTTCTGTGTGCACATGGGCTATGCCATACTTTTACTCTATCATATATATGCAGTCCTTTTGTGCAACATATGGTTCGCTAGATATGCAATGAGTGAGAAACTTACTTTATGGGGGCACCTTGTAAGCCACAATAGTAAATGAATAATAAAGTAGAGATAAGAAGATAGAAAATTATGTGAAGAAAATAAATGGATATATGCCATGAGTTAAAAGGGAAGGATCAGATGGGGGAATTCAATGACTGAAGCATAGTAGGTAATTTGCTTTATCCAATAGGCTTGGAGGATGTATTAATAGATAGCACATGGAATAGATATAATTTTCCATTGAAAGCTAATTTAGAATTAAGTGTGTAGAAAAAGAATATCAACTTTTAAGAATGGCAAAGGCAATGGAATTATTTAAGTGGAAAGGGGAAGAGGAGGAGCCATATTTAACAGGCTACATTTAATTATGAGTGACATACAAAAGATAATATAAATAAATTACTACAAGAAAAGAGCCTAGAGAAGGCAAATGGTAATATAGGGTGAACAGTAAAAAATCATGGGGAGGGAGAAAAAATAGGAACAGCAGTGAAGCAGCCATTAAAATGATAATTATAGAGCAATATAGCAAATGATTAGAGCAATGTGTATAAACATAAAACAAGATAGCCCCAGAAATTTGATGTCATTTCAAAGGTTTACTCAGAATGGGAACCAAAGTTAACAAACTTGATCCCCTTGACTTTCCATATAGATTATATAGATTAATTTGTAGAAATAGACAATAGAAATTTAGGAAAAAATGAAAGGTTTGAAGAACAATAAAGCTCTAGGAATTGCTGACATTCCAGGTGATTTTTAGAAAAAATTAATAGAGGATAGGGAAGGAAATGTGGTGTTGGTTAATCTGATGAATGTTATATTCAAGGGAGGTTAGGTATTGTATAGTTGAAAGATGAGCATAAGGAAAAGGAAAGCTTAAGAGCCAGCCAATTTGTCAGATTTTGGAATATGGGGATTTAAGATATTCTTATTTATAAAGGAAAAGGAAAGTTTAAGAGCCAGCCAATTATAGGGTTAGAGTTTGTCAGATTTTGGAATGTGGGGATTTCAGATATAATGCTGGGCAGAGAATGAGAATAAACAATCAGTATTAAAGGCAGGATTTAGATAAGGTAAGAGAACAATGAACAATATTTTTGTTAATTCTAAATTTTCTCGGGCTTTTAGGCAGGTAATTACATGGATTGACTCCAACGTTTCAAAGATGTGCATCAGCTTCGAAATGTTGGAGCCAATCCATGTACTTACCTGGCTAGAAGCCTGAGAACATTTAGAATTAATATACCATCAGAAAATTTCAGTCTTACTTTAATATGTTTGTTACTGAATCAGCTTGAATAAATATTAAGCAATAATAGAGGCAGGGTATATATAGCATTTTGACATTATGCATAGAAAACACTGGATTACATTAGGAAATAAGGAGTAAGTTCAAAATTTATCAGAGCACTCCAGAATGTGTGTGTGTGTATATATATATATATATATATATATATACTTTTGTATTAAGTTAATTGGATTCAGTTAGATAACTGAAAATAATATGGGATAAAGAAATATACTATTTAATCCATTTATTGATTATACATTGGATGAATTAGCCAAAGATAACTTATGCTTGCGAATAGTAAGAATTACTTTTTGAATTTTGTGGTAGGCTCTAATCCAAGTTGAGTCTTATCTGGGAAAGAGTGCCTTGGGTTTTTAGATTAACTGAAAACTGATAGTAGAATATTTGGAAAGTCTGGTTACAAATCTAACAGAATAGAAATATTTCATGAAAATATTAATGAAATTATATTTTTTGTCATGCGCATTGAATTCTCACTGCAGAAGTTTTGTTTCCTTAATAATGGCAATGGTATATAATATGAAAGCTAATGCTTTGCCTGTGTCTGCTGATCACACTGCCAGCATATAGTAATTTTCATAGAATGTTTGTCGCACTGGCTTATCACAAGCCACACAGTTTTTCTGGGTCTTGTATTCTTCCTTCCCTGTCTATGATTCAGGCAAAACCATATCAATTTAAGGAAGTCACTCAGTTTGCATTTGATATTGCAAAAAGTTTATTTTTCATACACTCAATGCCAGATTTCACTAAGAAAACTCTCATTGAGGCAGAATGGGATGATTGGCAGAGAATATTAGGCACACCCAGTTGTTTTCCTAAATCTTGCAAAAATACTCTATACTAATGTGCTTGCTTCTTCAAATGTGGATTTTTTTCAATACATGTGTCACATGCAGCAAGCAACATTGAGTATGTTATTAGAAAAATGCCATTGCCAATCAGTGTTTGTTCTTGTTGAAATATAGTGGGAGCGCACCTTGTCCATATCATCCACACCACTCTTAGTGCTCTTATAATAGTGTGACCAAGTCTTTGAATTCTTGTAATTCTTTTGGTGAATAAAACATCTATAATATTTTCGGGCTTTGAAAATGGACCTGAGATGGAGTCATAGTGCATTGTAGATAAAAGCACTACTGCTCTTTTCTTCTTAGGTACCTAAGAACGCATGCTTACATTGTGCTGGGAAGCCAAATTCACCGGACATCTCTTAACAAGAGGATGAAGGGAGCATTTCTTGAGGTATATATGGCTTATTTTTTTTTAATGCTTTCTGAATCTACCCCTCATTAATGGCATACTTAGCAGGTTTTGATGGCATGTGCTGGGTAAACCTTATTCTGCCCCTGTACAGAAAAAGCTGCTCATCTATTATGAGTGAACCTGATGGTATGTAATTTGCGTAGATTTGAATTTTACATTTTGAATATATCTTAAATAGCAGTAGCCTTACCTGTCTTCAAGCATTCTCCTCTAGACTTAACATTGCCAAATCTCAAAAATCTACTTATTTGCAAAACTCAATTGACATTAATGCCCATTTAGTGGATATCTGTCTTGTCCTCCACAATTCTTTTGTATGTTTGAAGCTGGTGCACCCATGTAATAGTTAATATGCAATATACACATAAAATTCCTGAGATCTGAGAGTTTCCGAGTGTTTGGGCACTAAGTTGTCTGTGGTCACTTGATTTGCATTCCTTTGTGTCACAAATATTGATGTCCATTTCATCTGTGAGTGTATGCCTGGACATATTTAATTATTGATGTTTCAACAGTTTTTGTATTCCGCTCTGCATCATTTTTCCCCTCTTAGATTCTTGTTGCCCCATTAAAGACATTACATTACCTGTATCAGAAATATCTTCATCACAGCTATCAATTTCATCTTGAATGTTGTCTGACACCCTGCAACATTTTCGATGACTATCTCATCGTCTGGTATCCGTTCATCCTCTGATCCATCAGAACTAAAATCTATAGTTTCATCCTCTGATTCAACACCATGGAACAATTGATGTACATAATTTTCTCTCTTTATATCCCAAACTTTTATATTCATAGTGATTCAATTCTCTAAATTATGCCATAGTTTTACTATAGAAACAATTAATATGAATGCAAATCACATTCTTATTGCACTCTATAAACACCAATAGTAATTGAAACACAAAAACTGAAAGGTAAGCTGTTTCAGCCCATTGATGTTGGACCCATCATATATTTTTCCTGGGTAATTTATGTATAGTAATGGATTACTGTTAACATTTTTAACATGAATGCAAGGGTTAAATAGAGGTCACCATTTTCTCAGTAGTATTGCAGATGAATTACTCAGAAGAAAACCATATTGTGTATTAAAAAAATAATGAGTTATTTTCAAAATACTCCATTAAATATACGTATCAGATTCTAAAACTTTAGATAAATTGGCACTTTAGATAATAATCAGATTTTAAAGAACACCATAACTGAAAATAACTTTACATATCTTCAGACTGTCTGGAAATGATTAACACAATGTGTTAAGGGTAGAATTATGTATCACAGTTCTTTCTTTATTAATGTAATAAATGTCTTTGCATTTGGTATTTTTAAGGTTATAAACAATATTTATTACATCATTCTTTCAAATCAGCTTCCATATAGAATACTTAAGTGGCATCTGAAAATTATATAAAAGCCTCATCAGACACAAGATATTCACAAATTCTTTTACAGAATTTATAAAATACGTATTAAAATCAATAATATAAATTACACACTTTATTATATTCCAAGTAGCCTTGCATTTATTAAGCGAGTTAGATGTAGCATATATTATATTCTAGCACTGCTTGCTTCACTAACTTTTTATACTTTGTGCATTAACTTTTATAGACTGACCTAGCTTGCTCAACATAGTATTTTAGGATAAAGATAATTAGAATAAAGTATATAGTTGTAGCCTTATATTTCATTTTCTTGAATTCATATTTATACCAACCAAAGTAACATTTACTATTATGTTTGTTCTACTTTATAATTATTAATTATTATTATTATTATTATTATTTTTGCGAAGCAGTCATCCTTAACATTACTAAATATGGGGCATGTCCAGAAAGTAAGTACCATTTTGTTCACTACCACCACAATGCTAGTGTCGCAATCCCATGCATGCATACTTGTCTCTCCGGTTCATTTTCCACTGTTGCCATTACAGCTAGATTGAATTGTGTTTACAGTTGTTAGTGATCATTGAAAATGTTTAAGACAATTTCTGGTCCTGCTGATGTGAAGTGTGTTCTATAATATGATTTTTCAACACAAGGAATATTAAGCCAGCTGAAATTCTTTGTCAGCTTGAAGAGATTTATGGTGAAAATGTAATGACAGACAGAATGCTGCAAAAGTGGGTTAGGCAATTCAGTGATGGACGTCCAATGTTAATGGTTAAGCATGGAGTCTTCTGTTGTCACTGATGGTTTGGTTGAACAAATGACTGACTCAATTCGTGAAAACAGACAGTAAATAATAAGAGTGCTTTGTATGTGTTTCAATAAATTTAAAAAATTGTTCAGGAGTGGATGTTTTTATTGACGACAGCTTTCTTTGAAGAGGGCATACAAAAGTTGATTCCCTGCTATGATAAATGTCTGAACTATGTTGAAAAGTAGGATAAAGAATGCTTTCCCATGCCAATTAATTAGAACATTCTTAATACTTAATATGTCTTCCTTATTTTATAAGTTCCATTACATGAATAGTTATTGACCCAGCAAGATTGAAACACACATTTTCGAGATCATCATGAAATTGCATTTCACGTTCTTAGAAGTGTGGCAAGGAACTAAATCTTACTGAAAAATTCTATCCTCATCTGTAAACCTTTTTGAAACAACCTTTTTCGAACAGCTCTCACCAGTACTGTGATGTACTGATCACTTTTCATCATATCTTCAACTGGAATTAAAGGTATTCTTCACAGGAGAAACAGCCCCAAAACATTTTCTTCTCAGGGTGTTTTACAATCTGTTGAAAGTGTGCTGGATTTACAGGTTTATTATTTACTCTGCACACATACTAAACCTTAAAAATTTCTAAAAGATAAAAATGTGTGTGCCAGGGAATTCCCTTAACTTTAACCCTATTGTTAATTTGTTGGCTTTTGCGAAGAGACTTGCAAAATTTTACTGTTCCATAAACGTTTGATATTAGCTTTCATTCAAGAGTGGTTTAAAGATGATCTCAAAAATTTGTGTTCCAATCTTGTGAAGTCAATACCTAATCATGTAATGGAACTTAGGAAAAAGAAAGGAGGACATATTAATCATTAAGATACGTTAATGCAAGTAATTTATGATTTAAGTTCGTGATAGCCTGAAAAATGCTGTGTTATTGTTGTTCTGATTAATTTGCACGAGACTGTACAAATAAATGTTATTGTGGAAACAAATATTTTATGCCTTTTTTCCCCAAACCGTCACTTCCCAATTTCATAAAAATATTGAAAAGTGTTAGAAATAAGAATTTAAAATAATCTCCATTCAACAGAATTTAAGAAATTCATTAAAATTATGAAGCATAAATTTATTGTAAATTGAGGTATTATTGTACCTAGGGTGTTTCAGAGTTACATTTACATGAATTGTGATTACTAATCAGACAATGGACAAGAACAAACCTTTACATTTTGCTTATTTTTTATATTTTAATGTAAGAAAACCTGAATTAAAGAATATTACAAGTAGTGCTACATTTATTTATAAAATACCAAAAAAAGTGTATATTTGCTTCATATTTACCAAGCTTAAAGAGTTGTTAGTTTTTCATCTTGAACACTATCATGATTCAATGTTTGCTTTACACTGCAAGCAAATCATTTTTTCTTTTCAAGTTCTCTGTTTGTAGTTGACCTAGCACACTTGTAAGGAAAGGGAAATGTTTGTCACTGTTGTGCATATCAGCCACTTATGTTAATTGAATTAATTAAAGTGGTACTGTTAACACACACTTCACTTACTTTTATTGAGTAGGACAATTGTTTCGCGGACTGTTGCCCGCATCCTCAGCTATTGAACACTTATGTTAATGCTTATATCACTCCTGTTCCAAAAGAATATATATCTGTGTGTGTGGGGGGGGGTGGAAATGTCTCTTTTAAGTAAGTATATTTATGAACACAAAACATCTTCTGTGATGTACTTACATTATTTCTGCTTATATCACTCCTGTTCCAAAAGAATATATATCTGTGTGTGTGTGGGGGGGTGGAAATGTCTCTTTTAAGTAAGTATATTTATGAACACAAAACATCTTCTGTGATGTACTTACATTATTTCTAGCATTTTACATATATCCATCGAACATTATGATATTCATATAAAAAGGAGTTCTTCTAAGCACTTCCTTAATAATCTGTGCCTAAAATGATTTCAAACTAGGCTACATGGGCTTAAGACATGGAAATAAAAACAAGTACTTATATCACAAATTGAGTTTCATTTGGGTCAAAAGACTGGAACAAAATTTGGCTTTAAAATGAGAAAACTTTGAATATGAAACAATGAATGTTGCTGAAGGGGCTAATGCTACAAACATTTATCAGGACAAACTCCATTTTCTATGAGGTCCTAGTAAACAGCTTTCTGTTTGCCATTTCTTTTAACAGATTGGAAAGTCTTAAATTGGTTCTGTGAATGAAAGCATATCACTGTAACACCTTTGTCCCTCAAAATCGCTCAGTTAGAGCAAGTATGTTTGTGAACTATGAAGTAACATTACATGTTTATCTGAAATATTATTTATACACTTTACATCAAATCACCATTTCATTTTTAAGCAGTTGTCTGATATTGCATTTTGTTCACGTCTGATTATTTCTATATGTTTCCATTATGTTAATCACTATTTGAGTCTAAAATTCCTAAATTAATAATTATTAATTTTTATTGCAATACATGATTCATCACACAGAACCTACTTAACCAGGCAGTTAAATTAATCTATAACATTTATATCTTATCTGAGAAATGATAATTAAATAGTCTACTTATCATTATGCTGTTTTACTTATAGTATCACAACAATGTCTCCCTCTCTGTGAATATGATATATAACAAACTTTTTGACAAGAAGGTCTTGGTATTTGTTGTATTCAGCAACCAATTCTTTATTCTTAACAAAATTACCAAGTACTGTATAATAATTGGTAAGCAGCTTTAACAACTTATTAAGCCTTAATAAAATATTATACAATAGCCCTGAATATTTATGAATACCTTAGTTGTTAATAAATCCAGGTTGTGACTCTCTTAAAAATTCGTTTTTTGGAGAATTTCTGCATGTATCTCATGTTTGGACATGACATTTTTTTATCAAATTTGTGTCCATTGGCCCTTTTTACAATGATTTTAAAGTTAAGCAAGGGTGAATACATCAGAACTTTTATGTCTGTGAATAAATCTGCTGCTAGGAACCTATGTGGAAACAGTGGCTTCAATTACAGCATTAACGTTAAGAGTTTTTAGTAAATCTATATTGCAGCTTGTTCAAAATATCTCTTAGGATTTTGAGGCAGGCAATTGAATGCCATGGTATGACATTTTGTGACACTTGGTTTGTACTCCAATACAAAATCATAAAGTCAGGATTTTGTCTTTCAAGTCTTGCTTGTCTTTGATCTTGAAAAGGGAAACAGGTTAGGTTTTCAATAAGGTTGAAAATATAAGTACAATTTACAAACATTCTTTTGGTATGTAATCTCAACACATGTTTTCGTTTAAAATCCTTTTCTGTTATTATTGCCTATGACTGCAGTTTTTTATCCTACTACACTTCACATACTTTTTGCACTTTGATGATACTCAAACTATCTTCATCAAACACAGTAATGTGTGCTTAATCAACTTTTTGTGAACAATTCAGGAGTTATGAATCAACACTAGCTTTTCTAAATCCCAAATTTGTATAATATTAAACTAACTTACATTAGTTATTTGTAAATTAATTATAACATATAAATCACTATCTTAAATAATCTAATCTTTGTATTTTTTTCTTCCCTTTTTCTGGCTCTCTAGTTATGTACATATATGCCATGTATTATAAGATGTAGATTGTAAGTTTTAAATACTTTGAACATTTTGACCATAAACTGAAAGAGAATGCATTTTGCTGAAGAGCCCTTCCCCCTTAAAATTAAAAAGACATCAAAGTTCAGCTCCAAAATATAACATATTGAACATTGAATAAATAAAATAATAATAAAAAAATTCTTTCATGTTTTCATCATCATCATAATCATATTAGTATATCTTGTTTTTTTTTTAATATGCTAATAAGTATTACATTTTATGTTTTCTAGGATCAACTCTAAGCTCTGGGCATTCATCAGAATCTTTGGAGAAGTCAAGTCGACATAGCGGAAGAGTATAGCACCTTCACCACATAGTTATATGCTGTGTGATAAAACATTTAACAAGGTTCATTGGAGTTTTAAGATTTAATTGGGGAACATAGTATTTATACAAGTGAACCATACAAGACTTGCTGCTTTAATGTCAGGATATTTGAAAACAAGAAATTAATGTAAGTTGGGTGCAGTAGTGAATATCAATATAAGGCAGTTCTGTTATGAGTTTTAACTTTCTCATGACTTATTGAAATTTACATCTTTTGGTTGTGGGAAGTCTCAAGTTGCGATTGTTAACATAAACACATAAGTAAGCCTTAAATTTTGCATAACCGCAGGAAGATTAAGTAATTGTTTATAAAGGTACCTTTAGTTCCCTAGAAGGCTGTTGTTGCATTTGTTATGCTGAGTGTTATTAATGATGAGGCACTTTGAATCCCACTAGGAGTAGGTTAAACTACTTCTCTCTTAGTATTGTATTTTTGTAAATAGATCCTTTATTTTAATTGACAAGTGATGGTGGCCTTATTTTTATTTCAGTGTAATGCTCATATGTAAAGGATGTAATTTAAATTACACTCATACTCTTAAATTATTCTGAAACCGGTGCAGTGTAGAAGTGCCTAAGATAACATACTACTATTATTTTTTGATGCTTCTTCTAAAATTATGTTGTAATGTTTCCAAAAACCTTTTCTCTAAGAGAATTAGAAATCATTAAGAAGAAAGAATGAACAAAAAAGAATACCAGTATGTAATTTTATCCCTACTATGTGGTTAAAATGGATTGGTTCACCATATGCAGAAAAAAAGTAAAAATAGTAAATAAAACCTCCACAAGATGTTATACATTTTCTTGTGTATGTTTCTAAGGCTTATAAAGATCACATGCAAAGTGTCTAGATGTTGCAGAAGTACACTCACTGTAAATAATATTTTACATCTCGATTACTTAATCCACAATTTATCTGGCCTTGAATGGAAGAGAAAACTAAACTAAATTCCATTGCACAACAGCCCAAAATGGGCAAGGCTCACCACCCGACTGCTGTATCCCCCATCTCTGCCCATTACAGGTGTCATGGATGGGTGCAGAGCTGGAAGGTGGGATATGGTTAGTGCCCCAAGTCTCTCCCAGCATGTTAATGTAGTCTATACAACCTGGAGCCTCTACTTTTTCCTTAAGTAGCTCCTCAATTGTCCCCCCCCCCCCCAGGGACCTCAGAAGGCTGAGTGTACCCTGACCCAGGTGGTCTCCCAGCAGGAGAAAAGCCCAATGCCAGGAATCAAACCCAAGCCTCCCACTTGGTAAGCAGCTGTGCTACCACTGCTCTAATGAGACGACCTGAATGGAAGAAAACATCATTGTAATTACGAACACCGTTGTCATCTTCATCTGATCAAGAATGTGAGTTGTAATCATCTACACTGCTGAACTCTATTCTTTTCCAAATGTGTCTAGATGATTGATTGCTTTCTTCTGGTGCTCTTTCTCTTTTAGAAATGTTATGTTGGAAATGCTGTTCAGAAGAACTGAAGAAACCTAGGTATTTTACATTTCCTTCTAAGGCATGGGTGGTTATGAAAGTTTTGATAATATTTTACTTGTTTTGGATCCCTGAAGGTTGGTTGTGGCAGCAATTTCCTCTTCAAGTGTTGAAATGGCCTATAAATCATTGCTCAGTCCAGCAGCAGGTGAACTCTGATAGGCTTAGGTCTGTCAATTGTCTGAGTTGGAGCAAATAGATATTCTTCAATAATGTCTGGGATTCAATGGTCAAAGACCTGTCTAAGCAAATCCTCTGTTAACCCTTCCCGTGCAGAATCAGTTTGGACCAAGTTTAACAAACTAAAAATTGCTCTAAAATTGAAAATATTCTGTTATTTACACTTGTGCATACACATTACAAATAATATTGTATAAGTGATTAAATCTGATTTTATGCCACTTTTAAAAAGTCCTTATACTTATGTGTGCAAAAATATCATATGTGACTAAAAAGCTGCATACATAATTTTCAGGGTGTCCCAGAATTCAACTGCACAAATTGAAAGGACTGTAGAGGAGCTCAAGATAAATAATTTGAGACAGTGAACCTATAGGCCATGGGTTATAAGTTGTTTGCTATAGCATAAAATGTATTAAGCTGTAGCACACCACTGTTCAAACTGCCATGGACATGACCTAAACACTTGAATTTTGGAAAGCACAGATGTAGTAGCAGTAATTAGCACTGTGGTTAACTTGTGGACATCAAGTTAAAATGTTGAGGTAGTTGGAGGTACATGCCTCTGTAGGTATCTTTGCTTTTATGTTGTCTCCCTTATAATGAGTCGTTCATAGTTTGCTGCATTACTCAATATGATTTTTTCGTACTGACAAAATATGCACAATAAGCATATAGTTGCAATAGAGAAGGTTTCAATAACAGTTGCATTATACACCTGAAGGGATACATAATTTCCGTACCTCTTGAAGGAGTTTCTAAAATACAGTGTATCACACATTCATGGGTTATGTACGTACACACTAACTCTAGAAACATTTAGATTTAGATTAGGCTCACAATAGGGAAGGGAGAATATAAGGAGGCTTGGATTCTGGAATTGTGAGGGAGTTAAAAACAAAATATATGCGGGGAGTTTAAATCAATTATTGACAAAACTTGATTATCTCGCGGTAGCTGAAACATGGCTAAAAGAGGACCAGGTTTACGTAAAGGATTTTGATTTTGTAGGGATAAAAGGAGATAAGGTAGCAAGAAAGGGGAGGGCATCTGGAGGCATAGGCTTTTTTGTAAAGAAAACGGTAAGTAAAGGAGTTAAAGAAACTTGGTCAAGGAGAAAAGAAATACTATGGATTGTATTAGAGGAGAAACAAATAGTTGAAAATGTTATATGTATAGGCATAGTATACAATCCCCCTCTTCCTTCGCGCTTTCATAATCCGGACCTCCTTAAACACCTAGAGATAGAAATAGAACATTTAAAGGAGAGATATGGTAATTCTGAGATTATATTAATGGGAGACTTTAATATTAGGATTGGCGAAAATGATGTTATTGGAGGGAATAGGTGGATGAGCAATGATACATTAGAGAAACCTGAGAAAATTAGATACAGCAAAGATAAGATAGTTGACAAAGGCTATATGAAATTTATAGAATTCTGTGAATTGAATGCCTTTGATATTTTGAATGGGAAATATGGAGAAGATGTGAATGGAGAATATACGTATGTTAGTAATAATGGTCAAAGTGTGATTGATTATGTATTATGGCCAATTAATATGGGGTATATTTTAAGTAATTTTAAGATACTAAATTTAAGTTCCAACAGTGGGCATTTTCCATTGATAGTAGACATAAAAACATGCACAGAGCAAATAGTCTATAATTTAAGGGAGGAAAAGTGCAACATAGAAGAATACAGTAGATACAAATGGAAGGAAGAGTATTGCAATAAATTTAGGCAGACACTAAACTCTAATTATGGCCAGATATGTCAGTGTGGAATAAGTTTTATGATAAAGGAACAAGAAATTGAAAGTGCTATGGATATCTTAAATATCATTATGCTAAGGGCTGGGGAGGAAATGAAAATGAGAAAGAAGGTTTACAAAAGAGATGAGGGCTGGTTTGATGAAGAATGTAGAGTAACTAAAAGACAAGTCAAACAGCTGCTCATAAAGTGGAGGGAATTAGGAAACATAGAATTAAAGAAAGAGTATATGCAAGGGAGGGATTTATATAATTTATTACTGGAACAAAAGAAAACAAGCTGGATGAAAAAATATGAAAGTAATTTGATACGAATTCTAAATGAAAATAATGCAAATGAGATATGGAAGGTTATGAAATCAATGTATAATAAATATGTAACAAAACCAAGTATAAAACCAGGAGAATGGATGGAATATTTTAAAAATTTGTATGGGGAAAAAAAGAGTAAAAATGAGATAGGAAATTGGGAAATAGGTAATAACTATGTAGATATACTCGATGATATAATAAGAAGTGAAGAAATAATCCAACAGGTGAAAATAATGAAAAGAAATAAAGCAACGGGAATAGATGGAATCCCTCCAGAGTTCCTTAAGGAATGGTGCACTGAAATAAACAGAGTTAAGGTTTTAGTAGACTTATTTAACACAATTAAGGTGAAGGGGTATATACCAGATAAGTGGAGGAAAGCAATCATACATCCAATATACAAAGGCAAGGGTAGTGTTGACAAACCAAACAACTATAGAGGCATTGCATTATTATCAAATGTAGGAAAAATTTTTACTGGTATTATGGCAAGCAGGATACAAACATGGGTTGAAGAATATGATATCCTCTCGGAACTTCAGATGGGCTTTAGAAAAGGGAGGAGGACAGTTGATAACTTATTTATTATAAAAACACTGGTAGATAAATACTTGAAAGACAAAAGAGGAAAGTTATATATGGCTTTTGTGGATTTAGAGAAAGCATACGATAGGATAGAGCTTCAATTGCTGTGGCATAAGTTGTTGACTAAAGGAGTGAGTAAACAAATGGTGGACACCCTTAGAGCATTATATAAGGAAAATACTTTTTGTATAAGAGTGGAGGAAGGGGTTGTAACAAGAGAAATCCAACAAGAGAAAGGCCTTAGACAGGGATGTAAGTTAAGTCCAGTCCTATTCAATTTATATATAGATGATGTATTAACAGAAATTGGGAGAAATAATAACTCGATGCCAGTAATTAATAATATTCAGATTCCAGGATTACTGTTTGCAGATGATCTAGTTATAGGTGCAATTACAGTGAATGGCTTGAAACAATCCTTGCAAACATTAAATAATTACTGTAAAGAGTGGAGTTTAAAAGTGAACCAGGACAAGACGCAGATTGTAGTGTTCAAAAAAGGGGGAAAATTGAGCAAATATGAAAAATGGAAGAATGAGAATGAAAAGGAGTACAGGGTAGTGAGAGAATGTATTTATCTAGGAGTTAAAATTGATAGTGGTGGCAATTGGGAAAAGCAAAAGAAATTTGCATTGGCAAAAGGAAAAGGAGCTTTATCAGCTATTAGAAGTTGCAAATACAAAGCACCTAATATAAATATTAGATGGTTAGAAAAAGTGTACAATATGGTGGTTGAGGCAAAAATGCTATATGGGATAGAAGTATGGGGATTAGAAGGAGGATGGGAAGGCATAGATGAGGTGCATAGGAAATTTTGCAAAGAAATACTGGGGTTACCAAATGCAACTGTTAGGCAGGTAGCACAAATAGAGCTGGGTAGAGTGGCAAGTAAGGGAAAGATTATGGAAAGGGCATTGAAATTTTGGCATAGGATATTGAAATTGGAAGAAAGGAATTTGTTAAAACAGTGTTTAGTATATCAAGAGAAAAGTTTAAAGAACAAGGGATGGGTAGACTGTCTTCGAAATAACCTGGAAAGTAGTGGGTTAGGGGAAATGTGGAGAAGAAGAGAAAATAATGTGAATAACTTCTGGAAGTTGGCAAGGAAAAGATTTGAGGATATAGAAATACAAAAAATATTTAGTGAAATAACTGAAAAGAGATCTTTAGTTTTCTATATACCAATGAAAGTCTCATGGGGAAGGGAAAAGTACATTGATGTGACAAATAAAGAGGAGCGAGAAGGTATTGCATGGCTGAAAGCAGGAGTATGGAGATTAAAAGGTCTAAGGAAAGGTATTCCACAAAATCAATGTCCTATATGTGGCGGAAATGAAGATATAGAACACATTTTATTTAAATGTAAAGGAACTGAAATTTGGAGAAAAAAGTATATTAATAAGAAATGGTTTAAAATAGATAGAAATGTAGTAGTAGTTGAAATGTTTCAAAAAGATAGTAAGAAGATTGGACAATTCTTATGCAAAGTGAAAAATAAATGGATATGGACAGTAAATAGACAAAATGATGCAATAAACTAGAATTAATAAACTATTGTAAAATATGAGTATGACCGGTAAAGAGCCAGGGCTGAACACCGATCATATTCACCTGTATAATGCTTAGCATAAATAAATAAATAAATAAATATTGTATTAGTATTATTGACTAAGTTGAGAGTATCCATAGCGTATTATTTATGTAATAATTTTCTTTGTAGTCAAATTATGTATATATCAATCTCTGACGTACACACTACAATTATAGGCACAGTTCACAATTTATGAAACAATGTCATGAATTCAAATTAAATACAAAATGAACAACCATCTCCATAAAACAGTTAAGAACTATATTATAAAGGAAAGTGCATTGAGGTATTTCATCTCTACATAAAAGACAAATAAAAAGAGACTTTCAGAAATAATACAATATCCGAAGTAGAAAATACAACAGGTTACCACAGGAACTTTTCGATGTAGTGACCTGCAACATCCCTGCAGAGATTGCACCTACAAAGCTCAATGCACCTACAAAGCACAGGAACCCAGTAGCTGAAGTGGTTAAAATGAATAATACCTACATAGACAAAACCAAAGTACCACTTTCAAATCTTAGAAATACCAGTTTTTTCTTATTCCATAGAAAACTATGCTAAAATCATAGTTTAGTTTCTACTTTCAAAGCACACATTACATAAATGTTTTCAACAAACGCAATTGTTTTATTAAATTTATCCATGCTGCATATTGAATACTCCGTAGATTTCATTCAGTCTTTTGAAAGTAATTTGTTCTGGAAAGTTATTGTCCTGACCTCAAAATGTAAACAAAGCTTATTAGGGTTGGTCAAATTGAGTACCTCTGAGAAAACAACAAAATTAAAAATACTTAACAATGGTAATTTCAGAAAGTAGTGCTATCCTACTATTGTGAGATTCAATGACCAGCACTATACCAACTCACCCACAGCTATTTACAGCAAACCACTCTAGCTAACTGAATGATTCTCAATGGTGTGTACACCCTCAAAGAACTGTTAATTTTGCCAAAATTGTAAGTCCAATAGTTTTAAATATTGTATTGATTGTGCACCAATACTTCATTCCTTTGACTACTTACACACAAATGAGGTATTCTGAACGAAAATAGAACACACACGTTCAGGTTTTTTTGGTGTGCGATCCATGAAACATGCAATAGCTTTGACATTTGGCAATAGGTTCCCTATCTCCCCTAAGTGTTTGTCTAGGACCCCTCTACAATCCTCCCAATTTGTGTGGTTGAATTCTGGGACACACTATATATTGGTATTACACTTTCACAGGTTCACGCTTTTGTACACATTATAATTTGTTATAGTTTTTGATGTCTTTGATCCACGTCAGTTACCTTTTTCCAAATGGAAGAACTAAATTATTATCAGTGAGAAATTACCTTGTGATTGACATTCTGTTGACACATGGCTGTCTTGGTACGCTGTTGCCATATTTACTCGCTGTCCACCAGCAGTGGTATATGCTTCACCACTTCCTCTAAAACGCCTTCTTCTCTCCATGCATTTTCTGTCACACTTCTCCTATGATGGACTACTTTTCTTCATTTCTCACTAGCTATTTCTTTCCACATTGGGTCCTGTTGTATACTAAATGTAAAAGTTTTATTATTTTGGCTAAAGTAACCTCAACTTGTTAATGCAGCTTTAAGATACTTTCAAATCACAGTGTCAGTCGTATTTCTAGGATGAGAACAAGAGCAATATAAAAGGTAGTAATGATTATAAATTTAAATCTTTACAGAATCACTATGTATAACAACCCAACTTTTCACAGAATGAAATCAAACAACCAGATTGCAAACAATCAGTCATCATGAGAATGTGTACGTAAATTTCCACTGAACCATGTAGGTTTTGCAATGCAATGGCATCACTTCTGTGTTGGTTATACATGGTTACACTATGATTGGTTAGCAACCTGATGAGCCCCTGCCAGCAGATGACACACCCCACAAGTGTCAATCACAAGGAAATTTCTCACCAACAGTAGTAACAGCATGCGTTACCTGGGAATCTGGGCAGTCGTCACTGTTACCGCTCTAGTCACTAGAGCTGCTGTTTGTGGAAAAGATTCTACAATGTTTTCTTCCTCTTCTGGACCAGAAAATAGAAAAAATAGTCATTGCAGACATTATAAATGTATATTTTGTCATCTGTCAGTGTTTGTGAATCCACTCTTAAACTCGTAACTAGTCACACATGAATATACACAGCATCACAAACTTGAGGCACGGAGGTACACATAAACTGTTTTAAGCAGCAATGAATGATACCCCTGCATGTCTCTGATATCTATCAACAAGTTCAGAAAATACCAGTCATTACTGCTCAGTTGGTAAGCAAAATTAAATGATCACTGGATGCAGTATATACAACTGCTTCCACATAGGAGGGGTTAACATTAGCCGCACATGCTGCTTTCCCATGTGCATAGGCAGAAAAGTCTCTAATTTGGTACTGAGTAACTATTTGCCCAAAATGAGATTTCAGCCTCGTTAAAAATGTCCTGATTATAGTAGGTCTTTACAGGACAAAAAACTGACTGGTTGATGGCAAGTGCAGTGGGTCAATAGGCTAAGTATAAAATCCCCATTTCAGCACCTTGACATATTTGTGGCTTGAGTGGCATTCAGCAGGAATAACACTATCCTCTTTGGTTGTCTTAACTAAAGTAATAAATGATGCAACCACTTAAGAAAAACTTCTTTAGCTATCCATCCACTTTCCTGAGCAGTTCCATCTTCCCAAGGGGTTGCATCAATTATTCCTGGGGAGAAGATTAAAGCTGGAGAGAGAAGTTTCCTGCAGAATTTATATGCTAAAAACATTGTAACATACCCCTTCAGCGCTTGAAAATGCTCCAGGTTTTTTTTTAGTTGCAATATAAATTGTTGCAGGCAAAATTCTTTCCTTATTGAGGAAAAGTTATCAACTTGAGATTTATTAAAACTCATTGCATTCACTACAAGTTGGAGCTCTGGCTTCCTATGAATAAATCTGGATTGCATTTCCAAAAAATTTTAAGCCAGTCACAGCCAAACATTTTATTCCCCTTAGTAAATTTATGGGGTATACCATTGAATTATGCAACTTGATATGTGCTTCATTACTTCTCAACATGTCATATAAACCATATGAGTTTGTCACTTTAAATGGTCAACATTTGCTGCTCCAGTTCTTTTTCAAATATTGGAGCTTTGATAAACCAAATTGTAAGGCTACTCTTAACTAGTCCATCTCGTACTTGTTTACTGCTTCAGTTGGGCTTTGCATGGCTTGTACATTCTATGACTCATATGTAATCTTTGTGAAGCAATTCTTAACCATCTACAAATTATGTTATGTAATGTAGTGGGCTTACCCTCCACGTATGTGGGAGGACAGCCCCCTATGATTTACAAGCGGGTGCCTAGACATCAGAAACCTGTCAGGGAGCCAACTACAGAATGAAGAACCTAGAACAAGTGGTCAGCCCCTAGCCGGGAAGTAGATGATATGAAATGAAAGGGAAAGGATGATGTGAAAGGTGGTGATGGAGCAATTCCGGGGAAACCAGAGGACCCAGAGAAACCCAGCCAGACACTGTTTTGTCCAAATCCCATGTGTGGATGCTTGGGATCAAACCCAGGCTAGGTGGAAGGCAAGCAATCTAACCACTCTGCCATGTTGCTGCCTATTTACAAAGAAACAGTGCATATTTTTGAGAATTGTTTGTCAAGTTCTGTACACATAATGATGTTGTAATGCTACTCAAGTATAACTTTAAATATGGAAGAAGTAGAGGCACTGAATTTTCTTAACCTATTTGTGGGAGGTAAAACGACTATTATTTTATTTTTGCTCATGCTGCCACTGCAGCTTGTTACAAAATGGGACATTATACAAATGAATAAGATTAATACTTATGCCATTAGAACATTTACAACTATATAATATACTGAAAATAAACCGTGGTACCTTGGCTAAGTGTTCTGGCCAAGTTAGACTGCTTAAACTGTAGTATTTGTGGTGGATAAAGTGATGTCTGGGTTCTGTGGTTTCCCCTGCTCTTTATTCCATAATTATCATCTTTTCTTACATCCCATTCACTCTCATTTTATATCTTCCACTTTTCACTTTCTTACCAGGCTTAGAGTTCATCACCCATTCTGGCTACTCCCTCTGCTCCAGAGTCTCTGCTCCTCAACAGGTATCTGAACCCAGGTGCTGGCATGTAAGTCCTACATATGAGGAGAGTAAACAGAGAAAGATAGAAGAATACTTTAAATAAAAGCAACTTACTGCTAACATCATATAAAGGGAAGCACACATTCTGGTATCCTTCTTTTCACTTTTTGTTCCCTGGTACTCAGTATATTTGATATAATATATGCCCATTCATTTACAGATTATCATTTATGCAACTTTTGGATACTTTAGTGAAATTTGGAAGAAATGCCCACTATGTTGTTTTATAAAAGTATGTAGTTTTAGGCACTTCTCTTGCATGCATATCTGAAAATGTGTGCTCTCTCTATCTTCTGGGAGAGACATGTGGGAAGAAAGCCTGGTAAGTTTCATACTAGTTTTCTTTATATTATTATAAGTTGGTTACTTTCACAACATTAATATTAAGATGATAATTAATAAATGTCAAAAAAGGTTATAAAACAACCAAAACCAAAATGTTAACTCAAATTTAAAGTGTATAATTCATGCCCACTATGAAAAGTCTGTCCAAATTGTCGTGACATTCCCTCACTCTGAAGCAGTAACACTGACCGGCCCATTTGTACAATAAGAGAGCTGTGAGTGTGGTATGTGGTCCCTTGCTTCCCCGCCACTCTCACCACTTCTCATTTCTGTTTTCTTGCGCACATGGACTGTTAGGATGATTTGGATGGACTTTATAATATTGCACATATAACTTTTGATAAAAACTCCTTTGTTGATAAGTAAATGAAATTCATAACCTAGTATTGCAATTGTTACATCAGTGATTATAGATAGTTCATTTTGTTTTACACCTGCACCTGTAAACAAGGTAGCAAATAAACTTAATATACTGCTATTATTATATTAACTTTTTATTAAAAGGTGATGCAGCACCATCATGAAATATATTTCAAAATATGCATCAGCTAGCAAGGTTTTAAATTGTATGTGATGAAATAAATTTAAAACACACACTCTGTGGTGGGATTCAAACATATGCCATTAACATCACAAGCAATTGCCACAGGCATTGTGTTTGTTAATGTTAGGTTGTTGTAATCAGTAATACACTCTGTATGAACTGATGAAAATTATTGTAAATTTGTATATCAGTGTTGTTTTTAGTTACCAGATGCTTGTTAATATATTTATGCATTTTGACATTAATTCAATTCCTTGATGAAAATTTTAGCAGTGCTGGTTTCGCTTTTATTTAAAGCTTTTAGGCATTATTGTATCCTTAAATAATTTGTTTCCCATATTGTGTCTGTCCATAACTTGGTAATTTGCCCTCCCTCTACATTGCATCCAATTAATGAACTCCATTTTCTGCTTGCTTTGCCCAAGTCCTTTCACATTTATGCACACTCTCTGGTTTCTCATGTCACAAAGTATTATCTTTCAGCTCCTTGATATAGAGGTGCTTACAGTGATAAGATCAAAAGTGTGCCTATTGATGCAGTGATGCTGATTGATAAAATAGAATCTGTAGGTTTACAACTTAGAAAGGATCATTGAGAAGGGAAGTTACCATTTCTGCTTGACGGACTGCTTCCCCCACTCTTGCCTCTCCCTCCCTTGCTGACTCTTCCTCCATGCTGCCTGTCAGCCAGTTACTCATTGTATTGTCACTATAGGGGAAACATGCTTGTCTATTTCCATGCACCTAGTGGAGGTAGAAGGTACATAGTGGGGGAGGCATTCTCCCTATTTACAGGCATGCATACGCAGAGCAACATGCTTTTCTCTGTTGTACACTTTAGTTCAAGAGATCAATCTGAAACATATGCTCCTCTAGAGTATATAAAGTATATTAAAGATGAAGTGCCTACATTTAAGTTCAGTATTCATACTCTGCAGCTTACTTGCTCTTAAATAACTACTTAATGAGGAATTATTCCCATTTTGTCTTGTCTTAACTTGGCTTAGAGAGGATTGGTACCTGAAATTGTACATAGAGAATTTCCTTTTCCTACCCTCAGTACATGTATTTAAATTGTCTGATTTATACAAGCTGTAGGGGGCGGATAGACACTGGACCATTATTAGGAAGTGCAAGTCAATTTCTTAATAGCCTTCTTACAAAATAACTATATAAACAGAATTCCTTCTCACTTCTTCCAGATTTAAAACTGAAGAAAGTTTGTTGAATAGTTAGCATAGTAGAACTTTCAAAATCAATACAGAGTATATTAGGAGACTAAAACAGCATGTTTTGTTTTATTAGTATGAACATTTGTGTTATTACTTTGCAGTGTGTTAGGAAAAGGATCATAAATAGAAAGGATCATTATGAGATCATTTTATATTTCATATATATATATTTTTTTTTTCTTTGAGAGCACTTAGACTCCAGAATTAGACAAAAGTTAATAATTTTCTATACTCTCTAACTTTGTCAATGTTCAGGAAATTTTTGAACTTCTTGTAAATAATTTAAGTTCCATCATAAAATTAATAGCACTGTAAAAGTCTTTTTAATGTTTGGTATTAAGTCAATTCATCTCTCGGTCATCTTTCTTTCTTTACCCTCTTACAATGTAGAACTTAACAAGCCAGTGCTGGTGTCAGATGCCTATTGAGGAGCAGAGGATCTGTGTCAGAGAGAAGCCAGGATGGGTGATCAGACCAGTGCCTGGTATGAAAGTGAGGAAGTGGAAGATATTAAATGGAGGTGAAATGGATGATAGGAAAGATGATTAAGGATCAATTAATTAAATGAATGGTGGGGGAAACCAGAGAAGCTGGAGAAGACTCACCATATGGTGCTTTGTCCACCACAAATCCCACATATGGTCCCCTGGGATCAAACCAGGTTACCTTGGTGAGAGGTGAGCAGTCCAACCCTCAGCTACAGCACCACTGTCTCAGTCATGTTCTACATTAAAATCAGTATTCTTTTGCTATTTTTATCACTTTAGTTACAAGAATAAACAATAATACCAGACATTCCATTTCTAAAACCAATTATAGATCCTCCCACATATGTTCTGTTTATATATTGTCACAATTTTGACATTCTTACTCTTAAATAGATTTAAGGCTGTCTCATTGACTTTCTGTATATTCAGGTCCATCTTTGCCCTATATTGTGATGTGGGATACCTTACAGTGTAGCTGATTTTTTATAGTGTTTAGTGCCCGCTTTTGCTACTGTGGCACCGCAGGCAATGATGCTGATGATACATGGAATGAAGATAGAATACCTGTGGAATGTAATGGCAGGGGAAACCGGAGAGTCCAGAGTAAACCTGTCCCTACGCCACTTTTCCCACCACAAATTTCACATGTAGTTGCTTGGGATTGAACCCAGGTCATCTAGGAGAGAGGCGAGCAGTCTAACACTCAGCCACTCTAACACTTGCAGTCCTACAAGTAGTAGCTGATATGATTAACCATATACATTAATGTAAACATAGCAAAATCTGTAGCTGCAATAAATTTTATGAGAGGAGAGTTAAGTACATGGTAGTATGGTATGTGTACAATTGGCTTTTGAATGATTGGACAAACTAAATACATATTAATCCAAAGGACAAATTGTGATGGGACAAAATGGGAATATAGATCAATAATTAGCATAAAAATTCAAAATGGAAGTGTAATGCAAGAACAGAATAATTTTTTTAAACAACATCTGAGTTGGTTTTTAGCATATGCTTCACAAGACTAATTTACTATGACATGTCTGAAAAATATTTAGGTGTTAAAAACCAACTCAAATATTACTTAAAAATATAATACATTAACAAGCTATATTTGTTTAAGTGGGCTTAATTTTAACTCAGCACTGAGGAATAGTGATTATTATAACATTTTTGCATTTATACTGGATGCAAGTAAAATAGTATTTACTGAAATGGAGTGAAAAGCAAGGGAAGAACAGATTTTAATATTTCATTTGTAATGAATGGAAGGGCTGTAAAAATATTTTAGCTAGTTGTCATAGTATTAATCTTTAAGTGCTGTGATAATTGAAAACTTGTGTACGTCAGCTAGAATTTTAAATTACTCACTAAATTTTAACTCTCCACCTGGGCTTACATATATTCATAAAACTTGAACTATTTTGAAAAGCATTGAGACTAAAATTGTAAAATTATGTTTAAGGTTCCTAAAGTATCATACTTTTACATTATTACACATTTGTTTTGCATTTTGGACAAAAAAATAACACAACTATCTTAAAGTATTGATTTTTGTTTACCAGACTTTATTACAGTCTCCATAAGACTTAAAATCAAAGGTGGGTGGTTTGTACACAAAAAACCACATATTGCAGAAAGCCAACATAGTTCAGCGTTTATGCACTTCCTTTTCTTTTTGACAATTATGATTTCAAGTGGACAACTGGATTGTTAATTACAGAAAGGAAGCTTTTGTGTACGATAGCACAGGCTGGTATTGCCTTCAGTTTTATATTTGCTGCAGGTAGAGAAAGTTTTATTCAGTTGTTCGGTTTTACTGTTAAATTAGGAAATGTGGACATGTTGCCTTTCTGCAGTAGGCAGCTCTATATACCACAAATTATAAAATAAATGCTTCTACAAGTCAAAGACATTCAGTATAAACTACCTGAGTGTGTTGAATTTCTGGTGATGTCTTATATCAGACTTTTGTATGCATTTCTTCTAGAGAAAGACGTTTTAATGGAATTACATATTGATACTGATCTAAATCACAAAACTTTTATTCAGTTTGATGGCCAAGATGGGAGTGACGAGAAACAGAAAGAAGTCACATTTGACAACCAACTGATTTTTAAAATATAAATATCCTGTACTGTATACCAAAGGGCATAACTCAGACTAAGCACAGGACATGAATAATATTTTGTCAGTCTGATTTATTGTACTCAGACATATGACTGACTGAACATCTTAAGAAAATTTGGTACTATGTACAATATATTGAGAGACAAAATATAAGACCTGCCCTCCCATTCATGTCCCAAGTTCAAATCCTGGTTAGGATGAGTTACCCAGATACGCTTTTTCCTTATCCTGAGAAGATGAATGTTCAAATAACTACCTTAAGCACACTGGGCTCATTTGAACATAATTTCATCATTGTCCAATATGACCTATTAAAGGTCATCTAAAAATTAATAAATAAAACAAAATCTCCTTCTCTACTGAAGACTCACGAGAGCTACAGATATTTGTTGTTGTTGTTATTATTATTATTATTATTATTATTATTATTATTATTATTATTATTATTATTGCAGTAGAGCCCTAGTAGTTCTAGGCTCTGTAATTTCTGTCAGCCATACGAAAATCGAAAATTAAACTTATACAGAATTAGTACAAAAACCTTTATAATATTTATTTTGATTTTCTGAGTAGAATTGTTGCACTTGTACACTTTTAATTTACAATGTATAGAGCCTTGCTCCCAACAACATTACCGCTGGTTGACTGGTCTGTTCCTATGTTCCACCCTTCACTAACTGAAGCTATGCATCCATCAGATTTATGACTTCCAAATAGCCCCTACAAACAACAGTTGTTACTAAAAATAGAGCATTAGGTACTCATTAATGAACACTTACATTATATTAACCTTTGTTACTGCGTTTGCAATGTAATAATGAGCAGCAAGAGTAAGAAGAAATTTAGTGTGAAATTGAAATCCTTAGAAAAATCTGACAAAGGATAACATTAGAAAAAAAACTTGAATATGGAGTTGAAGTGATAAGGATTGGGATAAGTCAGTGAAAATGTGTGAAGATCTGTTCTTATGGGTATTCAACAACAAAGAGAAAATCCAATTTCATGATCTCTTCTGCAAAAAGGTTTGTATTTTAGGAATGAATGAACAAAAAGGCAAGGATGACTGTACTGCAAGTAAAGAAGTGAAACAGCAGAAGGCAACCTGAAATTTGCTTTGAAAAGATAGTTGTAGATGTTCATATTTGTGATGAAACTAGCTGAAACTTTACAATGCTCCATCTAAGCCTCTAACCTCAAACGAAGAAATAACTGCCTCCGGTTATAAGAACTGTAAGAGGGATGGATACTTTTACTGCATTGAGGAAGTGCTTACCATAAATTGAAGCTACCAGTAATGGGCAAGTCTGCTGATCACAGCTTTAAAAAAAAATCTGATGTGTTCCATTCACATGACTTTCTCTACATCTCTGTAACAAACTATTGTTAAAAAGCTTATTCTTCTACTTCATGATAACCGAGATAAACATTAGCAGAAATTGTCCATGTTGCGTTGTCCATGTTGCGTGGTCACTTGTAAGTAGAAGGGGAAAAAACTAATGTGTTCCATTCACATGATGTCCTTTAACTGTTCGGCAAACAAACGTTTTATTCAAAACATTAATATTTTATCTGTATTATGCTAATCAAACAGAATTAGTGTTATTACTAGCTTCCTTGTAAGTAGAAGGAAATAAGGGAATGTACAGGCTAAAGTGATAGTCTAGTTCTTTAAAATTTGGTCGCTACGTGAAAAAGTTGAAATTCTAATCTCTTTGATTGCCAGGAGTAAACAAACGAGAAACGAGAGGAAAACTGTCTTCCCATTTGAGAAAAGTTTAAGTATTTAAAATTGAAACCAATAGTCCAGAATATCTCGAAAATGGTTAACTCTACGTAAAAAAAATGTATATAACAAAAATTGTGTGTTTTAATGTGATCTATATTTTTTGTGCAGTAAGTTTTTGTATATCTCTTATAGTTCATCACTTATACGAAAGTCATCCGGAATGAAGAGGTCATCAGAGGCTACTCCCAGAAAATCCAAGATATACATTTCGTTTGTCATAAAAATATCTTAAACATAAGGTATTTTAATCAAAAGCATTACAGCTATTTTTCAGAAAATCAAAATTTTTGAAAAATGTTCCAATTAAGGGTAGTTGGGGGATGGGTTTTTTTTTTTTAAAATCTTCCTGTCGCATCCTTGGAAGATACCAAACTTAAATACCAAGTGTGGTATTTAAATGATCTTTTCGTTTTTGAGCTATGCTGCACCACCCCCCTCCCCACACACACACACACACACACACACACACACACACACACACACACACAGACATTTTCTAAAAATGTTGTTTTTGGATTCAGGGGTCTCAAAACCTATATTTCTGGTGAAATCTCTGAATAAAATTTTTGGGTGTAATACACTATGTACACAGTACCTATAGAGAAAATAAAATAACAGATTTGTAATCTGTGATAAGTCTGAAGTTTTGACCCTCCATTTACATGTGGCTTCAATAATAAGCTTCTTTCTTCCTTGTTGTATGACACTGCTCTGTGGGAGAAAGAGACCTGAAAGTGGTTACCTTATGACATATTGCAGCTATATCTTTTCCAAAATATCTGTTACTTCAATGTTAAAAATAATAGTTTCTTAAGTATGTTCTTGGCATTCTCCATTGCAAGATTATCTTAAATTACTAGCCACAGCATAAAATTTCATATCTCCTTTGAAAGCAGTATTCCAGCACAAGCTTTTTACTACAGAACTAAGGACTCATGTATCAGTAGGGACTTAAACAAGCTTTTGTTTGGAGAAATAGAAACGTATCTCTTGACTTACATTTGCTAATAATGCTGCAAAGAAGACAATGCCAGTTCTTTTTCGCTCACTGCTATTAGTTCCTCTTGTAGCAATCTTTTTTTGTCACTTCATCTGCACATATCTTCCCTAGTAGGAGACACTATAATCAGAGGCTTCTCAAGGTTGCAATAACAGTTGCCAAAATGTCCTTGTATTCATCCTTTGCGGATGCGGGATTCAAGATAGCTGGAGTAGCAGATCACTTATTGATGTTGATTGGTTGACATTGTTGAGTTTTTTCTAAGTTCATGTCGGATTGAAGGCATCGTTACAAAGAGAAGAGGGTTTTCTTTCTGCAGTCACCACTTTTAAATTGAATTTATTGCTGTTGTCTCATATATAACAGCTATTTTATAACTGTTTCACCTTATTGTTGGTTTTGTGTCACTAGTTGTGTCATCAGTTTCACAAATAATTTTTTCTGAATGGCAACTTCATTATTGTTACATGTGTGTATAATTGCCAACTTATCAGGGAAAGGCAATTTCTGCCTCCTTAACTTACAAAGAGAGGGAAGTCACTCCAAACCTTAATAATTTCACAGAAGGGATCTGGTCCTCTTTCAAAATTCTAAGATAGACCTCTTATTAAATGAGTAAAAATAAATTGTTTAAATAGGCCGAATGGAATTGTAAAGAATTGCCTTTACTTCAAATTCAAAGTTTAACTATTAAACAAAAACAATGATGGTGCAACCTAGGTTTCAATTAACAGTTAACATTGGATCAGAATTGGAGCACGTAAATATTGGATTGTTCTTGTGGTGACACACCCATAGTTTATCCTGTATTATTAGTTACAGTATTGTGAGAAATCCACATTAGGAATCAAGTCACATCCAGTTTTTGAGCTTGTGACTATCCTCACACCTAAGTAGTAGAAAGCCTCTCAAAGTATTTCTGCCTTTTGTGTGGCCACGACTTGAAATTCACTGTATTTACCTAAATGCTACTGCTATCTCTTGTCATCATAAAGAAGCTATAATTGCATTTCAAATGAGATTATAAGCAGTAATGAAGTTTGTTTCAAAGTTGTGTTTAATGCCTATTCTTACTGCATATGACACCACAAGCAGTAGACATTGGCAATACACGAAATGAAATTATAATTTGAAAGGAAATTTGAAGAGAAAATCTACTGGCATAAGGAAAATCTGAAAACAAATTTCATTTAGGGAGCAGAATCCTATCAGAGCTTGAACCCATTCATGAGTTTGTCTAACGACCTTGGCCAACTTTGTTGATAGGAATGAACTGAAACACTATGCTTTTGCCAGAAAACAATAGCTAAAACACCACAGACTTAACATTTTTATTCAAACAAATTTACCATTTATTTAATGTCCAAGGTATTGAAAGCATCTGTAGTAAACTATGATTAAATACTTTTACATTAATAACTACTGTTTTATTAGTGCCTGATTTTATTTCACAATCCTTCTCCAAAATTTGCAACAAGTTGCTTCCTATGTTAGAAGAGACCTGATTAATTAAAGATGAAGCTTATATTAATATTTTGCCTTAGCAGGCCCAGTAAAATGTTGAAAGGTGTTATATCAATGATTCTATTCATGAGATACATTAGACGATTCTAGATCAATGGAAGTTTGTATCGCTCCCAATTCTTAATACAACTTGTGCCCAACACAAAATATTAGGTATTATTTGAAGCTACAAGCATAGCTAATATATTCTTATTATATAATTTAGCACTTAAGGCTGATGGCTCTATTAGCATGCCAATAAAAACAAAATCTTAAGCAAAGTGAGCAATAAATAAAATAAGTAAATGAAAGGAGAAAACACACCCTGTCTCTTTGCATATTTAATGAAATGAAGCATCATGACCTGATGCAAAAAATTCTAAATGGCACAAGTAATAACTTACCAGAGTATTTTGGAATGGTTATTGTTACTTATATTTTTGTGGAATTGGAACAGTCAGAACTCTATTGAAAAATAATCGTCTTTATCTTCTCTTGTTGCAATGGGTCATTTACTGGAGTAATTTCAAAAAGGAACCATTATTGTGCTTTTAAAATACCAGACAAACAAATACAAAATCTGAAAGTAAACCTCTTTAGCAAGGTTTTCTAAACTATATATTTGCTTAAACAAAAGCCAATTTGTTTTTGTTATAAACCTCAACATTTTTTGTTTCAGGAATTCATTATATTTCAATCATTTCTTAAATTAATGTCCCAAAATCATTAGTATTTTAAGAATTTTAAAACTGAGTTAATCAAGGATCTGCTTGAATTAATGCACTTTGGCTTATTTGACCAAATAAAGAGCTTTTAAGTGATAATTGAATTACAAAAAGTACCATTTATTTGTGTTTTTAAATTCAGCATAGACATCAATAGTACCATATTACTTTATCTGACTATGGATACTGGCAAAAGTTTAGTTTTGCTTAACTTTGAGATCAGTTAGCAAGTCTGACATCATTTACTTCGTAATTTTAATTATTATTAATTTCAGGTCTGTTCATGAATATATGCAATTTGCATCTGGTGATTGCTGCATTTGGAAAAATTGCTTGATGAAATTAATAGAAAGTCAAAGCACAAGAGCATTACTTTAACAAACTACTTGAAACTTGTCATTCTGGGTAACTCAGTTGGTTAGGTGCTGACTTTCTGAACTCAAGGTTGCAGGTTCAAACCCAGTCCAGACCGATGGTTTTTAAGTGTGCTTAAAACAGCCCCATATCAGTAGATTTACTGGTGTGTTAAAGAACATCGAGATGAAATCCCAGCACACCGTGGTGCTGATATGACCCTGGCAATTGACAGCGTAGTTAACAAATAATTTTTTTTTTCTTTGCTTGGAACTTATTTAGAGAAGTATGTAAATTTGAATCATATGCAGGTGAGACATTGACATACAGGAGATTTGAACATTTTTTATAATTGAAACATCTGATGTGTTCCATTTACATGACTTTCTTTACCCGCTATGCTAACAAATATTCCTACAAAAGATTATTATTTTATATACATCATGCTAATCAAGATAAACATTACTTGGTCTTTCGTACTTAGTATCTTACAAGTGGAAGGGCAATGAGCAATATACTAGGCTAAAGCAATGGTTAAATATCTTAAAAGCTGGCCACTATGTGAACAATTCAATTCTCTTTGCATTGCCAGGAGTAAAACAAAAACAGAGGAAATGAAAGATGATTCTCCATTTGAGAAAAGTTTGAATAAAAAATTGAAACCAATTACAAGGAGTAGCCCGGGAACAGTTAACTCTACACAAAAAATGTATGACATAAATTGTGTGTTTTAAGTTTTTATCTATGTCTTGAGGTTTACATTTAAGCAAAATTCATCCAGAGGCCTTCAGAGACTACTCCCAGAAAATACAAGATATTTCTTATTTTTCACGTAAATATCTTTAATATACAATATTTAATCAAAATCACTAGAGCCATTTTTTTTAGAACAACAAACATTACTAAAACTGCTGGTTTTTGTATATTCAGGGGGCGTCAAAACATGTATTTCTGATGAAATCTCTGCATCAAATTTTTGTTCCTCCTCAAATCACCATTTCCCCTTACTCATTCTATTCCCTCCCCCTACTCTAGAATTTCCCTCATTCTCTCTTCACTCCCTCCTTTGACAGTGCTAGCAATTACAATAAAATAAATACACAATGATGTAACAGCTAAAGGTTGTGTTAATTCTTGTGTATTACAAACACATGATCGGGAAGAAAGGCCTTGACAGAAGTTTTTCTGGTTGGAGAGATGAAAGAAAATATTGCACAGTTTTCATCATTAACACCTTTTATTTCTTAGATACAGAGCAATCCCTAACAGACAGAGAAAGTTAGCAATAGAACCAAAAGACTCGTAAGGTTGTATGATATTTGAAATTATATACTAAAAGATAATTGAAATGTACAAAATTTAACAAATTACAACAATTAATTGAAATTTTTTGAGACCTGTGCAATGAAATTTTATTACAGAAATCTACACCGAAAGAAAATCAACAGTGACACATGTTGTCTAACTAGCTATACCAAGTAACGTTTAAAATGTAATAGGTACTGAAATAGCTGCACTCAAGTGTGACTGGACCCTGTATCCTAGCCAGACAGACATTGTGGGGGTGTCTTGAACTCATGGCACATGATGTATTCTAAATTACAGAACTAAATGTAAATTTGGAATCTTGGGTATTGCACTAATGTTAATTAACTAAAATCCTCTTCTAGAGATGAATGTGAGCCCAGCATCCTACCTTGTGAGCAGCACAAGGACCATAGGGACTCTTGCTACCAACCACACAAGTTGGAGACCATCTTGACAACATTTTAATATTCTGAAAGATCAGCAAGTGATCCCCTCATTGCGGCCTGGATGGCCCAGCCCATTCACAGTGGAGTTTATAGCATCTTTGCTTTTATATACATTACAACTTATTTTAGTTATACTTCGCAGCAAAGAAACTTAAGTTTGTGTTATTTAAATGCAAATAGATCACAATTGAATACCAACTTGTAACTGCTATTTTATGTTTAGCATAATTAATGCTCTAAGAAATAAACAATGAATTTTGTAACATTTATAAACAGGATCAATACTGGGATTATTGTAACTGTTATTAATAATGGCTATTTCAATGTAGCATTATTGCATACATTTTTCTTTAAAATGTAATCAGAAATATCAAGGAACAAAGTAAAAAAAAATCACACTTAGAGTGAAATAGTATTTTATAACAAATTCTTCTTGTGTATTTAAAATTCATAGAAATATTAATATATTAAATTTTATAAATATATAAATAGGTCATATTGTTACTCCACATCAACAATGACAAGAAAACAGCACACAAATGACCTTGCGCCACTGTGCTGGTGAGAATTTAGTAATGCAGAAAGAAGTGGTGGACAAAATGAAAATGTTAAAGTGTCCAAATTAATTCTGCTTAATACACTCCTTTGTAAATGCCTAATAAATAAAGGAAATTTAGAATAGTCGGACAAAATTACTTTTGTATTATCTCGTAATTCTGTTTTAAGAACTTAAGAATGGTTTAAATGATATCTGAATATTTAAAACAAAATTTTATCCAACTTGATAGAGTTAGTCCCAACACAAAATTCTAATATTCGGCAATATGTTATTTTAAGCTGCAAATGTTACCAATATGATTCTTACTATCTAAATTAGTCCTTATGCTTGCCTTTGTTAGCTTGTCAATTACAACATATAATTGGATTTTATCTATTGATTTACATTAACTTCTATTGATCGACATAATTCTCTCTGTACTGCAGAAGCCCTT
Source organism: Hymenopus coronatus (assembly GCA_030762935.1). Taxonomy (NCBI): domain Eukaryota; kingdom Metazoa; phylum Arthropoda; class Insecta; order Mantodea; family Hymenopodidae; genus Hymenopus; species Hymenopus coronatus. Next base: position 49,475,386 of record CM060884.1, on the reverse strand, counting down.
TTATTATGCATTTCATTATAGCTACAAATAAATACATAAAGCAGAAAAACAGTGTTCATATCTTAAAATAGTAGGTTGCTATGTAATGATCTGAAATGTCACTCTTTCCATTGCCACAGGAGCATGTGGGTGGGGGGAGGGGTGAATGGATAGTGAGCTTAGCACTCAAAAAAAGTGTGGAGTATTGAAAATTCAAACCAATAGGTATTGAATGTCTTGAAAACAGTAAATGCCACATAAAAGTTGACGGAAATTGTGTTTTAACATGATTTATAGTTTTTCTGCAATTGGTTTCTATCTGCCTTCTATGATCACAAATTGTGCAAAAGTTAACAAAATTCATTCCAAATGAAGAGGATTTCACGCCATTTCCATAATATTAAAAAAATACATTTTATTGTCATGTAAATGTATTAAATTGTGGTGCTGTAATCCATATCTTTATAGCCATGTTTGAGGAAATAAAACATATCAAAATATTTTCTAAATATTAGTTTCCAATTGGAATATTTTCTTGAAAATCTTCCTGTCACATCTTTGGGAGATACTGTGATGAATTAAAATAACAAGTTTAATCAACTTCATTTTTAAGTTAGGATATTCACAAATCCACATGGCCTATTTTCTAAAATTTAATTATTTTTATATAAGTTTCTCTACCCACTCTATTACAAACTTATTTTCCAATCTACTTGTTAATTGAAGTAAACATTATTTTATTTCCATTTATTATTTATTTATCCTTTGAAACATATACATATTATTGGACACGTCAAGTTTAACAGAAAGTGAGTGTGTGTGTGTGTGTATATATATATATATATATTTTTTTTTTTTTGTATACATGGATACAATTTATATAGCCACATTAATAATGTTAATGGAAAATATTTGCATATGTTACAAAAATATCATGCACACTTAGATTTATCATGTTATATATGCAAAACATAAACTGGTTTAATTATACATTTCATTGCAGGTACAATGGGAATATAGGCGATAGAAGTGATAGTTCTTTGAAAAGTGGACCATTATATGATAAACTTTGAAAATGTTTTCTTTGCATAACCATAAGAAAATAACAAATTCCAAATTAGTACTTTGAAAAGATATAAGTATTTTAAAATCAAACCAATAACAAAGAATATCTTAGAAATTTTAAATATTACAAAAAATTTGACGCAAATGTTTACACTTTTTGCACAGCTATTTTTTCTCGTATGTTTACCAAATATACACAATTATTTCCAGATAAAGAGAACTTCACAGACTATTCCCAGAAAATTTTAAAATACTTTCATTTTTCATGCATATATCTTAAAAATATGGTGATTTAATTCAAATTCATAGAGACATTTTTGAGAAAATAAAGAATACAAAACTCTTTTTTCCATTTAAATGGTAGTTTAGGATGGGAAGATTTTCTTATAAATGTTCATGTTGCATCCTTGGAAGATCCCGTACCTAAATACCAAGTTTGGTACTTATCTATAGTTTTTGTTTCTGAGTTATGTTGTTCGCAATCAGAAACAGAACAAGGATCTTTTCTAAAAATGTCTTCTTTGGGTTTAGTGGATCTCAAAGCATATCTTTCTGGCAACATCTCAATATCAAATTTTTGGGTGCAATACAATACTTCCTCTACTTACTATAGGTAAGCAGTAGAGAAAGTTACATATAGAGTTGTTTGCATATAGATATATGTAACCTCTCTTGTAATAGTACCCTTTAGAATCTTGTCTAACACAAAAGGTTTTATTTATTGAATTTACAATTTCCAGGAATTGTGACGAATTTAAAATATTTAAGCTTTTGCGGCATAATGACAATATTTTACATAGATTTCTTTTAGGGTATGTTTTACATATGGATAGACTGACCGAATTCTTCTAGCAACTGTTTATCAAAATAAAAAGCATTTTACGTTTCTCACCTGCTTATGAAATATTGATTGTTTGGTTTAAGCAGTTTAATAAGTTGACTGATTGAAAGAACGATAGTTTTATAGTTTTAGTGGCCTATCATACTTAACAGGTAAATATATTTATTTAGTCCTATATTAGTTAAAGATTATTGAAAGCTGATGAAAAGGAAACATGCTTAAATAACATACAATTTTTAAATTATAGCTCTCATTTAAAATATCTTCTGGTTTTATAATGCACTATTTTTAATGGATCTTGTCCATCAACATCTCTTATGCATATGTAACTTCATAAGTTAAATATGCTCCTTTCTTAAAAATGTAATGTTTTCCACATATAAAACTGCGCTCCTTGCATAGGAAGTTATATGCAAATTTAGCCTGAACTTGCACTTTGAAGACCAGCTACACAAGTCTCATGAGGCATGCTCTAGCAGTGCAAGTATTCTCTGCTGATTGACATTGTTGCTCTCTGAGGACAATATGAACAAAACAAAACATAATGAGTGAAGGTCCAAATCATGTGATTTATGATAATACAAAACAGTGTGACAAACAAAACTTACTCTCTGGTAAGTTTCAGCTATTCACATTTTGCAACTTATTCATAGAATAAAAACAATGAAATTACTCTGTTGAGTAAACAAAGAGTATTAACACTATTCAACTTAAATGTTGACGAATAAAGCAACATAGGTTAGTGTTCTTGTTTCAATTTTATCCTGTTTTCTGGCACTTGTTTAGCATGTTAACAATATTTGTGTGTTCATAACCTAATGATTATGAAATGCTAGTTAAATAATAATGCATGTAAAAACAGAATATGTTAATAAAAAACTATTTTCTTTATTGCTGTCTTAAGTTTTCTAAGAAATTGCTGAATGCAAAACCCCTTAATCCATTGCTAGGAAGTAAATAAAACAAGTGATGCATTTAGGATATACTCCTATACACTGGCTTTCTGCTGAATGTTTGAGGAATTTCAGTATTTTTGTTTTAATTAGTGTTGTTTATTTAAATGTGCATTGTTTATTCTCATATGAAGAAACAGTGGGTCACTTACATAATTAGAATCAATGCTGCCTTGCTGAATGTCCTCTCATTTGCTGTGCTCCTTACTTGAATACAAAAACAATTTAATCATGAGTTTGCAAAGATTTGGAATTTGTTCATGCAATTTCCACCTTTCCAAAAAGTGCTTTTTATCCCCATGATATTTTGTGCAGGGTAGCTGTGCATTTCATCATCTGGAGAGGAAGGTTTTGTCCATTGTTCATAACATAAGGTCTTTTTGGCTCACTCTCCCCAAGATGTAATGAAATGGCATTTTATTAAAGGGTGCCTTTTAATCTCTGTGGTTCTCAGCGCCCATGAAAGACTGCTTCATTTTGCCCAGAGACCTCTTTATCGGGCTTGAGGTTCTTTTACATGCCATAAATTTATGACATAGGATTAATGGCTTTACTTCCCTTCCTAAGAAGCCATACTAAGGATTTTAACTCCTGAAAAAATCCATTGCTCTCTGCCAGGTTTGAACATGTGATCTTGGAATACACAAGGTAGCATGTAACGACTACACCACAGAGGGCTAGAAGCTACACCACTCTTTGCTAAATGAAATATGATGATAAATTGTAAATAATTAACTTAACAAAAATGTCATGTATAATTATTATGCTTTTCTCCATCAATAAAACACATGTGCCTTACTGCATCATGCACATACTCCTCCTTGCTACCTGAGAGCATTCTTTGCTGATAAAAGCAAGATAGAAGATATGTTCCAATTTTGTGGCACATATAAATTAACCATTTTTCTTCAACAAGAATCTTGGTTATTGTTGTTGATATAATTCCTTTCTCATGAACTTTGTATTTTCCATATTTGGTTACTTCTACAGCATTGAAAATATTCCAGTGCAGAAATGCAATGAGAAGAATCTAATGTACCCTAACTTGTTTAATTAATAAGCTAGAAATGAATAGATGTTTAAAAAAATGTAATTTTAAAAACATGGAAAAAGGAGAGCTATAGTTAAAAGCATCAGAACAGGCTCTTTTGTTAAACTACCATATTGTGTAGAGTTTTCCAATAACATTTAAACATATATATATATGTTATTGGAAAACTCTACACAATATATATATAGATGGAATAGTAGGAATACAGTGCTGGTAAAGTTGCAAGTAATATTTTTATTTTTTGTATAACATTTTTATGATTACATTAATGAAGAGTTTTACTTCGACTATTTTGTTTTAGCTGTTGCAATCCTTTTTTAAATCACACCTGTTGTTTTCCACAGTAATATATGTTACAAATCACTAAAAGTGCTATTGTAAAGTTTGGAAAATCATTTTCCATTGGTTATAAAGGATACATTTGATCATGAGTCAGTACTCTGAAGGTACGCAAAGAGTTGACTGTATAGAGAAACACTTCTGACTAACATTTGGTAAATGGACAAAACTTCATTAGGTTTGCATCGTTATCACTATCTAAGGATAATTCAAGAAAAAGAGAACTTAATATCTCACCATTTTTTTTAAAACTTAGTACAAAAGACAAAACATCACAGAATCATCTGAGTACCCTTTGCAGTACTCTACTGCATGTATTTGCATGAAAGTAATACAATATATACATTATAAGTAATAAAACAGCACAATCTATTTCATTTGTACTTGAATTTTCTTTGTTTCTGCATTTTCACTTTGTTTCTGGAGCTTTGCCTGCAAAAATTATTTCCTTTTTCATACTGTAATAATTTGGCAGGTATGGTATTAGTGCTTCCTCGATATAACTCTCCATCTCAGACCTTTAAGTAACAGATTTATTTTCTTCATGTATTCATTTAATGAGGCATAATATTGCTAACAAGACTCAAGAAACAGTATCTGATACTGTTTGGCAGCAAAATGGACAAAACAAAACACATACAGTAGTCAAACTATATATGTACACTGTAACATGTTAGCATTTCTTTATTTCTGTAAAATGGTGAATTCCATTTGACTCAGCAGACTAAGCACTTCCAGATGCTATCTTTTAATTATTTTACAATAGGAAGGAGTGCTGCATGAAAAACGAATTGCACAAATTGATTCAGCACTATCAAAATAGGAGAATCTCTATAAAATAACATTTCACAAAACAAAATGTACTTTGTTTTGTTTCCATTTTTCTCAAATAAGACTTGTACTCAGAATTTTTGTTTTCCAGAAGGTAAAGTTCAATGTTGACATATTGAATTGCTAGTTAAAGCCATTTCTAGCATTTTTCCCATGTGTCTCAATTTTGAAACATAAGAGCAACACGAACTTTTTTAGAAAATCAAACAAGGATTAGTTTTAAAAAAATTAAATTATTTTATTACTTTTAAAAATATTCCCACTTTCAATACAGTTATGCATTCAATGAAACTATTCTTTAAAGCAATGATATCACTCTTCTTGAGGCACTTCAGAAGCAGATTTTTAGGATGTTCCCATCTGATAATTTTTTTTTTGTAGTGTTTAACGCCCGCTTTTACTGTTCTGGCACTGCAGGCGATAACACAGATGATACATGAAGATGGAGCCCCGGTGGAATGAAATGGCGGGGGAAACCGGAAAATGCGCCGCTTTGCCATCTGATGATAAAATAGTGTCTCCATACTGTTTATCTTTAATTTTTGAAGGGGCTGGCTGTTCGGATCCGTCGCACGGCGATTAACTCAGTTGGCTCGCACTTCCCTAACTGCGTTCCAGCTGGATGTCCTAGTCGGTGTCCATCGGGTTCAGCAGGCTCACAAATACTTCCTCTCGGCAAGGTAACCATGCTTAGGCAACACATAATCCATGTAGTGATATCTTCCGGCCCAGTTTCCTTACCGCTGGCCCTAAAGATGCGCCTTCGCTACTACCTCGCTTCTTGCGAGCACTACTTCAATGTCCTTCAGCATACTACCCTGCAGATCCCCGGATGCTCATATGGGCTCCGGAGCAACACCTCATCCCTGCGAAGTCGCAAAACCCTCCGGTCCACATCGACCATCGCCTCGAGGCTTCTGAGGGCATCCAATCCCACAGTAACCCTCGCGACGAACACACAGTACTTCGTCCCAGTAGCAATTCCAGTAGGGCCTCCTCCACAAGCAACATGTCACCTGACACCGTCACTAATTATTAGGGCCGACTGGGTGTTCGTGTGTCTAAGCCCTTCGCCAGTCAGGTCTGATTACAGTCTAGGCTGCATCTGGGTCTACGAATATTCGGAAAAGCTTCCCTTGTATCCAGAAGTCTGCGATGAGTCTGTCGTCCAGTCTTCTACCCAAGGCACGGAGCGTCACAGAGAGTGGTGAAGACAGGCCCGATTTGCCCTTCGTCACACTGGACCATACTCGATTTACATCTGCTCGTCATTTTGGCACGAGGTGGTTTGGTTCGCCGCACCTCCAACACACTCCATCCGAAGGTCGTCGTCATCCTCATTTTGGGTTGCTTCTCTCTCCCTGTCATAGCGAATTCTCTTGGCCATCAAGGTGAGCGCAGCTGTTATCTTGGCCACCTCCATTCTTAGTGCTGCTCTCGTAGATCGTCTTATAGTCGTCGAGCATCAGGCGCTGTCGAATCTTGGCGTCACGCTTACCGCGAACAAAGGAGTAGGCGACTTCCTGGACCACTAACTATTCGGCGGGTTCGCCAGCGGCTTGTTCATCAGCTGCTCAATCGCAAGGCGAACTTCTGCATCGTCTCCACTGGCTGCTGCAGCGGAAGGAATTAAGCTGACTGCGTTAGGCTGCAGCCAAGCGGTTCTTGAGGGCCTCCCATATCTCTGCGAACATCACCGACGTCCTATACGCATTCAGTACTTCTGCCGCCCGTCCCTAGTGGCCTGCTATCAGTTTTGCTGCTTACCTTTTCTGCGGATCGTCGGATATTGGTGACGGCGGCGAACTGTCAGCGGAAGACTTCGAAAGTGGGTGTTCCGCCAAACTTTGGTGGTTTGATGCATGCGGATTTTGTTTCGCGTCCTATCGTCTCGAACTTCACGTGTTTCAGCCTTCCGTCGGACATTTTTGCACCGGCGTGTTCAATTCTTTGCGCCTCCGTCGAATCTTCCCTCCAGGGCATTATATTATTGGTCGTGCTCTTTATCGTTCCATCAAGTTCTTTCATCTTTTTCCCAAGATTTTTCAATTTCTCTCCAAGTTATTCCACGTTCTTCTCCACGCCGACTAGTAGTTCATGTATTTCGTTCATCTCCTTCATGTTCTCCATTCAGCATTTCATTTTCTCTTCCATGTAGTCCATGCTTGATTAAATTTCTCCTTCCATCTTCTCCATCGCACAATTCACAGTCATTATCTCACTTCTCATCTTTTATATTCAGGGTTTCATTTCGTCTATTCGGAGTTGCATCATCCCTCCCCCCTTTTTTGTCCGTTTCGGATTTACCTGGTTAGAAGCCCGAGAAGATTTTGAATGTATTCCCTTATTTCCCATTTACTAAGGAATAAAGATAATTTCCACCGTTTCCACTTTATTGCCTTAAATAACCAATACTAGTTTCGCCCCTACTAGACAGCTTACAACCGCTTAAGAAGCCTTTACTGGATGTTGCCAAACTTACCATGTTCTGGTATGTGGACTATAGGCGGTTATGCAGTGGTAAAGAGGTAACGATATGATATTATTTGAACATATACGATTTTTTTTACACTTGCCCAAGATACATGTGGTAATTAACCTGATGGTAGCAACCACCATCGTAAGCAACAGGAAGAACAAAAGTAACTATTTATCTTTGGATTATACACAATTTGGCATTTAAATATTTAAGAATTATGTAAGCAGTTTTTAATTATTTTGGTACTTATTTTGAGTTGGCAGCTACTATTGGGACTTTTGGCTAAAGAATGGTGGCTATAGTATATAGCAGACGGCATGACGGGGACGGCATTGGTATTCCATCCAGTAAATGCGTATAGTAATAAATGAGGAAATCGTGGTTTCGCACTACATTTATTTTAACAGTGTTTAAGTTGAAGGAGAGTAGAGTTGTCAATAAAAACTTTTGAGCTTGTAACCATAACATTTTTTCGCTTTTATTATATTTATTAATAGTGGAAGGGACATTTGCCGGCCTTTAAAATAACCATGATACCAATATTGCGCTCAGCAAAATTTATAAAGTATTTTTGTGGAAGTGCACGTAGTTTGGTGTTAAGCTCACATCGAGGAGTCTTAGGTGGTACTTCACTTCATGATAATGTTTGCGGAAACATATTTTTAAAGTAAGTGCATTTAAAGGATAACCTTAAAAGTTGTTTGTGTAACCTTACCCGGTATTGGCTACCCAATTTGTTCCATGTAAAGGGTAGTTGGGGTTGGGGGCCGATTTTCTTGAAAATGTGTTTGTCACATCCTTGGAAAATACCAAGTTTGGTATGTAAAGACTTTTCACTTTTGAGCTACACAACAAACTTTTTTCTAAAAACTTTTTTTTTCTCAAAACGTGTATTTCTGGTGAAATCTCAATATTAAGTTTTTGGGTGGGATACAGTACTTTTTATTTCTCTATGTACATTGTAGATACATATTATAGAAAGTAAAAATGGTGTATTCATTTCTAGCACAGACATTTATTGAACTGCCCTCGTAAGGTTCCATGCGTTTCTGAGCCACGTCCTTTAAATAAAATACCAGAGATCTAAAAGGTAGAAAAAATAGCATTTTAAGACATAATTGAAAATATATTGTAAAATATGGGTGATCCAAAAATTATTAACCTACATGCAATTAGAATTAATATGCATTTGTAAAGTACTTTAAAGTGAGATATATAAATGACTGCTGGAAAAGTATGTATCATTTCTCTACTTCTTGGATATGTTGTCTATGGACAGCCTTCCCCCACCCCCTCTCAGTCATTAGGAGTATATCACCAATATTAAAGATGGTTATGAAGGTTATAACAGTTTAGTCTTAAAATCATTCTTAAGTATTTGCATTAGCCAGAAAGGCTTACTGTCAAACAATTTGTCAGAGAGTTATATGAACAATAGGTAAATTATGTTTTCTGTTATATGCAGCATAATGGGGATGGTATTTAAAGATGAACAGTAGGTAATATTGCCATTGGTTGCTATGTGTAATTCTTGTGCAAAGAATATTATATGGCTGTTTTGTCTTTTTTTATCTGAGTAATCCAACAATTTTTCATAGTTACAAAGATTTGTCTGTCTTAAGTGTAATGACTGCATATATTACTCCATCGAATGGTTGCAAGTTACATCAAGTGAATTTAAGAAACATGTAAATGTGTAGGGCTGTGTTTCTTTTTCTATAAAAAGTGCTTCGCAGTTTGCTTTCTGGTGTGAACAGTAATCAATACATGGAATATAAGGGCAATTAATATAGATAGTATTGCAGGAAGCCAGAGAAAATCCATATAAGTAAGGCTAATTTATCATGAAAATATTGGAGAAAATAATATTAAAATAGAAGATTCACTTAAACTATATTAAATTGAGCATCACAGAAGTTTTAGAATGCCGTTTTGAAACAAATGAAATTTGTTTAGCTTCTAATATTTTTGGAGTTGATTGCCATGTAGTTTTTTAGATTTGCTCTAATAGTTTGTTAATTATCGTTTAAAAATGTTGTGTTCACCAGAAATGTATTTGACTAGAGAACATTTTAGGATATGATATAGTACGGTTTTAAATCATCATTAATGCCCAAACAATGTGGTCATCTTTGAAATGAATTTGGCGAAGAATCTCGTCTAAGACAACAGTTTATAATTGGTAAGTGAATTCAAAAGGGATAGGCTTTTCCTTAAACGATGAATTGCATGAAGGACACCGAAAAACTGCTGTTACTGATGAAAAAATTGCTGCTGTGTGAGCAATGCTTAAAGAATATTGACAGACAGCATCTGAATTTATTTTGGTAACATTGGCCACTGATATGGGTTAAATCCAAAACATTTTGCATCAACAGTAATATACATGAGAAAACTTTGTTGCGAATGGATTGCAGAACAACAAATTGATTGTCGGAAAGTATCTTTGGAAAAATTTGGTTTGGAATATTGTTACTGGTGATAATTCTTGGATTTGATCTTATAATCCAGAAAAGAAAAGTCAATCCATTCATTGGGTCTTTGAACATAACCTAAGCCTACAGCATTTTGACTACTCATAGTGCTGGTAAGGAGGAGGTTGCTAGCTTTTTTTTTGTTTGTTTTTTTTTCTAAAATGATCCATACTGCCTCTGGCATACCATTACTGCCAATTGGTGCCCAAGTGTCTGTTTACTGTAAATTTTTGAAAATGTTTGGAAAAAATGCTCAAAAGGATAAAATAATTTTATATCATGACGACACATTGCCACGCGCAGCAAAACTAACAACTTAGTATTTGCATGTCCTAAGTTTAGCGCCATGAACTCTCCACTATACAGCCCTGACCTAGCACCTGATTTTTTTATCCAAAAATTAAAGACAAAATGCCTAGAATTACTTTTTGATGATCTGATGAAGTAGCCTGGTTTCTGAAGTGCATTAGGAAGAGTGGCATCATTGCTTTAAGGACTGGTTTTGTTGAATGCAAAAGTCATTGCTGTTAAAGGGGAGTATTTTGGAAAACAATAAAATCATTTACATTTCTTATAACTAATCCTTGTTTGATTTTCTAAAAGTTTTCAATGCTACCTTTGTTAGGATGTTATTTAAGGCACATAGAACTAAACCAAAAGCAGGTTAAATTTGCATTTTTAAAGTAGGGAATACTGCATAGATTTGGGTAAATTCTGCATAGAACAACACATGGAAATACAATTTGTCTTAAAGAACTGCCTCTGATACAATATGTATATGTCAAGCTACTTCAGGAACTTTCAACATTTTATATGGCAGTTTGTGAACACTCTGAAGGCTTTAGGCATAGATTATTTAATTCTTGGTGCAAGGAAGGAGTTACATCACACTACTTATTTGCAACATTCAGTATGTATGTGTATTACTCGGGCATTTAGGAATAGAGCTGGTTTGATAACAATATTATCATGTTTACATTCAAGTAACCTCACTTGCTATTCATAACAGGGATAGTTGCATTGGCTGCAAGTAAACACAGCTAAGAATATATAAGGATAATTGTTGCAAACCATAAATTGTAGAGAAGGAAAATTTTACAGGAAAAGCCAAAAAAGAATTACACCTAAAACTATGGGAGGCATTTCAAAACTAACAGTCACAAATCTACTCTTTACATGTTCCAAAAGGAATTGTGTTACAAATGAAATATTTTTCAAAATTCAAGCCTTCAAAATTTGAGAATTAGTATTGAGTGTAATATGGATTGTTTCTGTCATATCTACAGATTTGTAAATAAGAAAGCAAAAATTTCAAACTGAAAAACGCTAATTAATAGGTACAGTTACTCTTGAATGAATAACATAAGTTACATTCATGTTTATATTCAACTAATAACATTTTACTGCATTAAAAATGAGTGTTTCTAGTATAAATGTTTATTGCTTGCAGTAACAATAAGCTAGAAATTTGCTTAACTCAACAAGAACCTAATATTTTGAAGACATTTAAAAGAAATTAAGGGGATTCTTTACAACAAATGATGATAATAACTGGTACTTTATTACTATTGACGTGTGAGTTCTTTTCTGCTCTCCCCTAGGTCTACATCCTTTTTTGAGTGGATACAGAAATTAAAGGGAAAAACGACAATCTTGTATTTCAGTGTGTATGGTTTCCTTAACTCCAATTTTGTTTCAATTTTCTTCCATTATCATGTATTTCTTGCTACTGATTTGTTTTGCACTGAAACAGATGACTCAAATTTATTCACAAGATCATGAATTGAAGTTCTGGAAGGATACAATTGTGCAGGAAATTTCAGAATACATTTTTTATAAAAGTACGGGGTGATTCATATTTAAAATAATGTTTACATACAAATTACTTTGTACTTCCCATCTTCAAAAATGAAAGTGGATTACTGATGCTAATGGCTACATGGTAACTGAAGAACTGAAATCTTGTCCTGAGTGTGGGCATTGAGGACCTGTCATTGGCTCTGGTGCACAGCACATAAGAAATCAGGTTTTATACTGAAGACCTGGCTAATTTCCACTTCTCTGTCATTTATATTACTTTTTATGCTATTTTTGGGTTCAGGGAACCTCAAATGAGAGCACATTTTTGTATATCTTGTAGAAATATTAAAATAACCATAGCTGGAACTACCTGTTAGATAAATAAAATATTTTGACATTTTATCTTCGATCTAAAAAGAGATTACACACCCAAAGTTTTAATAAAATTCAATTTGGTTGGTTACATGATCCAGATGAATAGACATAGAATGACCCTGTTATGACTTTGAATTGAGAATAAGCCTTGCAGATAAATAAGTTCAACAGCTTTGCTTGTTGGCATGTAGCCAGGACTAAGCAAGCTAGAAGTAGATTTTGCACATCTCTAGTCTTAGCAAATACCTAATGAACTTCGAGTAGCAATTCCTTCTAGCCTAGGGCTTTCTATAGTTACATTTATATTTACTTGTTTATATTTTAAGTGAAATCACTTAAATTATATTCTTGTAGCTGCTGTATTTAGCAGCTTTTCAATTCACCTAAAATGTTAAAAGCTACAATATAATTGCTTTAAATCTACTTTATACATCTCTTTGTGTTTACAGAACATTAGCTACTCAAGCCATTCCTTCCTATAGCATTGAGTCTAACCTAGACAAAAGTTTAAGACGTCTTGACCAGGATGTGCGGAGAACTGGTCGCATATCAAGAAAGGAGCTTGAAGACGTGCTGGAGGAGTTGCGGCAGACTGGTAGGTGTATGCTTAAGATGTATTGGAATGTATATTTCAAGCAAATCTCTAATGCTAATCCAAAATTTTTCCTTTAGGATCTGCCACAAGCACACAATCACTACTTATTATACGTTGCTGTGGAAATTTAGTTCCGGAAGAATCTCCCCAATTTCGTACCCAGCTAGTTCAAGAAATATGGAAAACTCTGGAAAACTTAAGTAAGTAACGTCACTGTGACTTTCGATACTGTAAAATATATATTTACAAAAAAATATAGGGTAACATAAGACTCATAAATCCTTTTACTGTATTGTTATTGTATTTTATTCATATGACTTCCTATTATTAATGCATGCTCTGATAACCTATTATGCAACTTTGAAATGGCTTTATATTGTGCTTTCTGACTTTAATTTCACTTATTGGATTTGATTAGTTACTCAGGTGTAACAAACTGTATGATTGGATGTTTACTTCCTAAACTAATGAAAATCAATGTAAGTTTTAAAATTTTATGAGAAAAATGTATGTATGAACAAAGGAGACCAAACTTGGTACTGAAGTTAAGCATCTGCCAAGTATGTGGCATGAAGATTTTTTAAAAAAAAAATCTCCTGACCCAAATATTGCTTGCATGGAACATTCTAAAAAAAACCCAAAATATTTTTTTTTCATTCTCATGCAATGAGTATGGAATTTGAAAGCCATCACATAGCAATCTGTTTTTTTAAAATCTGTTAACTTTAGTGTAATCCTTTTTATAGGTAAAACAGATAGATTTCTAATGAAAGTTCATCTTGGTTAACAAGAAATAGACAAATAAGCTTTGTAAGACTATAAATGTAAAAAGAAACTAGTAACAGTGAAGTAACACAAATATTAATATTTGTAAGACTAGTTTGCAGAAGTGTAAGTAGAAAAAGTCATGTGAATGCAGCACATTAGATTTTTCAACTATTCACCACAAATCTACAAATATATGGGTTAAGCCTGTCACTTTTCGGTTACTATATTTGTTATATATTTACTTTCTCTTTGTTCATAATACATAGAGAAAGTATTGCATTGTACCCAAAATTTTGATTCCGAGATTTAACTGGAAATACATGTTTTAGGTCCTCTGTATAAAAAAAAGCATTTTTAGAAAAAGGTCCATATCTGGTGTGTGGGTGGGTGGAAAACAAAAAGTCAGTTAAATGCCAAACTTGATATACAAGTTCAGCCCCTTCCAAGGATGTGACCCAAAGATTTTCTAGAAGATCCCCACCTCAAATTATCCTTTGTGCAGAAAAAGTTTCAAAAGTGTTGATTATCTCAAAAATGACTAACAATTTTGGTTAAAATACTGTATATTAAGGATACTTATATGTGGTATAAATTGGTTGTCTTGAATTTTTTTGTGAATAGGCTCTGAAGTCTTCATTCTGAATTACTCTTGCATAACTGTTTAACAATAAGAACTAGACAAACGTTACTACATTAAAAACAAAGATCTCATTTAAATACACAATTTGTCATTTACATTTTTTTAGTAGAGTTAATATCTGAGATATTTATTGTTATTGGTTTATATTTTAAAATATGTGTACTTTTCTCAAACAGATAGTCATCATCCATACTTATTTTATTTTACTCTTGGCTATACAAAGAGAACCAAATTTCAATGTTATTATATAGCAACAGCTTATAAAAGATTTGACTATCGCTTTAGCCTAGTGTATTCCCTTATTATGCTTCTACTTGTAAGGAACTAAGTAATAAGACCGTTTCTGCTAATGCTTATCTCGATTAGCATGATGTGTATAAAAGAATAATCTTTTCTAAGAATAGCTTATATGAAGAACAGGTAGAGAAAGTTATGTGAGTGGTACACATCAGATTTTTAGTGTTTTAACTTTTAGTATATGCAGGTGGTCTGTCTATTTTCACATTAATACATATGACAATTGCTTCCAAAAGGTTTCTTGAATATGCTCAGCACCTTTAATTGGGCATAATAAGAGTTGTTTGGTATGATGCACCTGGTATTTTAACAATAAATACTTCCTGTTAGCTTATGATAAATATTTCTATTATGTTTTTCAAATGGGAAGAATTCTACGCTGCAGCGAATGAGATGCGTTATTGTGCTGTGCATTGCCAGGTCACTATCCTACTATTTTCAATTTCCCTCTCACTCGCAGACTGAACAAGCAAATCTGCCTGGCGACAATGTTTATTCATGTGTATTATAAAAACTATTTGAGCTAAAAATCGGATCTGCTACGAACATTACTCCCAATCTTTCTCGTGAATTATTTTTTGCAAAATTTGAATATTTTGTCTTAGCACAAAAGTCACTGTAGGATATCATTTCATGAACCAGCCATATGCACTGATGTCAACTGTTTATTTTTAGGTCTGCTTAGTTATTTCTATGCACCCATGAATGTAGTATTGGCTTCGTTTAATGTTAGAGCTTTTGATTTGGCTTTTGTTAATCTTTTTGTTGCTTGGTACTTTATTTTAGTTTCTTGTAAATATTACAACTGTTTACTTCTGAAATCCTGAACATTGTTTCACAACTTCTAGCTTCAGTATGAAGATCTAAATATTCAAATTTTATTTTTGAAACATGAAATGCACAATTTTCCATCTAATTGAAAAAAATCTGAAGTGTTCCTTTCACATAATTTTCTCTGGCTGTTCTGCAACAGATCATTCATGGAAAAGTTTATCCTTCTCTCTACTTTGTGCCAATCAAGATAAACAGAAGATAGCAAAAATGGTTCTATTAATTATTTCCTTATAAGTAGAAGGGAAATAAGAGAATACACTAGGCTAAAACAATAGTCAAATCTTTTAAAAACTAAATTTAAATGTAATGAGTCACCTTTTTACACTTTTTGCTCCAACTTTGCCTTTGTTTGAGAAGACTGGTTTCAAGGTACCTACTTTAACCCTATCTTCAATTCTGGGGATGACTCTCTGATTTGTAGACCATGTCAATATATCAAATAAAAAGTAGCATTTTAGACAGTGGAGTGCCATTATTAAATTTAAATGTAATGAGTCACCTTTTTACACTTTTTGCTCCAACTTTGCCTGTCATCCCCAGAACTGAAGATAAGGTTAAAGTACCCTGAAACTGGTCTTCCCAAACGAAGGCAAAGTTGGAGCAAAAAGCGTAAAAAGCTGACTCATTACATTTAAATTTAATTATGGCGCTCCACTGTCTAAAATACTTCTTTTATTTGATATCTTTTAAAAACTGTTGCTATGTGACTGAAATTATTTTCTTTGCATGGCCAGGAGTTGACCAATTCCTGTATGAAAACATTTTTTTGGTATTTTAAAACCGAAACTACTAATAATGAATATTTCAGAAATGGTCAACTCCACAAAGAAAAATTATATGACATAAATTGTGTGTTTTAACGAGCTCTGCATATTTAGTAGTAAATTTTTGTCTATTTCTTATGGTTTACCAGTTATGCAAAAGTCATCTAGAAAGAAGAGGTCTTCAGAGACTATTTCCAGAAAATTCAAGATATCCAGTTTATTTTTCATGTAAATATCTTTAGTATTTTAATCAAAATCATTAGAGCCATTTTTCAGAAAATAAGTATGTTCAAAATTTTTTCCATGTAAAGGGTAGTTGGAGTGGAGAGATTTTCCTCAAACTTTTCCTATTCCATCCTGGAAGATACTAAACACCAATTTGGTATTTTACCAACTTTTCATTTGTGAGCTATCATGTTCATAGGCACATGAATACAGGCAAAATGTCCTTTTTCTAAAAAGGATTTTTTTTTTACAGGAGACCTTAAAACGTACATTTCTGGTGAAATCTCTGTATTGAATTTTTGGCAGAATGCATTACCTTCTCTACCTACCCTGTACATTGATATACGTGCTAGCTCAGAAATTAAAAATTGACATTCCTCATCACTAAAAGTATTATTCTTGAAAATATGAAAAATTTCCAAAAATTCGTAGAAAAACATAAGCATTCATATAATTATGTAAATGCATGTAAAGCACTTTATTTTTAATTCAACAACTATCCCAATTATTATTATTATTATTATTATTATTATTATTATTATTATTACTATAAACAAAAACTATTACCTATACCTATACTGTGGTACACGCTCATTGCAGTGGTAATTGTCTGTATGATCAACTGGAGCACCATTTGAGTTATGATAACCCATTTTTTACAGTTTCAGGATAGTTGCACATTTGCAGTCTAGATTTGATGTTGCTGTGTTTCTTTTTTGACAGGTGTTCCTATGGACATTAGCCATTATAATGCTTTGCTGAGAGTTTATTTGGAGAATGAGCATGTATTCTCCCCAACACAATTTTTAGCTGATCTGGAACATAAAGGAGTTGAACCTAACAGAGTTACCTATCAGCGTCTGATTGCATGTTACTGTCAGCAAGGTGATATTGAAGGAGCTACAAGAATTCTGGAGTTTATGAGAGAAAAACAGCTGCCAGTCAATGAAAATGTCTTCAATGCTCTTATTACTGGACATTCTCAAGCTGAGTATGTAATTTTTAATGAATAAAAACAAAGTTTATTGACCATTAAGCTATTTTACAACATTGTAGTTGGTTCTCTTCAAGTACATAATTTATCACATTAAAAAATTGGAGCTTTACACAATTAGTTACACCATTTAAAACAGTTGAATATATTTGCTACTATTTGTATAACAAACTATATACAGCATATTTATGATAAAATTGTTATAATAGTTAAATTTTACAAAGCTAGCTTAGATGTTACTCATCTATGTGAAAGTTATTACATTCAATGAACTCTTCTACTGAGTAAAAAGCTTTATCTTTCAGCCAATTGTCCAGAAATATTTTGATTATAATCGGGTAATGAGGTAATATGTATCGGAAGTTTGTTGTACATACTTAATCCTAGATATTTATGGCTGCCATGAATTTTTTATAATCTTCAGTAAGGTAAGACTATAGTATAATTATTTTGTGTTATGTAGCCATGTACTGTCCATCGGTGTGCATATTTTGTAGGTTTTCTTTTATGAACATCAATGAATGGTAAATGTACAATATCACAGTCATGATTTTACATTTTTTGAAAAATTGTTTGCAAGGATGGTTATAATCTAGATTAGCAATATATCTGCCTTTTTTTGCCTCTTGAATATAGTTTGTGTTCCTGCAGAATTATCCCTGAGAAGTATACCATATGTAAGATGCGAGCTTATCTTCCATTATGTAATTTATGCGATGTTCCCAATTAAAATTTTTGTCTATGTAAATTCCTAGAAGTTTGACAGATTTATTATCCTCATTCTTTGCATTTAATTGAAATAACAGTTCTTCATTTTAGTAGTATTTATCTGTAGCATGTTTGCATTAAACTATTCAGTTGCTAAATCCACCATACAAAATTCTTCTAGATGTGTGCTTGTTGTTATTAATGTAGTATCGTCAGCATATAAAACTGTTATACATGGAAAATTAATTGACAAATCATTTACATTTATAATGAATAAGAAGGGACCTATTACCGAACCTTGAGGTACTCCTTTAGTTACTGGCATTGAATCAGACATTTAATTTTTTATTTGTGAATGTGAAACATGATGAGTTGCTACATATTGATTTGTAATACAGTGCAGTTAAAAATTAAATTGTAATCCTTTTTGTCTTGTTTCTTGATGAGGACTTGGATTGATTCAACTCATCACTTGTGGTTATCAATGTCACTGTTCATCTGCCATGCTACATTAGGTAACTGAGCTAACATTACAGTGCTGCCTTTTGCATTGTATCGGCGTCAGTGCTGAGAAACAAAATGAGTACCCACTTGAACATGTAGACTTACAACTACACTAGTTTGCTTTTTGTTTACCCAGAAAAGAGATTTGAGATTTGAAACAAATGAATGCAACTGTAAAATATAATATATATCAGTGATGGTTAATAAATAACCCACTACGAACCAGATTTGCCTAGCCCTCAAGGCCCACCATACTTTATTTAGTTCATTACTATGTTGTCTGGTATGGTTGTTTCAGTGTTTGATATTTGTAGGTTTTCACACATTGAAGCCCAAGCCCGAGTATAGCTCGGGCCATGCGAAATGTTCATGTGGCCCAGGCCCCTAGTATAGCTCGGGCAGGTATTTCTAACGCTTTTAATACAATTCTACCACCATAACTTGGTCTTGGGC
Organism: Hymenopus coronatus; assembly: GCA_030762935.1. Taxonomy (NCBI): domain Eukaryota; kingdom Metazoa; phylum Arthropoda; class Insecta; order Mantodea; family Hymenopodidae; genus Hymenopus; species Hymenopus coronatus. The sequence goes on along the minus strand of CM060884.1, from coordinate 49,456,417 downwards.
TATGTGGCAAAGAACATGCATCAGTTATCGTTTAGTTGTCTGATTTGTGCTACCATCTGTCCTCGCTTTAGTCAACGTTTAGGAAATTTAGGAGAGTTAGTAATATTGGCTGCTCGCGGGTGGTTGCACCATTTTCCTTGAAGGTGGTGATCTGTTTGTTATGTTTCATGTTCTTAAATGTTAAAATGCTGCATTTTCCTTGATTTCTATGAACTGAAACTAAAATTCAAGATACAAATGAAGCTCTGGAAAATTCTGATTCTGGGGAAGAGTTTTTCGAACTTTCAATAAATGTAGTGTAAGGTGCTTTACACAGGTTTTTTTAAAATAAAATATTTGTACGAAAGTTATGACTATTTTCTTACTTGTTGAGAAATCCTTGTTTACCGTACTTTTAGATTGTACCAATAGTTTTTGGCAGATTTGATTGATGTACTGTAAATAATAACTGAAAGTAGGTATAAAAGCCCTGGGTTTCTAGGCTATTCAACCAAAAACCCGCCTGGGCTTCAATGTGTTAACTGAGTATCTGCCTCTTACTGATGAAATATTGCAGTTACTTGTGTCTTTTGGTGGTATAATGCTGAAATGCAACTGTGAAGAATATAGTTTAAATTTTATAATTCCTAATAATTTTTGGAATTTATTGTGTCAGTAAATTTTGCTAATGTTTTAGTGATATGGAAAGTGCAGCTGGTATCTTAGAAGTTATGCGTCAGGCTGGACTTGAACCTAGTGGGGATACCTATACAACTCTGCTCTGTGGATATGCTAGGAAAGGAAACATTGAAGCTATTATGTCTAATGTAGAAGAATGTGAAACCAAGGACATATATTTATCAGACAAAGATTATATGGATGTTATATATGCACTGGCCAAGAATAACCATACAGAACACATTGATAAGGCAAGTAACCTCTCCTTCTTGTACACAAAAACAACTTGATGCCAAATAATGCCTGTTTTACTCTAGATTGCATTAAGATCTCTTTATTCTGGATGATTTTTATTGATTTTTACTACTTATACGAATAATATTAATAAATAATGATAATAATGAGGATTTAAGACATGTACAATGTTTGAGATTGTAATGTTAAACTTGTATTTTATCAACTCATAAACTTATGTTTCATTGGCTTTCTTTTTATATATCATAATCATTTCTTTCTAATTTTGGTCAAGTACTCTCTTATCTTTGTACTATCTTTGCTAAAAATTTTAATCATGGTATCTTTCTGCCTAATTTCACCCATTTCCCATTTATATACTCTTTCCTTCAAAGCTCTGCCCCTTGACATTTAAAAAATCTCTGTGCTCAATATCTTCCTTTCCTCCACATATTGAACACTGGTTTTGTTGAAAGCTTTTTCTCATCCCTTTTAATTTCCACATTTGCCCTCGAACCGAAGCAATACTCCCTCTTTGTTCTTGATTTAATTTATTCCACATATCCTTTTTCCCATGTATTTTTTATGTGATCATACGTTTCTAGAGGTATTTTATCCCCTATGCTCCTAAACAGTTTATGTATTTTAGAGGTGAATAAGAAAGAGAAAATAGTGAATTTGTAGCTGGAGTAGGCAAACTGTGGAGGGCTACTTGGACAGGATGGCAATTGCCTAATTTACTGCTAGGCTTGTTCTGAAGCTCACTGGATGTGGATGTGCATGTTTTATCAGTTCAGTTCTAACAGCTTGCTTGATTTGGAAATACACCATTTAGTAACAGTTAAATTCTGTTGTATATTGGTTATACATCATTCATTATAGTTTGCCCTACCTAAGAAATCTTTGTTACGAGTACTCAGCCAAACCATTAACAAAAAATGTTTACTGTCAGTGTATTATAGTAATATATATTCATAAATTATGGTATTTTACTTTGGGGCAACCATTCCAATACTAATAAGCTTCTTATTTTACAAAATGGAGCAGTAAGAATGATATATGGAGTTCTGACAAAAACATGCTGTAAACCGCATTTTATTGAACTTGGAATTCTCACTCTTCCTTGTATATATATTTTAAGTTGTCTACTATATATTAAGAATATGCAAGATTATGATTCCTGTAAAACAGTACATAATTATCCCACAAGAAACAGCAATAATATTTATTTTAGGACATGTAAATATAGTAAAACACAAAATAGTTTTGAAATAGTATCCATTAAAATAAGAGCTAAAGCTTTCCTGGCGATGTGTTAATTCAAAATCTTCTCGGGCTTCTAGCCAGGTAAAAACTTGGCTTGACACCAACGTTTCGAAGAAGTGCATCTTCCTCGTCTTCAGGGTGAACAGTTGACGTTGGTGTCAAGCCAAGTTTTTACCTGGCTAGAAGCCCGAGAAGATTTTGAATTAGTATCCATTAATTTATATCATAGTTAACCTAACAAAATTAAAAAACTTACATTTAACAAATATAGTATCCATTAATTTATTTCATAGTTAACCTAACAAAATTAAGAAACTTACATTTAACAATATAACAGTTCTGCGACGTGGGGGATAGCTATTTGAGAATAGTGAAAGGAAGGCAGATGGTAGAGCAATGATAACAACAGGACTTAAATTAAGCTAATATATTAAGAAAGATTAAGTAATTTGTTGGTTGCGAGAGTTTGGTTTACAAATGTGAGGATTGCAATATATTCTATTAATCCTGGCCAATATCATTCTGATCAAAGGGGTTACTAATATAAAGCCTTAACTTAAGAAACATGTCATGGTGTGTCTAGGGGAGGTGAGCGATGGAAATGATTGAGCCCGGAGCAAGGCCCCAAGACGCACACAAGCAGAGGTTCCCCGATGGTCAAACGACCTGGTGGACAAGTCTGCAGTCCCTTAAATAGATTTAGCGGCATCCTGGAAGGGCATTCCAACATGGTGCCCGTTCTCCTAATATGGAGAATCAACGCCCTGATAGTGGATAGTCTTAGCCAATCAGCACCGAATGCTTAAATGTTCTAGAATATCCGGTGTGACGTCAAAGTGCGAATGTGCATGTAGCCCAACGGAAGTTGATATCATTGGAAAGTCCACTGGAAGTGCCATCGGAAGAGGCTAGTCTCTTCCATCCTGTTACTTAATCAGCTTATAACAAAGCTTCCATTTTTTCAAGAATACGTAAGAATCAAATCCCAATAAATTCAGATTAATTAATTCTTAATTAATAAAATATTACCAAAACAATATAAGCTAAACTCTCGCCAATGACACGCGTGACAATATGAAACATCCTCCTGAGGAATCTCAGACAAACTTCCATAGAAAAACTGTACAAAATGGATATACAATGAATATGTTTGCAATCAAGACCACAATTTTTAATACCTATTGTAATGAAAGAAAGTCTAGCATATAAACTTATTGTGTAAATTTCAGTTATCACTTTTGTTATCTGTTTATATGCAATTTGGCTACTAAGGCCCATGGTCTATTGCCCAGTCAAGGTTACAGCACATATTTGATCTAGTAATTGTCTCTCTGTATTATCAATGGTTATAAAGCTCTATTAGATAGATAATTTATTTCATCTCAAGTTACAAACTTCATGCATACATAGTTACTTTCATGGAGTTGCTGAATTTGGCATCATGTGCAATTAACACCCAGGTTATTTATGTATATGTACCTTTCCTCTATTTGTTCATTTTTATGCCCTACCAACTTAATCTATTTATCTCTTTTCTAACTTACAACCTCATCAGTTTTATTATTAAAATCCTCCCTTTTTTTTGGGGGGGGGGCAATTTTTCTCTCCCATTTCTCTCTTACTTTCCCTGTATAATTATCTAGTTGTTATAGATATTCTTTCTTGTTGTTTCCAAAAAGCTTTAAGCACACAATCTCTGACAGTAACTTTTCCCAGTTTTTATTCCATATTTTTTTCTCTCCACATGTTAGTTTCTGCGCTCTCAATTATACAGTGTAAATGTCATCACCATTGCCACATAGTGGGCATAGATCTTTGTCAACTTTTAGACCTTTTAGTAACATTGTTCTCCTTCTTGCCAATACTGTTCCCTCTCTTTCCATTTTTCCTGACATCAATGTCTGGAAATGTATTTTTCTATTCCCCATATTTTCTTAACATTCCTATATAATATTAAAGTACTCTTATTCCTTAAGCTACCTATATTTATTATATATTTCTTGTTTCCCTATATTGTCTATCCTCACTTTCACTTTGTTCCATAATTTTTGTCCCCCTACTGTCTGTTGATTGTCTAGCTCCTCCAATCCAACTTCTCTTGCAATTTCCTTTCATTGACATATCAAATTTCTTTCCCATTTTGTTGATTCTTGTATCCTAAAACAGTCTTTGAGAATATTTCCTCCCTCTAGTACTTGAATCCTGTTCCAATATTTCACTATCGCTTTGACTACTGATCCTTTCCTCCCAGCTCTTCAACTAATATAAAGCTCTATTTATTAAACTTTGCTATTGTTTAATACTTCCACATATTTTTCAGGTAATTGCAAAGCTACGAAAATCTGCTGGATATAACCAAGATGCACTGAATCTAATCCTGCGCTTAATAAACCATGGTCATGAAGAAATTGGCTACAAAGTATTTCAAACTATGCCTCGTCCTGTTCGTAATGCTATTGAAGTGTCAAATACTGGCAGTTTCTTCATACGACAGCTGGTCAAAGCAAACAGGGTGAGGTTCACTTTATTTACTCTAATGTAGGTATTAAAAGAAACCTGTTAAATACCAGTGGATTACTATAAACATACCTGCACTTTGCAAGTGCCTTTTCTTGGGCACTCGACTCCTAGACTTCATTTGGTAGGTTTTGCAAAATTTCAGAAGCAGGGCAGAAGCTACATATACATTGAGACATGAACTAACCTATACGCCTTGATATTTGGTGGCCTCAATACTAAGGTTTCATTTGGTCTGTTGATCCCCAGCAGATGCACGTGCATTGTGTTTTGTTTAATAATTTGGGTAGTTTATGGCAAACTAGATACCTATTCACCATAATGGCTGAGGGCCATAAAGAAAGAAACTTTCTTTGATGACAGCACTGTAGAGACAAGCAGAAGAGCTCTCATTTCCTCTTAAAATTAGTGGCTAAGAAAAGGTGCACATACAGTATATACCACTTTAACTTTCATAACCTTAAAAAATTCCATCTTATTCAATTTGACATCATAAATAACTTCCAAACAGGTTATAACTTTTTTGGCAGGTGCCAGAAAATATCTTCACGACACAGGTTTTCCATAAATGTTTGTGATTTTTAACTTTTGCAAATTCTAGCATAGATCAGCTAAGCAAATTGATATTCAATCCCTTTTCTGTTTCATTTTATGTGTACATTTAATTGCCTTTGCCTATTATCACAGAACAGGAACAAAGTCATCATGAAGTATTTTTCCAAGTAAACAATGAATTTTTTGTTGGGAATGGGGTGTTGATAACCAGGGCCATATACAGGTTTAAAATGCCACTTCAGCCTGGCCATACCATTGAAGGCACATACATTTTTTTGTCATTTCTGTCAGCAGCTGGTGATGAATGAATATTCCTCAATGAAGTTCCAATAATATGTGTAGAGAATTTGGAATCGTCTTAGTTCTTGGAATCGTTTAATGAGTCAAAATTATAAACACTTTAAATTTCTCCACTTACATGTTGATCTTTATTTAAGAATAGTTTCAGGGAGCATCCTCCTTATCCTCGGTTAATTTGTCGACTGATGCTCCTTTGTTGTGTCTGGTTCCACTAAGAGTTGTGCTGCCATCTTTAATGTCAATAGTTTGTAGGGAAAATCATGTGGATGGAACACATTAGATTTTTCTTGCTAAGGTCATTATTTTTCCAAATGAGCTTTTTTCCATAATCAGTCCCTTTACAATCAAGTCTAATATGTTCAGTTTTCTCACTATCACCACATAGGGCATTGGTTCTGCAATATACCATTACTAAACCCTTTTAGTCTTCATACTCCAGTACTTAACCATGCATTATGCTCTCATTCCTCTTTTGTTTATGTTAGAAAATGATTTCAGAAAGTAACCCTCATTTAACTCAAATTGCATCTTTTGTAAGGCTGCAGTAATTAAACTCTGGCAATTACTTTATTTATTAATTAAACAAATACAAGATAATTCGGATTAGAATATCATATCTGTTATATGAAATGGCCACCAGCATAATGATACAACAGAAAGATCTTATATGAGAAATAGTCAGTAGATGCTATTTAAGCATTTCTAAATGATATGATACTGCAGCAAAACTATCTTTAATATTAATATCCTCATAATAGTGAATGTTTTTGATGTGGTTTATCTTCTGTTTTTCAGCCCTTAGAGACTATTATAGAATACTGTGATAAATTTGCAAAAGACAATACCAATTCCCATGCTCTATTGATAGCAACAGAAACAAGTTTGATATCAGGAAACATCAACCAAGCACGAGAACTGTTAAAGGCAATGAATGAAAGAGGGTTTCCCATCAGACAGCATTATTTCTGGCCAATTTTAGCAAGATGTGATGACATTAAAAGTAAGTAAACATTTTATATATTTGATAACTGGATTTGCTGTGTATTCTGCTTTTTTTTTTTATCCAGTATATTGGCAAAAACAAAAATTACTAAGTACTGTGGTGCTGCGTGATGCTGTTAAGAATAATGAATTTGAGTTAACTTATGTATTTAAGCGTCTAAAACCATTACAATTATATTTACTCAAATTTATGTCACTTTGCATAAGACTTACTTAAGCCTAATTCATTTACTAGTTAACACTTGAATTGCCTTTAATGTGAACATATCCAAACCGTGGTTATTGATGTATTGCTTGCCAGATTAACTTCCACCTTGTCATACACTACATAACACACAATTAAATCCCTTGTTAGATAGGCAACTATTCATAAAATTATGAACTTAAGATATTTCGTCTCCATTTATCTCTTAATTTTCTTAAGTAATTTCTTAATCTTTCCTGCCATATATATATATATATATATATATATATATATATATATATATATATATATATATATATATATATGAAATTAATTGTACAGGTGCAAACTAATTTAGATAATATTTATGTTATTGACCGTCACTGTTACTAAATTCCTCCAAAAAATAAATTCAATAAAAGCTGTGAAACACACGACCATAATACTAGGAAAAATTCACACTTGCATGTAGGTTGCTGTAGAAAAAGGACGTACGAGCGCAGTTTCAAATACAAGGAGTCCATATTTTCAATAAATTTTGTACTAAAATAAAACACATTATCTTCTTCAAAACATTTTAAAATAGCCAGGAGATGTAGTTGTTATAAAAATATTGTTCAATAGAGGAGTACTTAAATGATAGTACTAGTTGTATGTATAAATATAGAAGTAGATTGTGAACAAAAGTCAATATTTAAGAGACTAAATGACAATTATGTGAAATGAATGTAAATAGGTGTGACTCATTAAAACTCTATCATGAAGAATAGTGCTTCTGTTTTTAATCCTAAATGCTCATTGATTTGGAGCACTTATAAGTGTGGTGTTCCCTGTATAATTTGAAGAAGTCTGTATTCCTAGAACCCTGCTTTTCTTCAGATAACTTATCTATAGATAATATTTCATTTTCTATTATTTTAGATATATGAATCAGGAGTCTGTGAACAGTTGGAGTCACTTAAAACCATGAGTACAATCTAACAAACACTAGTGTTATCTAAACAAAATTTATCAATGAGTTGCACATTAATACTATAATCACTAGAGAGAGCTGTTGAAATTGTTCAAAATGTTTAATTAGGTCAACTTTGAATCCAGTAATATCAGAGAATGTCTGGTAACTGGAAAAAGTCTGGTGGGGTTTCCATCAGAAATACTGATCTACATTTCTTGCCAGAATCACTTTATTATAAGCTTTTTACCAACTGCAAAATTCTCCTTTCTTTCCTTACTTGCCATTTCTTTATGCATAGTAGATAGGCAATGTGGGGCAAACACTCAAAAAATTGTATCCACCTATGAAGTGCAGATAACCCGAATAGATAAAGCATAAATTATGTTATATGTACAGTTTTTCCTGGGATAATTATTACTCTAGCTTCACTCAATATAACCATTCCAATTTGTGTTATATAATGTCAAATAACTTCACTCTGCTTCCCATATAACCTACAAAAATTGTGGGTTTTAATGGAATGTACATTTTTTTGTATTTGTTTTCATTTGGCAAATTTTTCATCTATCTCTTAAGTTTACTAGTTATACAAAAAACATACAGAATGAAGAGGTATCTGTGACCCACATTCACACACACAGTGGAATACAATACCTTCTCTATTTACTCTGTGCATTGTATATACATGCTGGGGAAAGTAATATCAGATGCTGCTACATAAGGTTATGGTGCTGTTAAATCTTCAGTATTAACAAATAGAAAATGACTATATATCAATCTCTTCTTTGTGTAAAGAATTACATTAAAATGGTTTCAGCCCGCCTGGGTGCTGTGGTGGTAGCATGTCTGCCTCGCATTCAACAGGTCATGAGTTCGAATTTCACTTAGGGTGAGTTACCTGAATAAGGTTTTTTTTCAGGGTTTTCCCTTACCCTGAAAAAACGAATGTCAGATAACTTTAAGCTCTGCGGATCCCAAAATCATCTGAGCATCATTTCACCAATTGCATTCATTGCCCAATATGATTAATCACTTTAACCTAAAAAAAAAGGTTTCTATTAATGATCAGCTAAAACCTTTATTCCAAATAGAATAAACAATCACTCATCTAAAAAAGAACATATTTCTGAATCTATTGATTCTGTATGCACCCTTTTGCAGTGTTGCAGGACATACTGTTGTGGATGACTTTAGAGATGAAAGTTCCTGTTGGAGGAGAAACACTACGAGATTATGTCATACCACATTTTAAAGATGTATCAAATGAAAAGATGGTGACACTTCTAAAGAGTTTGGGTGTTTCTGTTGGTGCTGCAGCAAGTGCTGTTGTTGTTGATCTTCTGAGTAAGGGTGATATTGCAGAAGCTGCTAAGATTAGTAAGTTTAATTTTAACTGCAATTTTTTTTACTCTATTTTGTTTTCAAAATTGTGTAGAAAGCGCTTAATGGGATTCTTTTTTCATTTTCTCTCCATCTTTAATCATGTATATTATATTAATTACCTTGCATCAGAAGAAAAATTATTTACATATCTTTCATGCTTATAATTCTTAAATGAATATATGTGTGTATAAACACAAATGCACTGGTCATTAACAGAACAGTTTAATGTAGATAAACAAATGAAAGAGACATTGGATAAAATGAGTCAAATTTACACTTTAATTGCTTCACTAGTGTAAATTCGACTCATTTTATCCAATGTGTAATTATGCTTCACTGTGTACCACTTCCAGTATTTTGATTCTTTTGATCAAATGAAAGAGAAATTAAACATGAATGTATGATAAATAAACATATACACTGCCCTTTATGAAAATTGCAACATCAAGAAAGAATTTCCCAAATATCTCTAAACGTTGTGGAAGTGTAGAAGAATGTGCAAGCAATAAGCAATTAGGTTTGCAGAGAGATGGGGCACACTTAGGATGAGCAGAGCCCTGTCGTGTTGGTTCCTACAAGGTCAGTGTTGCATCAAGTGTAATCACTGAGAGCTGTCAAACAAGATGGAAACAATAAAGTGAGTGCCACTATGCCTCATCAACGTCATAGGGAGCCATATTGGCATGTGAGCTAGTTCAGGGCAGAATGATTGGTCTCCGACATTTCAACTCATATAGGGCATGCTGCTATGACAGTGATGCATGTGTGGAAGCAGTGGACAGATGAAGGGCTTAAGCAGTGAAGAGCGGGAACTGGACTACGGAAGATAACCACTGCATGAAGTGATCACCATCTTGTCTGCATGGCCATAATGGACCGTACAGCTTCATCCATAATGTTGACTCGACGCTGGAGTACTGCAACAGGTGTGAACTTGTCTGCATCAATGGTTCGTTGCCGTCTGCTGCAGGTTGGACTGGTTAAACATTTGCCATTTTGTCGGCTTCCGTTGTCCAGAAACCACAAGCTCCTCCGATTGCAATGGGCACGTGAGCACTGTCACTGGAGTGCTGAGTGACAAAATGTAGTCTTTTCAGAAGAGTCCCACTTCAACGTGAGTTATAGAGATGATCGCATGGTGGTGAGTGCATCCTGAAGGGCTACATTATTGAACGGCATAGCGGACAAACATCAGGTGTGATAGTTTGGGCGCCATTGGTTACAACAACTGATCTTGCCTCCTACAAATTGAGGGCACTTTGAGCAGCAACCAATACCTACAGGTGGTTGTAGAGCCCCAAGCTTCTCTGCAGGTCATATTTCAGTAGGACAGTGCCTGGCTACATATGCGAGGAATGTACAAGCCTTCTTCAAAGAGCAACAGGTACCATTGCTTCCCTGTCACCCATCGAACATGTCTGGAATATGTTTGGTTGATACCTGTTGTGCCACAGTCCTCCAGTACCCAGTGTCACGGATTTGTGAGTTTGAATACAAACTGCGTGGAGGGAAATTCCTCAGGAACTTATTCAGAACACTTTTGATTCAATGCCATGGCTTATAGAAGCTCTAATTGCAGCGTGTGGAGGGCACACCAAATACTGAATATAAGGACTCAAAGGGCATGTATAGATTTAAAATGTTCATCATTTGTTACTTGTCATGTATCTAATCTGTGGCATTAAATTCATTGTATTCATGAGTTTACTTCTTGGTGTTGCACTTTTCACAATTTTCTCCTAAAAAATACACAGTGTTAGGAATTCTAATTTTCACTTATTTATCATTTCAACTATAAAATGTTTTGAAATAGTCAAAGTCAGTTACAAACCAATCAAAATTAAGATATTCAGAGATCCAATAGCTGTTGGATAAGTTTTTATATTTTGCCATACTTTTCTTAGTGCTTGTATTTATAAATATTAAGTGAAATTTATTAGAATAATAATTACAAGATAAAGATTAAAAAAATATTCTTATGTTTTTGAATGCATGAAACAAACACATGATTGATGTTAAATTAAACCTTATTTTGTTTTTTTCTGTCTTGTTTTCTTCCTAGCTACAATGTACCGTTCAAACTATTGGGTTGCACCATTACGAAGACCACTTGTACAAGCCTACTTGCGAACTGAAGATGCTGATTCTTTTGTAACCATTCTTCGGCAGATACAGGATGGTGTTGGTAATTCTCCTTCTGCTGAAGAAGAAACCCAATCAGCTATGCCTGACCGTGCTGAAATAGTTGGCCAGATTGTAAATGAAGTAGCAAGTACTAACAGGAAAAATAGAACTGATATAATTGAAACCATTTTACAGGTAATAGTTTGAGGATCAATAGGATTCGTATTTAAATTAGATTTTAGATTTAGATTTATTTTCTTAGTCCATCTGAAACAAGTACATATTTATAGGACATGTTGAAAGTTATATTTACAAGTATATAGATATGAATTGGATGTATTTTAAAATGCTTATTTGGCTACCCAGCATCGTATGCAGCCTTCTGTTTGAGTTTGCAGTGTTGTTTGTTCACTTTCTATTCCACTTACTAAATATATATTGACCTTTCTTTTTGCTGCACCATCTGCAGGGAATTAGGTTGTATGTTAGGTTTTGCTTCATAGCAACTGCTGACATTCGATACATTCCTATGTTGTCTTGAAAATCTTGAAGGTGGCATAAATCAGGTTCGGCTAGAATTCTTCTCATGATGATTAAACATAGGATGTGCACTCTGCCTCCAGCCATGGACGTTTGTAAAAAATCAAAGTGCAGCTTCCAACCTAGAAGAATACATGATTTTGTGGCTTGCCATAGCTTAATGCAGTGATACCTGTCTGTGATTTTATATATGAGTTTCTATATTATTTCATTTGTACATAATCACACCTATACAAATTTAATATCTTGAAAATATAATATTCATCTTCTTCTCATCATGGATTTGGTCATTGCTGTCCTATTGTGAGGCTAATATTGTCTCTCCACTATGTTCTTCAACCCAGGTCATGCTTTCCAACACAATGGTAAGATAAAGCTTGCCTTGGTATTCTGTCAAAAGGCATTCGTACCACATGGTGGTACCATAATCTTTGATAATTATCAGTTTCCTCTATTTCACTCTTAAGTTTTTAATTTATCTTGCATTTCACTGTTTTTAATTTTGCCCAGTAAGATAACATTTCCTCAGACCTGAGAAACCTCATTTGTGCAACTTCAATGTGCTTTTTATCTTGGGCTCTCGAAGTCTATGATAACACATTATTGAATATTATTTTAACATAATTTTGACATCTTTTTGCACTATGAAGATATTGGAATGACATTTGAAGATAACTTACCTTATCCTGCAAGAATAATTATTGTGGCAACATAATAGATTCTGTAAGTGGCCACCCTTTGCATCCAGGAAAGATTGAATTTGCCAGACCATATTATCATGTTTCTCTGCTAGGATGTCTGTGATGGATGTTTTCTTCCTAAATGCCTAAGGTTTTAGATTGCCTATCAACCCAAAATCAGGTATAAATGATGCAGTCACTGAAATAGGACTGAATTTCGGCCAAGCTGGTGATTGATGAATGGCATGTTGGAAATATGGCGAGTTCCTGGTTATATGGTTGATTTACAAATGTATTGGATATTTCAAGTGTACATTTATTGCATGATTGAATCGAAGATGGGACCAATTATTTGCCATCTGAATATTGCACATAAACAACAATTTTTACTTTCTCGACATAGTACACGATACATAAGTAGAGAAGGTATTGGATTCCATAAAAAAAATATCAAGATTTCACCAAAAATTACATGTTTTAGGGTGCCTTGTATCCAAAAAAAAAAGCACTTTTAGTACAAGGTCTGTGTGTGTGTGTGTGTGTGTGTGTGTGTGTGTGTGTGTGTGTGTGTGTGTGTGTGTGAGAGAGAGAGAGAGAGAGAGAGAGAGAGAGAGAGAGAGAGAGAGAGAGAGAGAATGCACGAGGGGGAAGAGAGAGGGAAAGAAGAGAGAGTATGTGATTGAGAGTTAAGAGAGCTCAAAAACTAAAAGTTGTAAAATACCAAACTTAGCATCTAAGTTTAGAATCTTCCAAAGACGCAACACAAAGATTTTGAGGAAAATCCTCCCTACCCAAACTACCCTGGAAAAAATTTTAAAAATGTGATTTTCTCAAAAATGGCACTAATAATTTTGGTTAAAATATTTTATGTCAAGGATATTTTAATTTACATGACAAATAAAATGTATGTCTTGAGTTTTCTGGGACTAGCCTCTGAAGACCTCTATTCTGGATGAATTTTGCTGAATTTTGTATAACTCATAAACCGTAACGGATAAACAAAAACTATTTTCGTAAAAAATATTGATCTCATTAAAACAAGCAATTTATGTCATATACATTAATTTTGTGGAGTTAACCATTTCTAAGATATTCCATGCATTGGTTTCAGGTTTAAAATACTTTTCTCATACAGGAATGTGTCAACTGGCTCTGCAAAGAAATAAGTTTAAAAAGCAATCAGCTTTTTAAAGATGTGACTATCATTTTAGTCTTGTGTGGTCCCTTTATTTCCCTTCTATTTATGATGTCTGTTAAAAAAAATTCCTGAACTTTTCCCACAATATTTTTCAACACTCACCTTTTACTTATTATGCATAGTTTCCTTCAAAATAATTTCCTCCACAATTAATACCTGCACCCAATGCTGTTACCACTACTGGAAATAGTCCTGGTACACCTCTTTCTGGATTGTGCAAAGTACTGTCTGCGAATTTTCTTTTATCTCGTCTATCATTGCAAATATTCATTCTTTCAACGGGGCTATCAACTTTGTAAATAAAAAAAATCTGGAGGTAGCAGATCTGAAGAATACAGAGGATGAGGCAGCACAGTGATATCGTTTTTTGTGCAATAGTCACGCACCAACAGGGATGAATGTGCGGGTGCATTATTGTGAAGCAAGAGCCATGAATTATCTCGCCACATTTCAGGTTATTTCATTCTCATATTTTTTCGCAGGTGTCGCAACACTTACTCATCATCAATTAACAGTTTGTCCCTGTGGCATGAATTTATGATGAATTATTTGACATCTGACAAGCTTTTTTTGGTCTTGGTCTAAAGTCGCATAAAAACACCTTAGTCCCACTAACACAGATTAACTGTGTTAGACTAAAGTGTTTTTATGCAACTCATATACTTTCTATATATTATATAAATCACTTTTTTATGCATAATTTTTGCAGTGCTTTGTAGCCTTTTTTTCAAAACAGCATATATTACCCTCAGTGAACTAGAAAAATTTATGCTGAAGAAAATGAATGCATGTTAGTTAAATATTATAGAAGGAGTACCCTCTTTTTAATAACATTGCAAGACTGCTGTAAACAAAACTGTTTGTAACAAAAAAACAATGAAGCACATAAACATCTAACTCTTAATTATTTTGGCAACATAGCTTTATTTATAAAAGAGGTACTAATTTCAATTTTTGGTATTGCATTAGTTTTCTGCACATCAAAGGATAATTTGCCTGCTATGTTGTGTGGGGATAGTATGTCTGCTTCACATTCAAGAGGCCCTGAGTTCAAATGAGTTACGGTTTTTCCATGCTTTTCCCTTATCTCAGAAATGAATGTTGACTTACTTTAAGCTCCATGGATCCCAAGCTCATTTGAGCTTCATTTCACAAATTTCATTCATCATCTGATCTGGCCCACCAGGTTAAAGGATGTTACAAGGGCTATTTTTTTTCAAGGTCCGATGGTCGCAAAATTAAAACCACAGTGAAAATCAAATATGGTTAATTTGATACTTCTCTACATAGTTGCTGCTCCAACTTAGGCATTTTTCATAGCATGGTATCAACTATTTAATCCCCTAATCAAGGAAGGTGCTTTCAGCCAAGTCTGTACACTGGTCTGCTGCTCTTTGTCTGTGCCAAAATGCTGTCCTCCTAGCCATTTTTTCATGCGGGGAAAGAGATGAAAATCAGAAGGAGCCAAGTCCAGGCTGTATGGAGGGTGATCAAATGCTTCCCATCGAGGAGGTCCTTCGGTGTAACTGCAGTGTGTACCCAAGCGTTGTCAAGAAGAAGAGCAATGCCTGATGACAACATTCCTCTTCGCTTGTTCTGAATTGCCCTTTGTAGCTTCTGAAGAGTCATGCAGTATGAGGCTGCAGTGATGGTCTTGCCATGTTACATGAACTCCACCAAGGGAACTCTTTTTCGGTCCCAGAATACAGTAGCCATACACTTTCTTTTGGAGAATGTTTGCTTAAACTCCTTTGGTTTTAACGGAAAAGAAAAATGCATCCACTGTCGGATTGCTCTTTTGTTTCTTCAGTTTTATAATCAACCTATGTCTTGTCTCCTGTGAAAAATTTTCTCCTTCATGGTAGCGCTGGAGAAAGGTTAAGGCAGCATCGGTTGACAAGTTCTTGCACCATTGCCGCACTCATTGGTGAATTTCAGCTATGGTGCACCCCTCCTTATGAAGAAATTGAATTACAGCATGCACTTCACATTTGGTAGCAGATGCTATTGTTCTAGGCATGTTAACTTGCTCATTACATGCTTACAATTGACATGTACAATGTGATGCGATCGTTGGCCATACCCGAGACACTGTGCAATACGTCTTTGCAAGCTTCATCTGATTTTCAGTGTGGTTTTAATTTCAGGACCAATTTTTAACTCCATGGTACGACAGCTCACGGGGAACCTTGGCCTACAGCCCAGCCGCTGCGTCCCCCATCTTCAGGACCAATTGGACCTTGAAAAAAGAATAGCCCTCGTAAATAAAATTAAAAATTGGCGATTGGTTGTCACATATATTATATAAATCTTTTAATTCTTTCTGTAATTCTAATTTAGATTGTAAGACTTTTAGTTTCTGTTGCTTCAGCATTGTGCAAGATCTTAAATAATAGTTAACATTTTCTTGGTGAAAGTTTTCAAAGTACTTAGGTATTTGGTTTTATGTATACAGAAACTGGTTGACCAGGGAATTGGTTTGAGCAACAGCTCAGCTGATCTACTTCAAGAAAGACTTGGTAGTGAATTAACCAGCAGCATATCTAACCTTTTAAGCAAGCTTACGAGCAAGGAACTAGTACCTACTCCGGTGACAAGAACATCCACAGTATCTGTGCCAATGGTAAGCATATGTGTTGTATATTAAATAGAACATATGTAACATTTTATAAACAAATATAAAATAAAACATATTATTAATCTCTCACAAATATTAAATGTTTTAGAAACATTAGCAGAACCACTTAAATTACTCTTATATACTTTAGACATGTGTAGTTTTATGTCTTGTTCACTAAGAGCAGAAAATAATTGTGCACCAAGTACACTTTCTATTTTTCCTTGCATTCACAACAAGCTAGTAAGAGTCATATTTAAAGTATCATTTGAGTCAATTGTAACACTTTTGCATCACTTACATTTTATTATTAAGGATGTGTTTTGGAAACCCCATTGCTTAAATTATCAACTTTTCCTTGTCTGCTGATGCCATGGTTTACAGGTGTTGTAGTACATGAATTTGCCTCTGGTGGTGGATTTAAGAATTTCTAGACAAGGATGTCTCCAAGCGGGATCTCAAAGTTCATTAAGTTGTTTCTATTTTTCCAGATATGGATATTCTCCCAGTTTCCCCATTCCCAACTGTTTCTTATGCCTTTTACTAAACTCAATGTTTTTTCTAAGTTGTGGCGTTCTCTCCAAAAATGCCACGCTACTGCTGATTTATCTTCCTGTTTTAATTTATCTTCCTGTTTTAATTGTATATTCCTGAAATGTTCCTCTTTCCTAGTTGCCAAATTTCTCTTTGTTTTCCCTATGTAAAATTTATCACAATCCAAGCAATTTATGTGGTATATTCCAGCTCTGTTATCTGTTGGAATTACATCTTTGACTTTTGAATGCAAGAGATCTTTAATTGAAAAATTATTTGTAGGTGCTAGGATAATATTCTGTTGTTTGAAGATTTTTTGAGAACTTGTTGAAAAACTCAGGGTGATATGTAAATTTCTTGAATGTGGAGTCTATGCTTGTGATAAGGGTGCTGGTGTCTTTGATGTGCTTCTTTGTTTTGCCTTTGTTTATTTTGTTGTGAACTATTTGTTTGTTAAAACCGTTTGGTTCTATTATTTCAATTATGCTATTCAATTCACTGGTGTACTCTCTATGTCCATTGGTATGTCAACTAATCTGTGCAAGAGGCTGTTAATTACTGCATGTTGGTGGGATATGGGGTTGTAACTTTGCTTTTGTTGTTGTCGGAGTGTGTCTGTATATACCAAATTTTAATTTGTTGTGTTTTTTAATTATTTTTAAGACTGGAAAGACTAATTCTCCATTTGTATTAATTTAATTGTTTTTTTCACACAAGCTGTGTGTAGGACAGGAGTTGGATTGGTAGAGGCAGACTGAAAACTTCAATGCCATAGCCGCGATATGAACCACGGATCTCCCAGTCTCAGCCAGTTGCTCTACCACTGAGCAACCATGGCAACATGCCATCATAGCATTGAATTTCTCAACTGACTCGCATGTTTCCTGGTAAACCACAAGGTGAGCTCAAATTATTTTGAGATTACAATCCCAATGGCGACTTAGTAAGTACTTTAAGTCCCAGGATTCATAGTATAGCCAACCATTATGGTCATTGGCTGGTAGAGCAACTGGCTAGAGACCGGGATATCTGTGGTTCAAATCCCGGCTATAGCATTGAATTTTTCAGTCTGACTCTATTGATCCAACTCCTGTCTTACACACGGCTTGTGTGAAAAAAACAAATTAAATTAATACCAATGACCATAATAGTTGGGAATACTATGAATCCTGGGACTTAAAGTACTTGCATCATTGTAGGTTGCCATTGGGGTTGTAATCTCAAAATAATTTGTGATCACCTTGTAGTTTACCAGGAAACATGCGAGTCAGTTGAGAAATTCAATTCTATACCGGCATGTTGCCATGGTAGCTCAGTGGTAGAGCAACTGGCTAGAGACCGGGAGATCCGTGGTTCAAATCCCAGCTATGGCATTGAATTTTTCAGTCTGATTCTACCAATCTAATTCTCCATTTGTTTCTTTTTCAATCATGAAATTTATTGTTGCTTCCTGGAAGTTCAACATTTTGGTTGTATCTTCTGCATGCTTCTCTGTCTATGGCAAAAATATCATCAATGTGTCTGTACCCATTTTAACATGGGATGTCCTTAGTAATAAAATGTAAATGATGTAAAAGTGTTACAATTGACTTAAATAATACTTTATTTACAGTATGCATCACTGTCACAAAATCCTAAATTTCAAGTAAGCCATGTTAATATTCAGCAGAGCTAGTGCAGTATTGACAGTTATTGACAAGACAAACTAAAAAAAGAGCTTTATTCATTTATTTACATAGAATGCCCCAATGGGCATATTGCTCCAGGTAAGGACTGCCCTTTAGTGAAACAGTAAGCAAAATACAAAGAATAAAACAATTATATATAAAAAGGAGCACATAAATATATATATAAAAAATATATATATATATATATATATATATATATATATTTTTTTTAATTGCTGTTTTGTGTTGTGGGTATGTGATTAACCTACCTTGATGCAATATTTCAACAAACACCATAAGGATTTTCTGTTGTCAGATTGTTAGGAATTACAGAATTGCTCAAGTAGGTATTTGAAGAGTTTGTTTTTAAATTGGGAGGATTGAACTTAACACTCTTAAGCTTCATTATTTAAGTATTTACCTAGAACTGTTCACAGGATGTTTCCTGTATCTTTAGGTAGAGCCGACTGTCTGAGCCCAGTGAGAAATTGGGGTTGGAAGTTATATTTTTTGGTGGTGTTTTGCTGAAACTATAGTTTTGGATTTTCTTCTATATTTACTTTGAAGTTCATTAATTGCTTGTCATACTTCATGTAAGTTTTCTCCCAGTTTCGACTGAGTGTGGTGCTCAACTCTTTTTAACAAATATACTACTTCAATATCATATTGATTTTTCCAAAAATGAAAGGTAAATTATGCAAATTTCTGAAATGCTCATCTTTAACAAGTGTTTAGTTTTCTCTTTGTCATCCCTATGTAAATCTTGTTACATTGTCTACAGTTAATATGGTAGATATCTGATGTTTCTCTGGCTGATATTTTGTATAGTTTATTAAAATTGAGATGTTTTATACAAAATGTATGTATTTTGTGGAGCCAAGCTAATGTTGTGCAACATTAGCCAGCTAAGAAAAATCGGGTCTTTCTGTTGTTTCCTGTTGTATCGTCTGACTTGTTCTGCTGGTAGAGTCCCTAGGACTTACACTTATTGAAGACAAAGACGAGCCCCTGGGTTCACATTAGCCCTTTCTAGTTACACTACTGCCCATATTGGTACTAACATAGAGACCTGAGAAATGACAAAGTTTGAGATTAATATAAGATAATGCATTGTCGGTCGATAGACTGCAGAGCAGTTTCTGAAATAGTGATTGTACAGCTTACATTTACATCATTCAACATTGCATATTTACTTCCAGAATGTTTCTTTTTCCAATGGAACATAATTTTTATCTGGAATGTTTTTATTCAACTTTTTGTAATCATTTAAAATTAGGCACCATAAATGGCAGTTACATTGCCTAAGTAAAGAAAGGTATGGATAGGAAAGAAAATGAAATGATCCCCTAGGCCTCGAATACTCTAATACCATCAGGGTTAAAGAAAACAAGAGTTGAGTTGACTGCCTCTGTGGTCGAGTGGTCAGCGAGCTGATTTCTCACCCGGAGGTGCCGGGTTCGATTCCCGGCTGGGGTGGGGAATTTTTCTTTAACCGGAATTATTCCTTATCCCCCATAAGTCTGTAAGTATGAATGTGAGAATGAATGTGCGTGTGTTTAGTAATATAAAGTTTAACCTACAGTTTCACAAGTGAAAGCCCCCGATATGACTATACAAATGAAGCTATACAAAAAAAAAGAGAGAGAGAGAGTTAAGTCAAGCCAGACTGGATAGTAAAGTTAAAAGAGGGGATCTGATATGTTGAAAAGAAGAAATATCAGTCCAGGTCAATAACTCACCAAGCTGACCAGTGCTTATTGGTGAGCAGCCCTTCCATTTTGGACATCACATTATTTTGTTTAGATCGGTTCCTTTACGTCTTCAAATTATAGAAGCAATTAAAGGGTCTCCTTTCTATTATAACAAAATTGATATGTGTTTACTAACAGCTGCACTGCATGAAGGTGAGGGATTGGACATAAGGTTTTTTGTTCAGGTCGGTTCCTTTAAGCCTTCAGTTAATTATTAAAGGAATTAAAGGGTCTCCTCCCTGTTAGTAACAAAAGTCTTTCCGCAGTGTAATAGATGGAAACCATCTATTATGCTGCCCAACCTTTAGTCAACATGATAATATGACATCAAACTACTGGAATGCAAGAGAGCGAATAGCTTCAATGCCAACTGCTCAACATTAGATACCAACTAACCAACATTACATATTTACAAATTACGTATACAATAATACTTTATTAACTAAAATTACAATTCATCAATAGTATACAAAGCCTTGTTTATTAAATAATTTTTTAGTTCCTTCTTGAAAGCATTTTTACTTTTTCCATACGCACTATGTACATAGTGTATAGAGAAAGTATTGCACTCCACCAAAAAATTCGATACCAAGATTTCACCAGAAATATATGTTTTAGGGTCCCCAATATCCAAAAAAAGCATTTTTACAAAAAGGTCCGTGTGTGTGTGTGTGTGTGTGTGTCAGTGTACGTGTGTCTGTAAACACGATAACTCAAAAACGAAAAGTCGGTAAAATACCAAACTTGGTATTTAAGTTTAGTATCTTCCAGGGATGCGACACGAAGATTTTGAGAAAAATTCCCCCACCCCCAACTACCCTTTACATGGAACTTTTTTCGAAAATTTTGATTTTCTCAAAAATGGCTCTAACGATTTTAATTAAAATTTCGTATATTAAACATATTTACCTGACAAATAAATTGTATATCTTGAATTTTCTGGGAATAGCTTCTGAAGAGTAGTTTATTCTGGATGAATTTTACTAAATTTTGAATAACTGCTAAACCGTAAGAGATGGACAAAAACTTACCACACGAAAAATGTAGAGCACATTAAAACACACAATTTATGTTATATACATTTTTTTCGTGGAGTTCGTCGTTTTTGTGACATCACTTATTTTTGGTTTCTGCTATGAAAAACGTATATTTTTCTCATACAGGAACTTGTCAACTCCTATCCATATAGACAAAGGAACTTCATTGACATAGCAACCAGCTTTTGACTATCAATTTAACCTACGTTTGTCCCTTATTTCGCTTCTACTTGCAAGGAAGCGAGTAATTAGACTATTTCTACTATTTTTTCTCATTAGGATAAAGTAAATAGAAGTATAAGCTTTTTAAGAATTATTTGTTGCAGGGATATGGAGAAAGTCATGTGAATGGTACACATCAGATTTTTTGATTTAGTTTGCTAAATAGAATTTGGTAACTTGTACAGTATTATTCCCATTACATTTGGATCCTAAATGCTACTATTTATCCTAAAACCCTGTCTGAAAAAATCACTGTTGTGTCGTGTGTTATAATAATGAATGTCACTATATCTTAAATTAACCTTCTCCATATATATAGTGAAAACACTGTAAAGATTTGCTTTTCCCTAAGGTATTTCTACATAAATCCATATAGTTTAGCTGATATATTATTTTGATTGCTTTCTTTGGCAATTTTAATCCTCTCTTCATATTTGATTTTGCACTGCACCCCCAAATCTCAATCCCATACAACAAATAAGGATATATGATAACGTAGAAGAACATTTTTAATTCTTTCTCTTCAAGAAGATTGGAGAAGTGCCTAAGTAAGTACAGGGATTTACTGATTCTCCCGCTGATGAGCTAAATGAATGCAAGTAAGAATCAAGAAATAATTACTGGTCTTGAAACTTAAATAATTATATACATTATGAATTTATATGCCATAAATTCTAATAGTTTGGGTTTGCTGCTTTTATGTACAGAAAATTTTGCAAATGTTAACAGACTGATCTGTTATATTTTTGGCCATAAAATTATAATTAAAGTATTACCCAGTTTCTGAAATCTTTGTAAGACTGTAGCATTTAATTTTGTGTTTTATTCCTAATTAACTAATATTTTTCAGGATGAAGTACAGCTCAGAAGAATGCAAAATACTTTAGAGGAAAAGGGAGAATCAACGAAAGGAGTCAAACGTCAGTTGTTTTACCTGTATTGTAAAAATAAGGATCTTGAGAAAGCACAGCAAGTAGTACAGGTAAGTATTGGCATACATATATTATTTTCTTTCGCAGTAAGTTTAAAATTTGCTAACATTGAAAGAATAGTTGTATATTATTACAGCTAGTTAAATAGATTTAAATGATAATTTTATAATTTTTGATTACTGGAAGTGGTACACTGTGAAGCTAGCAATTAGTAATTTTAATTGGAATCAAGTATACACACATATGCTTCACAAACGCTTACTTATGCAGAACTAGTTTTGCATGCGTAATGCATGCATTGTCTACTGCTTTTGACTATCGGATTTAACATGAGGATCCTTGATGTATGATTGTCTTCCCTCTGGTGTTGGATTGATGAACTTCATTAGCAGGTTCTCTTCAAAGGGACGAATAAAATTCATGAGGTGCAGTTCGTGTTTTTTAATATATATTTTTTCCCATGCGTCAAGTACTACTGTCTGTTGCACATTTTTCAAAAGATGGATTCCTTAAAACACACAATTTATGTCATACATTTTTTTCTTGGAGTTGACCGTTTTCAAGTCATTCCTTATTATTGGTTTCAGTTTTAAAATACTTTTCTCATACAGGAACTTATCAACTCCCAGCCATACAAAGAAACAGATTTCAATTACGAGTAAAAACATAGATTACACTCAAACTTCACTCTTGAAATAAAGTAACTTTGGACATGTTTCGGTGGCTGTGCCACCATTTTCAATGGAGATTCACTGACTCAAGTTACTTTATTTCAAGAGTGAAGTTTGAGTGCAATCTTTTTTTTTCTCTTAATTGATTAATTACTTCACTGTGCATTTCCATTAATGTTTTAATTAAACAGATTTCAATACCATAGCAACCACATTTTAAAACATTTAACTGTCGGTTTAGCCTAGCATATTCCCTTATTTCTCTTCTACTTACAAGGAAGTAAGTAATAAGACCATTTCTGCTAATGTTTATCTGGATTATCATAATGTATATAGAAAAATAAGTTTAATAACAATAAATTGCTACAGAAATGTAGAGAAAGTCATGTGAATGGAACACATCAGATTTTAATTAGTTGAAAGCCTAGTTAATGATTAATTAAATTGTCATATTATTATTAATAACTGTAGGTATTAAATTTCATTGATAATATTTGCATTATTAGAACTTTCATCAAATCTAAAATAAAAATATTAACATAATTAGCTAAGAAACAAAAAAAAAGAGCTATCCCAGAACTTGCCTATGCAACCTCTGTGAATTCTGCAGACCACAGACTGAACAGAATCAATTCCCTGTTGCAGCAGTACAGAAAAGAATAAATCGAGCCCTGCTGGTGTAAATGGTTCAATTTAATTGATTACTTAAAATCTGGAAAATGGGTAACTGCAATAGCATTTCCAGTTCAGACGAGTGTAACTCTAAGCAGTTTAAGGGTGCTATTTACTTTGTCATTTTTAGCCATTAAAAAAGAAGTTTAACAATGCTGTCAATTGCCAGAATTATATCAGTGCCACTGGTGTGCAGGAATTTCATTCCACAGGAGTTAGTTTTTAGTTGGTAGTCGAGTTGTTTTGCATGCCAGTAAATCTACTGACATGCAGCTGTTATTTTTAAGCACATTGATTCTTTTTCCAAATTAATTCTTAACCAACCTATGGTCATAGTTTTTACAGAAAACATGAGTTAGTGTTTTCAAATACTGGAATGGCAGTGTTTTGAAATCAGTTAAAAGTAAAAACATGTTCTGGGAAAATTAAAAATCATTGTTGTTTAAAGTAATTAATTGACTCAGTTTTTACTTTTGATTCAGGAGTTAGTGGTTTGTAATATTTGAAGTATATTTTTTTGTTAATTTACTTACCTGTGTGCTTTTATAACTCTTTTTTGGTTTTAGGAGTTGGAGACTGATGGTTTCATATTTACCAATGGAATGTATGCACAACTGATAGATCTTTATGTTCATCATGGGAAATTAGAAGCGGCTATGTCTGTTCTGAAAATATTGTATGAAAGGGAACCAAATTTTAATCTTGATGACCTAAAGAGGATAAGAATTGTTAATTTAATGGTGAAGAATGATAAGGTGACAGGTAAAATACTATTCCATATACAATGACTGGGGGCAGGTATATTATTCCTAAAAGCATATAATGTTAGTAATGAAGATGTATATGTGAAGTGCTGAGTTTATTTTTCCTTGAATAAAATAAATTAAAAGACCCTATTTATTTGAATACAGTTGTTTTTTTTTTTTTGTTTGTTAGTTTTTTGTTTGTTTGTTTGTTTGTTTTTGTTTTTTTTCCAAATATTAATATTGAGAACAGAAAATCATTTTGCATTTGCAATATATATCTTCCAAATAGCATTCAGGGACAAAGTAAGTTTCAAATGTCATGGGTACGGCATTGGTAATGAAGCTTGGGAGAAAGGATAAACTTACTACCAAGGTCGTGATGTATGTGGCAAAGTTTATGCAGTTCATTTTGTACAGTTAGCTGTTAACAGACTGAGGATTATAAGCATTCTCATTGGAAAAAATATTTCTCTTCAAGATTAAAATTTAAGATAGAGAATTTCCTTTTAGATTTGCAGCTAATGTATTGTGAGCCAATGGTCAACTATCAAATATAAACAGGGATGTTAAGCTGTGATTTTTCCTCTTCCCACTGCACATATATCTGTACATTTCTGTTGCTTGCTCTCCCTTTCTCTCCTGCCCCTTACGTGAATTTCTGTGCAAATTCAAACTCTCCCTTTCTCTCCTGCCCATTACGTGAATTTCCCTGCAAATTCAAACTCTCCCTTCTCTCCTGCCTATTACGTGAATTTCCCTGCAAATTCAAACTCTCCCTTTCTCTCCTGCCCATTACTTGAATTTCAGTGCAAATTCAAACTCTCCCTTTCTCTCCTGCCCATTACTTGAATTTCAGTGCAAATTCAAACTCTCTCTTTCTCTCCTCCCATTACATGAATTTCCCTGCAAATTTAAACTCTCTCTTTCTCTCCTGCCCATTACATGAATTTCCCTGCAAATTCAACTCTCTCTTTCTCTCCTCCCATTACATGAATTTCCTTTCTCTTCTCCCATTACCTGAATTTCCCTGCAAATTCAAACTCTCTCTTTCTCTCCTGCCCATTACATGAATTTCCGTGCAAATTCAAACTCTCCCCTTTTCTCCTGCCTATTACATGAATTTCCTTGCAAATTCAAATTAGCTAAAACTTTTTACAACATGTTTTATTATGTGTTTTGTCTGAAAAGGAAATTTTATCCATCATTGTCATTGCAGCTGAGCTACTGCTGGTGTTGCCACTTTCTCCCACTACTCTCATGCCGGTATATTTCCATTCTCTGCTACCCCTCTCTCCTGCCCATTATGCTCATTTCTGTGCAAATTCGAATTAGAGAAAACCTTTTACAACAATGTGTCATATTAGGTGTATTGTCTAAATAGAACATTTTACCCATCATAGTTGTTGGAGCTCAGCTGCTATTTCCATCTTATACTGCTGCACACATACTGATACATTTCCAATCTCCCCTCTCCCTTTCTCTCCCACCCTTCATGTAATTTTTGCACAAATTCATATTAGATAAAACTTTTTACAATGATGTGCTATATTACATATATCAAAATAGAAAAACTTATCCATCATCGTCATTACAGCTGAGCTGCTATTGTCATTGTTACCAACACATATTACCTGTCTGAAGAAAGAGTGCAGTTTTCAGGCGAGGTCTCTAATGAGCCATAACTATGTTTAGACAGGAGAAATAATTCCACAGCCAGAAGGAGCTTTCTCTGTCTGTCATCTGCATTGTTTTGTCAGAAGGTAATACCAATACATTTCCATTCTCTCCTCTCCCTCTCTCTCTTGCCAATTATGTGAATTTTTAGGTAAGAAAAAGTATGCCCCTTAACCCTTTTAGTGCCAGCCCGAATAGCAAAATCTGTCTGAAAAGTGCCAATCAATTTTAGAGGAGAATGCAAGGTTTTAAATTATTATTAATAAAATAAGTACAAAATGAGAGCTGAATGTTTTTTTCATTTTTAGGAAACCCCTTTGTCTACTTTATAATATGCATTATATGTATGCAAAGTCTCTTCAATATTTTTAAAAAAATTGAAAACAAAG
Source organism: Hymenopus coronatus (assembly GCA_030762935.1). Lineage (NCBI taxonomy): Eukaryota > Metazoa > Arthropoda > Insecta > Mantodea > Hymenopodidae > Hymenopus > Hymenopus coronatus. The sequence goes on along the minus strand of CM060884.1, from coordinate 49,429,910 downwards.
GAAAATTATGAAAATAAAATTAAGAATTTCAAAATAATCAACAGTTAGGCATACAAAACCTCACTACACAGAAAGTCAAGGCTAATTAAATGAAAGTAAGGATATTTTTTTTTACTAAAACAGCATCCTGTTTTTTAAAATACAAAAAATAAATTCATGTTAACTGAAATTGAAAAAAAAAAATAGTCACAAAAAACACACACACATAAGTATTATACTACTACTTGTGAAAACAGCATATAGCAATAGAATACAATTGTATACCATAGATTACTGTACAGTTTAGCACTTGTGTTGTTGCATATCTGAATAGTTGATTCACATTGTATTCTTCGTCTGGTTACATCTCCGTAAATCCATTTTGATAAGTACACCGATTATTTGCATGCATACAAGGGCCGTTGTTATCAGATGCATTTTCATTGCTGAAGCTAGAACATATATCTTCCGCTTACGACGATGTCAGAAACTCTTTCAACAATCTCTGAAAATTCAAAATCACTCAATTTCTTCTAATATGTCACGAACTGAAGCTCTTATTTTCTCTTCAGTTTGTAACGTTTGGCTAGATGCCATCATGTTTCGGTCACGATAAACAAACACTGACAAGAGAAATTAAATTTGGAGGTATCTTAACGCTTTGGAGTGAAGATAAGGTCCAGAAAACCTTTCTCTATGGCTATGACGAAGAAAATACATACTTTCCCAGTGGAAAGAGTTTAAACGTATGAAAACTGCATTACGATTAGGTCGTGATTGGAAATTTTTGGATCACAATTAGATCGTGATTGGCACTAAAAGGGCTAAGTATGCCCATAATTTCAAAATACATGTGCAAAATTTTAAATTTTGTTTAAAAATCCAAGTTGTCTTCTTCTATGTAGATATGATAAATTCCAAAATTAAATGCTGAGAAAAGGGGATCATTTTGTACTTGAATAAATATGGTAAGTTTGGGATGTAAAATGCAAAAAAAAAAAAAAAAAGGTGAAATATAGTATTCGCTAAAGTTTTAGCAGATTGTAAAGGAAGAATAAGAATGGTGGTATGTGATTTTGAGAAAAGTAGATTCACAGGCAATATTTTTGCCTTCTGTATCATTTATTGGTTAAATAGAATAAATGTTACTTTGCACCCAAAAATGTATTTATAAGATTGTTAGTAGAAGTTCTGTGAAGATAATTTCAGGGTCATAATGATGAAGGCAGATCTCATCTCACAGAAGGTGGCTGTTTAAAATTGCTGGTTCATACTGATATTTTCCATATCATTATTGAATATGTCATGATGGAATCTACCTTTGTTTGTTACTTATAGTGTCCATAGATGTTGGCAGTCAGTGCAACTGTTACATTATCTTCTAACAAAACGTTGAGCTCAGTTACCATAGTTGTACATTTGTCAGAACACAGAGAGAGCTTAGTTTTCATAACCCCTTGAATCAATTAAAGCATTCTAAGAATTTTGTTGCATGGTGTATGTTCTTGCCAAAGATGATGCTTTGGCTATACAAAGCAGTCCTGAGATCCATAATTACCTATAGCTCATTTGCATGGTGGCCCAAAGTTAGTCAAAAACATGTAGGTAACAAATTTGGCAATGTTCAAAGGTTAGTTTGTTTGTACATAACTGGGCCTATGAAAAGTATAACAAATAAAACCCCATCAGCTGCAATGAATATTCTCCTTAACCTTTCAATCAAAGGTGATACAAAGCTTGGAGCTTATCTGCCAAATCTAAATTCTAACTGGTACAATTGCAACAATCAGGGACATAATGTTATTATAAATATAGTCAACAATTAAGGGAATTATGGGTTGAAAATGGGCACAAGTGTTCCTGAAAAATCGGTCCCAGTAAGTAATTCTAACTGATATTTGTATTACAAAAACTAACTCAAATTCTTTTGATTTAATTTTATTCACATTGCTGTCACAAGCTTCTTTGCATATTTGCAAGATTTTAAATCATATATAGAAAGGACGAAAAGAAGTTTAGAGACCAAATTAAAGGAACACATGAGAAACCTAAAATACAAACAAATAAAAATTAGTGGTTGTCTATCATTTTTGAACATCAGGACACCAAATCATACCTAATACACAACTGTTAAAACCAATGTATAAACCCACAGAATTAGATGTCTGTGAGAAGATCTACATCATGAAGATCTACATCATTTCATGAATTTTGATTTATCCTCATACAGCAACCTTTGGAAGTTCATAGATCCAGCACTATTTGCCTCCACAAGTGAAACACCACCACCCTCATCATTGACGCCAACAAAGCAAGATTTAGTCAAAATTAAGATTGTAGTCATGTATATGCTGCAGAAATGAAGTTTTTACGATCAGTTAAAGGTTGTACTAAACTGGACAGGATTGCTAATGAAGAACAAGACAAGACAATTGAATGTTTTTGCCGTAAAGGATAAACTAGAAGAACATAAGCAAAATAGAAGGATCATCTGGAAAGAATGAAGAAATAAGGATTCCAAAGATGGCCTTACAATATAAACCTGTTGGAAAGAGAGACATAGGAAGACCAGTTAAAAGCTGGAATTAAGGCCGGAATAGGTCGAAAAGGCCTAATCCTTGAAAGCCAGAAGAAAGAAAACAGGAACAAGCGTTCCCTAAACTGGTCCCAGTAAGTAATTACTAAGTAACGCTTATGTTACAAAAACTGATTCAAAGTCCTTTGATTTAATAATCAACAACCCCCAACTTCAGATGGGGAATGATTATATGATACCAAAATTACGTTTTGATAAGCCATTTAATACATATTAGAATGGAGGCAGAGCAAGTTACATCATCCAAAATGTTGACTTATTTGGTACACAGATGACTTTAACGCAATCAATGGATCAGGAGCTGGAATACATGGGGAGGCACCAAAGTGCAACATTTAGGTCGCAATACCACTATATTCCAAGCTAAGTCTTTGCAGTTGAAACCCGTGTCAGAGAGAATTTAAGAAGGGGCTAAAAAAGTGGCAATATCTACATTTTCTTTGATAGGCACCTTTAAAAGCAATTGTAAGCTATCAGATAACCTTTAAGTTGTTCAGAAACTGCCTAATGAACATTGTATAACTGACAAAACACAATGAGGTTGGTGCCAGGACACAAGGGAATTTTTGGCAATGAAAAAGCAGATAGATACCTTGGCAAGAAAAGGCTCTGCACAGTTGTTTACTGGTTTTGAACCATTTTGGCATCCCTATAACCATTGATGAATGGATTAAATATTACCACTAACAAAAATGGGTGCAAACAAAAGGATGAGAGCACAGTAAGAGAACATCACAGAGAGTAGAATATCTTCGTACTTAAACTCAACAGAGGCCAAACAAACCTGACAAAGGGTTATTGACAGGAACAGATTAAAGAAACATTTGTAGACATTGGGGATCTTGAAAGAAGAACCAGTATGTAGGATACAATGTAGATGAAGAAACAGCCTCTCATAACCTTCAAATGGGAAGCTCTCTTTAGGAAAATGTATGTGTTACTGGGCTTAATAAACCCAGAAGTTGATCTTCTAAAGAAACTTAAGTTAATAGCTTGCTGCCTCTCATTAGAGATTTAACTAAAAATATAAGTAAAGGAGATAATACAGTAAACCTATAGGCAAATAACTTGTCAAGTCAAGATGCATGCAGTTTATAAGCTGATTCCAACATTTCCAAGTTCTGCATAGCACTTGTCAAGTAGAACACAAAATTGATAAATTATAAATAATTAACTTCTCTGTGCATTATTTGTCCAATTTTAATTAATTTTCTCCATTCTCCATAATCCATTGTGCCTTCAGTAAAATATAATCCCTGTATGTGCAAGGGAATGCACTCTTTCTGAATTCCTGTTCTGCTAGTGCTCTAGATAATTTATGCACTTAGGTGATATGTTGATATTATTATTTTGCAACTTTATTTGTTGCTGTTATATGATGGCTTACTGCCTAATTATTCTGTAACAGTATCAAAAATATTGTTTTTGCAGTTATAATTTTTTGGGTGTTTTCTTTTTAAATTTGATTGTTTTTTCAGTAAAAGTTGTGGTTTTATAGTATCTATTTTTGAATAATTTACATCATCATGGTGATTTAAATATAGCACTTTGTCAGCTTTGATTAATATCCAGTGCAATGCCTCCATAATATAACAAAATGTTTGTTTGAATATATCATTTCTTCTAATAAAAAGTATTTCATTTCAACAATTGTTCTGAGTGTGCTGTAATATTTTTGTGCTTTAAGTTCAATGTCACAATTTAAATTGGATAAATAATGAATTCACCATTATCATGCAACTTCCAAATAATATGCCTCGGGACAGCAAAATCTGACATTTCTCCAGCCTAATGAATTCCAATTTGATGCCAAAATCTGCTTAGATTTGCTTAATGTTGAGGTGTTATTCTTGATACAGATTCTGTGATTTCTTGTGCATTGGTTATGCTGCAACATGTATATGTTTTAAAATCATCTACTGAGCTTACATTGTGAATGTTCTTCTACTCAATTCTTTCTTTCTTTCTTCTTCTTTACTACAGTGTATGCTTTCTTTAAAGTCTCTCTCTTTCTGTCTATTTATTTGTTTTTCTTAAAATTTAAATTAGTTTCAAATTGATTTCTCCCAGGCCATAATTTTTTTTAAAAAAACACTATTATATGTTTTTTCATGACTCAATTCTTCTGTAATAATTACATTATAATCAACCTTAATTTTTTTTTTTTACTCATTCCATCTTTTACTCTATCCTATATTTTTTTTACAGAGGCAGTAAAATTCCTCAGTGACCATCCAAGAGAAACTAAAGTGGAAGAACGGTCATTTGGTTACAATCCGGCTTGTTGGAGAGTTCTCAATTTATTGGCAGAACAAGGGAAAAAGGATGAACTGACTGCACTTTTCAATGCTTTAGTTCAAAATGGTCACATTGAAGTAAATAATGTACTTCTAGGACCACTCATCAAAGTGCATCTAGTAAGGTAGGAAGAATTATTATAGCTTTGTATACTCTGTCATTTAAAGACTTGCTTGTACAAACTAGCATTGTGAAGACTGTGAATAAGACTCACACTGAAACAAAAACAAAGGGAATTGGTATTATTTATTAAATGTACATATCTTGCTGCTATAGGTAGATAATTTATTTCATCCTTAAGTTACAAATAACATACTTATGTAGGTACTTTCCGTGAAGTTGCTGAATTTGGTATCATATATACAGTTAACACCCTGATTATTTATGTATATGAGCCTTTCCCTCTATTTGTACATTTTTATATCCTACCAATTTAATATACAGTGTATTCCCAATTATTTGTGTGCGGATTATCCGGTTTCTGGGTTGTTCGCGTGCTGATTATCCAATTTGCGGATTATCCTTGCATCCCCCCACAAAAAAAAAATTATTGTAAATTGCACTAAAGGACCCACTGCATGACAGTAAATGCCATTTCCATTATTTAAACGATCACCGTGTGACAACAGGGTGCCACTTCTATTGCCTGTTCTGTGTAAATTAAAAAAAAGTTTAGTTTTCTGATATTAATCAGCTTGCATGTGTCAACGAAGCAAGTTAAAAGAAATGGCAGAGAAACGGAAAAAAGGTGTGTTGACATTAAAACAAACATCAGAATTAATTGAAAGATTTGAGAAGGAGGAAACTGTTGCTGATTATGGGACTGGAATGCAGACTGTAGGGACATTAAAAACAATAAGCAGAAAATACAGAATTTTATCAGAAACTGTGGTTCTAATTCTGGACCATCTGCACTGCATTCGATGACTTAGATGCTGCTCTTTTACAACGGATCAGCCAAAAATGAGCAGAAAGTCGCATTGTTTTAGGTGTCTAAATTTTTCATGAAGTTCTAGGGTTAGAGGTAGAATTTAATGCCTCATGGTTGGCTAACCAGATTCAAAAAGGTCATGGGATTCGCAAACTTACTGTGCAAGTAGAACAGCTTAGTTTTAATGTTGCTGAGCTGATTCCTTCCACAAAGAGTTCCAGAAACTTGTGAAAGAAGAGCATCTCACACCTAACCAAATTTTAATGCAGACGAAAGTGCTCTGTATTCGAAATGTTTACCAATTAGAACCCTTGTTTTAAAGAGCAAAGCTCATGCTCCTGGATATCAGTTGTCTAAAGAATGCATTGCAATTTTGTGCACTGCTAATCTTTCTGTTTGTTTATTAATAAGCCTATGTCTGTATTTAGTTGTTTTTTTTTTTTTTTTTTTTCTTTTTCTTTTCATTTTAAGCTACATAGTAAAATTTTGTAAATTATTAAAACCGCAATAATCTAATCATAGTGCCTAAGATTAATCTTTAATATTTATAGTAATTATTGTAAGTAATTAAGACTACAACAAGAATTTTGTAAATGTAAATACAATTTTTATACAGTTTTGATTTAACTTTTATCATGGTACTCATGTACATGTGTATGATCTATAGGATATATAAAATATCTTTCTATCTAACCACAAAGTTAAGCCACTATTTGGGATGAGTTTTGCAGAATTTTGCATTAAAGTCGAACTATAAGAGACAAAAACTTGAAACACCAAAAATTGTAGACCTTGTTAAAACACATAATTTATGTGATATACGTTTTCTTTTAGAGGGGAACATTTTTTAAATATTTCTAGTTGTTGGTTTCAGTTTTAAACCACATAACTTTTTTCAAACGGGACCATGCAAAGCAAATCAAACTTAAATTATTTCTTATAGTAACCAACATTAAATAGATTTGACTATTGCTTTAACCTAATTTACTTAAAAGGAGACAAGTAATAAGACCAATTCTGCTAATATTTATCATGATTAGCATGATGTAGATGAAGAATGAAAGAATAGTTTGTATTTCGAACAGCTAGAGAAAGCTATGTGAATGGAACACATTAGATTTTATTTTTAGGTTTCAATTTAAGATGTCATCTGTTCACTTCACATGCTTTATAACTCATATTTACAGTGGGAACAACCTCAACCAATCAACGAGAAAGGAACACACTTGGATACATTTAGGTGTGTCTACATGTTAAGCTTATAAAAAGAAAGGTTTAAAGAAGTATTGTATTCTGCCCAAAAATACCATTTCACCAGAAATATATGTTTTGAGGTTCACTGAGTCCAAAAAAATTTTTTTTTTTTTCGAAAAATGTCCAAGTTTGCATGCATGCAAGTGCATTTGTGCCTGCATGGGTGTGTATTTTTATATAAACTTTACTTAACAGCATATTCCATTATATTATGAGTAATACTACGTGCTTGAGTAAACATTTACATTGCTATGTATTGATTAATACAAAATATAATTATAAATATGTGTGTGCTTGGGTGCAATACAATACCTTCTCTATCCACTATGTACATTGTAGATACAGAATAAAGAAAGTAATAAAAATAAATGAAGTGTTGACTCACTGGAATAGCAAGAAATATATTTATTCCTTTGGTTATAGAGATGACTTGCCAGAAGCTATGAAGGCATTTGAATGGTGTTGTGAGACCTACAGAACAACACCTTTAAAAAATGAACTTGCGCAAAAAATGATCCAGGCTGAAGATGCAGTGTCTCTGCAGAAATTAACAGATCTTGGCACTCAGATACATGGAGAAGTTAACAGTCTGTATGATTTAGTACTGTCATTTGTTGAATGTGGCAGGGTACGTCAGGCAAGGAAAATCTTGGAGGTAGGTGTATTCTTATAACAAACACGTTTACTTAAAACAAATATGGTGCAATTATTGTATGTATAAGTAATTTTTTAAATAAATATACTTGCCAACTTTTATGGATTGTTCAAAAATGTGCAGGAATGTAGGCCTATTGCAATGGCGGTGTTTCATAGCTTTGTAGACAGATTTAAAATGTTACAGATTCTCAGCTCGTACATATGCAATACATTATGTTGTAATTTGTTGGTGATGATAATCTGAGGCTGCTTTCAAACTCAAGATTACAGCGCAATGTACCACACTAATAGCATACCATGCTATGATAGGCCAGATGTTATCTGCACATCTTCATCACCATTACTGTTCCCTTCACTGAGCTGCAATAAAATGCATTACTTGCTTTATTTACAATTTTATTTCACTATTAGTGGCCTTGATAACCAGTAGTAACCAAGGAGTAGTAAATGGCCACAAGTATTCAGTAATGGATAACATGAATTATAAAGTCAACTCTCTGATATAAATTATTTATATTTTGTACTGTACAGTAGCAGAATATGTTTCCCAATTTTGTAATAGTTTTATTTTATAGTTTTGGTTCTGAAGCATAACATAATATTGGACTAGAAATCAGAAGTGGTGTTATTTGCTATTTAAACATGTTTATCTGTTGTAATAATAAGAATTTCAATATGTGTGACAAAAAGGCAGCACTACCATATCTTGAAGGATTCTATAAAATGGACTTTCCATTTTCATTTCTGATTACTTCGTTGGAAGCAGGACAAGATGAAAACCTCCAAGAGGAAGGGTTGAGACAAGAGAGTACAATGGGTAAATCAGTGGTATTTTTATCATTTCCGGAAAGACTATTCTCCTGATACCTCCTATCCAGAAAACCTTCCAATTGAAGGTTCTGTATTGGGGAAACCATTCGCTCCTTAAAGCACATCGGCTGCATGTACTACCAACTATTGTGCCGGGCCCTGCAACCTCTGAAAGGAAATAAAATTAGAGGAAATGAGGAGCAAGCAAAATGCATGGTCTTATCTCTTTCAATATAGATTCCCCTCATCTCTCTAATCGCACTTGCATCAGTCAAGTGGGGGTCAAGTATGTGACATTCCCTACTATGTATACATATACTCCCCTACCTAATCACTTATAGCATGTCAGTCTCCATGTACCTGTTTGTAGCAACAAATGCTATAGTTGCCTCAGCTCCGCTCAAATCTCCAATGACATTGCCCAGTGAGCACAAAATTGACTCGCTCAGGTTGGAGTAACAATGGGGGTAGTTAGGAGTTATACTTATGAATGTCACAACACACTTTTAACTTGTATATCTAAATTTATTTGTGACTAGAACCTTTAAATATCACGACAAGCACTTTTGCCTCGCATATTAACGTTACTTTGTTTCTTAGCATTTCCTGCAATGTACAACATAACTGTGCGGCTTTCTAACAACTATGCCTATAACTGAGTATAACCGTGCATATCTGATGACTAATCCTTAAACTGTGCATCCATGCATATCTATCAACTGAGCGTTACATTGTTTATCTCCAACTGAGCTTTACATTGAATCTCTGACAACTGAACTTTACATTTTGTGTCCAAATACACAAGAACTGCTGCTTATATAGAACATCATGGTGTCATGGCTGCATTATTTCAATTGGTTAAGAAGACTGCGAACTTGGCGTCTATGCATCCCATAATTCAGTTCTTATTACCCATAATGCACTATAAATACCTCGTGACTACGTTTATACAATGAAAAGAACTCATTTCTTGTAAATTAGAGACTTCCCCCAGCTCACTTTCACTTGTTTCTCTATTGCGCACACATGCATAAAAGAGTATGTGACTTTTACCAACTTTCTACCTTAACAAAGAATCTTCCCCTTACGCAGTGACTCAGTTTTGTAAACACACTAATCTGTTAAAAATTTAGTTGAGTCGATTTTGTAACACTACATCACTTACTTTTTAATTTCGGAAAACATGTTTCAGAAGCCATGTGCTTCCATTGTCAATTCCTTTGGTCGACTACCGGTATTGCTTGTTGTGGTGGTTGTCTCTGTCCCTGGTGGTGGTTTGATGAACTTCTGTATGAGTAGATCGCCTGGCGGTATTTCAAAATTGAAAACCCGGTTCTTGTTTTTCCATATATATATGTTTTCCCAAACTTTTAATTCTGTCTTCCTTGTGATGTTTTTGAGGATTTTTGGGCTTCTATTTATAGTGTGTTTCTCTTTCCAAAAATGCCAAGCTACTGCAGATTTTTCTTCTTGTTTGAGTTTAATATTTCTGTGGTGTTCTTTTGCCCTGGTTTTTATATTTCTTTTTGTTTGGCCGATTCAAAGTCCACCATATATCAGGATACACTAATCTGTGCTTGCTTCAAGCTAGTTTTCTACACATTAAATAATAACCGATAATAATAATAATAATAATAATAATAATAATGATGACGAGGTCGACTAACAGTCTCACACTCCAGGGGTTGCTTAAGATATTGTATAAAATCTAACTCAGTATTTGCATACCAGTGTGGAAAAGGTATGACAAATCCAAAGAGAATCAACCCGGGACCTCCCAAATATGAACCCTAAGATACTCCTGGGTCATACCACTTATTGGGGAAGATAATAAATGAAGAAGATTACCTTATACTGATTTGAAATATTATAATATGATAGATTGGCATTAATCTGGTAAATTTTATTCCTCACCTAATGCTCAATATGAAGTGCATTCTGTCTTGTGAGAAAGAGTAGAATCAAATTCAGGTTGATGATGTCTAATAAGATATTGGAATAAATTTTTCAATTGAAACGTAACAGCTGTTCTGTATACTATGGAAGGAGTTTCAGTAAAGACTTCCAGACAAATGTTAATAAACTACAGCACAAATTTTAAAAGATTCTGTTGCAACCTTAAACATAAGTCCATGTTGCATAATATAGAATGATATTTGCAAACATCATCTCCAGATTGCTTATTTATTTAAGTATAGTGCTGTCTTAGCGAATTCGATGTCCACAATCAGCAGCATGTGTATGTATTGGTTGTTTAGTTAAAAAGGTTTGGGAGTATGTTTTATTGTTGCTTCAATTTATGTGTAATTTTTATTGTGATTTATATTACATTTAATTTTTGTACTGAACACTTTACGTGTTCTAAATCATTGCAATATTAGTACACTTTGCTGGACAAGGAAAAGTTTTACTGTTTCAAATTCCAGAAGTTGGCAAGTATGAATATAATTTTAATTTCCCTTATCTGAGAGAGCTGGTAGAAGATAATTTTATAAATTTATATTTTATTACTTTCTCTACATGTACTATGTGCATAGTGTATAGAGAAGGTATTGTATTGCACCCAAAAATTTGATGCAGAGATTTCAACAGAAATGCATGTTTAATGTTGAAATAAAAAGGTGTGTGTGTGTGTGTGTGTGTGTGTGTGTGTGCGCGCGCGTGCACAGCATAACTTGTAAACAAAAGTCTGTTAAGTACCAAGCTTGATATTTAAGTTCAGTATCTCCTAGGATGCAACATGAAGATTTTCAAGAAAATACCCCCATCCCTAATTACTCTTTACATGGAAAAATATTTCGAACATTTTAATTTCCTCAAAAATGGCTCTCAACGATTTTGATTAAAATCTCTTATGTTTAAGATATTTACATGACAAAATGTACATTTTGAATCTTCTGAGAATTGGCTCTAAAGACCCCTCTATTCTGGATAAACTTTTTTGAATCTTGCATAACTAGTAAACCATAAGAGATAGACAAAAACTTACTATCCAAAAAATATAGAGCTCCTTAACACACAATTTATGTCATATAACTTTTTTTTTCTTGAAGTTGAACGTTTTTGAGATATTCCTTATTATTGGTTTCAGTTTTAAAATATAAACTTTTCTCATTCAGGAACTTGTAAACTGCTGGCCATGTAAAGAAACTGATTTGAATCCCATAGTAACCACATTTTAAATCATGTGACTGTCAGTTTAGCCTAGTGTATTACCTTATTTCCCTTCTACTTATAAGAAACTAAGTAATTAGACTGTTTCTGCTAGTCTTTATCTCAATTAGCATGGAGTGGATAGAAGAAAAAGCTTATTAATAAAAATAAACAGAGATATAGAGAAAATTATGTGGATGGAACTGGAGCACATCAGATTCTTTTTAAATTAATGTACTTATTTTATGTGTAAAGTATTGGGTTCCTCAAATGACTCTCCGGAGTGAACTCAGATGCTTGTGACTGTGGTTAACTTGGACAACATAGCTACGGAGAAGGAGGAGGAGATTACTTTGAGTAGATAGTGGCATTACTCCTGCTTGAATAATACTATAAGAACTGTGCACTTGAAGTATGCTGTATGATTGTGCTTGTGAAGTGAAGTCATAATGTTAACCATTGAAGAGAGAGTGTTTTTAGTTGAAGATGGATTCCTTGGTGGTAAGATTTCAGAAAATTTAAAAATAAATTTCTAGAACATTTTGCACATTCTACATGTCCTCATTTGACTGTGAGATATTTAATTACTAAATTTTGAGAACCAGCATGATGCTCTGGAAAGGTATACCTAAACTTTTAACAGAGGCTAAACGACAACATTTCAGATGTAATGTTAAGCAGCCCCACTAAACGAATGTGGAAATCAGCACAGGAAACAACTGTTTCTGTGCTGATTTGACATAGAGTCATTAGTAAGGAAATAAAATTGTGCCCCTATAAATATACAGTTGTCCCAAAAACAAAATGAACTAAAGGAAGAAATCACAAATTACATATACTTGATTCCATGGGAAACCCTACACAAAACAATGGTAAAAGAATTAAACTCTGCCTACAGAAATGAGGACAGCATTTCCAATATCTTCTGCAACAGTGGTAAATAAGTAATCTCAATTTCAGCTCAGTTCATCTTCATTCCCAATAATAATTAATACAATCTGCTGCCAACCGAACTGTAATGAAGGTGCATGCAAAACCATTCACCTCACTCGAAGACACATTTGAGACGCTTATAATTTAGAGATATAATTTAAACTAATGGCATTCTATGATCTATTAATTGCTCTTTCTTTAAATAGGAATAATTGAGCCACTGGACTGTTACCTTTCCTTTCTTTAAGTACAAATTACTGTAGCAATTGTGCACCAAAAGTTGATTTGTGAAACTGTACAATACCTTGAAAAGAATTAGAGCATTAAATTTTGTAATGTGCTTTTTAAAGAACAGTATTGTTCAAGTTTGTCCAAGTATAGGACCAGTAAAACTTCAGAAATAATTTAATGTACCATTAACAAACAGGGTGCGATTGATAAGCTGGTGAACAAAGGCTTGGTGAACTTACCACCTAGTTACATGTCCCAGGAAGCCATGTACTCCTTCGTTGGCGGCATGCATGAAGCCAAGATATGCCAGCACTTGATGCTCGGCAACTACAAGACAATCTACGAGGCATTAATGGCAACACTAAGGATGGAGGTGGCCAAGACAACTACGATGAAGTTGAAGACAAGAATCCCTACGACAGAGATAGAGAAACAATCTAGGGACGATGTCAACCTTTAAGTGCTGGGGATGTGGCCAACTAGAACATCTAGTTAGAGATTGATATAACCTCTCCAAGGGAGTAAAGAACTACTCATTATAGGGCAACAGCTCCTGGCAGTAGTAAAGGTGCTGGAGCACTTCCTTAAGTACCTGTTCAGTCAGCCATTCCACCAGAGGACTAACCACTCCACTCTCTCCTGGCTGTTGAGTTTCAAGAATGAAGGGCAAGAGCCAGACAGCTCGTTGGGTCCAGAGGCTCCAAAAGTACAACTTCACATCAGAACATCCGAAAGGAAGGAGCCACAATAATGCATATGCCATGTCCAAATGACCCTGTCCAGAGAAGTGTGGCCACTGCACCAAGGTTGAGGACAAAGAGTGTGCCACACCTGTGCATGTCATTTCTGCAGCTGGATGAGATTGTGTAGGCCAAAGAAGGGAGCACCTGGTGGACTCTGACTTGGAGCTACTTTTGACAGAAGCGAAGGCAGGAACTAGACTGAGCTAGGAAGACATCGCACCCAGGAGTAATGTGTACATGTCCTGGTCATGTTAAGAGTATAGGAGTCACTCGATGGGAAGGCCCAGAGAGAGCAGCTGATCCTCCCTTGCAGAGGAAGAACATGGGACCCAACAAGCTTCAACAGTGGTATTACTGGCTGAGACTATGGGCAGACACTGAGAGGTGATGCCATCAATAAGATATGTGTTCAGCAAATTGAAACCCATAGATCAGGAACCGGAATCATTTGCAGCAGTATAACGTGGGTGCACCTTTCGAACACAGCCACTGATGCAGCTGGGCAACAAGTATCTGTTGGTCACCATGGATTACTGCAAGTGGCCGGAGGCTACACCATCACTAATCAGGAGGCCAAGAGCATCATGAACTGCCTGATAGAAGAGCTATTTGGTCGCTGTGGGTCACTGTTGGAACTGCATAATAATCAGCGTCCAACCTGATGAGAGAAGCTCTTGGATACACAGGATGAGCACAACACCTCTCCACCAACAATCATATGGCATGGTTGAGTAGTACATCAAGAGCCTAGGAGAACATTTGAAGAAGGTTATGGTCAACCACCAGAGAGATTGGGATGTGAGGGTGCCACTTTTCTTGCTGGTCTACTGTTCTTCAACCTATGACAACACTGGGTTGACACAGCCAGTTTCGTCTTTGGCAGGGAGCTGCACCTACCATGCAACCTGATGCTTGGGAGTCCTCCTGGGGCAGAACAATCAGCAGTCAATTACATAAAGAATCTCGTAGACCTGCTTCATGACATGCCTGAGATGGTGCATCAACACATTCAGATAGCAAGCAATTGGATGAAGACCCATTGTGATCAGCAAGCCAAGAATCGAGGTTTCCAGCAGGGTAATTTAGTGTATGTCAATCTACATGGATCAAGGGCCATGCACCTGGATCATCTAGCCTATTACAATAGTGCAGGACTGAATAAGGAACAGCATGACTACATCTTGTATAAGCGTCTTGAGAAAAGGTAACATCTTCCAGTTTGTGGTATTGTCTTACACAACACAAAAGAAAAAGTATCATGTATGTATAATATTAATCAATATCTTGCTGAGAAACAAAGATCTACCATATCTTATGCATGGTTTACTGAGAATTTATTCTTGTTTTTACTTTATTTACAGACTCCTGGGTTGCGCAGTCGACCACAGCGGCTTAATTTTGCCTGTACTCGCTATTATCAGGAGGGAATGGTAGCTCCTTTAGAAGGCTTGGTGGAAGCCACACGTGATATTTCACATATTGATAGGGGAGATATCTATTATCATCTTTTATTGACTTACTGTAAGTTTAAGCAAAATATGTTTATGTATTGTGTAATTTTTTATCCATATATTTTATCTTAAAAGGCTTAAAATAAGAAATGCTGGTCAAGGGAACTCCCTTTGTGAAATTGTTCAATATCTGGTAATCAGAGACTAAGGTAAGCATCTAATGTCCTCTTTCAATGTTGAGAATATACTATGAAAACAAAATTTGGCATTAATCCTCTGAAAATAAACTCTATGGAAGAAATATTAAATTAAGTGCATAGACAGTGAAAGCATAGGGTTTATTTCAAGAAAGAAAAATCAGGACTTATGAGAGATATTTAATAGACAACCAAAAATTAAAGTTTGGCATAATACATTCTGTCAAGAAAGTACCGGGAATTGATCATTTAAAAATCCTATTTAAAAGGGGATTCAAAATTATTGTTGTCGCTAAGTTGGTACAACTTTCCTTTATACCCACGTGGAGTTTGATCGTCATCTGTCAGCTAGTTTGTTTACAGTACGCCATTTTGTTAGTTCATCTCAAAGGTGATTTGCGATTTTATGATGGTTACAAATATTGAACAAAGAATTTGTCTCAAATTTTGCATTGCAAATGGCATTTCGTGTGCCGAATCGCTGAAAATGTTACAGAGGGCTTACGGTGAATTGACTTTTTCAAAAACACATGCATATGAGTGGTACAGTGCATTCAAAAATGGTCGAGATGTGGTGGAAGACTTGCCTCGCTCTGGCCGGCCATCAACAGTTTCAACTGAACTGAAAATCGTCATTTAGGGCTGAGAGAGATTGCCACTGAACTTTCTGTGTCTCACGAATCGATTCGTGCCATTTTAAATGATTGTTTGGGCATGACACACATTGCAGCTCGGTCAGTTCTCAAAGTCTTGAATTTTCTACAAAAACTGAATAGCATAAGGATTGCTGAAGACATGCTAGAACGAGCCAGTTCTGACCCCACATTCATGAAACACATTGTAACTGGTGATGAGACGTGGGTTTACGAGTTTGACACTCAAACCAATCAACAAGCTTCTGAATGGCGCCTTCCAACTGAACCGAAACCTAAAAGGGCACGTCAAACTTGATCAAAACTGAAGGTCATGTTGACAGTTTTTTTCAATTATCGTGGTGTCATGCACTCAGAGTTCTTGTCAGAAGATCAGATGGTAAATAAAGACTATTATCTGAGCGTTATGCAGCATTTGGGAGTACAAATAAGGCGAAAAAGGCCAGATTTGTGGAGCAACAACTCATGGATTCTGCACCACAAAAATGCACCAGCTCACAAGGCTATTATTGTGAGCGAATTTCTGGCCAAAAAACTCAACAAATTTCATCGAACAACCACCGTATTCATCTGATCTGGCTCCTGCTGATTTCTTTCTCTTTCCGAAACTCAAGTTACCACTTCGAGGCACCCATTTTCAGTTGGTAGAAGACATAAAGGAAAATTCACGGCAACAATTGACATCGATTCCTAAAAGTGCCTACAAAAAATGTTTTGATGATTGAATTATTCGTTGGCATAAATGTATAATTTCAGAAGGGGCCTACTTTGAAGGTGATAAAATAAAATTGGATGAATAATTCATTTTTTGTGTTTTATTGGTAAATTACCGGAACTTTCTTGACACAGTAGTATATTAGTAATGCAGCAATCATAATATGCCTGCATACACACTAACATACTTATGTAGGCCATTCAATTTGTTTTTTATTGCTTCCCACTCATTTGGTAGTGATTAGCTTTTCTGGACCCATCTTGCAATGCAGCTTACAAAAATGGAATATGACATAGAAACGAAAAAGTCAACAATTATTTTTAAATAGTTGAAGTTTAATGTAAATGTTTTCTACAACAGTGAGGAAGCAGTTTATGTTATAAAGGATGCCCAAATGAAAGAAAAGTTTAATGCCAGGAAAATTGTGTGCAAAATAAAGAGAGAAAGAAAATTATAATTTCACATTCAAAAAACTCCCATATTATGCAATCGGTACTCAATTTCTCAATCTATAACATTAGAAAATCATCATTAATGTGTAAAATTTCCTCTATTAAGGCATAATCATGTGATTATGTAGTATTTAGACACTTTCCCCATTTATAGCAACCATAAAAATCTACAACCTTAATAATTTATATTGCAAAATTTGTGAATATAGGAACTAAGTAATAAGACCATTCTGTTAATGTTTATCTCAATCAAGGTGACCAGATTAAATTCTGAGAAAGAAGGGTGAAGAGCATCAAAATGCAGGACATCAAAGAAAAAGTGTAGCACAGTTAAAAAAAATTGAAAAAACAATCATCCTTCTTTTGTACATAATATTATTTAAATCAAGACAAATCATACATTTAAAAATACATAAATGTGGCTTACAAGTATTTTTCAGGTGAATCAAATTTTGTCAAGATGTCAGACTTATTTGTGAAACTCTATGCAAGATAGATCTGTGGACCAAGAACTTCATTTTTTATTATTTCTGTCTTAGTTCTTGTACACAACACTTTTTTTTGCAATATCTGTGCATTTAGCTTCGGCATGCAATCCATTGACCGATACGAACTATGGTGACTAATAGTATGAAATGCCAAAGCTGTTTTTGCTGCTGTCATTTGGTGTGTTGAGTGTTCGAAAAAATTAGAAATGTCTGCAGTGTTGTTGCTGATCTTTATATTCCTCTTGTGTTTCTGGGACTCAAGGTGAACTTCTAAATCTTGTGCCCCTATAGAGAGTACACAATACAATTAGACTACATCAAAAGCCTTTAAATAATATTTTAAAAATTTATAATGAAGCATACTCTATCAGCTCCATAATTTGTATTTAATAGTAATACTCTTCATAACATATTTTGAATACAAGCATTATTATTGTTGTTGTTGTTATTATTATTATTATTATTATTATTATTATTATTATTATTATTATTAAAACAATATTTGTTTTTCTGAGTGGAACCACAAATTCAGTGACTTACTTTTATTGACTACTGAAATGTATGTTCCTGCTGGACAAATAAGACATTCAGCTTCATATGTATCTCTTCCACATTTAAAATGCCTATACTTGTTTGTCAAAGCACTGCCAAATTGACATTTGGTGTTTTGACTGCTTGATAAAATTAAAAATGTCTGCAGTATTGTTGTTGATCTGTATATTCTTCTTGTGTTTCTAGGACTCAAGGTGAACCTCCAAATCTTGTGCCCTTATAAAGGGTACATAATATAATTAGATTACATTAAAAGTTTTTAAATAATATTTTTAAAATTTTATAATGAAGCTAACATTATTGGTGCCATAATTTCTATTTAATAGTAACACTCTTTATAACATATATCAAATTCAAGCATTATTATTATTATTATTATTATTATTATTATTATCATTATTATTATTATTAAAACAATATTTGTTTTTTTGAGTGAAATCGCAAATTCAGTGACTTACCTTTATTGACTACTGAAATGTATGTTTCTATTGGACAAAAAAGACATTCAGCTTTGTACAAATCTCTTACACATTTAAAATGCTTATACTTGTTTCCCAAAGCATTGCATTTATGTTTCAACATTATAGATACTTTCCACTTTTTTGAAATAGCAACAAATAAAACTTTCACAAACAACCATCACACATGCTCAAGCAGACAAAATTAAAATGAATTAGCGTCAGTGATTAGTGGCGCTAGTGTGATCACATGATACTTTGAAGGCGAGCTGTTATGTCATCTAACAGTAGAATTTATTAATTGAATGCCAGAAATGCAAGCTAGTATGCTATCTGTCAGTAGAATTTGTTAATTGAATACCAGAAAGGTGAGCTGTTATGGCAACAGACAGCAAAATTTAATAATTGAATACCAGGAATATGACAGAAACATGGGAAATTCACAGCAGTTCGAATTTCTCAAAATGTAGGACATTTTAAGATTTTTTAAATTTCTTCCCAGACTCTGGACAAATGGCTTAAATGTAGGACATCTCTGGGAAATGTAGGATATCTGGTCACCCTGATCTCAATTAGCCTGAACTAGAAAAAAGAATAATCTCTTGTAAGAAGTTTATAAAGCAGATAGAGAGTCATATGAACAGGTAGAGAAAGTCATGAATGGAACACATCACATTTTTTCTACTCTACTCTGTCTTCTGCCAGTTTGCTTAGCTGGTTCAGGGTCTTCCTATCGCCATCCGATTATCTTTTAGGTAATTGCAGAGGGTATGTTGAAAATTGAGCTAAAAATTAGACCATGTAGAAGTGCAATGAGATGGTGAATAGTTATCAATTCATGCATTAGCACTTGAAAATCTGATATTAAAAAATTAAAATGGCATTGATTAAAGTAATCCTAGTATTAAAGTAACTATTTTTTTAGGCAAATTCAAGGATGCAGATAAAGCTCTTGGTCTCTGGACAAGAATGCAAGAAGAAGATGAACAGCCATCAGATGAGTTTCTTGTGGCTCTTGGTACCTTTCTTGAAAATGAAGGAAGAGCAGTACCGTTTAAAATTCCAGACATTGTTCCTTCCAATTCTGTGCAAGAAGAAAGCATCAGGGAAACAAAACCTGCTTCATATAACCTCATAAAATTGTTTAAACAAGCTCTTCAAAATGGAAATACAGATGAATGTTTGACACTTAAAAGCAAGTGAGTGAATAATTCAAATATATTGCTTTTATAACTTCACATAATTTTGTGTTATGTACAATGTACATAGCGGATAGAGAAGGTAACTATTGTATTCCACCCAAAATTTTGATGAAGAGATTTCACCAGAAGTATATGTTTTGAGGTTCCTTAAGTCTGAAAAAATCATTTTTAGAAAAAATCCTGTGTGTGTATGTGCTTGTCTGTCTGCATGTATGTCTATGGACAGGATAACTCAAAAACAAAAAGTTGGTTAAATACCAAACATGGTATTTAAGTTCAGTATCTTCCAATTTTAAGACATGAAGCTTTTCAAGAAAATTCCCCCACCCTTAACTACCCTTTACGTGGAACATTTTTTTGAAAATTTTGATTTTCCCAGAAATGGTTAACAATTTTGATTAAAATACCATAATATAATTTGGATATTTACATCATAAATAAAATGTATATTTTGAATTTCCTGGAAATAGACTCTGAAGAGCTCTTTATTCTGGATGAATTTTGCAGAAGTCTGCATAACGGTAAAACTGTAAGGGATAGACAAAAACTTATTACTTAATTGATTGATGTTTGGAGGAATTTAGTAACAGTGACGGTCAAATTATATGTGGTATTAATTACTTACTTTAGATCTCGTTAAAAGACAATTTATGTCATATACAATTTTCTTTTAGAGTTGACAGTTTTCAAGCTATTTATTGTTATGGTTTCAATATTAAACTTATTAACTTCTCTCAAACGGGACCATGCAAAGCAAACCAAACCTCAATTGTTTCACACAGCAACCAGAATTTAAAAGCTTTGACTATCTCTTTAGCCTAAGGTATTCGCTTAAAACCTTCTACTTATGAGGGAACAGATACTAAGAACAATTCTGCTAATGGGAGAACATAGGCTTTCACGGCTGGAATCAATATAACTAGGAATTATTTCTGAGCTGTTTTGTCGTGGTCTGCTGGAGTAAGATTGTCTAGCTTTTCATCCACAACTGCAGTGAACATCTTCAGTGGCATGGTCAAAGTTTCCTCGGAGAAGGTTTTGCTGTGTTTTAAGCATTGACTGTCAGAGTCGCTGTATTTATGCTGGTTGGTTGGAGGCGGGGCTTGGCCTCTGGACCATCTTATTCCAGTAGACCACGTTAAAACATCCCGGAAGTAACTCCGAGTTATAATTCTGCTGTTTTTCTAGATTAGCATTAAATAAAAGAGTAATATATTATAAGAAAAGTTTTTTTGTAGAACAGCTAGAGAAAGTTATGTGAATGGTATCGCCTGCCATGGTGTAGTGCTTACCATTCATACCCAAGATCGCAGGGTCAAACCTGGCGGAGGACAATGGGTTTTTTGGGAAGTAAAAATCCTTAGCAGGCTTCCTTTGGAAGAGAAGTAAAGTCTCATTTTGTAGATATATAACATGTAAAAGAACCTCAAGCCGGATAAAAGAGGCCTCTGAGCAAAATTAAGTGGTCTTTCACACCCAATATAGAATCATCAGCTTACCAAAGTAAAGCTTACCAATCTGTCAGTAAAAAAAAGTTCCATTCACATAAATGGAACAGGAGTGTCAATAAATAACACCCAATATAGAATCATCAGCTTATCAAAGTAAAGCTTACCAATCTGTCAGTAAAAAAAGTTCCATTCACATAAATGGAACAGGAGTGTCAATAAATAACACTCCTGTTCTATTTATGTGAGTGGAACTTTTTTTTATTACTGACAGATTGATAAGCTTTACTTAGGTTAAAATTATGTAGAACTGGTTTGCAGACTATTCTTCCTGTGGTTCCATTTACATGGTTTTAATGGCAAACATTGTTTAACTTTAAACATATAGTATAAGATCAAAAGAATCAAAATACTGGAAGTGGTACATAGAGAAGCATAATTACGCATTGGAAAAATGAGTCGAATTTATACTTGAATTGCTTCACTAAGTAATTAATTACCTGGACATGTTTCGAAGGCGTATATTACCTACATCATCAACAGATTTCGACTGGCCGGCCTGTTGTTGGTATTTTTTGTGGACTCTTCTCCTTTCTCTGGTGGCTGATAGATGAACTTGTAGAGCGGGTTGTCATCGGCGGGAATTCCAAAGTTCATCAGGCTAGGTTTTTGTTTTAAAATAAAGATCTTCTCCCATATGTTCAATTCTAGCGGTCGCTGTACAGATTTTAACAAGTGGACATTATCTTCGATTCTATGGCTATTGTCCCAAGCATGTGAGGCTACTGCTGATTTCTCCACTTGGTTGTTTCTTAAGTGTGCCAAATGTTCCTTCAACCTGATTGCTATGTTTCTTCTGGTTTGTCCTATGTATCTTTTATCACAGTTTTTACAGCTGATTCTGTAAATTCCTGATTTCTTGGATGCAGGTGTTTTGTCCAACTTGTTCTTTAGAAGGTCTTTTATGCTATGTTTGTTTTGTGGGGCTAAGAAGATGTGTTCCTTGAAGATCTTTTTAAATTTGTTGAAGGCCTGAGGGTGGAATGTGAATTTTTTGAAAATATTCTGGTTTTTATCTGCCATGAGGGTGGTTGTAGCTGCTATTTATCTCTTTCTCTCTATTGTTTTTAGTTTTTTCAGGACAAGTGCTTTGTTAAAACCATTGTTCTTGGCAGTTCTTATTATTTAGTTAAGCTCTTTTTCATATTCTATCTTCTCCATAGGGACGTTAAGTAATCTATTTAGCAAACTGTGGATGATTGCATGTTTGTGGCTAGTTGGGTTGAAGCTGTTAGATTGTACGTGGTTGTCTGTATGTGTGTCCTTCCTGAAGATTCCAAATTCCAGTTTTTTATAGTTTCTGATAATTTTGAGGTCCAAAAATGGAAGGGTGTTATCTTTCTCGGTTTCCATGGTAAATTTTATCTCTGGAATTTGTAAATTTAGTAGCAGCTGTGCATCTTCTCTTAGTTTAACATTTACTATGGCAAATACATCATCGACATACCTGAACCAAGTTTTGAAAATGTGAGGGAATCCATTGGCGATTTTTGTTTCGAAAAAGCTCATGAATAAATTTGCCAGGAATGGTGACTGGGGACTTCCCATTGTGAGGCCTGATTTTTGTTTATAATATTTGCCATTGAAGATGAAGAAGGATTGTTCAATGCAGATGTGGATGAGTTTGGAATATTCTTTGATTTCTTCTTTCTTTAAGTTTATGGATTGATCATTGTATATTTAAAAATATTCCCCATTAATTCCATATATTATCCCATCCTTTCGGACCATTTTTCAAATGCTGAACACCATTCTTTGGAGAGAGTGGGATTACATTTTTCGTAAGTAACTCTGCAGCTTCAGGTGACCTCAAATTGACTCAAATTTTATTTATCATTTAGGGGAATAGAAAAATGTGCATGGCTCCAGATTTGAACTGTAGTTAGAACAGGACAACTATCTGACTAATGCAGAAGTTGGGTTATTTCTTGTGCAGTGTGGGCTGGGCATTGTCATGGTGCAACAAAATTCCACTCAGAGCAGTATTAAGATACACAATAATATATTATTTATTGGAATTATCATTGAGTAACATTGATTCAACATAAACACTCTTATGCTTCACAAACCTTAGCTGAGAATGCCTGCAAGGAAGGTGAAACAATAGCCCTAAAGGAAAACAAGATTTGTGAGGCTTAAGAGTGTTTATGTCGAATCAATGCTACTTAATGATTGTGCTTTTTTTTCATTTCATTGAATACCTGTGATAGACATTTTGTGGTGTACCATCTGTCAATCGCAGTCTTTTGTCCCTAAAGTGTGGCTACTTGCTGAGAAAAAAGCACAGACCATCTCCTTGCCAACACTTCTCATTTGTTTTACTTTTGTTGGGAGTGCAGACAATGATCTGTGAAACTTGTGCTCAGAATAGTAGATTAGTGAAGTAGAAAGAGAATTTAAATGCATCTCACTCAAGTTGATGTATAAACTTCACTGTGTTTAATTCTTCCATTTTACTTTCTCTATTGTTTTCAATCCAAAAATTTTATATCAAGATTTTACCAGAAATTTTTTAGACATCCTGAATCCAAAAAAAAAAACATTTTTAGAAACATGCAACATAGCTCAAAAGTGAAAAGTCTATTACCAAACTTGATATTTAAGTTCAGTGTCTTCCAAGGATGTGACACAAAGATTTTCAGGAAAAGCCTTCCACCCCCAAATACCCTTTACATGGAGTATTTTTCAAACATTTTAATTTTCTCAAAAATGACTCTGAATGGTTTTGATTAAAATTTTAAGATATTTTCATGACAAATAAAATGTACATCTTGTATTTTTGGGAATAGCCACTGAAGACCACCTCATTCTAGGTGACTTTGTAAAACTTGTAAACCATAAGAGATAGCAAAAACTTACTACACAAAAAATGTACACCTCATTAAAACACGCAATTTATGTCATTTTTTTTGTTTAGAATTAACTGTTTCCAAGATATTCCTTGTTACTAGTTTTAGTTTTAAACTACTTAAACTTTTCTCAAGTGGGAAGTCAACTTTCGTTTCATATCTTTTGTTTTACTCTTGGGAATGCAAAAGAGAGCCGAATTTCAATTGCTTCACATAACGATAGCTTTTAAACATTTGACGATTGCTTTAGCCTAGTGTATTCCCTTATATCCCTTCTACTTATAAGAAAGCAAGTAATAAGATAATTTCTAATGTTTGTCTTGTTTAGTATGCCATGGATAATAGAATAATCTTTTGTAAGGAAAATTTGTTTGTGGAACAGCTAGAGAAAGTCATGTGAACACAAGAGATTTATGTTAATCCATTTGCTTTCCAGAATTGAAGCTTCAGAAGATTCAACCTTTAGAGCTAGGGATTTCTCAGATCTACTTGAAAGTTTAGTGAAAAAAGAGGAGATTGCAAAAGCCACAAAACTAACCATAGAAATGTTGGAAAAAGGTGTATATCCTTATCCAAGAGTATTTCGCTTTTTCATAAATCGCTTATCAGCAGGAGGTGATATCGATACTATAAACATAATTGGAAATCTTATAAATCAGGTAAGAACAACCTTATAAACTAATCAACTTTGATTGTGTTCATTGTAACATAATTATATATTTCACATTTTGAGTTGAATATGCTGTGTTATACCAAGTGAACCAAAAACTAGGTTTCTGTATCATTGTTGCACAGATGTAGTCTTAAATGAAAACATTCTCCCCTTTGTCAGAATATACATTCTCCTGTTAGGTTTTTAGCAACATATTCATTCAAGATGCAGTAGTATTGCTGCACAAGTGCAAAGAAGCTGCAGAAAACTTTAAAAGCAACATAGGATGATATTGATATAGTCACTGGATTACAGTATACTCTCAGTTATTTGGGTAATGTGGGGCAGAAGCAGCACGAATAATCGAAAAACACAAATAATCGAGAAATCCATAATTTATTGCTGTTAAGGTACAATAAACATATATAAATGGGAAAATACGTTTACATGTATTTTTTGTTCCAAAATTTATTCTACCTCTGTGCAAAGATATTGTTTTTCTATAGTAAACAGCAATAAAGGACCCACCATGTGATAAGTGCAATTTCCATTGTTTAAATGATCACCTCGTGACCACAGAGTACTGTTTCCATTATTATCTGCCTGCCTGTTCCATGTAAATTAAAAACAAATTCTGTTTTTTGATTGTTAATCAGCATAGAAATGTCTACTAAGCAAGTTAAAAGAAATTTGTAAAAGAGATGGTGGAGATACAAAAAAAAAACATGTGTTGAAATTAAAACAAAATAATATTTTTGGTAGGGGGATGCTCGAATAACCTGCAAACCTAATAATCCATATACAAGTAATCGGGAGTATACTGTAATTCTGTACAACAATGGGGTGATTCAGTGAAATGTCCCACTTTTTAATTAGCTATAACTCTGTGTCCTTGCATGACTTTTAAATTGTACAAAACCACAAAATCAGGCGTTTCAGTGAATGCCAGCAAATTGCAGATTGTGAAGAATTATTGTCTCATCAATTCTGTTAGCACCACACAAAGAGCTTACTGATATGAGTATGGTATTTGCCATTGTCCTGATTGAAAGGTTAGCCGAAATGTACTCATTAGTGCCACTATGTTCAGAAGATGTTCATGAGCAATTTCTATGCTCCCCACAAAACTCTTTGTGCCATCTGTCACAAGAGACCAGCTACTTGGTAACCATGTGACAAAGAGCAGCAAAGCATGCAAAACTCTGGCCATACAAAGTGACAGCAGTACTGAGTTGAAAGAACCCAACAAAATGAGGCCTTTGCACTACTGCAATTGGTTTCTGAACTTTGTGGAAAGAAACCAAGACATGTTGAAAATGACATGATTTACTGATGAAACTTGGCTTCAAACACTCGCTAGGTATGTAAATTCTCAAAACACAAGAATATGGGCATGAGAAAATCCTCATCTGTACCGTGAGACATCACTTCATCCAGAAAAAGTTGGAGGTGTACATATCCAGACACAGGGTCATTGATGGCCACACCATGGCTGAGTGGTTAGAACACTCGCCTCTCATCAGACAGCCTGGGTTCGATTCCAAGCGACCGCATATGAGATTTGTGGTGGACAAAGCAGTGCAGGGACGGGTTTTCTCCAGGTTCTCTGGTTTCCCCTGCCATTGTATTCCATCAGTGCTCCATCTTCATATATCAACAGTGTCATCGCATGCAGTGCCATGGTAGGAAAAGTGGGCATTAAACATTATCTAAAAAACAGGGTCATTGGACCAATGTAAAATTTGTTGCAATCTACAGAATAAATTGCACAAATGCAACAAATTTTACATTGGTAAAACAAAAAGACACCTTGAAACAAGACTTAAAGAACACATTAGAGCAGTAAAATACAAACAAATTGACAAATCAGCCACTGCACACCACTTTTGGTCTAGCCATGAAATAGTACCTCATACACCTTATAAAACCTGCCAGATATGCAACAGAGCTTGACATCTGGAAAAAAATCCATATCATTAAAAACCAATACCATGTATTCAACTTTGAATTGCCACCACAAAAAAAATATTGTTGAGGTTCGTCGCTCAGCCACCAGGGACCATCACACCTCAACATAAACACCCTGTGGAAATTCAGTTGGAAACCATCAACAATGATGCCCACATCGCTTCGAAACCGTCTGGAAAAATTATACATAACTGTTACAAACCCAACACAAAAAGTATTCTAATTTAGAGTTATTATAATGCTAGAAAATATTGATTTTGCTTCATATATGAAGAGCTTTACTACAGCAAAATGTCTGTATTTTCTAACCACATACCATTTACAAATAAACTTTCTTGCATTATCATGCATGAGTGCATCACATAGGATATTACAATATGTATGCTGTGTTAGATTTAACATGCCAGTTTTATTAGTGGTGATATCTGTCAATTTTATTGACTACTGCTACAAAATGAACTATATGCAATGGATCTTCTGTGTAAAACAAAGCTGAAGATGATGTTGATAATAAAAGAAATAAAAATTCATAAAAATAACGTAAAACATCTGCAAAGTATTGGCATCTGGGTTAACTATGAGGTGATACATACAGGATAGTCGCAAAGTAACTTAAATTGTCAATAAGTTTTTTTAAATTGATGTACTGTAGTGAAAAAAAGTTTTGTTGTAAAGTAATAGAAGTTTTGTGCCTCAAAATTTAAAACTCTGTGTATGCACCAGCATTTTGCAAATGTATCTGCAACCATTTGAGGATTGCTTCTACTGACTTGAGGACGAACTCCTGTGGTGAAACAAGTATGCCCCCACACTAAACAAAGCATTTATCAAATGTTGTAAAGAAAGTAGCATAATTGCTAATACTAATTAGTGGCATAGACATGTCACATAAAAGCTAAATTAGTGTATCAAATTTGACTTAAACTACATCAGATACAATGAAAAATTTGTCTAGTATTTAAGTAGATCAGTTTCTTTCTCTCACTGCTCTATAATAGGCAGAAGTATTGAATTCCACTCAAAATTTCACTATCAAATTTGAGGGAAGTACATGTTTTGAATTCTATTGAACCCGAGGTAATTTTTCCACTGCTTTTGGTGTACTGCTTGTATTGAACACTTCAACTTATACTATAATGAATTTCATTTATATTTAGCCACTTCAGTTATCAACTCTTCTAGTTTTTTTCTATGTCATCATATTACTTTTTAACTTTCTCTCACACAAAGATTTGTATAGAAGAAGCCAGCTTGTGTCATTTAGCAAGCCTTTTATCAAAAAAGAGCAGTTGTAAAGCACTTATTTAATATTCTTTTTTGTTTCAGGAGCAAAAGAAAAAAATAATGTTTGACAACCGTGTCTGTAATGCATACACTGCAGCTGGTAAAGGTCAAGAATATTTACAGATGCTTGAGCAAGAAATAGATAATGCAGGAGATGTGAATTTGGAGCACCTGTCTGAGAAGTTTCCTAGAGGAGGAGTCATAGGACTGCTAAATGCAAATCCTGGGCTTGTCTCACAATGTAAGTTTTTTTTTTTTTTATTTATTTTTGCTAAGCTTTATACAGGTGAATGTGACCAGTGTTCAGCCCTGGCTCTTTACTGGTCATACTCATATTTAATAATAGTTTATTAATTCTAGTTTATTACACCATTTTGTCTATTTACTGTCCATATCCATTTATTACTTTCTCCATTCACACTATGTACATAGTGTATAGAGAAAGTATTGCACTCCACCAAAAATTCGATACCTAGATTCACCGGAAATATATGTTTTAGGGTTCCCAATATCCAAAAAAAGCATTTTCACAAAAAGGTCCATGTGTGTGTCTGTGAACACGATAACTCAAAAACGAAAAGTCGGTGAAATACCAAACTGTGTATTTAAGTTTAGTATCTTCCAGGGATGTGACACGAAGATTTTGAGAAAAATCCCCCCACCCCCAACTACCCTTTACATGGAACTTTTTTCGAAAATTTTTATTTTCTCAAAAATCGCTCTAACAATTTTGATTAAAATTTCGGATATTAAACATATTTAACTGACAAATGAAATGTATATCTTGAATTTTCTGGGAATAGCCTCTGAAGAGTAGTTTATTTTGGATGAATTTTACTAAATTTTGAATGACTTCTAAACCGTAAGAGATGGACAAAAACTTACTACACAAAAAATGTAGAGCACTTTAAAACACACAATTTATGTTATATACATTTTTTTTGTGGAGTTCGTCGTTTTTGACATCACTTATTTTTGGTTTCTGCTATGAAAAACGTATACTTTTCTCATACAGGAACTTGTCAACTCCTATCCATATAAACAAAGGAACTTCATTGACATAGCAACCAGCTTTTGACTATCACTTTAACCTACGGTTGTCCCTTATTTCGCTTCTACTTACAAGGAAGCAAGTAATAAGACTATTTCTGCTAATTTTTTCTGATGAGCATAAAGTAAATAGAAGTATAAGCTTTTTAAGAATTATTTGTTGCAGGGATATGGAGAAAGTCATGTGAATGGTACACATCAGATTTTTTTTCACTTTATATAAGAATTGTCCAATCTTCGTACTATCTTTTTGAAACATTTCAACTGCTGCTACATTTCTATCTATTTTAAATCATTTCTTATTAATATACTCTTTTCTCCAAATTTCAGTCCCTTTACATTTAAATAAAATGTGTTCCATATCTTCATTTCCGCCACATATAGGACATTGGTTTTGTGGAATACCTTTCCTTAAACCTTTTAATCTCCATATTCCTGCTTTCAGTCATGCAATACCTTCTCGCTCCTCTTTGTTTGTCACATCTATGTACTTTTCCCTTCCCCATGAGACTTTCATTGGTATATAGAAAACTAAGGATCTCCTTTCAGTTATCTCACTAAATATTTTTTGTATTTCTATATCCTCAAATTGTTTCCTTGCCAACTTCCAGAAGCTATTCACATTATTTTCTCTTCTTCTCCACATTTCCCCTAACCCGCCACTTTCCAGGTTATTTCTGAGACAGTCTACTGATCCCTTGTTCTTTAAACTTTTCTCTTGATATACTAAACACTGTTTTAACAAATTCCTTTCTTCCAATTTCAATAATCTATGCCAAAATTTCAATGCCCTTTCCATAATCTTTCCCTTACTTGCCACTCTACCCTGCTCTATTTGTGCTACCTGCCTAGCAGTTGCATTTGGTAACCCAAGTATTTCTTTGCAAAATTTCCTATGCACCTCATCTATGACTTCCCATCCTCCTTATAATCCCCATACTGCTATCCCATATAGCATTTTTGCCTCAACCGCCATATTGTACACTTTTTCTAACCACCTAATATTTATATTAGGTACTTTGTATTTGCAACTTCTAATAGCTGATAATGCTCCTTTTCCTTTTGCCAATGCAAATTTCTTTTGTTTTTTTCAATTGCCACCACTGTCAATTTTAACTCCTAGATAAATACATTCTCTCACTACCCTGTTCTCTTTTTTATTCTCATTCTTCCATTTTTCATACTTGCTCAATTTCCCCCCTTTTTTGAACACAACAATCTGCGTCTTGTCCTGGTTCACTTTTAAACTCCATTCTTAACAGTAATTATTTAATGCTTGCAAGGATTGTTTTAAGCCATTCACTGTAATTGCACCTATAACTAGATCATCTGCAAACAGTAATCCTGGAACCTGAATATTATTATTGGCATAGAGTTATTATTTCTCCCAATTTCTGTTGATACATCATCTATATATAAATTGAATAGGACTGGACTTAACTTACATACTTGTCTAAGGCCTTTATCTTGTTGGATTTCTCTTTTTACAACCCCTTCCTCCACTCTTATACAAAAGGTATTTTCCTTATATAATGCTCCAAGGGTGTCCACCATTTGTTTACTCACACTTTTAGTCAACAACTTATGCCACAGCACTTGAAGCTCTATCCTATCGTATGCTTTCTCTAAATCCACAAAAGCCATGAATAACTTTCCTCTTTTGTCTTTCAAGTATTTATCTACCAGTGTTTTTATAATAAATAAATTATCAGCTGTCCTCCTCCCTTTTCTAAAGCCCATCTGAAGTTCCGAGAGAATATTATATTCTTCAACCCATGTTTGTACCCTGCTTGCCGTAATACCAGTAAAAAAATTTCCTACATTTGATAATAATGCAATGCCTCTATAGTTGTTTGGTTTATCAACACTACCCTTGCCTTTGTATATTGGATGTATGGTATACAAACCTTCACTTTAATTGTGTTAAATAAGTCTACTAGAACCTTAACTCTATTTATTTCAGTGCACCATTCCTTAAGGAACTCTGTCGGGATTCCATCTATTCCAGTTGCTTTATTTCTCTTCATTAATTTCACCTGTTGAATTATTTCTTCACTTCTTATTATATCGAGTATATCTACATAGTTATTACCCATTTCCCAATGTCCTATCTCATTTTTACTCTTTTTCTCCCCATACACTTTTTTAAAATATTCCATCCATTCTCCTGGTTGTATACTTGGTTTTGTTACATATTTATTATACATTGATTTCATAACTTTCCATATCTCATTTACATTGTTTTCATTTAGGACTTGTATCATATTACTTTCATATTTTTTCATCCAGCTTATTTTCTTTTGTTCCAGTAATGAATTATATAAATCCCTACCTTGCATATACTCTTTCTTTAATTCTATGTATACTAATTCCCTCCACTTTATGAGCAGCTGTTTGACTTGCCTTTTAGTTACTCTACATACTTCATCAAACCAACCCTCATCTCTTTTGTAAACCTTCTTTCTCATTTTCATTTCCTCCCTAGCCCTTAGCATAATGATATTTATGATATTCATGGCACTTTCAATTTCTTGTTCCTTTATCTTAAAACTTATTCCACACTGACATATCTGGCCATAATTAGAATTTAGTGTCTGCCTAAGTTTATTGCAATCAATGTAAGTTAACAGAGCTTGACTTTCTGTAAATAATTTAGCAGCTTAAAAATAATAATATAATAATCTAGATTTTATAGATTTCTTAAATGTTAGTTTTATATATATATAATTTATTAAGTTCAATGCAATGGTGTCAATCTCTTATGGCTCAGAACACCAACTTCCATTTGACATGTATACTTAATACTATAATATCTGTAGACTAAAATTAGTTCACTATGTGCTCTCACTAATTAAACCATTTCTATTTGCTTTGTCCATTTCATCGTAACTTTCCATAAGAATTCTCCTAAATCTCTTAGCTGCCCTTGGCCCTTAAAAGCTTCTTTATTCATACCTGTGCAGTCACCAGGGTAATTATGCCGACAGAGGCGGACTAAAATCCTTACCTTATAATAGATGCTGGAAATGTTGACTTTCTGCTCTCAAACAGGCAGCTTATCTGGTGTAAATATTCCTGCTCACTTTCTAAAGCTCAGCAGCAGTAATTCCTGTGATTTCTTGCACAATGTTTTCTCTAAGTTCCTGTAGTGCGCGAGGATTGGAATGATACACTTTGTCTTTTAAAGAACCCCATAAATAAAAAGCACAACTCGTTAGGTCAGGAGAACAAGGGGGCCACAAATCGACACCAATTATTCTGTCTTACTGCATTTATTGATTCAGCAGCCGAATGTACTGTTGCAAATCTTGTAGGAAGCAACCATGTGATTTCTCTTCTTCTATCAAACGATGAAAAATGGCCTCAGAATTAACCTCTGATGTCGCTCTGCATTTATCGCTTCACCAAAGAATATGGGCCCTATTATTCATCTAGCACTTATCGCACATCACACTTCAATTTTCTGATCATAATGAGGTGTTTCGTCCAGTAGCCCAGGTTTTTCTGAAGCTCAGTATTGGCTGTTGTGAGTATTCACACTTCCAGTTAGATAAAACCAAGATTCACCAGTGAAAAACAAAAGCTGTGAGTCAATGAAACCCCTTTCAGAAAGTGAGCAAGAATATTTACATGAGTTATGTTGCTTGAGAGCAGAAGGTCAATATTTCCAGCATCTATAAGGTAAGGTTTCAGTCTGCCTCTGCCGGCGTAATTTCCCCAGTGACTACCAGTGTCTCGCCCAGTTGAGAGAAGCTGTAAATGGGATTGAATTTAATTTCACTACCCTTTACTTCTGATAATTCAACTGTGAAAATTGTTCACTAATTGCTAATTACACATTGTTCGTCCATTTTGAAGAATTAGCACTGTCAGCTGTCCTGGTTCACTGTACACTATGAATTGAGTAATCTAATATATACTGATACTAACTCTCATAACTATTAAGAACCATAACAGAATCATAAAAAAACTATAATTAAAAACACAAGCACATTCATGCTATGCAGAATTCCATACAAGGAAAGAAACCAGTTGTGTTCGTATGATATTATTCAGAAACATTCATTTGTGGTGTGACGATTCCTGCATTCTTCGTAACAAGGGCTACAGCCTCAAGTATTCAAAGCTCTATTCTCCCCTCAGTTCAAGAGAGTATAGAGAACAAAGCATATTCCACCTGTAACACACTAATTTTCCATAAGGAGAACTGACTCGTAGTTAGTAATTTTACTTATTAATTTCTAATTCACTTTATACATGGTCTTTGGTGTTAGCTTTGATAGCTCATAATATATGCCACTGCTGTCAACTGACTATATTCCTAAATTGTTCCAGGATTTTCCTGCTTTGTAACTAAATCTCATGAACTGCTCGTTTTCTTCTTTTCTCCTTAATGCACTGCTCAGCTGAAGAGACTGCACTCCATCTCAATCAAATACCCTCCTCCCTATTTTCTCTCTGTTTTCCTTGGTTCACTTACAGCTTTGACGATCCATATACTCCTCTGTCTGGTGAAACAATCTTTCTTGGTAGTATGGCAAACTGTCTAAACTCAAGATTAAATGCATATTACCTGTTCCCTTTACAGATGAACGGCTAGCCATTAAATATGCTGAAAAAGGAATTCCAGGACCAGTAAATGCATTATGGATGTACTATTTTGCTGAAGGTAAAGAAGCAGAAGCAGAAACATTATGGAAGAAACATCTTTGTAATTTACCAAGGGTTATGTTTAAGCATTTATTAATAAAGGCACGAGAAAACAAAGATGAAGAAATACCAAAAAAGCTTATCAGGTTATGTGAGCAAAGTGCAATAAGTGATACAGCCAGGGGTGCTATACACAGTTGCCGAATAGATATTCTTGGTAAGTTTTTATTTGAATAATTATAATAAGTAAAGATATTGGTATTTGTGATTGCTTATAATGTAAAAATATGTATTTAAATCTTCATTTTGGCAACAATCCAGAAAGAATAAAATGTTTACTCCAGAATGAGTAAAATGGAAATATGAGGATGGTAAGTCTGGTAAAAAAGCAAGAAAAAATGTTCCATATATAATTCTCCTTACTTCTCAACATAGTCTCCTTTAAGGGATATGCACTTGGTCCAGTTTTTTTATCCGTTCGAAAAAACAGTTCTATCAAACTCTGCAAAATACTCGTGACTGTGACTATCATTTCCTCATTTGCAGAAAATATCTTTCCACCAAGCCAATGTTTCAGTTATGGAACTGGAAGAAGTCACTTGGTCTAAGTCTGGTGAATAGGGTGGATGAGGAACCAATTTAAAAATGTAAAAAGAGGCTAGTAACAGAGAAGTAACACGAATATTAATATAATAATTGTAACAAACCTTCACATATCTTTTGGAATCCAAGGACTAGTTTCACAATAAATTGGTACATTGCATCCTCAGCTTGGTTTCTTTTTGGTCTCAGTTTCTTTTTCCAGTTCATGAATTTTTGTCATTGCCTCATGTATGGGATGGTGCATTATCCTGGTGAAAGAGCACTTTTTTGCTTGCCAATCTTGGTCTTTTTTCAGCCAACGCAAATTTCAAACTATCCAATAATGAAGCAGCATAATAAGATGTTATGTTTCTGCCTTTTTCCAAGTAATCTATAAGGATTATTCCTTGGAAATTCTAACAATCAATGGCCATCACCATACCATGATGGTGTGTAATGTTGGATCAAGTCATAAATCTGCGCAAAAAGAGTTGTGGATTGTGATTAATAGTGATGGTCAGCCTTTAAGGGCGCAGGGGTACGTGCCCTCCCTACTACAATTTCAGACAATAATTTCTCCATTATATTATTAAGAAACAGTTCTGGACACACAGGTAGCTATTTTCTAAAATAAGCATTAGACAATGACAGGCTTTACCAGACTACTTAACTAAGCATTATTTGCATTAAAATATCTAGTGAAATACTCATATTTACCTATTTTTAGTGTTATATTCATGCCTATCATCTTCTGTGTTTTTATTGCTTAGTGTCACAGCAGAAGCATGATGAAGCTCTACTTGCACTTAAAGAAGCAGTTGGAGATGTATGCTTAGAGAATATGAATAGGAGTGCTCTGAAGCAGTTACAGGAGGCACTGAAACTTCAAGGAAAGGAATTTCCATATGTCATTCCAGCCAAGGTATGTACAAAAGCAATAGTTTTAAGTGGAAGAAGCAAAAAGCAGTTACTATTTATTGCAAATCAAAATTAGAGTTATTGAACTCTCCGTGTTTTCATGTAGACATCAAAAAATAATTTCATCTGTGGATGTTATAGAAATGATGTTATGGCTTTACTGTAGGTGTAGAACTTTAGGTTAATCATCTTTCTATTACTAAACACTCACACATTCATTCTCACATTCAGGCCGCACCTTAGCCGAGTGGTTAGACCACTTGCCTCACCTAGAAGGCCCAGGTTCAATCCCAAGCAACTGCATGTGAGATTTATGGTGGACAAAGCGGCACTGAGGTGGGTTTTCTCCAGGTTGTCTGGTTTCCCCCGCCATTGCATTCCACCGGTGCCCCATCTTTATTTCATGTATCACCAGTGTCATTGCCTGCGGTGCCACATGTAGTAAAAGCAGGCATTAAACACTATCCCAAAAAAAGAAAAAACACTCACATTCATACTTCCAGACTCTGTGGGGGATAAGGAATAGAATAACTCTGGGTAAAGAAAAATTCCCCACCCCAGCCAGGAATAGAACCTGGGACCTCCAGATGAGAAGTCTGCTCACTGACCACTCGACCGTGGAGGCAATCTGTGATAATTTGTTTTTGCCTTTTTCTCAACTTAGGGCACTTTCCAATATCTTCTGAAATCTCCTGCCTCTCTTAAATTAAAAGCTTCAAATCAAAGGGCACCATCTCACCCTAACAAGCCCCAGTTTAAGTGATTCAAATTTATCTTTGTCTTTCTGTTTTTCATATCTTTAATTATGCTATCCTTATTAATTTTCTCGACACTTCTCTTTCACCTACCCATCTCAAATGACACAGTCCACTTTCCACCTTTGGCTTATTGTATGCTCCGTAGTGTTTTTTATTTCACGATAATTTTATTTTCTCTTTGTTTACATCTCATTTTTTCAGGATGTTAAACTTAAAAGTGATAATTATTTTCTAAGGTTAGTTTTGTTTTTCTTCTCAGTTTTAAAAATGCTATTTTGACATCCAAATAAAGTTTATAAATAAGTTATTATGAATGCTATCTTCTAATTTTATTATTACAATTTCCTTACAATTACATTGACTTAGCTTTAAAATTATTTCAGTATGTCTAAAAAGTTTTTGAGATCGCTTATCTGTTCTGTTGAAAAATATTCTGCTTTACAAAACCCATGTTGAAATAAGAGCTGAAGCTTTCCTGATAATGAACATACTATATAGAGTTCTTACTGTTCTTTTATTGTCCACATAAAAGTGCACAGGAATACTTTTCTCATGTAGTTCTTCAAGCATCCATTCAAGGTTAAAGTATGTACATGGTCATTAAATTATAAGATAACCCCTTTTATGGCCTCTTTCAACTGCATGAGAGAACCGAGTCTTCAGGAAAGAGGTGCCATCAGAGATGCACTAAAATCCTTACCTTATTACAAATGCTGGAAATGTTTACCTGTTCTCAAATGGGCACCATATCTTATAAAAATGTTCTGGTTCACTTGCCTAAGCTCAGGTGCAGGAATCCTTGTGATTTCTTGCATAATATCCTAAGTTCCTGTAGTGTATAAGGGTTAGAATAATACAATTTGTCTTTCAGAGAACCTCATAAATAAAAACTTTAACTTTGTGCCAGCATCCATGGTTAGACAGTAAAATTAAATGAACATTATTGATTTTTAAGTAATTAATATTATTTATAATATGATAATTAAGATGATTTGGGGTGAAATTATTTATTATATTATTTTTAGGTATTTATATATGTTTAGTATGATTGTTATGAGTTGGGGGAACGAGGGGACCACAAATAAACATTTATAATTCTCAACAAGGTATGATGTGAGGTGTTTATACAGTGAAACTTTTTAATTAATTACGTAACTAATTTAAAACAAATGTGGACACTATAGTTTCACTTACTTAGTGTTCCCCAGATGCATTTTATTCATCTTCATCGTCGGTGGGTGTTTGACTGGCTTCAGAAGGGGAGGTTACATTCGTAATTACCTCTGTGCTGACATTGATTTTCTTGGAGGTAATATTAAGGTGTTGTCTGCGGGTGGTATTTCAAAATTCATAACTGTGTGTATGTTTTTCCGTATGTGTATCCTTTCCCAAATGTTAGTTTTTACATGTTTAATAGTCTGGTTTGATGTTGTGTTGTGATGTCCAGAAGTAATGTGATATTGCAGATTGGTCTGTTTGTTTGAGTTTCATGTTCCTGAGGTGCTCTTTCAATCTTGTTTGAAGGTTTCTCTTGGTCTGTCCAATGTAAATTTTGGGGCAATCTTTACAATTTATTTGGCAAATGCCAGATTTTGATTTGTTTGGTATGGTGTCTTTTAATGGATGGTTTAAAAGGCTCCTTAGGTTGTATCTGTCTATATTATCATCTTGGAACAGCTTTTTGAATTTATTGTACAACTGTGGGTTGAAGGTGAATTTACTGTATCTTTGGTTAGGGTTGGCTCCTGTGCTTAGTGTGGTGATATCTTTAATCTTCTTTTGTTTCTTATACTTTTCAATTTGGGAAAGAGTACACATAAGGAAAAATGCACGCAGTTATGAATTTTGAAATACCACTGGCAGACAACACCTTAATATTACCTCCAAGAAAACCAGATGTCAGCACAGAGGTAATTACGAATGTAACCTCCCCTTCTGAAACCAGTCAAACACCTGCCAACAATGAAGATCTTTGAAATGCATCCGGGGAAAACTAAGTAAGTGAAACTATAGTGTCCACATTTGACTCAAATTAATTTATAATTCTGTTATGAAACACCTCTATTATTTTATTCAGTGATACCATAGCTGTGTGTGCCACTGCAGAATCTCTTTGGAACCAACCATAACTTTACATCATAGCTTCACATGAGAATAGTACACAATTCATGGCTCTCAGTGTTTGTTTTTTTCATTCAAAACATCCATGAAGATTGTTATCATCTTGATCACATATGATTGAAACATTTATACATGGATATTTCCCTGCATCCTCTCTCTGATATGTTTCTGCTCACACAGCTTGCATAACAGTATTTGCAAATCCTATTCAACCAGTCCTTTATTCAGATTAATTTTACTACAAAGAATTCTTAGACAGTCTTATAGTTATCATATCATGTGAATGCTTTTATCACCACACATCTCATGGCAGTGACACAATAAGTAGGTTGGCTTCAATCCTGTACTATTTTTCTCCCTCTCTGCTCTAAAATAGACAATAAAAATCCTTTCTTTGAAGAAATTGCCCAGCAGCAAAAAAATTCAGCAATGATTCTTCTCTCAGTCTACTTTAACAATGGAAATCAAGATTACTAGTGAAACTAAGAACCTTTGAATAATTATGATGATTTAACAAATATGTATTACTTGTACCCTTGCTGCTGAATTTTGCACTTGACAGCTTACAGTTAAGTTAGTACACTTGCAAAAACAGTTGAAACGTTACCTGTTAGACTTTGACCCAAACCCAGCACAATAGAAATTGAAAAAGATAACTTCCATTTCTAGATATGAAAATAATCAGAGAAAGCAACAAACTGTCCTTTGGTATCTATCACAAACCCACACACTCCGACAACTATATAAAGAATTTTGGCAACAATCCTATAGCGCATAAACATGCAGCATTCAATAGCCTCACTCATAGACTTGTCTTCACACCATTAAAAGATGAAGAATACAACACAGAATACAAACACACAATATCTACTGCAAGAAACAATGGCTTCAACCAAAAAGTAATACATAAAAAAATTCAAACAATGGAAATTAATCACAGAAACCACAAGATTGAGCC
The DNA here is from genome assembly GCA_030762935.1 of Hymenopus coronatus. NCBI lineage: Eukaryota > Metazoa > Arthropoda > Insecta > Mantodea > Hymenopodidae > Hymenopus > Hymenopus coronatus. The sequence goes on along the minus strand of CM060884.1, from coordinate 49,390,859 downwards.
CAGCAATAAATAAACCTTGCTTCAAAAAGTTTACTTATCACCCAAAACAACACAAGTTTCAAAAAATATTCAAAAAAACATAAAATCACACTTGCCCCCCAGAATAATTTCAGCCTACAAAAGATGCTCTGCAACAACCAAAACGACCAAATCCCAGAACATAAAAAATCAGGAATCTACAGAATAAATTGCACAGATTGCAACAAATTTTACAATGGTAAAACAAAAAGACACCTTGAAACAAGACTTAAAAGAACACATGAGAGCAGTAAAATACAAACAAACTTGACAAATCAGCCGTTGCACACCACTTTTGGTCTACTAACCATGAAATAGTACCTAACATACACCTTATAAAACCCGCCAGATATGCGGCAGAGCTCTATGTCTGGGAAAAAATCCATATCATTAAAAACCAATACCATGTATTCAACTTTGAATTGCCGCCACAAAAAATATTGTGGAGGTTCGTCACTCAGCCACCAGAAACTGCCACACCTCAACATAGAACACCCTGTGGAAATTCAGTTGGAAACCATCGACAATGATGCCCACGTGGCTTCGAAACCGGTCTGGAAAAATTATACATAAGTGATACTTAAGTGTTACAAACCCAACTCAAAAATATTCTAAGTAGGTTTGCTTTATTTGCAGTTGCAAATTTGCTTTATTATATTGTTGAATACATGTAATTTATTCTACATGTATTAGAATATATTATGTGTGCTATTTTCAATTAACAAAAATAACAACAAATTAGGTATTCATCAGTATTCAATACTATGTACAATGTTTATATGAGACTTTAGACATGATAGAAAGTTTCATAATCAGCAGTTATCGTTTACTATCAGCTCTGTCAATGTTGCAACAACAATATAGCTAACATTACCTGAAGCCACCCAAACTGTCAAGTGCAACGATTCAGTGGCAGGGTAAAACAACTTTATCTAGCAAGCACTTGTTATCCATTTATTACATTTGTTTATAGCTGCATTTTGAATTGTGTATGCATACTAATTGGAAAACTTTTTGTTCTAGAATTTAAGCTCCAGTTCAAGTTCCAGTGATGATGAGAAGATGAGTGAAAAGAAGCGATAGGAACAAATTGAGCACTTGTAATTATTCTGAGCTGTATGTGTGTATAGAACTTAGTATTTAACAGATTATGAAGACAGTTCAGTTGGCTGTTTTCCATTTTTTTATATGTTGTTAAATAACTTTTGTAAACATAAATGAAAGTATTAAATTTGTTTATAACAGATTGCTGTACCAAATAACTACTTCTGTGCATTGCATAATAACTGAGATTTTAGGTCATTTGATACAGCTGCTGAAAATGATATGAAAATTAAGACAATGGTTATAAATAAGAATGTTGCTATCCTATGTAATATTGCAAACTGTTTAAAACATTTTCAAAGTAACAATTTTATCCTTTTTATTAATTTTCATCTTGATGCTGATGAAATCTTTATTCCCTATCCACCTTGAAGCTTAATAGATTGTTCACCAAATCCAAATGTTCTTGTCCCTAAGGTAATGTACACCCTTAGAGTTGCTTTTCTCACACTCTGAATTTTCAAAATGGATGTGCCAATGCCAGGAGTAAACTGGGCCATAATATTGAGATAAACAACAGGAAAAGAATTGCTCCCCAAATAGTGTAAACCCAGATGAAAGAAACAGAAATTTCAGGCCTAAAGGTTATGTTCAAATCACTTATTGCAATTACTTTTGTTCATTACAAATTGACAGCATAGTTTTTTGTGGCGTTTGACTGTCATTGATATTATGTTGCTAAATTATAAATGTAAAAGACAACAAAATGAAAAAGTATCATCAAATACTCAACCATGACTCCTTACTCTGGCAAACAAAGCCAAGGCCTTTGCAATACACCCCCATGCCAGCATAATAGTTTTTCTAAGAGAGGAATTGAGAGCACATAAATACTCATTTATGAGGTCACTACAAAAGTTTTGAGATGCACAAAACTAAACAATGAAATCAGTCTGATAGCTTTTTTTTTAAAGTATTCACCACCATACTTTATGCACTTATTCATTCTATCAAACCAGTTTTGAAAGCACTTCAACCATTCATTTTCATGTAAGTACACTTTCATATACTGCACCATTTTCTTTAGTTTTCAAAAACTGTTTTCTAAGGGTAAGGTTTTTCACTATGGGGAACAAAAAGAAGTTGATGTGAGTGCTTAATTTTGCTCAGAAGCCTCTATCAGGCTTGAGGTTCTTTTATGTGCCATAAATCTACAACATGAAACCAATGGCTTTGCTTCCCTTACGAAGGAAGTCATGCTAAGGCTTTTTACACCCAAAAAAATCCATCATCCTCCGCTGGGTTTGAACCTGCGACCTAGTTGAAGGAATATTTAATTCAATCACATTTTTTTGGCCTGTCAGAAGTTATTAATAAATTGTTATTGTAGTAAAGATTGTGGCAAGATCATAACCTAATTTTATTCTAATTTCTTGGCCTAAAACCACTCTAAAAAAATTAATATAAGTATGAGGCAGTCATATATAGGATGCATGTACGTAAACACACACGTGTTGGGAGAGGCTTGGAATCATTTTTAAGTGCACAGCAAAAAAAAAAAAAAAAAAAAAAAGTGACAATTATCATAGATAATCGCAAAGATTATAATAACTTTCATTGTGGACTGTATGTATTGCATTCAGAGTCACATTGCCTATTCTCACGGTTCTGGTGCCATAAGCACATCATTTGCTGGTAATTACTTCTCTAGATAGCTGCTAAATGGGCGAATTAGCAAGAGGTTTCTTATAAATCTAAGCAGGTTGCCAAGTTTACAAATTTCTCTTGCCTTGTTTTTGCTTCTGCTATTCGAGAAACTACAACCAAGCACTACACACGTACTCACCAATTATACTGGTTTAAAACTTACAGTCTAACACTACTTAATTGAACATTTAACACCACAAAATCACTTAAATGTAAGTACCCTAACCTATGTATTGGAACATTTCCTTCTCCTTGTTTTTTTCTTCCGCTATACGAGAAACCACAACCAAACACCACAAAATCTTATTTTTGGTTGCACATTTAACACAAAAGCCGTACTCATCTCAAATGTTTATAATCACAATATGGCGACTTGACAATAACGTGCTTCACCAACCTCTATGCATAAGAATAGAGCATTTCCTATCCTTCCTATATGTGTGCCACATTTACGAATATATGGGTGCATTTCCTTTTCCTCTGTACCACTACATACCACGGAAATGTGAATTCTTGCGAAAATTCAAATTAGGTAAAACGTTTTACTTTATATTGTATTCATTAAATATGTTGTCTTAATATAAAATAGCATCCATATTCGTCTTTATAGCTACATTGCAAAAAATGCCGCCGTTACGTTTTACCATTGCATATTCCGTACATCTCCGTCTATCCCGCTCTAAACATGAATTTACGCGCAAATTCCAATTAGGTAAAACGTTTTCCTTTATATTATATGTATTAAATATTTTTCTTCATAGAAAATAGCATCCATTATCGTGGTTACTGCTACATTGCCACCACCGCCGTCGTTACGTTTTACCATCGCACATATTCCATACATTTCCGTACTTTCCTCTCCGTCTACCGCTCAAAAGTTGAATTTACGCGCAAATTAAAATCAGGTAAAACGTTTTACGATATATTAAGTATGTTGTCTTAGTGATAAATAGCATTCATAATCACCGTTACAGCTAAGCTACCGCCATCACCACCGAATTCAGATACCGGTGCATTTCGGTTCTGCCTTCTCCGTCTCCCGCTCGCAATGTGAATTTCTGTGCAAATTCAATTTAGATAAAACATTTTACGATGTGTTGCATTAAGTGTGTTGTAAAGATAGAACATCATATCCATCATCGTTGTTACACTTAAGCTGCTGCCACCGCAGCTGTACCATTGTGACATCCCACACATAACCTACATTTCTCTACTTCCCTCTCCGTTTCCTGTTCAAAACGTGAATTCTCACCTAAATTCAGATTAAGTTGAAAACAATTAAAATATGGACTTAATTGGCTTAACTGTGCCTTATTGTCCGAAATATATGCCAACCTTTAAATTGTTTTTAAAAATTAACTTATGTCGTCTTTTACATAGATGATATGCTATAATTCCAAAATTAAGATCTGAAAAGTTTCGGTCGTCTAGTATTTAGATAAATACTTTTTTTTTTTTTTTTTTTTTGTGGTTGAAACCGTTAATAAGATACTTCTGTTTTTAGTTTCAATTTTATAACATTTTTCTCTTTAACTCCTGGGCTTGCAAAGAGAACTGAATAACAATCCCATAGAAACCAGATTTTAAAAGATTTGACTATCGCTTGAGCCTATTATACTCTCTTATTTCCCTACTGCTTATAAGGGACTAAGTAGTAAGACAATTTCTGTTAATATTTATCTTCATTAGAATGAAGCAGATAGAAGAATCAGCTTTCGTAAGAATAATAGAAAATATGCGAATGTAAATCACATTTTTTCTTGCACGATCTGCAATCTAAGTTATCCTGAAACACTCCCACAGTGATATTTTTTCACAGATGTATCTTCCATGTAAAGTGAAGTAATGTTCTCAGTTAAGTGTTACTTTTTCACAGAGGTATCTCCTATAGGAAATTAAATAAATTTTTCTCAGTTACGGTCTTTTACATTTAAGTACGTTTTCAGCTCTTCTTCTTTTTTTTTTTTTTTTTTTTTTTTTCTATGGTTCTGTAATATATAGTCTACTATATTTGTTTCCTGGAGTTAACCAGGTTTTGTGATGTTCTACTTTGGACTTGTTTTTAATAGCCTCTCTTACTGAACATTGATATATTTCTAGAACTGGATCTTACCCAATAAACTGTGAGGCTGCTCTTTATGTTACTGGTTCATACTGGTTTTCATTGACCTCTACGCCACAATGGTCCAACACCTAGATGAGTTTAACTTTATTCTGTTCTACCAAGTTGTGAGTATAGTTAGGCAATTCAAAACTTGACCTTGATGTTCCTTATGACTAGCCTTAAGTGCAGCCTCGCATGTAGAGGGTGTATTATGAAATCTCAAATTGAACATCTATGAAGAAATCAACATATTAGGCAAAATCTATGGGCTAAATTCATAGCCATCGCTTATGTGAAAAAGAGATACTTAAGGAATCAGATTTTTTTCTTTGATAAGGAATTATTTCGTATTCATAAACGGCGCTTATGATCTCAACGCTAAGGCTTCCTTATTCCTAACATGCATGTACATAGCACAGATATTGAGAGAATATATATAAAATACTCTATCCTTTACATTATGATAGTTGAAGCACGTTTATGCCATATTTAGAACTACACTTTTGAGATGAGTACAATTTGAGTGGGTTAAATGCGCACCCAAAAATAATATTTTGGGTGTTGAATTCAATTAAGCAGTAAATTTAGACTAAGTTTTAAACCAGTATCATAGTCAATGCGTGTGTGGTGTTTGGTTGTGGTTTCTCGGATTGCAGAAGCATAAACAAGAAAAGAGAATAGTACTTCAATATATAGGTTAGGGTGCTTCTTCAAGTCATTTTGTGACGTTAAATGTCCGATTAAGCAGTAACTTTAGAGTGTAGTTTTAAACCAGTGTAATAGTCAATATGAGTGTGGTGTTGGGTTGTAGTAAACAATTTAACTAAAAGATTTTGAGCTGAGGCATAAAATGCTTTTGAAAGTAAGACCATCGGACGCTGTATCATAATCTTTATGCACCATTAAGCTTACAATAAGCAATAGGTTTCTAAGTTTTAAATAACTATTTACAAATGCATTTATAGGTTGAGAATCTTCACAAATTTGTGTACAAAAACAATCTAAGAACCTGAAGAAATAAAGCTTTAAACACATCTTATATTAGTATGTAATCATAGTAGGTTAACATTTATTTATAAGCTACTTAATAATTAGATTTTCAAGTAATACATACTATTATATTTGCTTGTTTATGATATAAGACATATACAATAATAATAATAATAATAATAATAATAATAATAATAATAATAATAGTAATAGTAATAATAATAGTAATAATAATAATAATAATAATAGTAATAATAATAGTAATAATAATAATAATAATAATAATAATAATAATAATAATAATAATAATAATAATAATAATAATAATAATAATAATAAGTAGAGCGTAAGCCAATGACTATTTATGAAAACATTTCTACACGGTTCTATGGGTAGCATACATTTCTTTTGTAGAATTAATAGTTCATCCATATACACCTTTGCTGCGATCCCCATATATCAATACCGTATAATAATTTGTTATATATTGTACTATGGTATATCAACTAAAGAATATGGTTGTTAGTAAATGATTTAAAATGCCTTGTGGTATATATTAACTTTCTAATTTTGTTACATAGATAATTAATATGCTCCCCTCAAAGTTAAGCTTTCATCCACTATTATGCCTAAGAACTTAATTTGACTCACATTTATTACCACTTCTTCATCGTTAATAATTAAGCTGATTTCATCTGCTATTTCCTGGTGCATAATTCCAAAATCAAATAGTTTGTCTTTTTCGTTACAGAGAAGATTATTTGACTCAAAGTATTTTAGTAGGTAACTTAGTGTATTCAACATGTTTTTCTTTAGTGAAATATAATTAGCACACCAACAGCTTGCAGTTGTGTGATTAGCAAATGAAATAATACTAGAATTTGTTGGTACCGTAATATCATTTATATAAAGAGTAAATAACAGGGGGCTCAGGACAGATCCTTGGGGAACCTCATATTCTATTACATCATAGTCCGACTGTACTGCATTTATTAATTTGTCTGTCTCATGTATAATTTGTACTGCTGGTTTCCTTCCTCTTAAATATGATTATATTAGATTAATAGTAAGTCTCCGTATACCATATAGTTCAAGTTTATTTATCAATAGTTCATGCTTTACAGAATCAAAAGCTTTAGTTAAGTCAAAAAAGATAGTGCCAATTTTCTCACCCTTATCTATTTTACCAAGAAATTCTTCTGTTGCTGTTTTGGTCGAGAGCCCTTTCCTAAATTCAATTATCTTGTTTAAATTAGAAAATTGAACTAATCGGTTAGAATATTTCTTTAAATAGTTTAGCAAGTTCAGATGTTAAGGTTATAGGTCGGTAATTATTGATATTTGTCTATTCCCCCTTTTTATAAACTGGCCTAATTAATCGTACCTTCAGTAAATTAGGAGATGTACCTGCCTGAATGGAGTAATTTTTGAGGTGCCCTAATGGTTTTACAATCCGCTCTTTACAATATGTTAGGGCTAATTTATCCCCAGCCACATAAGTTATTAATTCAATAATTATTTTTTCTCGTTCGTTGGAGCAATAAATAACGAAGAACTAGCCCTATTTTTGACTGAATATATATGATCAGATTAACAGTATTATTTTTTGCACTTCCTGAGGATTGTCTGCTAGTTTACTTTAAATATCTAGAACCATATTTTGACTTGCATTCTCTCATTGCTTTATATTGTTTATAAAGTTACGGGCAGCTTTTCTTGCATTGCTTTTTTTTTTTTTTTTTTTTTTTTTTTTTTTTGCAACTTATCCATTTGAAAGGAAAGTCTAAATCCATGTAAGTGCTTTATGTATTGGTTTTTAGCTTCATTATATTTATTTTTATAATGTACACAGCCCAAACTGGTGTATGATTTAATAAAACTCCTTCATTTTTCACACAATTTTAAAATATAAATAGGTAGAGAGGGATTAATAAAATTCCTGCTTTTGTGAGTTATGTTTTTCTTGGGACAGACAATAGCAAACTTTTCTCTATAAACTTTTTCCATTTTGTTTACATTATCAATGCCTTACATACGTTCACAATTTACTCTAGTTAATAATAACACAAATTTGTTTAAGTACTATAATTAATTACTCGGTTATCTTTTCCTAAGATTGCTATTTCTTTATACAATGAAATCAGTAAAGTCCACAAACTGAGCATAGTGATGATACATAGGAGTATTTGTTACTTCTGGATATGAAACTTTCTCATGCAGATTTGAGCTATATTATCAATAACTGCAGCAGTATAGAAATATATTTTTATATATTAGATACCTTAATATTATAAGTATTATATATCTACCAAATTTCTATGTGTACCATCAACATTAAAATCACCAGCTAAAATCTATATGTGCATTAAATGCAAAAAATTAGTCAGAATTTTATCCAGCAATCAAGGAAATCAGTTACTGAAGATGATTAAGATTTAATACATTCCAAATAGTATTAGCTTAACAGTCTGTGTACTTAGTTCAATACCAGCTACCGCAAATAGCTTTGCACTACCATATTCTGTTACATTTATTGGGTGTACTATGATATTATTTTCATAGATAACTACAACCCCCACCTGTGTTATTAACTTTACAGAAATGTAAACAATTTGTTATAATTATCCGATTTATGTAAATATAGTTTATGTTTATTACACCAGCCCTCCGTGGTGTAATGGTTATCATGCTAACTTCATATATCTGATATACCCAAAGGACTATGGATTTTTTCGGGCGTAAATATCCTTAGCATGGCTTTCTTCGGCAGGGAAGTAAAGCCGTTGGTCCCGTGTCTTAGATTTACGGCATGTAAAAGAACCTCAAACCTGATAGAGAGGTCTCTGAGCAAAGTTAAACGTCTTTGACGCCAAATATAGAATGGGACGCTGAAAACCACAGCAGTAACAGAGCGTCCATAAATAGAACTTCGTTTCATTTCACCAGTGTTCAGTTAGGATATTTACATTAAGCCGGCCAGAGATCTGTTCGAGAAGCAATACTTTAGATGAAACACATAAGATCATTTTGTACATTTTGATTAAATGCACCCACTTCTTTCATTACTCGTTTTATAGTGATAGTGGGAAATAATAATGAGAATGAGAATGGTATCTGAACAAAAGGACCTGCAACTTTTCCATGGACTGAACCATGTGGGGTCTTTGGGATACTTCACATAGTATTACGTCACATAATAGATTACCGAATATGTAACTTCCTCTGCTATTTAGTTGGACACCATCCTTACACAAGTCTATTTTGATGAATACTGTAAGAAAAACTATCAATGTTGCTACTATGGAAATGGATGAAAAGCAGAGTCACAGAATATAGATAGTAATATACTCTTATTGTGCCATTCACTAACATAATTCCTTCGGCTGCATTGCCGAATGACGTCACTTCCTCGGCCAATGCACTTTTCTCTTTTCACTACGGAAACAAACTGACGTGTCTTGAAATTTGGACACGAAACAATTTCTGGTGTTGGGGTACTCACGTGGTACTTTAGAGAATGGATTTAGAGAGTTAAGCAGGTGCCTCACAGTTATAGTGTGTTGGAATTCATGTGTGAAAAGAAGTGTTTAATTAGGTGCCTATAATTGAAAATTATCCGTAAAGCTTCCAAAATGAAATACAACATTCTTTTAGCAGTTTGTATTCTTGTGGCAAATGTATATGCAAATGAAGAAGAAGAAAGTGGGGCACGATTGCTCATTGCCAAACAAATTTTAAATAAGTATTTGGTTGAGGATATGGACATAGTAGTGAAGGTAAATTTAACTCATAAGTGAGTTTATTTGGTCAAACAGATGTTTCTGTCATCAAGTAAATGGGACAATTCAGAGAAACATATCGGAGTTCAACATATGGAGTAATTGCTAATATTTTGATTTTCAGTACACGCTATACAATGTTGGGAATAGCGCCGCTTTGGGTGTTCAGCTCAGTGATAACAGTTTTCAATCAGAGGCATTTGCAGTAGTTGGAGGTCAGCTGAGTATAAAACTGGACCGCATTGCACCAGGAACAAATGTCTCTCATGTAGTTGTTATCAGACCGAAAAAGTATGGTTACTTCAATTTTACTGCCGCTGAAGTAAATTATAAGCCCACAGAAGAGGCCAAGGAAGTAAGTATAAAACTTCGTTAGAAAATATAAGATCTTTCCTTTACACACTTATTTTTCTTCTCTAAATTTTTTCAGGTGCAATAGTGCATCTTGTGGGAAGTCACACATATAATCCATCATTATAACTGTTTTATATTGTAAAAATATTAATATTTTTTTAAGCTGAAGTGGTTTTTTTTTTTAAACAATAAAAGATCAAAATCCATGCACCTGCAGTCAAATGTAATTCTGTCAGCATCCAAGCGTGTCATTACACTGGTTATTTTACTTGGGTCTTCCCTTCCTTCACCACAGGCAAATTTGATTGCAGTCACTTGGGCTCGAACTTGCAACATTTGGTTTTGAATGCATGGCCAGTCCACTTTGTATCACACTAACAATTACAGCTATTAAAGTTGCTTGAGTTGTGATGCCGGTGAAAGGAATACAAAAGCCAGTTTGAAAATTAGAGGATTTTTCATTTGTGTGGCCACAGATTGAAATTGTATTTGCCAAAATGCTGTTTTTGTCATCCTTTGCCATCATGAAGAAACCTGAACTTAGATTTTTTTCAGTGACAGGCAAGTTTTTACTTTCTCTATACGCACTATGTACATAGTGTATAGAGAAGGTGTTGCACTCCACCAAAAAATTTGATAGTGAGATTCACTGGAAATATATGTTTTAGGGTCCGCTGTATCCAAAAACAAGTATTTTCAGAAAAAGGTCCATGTGTGTGTGTGTGTCCATGGGTCTGTGAACATGATAACTCAAAAACGAAAAGTCGGTAAAATACCAAACTTGGTATTTAAGTTTAGTATCTTATAGGGATGTGACACGAAGCTTTTGAAAAGAAATCCCCCCACCCCCAACTACCCTTTACATGGAACTTTTTTCGAAAATCTTTATTTTCTAAAAAATGGCCCTAACAATTTTGATTAAAATATCGTATATTAAAGATATTTACCTGACAAATAAAATGTATATTTTGAATTTTCTGGGAATAGCCTCTGAAAACTACTTTATTCTGGGTCAATTTTACGGAATTTTGCATAACTGCTAAACCAGAAGAGATTGACAAAAACTTACCACACAACAAATGTAGAGCACTTTAAAACACACAATTTATGTTATATACATTTTTTTCGTGGAGTTGATTATTTTTGAGATATTCCTTGTTTTTGGTTTCAGCTATAAAAAACATGTTTTCTCATACAGGGCTTTATGGACTCGTGTCCATACAAACAAAGGAACTTCAGTCACATAGCAACCAGTTTATGACTATCAGTTTAACCTATAAAAGACCCTTTATTCGTTTGTACTTACAAGGAAGCAAGTAATAAGAATATTTCTGCTAATCAGCATGAAATAAATGGAAGCATAAGCTTTTTAACAATAATTTGTTGCATTGATATAGAGAAAGTCATGTGAATGGAACACATCAGATTTTTAGGTGTAGTGTTATCATCTGCTATTATGTATATTAGGCATGGACACTAATGAAGATGAAATACTAAAACAAAAACTCAAATTGGAGAAAATGGTACTGGACCCCCGTTCACAGGTCCATGTCTTAATGACCTCAACCTCCGTTAATTAGGAGGGAACTGAGACGATATGAGTAGTAACTAAAATAAGATTCAACATTATTTTACTTCGGAATTCAAATTAATGAACTATTTATTTAATTTTCAGGCAATTGAAGGCATCTGTACTGTGTTATATTATGATTGACACCTTTAATTTTAGTAATTGCACTGAATAATTTATTAATACTCAACTTTGTTGTATAATCCTCCCCCCCCCCCCCCCCCCAAAAAAAAAAAAAATTAAAATGTATAACAAGTCTGCACCTATGCAGTACACTATTTTGAGGTAGTGAATGTTTAGGAATATTTTTTTTTTTTTCTTCTAAGCTTCAAAAATTTCCAGAAGAGAATGTTTCATAGACTGGACTGTTAATAAGATATAGAGCTTATCAGGTTCATTGCTACACACATACCTGTCATTTGAGTTCAGCAAATGCGCTAAAAATGAAATTTAAAGATCAGCAGATAGGGACCTGCTTTTAAACATCTGATTATCAGTTTGATTTCCTGTATCCACCTTATACCTACAACAAAATATTCCAGAAACTTTTTCTCTAAACATTTATCTCAATATGAACAACGAAATGTGTCTGGAAACTTTTTCTCTAAACATTTATTTCATTATGAAGTACACAACCACCTCATTTATCTGGTGCGAAAATGTGTGGTATACATGATATTGGTATGATATTTGTACAGTTGGCACTTCAGAGATTGCCAGTAGCATGCTTCCAGCCACTGTTATTACAAAAGTTAAGAAGTTGTACAGGTATTGTTCTTTTGTTCCCATGTTACAAAGACAACAGCACAACTGAGAATCTAGAAACTCGAGCCAAACTGATTTCAATGAAACGTCTATGTGGTCATGTTGCTCTCAAATGCAATATCCTTTTGAAACAAAAGAAACTTGCATGCTATCTCAGTAAATAAACATGAGCAGACTAAGTGACTATAGAGTTTGTGCCAAAAAAAAAGTGTTTCTTGTGTTAAAAAGTTTGTACTATATATTAAAGTCTATTCAGCCTTAAGTTGATCCTCGCCAAAACAAAACCCAGGCGACCAGTGGACCGTTATAATGTAGCCTTCCACCATTCGCGTCAGAAATGCTGTCATACTACCACTCAGCGCGTACACGTAGCATATTCTAATGTAAAACAGTGACTATTGCTAGATATAATGGTAATAATATTGATAGTCATAACAAAATAAATAGGTACATATGTAATACTTAACTCTAAAAAACACGAGCGAAAAAATAAATTTCATGTATGCAATAACTTACATTTATTCGCTCTTCAGAAGCAGCTCTATTCCCTGCAGATCAGAATCGTCATCTGAAATGCTTGTGCTGCTGATTTCCTCTCAAAGACTGATATCCAGGTTATCAATAACGGTGACAAACTATCCATCTCCCAAAACAATGCTTCTTCTTTTGTTACATGTAGCACTTTATTAACTGTTGGCGGCTCAATTTTAAAAAAGAAATTGTGCACCTCTACGCGAGTTGCATTCTTCACAAAATCGTCACATTCTTGCATCGTATATTTCACACGCTTTCATTTTTTCCGTTTCAGGTTTTTCTTTATGAGCACTGTTTATATTTGTAGCCTAAACACCAGTGAACTCGGAAGTAAATTTCATCACTTCTTTCATGGGAAGTATTGGATATTTCTCACAAAACTTACCATAAATTTTCAACACTATAGTTTTTTTCACCACTAGTAAACGGTTTACCAGCCTTATGCTTTATGTAACTCGAAAGTTGCAAGAGAAAATTCACGGCGACCCTTCTCCATGATTCTAAACAGTAGCGATCATTACTGTGTAAACAGCATTGTGGGAATCAGGTGACTCATACGAACAACATTTTGGGACATATAGCTCTGTTTAATAGTACAAATTGGCGTCAATTTAACTCTGTTTAATAGTACAAATTGGCGTCAATTTAACTCTTTGGCATTTGTATAGAATATTGTACAATTTAAGAATAAATTCATTCTGTAAATTAGATTGTTAGCATGGGATTACATTCTTGCGCACACAGCTACTGTGTTGTACCGTGATGTACTGACAACGTGGATCTGTTTTGGTGCGGATCAACCTAAGAGTGAATGGAAAATAGAGTTTTTGCATGTAGTACAATATTTCCAGATCCCGATTTTCCATTATCCAGATTACATCCAGCCCTACCTAATCCGGATAAATGAGGTTCTTGTGTGAATAGAAAAAATAAGCTTTGTTAAGGTCAGTCTCTAGAAGCTGCTTAAAAACAAACAATACTGAATAGAAAGTTACATGAATACAACACATAAGATCTTTACTGTTTAATATGCAACTGAATACAACACATAAGATCTTTACTGTTTAATATGCAACTTGTTTCATGAGAAAAAGACAAAGATTTTCAATAATATAATCTGAATATACTAACATAAAGTAAATTGTTTCAGCTTCAGGTTGCTGTCACAAGTGAACCTGGAGAAGGCTTGATTATAGCTTTTAAAGACTATGACAAGAAATTTTCTCCTCATGTTGTAAGTATTTTTTGAATTATTAGTGATTATATACGAAGGTGATTTAAATATAAATGGTAATTGAGCCAGAGTACTGTACAGGCAGATCTGAACAGAATAGTGAAATTGAGGCTTGAAGGTGTTAGGGAGGGAAAACCAGTTTGATTAGCTGTTTGAGTTTTGGCATCAGTACAACCATGAGTGTACAAGAGGTTCTTTCACCACCCTCAGAGAGTTTAATTTGTTTGGGGATACTACACTGTCCTGGAATTGGGTGTTGACCTGGGCCAAATAATTTAAAGGTGGCTTAGGAATCGTACAAAATGATCATGCTTGGCACACAATCAAGTGACAACATCCATGCTTTTTTCACGATTGACTACGCTGTGTTTGTCAATTTTTAAGGTCAGCAAAAGCCACCTACAAAAACAAATGCTATATGTCAATCAGAGATATCGTCCTTCTCCAAGATAACACTAAGCCACATGCTGTAAATTTGATTTGACAAGGAATACGTCGGAGGACATGCACTGGGAAACCCTTGAACACCCTTCGATTCAGATTTGCCCACCCACCCACCCACCCACAGAACATTCTTTGTTTGTGCACATGAATGAGTTGCTTGGAGGGAATGATACAAAACCAATAAAACTATTGAACATTTGTACAGTTCGATGGCGATGCACCCTAATTTTTTTTTTTAAACATAAAATATTCAAGCTTCCAAATTATTGGCAAAAGTGTGTATAACCTGAAGGGGACTATTAGAGAAGCAGAGAATGTGTCACTTGTGTTAAATGTATTTTAAAAACTTACCATTTGTTTGTATAACCCTCGTAACATACTGTAGAATATGTTTGATTCTACCCACCCATTGGTTTTCTTAAACTTTTAATAATTCTGTATTGCCTGAGGTGTAGAACACCTAATTTACAGCTTGTTTAAGTATTCAGATAGACATATGCTCTATATTCGGTGGAAAAGATGGTTTAAGACACAAGTTACTGTCACTTAAAGTCCATCCCGAAAACATTAGATAATTCTACTTAAGCTGCACCAGGTTTATAGCTCTTCCCCTCCCCTCCCTTTGTCTAACAATTTTTATTGCAACAGCAGTATATGTAGAGCTGTAGACACAAAAAAAGTGTCATCCCCAGATTGTGTGTGTCAATTAAAGAGCTTCATGTATCTTTGTAGAAGCTGTGTTCACAATGCACACGAAAGAACTGTACAATGGTTTGTGACTGACACCGCAATGGTTAACTTATGAATGCTGAAAACAGATCACAGAAATACGTTATGTTGACTGAGAGGTTAAGAAGGCCTTGTCTCCACTCAAAAGTTCCTAGGTCAAATCTTGCGCTTCCTGCCCTTTTTTTTATGACTGTATATGTAGAACCTAATATTGCAATAATATAACTTAAGCATTTGAAGTTATGGCATACAAAAAATAATTATAACATTAGTGTTAAATAACTAAAACAATATGTGTAAATAAACTATTATCTTCTAAAGCTAAAACACAAAAAATAAATGTAATTGATATCAGGTGTATGAACCCTTAGCCTGTATAACTGTCCTATTGTATCATGGATAGAGTACATAAGGTGCAGTGCCATGTAGGAATTAGACGATTTGGCGTTCCACACAACTTTTTTTTTGTGTCCACAAGTGTACATAATCATATAATATAAAAGGTGAATGTTACAAGATGAGTGAGGTGCAATAAAGGTGGTGTGCATGATGTTTGTTATGAAGAAAAGTGTTTCCTCCCTGCCATCAAAACCTTCTGTCCAAAACTGCCCATAGGATAGCAGCAACTTTGAAGGTCAGGATGTTACTATCTGGAAGTATTTGGGATCTCTTAATAGGTACCTGCTACCACCATACCTTTGTTACTCCCTCAGGTCAGTGTTGCAACAGTCAGCTAACTGCTGGAAAATTCTATCCTGGTCACAAACTGTATCTATATGAGCATAACTAGGACTCAAAAGTTATAGTTAACAGAAATACAAGCAGGAAAAGCAAAACCTTCACAATCTTGGAAAAAGACATTTCTGTAGGTTTTCTCTAGTTAGGAAAAACTATTTGCCATTAGTTCAGTACTGAAATAGCTTTTTAGTAAATACCAAAAAATAATTATGACAACACTGTTTTCAAACTTGCATGATAGAAAAGTGGACCAGAAAATAAGTTAACAAGCTGTAGTGCATTTTAATGGTCAGCCATAAGTAATTCTTATTAAAATAGGAATGCTGTTACTCATTTTCTTAACATAAACAAAGCATATGAGTTATTTATCAAATTGAAGTGATAAACATAATTAAATACCTCAGACTGCTCAATGTCTTGAAAATAATCTGCATTTTATCTTGTGAAAAAGAGTGAAAACTATGCATTTAGAAGGTGCATGCTTTTTACAGAAACTAAATTCTAATACTTAATGAAAACAACTTTGTTTCAGTTGGACTGGGGAGCATTTGCTGTGATGACGTTGCCCTCTCTAGCCATTCCATTCCTTCTGTGGTATTCCAGCAAGTCAAAATATGAGCGGTTAAGTAAATCTCATGGAGGTGGTGGCAAAAAGATTAAAGAGTAGTTAGCAATATGTGTAAATTAAAAAATGATCATTTAATAAAGACTTTTTTTTACATGTGTGCTGAAACACCCATATTCATTGCATCCTTTTCTGAAATCTAGATAAAATTTAAAAGCATAAACAAAATAGTCTTGTAGAAGAAAAGGTGTGTGAATTTAATCAAAAGAATCAAAATATTGGAAGTGGTACACAGTGACAGCATAATTACATGCTGGTTATAAAATGATTCAAATTTACACTTGAATTGCTTCCCTAAGCAATAAATTACCTGGACATGTTTCACAGGCATATGTTACCTACATTGTCAACTCAGTCAAAATCTGTTGATGTTGTAGGCAACATATGCCTGCGAAAAATGTCCAGGTAATTTATTGCTTAGTGAAACAATTCAAGTGTAAATTCAACTCATTTTATAACCAATGTGTGTGTATTTGTACGGATTCCAAGAGATAATTCCGAAAAAGGAAATATCTTTCTTTGTAATTTGTACATTAAATACAAATTGCTAACAAAAGTATGTTGACTGAAAGAGGGAATTTGCTTCTATTATAATTGAAATTTTACACATAAGAATTACATAATTGATTGAGGATACTCTTACCACCATTTGGTTCATGCCAGTGCATTAGAACTTCCCTGAAGGTGCATCTCTAGTCCCTTGCAGTACAACAGTATGTTCAGTGTTAAGCTAGTGAGTGGGGAGCCCTTTCAAGAAGATGGGATTAATCAGAGGAAGGAAATATTATTTACAAGCATATGTGGCATGAGTTCTTTGTATCCCACCCTCCTTTGCAAAGCATTGATGATAATTTGTAATTTTATCTTCTATCTGGTGGAAGCTGGTGATGGAGGACTTTAGGGTGGCGCACTCTCAATAAATAAATATACCAAAAATAAGGGAGAGAAAAGATATCACATGTCATTGGAGTATAATCTTCCAAATTGATTTATAGATTATAATTTTGTTTGAAATATTGAAATGCTTATACCTTGCTCAGCATGATGTTTCATTACAGAATGTACCTGTTTCAGACTAGAATCCTTATATCTGTGAA
This sequence comes from Hymenopus coronatus, assembly GCA_030762935.1. Classification (NCBI taxonomy): domain Eukaryota; kingdom Metazoa; phylum Arthropoda; class Insecta; order Mantodea; family Hymenopodidae; genus Hymenopus; species Hymenopus coronatus. Next base: position 49,373,127 of record CM060884.1, on the reverse strand, counting down.
TACTGCAAGTAATAAGGTGCAAAGAGATAACAGAAATTGGCAATCAAAAATGCTTTGCTATTGCCTATTCCTATGTGTAGTCTCTTCCAATTTTACTGCCGCCACTGTATGAAAAAAAATATGTTCTATCTAATATTTAATTTTGTTATGCAATTTGATTTTAGATAAATGATTTCCTAAATCACAGTATTATATAATTAAAGTGATTCAGAGCCAAAAAGCAATAAATCCCCTTCATGCTACAGTCTGTATTGGTAGCATTTGTTAACATGTTCACACATGTGTAATAAGTTATTGCATAGATAGCCGTGTTCAGAAATATACTGTACTGCCTTAAGTTATGTCAGAAAAATTTAAATGTGTAGTAGTATGGAAATTATGGATGAAGAAATGTGGTAATGCTGTATATTGTACTCCAAAAAGTCATCTTTACTGCTCCACAAGTAACTGGCTTGCAGTATGCCAGTAGCAGGCAAGAGAGAAAGATGAGTTGAGAGTGTACAAAATTGGCATTATTTTGTGGTGGAAAGCAAGCTAAGGAATTTTTTTTTTTTTGGTACTGAAACCTCTTGGCATCAGTGAGCAATAGCACAGTTTAAAGAAATGGGTGCAACTGTTGATTACATTAGATTTGGCCATCCTAGGTGTGTACACACAAAGGAAGTTGTGAATGCTCTTCTTGCAAGGGTTCGACACAATCCTTTGCTTAAACAAAAAAAACAATTTTGTCTTGTGAAATGACTATCTCTTCACAAACAATGGCACTTTTTGAGGGATGATTTACATGTTAGTGCATACAAAGGATGCACAAGATAAAGGAGATAATGCTGGGCTCGATCCCAAGTTTTGTTAATGGTACATGGGGAGCAAAAATCGGTAATGTTGCCGTTTAAGGGTCAGTTGGCCGCGCAATGCGCAAAACCATACCAACTTTAGAAACTGAAAACCCACTTTGGATCTGAGCACATAGTGTCAAAGGAATGCAATCGGTGAATAGCTGCAAGATGGCAGTAGTAGCACGGTTATATGTTACTAAATGGCGCGTATATGACGTAGCCGAAGGGTCTGGCAATTCTAGAAGACGACAGCATCTATCATACACCATTAATCCTACTTATTGCAGATGTTGATTATTTGAGGTTATGTGGTACATGAGCTAGCTAAAGGCAATTTCATCAAAACATAAAGATAACCCCATCTATGTCACACTGCAATTGCAGTGCTCTTACTATGTTTGATCAAGTAATATTTTGGGTTAAATGGAGAAATTTAATGCACAAAGCTACTGTTAAATAAGAAGTTATCGATTGCTTTGTTTGTATTTAATGAAAACAGGAGCATTAGTAGTAAATAAAATTATTATATATTATTGTTATTTATATTATTATTATTGGTGGTGGTGGTGGTAGTAGTATGATGATTATTAGTTGTAAGAATAACTGTCAGCCCAACTTGATCTTTAGTTATGTCATTGGTAGTCTTAAAAATGGTTGTTTTGTCATTGAAGAAAATATGAAAGAGATGGAGATATTCAGAACAGTATATGCACCCCCTGATGCATATTTCAGCGTTTCCGACGCCTTCCTATGAATGCACTGCCTCATTGTATATATTTCTGGGTTTCCCCGCCTTGCTATGGTTACGCTTCCTAAAGCATATACTGTTAATTGCAAATTTCATGCTTTCCACACTACCGTATGACTGCGCTGCCTTCCCTCCTTTTTGCAATACCAACTGTATATGCTCCATTACCCTGAACATTGCACCTTTTAGATGCAAAGGTTGGCTGCCTGACATTATGCAGCCAACTAACCCTTAAACAGCAATATTACCCAAAAACCATGCAGCAGTGGTTGGCAACCATTTTACCATGGTTCATCGCTGCTGTTGATCAACCTGGCGGAAGTCCAGACCTCAATCCATTGCGATTATTCTCTGTGGCAGAACCTCAAGGCAATAGCACATAAAGAGCACCCCAAGAAATGCTAAAAATATCAATCATGCAATTGTCAAGAAAATTCTCAATTTGAGCAACTATTGACGAGTGGTTTCAATGTCTTTGCTGCTGTGTTGCTGCACATGGAAGGTTGTTTCGAATGAATGTTCATTTTTTTTTTTTTTTTTTTTTCTTTGAGAATATATTGTTTACACAGCTTTATTTAGTAGTATATGCATTGAGAGTACTGACGGAACAAATGGCAGTGATGTGCTACTGGTGAAGATTGTTAAATAAATGCAAGTGTAGATTTAAAGTGAAAGTAACATTACATAAATACTTAGGCTTTCATGGCCAGCATTGTCAACTTGATTATAAGTGGTAACTGGGTTTGTAGGCCATGGTCCAAATGATTTAATTACATGGCCTATAAGCCTGGCTATTACTTATAATCAAATTGAAAGTAACATTATTTATAAGATTCCCTAGACCACATCAGAATGTGAAAGAGGACAAAATCCCTTAACACAATGAAGAAAAACTTCATGCTTTAGTGCTCTTGTATGGAAAAGGCCCTTCTCTCCAAATGCGAGTCGTCCCCCCTTGGTAGCCTCTGGTTCCCAAGTTCTCATCTTCAAACCCGGTGGAGGGCAATGAATATTTTTGGGCATAAAAATGCTTTGCATGGCTTTCTTTGAAAGGGAAGTGCCATAGATTTATGGCATATAAAAGAATCAAGCCTGATGAAGAGGTCTCTTAGCAAAATTTAGGTCTTCACTCCTAATATAGAATGAGATGCTGAGAACAATTGCAGTTAAAGAGCGTCCATAAATAACTTTAATTTATTTATTTCTCCACAGTTGAGTTCAACTATTTGAAAAAAGGAGAATGGATTTCATTTACAAGAATATTAACTTGGTCAAATGTTATCTTACTTCTGTAAGAGGCATATACACTCAAAAGTATTTCCTAAACTTTGCTCAGATCATTTTTCAGTATGCGTTAATTGCTTGGTATCATCAAAAACATTGACACATGTTTTAAAGGTTGGACAACCTGCAATGAAAATTTGTAATTGCCAGGCTTTGCTGTGCTGATTTCGAACTCAACTTGCTGGGATTGAGTCTAAACACTGCTGGCGATAAGATACTGCTTGCCCATCTGCATAAGCAAAAACAAACTACACATTTCTGCTCCCCAAGAGAAATCATGGGGGGTTATATTGCAAATGCAAGGGCTACGCACAGAATCATATGAATACTAGTATTCATATGGAGAACAGAATACTGAGTTATATTAATTTGTTGAGTTGTGTTTTTAACACTGTCACTTACATTCTTATTATGAGGGACCAGTTTCAGAAGCCTATGCTTCCATTTTCACCTTATGGGTCCAACTGCTGTTGCTGGTTGCATTTGCTTGTTTTCTTCTCTGGTGGCAAAATGATGAACTTCTTAACTAAGCTGTCTACTGGCAGGATTTCAAAGTTTATTAGATCTTTGTTTTTCCATGAGGATGTTTTCCCAGGTTGTGAGTTCTGTGTCTCCTGAAATGGTTTTTAGCAATTTTGAATTTGGATCTAGGTTATGGTTTTCTTTTCAGAAGGTGAAATGCTACTGCCGATTTATTTTCTTGTTTCAATTTTAGGTTTCTAAAATGTTTTTTGGATCTGATTTTTAAACTTCTTTTTGTTTGTCCTATATAAAACTTTTCACAATTTGTGCATTTAATTTTATATATTCCTGATCTATTTTCTGGTGGAATTTCATCTTTTATTTTTGAATTTAGTAACTTTATGATAGAAAATGATGTTTATGATGTTTATTAGAGCCAGGGTGATGTTTTGTTCTTTGAAGATCTTTTTGAATTTTCTAAATGCTCGGGGGTGGTAAGTGAATTTTTTGAATGTGTTGATATTGTTTTTTTCCTGTTAGAGTAGTTATTTCTTTTATGGTTTTTTCCACTTTGCTTTGTTGACTTTCTGTATACAAGGTACTTGCTGTATCCATTTTGTTCTGCTGTTTGAATGGTAATGGGTTGTAGCTGTCATTTATTACCACACAAACATGAGTAATAAACAGCCTCACACATAGATTAATAAATGTACACAACTGAATTCAACAGAGTTAAAAACCATAATTCAAACAGCAGACAACTTTTGTGTATTGTTTCTTTGATTTTAAATATAGTGAGGGCAAGACTTACTATATTAAAAAATCAGAAAAATGGTATTTAAAAAAAAAAAAAAAAAACAACTTTCAATCTGGAGATCCTAATTTAGTACTTCAGTTGGAGAAAGTTGCAATAAGGTTAAAAAAAATATCTGTGATGAATATTTTCTTAAGGATTCATGGATGGTACGTTACAAAGGGGAGCTATGCAGTTTGCATATTCTTGGTTTGGGATAAAGTAGGCTGATTTGAGCTTTGATAGTGGTGACTATTTACTACTGATACAAGAGAGAGAATGCAAATCAGTTGAGGAATGCCATGGTACCTCAGGTTAGAGAACCTGGCTGGAGACCTGTGGTTCAAATTCCAGCTATGGCATTCAGTTTTTCAGTCTTGACTCAACCTGTCCTACACAGCTTGTGTGAAAAAAACAAAATTAACAAGAGAGATACACTGCTTCAAAGTGGCCGCCAGCATTATGTATAACCTGTTGTCAATGATGTGGAGGACATAGGTTACCTTTAACAGTACCTGTTATGTTGATAGTTTGAATGGAGTGGTCTACTGCATGATGAATCTTGAAGTGGTTCCTTCCTTTTCAGAATCAAGTCACAGGAACTTAAGTACCCTACAAGAGTAGTATGGTAGTGTGTGCAGAACTTCCTAGTTCCATCAATTGAACAAAATACCTAAAAGCCTGCCTGGGTAGTGTGGTGGTAGCGTGTCTGCTTCACATTCAAAAGGTGGCGAGTTCGAATCTCACTTAGGGTGAGTTGCCCGGATAAGGTTTTTTTTAGGGGGTTTTCCCTTATCCTGAGAAGACCAATGTTGAGTAACTTAAGCTCCATGGACCCCGAGATCATTTGAGCATCATTTCACCAATTTCATTCATTGTCCCATATGACCAACCAGGTTAAAGGATGTTAAGCTACAAAAAACAGCTAAGGTATGTGCTGGACATGGCTAAGCATTGTCATGCAAAATGATAAGTGGGTGCTTCAGAAAGTTCAAAGATTGAAAGTTGATAAGACCCCCAGCAATGTGAAAATAATGTTTCTGTATATGACTGTGAGTGATGTTACACATTCCATTCCTCTACAGCAGACCATCATTGCACAGTATTATTGCTCATTTTTGTAATGGTGCTATACTAACATATTCCATTCCTCCAGCGACCTGCACAGTATTATTGCTCATTTTTGTAACACAATCTACACTTTTGTGAAAAGTAGCAGCAACACTGGACTTAAGCCCTTGTGACTCTGACTTGATTCTGAAGTCAGAATCTGTTCCAGAGATGTCAGGCACATCTGTCACTCCATTTGAACTATCAACATAAAAGCACTGCTAAAGGTATCGTAGGACTTCCACATCACTGACAACAGGTTGTAGTCGTCCTCCATGGTGTAGGGGTAACATGGTTCCCAAGGTCGCAGTTCAAACCCCATGGAGAGTGATGGATTTTTTTGGGTGTAAAAAATCCTTAGCATGGCTTTCTTCGAAAGGGAAGTAAAGCTCCTGGTCCTGTATTGTAGATTTATGGCACGAGAAAGAACCTCAAGTCTGATAAGAGGCCTCTAGCAAAATTTAGTGGTCTTTCACGCCCAATATAGAATCGGACGCTGAGAACCATGTAATTAAAGAGCATTCATAAATAGCATTTAATTTAACGGGTTGTACCTAATGCTGGCAACTACTTTAAAGGACAGTAAAACTTGGTAACATGTATCTCATTTGTATCAGTTGTAAACAAATAGTTACTGCTATTAATGTTCCAATCCTCACATAAACTCAAAATTAATTAATACTCCATGAGAAAATAAGCTGTTGTATTATGTAATATAACATGGAAAACTCTATATTCAACAATATGTCTGTAGGAAGTTATACATATTCATAACTTTAAGTCCTTGTTTTGCATACACAGTGCTTGTCTAGCCGCCATTAAAACATTTACTCTGCTAGATTTTATCTAGCACATAAATATGAGTAGGTTTTTTTTTTTTTTTTTTTTATTACAATCAGATTTAAGACTTCCTCTTGCCATTTTCTAAAACAGTTGGGACACAGCCAACTCCAGTTCACTCCTAGTCTATATGTTTTTTTTCATTTCTAGCACCATAAAGAAAAGCATTATCATAACACTATGAAAAATAAAACCCATTAACTAAATTTTGCAATGCATATTTTTGTTCATTTGAGGGCATATTCTTCTCTGCAGCTCAGTGTTCCAGAGAACAAGGAAAGCCCTTTCAGACTGACTACATGCAGAATTCAGACAATGCACTTTGATTAACTTCCTGGTAAATATTCAAAATGTTCAATAATTTCAAACTCACATTTATTTATAGGTTGTTATATAAGGTCATAAAGTTACTTCATCCGTTACCCCTCCATAATTTTTACCATAGTTACCATTGGTCCCAAAATCACAATCACTGCCACCTTAATACTGATTTCACCATATATAATTATGTACAAGGGTGTATCAATCAATAACCAGACTGAATTAATTGTATTTAATAAACTGCCCTGGTGTGCAACAGCTGAACCTTCGTCTAGCAGTGCTGTGAATGCCAAACGATTCAGTTGGGAGTTAGACCAGGATACAGCAGGTGGTGTTTACTGTACCCAACATGAAACTGAAATATCAACAATAGCATCAATAAAGTTTTGTGTTCTTCTGTACAACTTCTACAGAAACCTTAGAAATGGTGCAGCAAGCATACAAAGACAATGTTTTAGGCAGATCACAAGTCTTTGAGTGGCACACATGTTTCAAAGAGGGTTATGAAGACCTTCAAGACTCCATGCCCTGGTAGACCCTTAACAGCAAAAACGAAAGTCAAATCAACCAATTAATGTAATTAAGCAAGAAGATTGTCCCATAACAACTGTGAAGGTTGCAAAGATAATGAATTTGTCTTTTATAATTTGCAATACTCTTGGCTATCAAAGAGTTGCAGTGAAATGGATACCTCCTACGACTCCTTAAAAACAGTAGAGTTCACATTGGAAACATCCATCAAGCCCTAGGCCTAACAAAGCAAAAGCTCAGAAAAGTGCAAGAAAGGTCATGCATTTCAAACTTGACAAACAGGGCATGCTGTATGACCATATTGTAACTAATCAACATACAGTAATGGCTGCTTACTATTGTGATGTGCTAAGGGGGCTACTGAAGAGAAAAATCGCCAGAAGCGACCAGATCTTGCCAGGGCAGAGAATGGATCTTGCAACTCAAGATATCAGCGAAGAATTGAGCATTGATATTATGCCTTATCCTCTGGATCTTGCGCCTAAAGTGAAAAAGGAGCTACGTGTTCACTATTTTCAAAGTGATAAGGAGTTGAACAACATCATGGGTATACTGAACAGACTGTCAAAAAAGGGATTCAGTGAGTGTTTTGAACAGTAGGTAAATTGTTGAGATAATTGTATTTCATCAGAAGGAGAAAATTTGTAAGTAAATTTGAATGAAATACAGCAATTGTGTGTTCATTACAAAATCAGTCCGGCTATTAATAGATACACCGTCATATATAAGGGTGAAGTGGCTGATTAAATTGCACGCTCTTAAAGTCCTTCACGAGTGAAAACACCGTTTTCCCTTCTAAATACAAATTTGTATTTGTTTAACAATAGAGTAAATGAAGTAAACTAAAGTTTAGATTCCTCTTTGAGCAACCCTGCCAGCTTCTGAGTCAACATAATGTTCCCTTTGACTTTCAGCTTCCCCTTCATAAATGCAACCTGTGGATTCAACTTCCCCATTGCCTAGAATAAAGAAAAACAAAAGAATTGAATAACAATCAGTGAATTGCAGTATTTTATACACACACATATATTATTTAAATAATATATATATATATATATATTAATAAGTTTATGCTATTATATAATATTTATTCTTATATATGCATATCATTTAAACAAAGGTATCTTAAAAAATCTTATATTAAATGTCATATAATTCATATATAGTATGTGTGTGTGTGTGTGTGTGTGTGTGTGTGAACGAGGTCTGTTCAAAAAGTATTGCGAATGTTTTAATTTCCATGAGCTACATATTTTTTATTGTTTTGTGGCATTATGTTGGTACTCATGTCCCTTACTTATGTTGACAAGCTTGGCCATTTTGAATGTTCAGTTAGTTGTTGCCAGTTATTTTGGCTCGTCTTCGATTTTTGCCTATTCCAAAAAATGGAACAAAGAATGAATGTATCAAATGAAAAACAAAATTAAGTGTGTGGATGCATTCTGAATGTTGACTGTGGCATATGGTGAAGCTACCTTGGACCAAAGCAACGTTTATTGGTGGTACAAAATGTTCTCAGAGGGTCAAGATGTGAACGACGAGGAGCATCCCAGATGCCCGAGCTCGTCAACAATAGACGAAAACATTGAAGAAGTGAAGAAAATAGTCTGGCCAATCGTCGAATCACCATTAGAGAAGTTGCTGAGGACCTAAACATATCGATTGGCTTGTGCCATTCGATTTTTACCAATGATTTGGGCATGAAACGGGTTGCCACAAAATTCGCACCAAAGTTGCTCAATTTTGACCAAAACACCACCACATTAACGTTGCTAAGGAGCTGTTGAACTCCGTCTGTGACGACCCAAATTTGCTTCAGAGGGTCATAACTGGCGACAAATCATGGGTTCACGGTTGTGACTGGAAACTAAAGCTCAATCATCCCAATGGATGCTGCCAAACAAGCCAAGGCCGAAAAAAGCGTGCCAAGTTCGGTCAAATGTAAAGGTTTTGCTTACAGTTTTCTTCGATTGCAGGGGTGCATCATGAGTTCTTGCCACAGGATAGAATGGTCAATAAGGAATATTACCTGCAAATTATGCACAATTTGTGCAAAGCAATCGGCCAGAAACACCTGGATTTGTGGAAGAACAAAAATTGGCTGTTGCACCATGATAACGCCCCTGCTCACACATCTTTGCTTGTGTGCGAATTTTTGGCCAAAAACAACACACTTATAATGCTGCAGCCACTGTAGTCACCAAACCTGGCTCCCTGTGACTTTTTTTGTTCCCAAAACTGAAGAGGCCCACGGAAAGGATGATGCTACACCACGTTTGAGGAGATAAAGATGGCATCAAAGGAGGAGCTGAACAAGATCACAAAAAACAATATTTTAAAGTGCTTCGAGGATTGGAAAAAATGTCGGCACAAGTGGATAGTATCTAGTGGGGATTACTTTGAAGGGAACAAAATAGATATTCATAAATAAATACTTTTTGAACACATCTCATATATATACACATACTATATTTAGTAAACTTAGTATTGGATGCCAGTGATATAGTTTATAATACAGCATAAGAAGCAGATGGATACCACATGGAAAGTTGCTGGCTTTTCAGTAATACTTTTGTTTAGAATAGTTTGTTTATTTTGTTTCAATTATATCGTTACTCTATATTTACTTTCCCTAATGTATATGTACAACGTACATAGTACATAGAGAAAGGATTATATTCCATCCAAAAATTGGAAACCAATATTTCATCAGAAATACATATTTTGAAAACCCTGAATACAAAAATAAGCATTTATTGAAAAAGGTGTGCATGCATGTCTCTCTGTGACTTTAGATCGCATAGCTCCAAAGCAAAAGAGTATTTAAGTTTAGTATCTTCTAAGGGTATGACAAAGATTTTTTAGGAAAATCCCCCTTCCCCAAACTACCCTTTACATGTAACATTTTTTGAAATTTTCAATTTTCCAAGAAATTGCTCTAACATTTTTGATTAAAATGCCATATATTAAAGACGTATACATGACAAATAAAATGTATATCCTGAAGTTTTTGTGAATAGCCCCTGAAGTCCTCTTCATTCATTGCATAATTGGTAAACCATAAGAGAGAAAAAAATCTTACTACATAAAAAATGTAGATCTTGTTAACATACACAATTTGTTACATACAGTTTTTTGTATAGTTAACATTTTCAAGATATTCCTTGTTATTGGTTTTAATTTTAAATACTTAAACGTTTCTTAAACAGGAAGTCATTTTGTTTCACCTCTCCTTTGTTTCTCTCTTGACCATGCAAAGAGAACTGAATTTCAATTTTTTCACATAGGAACCAGTGAGTGGATTAGAATGGTATAAAACAGTTTTGACAGTCAAGATTTTGAGATGGCAAAATGTCATGGTATGGTTCCTAATTGCATATAACCTCAAAGTTTATATGTTTACTATTGTGTAACACCTTGTTAGTGATTATAAAGCAATAATAGGTGTGAGTGCAAAACAAATATATAATTATGGTATGAAGCATATAATTAATTTTTCTTTTCAGTGGGTTTTCTGGTGCCTCTGCCAAATATTTACTTAATCAAAACTCTTGGTAGTATTCTTGGAAATCCATAAAAGAGAATGTTTTGTATTCTAACATTTTAGGTAGTCTGTTGTACATGGATTAAAATAATGCATTTCTCTGTTCCTAATATTGTCTACTTCAGATAACATCTTAAATCTCAGTTCAGTATGGTTTAAGTCAAACTTGGCTTATCACTTGTACCATGTATTGTAAAACTCCATTATAGCTCAAGTTTCCTCTTAAGCCCAATTTGAAGCTTAAGCTTAAAGTGTAAAAGCCTAAAAGATCTTGTAAACTTTCAGTCATATTATTAGATGTACTCATTACATAAAAAGAATTTCTGCAGAGGGTTTCTCCAAAATGAACTAAGCAGAAAATTAACCAAAAGGTTCTGGAAAGAAGAAGGGAGAATGCACTTTCTGAAATATAAATAAAAATATCTTACCAGCTGCATCATGTCTTCGTCTGAAATGGTTAGAGTAGTATCTGGCTTTCCATCCTGTGGTTCCCCGCGGTATACTTTCCCTTTCTTCAAATCCAATGCTGCAGAACATTTTAAACATTTAGACATTATTCTATAACAGTATGTGTGCCATAACATGACAACAGTGATGCAAAAATATAAGACTTTGACACAGTGACAATACACTCATTGATAGCTTGCGTTAAATAGTTCTAATTTAACATGCTTCTGCAATGTGTCTGAATGTGCTGTTGTTTTGCTCATCTGAACTTTATTTATATTTCTCTCTCACTATTACAATACCTAAACAACCTTCAGATTCATCCCTGTGCAACACAAACAGGTAAGTTGAATTTAACATTTTTTAAACAGAGATACACATAGCTACATCTAAATTAACAAATTAATTGATTAGTATATTTATGGAGTTGGTTTTTTAACAGTGTCATACTTTTGATTTATGAAGGACTAGTTTCGGGGGCCATTGCTTTCATTTTCAACCTCGGGGGTTATACTGAAAGTCGTGAGCAAATGAGGTCAAATTTAAATTCTAACAATGTGACAGAAATGACTTTAGATTGTAATCTACAGACCTTATACCACATGGTGCCATATTGTGACATCATTAGCTTCTATCACTTGACCACTGGCAGTATTTCCAAAATAGCAGACAGCAATGTTTCGTTTCGACAGCATGCTTCATTGATTTCCTTATCAAAGAGGAAAATTCTTATGGTGAAATTTACCTCAGATTTCAATGTGCCAATGGAGATGTCTGTATGTTAGGAGATAGGTGAAACATTTCAAAGATGGGTTCACGAGTATCCAAGATGAGTCTCCCAGCGGTTGCTTTGGCACTGTCTCCATGAAATGCAACAAGGAAATTGGACCAAGATAATCTTAACAATGGCTATGGAAGTTTTCAAGAACATATAACAAGGAAAGAGTTGATGAGCTCATTAGAGAAGACAGGCATGTCACTGTGTATGAAATCATTGCAAATCTTCCAGTATAACAGTGCAGTGTAAGAAATGATTGAAAGCTTATGTTATTGAAAAGTTTTTGCTCACTGGATCCTATTGACCTAAGTTCACAAACTTCAAGAAGCACCATCACCTAAAACCTTCCTCAGAGATTTCAAAATTCACATGATTTTTGACGAATATTGTGACAGGCAATGAAAGTTGACTCCGTCATTATGGGCCTGAAACAAAATACCAGTTTATGGAATGACATCACTTGGAGCATATTCGGAAAGCATTGTGAACACAGTTCTATTGCAATGGTATTTTCAAACTTACAGGAAGATGATAAAAATGTATCCAAAGAAATTGTGACTAAGTTAAAGTCTGTAGATTAAGATGATGTACTTGTTTTGCCAAAAGAATAAAGATTAAGATTTTTAAAAAATGTTGCTCACAAGTTACAGTATGACCTTTGTACTTAACTACAGTCTCCTCCCTGGAAGTGGATGAATGAATTTCTTCACTAGTCTATCAACTGGTAAAATTTCAAAGATTATTAAACAGTCTTTATGTTTCCATATTAAGATGTTTTCCTATGTAGCGAGTTCATTATTTGGGTCTAGGTTATGGTTTTCTTTCTAAAAGTGAAATGCTACAGCTGGTTTGTCTTCTTGTTTTAATTTAAGATTTCTGAAGTGCACTCTGCATCTGGTTTTTAAATTTGCTTTGGTTTGTTCTATAGAGAACTTTTTATCCCATACAGTTGATTGGATATATTCTGGATCAAATTTTGGGTGTAATCTATCTTTTGTTTTTGAATTTAGCAAACTTATTTCCAAAAATATGTTTATGGGAGTCAAGCTGATATTATGTTCTCTAAAAATCTTTATGAATTTCCTAAATGTCCTAGGGTAGTAAGCAAACTTCAACAAAGGGTTAGTAACCATAATCCAAATCATGAAAAATGGATATAAAAAGAGCTTTGTATGCAAGAAGTTAAACAAAGCAAAACAAAAGAAAATTTAAAAGAAATAGCCAATCTCACTACAGAAAATGATTGGAATAACACATACAGGTATCACTACCCTACATCATTCAGGAAATTAAAAAAGATCTTTAGAGAACAAAATATTACCTTGTCTCCCACAAACAATTTTTGGTAATAAGTTTGGCAAATTTAAAAACAAAAGATAAGATTACACCCAAAAATCAATCTGAAATATATCAAATCAACTGTATAGACTATGAAAAGTTCTATCTATATATAGGACAAACTAAAATAAATTTAAAAAGCAGATACAAAGAACACTTCAGAAATCCTAAATTGGATCAAGAGAACAAACCAGCAGTACATTTTCACTTTTGGAAAGAAAACACTAAACTAGACCCAAATGCAAAATTACTAAAATGCATAGCAGTTCAAATTGTGGGGAAAACCATCTTAATATGGAAACATAAAGACCATATAAAAATGTTTTTGAAATCCTGCCAGTTGACAGCTTAGTGCAGAAGTTCATCACTTAACTGCCAGAGAGAAGCCTGCAGTCAACTACAACCAGCAATGGCAGTCAGACCTTCAGGCTGAAAATGGAAGCAACGTCTCCTGAAACTAATCCCTTACATAAAAAATCTAAGTGATACAGTGTTAAAGAAACCACAAATATACTCCTATAATTTGGACATCACTGTTGCTAATTCCTCCAAACGACAATTAAATTAATTGGTATTTTAATCCAACAGAACTACTAGCAGCTCTTCTGCGTCAACGTGACTATCACTTATGTTGAGAGACTGTACATCATTGTCACAGTCTTCTTCATCCAAATCATGCATTTTATAATATTTGGATCCAAGTTTTGTTGCATCCTTTTTCTTTCCTATAATTACTTTCTCTACCATGTATGTACAGAGTACATAGTAGGTAGAGAAGGTATAATATTCCACCCAAAAATATGACACAAAGATTTCACTGAAATGCACGTTTTGAGGGCCCTGCATCCAAAGGTTTTTTGTTTTTTTTTAAGGAAAGGGTCCATCTGTGAGTGTTTTTGGACAGCACATAAGTAAAAAACAAAAATTCAGTTAAATACCAAACTTTATCTAAAGTTTAGTATCTTCCAAGGATGCCACACACATATTTTCAGGATAATCCCCCCATCCTTTACATGGAACATTTCCAAATTTTCTAAAAAATTAGCTTTAACAATTTTGACCTATATATTGAAAATGTTTACATCGTAAATAAAATGTATATCCTAAATTTCTTGGGAATATCCTCTGAAGTCCTGTTTATTATGAATGACTTTTGCATAACTGGTGAATTGTAAGAAATAGACAAAAACTTACTTGACAAAAAAATGCTGATCTTGTTAAAACACACAATTTATACAGTTTTTTTGTAGGACTAATCATTTCAGATATTTTCCCTGTTTCAATTTTAAAATACTTAAAATTTTTCTCAAATGGGAAATCCTCATCCTTTTCATATCTCTCTTGTTTTATCCGTGGCTAAGGAAAGAGAACTGAATTTTAATGGTAATTGCATAACAACAGCCTTTAAAAGATTTGACTTTCACCTAAATCCTTTTGTACTTATACAAACTAACTGGTAAGGAAATTTCTGGTAATCTTTATCTTGATTAGTATTATGTAGATAAAAGAATTGTTTTTTGTAAAAATAGTTTGTTTGCCTAACAGGTAGAGAAAGTCATGTGAAAGGAACACATTTTTCTTTTCTGAGCAAGTTACACACAGGATTTCTGCGTCATTTTGTGACTTCCTTGGTGAAAAGTCTTCCACATCTTTCAGTTTAAAAGAGTCTTCCTTTTGTCACTTCATATTTTTTGAGCCTACAGAAACTCAAGTATATACGAGAGCGAGTCAATAAAGTCTGAGAATGTTTTCTTTACACATAAAATACTGGTCTTGGTCTAGATTGGTAAGGTCTTTTTCAAAGTATTCTCTGTTAAGTTGAATGTACTTTGCCCAATGTTTCTGCCAGTCCTGGAACAAGTGTTGGAAGCCATCTTTTGACATCATCTTTATAACTGCCTCAGCCTTCTTCACGACGGCCTCCGAAGTAGCAAAACCTTCCCCCTTTTCCTTTTTCAGACAGGGGGCCAAGTCTGGAGAGTATGGAGGATGGTGAACATATTCAATGTTTCTGCGGGCCAAATACTGGGTAACAATGTTGCATAAATGAAGACGGGCATTGTCATGGTCAGGTGCCAACCAGAAGGATGCAGTTCTGGCTTTTTCATTGGATGTGTTTAGCAAGGATAACTAAAACAGACTTGTATCGCTCACCATTAACCATCGTATGAGAAGGGACTTCCACGGCAGTCGAAGAACCAAATGACCATCACTTTTCCTGCTGACCTTTGCTTTTTTGGTGTCGGAGAATCAAGTAATTTCCATACTGAGGAGGCCTATTTGCCTTCCGGGTCATAATGTTGAAGCCAACTTTCATCACCTGTAATGGTGGAATTCAGGTATACATCTCCATGCATCTCAACTAGACGTTGCAGTTCCATACATAATCTTGGCACCCACCTCACACAAACAAGTCTGTTTAAATGATTACAAAGAATTGAAAATACACTGCCTTGGGAAATCTGTAATATGTCTGCAAGTCTGTCAATTGTTATTCATCGGTCTTCATGAACAATGATGTCAGCTGTTTTAATCATGGTTTCATTTATTGCTGTTGCTGGAGCACCTTACTTTGTTATTGAAACATGGCCCTCCTTAAATTCCTTGAGCCATGGAAGTGCTGTGGACTTGTCAAAACATCATCACCATATGCCTCCTGCAACATTCTGTAAGCTTCTATACCAGATTTCTGCAAACAAAACCAAAACTTCAACACAGCCTATTGTTCTTTGCGTAACATCTCCATTTCCTCTGTAGGTGGCTGGTGAACTGACCTACTTCGTTTGTCCCCTGGGTACAGACGTGTACAGACTCATGCACAAACGAGCGTGTGCTAGGTTCACCAATCAGAGTTCATCCATTGGCATCATGCAAAATTGTTTCCACAATGTGCATTTGTTGTGCATGGTAAAAAAAAAATAACTCCCAGTCTTTATTCATTCACCCTTGTAATATCGGCAATAGTAAGGAGGAAGGCATATTAACTCTTCGTCTCTTTCATTAACAATACATGCTGCTGATATATTTTTTCATGGCTTGCTAAAGGGAAAAATTTATTGCAATAATTCAGTTTTAGTTTCTGATGCAACAATTCAATCCTTTTTACTGCTTTAGATGTTGAGATTTCATCACAAATGTATATTTGAATATTGTATTTATTTGTACTCGGTCATCTCCTTAGCGTGGTGGTAGCACAACTGCTTATCAAGCAGGAGACCTGGGTTCAATTCACAGTACCAGCATGGGGATTTTTCCCAGCTGGGTGACCTTGACCAGGGTGCACTCAGCCTCGTGAGGTCCATGGGGTGCTAATTGAGGAGCTACTTGATAGAGAAGTAGCAGCTCCAGGTCATGAGGACTGCATTAACCAGCTGGTAGGGATTCGAGGCGCTGACCACATCTCACCCTCCAATACTGCACCCCATCCATGATGTCAGTCATGGCCCAAGATGGGGGACGCAGCGGCCGGGCGGCAGGCCAAGGTTCCTCGTGAGCTGTCGTGCCATGGAGTTATTTATTTGTACTAAGCTGTCCTAGCTCTTTACTGGTCATAATCCAAAAAGAGTATTTTTAGAAAGAGAAAGAGTGTGTGTGAGAGAGAGAGAGAGAGAGAGAGAGAGAGAGAGAGAGAAAGAGAGAGAGAGAATGAATCCACAAAAAATGAATTTGACATAAATTACGTGTTTTAACGAGATCTGCATTTTTTTGTGTTTTTTTGTCTCTCTCTCTCTCTCTCTCATGGTTTGCCATTTATGCAAAAGTCATCTAAGTGAAGAGGACTTTAGACACCATTTCCAGAAAATTCAAAATGTACATCTTATATGTCATGTATCTTACCATACAATATTTTAATCCAAATCATTAGAGCCTTTTTTGAGAAAAGGTATTTTGGGATGGGAGGATTTTCCAAAAAACCTCTGTGTCATAGCCTTGAAAGTTATGGAACTTAAATGTCAAATTATTTAATGTGTGTGTGAACACACACATGCGTTTATGCACACATATGATCTTTTTCTAAAAATGCTTTTTTAAATTCAGGGGTCTCAAAACATGTATTCTGGTGAAATCTTAGTATCAAAATTTTGGGTGGAATACAATACTTCTCCTACTTGTAGTAAAGATAGTAAAAATAAATTTGTTAAATGCATTAATCATATAAAAATGTGTCAAGATATGTTATTTTATTAATCTGTTTACTGAAACAATTTAAGTATGTACTTGACTCAAAATGTTAATTACAAAAGCTAAACCAAAATTATACACCAGTAAAGCAGACAAATTAAGATACTGGATGAAAGCAAAAGATGAGAAATCAATAAGTAAATATTATCTTTTATTTAGCCAAACTAATGACCAAAAAACAGTTGCACAAGAAAAAGAAAAGAACAGAGGAAATCTACAAAATGAATATACTTACTCCAGGATGTTACTGTAATATTATTTTCAGTGATGTTATACAAGAAGATCCCATTTATTTGCTTCACTTTATTCAAGTTTGCCTCCACCCTCTTGCTTATCATTTCAAAAATGGCATCTGACTGTAAACTCTTATGTTGTTGCTGTTGCTGTTCCTTTAAAGAAGAAAAAAACAAGTAATACAGGACTCTCTGATGAAACATTTTCCAGAAGTCTATTAAAGTATCTGGAAGGGAGGTCAAAAGTAATCACAATAAAAATGTTTTTATTTAATGATGAACTATCTGGCTCATCCATGTTTACATGTACCTTGTATACCTTGAATAATTTAATTAACTTTACCACCCCTACCATACTCTATTATATTATTATACACTACAATCTGTTCAAGATGGAAGTGACCTCTTAATTTTTTTTTACATTTTGGAAAGATTTCTATATTATTCAGATATCTTGGATTTTTTCCCTTTACATAGCTCTAAGATTAATTATGAACATCATGCCAATATTCCAATACCATTTTTCTTTTTATGAAAGTTTGTAAACAGTATTATCATTTATTTGACGAATTGATTAATAACACTAAACAACACTTACTTGGGATTTTTGCCAGAACATGTTTTGAAGGACTAGTTTCCTTCATTTTCAACTGGACATCGATCGTTGTCAAATAAAAAATTCCAATATCATGCTTTTATTAAAAAGTATTCAAGCCAAGAAAGCCAATGAAACCAATTATAAATAAAATAAGTGCACCTAAATATAACCTAGCAAAATGGTTAACACACAGATTCTCTTCTTTCCCTAAATTTGAACCTGCAAGCTAAAAAGCTTTCTAGATCTAATTGAAAAAATCTAAGATATCGAAATCGAAAAAAAAGATACATTAGTTTCCTTTAATGTTACTGCTCTTTTTCCAAGCATACAATTCCACATCAAAAACTGTTACTAGCAAGCAAAAACAACAGAAGTTCAAGAATACATTGCAGAGATCAAAATTTCTTCACCTTCAATGGGAAATGTTATCAACAAACATCTGGTATAGCTATGGGCAGCCCACTATCACCAATATTAACAAACCTCTTCATGAGCACTTTGGAAACAAGAATAAAAAAGACATTCCCCTGGATATTCAAAGTATGGTACTGCTATGTAGACAACATCTTTGCAATAGACCCAGAAAAACACCTGGAAGATTCTTTGAAATTGCTAAATTGCAAGAAAAATCCACAAAGTTCACAATTGAGAAGGAATGTGATGGATAACTACCGTTCCTCAACCTTAAAATCATTAAAAATGAAAACCACCTAACATTTGACATTTACAGAAAGCCTACCTACACGGACAGCTATATAAAACAAAAGAGTTACAATCCCATTCCCCATCAGCATGCAGTATTCAACAGCCTTGTGTACAGATTGGTAAATGTACCAATGTGCAAAAAAGAGTAGAACTATGAACTGGTAAAGGACATAGCTACAGAAAATGGATAGCAGGCAGAAATGCTATACAAAAAGGTTAACAGGGCCAAAAATAAGAAGACAATAAAAGAAATCAGCACACTCACTGCAAATAAGAAAGAAAATAAGATTTACAAGTTTAGATATTACCCTACAACTTTCTATAAATTCCAGAGGATCTTCAAACCTTTATTCGCCCCAAAAAACAATTACTCCATAAGAAAATATATTTTAAATTAAAAGATAATATTTCACTAGAAAACAAACCAGGAATATATTAGTTCAGCTGCAACAACTATGAAAATCTACATTGGCCAAAGAAACAGAAACATAAAAAATGCCTCAGAAATATTAAACTTAAACAAGAAGACAAATCCATGGTAGCTTGGCATTTTTGGAAAGAGCAACACACCATAAATAGAAGTAAAAAAATACTCATAAATATCACAAGGAAGACAGAATTAAAAGTTTGAGAAAACATATATATTTGAAAAAACAAGAACCATGTTTTCAATTTCGAAATCCCGCCAGACAGAGGTTCATCAAACCACCACAGCAAGCAATACTGGCAGTTGACTAAAGAAATTTACAATGTTTTCCAATAATAAAAGTAAGTGATGTAGTGTTACAAAATTGATTAATTAATTCACTAATTAATTTTATTTGACTTGTTCGATTTCCTCAATAACCACATTACCTGAAGGCTCCTAATCTAAAAGATGTACGACCATGTTTAAAGTTATTAAACCAATATCTAACTGTTGGCATAGATGGTGTAAAGTCCACATAAACATTCAATTTCACTTATATCTCCTCACAAGTTTACCCATACAAAGGTAAAAAGGAAATCATGAATGATACTGTTCTTTTCTCATTTTAGCAAAAACACATGGAATGTTTACTAAATGCCTGTCCAATACAAACTAACCTATGAATCAGTGACAAATTTCTTCTGATGACGTGTAACAAATGACAATACGTTGAAGGTAACACCAATTTGTCTCAGCAACAGCTTCTATTTTGAAACACAAGTACTTTCTGAACAGATCTTGTACAACTGCTCCAGTAGAAGTATAACAAAACTATTTGAAAGTAGATCCAGCAGCTGACAATATGAGGTCATGCTCACAATGCTAAATGAACTAGTGAATGAAGCTATCATACATGTTTAAGTTGATTTTACCTTCATAAGTGTTTTCTCTGAAGTATGTCTTTTGAATTCTACATTTATTATTTAATGTTTATATTTTACTCACCTCAGTGTTTTATTTTTTTATACCTTACCATATTTATATAAATACAAGACAATGTTTTCTTCGGCATCATCTTGCACTTACAATATATGTTTTTGAATAGCATGCAGATAAAAGCAAGTCTCAAATTTGTGAGTTCAGCAGTGACAAAGCCTGGGGAGGTGGTAAAGACTAAAGATTACTGCCGAGGTCATGACATATACATCAGTTTTTGTGTGTTTTATTTCGTGCCGTAAAGTTAACTGTTTATAGACTGAGGTTTGTAAGCATTCTCATTGGAGAAAAGATTTCTCTCTAAGACTAATAAGAGGATTTCCTTTCATTTGGTGGTTGCGCCTAATGTATTAGGAGCTGAACAAAGAGAGGTTTAGTTGCCCATTTCACAGCAGACATACTGGGTACCTGTCCAATCTCCCCTTTCCCTTTCATCCATTACTTGAATTTCCCACAAATTCAAATAACTTAACACTTTTTACTAGAGGTGGTCAAAACCCATGTCACTCTTGCTTGTTACTCTTAAGCCACACCACTTCTTGAGAGTGTGGTAACGAGAATCTTGTGTATTGAGAACTAGTGCTCATGAGCGAGGCGACTCGAGTATTCTCATAACTACAGGCAAAATAGGTTGACTTATAAACTGGTTACATAATAACTATGCCCCTTATTTGTAAGTTTTAACATATTTTTTTCCCTTATAAATAAGTTGGAAAGTTTCACAGTACTTTTATGTTTCAAGCTATTTGGATGCTAATGTGTAGCATGAGTTCGAGTCTCACTTAGTATGAGTTACCTGGATAAGGCTTTTTTCGGGGTTTTCCCTTATCCTGGGAAGATGAATATTGAGTAACTTAAACTCTATGGATCCCGAGATCATTTGAGAATCATTTCATCAATTTCATTCATCATCTGATATGACCACCAAACAGGTTAAAAGGTTTTAAGCTGATTAAAAAAAAAGAAAAGTTGAAAATACGTGTTTAAAAATTAAGTTATCATGTCTTCTTAGAGAAGAAATGCTAAATTCCAAAATTAAGTTCTGAAAAAAGGGGGTGATCTTGAGGTCGTCTTGTGTTCGGATAAATATGGTATGTATCTAATTCTGACGTTCCTATGAATTACATTGTAATCCTTAGAGATGATAAATAAATTATAAATTTTATAATTCTCTTGATATGCTGTGGTGTTTGTGTTAATACCAATATAAATAGACAAACCTGAGCAATAAAATGTTGATTGCATGCTCAATAAGAAGCTAGTGGATGGGACATATCAGACTATAAATATTGGGATGCACAGAAAAAACTAACTAGAAAGCTCATTAACTAAACAGGAAGCATCTGCAGTCTGCTGAAGACCTGGACAAATTTAACGTTTTACCAAGAGACCATCACAGATCAAAACTGGGACATCTATAAATCTTCAATCATTTACCTTGTTAAATGAAGTAGAGGATGCTGTAATAACTTCCTTTAGGTCCACATATGCACCAGATATGACTATATTTCCTGTTTCTACAACAGAAGTTTGGAAATGGATCCGGTTTCCTTCTCGCCACATGTCTGTTTTCAATGTCTGTCCTGGTATCACTGGTTTGCTGAACCGTACCTGCAGAGTAAAATATATATGAAGTATAACATTTTGTTTATTATAAGCAAACAAAAGGAGAGGAAGAATGGTTTTCCTAAATAAAAATAAATACACTGATTATTTTATCGTAATGTAAGGTATTATGCTTTAGCAATACACAAGACAAAATTGCTTTAATTTCATTCCTATTTGGAAAATCACCTTAATAATTTAAATTAAAATCTCCTCTTAAGGTGACATGCTGTAGCTGTAGCTAGGGACAAACTAGTATTAGCATCACATTTTTAAGATTGACAAAATTTACTAAAATTTAACTCTTTGCTGACCAAATCACAGAATAGTAAGTACTATGTGTGCACCTTTCTTGGGTACTAGTTTAATGCAGGGAAGTGAAGGCTGGGGTATTGTGAACCAAAGAAAGTTTCTTTCTTTGAGGCATCAGCCATTATGGTGAATAGATTATCTAATTATTGCAAACTAGCCGAATTATTAAATGAAAAACAGTGCTCTTATCCCTTAAGTTCCCATATTAATTCCTGTTTCTCTAGATCATCAATTCTTGATTTTATTTTATTCCATAAACCTTGGCACATGTAAAATGGGCTCCAAGCACTAGACGCTCATTGTCGCCCACCAACTGACATTTATTGTTGTGAAGATGTTGCAAATTATTTAGCAACTGTAGACCATTACATCAGTATATTTATTATTTCTTTATTATCTAATTATTACATTCTGTTTTTGTTGTTGATCTGCTTGTGGCAGGCAACAATTCATGCATAACTGTATTTGAGGCCAGTTTTTCATGTGCCATTCCACTAGCTCCCCCATTCTGATTTCATTCAGGATAACCAGCTTCATTCGCAATTTGCTCTATTTTGTGCCCTCAGCAATCTAACTAATCAACTAAGAGTAAAAACATAGATTACACTCAAACTTCACTCTTGAAATAAAGTAACTTACTTCGGACATGTTTCTGTGGCTGTTGCCACCATTTTCAACATGTCGAAGCAAGTTATTTTATTTCAAGAATGAAGTTTGAGTGTAATCTATGTTTTTGCTCTTAATTAATTTAAATATATTTAATATACCACTCAAAATTCTTAAGCTCATCAAT
This sequence comes from Hymenopus coronatus, assembly GCA_030762935.1. Taxonomy (NCBI): domain Eukaryota; kingdom Metazoa; phylum Arthropoda; class Insecta; order Mantodea; family Hymenopodidae; genus Hymenopus; species Hymenopus coronatus. Next base: position 49,350,262 of record CM060884.1, on the reverse strand, counting down.
AATTGTGCTAAACATTGTCTTAATTTTTTTAACAAACATTCTTAATATTTTCATTAAATTTATGTTCCATAATCATAATAACTTTGTACCTTAATGGCCTTGAACTTAGTGGGATCATTACCACCATATTGCTTCAGTACATGCCGCGCTGAAATACCCAGTGAACATAGTCCATGAAGAATAGGACGATCAAATCCTCCTATAGATGCCATTGCGGGGTCAATGTGCAGAGGATTGCGATCACCAGAGAGCCGGTATAATGCAGCCTGAAAATGCCAATATAAATCTTTGTTAAATACACTGTACCATTATTCCTAAAAACTACCATAACACTTGGTCATTTTGATAGAGAATATATAATTTTTCTGCCTCTTAAAATTTATCTTCACTGCATATGTAAGCTACGCAATCATTAATGTAGCTTAAGCATGAAAATGTAAAAACCCATTTTGCAAAAAAAAAAAAAAAAAACTCTATGCACTTAAGTAAAACTATAGTTTTAAGCTGTAGCAGGAATTTGAGTTGTAACTTGTAACAAAAACAAACTAAGTAACAAAAACAAAGAAGTAGGCTGTTAAAAAAAGTGAGGGCAATTTTGCAAACAGTTGTTTAACATCAAAGTTCATAGGCTTTCACAGCCGGTGTCAATATGGCTTGTGGGCCATGGTCTACTGGGCTTCTTCTTCCCAGATGTTTCGACTGACACAGTTACAATTTCTAAAAGAGTACTTTGACCTCATCACTGTCACTGAAGATGTCTGCTGTAGTCGCAGACAAAATATCTGGGAAGAAGCAGCAGCAGCCCAGTAGACCGTGACCCACAAGCCCAGATTATACTTTTTCAGGAATTGTTTAACAAGCTGTGTAACTCCAAAAAATATTTCTGATTTTCAATCAGGCATTTATGAATATTAATAGAAGTGTTCTCCACAAAACAACTGCATAATCCAATTTTGTAATTCAGGAGATAGAAATTACTATATATATTTTCTTTTGTCTATTCCTTGGTTAGCCTTCCAAACTGCAATATTAATTGCTTATTTTCTGTTCCTATTAAAATACTTAATACAAAATAGAACTTGGCAGCTCCCAATTTATTAGCAGGTTAACTGTTAATTTTTAAAAAGGATTGCCAGGGTGGCTCAGTGGTTGCATTCATAACCCTTGCAATGAGGGATTGTGATTTGATTCCTGGCTATCCAAGCCTTCCCTCTGACTAGCTCATGTGAACATTATATGTGACTCAACACAGTTCAGAGTCCATGGTAAGAGCTGAAGGTTCTCTCATTCCATCACCATTACCATTATTACCCTATCATCAGGATATTGGATTTCATCCTCTGGGTGCTTCCGGTTAATAAATGCTTAAATTACTTAGTAGAATAGAGTAATCAACCATACAGGGAGCACTCTAACCAACCGTTTACAAAAGTGAGATCTAATCAGTGACTCTTGTATTATCCATTATGTTATATACAATACCTCATCTTTGGTAGCTATTGAATGCAAAACTTCTTTGGGTATAGCGTAAATACACCAAAAAAATATAACACTCTCATAGCTTATATTTAAATTAATCCAAAATTTGACGTTGCAGTTTTGAAACCTTTTTAGATATATTTTTATGTAACATTGAAAATTACACCATTTTGAGATTATGAAGCACTGGTGTGTGATGCCCACACACTCACACCTCAGAGGATGTTCTTGGCAAGTATGTATCATGAAAACAAACTTATTTTTTATTTATCAGTAGAGAGAGAATGTTAAGCAATTAAAAAGTTCAAAGCAGGCATGTAAGCAGGCATTAAAAATGCAAAATAGGTAGAAAAATCCTCAAAGTATAAGCTAAAATCTTTACAGCTGCATGCAAAAGGTGACAATAGGTGGGAGATATGAACACATTTTGGACGTTTCTTGAACATTTAAATCATGCAGTACTTAAAATAATGTATCTGATAAATGAAGATCACACATGATATAATGGTTACTAAAACACTATATGAACAATATTACACATTTCATTAGTACATTCTATACTTTCAATACATATTAGTTTTTGCCCGCCATTAACAGTGATTGACAGCACATAATTATAAGATACTTTTCCAAATTTCCCATTTTTAGATTGTCTGTTCTCATACAACACATTTTTGAGTACTAAAAACTACAAGATTGTAACACATTTCCATCACTAGTTACATTGTTTAAGATAAGGACATGTTTCGGAAGCACCATTGCTTCCATTATTAACTTTCTGACTCCTCGTCTTTCTTCTTCAATCTCTATGTGAGCCATGAACATAGTAATATGCCTGAATGGAAAGTTATATCCTTCTTTAAAGCTTCCTATGCAAAATTGTCCAGAGCAACTAAGTTAGCAGCTTTCAGAGCCTTCACGAATGTACCAGTAGTGGACTACATTCATAGTCTCTGGCTTTGTCAAACTGTGTTCTTACAGATTCTTTTACAGCCTTCAATTTTGATGTTTTGTTTCCCTTGAAGTGGCCTGGGTCTTGGGTTTTACACATCACATAATCTAAAATTATCTTACAGTTTGATTTTGAACAAATGCAACTATAATGGTTCACAAGTTTTCTGTAAGAATTGTGACCACAATTAAAATAATATGCATAAATACTGTCCAATGTTAGGCCATCAATGCACTGTAGCATATTGAGTCATGATATTTTTGGGGGTGAAGGTGCATATTGACTTAGTCGACTCATGTTTGATATCACTATGTGCACTGCATTACTGACTGTGTGCAGCTGCAACAGTGAGACTTAGTATGCGGACCTTGAGGTGACACTAGCCGTCACACACAACTTTAATGCCTAAGTCCCACGGTCAAAATTTGGTCCAAAACTTTTTATACAACGTGAACGTTGTGTACAATTTCTCCATTCCATTCCCACAGGAGTGTATATTGGTCCAAATATTTCTCGCATGCACATGAACAGCTGATGGAAAATGAAGGAGGTTGCTGATCCACAATTATTTACGTTCGCTGTCACAAGCTTAGTTTATGGATCCATTACAAGAGCATATTATAATAGAAAGACAAAATGAAGACTACATCATAACTGTAACTTGGAATGCAGGGTAAGGAATAGGTAAACTACATATGCTGCAAAATGAACTTGTTTCTGACCCTGTCATTTATTTTAACTTCCTTAGAATGGACAAAAATTTGTTTGGAAAGTTGCTGTCCTTAGTTGAAGCAAAAATCACTCGCTAAGATGCAAATATGAGGCAGTCCATACCAGCAATCACGTTTTTATATTTTTGTTGAGAAATGAAGGTTAGGTAGAAATGGGTCCGATAAAATACATTTGCAGGGTAGGTAGTGTTTAACGCCCCTTTAACTACTTATGGCACTGCAGGTGGTGACACTGATGATACACGAATGATGATGGAGCATCGGTGGAATGCGATGGTGGGGGAAACCGGAGTACCCGGAGAAAACCCGCCCCAGCGCCACTTTATCCACCACAAATTTCACATGTGGTCACTTGGGATCGAACCCCGGCCATCTAGGTGAGAGGCGAGTGGTCTAACCACTGGGCCACGGCGCGGCCTACATTTGCAGGGGTTATATATACCAGTTATTATTTCATAAATCTGTGCCGTACAAAAAATTGTGTATTTCAACCATAGCTCCGCTACTATAACTCTATTATTTAGGACAAAGTCTACAAGATACAGCAAAGTTTCACACAAACAAACCCGTGGACAGGAAGGAAGACCCAGCACTAGCTGCCATCTTATTACGTCATTACCACCAGGTTGCTCATTGGTTGATTTCATACGTTTGGACCAAAAATTAGAAACCGCTGTATCTTGCTGTAGCAAACTGGGATTGGACCAAAAAATAGGACAGAAATTGTATGCAATGAAATTATCTGATGTCCCACAATCCAATTTGTAGTTTGAAGAGTATTAGATCAAAATATTTGACCATGGGACATCAGTTTTACAAATGAATGACATTGATAACTATTCAAACAGTTATTTTTTAAATGCGTTTCCCATTGGATTTTGCCATTCAAACTGGGGTATTTCTTTGTTAGTGAGTGGAAGTATATATTGCTTAAAATTGTTATTGTTTATGAATATGAAATAATAAAAGTATTTCCTAATCTCATTCTTGAGAAATAAGGACTCAGATTAGCCTTACCTGATCCACAGAGGTACGCTGGGAAATGGATGAATCTGGAGAACGCTTAGGTGCCTCTACAGTTGGAATATTATGTGGAGAAGTACGCTTTCCTCCAGCTACACCTTTCAGTCCCACAGCAAAGGTCGCCATTTGGCAATGAGCTACTTTCTCTCCATTCTCATCATATGTGTCAACTTAGAAAACAGAAACAAATTGGTAGAAAGATTAATAAAGCCTGGGGTGGAAATTGCATATACATAATTATCAGATTACATTTACTTAGCTGTGAAACATGGATGAATTTAAAGTGCGATTGGTGGATACATAAGGCATTTTAAAGGACTTATCTATCCTATTGTATTCAAAACAGTGACACATATGCCTGTTCACATCCAATACAGAATGTTAATTCACTTACTCTTTGACTGCCCATTACACGAAAGGAAATGGCTCAGATTAATAATGCACTTAGATTTGTCATAAATCTTGACTCTACCACTACACCACATTATTAGAAAACAGCGTTGCTACTCAGAATTTAAAATATTTGTCAATAATATATTTAAATCATTATAATTACCCACATATTCCCCATGTATTTAAATACTTAATACTTACTGTTATACATTTCCAATGAATATGTTTCTATTTTTATTATTTGTCTATTTACATTAATGTTAATTCTTTTGTTGTGGCATTTACATTTAATATTAACTGTTGTTATATAATAATACACAATGTTTACAACTATAGTCCTAATACACATTGTAAAATAGAACTTTAACATTTTGGAAATTCAATAAATAAATAAATAAATATTTATTGTACTTATGTCACATGAGTATTATAATTAGCAATACATATTAATATTGTTGTACAACTTTTAAATGGTTTCTTAGGGATTAGAGTTCATGAATACACTTACCATCTATGAGAATAACTGATCCAGAGCCTTTTTCCAAAACATCAGTAATGCTACACTGCACCTCTAATGCTCCGTCAGAACTAATTGGTTGCAGCATCTCTAAATATTGTTCACCATGGAGTATCTGATAACAGAACAGAAAAAGGATTATGAATGCATTTCTAATTAGTCAAAACATCCACAATATTTTGCTTAAGAGGATTCATAATACATTCCCCTCCTTCAGAGATCACAAAAATTACAAAATATAAGCTGCTGATTCCTTAGTATTATATTTACAGACTGCATACAGGACTGCATGCACCTAATTTGGATTTGCTGTCATTTTATCTTAGTGTGTCTGGCCATTTAATGATAAACAGAGGTGTTGTTTTGGAATAGTTTCACTTTAAAATATGAACTAAAGCACTCCAAATAGTGTGATAACTCAGGCTTCTAGCCAGGTATGCAGGGTGGACAGGAATTGATTGCATTCCTTCTACTACATATTTCATAGTCATTACAAATGAAAAAGTATAATAGCATTTAAGTCTGTGATCAGCTGTTTTCAAAAAAAATAAAATAGTTGTTTTACCAACTTTCAAGGATGCAACACAAAACTTTTATACAAAATCCTCCACCTCAAGAGAATTATTTCTTATTTATTTTTTCGAAAATGACTATCAATTTTGAACAAAATACAATATACAAAATACATATTATGTTTATTTTGAATTTTCTCGGAATAGCCTCTAAAGTGTTCTTTAATCTAAATGAAGAATTATCTATTAATGAAGATAATTAATTGGTATAACCTGAGAGATGGACAAAATCTTTCCACACAAAAAATGTAATTCTCATTAAAGCACATAATTTACATCAAATTCTTCTGATGAGATAATCAAGATACTCTTTATTATTGGTTTGAATTTTCAAATATAGCCATTATACAGTTATCCATTCTTATAAAGATTTGATGTTGCTTAAGCCCATTGTACTCTCTTAAACCCTTTTACCACATAAAATCATTTATGCAAGTATTTTTCTTGATTAACATGATGTAGGCTATAGAAGAAATCCTTGTATTAACAAATTGTTGAAGGACTGATAGAGAAAGTAATGTGAATGTAACAAACTTTTTTAACAAGGGATCCATGTCACGAAAAAAATTGGAATTGCTATGATTCTTTTTACTTTTTCTACACATACTTTGCACAGTGTGTAGAGAAGGTATTGTAATGCACTCAAAAATCTGATACCGTGATTTCACCAAAAATACATGTTTTAGATCCCCTGAATCCAAAGAAAGCATTTTAGAAAAAGGTCTGTGCATGCATGCATGCATGTGTGTGTGTGTGTGGGAGGGGGGGGGGGAGCATAGCTCAAAAATGAAAAGTCTGTTAAATACCAAACTTGGTATTTACATTCAGTATCTTCCAAAGATGCAACACAAAAATTTTCAAGAAAATCCCCCCACTTCCAACTACCCTTTACATGGAAAAATGTGCGAAAATTTTAATTTTCTCAAAAATGGCTTAAATGATTTTGATTAAAATGTTGTATGTTAAAGATAGTTACATGACAAATAAAATGTATATGAAGATGCATTTATTCTGGATGAATTTTGCAGAATTTTGCATAACTGGTAAAATGTCAAAGGTAGATAAAAACTTACTACAAAAAATGTAGTAGATCTCATTAAAACACACAATTTATATTATTTATATTTTTTTCGTGGATTTGACGTTTTTGAAATATTTCTTGTTATTGGTTTCAATTTTAAAATACTTATACTTTTCTCATACAAGAACTTGTCAACTCCTGGCCAAGCAAATAATCAGATTTCAATCCCATAGCAAGACCACTTTAAAACATTTGACTGTTGGTTTAGCCTAGTGTATTCGCTTATTTCCCTTCTGCTTATATGGAAAAAATAATTAGACCGCTTCTGCTAAAGTTAATCTTGATTAGCATGAAGTAAATAGAAGAATAAGCTTATTAACAATAATTTGTTACAAAGATGTAGAGAAAGTCACGTGAATGGAACATATCAGATTTTTTGTGTTACTATCCCATATCAGTTACTTGCTCCGTTTTAAATACCACCCTTCTCTATTTAATTCAAATTCAAGCAGTGAGAATTGTTTTTGACTTACTCGGGTTGGATCAGCATCTGGAAACCTATCTGCTATGAGACTTGATTCCATCAAAGCTGATACTCCATGTAGAACCAAAAAGGTTGGCAAAGGCCCAAAGTTTTCATGACCTTCATAAAGGAACTGCAAATCTTCTGGATTATCCACACTGGCACCAACTGCAACAAATTGTAGAAGGTATTAAAAGGTAATTTAATATTAAATTAAAAGAATTTGAGTCAGTTTTTGTAAAACAAAACATTACTTAGTAATTACTTAGTGGGCCCATTTTAGGAACATTTGTTCCCATTTTCAACCCATAATTCTGACTTAATTTCGCTTCATTGGCATTCAATAATGAGGGGGTGGTGCAGCACTTGTGGAGGCATCAGGTGTTGGATCTATGAACTTCCATAGATTGCTATATGGTGATAAATCAAAATTCATATGGCTCTTTTTCTTCATTATGTAGATCTTCTCCTACACACCTAATTCAGTATGTTTATAAGCTGATTTTAACAGTTTTATATTAGCTATGATTTCATGTCCTGATGAGCAGAAATGATGAGCAGCTGCTGATTTTTGTGTTAGTTTGTATTTTAGGTTTCAAACTTCTTTTTTTCCTTCCTATGTATACTAGATTACAGTCTGAGCATTTAATTTCTTAAATTCCTGGTTTTTTGTTTGCTGGGATAGGATCCTTTAATTTTATGCATAGCAGTTTCTGAATGCTGTAATTTTTTGGAGCTAAGGTGATATTATAATTCTTGAAGATCTGAAATTTGTTGTGTGACCAAGGATGATAGGTGAATCTTCAGAACTGAGAAAGGTCATGGTGGTTTTGTAGGGTGGTTGTGTGTGTTATGAGGTTCATTTTTTGTATTTGTGTATTCATTGTCTATTGCATTTTTGTGGAAGCCGTTGTTGATAACTATTTGGAGTATCTGTTGGTATTCACTATTTGGGAATGTGTACTAATCTATATGTTAAAACTATTCAGAACTACATATCTGTGTGCTGTGGGATTGTAATTATCATACTTTATGTAAGTTGTCATTTGTGGGTCTTCTGTGTATTCCAAATGTAGGTTTTGCTTTTCTGTTCTGATTATTTGATGTCCAATGTGAACTAATAGATTTGTTTTGCATGTTGAGGAGTTTGAGTGCATTGTCTAAGAGTTTCTCCAGAACTGTGGCGATGATGTCATCTACATTCTTGTACCATATTTTGTATAGTTGTGGGAATACTTCAGTGATCTGCATCTCAAAATTGCTCATGAACAAGTCAGTTAGAAATGGTGACAAAGAATTCCCCTTGCGAGCTAGCTATCAGTTGGCAGCATTTATCCTAGAAGGTAAAGTAGTTCTGTCAGATAAAAGATTGGCTAGCCAAACATCATCTAATTCCTCTGTCGGTAAGTTCATTCTTTGCAGGTAGGTGTTTAGAAGTTTTTGGAGTTTGTCTATGGATACATTGGGAAGTAGGGAGGTGATGTCAAAAGATATTATTTTGTCTTTAGGGGAGATACTTAAATCTTTCAAATCGTTAATCAGATCCAGCAAATTTTATACACTTTTACTGTTGAACTTTGGGAAGGAGTTGAATTTCTATGTGAGCCATTTGGAGATTTTATAAAATTCTAAAACATCATTGTGTGTTTTCTTATTTTTGCTCCAGTAATAATATAATCAGAAATATTCTTTTTTTCTGTATTTACTTATTTTATTACACTGTTATAGTTTAGGCCATGTGCTAAACATTAATTCAAATTGTTCTTAATGCAAACAAACTCCAATGTTTATTAGTATTTGCAAGCAATACCTACCTCCTAATGCATACAGAATGAGATCTCTTGGAGAATACTTGAATTTAACTGCCAGTTTTTTCTGGAAACAAATTGCAATATGTTACAAGATAAGACAAAACAAAACCAAGAAAATAGAATTTAACATATACTTTTAGGGTAATAAGAACACATTAAAATGAAATTTGATTTAATTTATTGCTATAATTCTTTATTATTATTCTATTCAATGTTATGTACTACAGTTTAATTTATCTTGAAATCTAATGAAAATTAAGAATAAGAAAATATAACTAGTATATCTTTCAGTCTTCTGACACATCAGCCCTGGTCCTTAATACCTAGTTTCCAATTAGGCACTATATAGTGTGTTTCATGCCTAAAAGAAAGCACAGAGGTAAATGAAGATTTCCATTTTTCATAACATAAATATTTTTATGTTTGCTCATCCCTTTTCTATTCAAGCCCTGAGCAACTGTAGTGAAAAGTGGAATTTAATAACTCAAAACAGAATATGAACAATGCTGTAATAAACTTTCAAAATTTGTATCTTGAAAACTCATTATTTAATATAGAGGAAACCATTAGTTGTATTGGATCTAATTTTATTTCTTTAATCTGGGTTTACTATCTTCCATATTATTTCCACTGTACACTTTACAAACGTTTTCTGTTTGTTAAATAAGGTAAGCTAGAAAGAATCTTTCATTATGGACTTTTAAGAAGGAGTTCAATCGAGGAAAATGTTAATGGAATTGTGAACCATGACTTGAAGCTTTCCTGGCAGCGGTATGAAAATAACTTTTCTCGGGCTATCAGCCAGGTGAATTCTGGAATAATTTCCAAGCTTTCGGACTACTATATATAAGGCGAACCCAGAGACTCTACATCATTCCCTGAAGATGAGAACGACGTTAGCTCTTGCAAGCTTGGAAATTATTCCAGAATTCACCTGGCTGATAGCCCGAGAAAAGTTATTTTCGTTAATGGAATTGTTGAAATCTTTGAAATGAGTCACCCTGTATTGTAAAACTATCATTATTTATTATTGCTGTTTCCTTAATGGTGAGCACAACCTGTGTTGTGAAACTTTGTTCCTTACATGTGAACTGGTAGAATGAAGAGTATAGTATAGTATTTTATTTATAATTCCAACAAATTACAAACCATATATTTAAAAGAAAGTTAGCACCACTGTACAAAGGCCCCTTGACGTCACAATGTACAAAGAGTAGCAATAAGTATATGCTTGTATGCTTTTGCAGCCAGTGTTGTTAGTAAAATATAACATATCTTGGCTTGTAGGTCATGGTCAAACAATAACATTAAAATTATTAAAATTTGATATTTAGTCCTCAGCTGAGGAGGACATCCTCAGAAAGGAAATTGGGCAGGAATGGCTAAATTTATAAATTTACATATAGATTAATGTAATAATGAACAACTATAAGCAAGAATAGAACTCGTTTTGTTTGGTGAGGGGTGAATTGGTTTGTGAGGATGTCTTCCACAGCTGAGAACGAAATGTCAAATTTTAATAATTTTATTATTCCACCATGGCCTAAAAACCCGGGACTTATCTGGCAATAAGTATGTATATGAATCTAAAGGCCAGCTCCCACTTATGGAATCGAATCAACCAAACCTCCTCCTGCTGCTCTCATTTAGCAGAATTGAATCAAATTGAAATGAATAAACATTCGGAACTGAAGTATATGTACTTGTGAAGCCAGAAAATGGATCCCATAATACAATTATCACATTAATGTGAAGTGGGAGAGAAATAGGAAACATATAACAGAAAAAAAAATGGAAATTTTGGATTGATGATATCTGTCAAACAAGGATCACACATAGTTCCATTTAATTTACTAATTTCACTCCAAAGATTACCACATGCATTAGTATTGGCTTTCCTTTGTTCATTTTGTAGAACTGCAAAATTAATGCAATAAATAGTCCAACCTAACCTCATATAAACAAATAACTTTGATGTTTTAACAACATTGTACACTCTTTGAGCAAATCAAAAAATCCCATCTTGCTGCAGAACAAATATTCTTACCAGCAAATTCTTTTTGGTTCAATTCAACACATCCTTCTAAATGGAAATTCTGTTCAATTCAATTCTGCCAAATGGGAGCAGAGCCTTAGAGAGACAGTGATAGAAAAAAGCTATAGTTCTGAATGTTCTAAGGTTCTAAAAGTTTGCTAAACAGAATAAATTGAAGATTCTATTAGAACATAAGCATTACACAACAACGATAATAATGCAGTCAAAATACTATAAATATAAAACACAACAGCAGTGTATGCAATAATGTTACACTCTTCCTCGTTTAAAAATATTCCACCTAATTTTTTTGAGGAATATGTACAAAGGTGGTTCAATAAGTATATATGTTTCAAAATAGATGGTATTGCTAAGTTGGCATTACCATTATGTACTGCCATTTGTTACAACAAAACAAATTTGGTACTGATTCATAGGCTAGTTTGGATTTGGCAAAAAGTGATAAAAGCGAAATTAGATACTGTTTATGGATACTTTTCATCATCTAAGACAATAGATATTGGTTCAATGACTTTATGATTGAGCATCAATTTTTGATGAGGAGCGCCCAAGATGCCTGCCTGGCAGACAAAGTTCATGATATGATTCTTGCCGATTATCGAATACAAGTTTGCTAAGTTGCAGAGGCCATAGGTGTGTCAATGAAAATGGCAATTCATATTTTACATGATATATTGAAGATATAAAATCTGCTAGATCATTGCGTGCTACAATTACTCAAATTGAAAACAAGTGAGTGTGGCTTTCGACTATGGAGCTATTTAAGGGAAATCAGAGGACTTTTTGCATTCTCACCATCAATGAGACCTAGATTCATCATTACACTCTGGAGACCAAGCAACAACCAAAACAATGGGTTGCTTGCTGTGAACCTACTCCAAAGAAGGAAGAGACAGTCACATCAGCCAGAAAAGTGATGATTTTTTTGGTATGTGGAAGGTATTCTGCTTAGAAAAAAATAAACATTTACTGTATAATTCTGCAACAAGTTATTTGCCCAATTCGACAAGTTGAAGGAGACAGGGCCAGCACATTCGCTGGCATTGTTACTGTCAAGCTGCATTAATCATATTATGAATTGCTGCCGCAACCGCCATTTTCACCCTATTGACTTTTTATGATTTCTTCTTATTCCCAAAAATAAAGAAATGGCTTGCAGCAAATAATTTACATCTAATGAGGTCATCATATGACAAGAGGCATATTTTCCAGAGCTTGACAATTCCTATTTTTTGGAGGGGTTAAAAAATGGCAGGAACTTTGGGAGAAGTGTATATCCCTAAAAGGAATGTATGTTAAGTAAAAAATAATTTGAGACTGCCTCCGAAGTTGAGTGGTCAGCAAGCTGACTTCTCAACTGAAGGTACTGGGTTCAATTTCCAGAATTATTCCTTATTCCCTGCAGAGGAAACTAAATGGTGTTTTTTATTTATTGACGCTCTTTAACTGTTCTCAGCATCCTATTCTATACTGGCCGGAAAGACAGCTTAATTTTGTTTGGAGGCGCCTCTATCAGGCTTGAGGTTCTTTTACGTGCTGTAAATTTACGACATAGGACCCACGCTTTTACTTCCCTTCCAAAGGAAGCCATGCTAAGGATCTTTATGCACGAAAAAATCCATCGTCCTCCGCCAGGTTTGAACCCGCGACCTTGGGTATATGAAATTAGCATGGTAACCATTACACCACGGAGGGCGTCACAGAATAGAGGATGCATGTGGTGTGTGTGCGCGCGCGTGCACATTTGTGTGTGTATATAATGATATAAGATTAATAGACTAATGACAATAACCTAAAGTCAACACATGCGTTATTTCACAAGTCAAAGCCCCTGATATGACCATGGAAGTTAAAGGGGCTCTAAAAATGAATTAATAATAGAATTGAAAAGAATGAAACTTATATTAATCAATTTAAAGCTATTATTTGCATGAAATGGATATGGAAAAATGAACTTGATACTTGTCCTAAAGATTAAGGAAAAGCTCCTGGAGTGGAAAAAAGAACCTTAGCTCTAAAGCATGATAGGCAAGAATTGTAAAATTCAGTTTCAGATGGATGAAACTGAAATGCAAAGAGAGAATTCCATTTCAAAGTTTCTAAAAAAAAGCTAAATGAAGAGTATAAAATAGGCAAACTTAATTAGGTTCTCCATTTCAGCTTAAGAGGAAGTGGACAGCAATATTAGTGCAGTTATTCAGAAAAAAAGAAAGAATTGCAGGAATTATGGGGAATAAATGCACATCTTTCAGTGCACTGCTTTTTGGAGCAGATATCCCAAACTTCAGCTACCAATAATTGATAGTGATAAAGTAATTTTAATCATGTAAACTGTTTTCTTCAAATGATATGTGAAACATGAAAAAAATTGCCCACTCAAACTGAAGTTTTATTGCAGCTGCAAAGCTGGAGTCATGTACTGCCTTTTCCTGTTAACTATCCATTTGGACAAGCTCCTTTCATTGCTAGCTCGTTAAAGCTTCCCATATGCAGATATCTTACGATACTAACCTATCAGGTGTCTCAAAAGTGTCTCCGCAGTGAATTCAGACGGTTGTAACTGTGATTACATTGGTAACAGAACTATGGAGGGGGAGCATTACTTTGAGCAGGTTTTCTTCCCTTATCCTATTTGAATAATATTGTGAGAACTGTGTGATTATGCTTGTGAAACAAAGTCAAATGTTAACCTCTGAACAAAGAATGTTTTCATTTGACATATTCTTTGATGGTGATGGTATCAGAAAATGTAAAACTTAAATTGCTTGAACATTTGGCATATTCGATGTCATAATTACAATAGTGACAGATTTAATCACTAAATTCCATGTACACTATTCTCTGAAAAGTGGTAGGCCTAAACCTTTAGCAGAGGCAAACTGGGTGAAATTTCAGATGCAACGTTAAAAAGCCCCACTAAATGAATGTAGAAATCAGCACAGAAAACAACTGCTTCTGTGCAGACAGCACATAAAGTTGTTAGTAATGAAATGAAATTGCATCCCTATAAATGTAAAGTATCCCAAAAACAAAAGGAACTAAAGGAAGAAATCACAAATTATGTATAGACAATTATGCAGAAAACCTTACACAGTGTCCAAAACAAGAACAAATGAGTCAAACTCTGCCTCAGGGATGAGGAAAGCATTTTTATTATTCGTTATAAATTTTGTAATAACTTATTTTTATTTATAATTTTAATATTGTTAATTATAGGATTGTGATTAGGAAGAATCACACATGTTCTGTGGAAGTGGGAAATAATTATTCTCAATTTTAGTTCAGCTCATCTTCATTCCCAACAATAATTAGCAAGATCCATTGAACGTGCTAGCACATTCACCTCTCTACGGAGACACATTTGTGACACCTAGTATTAATAATGTTAGTTATTTCTCATATTATTCCTTGTTCAGTTTATTTACCGAGTCAGGAGCTCCAGATTTCAGTTCCTCCAAAACTGATATAAGGGTGGAAGTGGCTTCTTCTATACTATCGAGGTGCACAGCTTTTGACATATCAGTTACTTTATCCCAAGCATCACGCACAGCTTCAGGTTGTACTGGTTTATCAATATTTGCTCTAAGAAGTCCTCCAGGAGAGCGCACCAAGTGACCTACAGATGAGACAACTCTTTACATGTGATCACTGTTTAACTGTATTTCAAGAAACATATGCTTAAATAATTGAAGGCCTGTATATGGGTCACAAAGTCTTAGCCTCAGTCCACCCTCTTTCTCATTCTCTCCTTACTCTGCTTCTCCCTTTCACTTCTCTTTTTTCTGTCATGTATAGAATGGTTTATAAAGAATTACTAGGACTACCAAGATCAAGAGTGGTAGCCTTAGTGGAGTTGGGAAGAGCATAGACAAATGGAATTATACTAAAAAAATTCTAAAATACTGATTTAGATGTTTGACAAAGGCGGATGGAAGAATACTTTTTTATTTTGGAAGTTGATGACAGTGTTGTTGAGATCAAATTAAAAGTAAACATTGAGTCGATTAATGACGCTAAACAACACTCACATTTAAATTTCCCGGAACATGTTTCAGAGGATAGTTTCCTCCATTGTCAACCGGATGACTTATCGCTGGTGATGATGCTGATTGATCCATTGCTTGCTCTGGTGGTGGTTTTATGAATTTGTACAATGAGTCACAAAAATAGGATTATCAACTTCGATATCCCCCAGGGCGACTCATTGTACAAATTCATAGAACCACCACCAGAGCAAGCAATGGATCGACCAGCGTCACTACTAGCGATTAGTCGAGTCTGGTTGACAATGGAAGAAACTAACCTCCAAAACATGTTCCGGGAAATTTAAATGTGAGGGTTGTATAGTGTCATTAATTGACCTAATGTTTACTTTTAATTGGATGGAAAAATGTTAAAGGTATGCATTAACCGACAAAGAAGTATGACAAACAAAAACAGTTGGTGGGCACAAGTGGAGAGCATTTTGAGAAAAATGGGAATGGGAGACTAGATGTTAGGAAAGGGAAATATTATAGTAAGAAATAGAATGGAAGATGTAGAACGGCAAGAGATACAGGGAAGTTTAGAAGAGAAAAAATCATTAAGTTTTTATAAAAAATATAAAAAAACTGGGAAACAGAAAGGTATGTAGATTAATGTAATAGGCAAGAAAAGGAAGGATTATCATGCATGAGAACAGGGTCAATATGCACAACTCTTTATTTCATCCATTGATTACAAATAAAATTGCTTAAAAATAAATGTCCCAGTGTCTTCCTCCAGTGTCATACTTTCAGAAATACTCGCATGTACAAACCACCACAGGTGTCACAATGAAGCTTCGATGTAAAGTACTCGCCAACACCACAGTATCCACCCATGCAAAAGTAACAATGCATGGCAACAATCATGCAACAGCTGCGATTACAGTCGCAAGGCACAGTCACAAAACTTAAAAAAGGGTCGAGAGGCTATGGAAAATGATATTGTATATGAGAAGGGAACGTATAACATTACATAAAAGAATACAAAGAACTGCAGACATGGATTAGTATCTATGATACTGACAGGAAAAGAGGAAAAGAAAATTAAAGCGTTATGAATTTTTATGAAATGTAAAAGAGAAACGGATTATAACAGTAAGAGACACAAGAAAGGGATGAACTAGGGGCTAAAAGCTAATCAGAGCTGCAGAACGAGAAGCCAAGCAAAGAAAATAGCACAAAATAGTTTAGACAGTCAGAAAATTTGTACAGGAGTTAAGTCAGTTACAAAAATCTTGTATAAATTTTGTGTAATGATCGTAAATAAGATATACAAATAAATCCATTCATTCATTCTCCTTACCCTCTCTCCATTTCTAACCTCTCTTCCTCCTAACTCTGCACCATTTTGTGGGGACATTAAAAACATGTAAACTGATAAAATATCTCTCTCTTTTGCTTACTCTCCTTCTCACTCTCTCTTCATGGGGCCACTTTTATCAAGATGTCTTTCATTTCTTATGTTTTATAGTGATAATAATTTAGATGTATTTTTGAAACAAACACTGGTTTCACCACCAGGGTTGGAATCAAAAACAAATGGTCAGAAACTACTGTTTGTCCACCAAATTAAGGCCTCTGGAAAATGAAGGGGACAGACGAGATCTTATCCAAGAGTTTATAAACATCTCTCTTATTAATAAAAATACAGGAATAAACACAGTGAAGTTTTCTCTCATTTATTGACTTGAATTAAGTGTACATAACACCCTAAAATTACATTTTAAAAATAGTAAATCATGATTTTCTGACAAGTTTGTGCCTCCTCAGTTTTTTTGGTCTACTGATTCAAAGGATAGATCTACAACTAGGGAATATATCTTTATACACAGATTTCATTATGCATTAATGAATTCTAATAGAAAAAAGACAACCAGCTGATTTTTAAGTTTGTCTATGTTACAACCAGAGAGTAATGCAGTAGAAAAGAGTAAGGAGATACTGTCCATTCAGATGAGTCAGGAACTGAAGGCAAAATCATGATTTGCAAATGGCATTTCACATTGTTAAGTAGGCTTAGCTCAAATCAGAAATCTCTCTTATTGGTATGCTGGTGTTGCATATGTTGCTAACTTAGCACAAATGTTCTTTACACTATAATTACTCAAATCAAAGGACATATCTTCCCTAGTTTTGCTTTAAACTTTTTGCAAGTAACTAGTGTAAGAACCAAGCATTGAGCAATATTAATATTATCTGCAGTAGCATAATGTATTTCAGTATTTCTTCTTAAGTATCATGAAACAATGCACAATCATTTGCCTCTCACCATTTCTTAAGATTAGCCTCGGTTATAAGTTTCATTTCAACAGATTAACAAAACTGCTCTGTGATGATACACTGACTGCTTTTAAATTGGTTACAAATGTTCGGTATGCAAGGTAAGTTGTCTTAAATTCCAGAAGTGACTCTGCATGATCAACAATAGCATCTAAATCAGCATTCTCGACACCAACTTTGTTCTGAAAATGGCTTATAATGTGTACCTGTGCTGTCTTCTGTTTGATCTATACCATTATGCTTGTACATTCATTTTAGAATTCACTAGCCTAGGACACATCTAAGGTGTATGTGCAGGATACAGAGAAATAAATGCAAATAGTTGAATATGTTTCCTTCTCCCGAAGGAGGAACAATAATTACTAAACTATTCGGAGTGATATACTTAGAGGCAGTTATTGTACAATAGCAAATAAAAAAAAACACTCATGAACTT
The DNA here is from genome assembly GCA_030762935.1 of Hymenopus coronatus. Lineage (NCBI taxonomy): Eukaryota > Metazoa > Arthropoda > Insecta > Mantodea > Hymenopodidae > Hymenopus > Hymenopus coronatus. Next base: position 49,332,443 of record CM060884.1, on the reverse strand, counting down.
CACTCCATCAATCAGCAGCCCTACACTGTTCTGTGTCACTATTTCTCTCTCTTTTTCTTCCCTCCCATATGTTGACATTAGGAATATTCTTGGGCGAGACAGATATATCAACCTTGAAGCTGTACAATGCACATAAAAGATTGAATACTAACAAATGATTAAGGTTTACTTCACAATACTTACATTTACCAGCCCAGCCTGCTGCTGATTCAATAACGCCTCCAGTTTCTTTACAAGATTCATGGCACAGCCACACTACTACAGGAGCAATCAGTTCTGGTCTTAGCTCAGCAAATAATTCTGTGCACAATACATCAAGAGTTCAGAATTAATATTAGTTTAAGAACAAAGAAACTCTTTATCACAACACCAAGAATGTTGCAGTTAATCTGAAATTTTAGCTCTCCTTTTAGGATTGATAGTTAAAGCAGTCATGGGCTGCATTAAGTGCTAACAGTACCTTGCTATAAGCAAGTGAATGGAATTTTATAATTATACTAGTTATTGTTTCATATGATTTATTTACTTTGTTGTATACATTCATTTACATTTTAGTTTAGCAACTACGTCTTAGGTTGGATTTGCCTTAGGTATTTAAAATATTAAATATTAATAATATTTCATAAATACTGCTTAATCGGAAAGATTTTGAAGAAAGAAAGACACCTACCAGGAGGGAGAATATCCTCAGTTAAACGAGATGCTGCAGTTGGTACTATCACATTACAATTAATATTGTTCTTTCTGCCCTCGATAGCCATAGTGTTACAAAGGCCAACCAATGCCATTTTGGCAGCACTGAAACATGTCAATAATAAATAGTAAATGACAGTGAAGCAGAGCACATATAGCAGTATGTTACAATTTGATCAACCACATGACATAAGCATAACAGAAGTAAACACAATTTGTAGGAAGTGATACTATTACATATGGTACACTGATTAAAAACCAGAAGCAGAGAAACTGCCCATAAGAAAATGTGTTGTTGGTTCTTTGTGCCACAAATACCAACTCTTGAATAATGTTATAATGGCACAATAAACCAAACATGGTAATCCAAACAGAAATGAGAAACCATGCAGGCACAAGATTTTGGTTTACAATAGTCCAGTAATGAGGATGAGAATCATCATATCAAAGTTGGCATTGAGCATTTGAATTTCACTTATTTTTACTGGCCAGTGATATTTCTTCACCTATGTCCAATTTAACTGGCAAAAGCAGGTTAGCCAATATCAAAATTTGAAAGAATGTGACTACAGAGAGGTCTAGCAACTGCCCACCTACAATGATCTCTACAGCAAAGGGCCTAATATGCACAATATGGATCCAGTATGTCATGCTCCGGAACAAGACAGTTAAAACTTAGCTAAGTCATCATCAGAAATAGTACTGAAGGTTATGGGGGCAATTATGAATGACCTTTAAAAAATGATTTCCAACATGTCTTTACAGGCTGGCAGAAATGCAGGGACACATGCATTAATACCAAAGAAGACTATTTTGAGAAGAATCATCAAAATTATGAGGATGAGTAAAGTATATAGTCATAAAATTATGATCATTCTTTTATTGAACAGGCTCATATCTCATATATCCATTGCTGAGGATTTGTCATTTGCTAAAAACAGTTCTAAATCAAGATCTGCCAATTTACAAATCTATTAATGTTACATATTAATTGTCCCAGAAAAGTTTAGTGTGGAATGAGAGGACTTTTAAAATCGCCTATGTAGAAACTACATGTTCTTCCCTTGCCTTGCTAATCCATCTCTTATTGACTTCAATTTCCCGTTTGACTCACCAGCAACTTCTCTGACATTGCAGAGCATTCATTGGCTAAAAAAGCTCTAAATGAATAGCTTACCTGTAATTTGCCTGACCAAAGTTTCCATATAAGCCAGAATTTGATGCTGTTACTATCACACGTCCATAATTCTGCTTTCGAAAGTGTGGCCATGCTGCTTGTGTAGTTTTAAATGCTCCCTTCAGATGCACATTATGAATTAGATCTGTAAAATGTAATCTTCTTAAAACAGATTCAGTATCCACATATATACAAGAGCATCTGTATCAATGTCCACTTTGTTTACATTTTGTTGATCTCCATACTTACCCCAATCTGTATCACTTATTCTTGCAAATGATTTATCCCGTAAAATGCCTGCATTGTTTACTACAACATCTACACGCCCAAAGGCCTCCAAAGCAGTTCGTATAATCTTCTCACCTTCCACCACAGAATCATAATTTGCTACTGCCTTGCCCCCTGGAAAGATTACAAGAATAAATGATGATAAAGCTATATAATCCAGATTAAACAAAAAACATACACAGATAAATCTACGGAATTGCAAATAAGAACTCTAATTAGTAGTATATTTTCTATGGTAGGTAAATTGGACATTTTAATAATCCTTTAACTCCTATTAGCACGTTTAACTGCTGGTACCTTGACACTTTGTAATGAATTAAACAAAACTCTTAGTGCAGTTATTGCTTATTTTAAAGTAATTTTTTAAAAAGAGAAAAAAAGTGAAAGTTACAAACTATTTTAAATGAAGATTTTATGAAACATAACTACTTTTTCAAATAATTCATAATGCTCTGATATACAGTCAACTGATTCTGTCATCACATTTGTTTTACCTACCGTAGATGGTAATACAGGTACAAACAGTCACCTAGGGGCAGTAACCATAACACCAGAATTTAGAGACCAGCCATTGGAAGCTGAAGATATATCCAAAAGGAAATGATGGATGAAACAATTTAGAGAAGCAGGCAGCTTAGTGAAAGGAAAACACACATGATGTCCATCCACCAAAAATGAAGTGATTGAAAACATTTGTGTAGCTTATCAACAAAGCCTGCAAAAGTCTACAAGTCATGCCAACAGGGAACTTAAAACTATTGCATATAACATTGTGGCACATGCTACACAAGGGTTTCAATATCAAGCCTGATCTACCAAAACAGGTGCAGTTCTGCAAGGAATTGCAAAAACCGCAGGCAGAGGACAGATTGATGTTACTGTTGAAACAATATTTCACAAGTGCAATAAAGTCAATAGACAAAGTCTTTGTGATTTTGGGGTACGGAAGCCTGCTCATCAGATTGAAACACAAACAGGATTCTCTGAAAGTAAAAGTTTTCTGCACCTTAACCTTTGGACCTTTCTTCTTTATAGAAATAGGTTACTGGGAACATTTACTTTAACATACTCTCTGAATGGTTGTTATTCCAGCTGACAGAAGTACCAGATTTCAGCAAGATGGTGCCCCACCTCAATTGGTATGGATGAGTAGAGATCACCTCAATGAGCACCTTCCACAACATTGGACTGACATTCCATTGATGTTCTGGCCTACCAGGTCACTCAACCGAATCCCCTGCGATTTCTTCTTGTGGGGTTATGTGAAGGACAAGTGTTCATTCCTCCATTTCCACAAGACTTACAACAGTTAAAGCAGCGTGCAGTCAAAACAATTGATCAGGATATGCAGGCAAAGGTATGGCAACAACTACATTATTGTGTTGATGTCTGTTGTGTCATAAGGGGTGCACAAATTCAACTTATGTGAATTCTAAACACAACTTGGTGAGCTATTTTTTCATGCTGTATCAATTTTGTGAATAAATTCATCACAACAGACACAGTAGTCTTTCTTTTTGTCCCATTCATTTAGAAACACCCTGTACTTCAGAGATCTCTTACATTTACTGCAAAAAAAAAATTATTTACATAAACAGAGCTCAATTATAAATTAAAACAGACTTGAACTGTAGAGAAATTATACTACATACGTTTAGAAAACATGGCCACTTTCATGCAATATATGAAATGAAGTTTTATTTAAGGATGCTCTTTAACTGCTGTGGTTCTCAGCGTCCCATTCTAAACTGGGCGTGAAAGATTGCTTAATTTTGCTCAGAGGGCTCTCTATCAGTCTTCAGGTACTTTTACATGCCGTAAACCTAAGGAACAGGACCAATGGCTTTACTCCCTTGTGAAGGAAGCCATACTAAGGATTTTTATGCCCAAAAAATCCATTGTCCTCCGCCAGGTTTGAACCCATAACCTTGGGTATATGAAGTTAGCATGGTAACCATTACACCACAGAGGGCGACATGCAATATATAAAACAACTCTAAGGGGAACATTAAAAAGTGGTGAAAAACATTATATTGTACGTTTTTACAAGTTGTATGAGCATTATTCTACCAATTGAGGATACAGTCAATTTATCAGCAAAATTAACCAATGTTTCAATGCCAAGCTTTGCTTCAAGCAGTGAAATGGTGAAAACAGGTCCATAGTGTAAGGTGAATATACAGCACTGAAGTACACTAGCATTAGCTTTAGTGCTGCATTGTGTTTATGCAAATAAATACTAGCAGATTATTGGCAACTTGGAAGAAGACAGTGATGCCGACAAACTCAACTATAATGCTAGCTTTGAGGATGAAGATGATGGTGCAATGAACCAGATTGAGGAGATGTAGAAACATGTGGTGAGTACAGTAATGTTGGCTATGTTCATTATTGCCAACTCATTGTGTGATAAGCTGGATCGCAACCAAAAATAAACATTCTTTTAGGCAAAATATTCAATCTCATGCTCTACATATTGCTAATGATATATTATGTGTATAACAAAGTGATTTTGCTACTAACCTTTCTTCTTTATTTCTTGTACAACACTATCTGCAGCTTTGCTGCTTTTTCCATCACCATGACGGCCTCCACCAAGATCATTTACCACCACTGCTGCTCCCCGTTCAGCAAACAACAGTGCATAAGCTCGGCCAAGACCTGAAATCATTTAGTTTTAAATAACTTCAGGCTAATTTAATATTTGCTAGTATAAAATATCTCTACCTTGCAGTAAATACAGAGCACAGAAAAACAATACAGGCATAAAATATTCTAACTCATTATCTGTATAATGCTCTGCAAGACGTCCCATTCCAAAATATTTTTTGTTATTGGTTTGAATTTTTCAATACTTTATACATTATTTTATATTAATGTCAGCACATTTTAAAAGAAATATGGATTATCATGCCTATAATACTCAAACAACTGAGGCAATAAACCTATCATCGACTTAAAACCTCAATAGGTATCCCATAAAGGAATAATTTTACATAATAAGATACCCAGATTTGAGTCCAGTGCATAAATTATTATTAATACACAAATTTTATAACATTAATGATTTTCTTAACTCTGTTATTTAGCACCTATTGTATTAGGACAACCATATTGCATTACACTTGTATATTTCTTGTACTATTTTGTTTGTAAGTGATGACAAAGCCATATATACAAATTGTACATCTGCGATGAATAAAAATTGAATTGAAATTTGTTTATAGTGATTATACAGAGTGAAATTTCAAAACTACCATAGTACAACCCACATGTTTTAAATTTTGACTACAGTTAAGCCTCCTATATCTCTTTTGTAGATGAAACTAAATCTGTAATGAAGCCATTTCTGCTAACATTTACTTTGAATAACCTTTATAAGAATAATCTGTAGAAGAGAGGTTAGAGAAACTTATTTGATTGTTATAAATCAGAATTTTGTTTAATAATTTGTGTATCTCTTTTTGATAATATCAGGAGCTTTGACTTACAACTGATGATGTTAACTACTTGTTTTAGTTTTTATCATGATGCATACTCTCATACTCTCGGCTCCCTAATCTTCATTCAGTAGGTTTTGCACAATTTTGAAAGCAGAATGGCAACATTTGGAGGTTTCAATGGTTAGATCTCATTCTGTCTGTATATGCCAGAGGTCATGCACATGCACAATGCTTTGTTTAGTAATTCAATTGGTTCACTAGTTTCTTTGGTTGAGAATGCAGTGGAATGAAGACAGGCAAAATCTTGTTTCTTTCCCCCCGCCCTTGCTTCCCCATAAAACTATTGCCCAAAAAGTGCATGCATCCTGACTCTTGTGTGAGGAATGATTCTAGTCAAAGAAAAATTCCTCTACCCCAACCAGTAATGGAACCTAGAATTCATCTGAATTTATCATGTAACATTTTTTTTTTTGAGGTAGAAAACTGTTATAGGAACTGAACATGTGCGGAGAGAAATCAGTTAACACCAAATGCAGAAAGGCCTTGATAAGCTAAGCTTCCAATATTTTTTTTTTTTTTTGCAAAATAGAGAAAGAAAATCTCTTATGCTGAACTGAATTAAAAATGCAAAGCATAGATTTCTTTCTATCTCAGAAGTAATATTTGGATTTATTTAAAATACTGTAGTTAGTTCCTCAAAACTATCATAACTTTTATTATATAAAAACCTGCCACATTCAAGGCAGGTTAATGTTCTTATGTTCTTCTTGAGGAGGATAAAAGGGTTCTGATGATGAGAATGTGCAATGGATTATATAAAGAGAGAGAGATAACATTTGACAATACAGAGATACTTTTGAATATGTGACATCAGAAATTTTTCTAAGTACAAAAGATTCACCATGCACATGTAGAAGTATACTGAAACAAAGGATTTTGACTAGCTCTATTGAATCTAACACTGCAGCTAACATGAACAACATTTGTAACAACCATAGCCAATTTGCAAATATATATGTACAAGAATAAAACTGTATGCCATACATAATATTTACGAGGTGCATCCAGAGAGTAAGTCCTGATGATCGATAAAGAAAACAAAAACATTACTACGTAAAAAATATTTATTGGAATAATTACATACATTCACTAGCTACTTTTCAACTTAGTCATCATCACTGTTGAGAAAAAGAAAATGTAAATGGAGTTTTATTTATGGACACTCTTTAACTGCTGTGGTTCTCAGCATCCCATTCTATACTGGGCATGAAAGATCGCTTAATTTTGCTCAGAGGCCTCTTTTATCAGGTTTGAGGTTCATACCGTAAATCTACGACATGGGACCAACGGCTTCCAAAGGAAACCATGCTAAGGACTTTTATGCCCGAAAAAATCCATTGTCCTCCGCCAGGTTGGAACCTGCAACCTTGGGTATATAAAGTCAGCATGGAAGCCATTACACCACGGAGGCTGACACTATTGTTTAGGCATTTATTGTAACAGTACACTATCAACTGTAAGCCCAAGTCATAGGAGTCTGCTGCCAATGTCACTTCATTCTACATCTCAGAGTCATTGTGGATATGTTTTCTGCCAGAAAACACTCCATGAGATGGAAGAGATGAAAATCACTTGGGACAAGGTCTGGGATATAAGGTGGATACCTGAAGATCTCCCATTCAAACTTATTCAATGTATTTTGTGTGGTATTGTCTGTAATGGGGTCTTGCATTGTCATGCAATAGCATAATGCCTCTTGTCAACATACCATGTCTCTTGTTCTGGATTGCCCTACTCAGTTTATGCAATGTCTGACAATACTAATCAGCATTTCTGGTCTCCCCTCGCAGTATAAACTCACACAAGAGGACACCATATCACTCCAAGAAAACAGTGCACATGATATTTTTAACAGAGATTGTCTGCTTGAATTTGGTCTTCACCACTGTGCCGCCAATGCATTGCTGGTTGTTTTGTTTCTGATGTGACACCCATGTTTCATCCCCATTGTTGAGAAACTCATCACCTTTCTCTGCATACCAATGTACGAATGTCAAGCTGTGGCCAGATGTTTGGTTTTGTGTTCATCTGTCAATTGCCTAGGCACCCATTTTGCACACACTTTGTGCAAACCAAGCCACCAGGAGACAATTCCATGCAAAAGCAAGCAAGACATCTGGGGGAATTGACAAGAAAGCTCAGAAATTGTGAAGTGCTGATTCTGCACAATTGTTTGCCACAACTTTCCAATTCTTCTGGCTATGCCAGGGACAGTTGGCACCATGGTCTTCATCGTGAACATTGGTTCGTCCTTCAGTAAATTGCCTGCATCATTGTCTTACCATACTGTCGCACCACATGTTTCTGTGGTTCCATCACTTCATTGCTTCCTCCTATGCTCAGGTGCTGGCTACAACAGATCTATGTACGTTACAGTGCACAAGGTGTTCTTATTCATTTTCTATCCTTTACTCTTTTTAATCAGAGTCTAGTGTAATTTGGGGAAAGACAGTGCATTAAGTTTGCTAGTCAGTATAATTTAGGGACAAAAATGTCTGCTGGCTGCATAGTTCATGATGCAAAAATTATAATTTGGCTCCACTGCATTCAATATAGCTATATGCACAATAGGTAAATAAGTAAGGAATTATAAACCTCAGAGTATATTTAAAAACTGTTCCCCAGCATCAAAGTATGCTAAAAAGTAATTCTAAATGCATATTAGACCGCAAAATGTCAATCTGTACTTGTAAAAATATGCCACTTATATGGATTTAAAATCTCATGTCATATATTGGAAAGCTGAACTGAAGGGGAATACAATCCATAAAATGGCATTTTTCAAATATTTCTTAAAAGACAACCACCAATGATGTGTATAAATAATATTATTAAAAAAATAACATTTAGTATTAAAATTTAAAATGTTATTTTACTAATTAATTTTTGTTAACAAAATTTTACATACAAAGTCTCTATAACTTAAGTACTCAAAAGGAGAGTCATGCACTTTGTGTGTGTCAGTTTAAGAGTTTTGTGTTTTTCACATTTGTTACATATTTAATACATGTTATGATAATACATTTATCACTATTTGGTAATTATAGAGAACTTGGGCCCCTCTAGAAATTAAACTAATTGTGGTTTGACTGTAAGTTTGGTTTATACTTGTTACGTTTTCACCAATTTTTTTTATCGGAAAAACTCCGTAATTAAGTTAAACGCTAATTTATTACGTGTGTGTAGCGATCCTTTTTTGTGAATATTTATGAAGTATGTTGCCTAGAAGGAGTAGAATATAAATAAAGAAGTCTTGCAGTACTTTTGCAATGTAAATATATAATAATACTACACAATAAAGTGCCTAAAACCTGAGTTTCATTGTCGGCGGCAGGCGAACAGTGTTGTGGAATGCAACACTGGCATATGTCACTAGACGCTGTACTGATGTATGACAAGTATGTTTCACGCAGATACAGCTGTTCAGTGAATTTTATTATACAGAACTTCGGCCACTCTAAAATTGAATGAAACTAAGTGCGATTGATTGCCTTTGTATTTATGATGACAATTTCAAAGCCTGTGGATTTCAAATTTAGCGTGAGGTTAGGTTCCAATCCGTTTAGGTTAGTGTGTGTATATAAATGTATGTTTCTAATTTTATATCGTGGTAGTACCTCATTATCGATATTTCCAACAACTCCTAACAGCGCAATGGATACAACATTAGTGTTTTAAACCATCTCCCACCCCTAATCCCTCTCTAACCACACCGGTCCCGTTAGAGTGCAAAACTGGCATAAGTCGCAGTGGAGAGCTATAGCAGCTCAACTTGTAAATAATTACCAACTATTTTAATCTTGACTGATTTTTTTGTATTTAATATGTACATAAATGAAGAATAGTTCATTAAAAAAGCACTATTATTATCAGTAAAGTCAAAAAGTGTGGGTTATGTGCTGTTTCTGTTTGTTAATACAATATTACCTTTCTTTAAGGGTTGGCAAGATCATAATAACAACAAAACCAAGTTTCCAGTTTCTGACATGCTTACAGATTGTTTAATTTAGTTTCAAAATGTTAACTTTCTTTCCTGTAAAATTTCAAAAGTAGCAGACAACCACTTATCTCATGAAACCAAAGTTATGCTGTTTTAGGGCCATATAATGCACAAGGAACTTTTTCTACAAAATGCTTTGGGGGGAGGAGGTTCTGCGAATTTCTTAATATGAACTTCCGGTGAAATATCAATATTGAGTTTGTGGGTGAAATTCAATACCTAATTCCTCTTCTATAGATAATCAAAAATACTATGTCATGATTCTGATTATCTTTGAGTTAATTTATTACTTTAATTTTAACGTAGAAAAATAAAAGCATTTTTTGTGCTCATGTACATACCAGCTCCTGCTCCAGTCACAACTACAACACGACCATCAAATCTTAACTGATCCATCGTTTTTTTGGGTTTGTCAATTTTGTAATGGCATTCACTGCATCCAAACGAGACCACAATCAACACTGAAAATAAAAAAATGCACTTATGAAATACCTACAGTCAAATGCTATGCAGGCCTTTGAACGAATGCTGATAACTGAATATCCAATACTGCAATGTCATCTTATCAAGGACATATACCAGACTTTGAACTGAATAATATGGATATTTAAATTCCAAACACGAAAGTATGTAAACTTCATAAACTATGAAAGCACCGCGTCATGCGAATAACATTAATAATTTTAGATATTGAAATGCGAGTGTAATGCATTTAGTACCTGTTGTACAAAATCGTTTACTTCACCGAACACAACTACCTGTAAGAAACCATGACATTAGAAAAAAAACATAACCTGAATTATTGTCATTGAAGTTGTAGTTGTTGTTGAGGCTTGTTTATAGACGCGACTACCAGCCAGAGCGGATAGTTACAGCGTCTCTAATCTATGGTCTCTAATAAGAAGTGGAAAAGAAAAAGATGAAACAAGTATCGTCGCCTACGCTATTATACAAGGCCTTAGAATGAATGTATGGAATGAAGTGATTTTTACCGATTAAAACTGGCAAATTGTAATAGTTCTGCAGCTGCCGCAAGATGTCAGGCGTTATCCCTGTCCTTTTAACACGCGTTTAAATGACATTAAATGTCAAAATTAGGCAATTAACACTAGAAGAAATAGAGTCCGACCAAAAATAAGGATTTTACCACATTTATATCATTAATAGAATATTTAGAATGAAAAAATATTATTAGTATACAATTGTTCCACCACTTGGCATTACTTCTAGACGCGGGTACTTTTGTTATTTCGTCATTAGAGCCGCATTGTAATTACTTACTGGTCTGTCATAAACATTTAGGGCCCTAAGCTGCAAAGCATAGATTACTGCAAAGCGTAGCCCAACGTGGAGGCCCTAAGCCGCAATGCGTAGCCGAGGGATCTTTTTTATAAGTTGAGGAGTGTAGCAGTTGCGGCCGAAGGCGACAGGGTGTAGACGAATCTGTGAAGCTAAAACCCCAATGTCCACAAGAACAAGTCAAAATTTTGGCAATCTGGCAACTTTCACATCTGAACAACTTAGCGCGTGTGTGCGTGCCGCGCGCATGTCAGTATATGGGTGGTGGAACCGTCGTCTAGCTTTACCGAAAAAATATGTATATTAAGCCAAATAAAACATAAATTTCTGCCTTTAAGTGCATTTTCGGTTAAATTGCGGTTAGATAGTGTAATAGGCTTACGAAAAAAGGCTAACGTTTAAGTCAGATTTTCTTGAACAATAGCATATAGCTGGACTGCCTCGGTGGTCGAGTGGTCAGCGAGCTGACTTCTCCGCCGGAGGTCCCGAGTTCAATTCCCGGCTGGGGCTGGCAGGGTTTCTTTAACTATTCCCATAGAGTCTGGAAGTGAGAGTCAACAAATCTCTGCAAAATTATTGTTTAAAAGCTTATGTTTCTATTTAATTCATGCTAATTCAGAAAAGGCTGCGCCGTGGCCAAGAGGTTAGACCACTCACCTCTCACCCAGACGCCCGTGTTCGATCCCAAGCGACCGCATGTGAGATTTGTGGGTTTTCTCCGACATTGCATTCTACCGGTGCTCCATCTTCATTCCAGTATCACCAGTGTCATCGCCTAGTGTCCACAAGTAGTAAAAGCAGGCGTTAAGCACTACAAAATAATAATCGGGGGGAAATTAGCAGAAATAGTCTTATTAGAAGCGAAATAAGGGAGCATAGGTTAAAGTGATAGTCAAAAGCTGGTTACTATGCGACTGAAGTTCCTTTGTTTGTATAGACAGGAGTTGACAAATTCCCGCATGAGAATAGTATACGTTTTTTAAAGCTGAAACCAATAATAAGCAATATCTCAAAAACAATTAACTCCACGAAAAAATGCATATGTCAAATCGTGTGTTTTCACGTGCTCTGCATATTTTGTGTGGTAAATATTTGTCCTCTTACGGTTTAGCAGTTATGCAAAATTCCATAAAATTCATTCAGAATAAAGTAGCCATCAGAGGCTATTCCCAGAAAATTCAAGATATACATTTTATTTTTCAGGTAAATGTCTTTAATATACGATATTTTAATCAAAATCTTTCGATCCACCTTTGAGATAAACATTTTCGAAAAAAGTTCCATAAATATGTCGTGTTATTTATGGACGCTCTTTAACTGCTGTGGTTCTCAGCGTCCCATTCTATATTGGGCGTGAAAGACCGCTTAATTTTTCTCAGAGGCCTCTCAATCAGGCTTGAGGTTCTTTTACGTGCCGTAAATCTACGACACGAGAACGGCTTTACTTCCCTTCCGAAGGAAGCCATGCTAAAAAAAATCCATCGTCCTCCGCCAGGTTTGAACCCGCGACCTTGGGTATATGAAGTCAGCATGGTAACTTAAATACCAAGTTTGGTATTCAACGGTCTTTTCGTTTCGTGCTATGCTGTCCACAGACACACACGGACCTTTTTCTAAATTTGTTTTTTATTCAGGGGGATGGAAAACATGTATTTCCGGTGAAATCTTGGTATAGAATTTTTGGGTGGAATGCAATACCTTCTCTATACACTATGTACATAATATGTGTTGAGAAAATAAAAAAAAACATAAAACGATTGAGACCCAACATAAAGAGCCTTCAGACAACGAATTGTTTCTAATGAAAAGCCCCGATATCATCTTAGACGTTAAAGGAGGCTATACAAATGAAACAATAAAAAAAAAAATCTGATGTGTTCCATTCACATGACTTTCTCATCTCTGTGACAAATTGTTAGAGAGCTTATGCTTCTATTCACTTCATGCTAATCGAGAGAGAAAAATTATCAAAAATAGTTTCATTACTTGCTTCCTTGCAAGTAGGAGCGAAATAAGGGAATACCGTAGGTTAAAGTGATAGTCAAAAGCTGGTTGCTATGTGAATAAAGTTGCTTTGTTTGTATGGACAGGAGTTGAGAAAATTATACGTTTTTAAAGCTGAAACCAATAACAATGAATATCTCAAAAACGACCAACTCCACGCAAAAAATGTATACAAAATAAATGTTGTGTTTTAATGTGCTCTACATTTTTTCTGTGGTAAGTTTTTGTCCAATTCTTACGATTTAGCAATTATGCAAAATTCCGTAAAATTCACCCAGAACAAAGTTGTCTTCAAAGACTATTCCCAGAAAATTCAAGATATACATTTTATTTGTCAGGTAAATATCTTTAATATACAACATTTTAATCAAAATCGTTAGAGCCATTTTTGAGAAAATCCTCGTGTCGCATTCTTGGGTGATTTAATTTATATATATTTGCTTTATTCTTGAAAACAAAAATAAAAACCACACTACCAAAAATATGCCACAAATTAATGTATACTTCCATTAACACACATTATGAACGACAGGGAAAACACCTGAACATTAGCGGCCAAGGATTTGACTGTGCCATTTGTCGATTAACCAACATGGCTGCCCATGCACAAGCAGACAAAATGATTGGAAGACTGTGCATTTCGCATTGTAAAGCAGAACCGGCTTTCAGAAAGTCAATTTTTACCTCTTATTTTGATCCACTCATTTACATACACCTAACCTAATGTAGCCTAACCTCGACGAAATCTCGAAACCTGTCGTTCACCTGTCGCGTTGCCATGTTGTTTCCGTAACCAATAGGAAAGGATAAAAAAAGAGCCATGGTCTATAAAACTGAACTGGAATCTGCAATCTAGTTATTGTGTCATGTGTTGCTGATATCAGCTGATGTGATATAAACATACTCTTTTTAAATAAAGTAGCGTTTGACGGTCTGAAAAGGCAGCAGCTGCGACATTTTCATTATCTGATAATTTTAGTGGTTGTAAATGGGTGATACTGTCGAAGGTGAGTGTTACACCTAAATGTTGCACAAATGTATTAGGACTATTCAGGTGAGGTTATGTCGTTTTAAAATATTTAAAATGCATCCGAATTGGAGAGCTCTTTGCACAGAGAACTTGCGATGGAAGCAGTTTGTCAGGGAAGGAGCACAGAAAAGCAATGAAAACGAGTTAAATGGAAAAGATGCAGGAACTATTGGCGACATAACTGGAGAGGAAGCGAAAACTTTTTACGAGGATGTACTTCAATCGAGCAGCAGAGGTAACCTTGTAAAGAGCAGTAATGTGGATAAAGAATCTCTCCTCAAAGAAGCGTCGCTAAGCACTGTTTCCAACAGAAAGAAATCCTTCAGCAACAAAGAAAAATGGTTAAATGCTTTCTTAAAAGAAGCTCAAAATAATAATGTAAAAGAAGTGGAGAAATTATTGCATTTCGCTAGTTCCAATATAAATGAACAAGATTCTTATGGCTGGACTGCTCTTATGACTGCCTGCTGTGCTGGAGCAGTAGATGTTGTATGGTTGCTTCTGACTTATGGTGCTGATATTCATTTGAAGGACAGAGGGGGAAATTCATGCCTTTCTCTTGCTAAAAGCATGGGCCAAAAAGAAGTACTAAATCTTCTGTCAAACAGAAAATTGTTTAAACAAACTCAAATGGAATCCTTGAGTACTGAAGGAAAAAATGTCCAGTTTTATTGTAAAGTATGTAAAATGAACTTCAAAGATACCACTGAACAACAGCATAATACTTCCACTGTTCATTTATTTAATCTCAAGCCTAAGCCTTGTACAAGTAATTCTTATGGCATCCCATGTACAAACAAAGGCTATCAAATTCTTGTAAAGAGTGGGTGGAATGAAAATAATGGACTGGGACCTGAAGGAAGTGGACGTAAATTTCCCTTGAAAACAGTTCTGAAACGAGATCGCAGGGGCCTGGGTGGAAATGATTCAAAGAGAGAGAAACCTCGTGTCACTCATTTTGGTCCTAAAGAGATTGAGGCTGTTCGTCGAGTTCCACGTACTAAGACAAGTCATCGAAGGAAAACAGAACTACACAGAGCTTGTTGTAAGGAAAGGGCCTGGAGGAGAGAATTTGCAGATATTTGAAATTTGTGGTGTTGGACATTTGGGATACAAATGCAGTTTGTGTTTCATTCTTTACATTTTTTATTATTTTCTTTTGTTCTCTTCTTTTGTAACACTTAAGGACTTATAAAACACTGAATGGAAGAAGATACGATGCAAACAACCTTGAAATATTTTCATGCTGAAATTTTTAAAACTTAGAATGGTATGGAAGAAGTTTTATCCAGTTATCGTGTCCACCTTTGGCTGAATCTGTGGACTCCAAGAGAAATAGAGCATGTTACCATGTGCTTTTAAGTGGAATAAGATTGAGAAGAGATAATGCTACAGTTTCAGTTTGCAATAATCACATTCAGAAACACATGGAAATAAATGGTGAGTGTTATGTGCTTAATTTATGCTTTATTGATCGATTATCACACAACTACCATTTATGTTTATGTTGTGTAACTGTAATGCTCCTGAGGTTTATAAAAGTTTATGTGAAACATATTAGCCCTTGATTCAATTGTTTTTTCACGAAAGCCATGTGTAATAACAGGAGTTGGATAGGTAAAGTCAGACTGAAAAATTCAACCTATCCAACTCACTGTCCTACACACAGCATGTATGAAAAATCAATTAAATTAACACTGGTTGACCATAATAGTTGGCTAAACTATGAAGCCGAGACTTAAAGTACTTACAATTTTGTAAATCACTATTGGGGTATGCCATCTCAAAATAATTTGAGATCACCGTGTGATAAACCGGGAAATATGCGAGTCAGTTGAGAAATTTAATTCCGTGCCTGCATGTTGCCATGGTAGCTCAGTGGTAGAGCAACCAGCTAGAGACTGGGAGATCCATGGTTCAAATCCCAGCTTATTAGCGCTTTTTCAGCTGAGATTCAGTTCCTAGCCCTGATATTGGAATAAATAGAAATTTTCTGAATTTGTAATAGGAAACTAATATCATCAATGCCACTTTTTACTTTCTCCTTACGCACTATGTAAATAGTGTATAGAGAAAGTATTGCACTCCACCAAAAATTCGATACCGAGATTTCACCGGAAATATATGTTTTAGGGTCCCCAATATCCAAAAAAAGCATTTTCACAAAAAGGTCCGTGTGTTTGTGTCTGTGAACACTATAACTCAAAAACGAAAAGTCGGTAAAATACTAAACTTGGTATTTAAGTTTAGTATCTTCCAGGGATGCGACACAAAGATTTTGAGAAAAATCCCCCCACCCCCAACTACCCTTTACATGGAACTTTTTTCGAACATTTTTATTTTCTCAAAAATGGCTCTAACGATTTTGATTAAAATTTCGGATATTAAAATATTTACCTGACAAATGAAATGTATATCTTGAATTTTCTGGGAATAGCCTCTGAAGAGTAGTTTATTCTGGATGAATTTTACTAAATTTTGAATAACTGGACAAAAACTTACTACACAAAAAATGTAGAGCACATTAAAACACACAATTTATGTTATATACATTTTTTTCGTGGAGTTCGTCGTTTTTGTGACATTCCTTATTTTTTGTTTCTGCAATGAAAAACGTATACTTTTCTCATACTGGAACTTGTCAACTCCTATCCATATAAACAAAGGAACTTCATTGACATAGCAACCAGCTTTTGACTATCACTTTAAGCTACGGTTGTCCCTTATTTCGCTTCTACTTACAAGGATGCGAGTAATAAGACTATTTCTGCTAATTTTTTCTGATTAGCATAAAGTAAATAGAAGTATAAGCTTTTTAAGAATTATTTGTTGCAGGGATATGGAGAAAATCATGTGAATGGTACACATCGTATTTTTGTTGTATATGCTGTACTATATAGTAAGACTATTCTAAAGCTTGCAGATTCAAATCTTCATTAGGGAGATTTGAAGTATTTTAATAACTATAAACATCAAAAAATAATTGTGTATTCTCTTCGTATCACTTTGAATTCTTTCCACTCTGCTTTAAAGATTAATTTTCTTTCTACTTCATGTTAATTAGGATATATATGCAAGATAGGAAGCCTACTGTAATAATAGAATATGATGAGACAACTTAACATACCCTTGCTGCTCCACTTACTCAAAATATTTGGGACATATTTCATAGATAGTTGGCAGTTGGAAAGCTCATATAGAGAGTATTATACCTAAATTAAGATTGACAATATTTGCACTTAGCTCATTAGATTTATTTTGTCTAATCCATACTTTAAAGCAGGTGTACTATGCTTACTTTTGTTCAATAATGAATAGATAAAATAGGAGTTTTAAAAAGAATTTACACAAATTCTTAATTGAAGAATGTGTTTATTTTATACAAGAATTTTTAGTAAGTTTTATGATCATATTTTCTCTGGTTCAATAGTAATATGTTACTTTCTTTTTGTATTTTGTTTATTTATATTTGTTCATTTGGTCCCACTGTGAGCAAGAGCTCAGGGACGTTGAACATGTCATATAAATGGAACATGCATCATGGCCAATAGAACACCCCTCACTAATAATACTATTATTTCTGTCTATCTTTGTAATAAAGAGAAGAGAAAATTAATACTTCTTTTTTTTTTTTAATTTTGTTGTTGTTTTATCTCCGTTTTGTTTTTAAGCCACTACCACTGCAAGAGTAATCCTACATAACATGCTACAAATTGCCATCATATATTTTCTGCCGTACATTTAATATTTCCTTGTAGGTATATTAAAGAATTCCTCAACAGTGAGTATATAAGAAAATTTTTAAAATAAAATAAGAACTATAGCTTTCCTGGCGACGTGTTAATTCAAGATCTTCTCGGGCTTCTAGCCAGGTAAAAACTTGGTTTGACACCAACGTTTCGAAGAAGTGCATCTTCCTCGTCTTCAGGGTGAACTGATGGTTTGAGCTTGCGGAGACTGGTATTTATAAGAGCTGGGATGAAGCTAACATCTGATTGGTTCGCGAGATATTATGGCCTGGTATTTAAGATGACTGAGACATGGGCACGGACTTCGTAGAAAACTATTTATAGCAGTTATTCGGCTAATGTTTTGTGTTTGAGCACGCACCTGCTAGAAAATAAGTCTTGGAAGACTACAGGTACAGGATTAGGTGTTAAGGCTCTTTATCATCGGTGTCCATGCTGAACTTAATTGTAGGCCAGAATCGCGATTTAGATTATTTGTTTCAGATGAGATGGCTAAAGCTTCTTTTACTCTCCTTTCCCAGTAGTTCGAACACTTTGCCACTATCTTGGTGTTAGTAAAGTTAGCTCTGTGGCTCTGTTCTATACAGTGTTCAGCCAGTCCAGATTTTTCGGGTTGCATAAGCCTTATTGATCTTTGGTGTTCAGAAACGCGTGTGGCAATAGTGCGTCCTGTTTGGCCAATGTACGCTGCGCTGCATTCGCAAGGAATGTGGTAGACACCAGGTACTCTGAGAGCTAAATTATCTTTAACTGGCCTGACCAAATTTTTGATTTTAGGTGGTGGCTTATGGATGGTTTTGACATTATATTTGTAGAGTAGTCTACTAATCTTTCCCGAAAAATTGCCGGTAAACGGTATATAGGCTGTGGCGGCTGGCTTGTCTTTTTGTTGAGTGTTCTTGCTGGGGTTTCTTTTTCGTCCGGCTCTTTTCAGCGCTGATGTGATGTCCTTGGCTGAATATCCATTTTGTTGGAGTGTGAATTTTAGGTGTTGGAATTCCATTTGCAGATTATCTGGGTCTGATACAGAAACTGCTCTATGTGCCAATGTGTTTAGAATGCCCATTCGTTGTGACTTATGGTGGAAGCTGTTTGCGTTGAGATAAAGATCCGTGTGTGTAGGTTTTCGGTAGACGGCATGACCAAGAGTTCCGTCCGCTTTTCTGGTAACCAGAATGTCCAGAAATGGGAGGGAAGCATTTTTCTCAACTTCCATTGTGAACTGTATTTGTGATCTAAGGCTATTTAGGTGTACAAGAAAATCTGAAAGAGTGTGCAGTCCATGTGGCCAAATTACAAATGTATCATCTACATATCTGTAAAAATGTGTAGGTTTTAATGGGGCTGTGTTAAGTATTTCATGCTCCAGAAACTCCATATAGAAGTTGGCAATAGCTGGTGACAGAGGAGAGCCCATCGCAACACCGTCTGTCTGCTCATAGTAGGTGCTGCCATACAGAAAATAAGTGGAAGTAAGTGTGTGACTAAACAGTGCAGTAATACCAGGTGGAAAGTGTTCTGATAATAGTTGTATTGTTTCCGCCAGGGGAACTCTGGTGAAGAGAGATACCACATCGAAACTAACTAACAGGTCCGATGGCTTCACTTTGATGTTGTCAAGAACTTCAGCGAATTGTATAGAGTTCTTCACATGGTGTACACACTTACCTACTATTGGTTGCAGCAGATGTGCCAGATGACGAGCTAGGCGATAGGTAGGGCTGCCAATAGCGTCCACTATGGGCCTTAGAGAAAGATTAGTAGACTACTCTACAAATATAATGTCAAAACCATCCATAAGCCACCACCTAAAATCAAAAGTTTGGTCAGGCCAGTTAAAGATAATTTAGCTCTCAGAGTACCTGGTGTCTACCACATTCCTTGCGAATGCAGCGCAGCGTACATTGGCCAAACAGGACGCACTATTGCCACACGCGTTTCTGAACACCAAAGATCAATAAGGCTTATGCAACCCGAAAAATCTGGACTGGCTGAACACTGTATAGAACAGAGCCACAGAGCTAACTTTACTAACACCAAGATAGTGGCAAAGTGTTCGAACTACTGGGAAAGGAGAGTAAAAGAAGCTTTAGCCATCTCATCTGAAACAAATAATCTAAATCGCGATTCTGGCCTACAATTAAGTTCAGCATGGACACCGATGATAAAGAGCCTTAACACCTAATCCTGTACCTGTAGTCTTCCAAGACTTATTTTCTAGCAGGTGCGTGCTCAAACACAAAACATTAGCCGAATAACTGCTATAAATAGTTTTCTACGAAGTCCGTGCCCATGTCTCAGTCATCTTAAATACCAGGCCATAATATCTCGCGAACCAATCAGATGTTAGCTTCATCCCAGCTCTTATAAATACCAGTCTCCGCAAGCTCAAACCATCAGTTCACCCTGAAGACGAGGAAGATGCACTTCTTCGAAACGTTGGTGTCAAACCAAGTTTTTACCTGGCTAGAAGCCCGAGAAGATCTTGAATTAAAATTTTTAAAATTTTCTCAAGGTTTTATGTTGACTATAATTGCTAATAGCTTGAGACAACTTGGAAGGTCATTATGTATTTTTATTGCAGAGAATAACATTCTTTTTGAAACAATTTTAAGTTATTTACTGGTCTATGTAAATCAGCTGCCTGCCTTGTTATTGTGATCATGCACTTAAGGTTTGTTGTGGATGAATTTTTTGTTTCTATTCTGTGAATATTGTTCTTGATGTATCCATTATCTTGAACCACTTAGGTATAAAAAGAATGAATAAATTGAATCTTGAGATATATCTTATATTCTGGGGCAATTTGGTTGAAAGTAAGCGAGTGTTTATATTACAAAAGAGAACCATGAAGACCATGTATGAAATCAATAATACAGCTCCATGTAAGGTTCTCTTTCAAAGGCTGAACAAATGGATTTACAAAAACCCAGTACTAGCTTAGCTTGTTACCAAAAAGGGGTGTATTATGAATGTGTCAGAATATTCAATGCTTTTCCAAATGAATTAAAATTACTACCTTCAGGGAAAATAGAAAAATACAAGTCTGCTCTTAAAAACTATCTATACAGCAAAGCATGAATTTTGTAGTAGTTGATACTTAGTAGTAGTGTTAAAATGGTTGCAATGATAGGAAGAATAAAAAGCATCATTGATTGCCAGTGTTAGATAATTTGTGCATGTGAACTCCTTAGTGCTGCTGGTGGAGTCTTGAAATGAAAATCACTTTGTCCTCGGGGATACCAAAAGTTCTTATTGAACTTCTGTATAAAGATCTCCCATGTGCTAAGGACACTGGCCTTATTTACTAGTTTTCAGTCATTTAATTCCTCTGATTTCATGGTTTTTGCCCCACAAATATGCTGATACAGCTCATTTATCTTTATTGAAAATGTATAAAAATGCTGTAATGGTTTAATTTCACAGACTTTGGCTAAGCTCCCAAGGCTGCAACTACTCCACTCTTCTGCATATCTTGGCTACACTTTGTGGTTTAGGGTCCCAAGGTAGTTTGGGTTTTTAAGTGTGCCTACAAGCAACAGTCACTGGGAAAATGGTGTCAGCAAAGATGCACTAAAATCCTTCCTTATAGTATGAGTAAGTGCTGGAACTATTGACCTGTTTCCAAATAGGCTGCACGATTGGTAAAGTATTGTAGACATGTATAGGGTTTCAGTTTTAACAGACATATAGAATTTCTTGCAAAAGATGGAGACACATCTGATTATTGAGCTAATCTGTTCAGCCATTTTCGAAGCGACCATTTTAATCTTGCACTGACTTCATCTAGTTTATTTTCTGTTCAAACTGATCTCTCCTTGAATGATTCTTGTCTAACACCGAATCCAAAGTTTCAAACTTATGTATGATTGCATGTATAGATTTTCTTGTAGGTTGTACAGAGTTTGGAAACCTTTCAACAACTACAGAATAGGTAGCAAAAGTCATGTGAATGTAACATATTAGATTGTTTATGTCAGTAGCATAGAAAAGTAGTACGGGCCGGCAGGAGTAAAAATTTGATTACCTGAAGGTGGAAACCTTACGAGAGAGAAAACTACAATCATCTAAGGAATGGATCACTTTTATTTATTCACATAATGACTCGTGTTCAATAATACTACAGTGTGTTCCTCTAAAGCATATACAATGTCCTTTAAATAAAAATTTTCTTTTTGATAGAACTGGGCCTGCTAGAAAACCCCAAAAGGAGTTTGGACTATCTGCAGGAATTGGAGGAATTGGGTGAAGATATATTAAGAGATAGACTGGAAATAATAAGTCTGGATAAACGTCGGAATCATAACAGAGAAGCAATAAGAGCACTTACTTCTCATCACAGTGTTAGTCCAGGGAAAACTTGGATTACGTTGGGTTCATTGCTTGTCAAAATGCCTTCCAGCAAAGCAATTGAAATTCTTCAGAGAGGTAAATGTTTATGCAACCGAGAGAGTTAATTAATATATACCAGGTATGGGGACCAGAGAATAGTGATTGAACATGCCTTACTCACCCCATTCTCTTATTGACGATGGTTGTTTTGATACAAGCACAGTGGTAGCTTCAATCCACCTACAAAGTAGTAATAATTTCTACGCTGGAATTAACTATTTAGTTATTATTAAACATATTTTGCATATAATATTTATTACAGCCACCTGTTGTGGTTAGGGAACTTGCATAATCTTTAACATTATAACCTTCCTTTATCTTATAAATATAATATTCTTACACTGCTTTATGATTAACATACTAAATTGCTTCTCTTTCACAATAAATAAAGCAATAAAGTTACATTGCTATTTAGCTTTAAAAATATTTTTAAGCTATTTGATCAACATAATAAATTGTTTGATTTTAAACTCAATATTGTGTACAAACTTTGAAAATGAAACACAAAGCTTAATCTATAACTTGTACATAATATCTTCTCTCTGGAGATTTCACCCAGGTATGACTTAAATTTCAGTTTGTTAAGCTTATGTTCTGTCTGCAACCCTAAGAGAAATAATTTAAAATATACTTCAGATATAGTGTTAATAAATATTATATAAATTATGTGTAAAATTACATCAAATAAATCTGATATGTACTCAACTTCTAGATAAGTTCAGTTCCGGATACCTAATAAACTATTAAGATACTAAACCCCTAAAATGTAGAACCAAAGCATTCCATTTATATGTTTACAAATATGAGTATTCAGAAAGTACCTTTTATTATTTAAATTCTAACTAAATACCTGCAAGATTACCAAAGTTTTCTTTATGGTTCTGATCATAGTGAATATTATAATGTTTGAAAATTGGAATCTGCAAATTAAACAGCAAACTTTCCTGTTTTTGTAACTTAATAGAAGCTATACTTACCACTGAATAAGGCATGTTGGAAGCAAAGCATGAACAACTGAACAGGAGGGATGACCGGTGGTGTAAGGCAAGAATGCGTTTCAGACAAGTGGCCCTTTTGAGCTGATCTTGTCCATGCCTGATATATGCCATTTAATATGTAATTTAATTTTATTTCAGTGTTGTTATATTTAATATTCTTTCTCTAATTTATTTACACTTCTATAGAAATTAATATTGTGTCCCATTTTTCATTTAATTTTTAAATTAAGGGTTAAGGGTTAACCCACTCTTTCTCCCACTCCCTTTCTCTCCATCCCACCTCTTAATGTTGCCGAGTTCAGACAGCTAACTCGCCTCTAGCAGTTTTGCTGCCTTGTATTTACGTGTATTGCTTATTGTATGGGGGTCGGCTGATAAATCCCGGGCCCCACACCGATATGGCACCACTAGGCAAGTTAGACAGTAGCATCTTATAGTTTAACTCTAGACCAGCTTGTATCCATTGTTGTAGGCCAATAGTTTTAGTTTTCGAATGACAGCATTTTAAACAAGACAACTTTTAGAGTTCTCATAAAAATTGACGATTTGGAAAAACGAGCAATGATTAAATACTTCCATTTGAAAGGCTTAATCCTAAAGAAATCAAGGAGGAAAGACTCTGCCCCTTCATATTCAATGATTAAAAGGTGGTTGCAGAGTTTAAAATGGGACGTACGAGCACTTGTGACAAGCCTTGCTCTGGATGCCCTGTAAAAGTGACAACTCCAGAGATCATTGAAAAAATTCATTGTTTGGTACTGAAAGGCTGCAGATTAAAGTTGTTTGGCATAGCAGAGGCTGTAAACATATCAAAAGAACATGCAGTAATATTTTAAGTAATGTTTTGGGCTTTCACAAGGTCTGTGCAAGATGGGTGCCGCATTTGTTGAAACCTGATCAAAAGTTGCAAAGAAAAACTGTTCTGTTAAGAATGTGGAGCTCTACCGTTAAAATCCCAGTAAATTTTTGAGATGGCTGATGGATGAAACTTGAATGCATCACTACATTCCAGAAAGTAAATCACAATGATAACAGTGCATTGCGCCAGGTGAACCAACTCCAAAAAAGGCAAAGTCAAATTTGTCACTAACAAGGTTATGGAGAGTGTTTTCTGGGATTGCACGGGGGAATTATTTTTATTGATTGCTTGGAAAAGGGTAAAGGTATCACTGGTGATTACTACGCAAGCTTACTGCAACATTTGAGTGATGAGGTAAAAAGA
Organism: Hymenopus coronatus; assembly: GCA_030762935.1. Classification (NCBI taxonomy): domain Eukaryota; kingdom Metazoa; phylum Arthropoda; class Insecta; order Mantodea; family Hymenopodidae; genus Hymenopus; species Hymenopus coronatus. The sequence goes on along the minus strand of CM060884.1, from coordinate 49,308,088 downwards.
AAAAGACCTCATTGTCAAAAAAAAAAAAAAAATCTTGTTTCATCATGACAATGCTCCGGCACATCATTCAGTCCTTGCAAAGGGAAAAATGTGTGAATTAAAGTTAGAATTACTTGAACATTCACCATATTCACCAGATCTAGCACACAGAGACTACCATCTGTTACCAAACAGAGGTGTGGTCAAGGGAATGTTTCCCCTTGTTAAAAAAGTGCAAATTAAGTAATAGCAAAATATAATGTTAATTAGAATTGCACTGCCTCAGTCTATTAAATATAAAATTGTTTAAAGTATGTCAACTCAGGATTAATTCATATTTATTGTTTGATTACACAAATTATTTACAAGTGGATCTCTCTACTGTACATTCACTCACATGCACATTCGCTGTATTTCATTTAATAATTCAGCTAGTTCACTGTGAATTAGATAACTTACTCACTGTAATGACTGAGGGCCTCAAAGAAAGAACTGTCTTTGGTTGACAACACTGTGGAAAGACATGTGTGCCAGCTCTCTCTTATTCCCCTGCCCTCACTTCCCCAAAAAATAGTGCCCATAGTACATAACCTCCCCTTAATATTTTTCTGGTTACACTACTCCCTGAAAGCACTGAAAACGGTGATAACTGAAACAAGTATTTAACCTAACTTACCCATTTGTAACATAAGTGTTCCTGCATCAACCTTGTAATAGTGTTGATTATCTCTATTTGCAGAGCAAGTAACACTGGACGTGGAAATAAATAAACTACGCAGTGAACTTAAGGTGAAGGTGAACAAGCTTCGTGATGCAGAACACATGCCAGCTGTCCCTGGTTTGCATCTCAACCCTGTGTCTCGTGAGGAGATGAATGCATTCGGTCAAGTGCTTGGCAGACATTCCACATGAACATTAGACATTAAATAAAACTATGATTCTACTCTTCATTATGAATTATAATTAGTTTCTTGGTTTACTCAATTATCATAAATATCAAATTAAAAAAGATTAACTATCTGTATTGTGAGAGTAGTGTTATAGTCTGATCTGTGATTTTTATGATAGTAAGTTTTCTAAAACATTTTTTAATTTACCTTTTTATTAATAAATACATCATGGTTGCTATTAATGTAACCATTTTCAAAAAAAACAAAAGAGAAATAATATTTCAGTAACATTTAATATACCTTAGAAATGTGGCACATATGTTCAGCTAAAAATTACTTGAGTGAAGACAGGTGACCAAAGTCTCAAAAATCAGTTTTATTTTTTGAAAAAGATTGGGAAATTCTAGCTGAATGGGTTTTCCCCCCCAAACGTTGTGTTTGGTTTATGTTTCCTTTTCTACGAAAGTATTGTACCAATGTTAGTAAAACTTTGCAGGAACATACAAACATAATATGGACATTAGTGAATACTATTGGCATTTTTTTCATGAATTATATTTTTTTGTGAAAGCTGTAATTAAGCTTCTTAGTTAAAATTAAATAATATATTGCTAAGAGTCTCTACATTAAATTTAATAGTTGTATCATCAGCAGTTTCTGTAAAAAAGGAACATAAAGTTGTGAAAAAATTCATGTTCAGAATAAAAACACCTGATTCATAAAAGACACTTAACAATATACAAGGATAATCCCAAAAGTAAGGTCTTCAGTTTTTTTAAAAATACAAAGAAAAGTTTATTAACAAATGGTACATTGTTTTGAAGCTTGAACACTTTTCTATTTTTCCATATAATCGCCATTTTGATCGATGCATTTTTGTAGACGTTGTGGCAGTTTTTGTGTGCCCATGTCATACCAGCTTGCCACTATGCTCTTGAAGAAGTGATAGACCTCATTTTTCACTTCGTCACCGAAGCGCCTTCCAGCCAAGTGTTCTTTCAACTTGGGAAACAAGTGGTAGTCGCTGGGCCCTAAGTCTGGACTATAGGGTGGATGGGTGATGTCCCATCCAAGCTGTTGCAGAAGATTCATGGTTTGATGGGCGGTGTGGGGGCGAGCATTGTCATGGAGAGGGCTTATGCCCTTGCTCAACTTTCCTCTTCTTCGGTTCTGAATTGCCCGTCTAAGTTTATTTAATGTCTGACAATACCTGTCAGCATTTATTGTTGTCCCAGGATCCATAAAGTTGACCAACAATATCCCCTTTCGATCCCAAAACACAGTTTCCATGACTTTATCTGTAGACTGTGTTCTTTTGAATTTTCACAGCTTGGGTGAACCGGAATGCCGCAATTCATGTGATTGTTGTTTGGTCTCAGGTGTGAAGTGGAAAATCCAGGTTTCATCGCCCGTGACTATTGAATCCAAAAGGTTGTTCTTTTCATCTGCATAGCGTTGAAGAATTTGGTGGGAAGTTTTAGCGCATTGCCTTTTGTCATCTTCTGTCAGCATTCTTGAGAAATTTCAACTCTTCAATCAAAGTTCGATGAATAGTGCTTGGAGAAATCTCAGGAACAACAATGCAGAGCTCATTGAGAGTGATATGCCGATCTTGAACATGTTTTGTTCAACCTTTGTGATCGTTTCATCAGAAATGGTCGGTCTCCCACCATCTGCAAATTCTCTAAACCACTTGCGGACATTTTTGACATCCATACACTTCCATCAACTGTCGATGAATTTGGTTGGTTTAACTCCTTTATACTAAAAAATCAAACGCGCGAACTTCGCACCTGGCGGTAGTGGATAACAGGAGCCCCATTATAACTGGCTGTCAAGCCAAGACTGAGGGCACTAGCAAGTAAGGTGGTTTCTGTAGAGAGTGGAGGGAGGGAGGGAGGAAGGAAGGAAAAAAAGCAGTATGGCCAACATCCACACAAATACTTTCCCTGTGACCCCTGCACCTTAGAGACCTTATTTTTGGAAATACGCTGGTACACCAGATTTATATGATGAATGTAAAAGACACTAATGCATATGAAATCTTGTGAGTTTATCTGTGATAGCTTAAGAGAAATTGTTGTTTTACTAAAATGATACAGCTTATTTCAGTCACCTATCTCTCCTAATGTTTAATGTGGAAAATATTTCCTGAGATCAGTCATATGCCCAGCAAAGAAATTTGTACCTTTGAGTGTTAATAAAAACACCCAAATACATTTAAATAATAACATGAATAGCTGACATCAGAGCATGGTCATGTGAGAAGGTGATGATGATCAGTTGTTCAAATCCCATCAAGTGAGTGAGATTTTTCCCAGGTTTTCACCAGTCTCTTATACTCGGTGAATGCTTAAGAGATCCCCTAAATTTAGGTCTGAAATGTTTCTTTTCCATATTATTTCATTTATGCATCATCAGTGTCCCTTAATGTTATGCAAAACATGCTCTATGTTCGGTTCATGTTTGATGAGTGTGGACACCATCGAAATTTGCTTCTTAGAAATAAGGCAAGCTACATTCTTTCAACCTTCCCCTCTGTTTAGAGTCCTTTATATTACATGGGGCGGATTTGTTCGCTATTCGTTGGTGTATTTGGATGCAGCGGCCAAATTCACTAAGTGTAATAAAGGACAGCGAACAAAGTTGCCACTCCAAAATGAGGTCGTCTAAAGTTGAAGTGTGCACTACTTTATACGCTGGTCGCTGGCTTCTTTGGTCGCCTCCTAGCGCTGGTCGCCCCTTGTCGTGTACATAAGCGCATAAAGTAGCCATCGGCTGAGTGAAAAAGTGAAAATGTTGAAAGAAATCATAAATGCTGGTGTTGTGTTACTGGCAACAATCTTAAGAGAACAGATAATAAAACAAAAAGAAAATGGAAAAGTAGAAAAAAAGAAAAGAAAATGGATAAGAAGGTGAATTGAGAGGAGGGATAAATATGGTGCTTCCGCAAATCTTTTGAGTGAATTATCATGCGAAGATCCTTCTGCCTACAGAAATATGAGGATGACATCAGAAAACTTTGATACGTTATTGGAAATGGTAAGAGGCGATCGTGAGGATCGTGAGGATGGCGATCTTGCCAAGAACAAAACTGGAAGTAACACTGCATTATTTGGCAACGGGTGATAGCTTCAAAACACTTGAATAACTATTTCGTATACCTCAATGTTCTATCTCCAAGTTCATTCCAGAAGTCCTGGACGCAATTGCAGAGGTTTTAAAACCACATATACAGGTAAGCTTACTTATTTGTTTATTAAATATTTTCAAAAGGTTTGTCAGAAACAATACCAATATCACTTTTTTTTCAAATTACATTTTACAGCAAGCAAGGGAATGAAACAAATATATTGAAATTAGGGTTTGTGTTAACACTGTCTGTGGTTATTTGAGTTAAATACTCGCATTGTCTTTGTCTACTAATGAAAGAGCAATGGCTTCTTGCAGAACATCAATAAACCTGCTGTCACTGTGGGCTGAAGGTGTCAAATGGAAATATTGAACATTTGGCAAATGTGCTTCAGATGCATTAGTTGAGGGAGAGGATGGAATGTAAATAGAAAGATTCTCACCTCATTCTTTTTCTCTCAACTTGGCAAGTTTGGTATCCTTAATTGATTTCTGGATTTCAAACTGGAGCTTAATTGCAGAACGCTGCGAAAGTTGCCTCAATTCCACTGCTACACATTTTCCAAAATGATCAAATGCGTTTTCTGTTTGGACCTTGTTAATAATATTACTGAGCTTCTCTAAGGACTCGTCAATTAGTGATAGCAATTTCTTTTTCATTTTCCATACTGGCGTTGTTGGAGGCTTCATTGTCTCTGGTGATCTCTTAGTTGAGGTAGTTGCTGCTTCAAGAGAAGATTCCAATTGTGAATCACTACTAACTTCATATTAATCGTATTCTAGGGATTCCTCTGTCGATTGGTTTATTTCTTGAAACAAAGTATTACTATTATTATTATGAATGGATTCAGATTTCAAATAATTTCCAGCATCGGTGGAACTTCCCAGGATGCTGCGGAGCAATTGATGGGAAGCATGTCCAAATAAAGTGTCCTCCGCGTAGTGGTTCTGCATTTTTCAACTATAAGGGAGCATATAGTGTTATTTTATTTGCCTTGGTTGATGCAGATTACTGTTTTCAATATTTAGATGTGTGTGGAAATGGACGTTCTAGTGACAGTGCCATTTTCCGTGACTCCACTCTCAATTTAGCTATGCAGAATAATTTACTTGATATACCAGAAAAATCAGTGATTGTAGGTGATGATGCGTTTCCCTTGCGAAAAAAATTAATGAAACCTTACAGCAAAACTGGGTTATCACACGCAGAAAAAATATTTAATTACAGACTATCGAGAGCTAGACGTTTAGTAGAGAATGCTTTTGGCATACTTGTATGGCGGTTTAGAATATTTCTTAGCCCAATTGAATTTAAACTTTCTACAATTGATAAAGTAATATGGGCTGCTTGCAGTCTACACAATTGGTTAAGAATGACATCGCCAAACTATTTCCAAGCACAATACGTTGACCAAGAAGATTTCAATAGAGCTAGAGATATTCCAGGAGCATGGCGCGAGTATACAGTTGGTCTGCAATCAGTGGCTCATTTGGGAAGTAACAATTATCAAAGAGAAGCCGAAAATGTGTGACGGGCATATACTGACTATTTCATGCAGGAAGGATCTCTACCTTGGCAGTGGAAAAAAGTTGGAATTAATGAACCACTTTAATAATGCAGGCTTAAACATTTGATATGACAATGTGTGAAGTTGAATAGCAAGTTTTATACAAGTTCTGAAAAGAAATTGTGGATATCTAAACCCTCCAAAATATGTAGCTTATTGCTTTTTATAATGTCATTATTTTAACGAGATCTACTTAAAAATAAAATTGCTGTAAATAATAGCAACACAATTGAAAATAAGTTATGCTTATAAATAATTTGAACTCGTCAGATTTGATTGTGTTTCCCGCATAGATATCACCTCTCTGAGGAATTCTGCTGTTTCAAACCAAGCAAGTTTTGGTATATAAACTTGGTCTGCTCCTTGATCACTTCTCTTGGAACGAACAATTTTTGTAAGTTCCTTGCGGTAAACATCTTTTATTGTTTTGATTTTGCTTTTGAGCTGTTTGACATCCATATCCCCCAAGAGCCCTTCAATCTTCAATTCCTCAAACAGCTGGTTAAATTGAGTATCTTTAAGTTTTGTATTTATATAATCCTTATTTCTAATATTCCATAATACTGGAAAATTCTGATAAATTACCAGAAATTTTGAAATTTGGTTACAATTCCACTTCATATTAACACTTGGTAATCACCTAACCTCAAAAACAAAAGCTCATATGCTTCGTTGTGCTTTCAATTGTTATAGTAGATGCTAGAGTTTGAAGGTGCTGCATGTCATTGTGTCAGCTTATTCATTTGCTATTTGCCAAGACGCTGTAATGGAGTGAACAAATATGCTCCATGTAATTAACGCTTTACACAATATCTTAAGCACAGGTAGAAGTTCTGCACAGCTGTTGGAGAAATGCTCATAGGATGCCATGCATATGATTTTTGTCCAACCCACTTTATTGTTCCTATGCAGCGGAAAGAAATACACGTTATTGTATGTGGTCAGATTTATTTGGCCTTTAGCACCAATGAGTTTAAATGCATTATTAGTACAGCGATCCCCTTTATTCAAATGGGAGGTGTGGAATTGAACCTTGGACTGCATGCATTACCGACCTTGTAAACAGGTTGATGTATTGGGCAGTGCAGAACTGTTTTTAATCAGTATATTTTGTGCATTCTTTGCATGTGAGATGGAAGTGAACCACTGATCACAGAATTTGTGTTTTGTTAATTTATTCTGTTTTCATCTACTGCTTTAAGAGAATAAACAAGCATTTATTGTAATGGGGAATTTGTGCCATTAAAGCCCTCTGTTACCATAACTGTCCAATTATTTTGGTTACCTATCAGCATTAATGCTGCGATTGTGTGTTTATGGAAGTGAATGCTCCAAATGTAAATATCGGAAAGGAAGTCCAATTTCACTAAGATGACCACGAAATTGTTGACATCCATCCTTTTTCTACTCATTGTTCTATAGTCCTCTGCAAGAGGAAGATGCCTGATAAACTAGATGCTTAGTATTAAGATTCTGTGCAGACAAATGACTGGTGGCAAAAGCTGAATAAATCTGAAGACATTCATAAATGCATAAACTAGGTTTATGAGAAATAACTGCTATTTATGAACTCTGAAATAATCGTCAGGAAATTAACAAATTGTTACAACACAGACATAAATAGCCATCTCAAAATTAATTAAAAGTCCTGCTTTCTCAGTACAATAACTAAAAATAAAGGATAGATTAGAGACACTCCCCCAAATGGAAACAAATTATAAAATATTTATTAAGTAATTGTTTTAAATTAATAAAGTCATTCTAGGTTCAAACAAGCCATCATCCTTTATACCAACAAATTCACTATCTTTGCTACATGTTGTAACAAAGGTTTTACTCAGCTCTGTTTGAACTACATTGCTTGGATGTCAGTAAATCAAGCAAGGTCATGCAACTCTGTCAACAAAAATTGTTTCGAGCAGGCCCTATCAAATTTGACTGTACTTTGGGCATTTTGGATTACAGGCTCCACCTATAAGTTTTGATGGTTGAATAAACAGCAAAGTTCACGTTGCCCCTTCTAAACTTTGAACATTGCATGCCATCCACTGCCTATGGTGCCATAAGCTGTATTAACATGCATTAAACAGAAAAGAATTGAATAAACACAACTAAGGCCAATAGAATATCCTTGGCAATCCTACATTCAGATAAAATTCCATTAGGCTCAAAGAAATGTTGCTTTTCACAATGATATACAGAGGGTTGCCCCCACTTAAGCTTGAACATTTTTACATAGGTTTTTTAATGGTGAGAAACCCTTTTGCTGTACCTATATGTGGCTTTCACTATGGCTTGCAGTGCAATTTGCACTGTAGATAACTGTCAAAGAACAGGAAGTGGGATGTTGGTCCCAATCCTCTGGTAGAGCAAGATTGCAGATTCTAGTTCAGTTTTAGACTAAGGCTCTTTTCTATTAATTACGGAGACAATGTGACAGGTGAACGACAGGTTTCAAGATTTTGTCGAGGTTAGGTATATGTAAATGAACTGGATTGAAAAAATCTGATGTGTACCATTCACATGACTTTCTCCATATCCCTGCAACAAATAATTCTTAAAAAACTTATACTTCTATTTCCTTTATGCTAATCAGAAAAAATTAGCAGAAATAGTCTTATTACTCGCATCCTTGTAAGTAGAAGCGAAATAAGGGACAACCATAGGTTAAAGTGATAGTCAAAAGCTGGTTGCTATGTCAATGAAGTTCCTTTGTTTATATGGATAGGAGTTGACAAGTTCCAGTATGAGAAAAGTATACGTTTTTCATAGCAGAAACCAAAAATAAGGAATGTCACAAAAACGACGAACTCCACGAAAAAAATGTATATAACATAAATTGTGTGTTTTAATATGCTCTATATTTTTTGTGTAGTAAGTTTTTGTCCATCTCTTACGGTTTAGCAGTTATTCAAAATTTAGTAAAATTCATCCAGAATAAACTACTCTTCAGAGGCTATTCCCAGAAAATTCTAGTTATACATTTCATTTGTCAGGTAAATATGTTTAATATCCGAAATTGTAATCAAAATCGTTAGAGCCATTTTTGAGAAAATCAAAATTTTCGAAAAAAAGTTCCATGTAAAGGGTAGTTGGGGGTGGGGGATTTTTCTCAAAATCTTCGTGTTGCATCCCTGGAAGATACTAAACTTAAATACCAAGTTTGGTATTTTACCGACTTTTCATTTTTGAGTTACTGTGTTCACAGACACACACACACACACAGACCTTTTTGTGAAAGTGCTTTTTTTTTTTTTTTTTTTTTGGATATTGGGGACCCTAAAACATATATTTCCGGTGAAATCTCGGTATCGAATTTTTGGTGGAGTGCAATACTTTCTCTATACTATGTACATAGTGCATAAGGAGAAAGTAATAAGGCGTAAAAATGGACTTTCTGAAAATCTATTCTGCTTTCCAATGCGAAATGCACAGTCTTCCATTCATTTTGTCTGCTTGTGCATGGGCAGCCATGTTGGTCAATCAACCAATGGCAGAGTCAAATCTAAAACTGAACTAGAATCTGCAGTGTTTCCCTGGCTGACTTACCGAAGTCCTTCAATTGTTGTGAGCCACTGAGAAGCAAGGAAAGTACTGTTCAGCAGACCAAATTTGCAGAAATCCATTGGTGAGGCATCTGGTGACATGACAGGAATTCTGTAAATGGTGTTATGTTATCAGCTTTCTAATGGTAGTAGTGCTGGGAAGTGTGACTGGATGCTTTATCCATGTGGATCCAAACATTTGGGGCATCCTTACCATACAACTGGGAATCTCATAAAAAATTGGGTCTTTCATAACATTCATGTTAAACACAAGCATTTTGACCAATGACTGAATGTGAGGGTGATCCAAACTCATCCAAAGTGGGGCAACTCTATATAACATGACTTTAATGAATAATTGTTATCCGTGTGTTGTATTGTTTATTAATTCTTTATTATCAATATTATGCATCTGATATAGAACACAACAGGTTAATATAATACTAGAAATGATTTTGTAATAATAGTACAATTGATTTTAAAAAAATTCTCTAATAAAAACTGCTTGGTTTTTGTTTTAAAAGGTTTTAGCCTTCAGAAGGTGGGTGCATCAGGTGAAGTGGCAGGTGTAGATTCTGATAAACTGCAATCTTGTTATTTTGTTTTGCTTATTTAATGGTTAAATTACAGAACCCCTTGAGAATATTATTCCTAGCACAATCCCACTGTATAAATATGCTAATTTATAAAACATATCAGACAGAAGACCGTGCTTGACAACAGAACATTTGGAAAAATTACTCTAATTGTACAGCTGTCCCAATGTGACAAATCCATGAATGGGAGACACACTTCAGTACTTTGTAGCAGAAGTGAACTTATTAAGAATTAATATAAAAGATGCGACTAAGCTACCTGTGAACTTCTATTTTTCTAGCAAACATAAATAAACTTGGAATTTTTACATATAATAGCTTCATTGTATATTTACTTAGTATTCAACAATTCTGGTTAGATATGTATGTACATATTTCTCGATTTAGTAAAATCCAGGTGCTACTAATAATCATAATAATTTGACATTAACATTTTCAGGTGCTGCACAAAAACAGTTAGTTCTTCATATGTATGTTTTCATAGAGAAATCTATGATGAATTTTAATTGTAACCTACAAAGCACAATTTTTTTTATTTTATTTGTAGAGACAAAGGTGTCAATATAGCAATCAATATAAGAATTCACAGCACCTGAACTTACACTTTGTACAGTGGAACTACTCTTCAGTGCAAAATTGAGTACAGCTCCAAGTTCACTACACGTGTAGTCAGTAGAACATTTATATACTATGCAACACAGTCCATTTATTACTTTCGCTACATGTACTACAACATAGTGTATAGAGAACGTATTGCATTGGACCCAAAAATTCAATACAGAGATTTCACTGGAAATACACATTTTGTGACCCCCTGAATACAAAAAAAGCACTTTTAGAAAAATACCCATGCAAGGCTCAAAAAAGAGAAATCCCTTGAATACCAAACTTGACATTTAAGTTTAGTATCTTCCATGGATGCGACACACAGATTTTCAAGAAAATCTCCCCATCTCCAAAATTTCAAAAGTTTTAGTTTTTTCAAAAACGACTCCAATGATTTTGATTAAAATCTTATATTTAAAATGTTTATTACAAAGAGAATAAAATGTGCATCTTGATTTTTCTGGAAATAACCTCTGAAGGCCACTTTATTCTGGATGAATTTTTCTGAATTTTGCATAACTGTAAACCATAATAGATAGACAAAAACTTGCTACACGAAAATGTAGATCACCTTAAAACATACAATTTATGTACTATACATTTTTTTCGTGGCTTTCCGAGATATTCCTCCTAATTGGTTTCAGTTTTAAAATATTTAAAACTTATCTCATACAGGAACTTGTCAACTCCTGGCCAAGCAAAGAAACTTATTTCAAACTCTTAGCAACCACAATTTAAAACATTTTAACTGTAGCTTTAGCCTAGTATATTCCCTTATTTACCTTCTACTTATAAGGAACTATTGAGACCATTTCTGCTAATGTTTATCTCGATTAGCATGAAGTAGAAGAATGAGTTTATTAATTTGTTACAGAGATGTAGAGAAAGTCATATGAATGGAACTTTTTTTTTTATCCTGTATTCAAGGTCTTGAGAAGCATGAATGTGCTTGAAAGCTCATGTTTACTTCTGTATGGAAATTTTTGCAATAAACACTTCCTATAAGGTGGCACAGTAGCACCATATTTCTCATGTACAGATAACCCTGTGTGTGATGAAATTGCAGAACTCAAGGGGGTAATTTGAAGCAAACACCTTTCAATGACAGCAAATAGCAGGAGCAATGTTGCACACCTCTTGCATATCAGCAAAAACTTTGAAAGATTTGTGCTCATCAAGATTTGCAGTTTACAGGTTTGTGCTGTAGATCTGTAATGAGCAATGTAAACAGACCATAAACATTAACCATTTTTTCACTTCAATTACAGAGCCTTTGAGAGAATAAAGGCACCTACAAATATTCACTAATACCTAGTTTTTAACTGTGTATATGCTTTTCTTATTTAACAGTTTCTAAAGTTAACAGCATATGCACAAACTAGCCCTTAGATACTGATAGGTGAATTTATTCCTTAAAAAAATAAAGGATCTGTAACTGAAGTGGAAAACAGTTAAGTTTTTGTCTTTCTACTGTTCTTGTGCATTATGCAGGTTGCTCTTGCTATTGGTTAAAACTGTTGCTTTTAATTGCCCCATTGAGTTCAACTCTTGTTTTATGGTTATCTGCACAAGTGAAATGTGGCACTGTTAGGCCACCTGGCATTACTTTGAGTTTTGTACCCAGGATTCTGCAATGTTAAATGTCATCATGACAATATATGATTCAGTCCATGTTCTTGCAGTATTTTTTTAAAGGAAAGGTGCAACTACTTCAGTTAGGAACCAATTAATGTTAGTGGTACTTTGCTGAATTTCCTTCACTTTGTCTACACCTCGTATTTCAGAGTTGAGTGTAGGATACTAAGAATTTACAGAAACTTGTCTTAAACAATTTCATGCAGAACCTACCCAGTAGTGTGGTGATAGCATGTCTGCCCCACATTTAACAGGTTGAGTTAAAATCTCGCTTAGGATGAGTTACCCAAATAAGGTTCCCCCCCCCCCAGGGTTTTCCCTTATCCTGAGAAGACTAATGTAGGGTAACTTGAAGCTCCATGGACCCCGAGATCATTTAAGCATAACTTCACCAATTTCAATCATCCAATATGACAACCAGGTTAAAAAAATGCATGTAGACTACTGCTATATACCTGTAGTATTTGCACCATATGGCTCTGAATTCCTGCTTATTGTGGGATTCTATATTTTCTACAGATTAAGATGTTAATTTAACTGCAATAATCTTAATCTTTTTAAGATTTGATCAACTCTTCATAAGAAACAAACACTGCATCAGATTGGTTCTGTTTTGCAAGTATATTTTATTTTAACAAGTAAGTGTATAATTAAAGTCCAAGCTAAAATTTATTTTTAACAAATTTTCATTTAATTTTCTACTAACATTCTTAAGTTTCATAACAGTTACAAAAATTAATTGCAAAAGCGGTAGAGTTTAATATGCTTATGTTTGCTCCTTACCAGTACCAGTTTCTGAAAGTTTGTATCCATTCATGAAGATTCCAGTATTTTACCCTGGCAAGCCAAAATAAAAAGTAGCTGAATTACCAGAACTAGCATTTTGAATTTAAAATGTAAATAATCAAGTTAATGAAATCCAAAATAAATCCTTTAACTACCCTGCAAACACTAAAGATTCATTTTATTTTTATAAAATAGCCTTTTCTAAATTATATCAAGTTATATAAATTACATAGAAACTAAATAGAACAAATTAGATGAAATTTAAAATTAATAATAGACTCTTTCAAAAGCATATTACATTCAAAAGTTTCCAAGAAGGTACCCAAATTCAGATAAATCACTGTTGAAACAGGCAATTACTTCACATATGTTAAAACTGCACTTTAATATTTTTTATGGCAATCCATTGGTACGCATAATTTTAATAAAAGGTAGTCAGAATCTTATTGGAATATTTTTGCTTGTAGCTTAACATCCTTTAACTTGGTTGGTCATATCAGACCAATGAAATTGGTGAAATGATGCTCAAATAATCTCAGAGTACGTGGAGCTTAAAGTTACTCTACATTAATCTTCTCAGGATAAGGGAACCGTTCCCCCCCCCAAAAAAAAAAAAGGTAACTAAGATTCAAAATTATGGCTTGCTGAATGTGAGGTAAACTTCTACCACCCCACTGTCCAGGCAGGCACTTGTATCATAGAAAGCAAGCATAAACTTTTACTATAATTTTTTTTTTTTCAGTTTAAATTCCACTATTTCACAATTGCTCAGAAGCATAACAATACAAGGAATTAAAAACAGGCAGACAAAGTTTTGAAATCCATGTTTATTTTTAAAACCTACAAAAATGACCACATATGAATAACAATTTGATATTCTACAACATTTTTAGCACACTTCATAAAAATCCATGCATAAAATAAGACTGCCTTTCCAAGCACTACATCCTTGCTCCACCAGGGTGCAAATTAATCAGCATGGATATCTGCAACAAATAATCACAAGTTTCATAAATTCTATGAAATTTTGCAAGAATTCAAATTAACCACCAACTATACTAATTGGAGGCTAATGACATTTTTCACTAATGATTTTAAACAGTGCTTATCAAGGGAATATCAAAATAATGAATGTTTTGAATTGGGTTGTAACAATACTGCATACTTAAATGTTGAAGCAAAGTTCTATCTGCTGATCTAGAATCAGGGAAAATCCTTTCCATGCAGTTTTCCCATTAGGGCAATGTCTAAAAAGCTGCCTCCCTGCTTACATGATTCAAGTGGATAGACCACTTATGTGCCTCATCCTCAAAGTAAAGACCAGTAAAAGCCTCACTACGGCCAATAGCAACCTAGCTTTCAGCTTTTCAGACTGGTATCTGAAGATGTGAGGTGTTCACAACCCCCATCTACACATCACTGCCCAGACATACCCAATCTCATGGATTTTGACAGGCATTGCCTCAAAGTCCAATCCAATCCAAAATAACTCCCCAATTCCTCCTGGAGTGATCAGATGTTGATCCAGCATACTTTAACCACACCTTTTCTGCACTAGTAGTTTTGCATTGTCAACATGCCATTCCAAAATTAGTTGGACTTTATCCTTTGTTGCATAGTTAAGTTAAAAATTCCCTCTACAGATAAAGGACACCATGTAACTCAACATACCCTTATGGCCAGTCCTTATGAGAATAAGGTGAACAATTTCTTGCCAATTTCATTCAAGTATAGTATGGTTACCTTTATCGCAGTATATGCAACTGTATAATTTGCTTTTTATTTTGAAAGATTATGAAAAGTTAACTACATACAGGGTGGAAGGTGACCTATGGTAACCTTTTAAATTATGAAAGCACATTGTTTAAAGTGTTTTTCAAATTTTTTCTATACAGCTTTCATTCTTGAGAGAATTACCATTTTATTTTGCACAATATTGCAACAAATCCAACAAGTTACTTAATTCAACTTTTGCTGCTATGACAATTAGCCAACACTTCCAGTACACCAATAAACAGAACTACATGATTTTGACGCAACCTAAACATCGGAATATGGAACTAAGGAAACATTTTAAAATATTATGCAAATTATTAATAGGAACACATTGATAAAGGTAAGTAAAAGCTTGGAAAACTTAAGTTACAATTATACTTTGAATTATAAAACTGAACAATTAAAGGACAAGATCAAAAAATCTTTGAGAACTACTTTTAATGCTCTCAAAACAGTCCAGTAGGGTACGCCACTAGTGAGCTATACCACAGATTTCTTCCAGGTACTACTGTGAAGGCTTTCTTCTTGTGGAAGATTTTTTGACAAATTGAAAAATATGATGTGCTCTTTCATTTGTAAATCTTTCAAATTTCTGCTGTAGCTGCCACAATAATGTGTTGCACCATAAGAGTACTACTTCAAGATACTCTGGCATTAATAAACCATTTTGTTACTGATAATTTACCATTTCAGAAACAAACCACAAGTACAATAAAGCACAATTTAAGTGCATTTCTTGCAAATGCTATGCAGTCTTCATGGCTAACTATCTACATGGCTACTTAAATAACAAGGCAGTTCTGAAGGAAATGTAGTTTGTACAAGCATAGTTTAAACCTTTAGTATTCTGAACCACCAAGCTTTTTGTTTATTTTGGCAATATTTTTCAAATTAATCTCAGTTGAGTGGAAGAAGAGTATTTTATGCTGTAGGCACATTAAAAATGAAGATTTAAAAGCACCTTCTGGTTATTGAAAATTATGCAACCAAAGAGGAACATGCAATTAAATTTTTACAATGTTTTACTGTAAATAAGTAGCATTACATTACTCTTCATTAGTAAAGTGAGCCATTTTGTAACAGATATTCCACTGTTAAGACTCTGTATGGAATTGCACTTCAAGTGTTTATTGCATTTTTTACTTTCTCTAGCCCCGTATGTACATGTACATAGGGATAGAGAATATTGTATTCCACCCAAAAATTTGATACCAAGATTTCACCGGAAATATATGTTTTAGGGTCCCCTGTATCCAAAAAAAAAAAGCATTTCCACAAAAAGGTCCACGTGCATATGTGTGCGTGAGAGAACACTATAACTGAAAAACAAAAAATCATTAAAGCACTAAACTTGGTATTTAAGTTTAGTATCTTCCAGGGATGTAACAAAGATTTTGAGAAAAATCCCCACCCCAAACTACCCTTTACATGGAACATTTTTCGAAAAGTTCGATTTTCTTAAAAATGGCTCTAATGATTTTGATTAAAATATTGTATATTAAAGATATTTAGCTGATAAATAATATGTATATCTTGAATTTTCTGGGAATAGCTTCTAAAGACCTGTTTATTCTGGATGAATTTTGCTTAATTTGGCATAACTAGTAAACCATAAGATATGGACAAAACTTAATATACAAAAAATGTAGGTCTTGTTAAAATACACAAGTTATGTCGTACATTTTTTTCGTGGAGCTTACAGTTTGAGGTATTTATTGTTATTAATTTCAGTTGCGAAGTACTTATACTTGTCTCAGACGGGAGAGAAGTTTTCTTTGTTATACTCCTGGCCAAGAAAAGAAGAGATTTGTAATAATCTCATAATGATAGCTTTTAAAACATTTGACTATGGCTTTAACCTGGTGTATTCCCTTATTTTTTTCCTACTTATAAGGAACTAAGTAATAAGAACATTGTGCTAATGAGTACCTTGATTAGCAAGATGCAGAAAGAAGAATAATCTTATGCAAGAAGTTTTGTAGAACAGCTAGAGAAAGTCATGCGAGTGTAACATCAGATTTTTTAAATTTTAACTCCTACACTCAGATGTAAACAACTCCATCTTTTGGGAAAAATTTTGCTCTACAAATTGTATTATTCTTAAATATGCCAGTTCCTGTGTGTTCAGGACAGTTCCTTTGCAATTTTATAAATGGGTTTTCTGCACTTTTACTTTGAACTTTCACTTTTTCAGTGAATACATTTTCTAGCACCCATTTTTCCTGAAAGTATTGAGCATTGAATAAATGTTAGGTTGATAAAATAACCCTAAGTGATGTTTATCTGCTTTGGTGAAAAGGATTTTTTTTAAATAATTGCCAAAATGTTTAAAAAAAGGTCTAATTGAATTGAGAAAAAAATCATTTTTTTTTTAAATAAAAGTAGATTAATATACATAGAAGTGATTCACCTACATCCTGCAAATACATTGAGTTCAATATCTGAAATAGTTTAAATAATTTCATGTCTGCAGTATAATTGCACCCATAAGTAATTTTTACATTGATGAATTTGAACACCTTGCATGACTAATTTCATTTTTACTATATCTAGCCTCATATGTACAATGTACATAATGGATATGAAGGTATTTTATTCCAACCAAAAATTTTAGGTTTCACCCCCCTCCAACCCAAAAGATTTTAGAAAAAGGTCCATGTGTGTGCGTGTGTATAGCATAGCTCAAAAACAAAAAGACTTAAATATCAAACTTGGTATTTAGCTTTAGTATCTTCCAAGGATGAGAGAAATTTTCAAGAAAATCCGCCACCACAAATCCTTTACATGGAAAAAAATTTGAAATTTTTGATTTTCACAAAAATGCCTCAATGATTTTGATTAAAATACTGCTTATTAAAAATATTTGCATCCCAAATATATATTTTGAATTTTTTGGAAATAGCCTATGAAGACCTTTATTCTGGATGAATTTTACCGAATTGTTTAACTGCTAAACCGCAAGTGAGAAACTTACTGCACAAAAAGTTAGACCTCGTCAAAACACACGATTGCATTTTTGTTGCGGAGGTAGTTTCCCCAGATATTCCTTGTTATTTGTTTCAGTTGTGAAGTACTTGTACTTTTCTCCAACAGGAAGGGTCTGTTTTTCTTCTATTCTACTCCTGGCCAAGCAAAGAAGCGACTTTCAATGAAAATTGCATAACAGCTTTTAAAACATTTGACTATCATTTAGCCTAGTGTATTCCCTCATTTCCCTTCTACTTATAAGGAAGTAATATGAACATTCTGCTAATGTTCACTTTAATTAGCATTGTGTAGAAAGAATCTTTTGTAAGAAGTTTGTAGATTTTTTTTTTCACTTTTCATTGCATATAGAAAGTATGAAAGTATACTATTCCAGCCAAAAATTTAATTAAGATTTCAGCGGAAATGACAGATCCCTTGAATTCTGGGGAAAAGGATCCTGTATGTATGCAAATTGCATAACTCTAATGAAAGGTTTTGAAATGCAAAATTTGATATTTAAGTTTAGTATTCAAGATGGAACATGAGATTCTCCCCCTTTCCCCAATCCATGACATGTATAACAGGACTTATTAGTTATGCCTCAAAATCAAGCGAGTTTGCAACACTTATTCTAGGTTATTGTATGAATTAGATCTTAAAAGGTCTTATTTAAACATAGGTAAGTAATGACCAAAGATGTGTAAACATTTAAAATTTCTTATAAATTTAAAACTTAAATGTACTTTCCTTCAAATTATCCATTTCAGAATACATTATGAATACACTAAACATCTACTGCAACAAATCTTATCTTACCAGTTCAGTTTACCTGCAACTTCCTTTTCCTCCATCAGTGATTAAATACCAGTTTAAAAACATTTAAAATGAAAGAATGCTTATTTTAGGTTTAAAATTCAGAATGAAGATAAAACATTTCTGCCTCTAAATATTGTAGCTCAGCACATGCCGTTTTTAACATCTGTTGCAAGGAGACTTCTTAGGCTGTTGCTTCCTGGGAGATTTTTTAGGAGTATAACATCCTGTAAAAGTAAACAGTTGTTAGGAATTGTTCCTTCGATTCAAGTTACACAAGTTAGGTATGAATCTATAATGTAGCCCTAGAGAGCACCAATATCTTGCACTTATGAACATTAAATCTTAATTCCCTATCATTAAAGACTTACGAAGTTATGGGACACTGAGTTCCAACTTCTTTCTCCATTTTAATTATTTTACTTCAACAAAAACATTTTTTACCAGAACCAAAAAAACAAAAAAGTGTTACCATAAAAGTTACAGGCATGGAAATGTGTAGTGTTGTCCTACTTATCTACACTCTTCCTTGTACTTATTCACTAAATTCTTAAACCATCTTAAAGACATCACTAACCACCTCAGCAATGGAGATTTAAATGCTGCACATGCCAGGGACACCCACTAAACAGCACACGGCATTTAAATTGTTAAATGGGGGGTAAAAATATGCTTCATAAACATACATTTGTATCTTCTGTATATATTAAGTTATTTTAATGAAACAAAAGCTCATTTGAAGGCCAAAAGCAGACTTAAAAGAATGTTTAAATGTCGCCATTTTGTTTCTCATTGGCAAGTCATAATGTATCTAATTTGCAAATCAACCTTGTTTTGTGTGTACAAATTATACATATAGTTGCCCAAGTGAGGTTCTTGATTCAAGGTTTTATGGTTTGATTTATGCTATTATGTGCATGTGTGAATCAGCCAGGCTGCACAGAAAAATCTGTTAGCATTTGCTTTACACCTTATAATATTTTACAATCCAAGTTTATGGTCGACTTCTGAAGCAGTTTTCACCTAGTTACACTATCTCTGAGCTCAAAACGATCTCCTTTAAGCTATTTAAGTTAACTGAAAATCACATTGCAAGCCATTTATATCGGGAATTTTATTAGTACCTATGTGTTTCAGCATTTTTAACAGAAGCATCCAGCAAACCACTGTAAAACGTCTCCACACATCTACTTTTGAATCACTGTATTAAGGGTTGTTATTGATCCTAATTACATGTTTTATAGCACAATATATTGCAAGAAGCAAGACTATAATCCCTGAAAGTATATGGGATCTACACCGTTCACCGGCAAAGCATTGCGACGAAATAATTCATATGCGTCCTCTAGAAGCATCGCATTCAATCTTAATTGTGGTATTGCTTGAATGCCTTAAAGCCTCTTTCTCTCCATACCAGATCTGAAACGCCTTCCGTTTGTCCTACCGGACATCCTTTAATTTTGAATATGATGCCTCGTTTTCGGAAGATATAGACAATCCGAACTCCTTACAGCCGAACCAGCGTAGGGAAATGGGAGCTTTCGGTTGCATCAAAGGTGAAACTGATATTGGTGACTCAATTTTGGCAAGGGTGAAGCGAGAAAGTTAAATGTGACCATGAACCGTACCTTAAAGTTCGGTATGTGCCGATAACTCGTCCAAATTTTTCGCAGACATCCTCACATTCGTACCAAACTTATCAGCGCCAGAATGATCAGGTGGCAGTATAATAGAACTTTCAACATTACGCTGTATTGAGAAACGTTATTACGGCGTGATCAGATGCTTGCCTTCCCGGCATGTTAAGGACAAAGCATTCTGTAGGTTCGTTTTGACCAGAACTTGTCGAGCAAGTTCGAGTTTGGATGAAATTGTAAAACACCTATTTACTTACATTAGGTATAGCATTTCTTCTACAGTATGTATGCTACAAAACTTGGCCGTCAGGCGCACGGTCGTCTCTCGGTCAAGTACTGTACACTTGTTGGCCCGTCACCCATGCGTGGACGTCAAAATCTCAAATCAAATTAACAATTATCAAAATAAACACGAAACATACCTTATCACAGGATATGTTGGAAATTCCTGGACAACTGTAACCTTTGATGGTTCGAGTTTTAAAAGTTTCGTTGCCTTCCATGCTGAAATTTTCAGAATGTCGGTTTCTTGTGCAGATCATAGATTTTCGAATTGACCGTTCTAACCTTTCTCCGATTTAGTCTAATTTCTGTTCCATAAGCACACGCCTATTTACCTTTCTTTTCCTATCACAAATTGATCCTGTCTCCCTGAGTTTATTTTACAAGCAAAATAACTACTCTGAACACGCACCCAGGAAATTTATTTTCATCCCTACATGATGTAAGCATACGCGAATCGTGCATAAACACTGGTACTGTATACTACATTTTCAAGGTACTTCAAGTACAACTAAACACTTCTAAACATGCCTAATGTTTTTCATGTGTGAACCGAGTAGGATGTGTGACGCACGTTTGACGACAGAACCGAGTAGGATGCGCGCGCGAGATTGCAGATTCTATGTCAGTTTTCGACTAAGGCTCTTTCCCGAGCCTTTTCTATTGGCTATGTGACAGGTGAACGACATGTTTCGAGATTTCGTCGGGGTTAGTTGTATGTAAATGAACTGGATCGAAATACGGGTAAAAATGGATTTTCTGAAAATCTATTCTTTTCAATGCGAAATTAGTCTTCCGTTCGTTCTGTCTGCTTGCGCATGGGCAGCCATGTTGGTGAATCGACCAATGGCAGAGTCAAATCTAAAACTGAACTAGAATCTGCAATGTCGCCGCGCACAGGGAAATTCGGTGGTCACAAGGGCCGGTTACCTGGCAGCCAAGTTTTGAAACAAACGTACTGTACTCAAACTGGATCGGCTTTCAGATACTAAAATAATGCAACCATTAGTGTTTAACAAAAATAGCAGGCTGGTTTAAGCTTATCTGAACGTGTAAGTAACAGCGATATTGTTGATGAGCGCACGTAGAAAGTTGATTCAAACTAAGCCAATAGCGTGCTGTGGGCAGATCTCAGTGCTGAACGCGGAGGAATACATTACTTTGAACTTGCCATGAACAAAGTATGGTTACACTTTTTTTTAAGAAGCTATTTAAACATTAACATACCTTACCTTCATAAACGTAGCAACAATCTCCAGAACTACAGTCTAATCTGTTTGAAGTCCGTTTCTTTGGAGTGGATTTACAGCTGGAAGATTCTGATTTTGTTCGTTGCTTTGTAGACCCGCAAGAAGTTGGAACCTTGAGAACCTTCTTTGGTGGCATCGTAACCTGTGAATTATTTTTGGAACACATTTAGGAACTACTTACAAAGAAAGCTGGAAAATATTGTTCAAACACAATAAAAGCTATACGACAACGCTTGTCGTGGCTAGTTTAACAGGATATAGGGTTACCTTGCGCTATAACAAAGCATTTCAATTGGTTCGACTATTTGCTCTACACGTACCGTGGTGTAATGGTCACCTTGATAACTTCACATACCCAAGGTCGCGGGTTCAAACCCAGCGGAGGACGGTGGATTTTCGGAAGAGAAGGAAGCCATAGTTGGCCCCGTGTCGTAGATTTACGGCACGTAAAGAACCTCAAGCCTAATAGAGATGCCTCCGAGCAAAATTAGGCGGTGTTGCACATCCAGTATAGGATGGGACGCTGAGAACCACAGCAGTTAAAGAGCGTCCATAAATAAAACGCCATTTCATTTCTACACGTACTATGTAAGTATGCAGTAGATAGAAGTTATTGTATTCCATCAGGATTCGACGAGATTTAACCGAAAATACAAGTTTGAGGTCCCCGAATAAAAAATAAGCATGTTTACTTTCTCTACACGTAGCATTGTATTCCACCTTAAAATTAGATACCGAGATTTCAACAGAAATATCTTTTGAGGTACCCTGAGTCCAAAAAACAAAGCATTTTCAGATGAAAAAAGGTTAGCATAGCTCAAAAACTAAAAGATCGTTAAATACCAAACTTGGTATTTAAGTTTGGTATCTTCTAAGAATAAGATACGAAGATTTTCAAGAAAAATCTTCCTCCACTTTAACTACACTTTACATGGAATTTTTTTCGAAAATTTAGATTCTCAAAAATGGCTGACGATTTTGATTAAAATAATGTATATCAAAGATATTTACATGATAAATAAAATGCATATCTTGAATTTTCTAGAATAGCCTCTGAAAGTATCTTTATTCTGAATGAATTTTCAGGAAGTTTGCATTAAATGGTAAACCATAAGAGATGGACAAAAATTTACTACACATAAAATGTATATCGTTTAAACATACAATTTATGTTGTATGCATTTTTTCCTGGAGTTGACCGTTTAAGATATTCCTTGTTATTAATTTCAGTTTTAAAATTCTTCAACTTTTCTCATACGGGAACTTAACTGCTGACCACGCAAAGAAACATTTCTATCCCATAGCAACCACATTTTAAAGCATTTGACTGTTGCTTTAGCCTAGTGTATTCCCTTATTTCCCTTCTACCTTGAAGAACTATCCAATAAAAGCGTTTCTGCTAATGTTTATCTCGATTAGTATGAAGTAGAAGAATAGGCTTATTAACAATATGTTAGAGAGGTAGAGAAACTCATGTGAATGCAGTAGACTTTTTGGGTAGTAAACCTTTGTTTATCTTTTACTGTTTACCAGTTATGCAAAAGTCATCTAAGAGAATGAAGAGATCATTTAGAGCATTCCCAGAATATTCAAGTTATAAGCGTTGTCATGAAAATATCTTTAAAATAAAAATAGTTAGCCATTTGAGAAAATAACTTCGAAAATGTTTCCATGTTAAGGGAAGATTTTCCTCAAAATCCTCGCGTCGCACCCTTGGAAGATAAACTTAAATACCAAGTGTGGTGTTTTACCGACTTTTCGTTCCAAGACACGGACACCTTTTTCTGAAAAGTTTTTTTTTGATTCAGGGGAAAAATTTATTTCTGGTGAAATCTATGGAATTTTTGGGTGGAATGTAATACCTCCTCTATGTACCATGCACTTAAGTAGAGATAGTAAAACAGAAGCAAAAGAAAAAAAAATCTACCAGGGAAGAACAAAAAACTCAGTCGTTTAAAATAATTGATTTTATGACACCTTCAATGGAAACTTGAAGACGCCTGCTCTTAAATGCACAAGAATCCTTTAAGGATATTTTTAAAATCTTAACCCTCGAGGTATTCGTCCTCTTAGAGAGAAAAGCTGTTCTTAACGTTGCCATTGAATTGATTTTTTTTTTCAATCTTAGTTACGGAAAATCAGCTGAACTAAATATTCTATAACTAGTGCTTTTCTGAAGCTCTTCTGAAAATTTAAATCTCAAGTTTGAAACTGTAGTCCAAGGAATATTTTGAGAAATGAAAAGCTACTTTGGAATTTGAAAAACTTGAATTTTAAGTATGTTCTTTAATGTGCTAAGTCAATATGAAGAATGAATGAAGTGGGAGAAGTGTTCTCAACGAGGCCGGGTCCATAGAGAAAGTTACCCGCTCTCATCCTACCCGAGATTCGAACTCGGAACCTCTTGAATGTGAGGAGACGTGCCAACTCCACACCAGTGATGCGAATTTTGAAAATGCCAGTTCCTCTCAATTTATCGCACTACATTTGAACATCTGCCACAAATTTCTTTTTAACCTGAGTATTTCTTGAAATGTTTCTACATTTTGAATCCAAAATGATGCATTATCAAACTGAAATAACGGATTCACACAAGTATTCCAATTTTACATTCCACATGAAACGAACGAACGAAAAAGAAAGAACGAAATCCTGATATTTTGTTCCATTCGACTCCGCGGCCGATTGGCTTCTACGCATGAAACCTTAGCCCCATTCTATCATCCTGTCGAGATATGTCAAATGTGGAGTCGGGTAGAAATTAAAAGCAAATAAAGCAATTAAAACTTTCCAGGTTTTCTAGTAAAAGTACGTCCTAATATTTGAGTATGAAAGTTTATTTTGGCCTTGCAAGTAATATTTTTGCATTGCAAGCTTATCTATCCTTGAACGTGCAAGTTGCCCAAAGCTTCACTGAGGCATTAGAAGAAAATTAGGTGTTCCATTCACACGACTACCTATTCTGCAAACAAAACTATTCTTAAAGTTAATTCCTTTATCTATATGCTAATCGAGATAAACGTAGGCAGAAATTGTCTTGTTGCTTGCTTCTTGATATGCAAGGGACACAGGTGAAGACGCCTAAAGGCTAAAGCGATAAAACCTGGACGTTATGATACAATTGAAATTCAGTTCCCTTTGTGTGGCCAGAAGTAAAACAAGACATGAAATTAACAGACTTCCCGTTTGAGAAGTTTTAAGTAATTTAAAATATAAACAAGGAATATCTCCGAAATAGTTTAAAAATAAGCGATATAAATTCGGGCTTTAAGGAGATCTACGTTTGTTTGGCAAGTTTGTCTTCTCTTACGGCTTAAAAGTCTTACAGCCATACAGAACAAAGAGGTCTTCTGAGGCTATTCTCAAAACAAAACAAAAAAAACAAAAAAGATGAAGATGGCTTAACTATGTGGTATTTTAATCAAAATCGCGAAGTCATCTTTGAGAAAAAGAAAAGTTCGAAAAATGTTCCATGTAAAGGGTGAACAGGTGGAGGAATTTTCCTGAAAATATTAAGTGTCGCATCCTGAGCAAAGGTACTTTTAAAAGAAGTTGAACTTAAATACAAAGTTGATCTGTACACACCCACAAACGCGCGGACCTTTTCTATTCAATTGAATTTATTGGTCCTGTTTATCATTTACAGCGTGATATAGGACACTGTCAGTGTTAGATATGTAGAAAATAGAAAAGTTATTACAAATTACAAAATAGGTATTTATAAATGGTATTTCATAATATAAAAGGCATACAATTACTAATTTAAATACATTCCAAAACACTTTTACAAAAAGTCTATTGCCCATGCATCTCCCAAGATAAAATTTATGGCATTGTCAAACGTATTGAGGATCAAACCTAGATTAATGTTTTGGCAGATATACGTCTTCTGAACCCGAACTGGTATTTGACATCTTTTCTTCTACGTGGCAAAAGGCAACAAGGTACACCAGCTGTGTAAGAGTTAGTATTTGGAGTGCAATACCTTCTCTACCTACGTACTATGCAGGTAAAGTAAAAACCTTAAGTGCTCCATTCTCAAGACATTTCTATCTATTCGGCAACAAATTCTTGCGAAAGCTATCAAGATAAAATTCACAAATGGCTTTATAAGCTAAAACGATAAAAGTCGGTCGCTTTGTGGTTTTATTAAAATCGCGTACTTTCTGCTCGTCCAGGATGAAAAAAATTCGAACGACTTTTCATTTTAGAAAAGTATGCAAGTATTGAAAATTTTAAATCTATAACAAGCAATAGCTCTGAAATGGTTAGCTCCAGAACACAATTTGACTCTTGACGAAATCTATTATTTTCTCTACACGTA
Source organism: Hymenopus coronatus (assembly GCA_030762935.1). Taxonomy (NCBI): domain Eukaryota; kingdom Metazoa; phylum Arthropoda; class Insecta; order Mantodea; family Hymenopodidae; genus Hymenopus; species Hymenopus coronatus. The sequence goes on along the minus strand of CM060884.1, from coordinate 49,282,302 downwards.
CCTAATATGTACATCGTGTATAGAGAAGGTATTGCATTCCACCCAAAAATTCGATACAGAAATTTCATCTGAAATACATGATTTAGAGTTCCTGTATCCAAAAAAAGCACTTTTAGAAAAAGACCCGTGTATGTGTATGTGTGTGAACACTAACTCAAAAACTAAAAGTCGGTAAAATACCAAACTTGGTATTCAAGTTGTCTTCCAGGGATGCGACACGAAGATTGAGAAAAATCTTCCCCCACCTCAAACTACGCTTTACATGGAAAACATTTCTAAAATTTTGATTTTCTCAAAAACTTGAACAATTTTGATTAAAATATTATATGAAAAATATGTATATTTTGAATTTTCTGGGAATAGCCTCAAGACGTTTATTCTAAATGAATTTTTCGTAACTCAAACCGTAAGATATACAGAAACTTACTACACAAAACATGCCGAGCACGTTAAAAACCAATTTATGTCTTTCGTGGAATTGGCAATTTCTGAGATATTCCTGGTTTGTTTCAGATTTAAAATACTTAAAATTTTTCTCACACGGAAAGTTTTACACTCCTGGCTGGCGCTGTATAGAAACGGGATTTCATCCACATGGCCGGTTGGCTTTAAAGAGATTTGACTATCGTTTTAGCCTAGTGAATTCGCTTATTTTCCTTCTACTTACAAGGAAGCAAGCAATTAAGAATGTCTGCTAATGCTTACCTCGATTATCATAAAGTAGATAGAATATTTAACAATAATTTGCTATAGTGGTGTAGAGAAAGTACGTGAATGGAGCGCACCAGATTTTTGAGTAGTAAGTTTGTCTGCATTGCACTTATGCAAAAGTTTTTCAGAATGGAGAACTTCAGAGGTTCATCCTTTATATCTTTTGTCCTGTAAATATCTTTAATATACTATTTTAATTAAAATCTATTCATTTGAGAAAATGAATCATGTAAAGAGTAGTTTGAGATGGGGGGGGGGACTTCAAAATCCCTGTGTTGTATTGGAAGATACGTAACTAGTTTGGTATTCAAGCGAGTTATGTTCAGACACATGGATCTTTCTAAAACATTCATGTACCATTCACGCGACTCTCTACCATTCTGGAAGATGCTAAACTTTCTATTTAAGTCTGTATTTTACCGATATTGAGTTTGAGTTCTTGTGTTCATTCACACGGGTACAGACTTTTTCCTAAAAATATCTTTGGATACACAGACGTTTATTTCTGTGAAATCTCAGTGTCGAATTTTGAATGGAGTACCTCTACCTGTGTAACATGTATTATGTAGAGAAAGTAAAAACGCTTTTGGATTCAGGCGATCTCGAATCGCATTTCCGATAAAATATCGGTATTGATTTTTTTTTTGATAGAATGCAATACCTGTTTTACTTTTGTACGAAGTAATGGAAGTAAAAATATAAACATCAGATGTGTAGTAACTAAATTATTACTATTCGCATTCTTCACGATATCTTCGAAAACTAAGGAAATTTACCTTTACGTAAACTTAAAATCCAGATTAAAACGTTTCAACCATTCAAAATGCACAGAACTGCCGAATAGCCAACATTTATTGCACAAAATTTTGAATTGTGATTGGAACCGAAACAAATTACTAGGCAAGAGTTTGCCCGCTGAACCATCAGATCAGTGACCTAAGAGTACACGTTATACGGATATTACAATAAAAAAATGAACGCAAGGTAGTATTGTGCACTATGAAAGTAAAATTAGTTTTTACAATTTCTTTTTAAATTTGGCCGTTTCTAATGCTACTCTTTCTTCCTTACATATACATAGTGTCGATTTCTAAGCAACTATGACTTGAAGTTTATATCGGCTTCAAAATTAATGAAATGGCAACACCAGTCCACCTAATGTAAAACAAATTCAATTTTCTATGGCAAAACATTACCATGAATAACGAGCATACTTCATTAAAATATTTACTATTGATACAAATTGCTCAAGCTCTTAACATAAGACGTAAAAGTTGAGAATTTGTAAATTAATAATCGCGGTGCTAAGAAAGCAAATTTTACAATACGTATTTTATAAAATATAGACTTCAGGCTAGCTTGGAAAAAAACAAGTTAATGTTTTACGTAATATTAATTTAAAAAATATATTACCTTATTCTTTCCAAGTAAAAGACTCTCGAATAAAATACACTGTTCCTCAAAGTTATTTCCGTCCTATTCAACTGTGAACTCCCCAAAAGCCGTTGAAGGACTAACCCAGACTAACCACTGTTTCTCTAAACCTAGCCACCACCTTACTTCTAGTAGATGGCGCTACTAGTTATCAAAGATTAAAATGGACAAATATTCCATTTCCGCACTATTTCCATCAGCATTGAGTTCTTTGCTTAATCCTGTAGAGTACTGTTTTACTTATTTAACGTTATTTGCACTGTATAGAGTGTTGTTTTACTTTGTATGGACGAAAAAAATAAAATTATTTATAACTTTCATAACATACAGCAATTAACATTTGGACACATTCAGAAAAGAGCAACATTAAACGTTTGTTCCAATACTCTGTTCTAAACGCACTCAGCACTAATACCAAGTCTATTCCCACAGGATTCGGAACTGGTTCTGAGTGCGCCTTAGCTAAGAGACGCTCAAATGGACAGAGAATCAGTACAGATTCCAACAGGTTTTGGAACTAGTTCGGAACGAGTGAATTCGGTTCTTGATCAGCAGCAAGAACTAAAAGACATACACAAAGCTTATAGCTTACATCACATGCTCAGGTTATCCAAAATCAATGCTATATCGGTTGGAACAAACTTATAAGAGATTGTATAAATATTGCTGTTTTAAATTTAATCTCGAAATTTGTTTACTATTAAAGTGACTGCAGTTGAAAACTGAATGCTCATGTCCTCTCCCAAACCGCCCATCGCATATAATATTATAAATAATCTTCCATTAAGTGTTCAAATTGTTTATCCTATCATGTCCCACAAATTTATCATTTATTACTTTCTATAGCACGAATGTAAAATGTTTATGATTGGAATAAAATACCATAATGTACATTGTGCATACGCGCTAAAGAAAATAAAAATGTAGATCCCCTCAATACACACAATTTATGTCCTATACAGTTTTGCTGTGAGGTTAACCGTTTCCGAGATATTCCTTGTTATTGGTTTCAGTTTTAAAATAATTATATTTTTCTCAAACAGAAGCCATTTATGTTTCTTTTGTTTTACTCCTGCCCATCAACGAGAACCGAATTTCAGTGACAATCGCATAGCGACAGCATTTAAAAATTCGTATATCGCTTTAGCCTTGTGCATTCCCTAAGTTCCCTTCTACTTATAAGGAACTAAGTAATAAGACTATTATGCAGATGTTTATTTCGATTGGCATGAAGTAGATTGAAGAATAATGTTTTGTAAGACTTTTTTTATTTTGCAGAATAGGTAATGAAAGTAATGTGACTGAAACACATCAGATTCTTTTTGTTTGTAGTGGTATCAGTCATAAGAAAATAAACATTGTAAACAACCTTAATTATAATTTTATTTTTTCTCCATCTCTTATTGGTTTTAAATATTAAATTCGCAACACAGATTTCAGATAAATTTAATTTTTTAATACGAGATACGTTTTTAATACGTTTTAATTCGTATATGAATGAAAAATGTCATATTAATTGGATGAACATTTCCGTCGTTTAATATTTTGGACGAGGAAATTTGGATAAAACCAATCCTTAAAGCAAATTTTAAATATAAATAATTGTGATTTTATAATTTCATCTTGTTGCAAATAAAAATAAACTCCGCATTGTTAAAAGAGAATTAGTGCTTAAATCATAGTCTTTATGCATTATTTGTGCAGGTGCAATCTCCTAAAGTCTATTGCCCGAGATTTTAACCAAATTTCAGTGGTGCTTTAACGATGCTGTAGCACTGAAAAGTTCATTTTATTAATACAAACTGGTTTTAAAATTTAACTCATGTGAAGGGCATTACATTGGTGGGATATTAAACATTAGTTGTCATATACTAAATATATAAAGTGCATATTTAAATAGACTTTCGATTATATAAATTTTAAGGAGTAGTTTCCAATAGTATTTGATATTATATTGGGCAGGCTGGTCTAACTACTCGGTCGAGTCAGAGTAATCGTGCGTACTCAAAACAGACCTCTGAGCCCACCCGGAGGAGCAGCATGATAGTCAATACCCACTGAGCGAAAATCATAGCACAAGTTTTGTAATTGCTGCCATTTCATTTGGCCCTGATAACAGCTTTCACTCACTATTGAACAGTACTGCATACTGCAGCATACATCTGTGAGTGAGTGAGTGAGTGAGTGAGTGAGTGAGTGAGTGAGTGAGTGAGTGAGTGAGTGAGTGAGTGAGTGAGTGAGTGAGTGAGTGAGTGAGTGAGTGAGTGAGTGAGTGAGTGAGTGAGTGAGTGAGTGAGTAACTCACTGCTCTTTGCCTCACAGCCAACAGATTATAGATATTTCTTTCATTTTCTATTTAAGAGTTGGACATATTTATATTTTGCTTCGGACTCTACCGCCATTTCAAAATCGTATAATACACGTGTTTCCTAGCATACTATTTCATAAAATAGCGTTTGTTTTAAAACTATATTCCCCTAATTTCACAATGGTCCACGCGTCTTAGTTTTTTGTTTAAATATGACTAAAACTTTCCAGAATGTGCTGAAGTGCATATGAATTGTAATATTATAAAGGACAAAATTGTCCTAACACTAAAAGTAATTTTTCAAAAAGGAAAGAATATTTTTATGAAAATTATTAATTTTAGATTAAAATTTCTAATTTATTTAAAAATTACAATCATTCAGTAATCAAAGTTACTGAAATGTCCCCGTTTAAGGTTTTTTGTGTGTGGTTCTAATCCCAATTTCAAAAAATTCCATCAATTTTCTCAAATGTTGAGGCGCGTGGGACTTTTTGATTACGTATATATTTACATTATATAATTTATCAAATAATGTATATCTTCCAAAGTATTTACCCAATTTGAATGAAGTTTGGTATTCACAATGCCAAATCAACAATGCAATCGCAGTAAAACTTTCAGAAAACTCTATACAAAAATATAGTGATTTTAAATCTTACAACTAGAGTCCCTTAAAACTTAAGTAAGTAGTGGAAGGTTGCTATATCAAATTCCTTTTTCACAAATGACTTTTGTCATTAATAAAATTCATTTTATCGAAATCTTATTTTAAATGTGAAATGTATTAATTTACATTAGGACAACAAATATTCCTCAAATATGGAGCTTTTAATTACTTTATTCGTTTAAGAATCTATATTATTTTGCAACAATCATTGAAATGTATCTTTGAGTGATGAAAACGGGATAGGAAAGCCACTGTTATAAGTGTATGTATGGGCCGCGCTGTGGCCGAGAGGTTAAACCACTTGTCTTTCATCAAGACCTCTCACCTCTCTACGACCGCATGTGGGATTTGTGGTGGACAAAGCGGCGCAGGGGCAGGGTTTCTCCGGGTTCTTCGGTTTCATTCGCCATCGCATTCCACCGATGCTCCATATTCATTTCAATGCCATCGCCTATGTGCCTATGCAATAAATGCGGGCGTTCAACACTATAAAAAAATTGTAACCTGTCGTATGTTTCCGTACTTGTTGCTTTATTTAACATTGTTCTTGGTTTATGTACATTTTATAATTTTCTAGCGAAATTAAATGTCTTTTCCTGTTTGAAAAATATGTTTTTCTCCTACATAACCATCTGTACCATCAACTAACATATTAAATACTTTTATTTACGTTGAATTCAGTTTGATTACCAATTATATTCTGTCTGAGGTTGTTCCATAGGATTATTTCACTACAATTAAGTATGGGACGTATGATGTTTTGAGATAATATAGAAATTATTAATTTGTATGAGCAATTATATCTGTGCGGAAACGCAATGAAAACAATTATTTAGCTTCGTTTATTCTGAAAGAGTTGTTTTTTTAATTTTTCTTTTTCCTTCCTAAGTTGCGTACCCTATAGTTTGTCCTTTGCTTTTTTGTCCAATTAGATAATTGCCGACAATACATCTAATTAATTAAATATATTTACTTTCTCTATACGTACTATGTACACAGTGTATAGAGAAGATATTGTATTACACCCAAAACTTCGATACCGAAATTTCACCGAAAAATGTATGTTTTGAGACCTCTGAATAAAAAAAAACAATTTTTAGAAAAATGTCTGTGTCTGTGTGTGTATGAGAGAGAGAGAGAGAGAGAGAGAGAGAGAGAGAGAGAGAGAATGTGGGCAGCTTAGCTCATCAAAAACGAAAAGCCTGTTAAATATAAAACTTCTTATTTAGGTTCAGTATCTTCCAAGAATGCGATACGAAGATTTTCAAGAAAATCCCCCACCCCCAACTACCCTTTGCGTAGAAAAATTTTCGAAAATTGTTATTTTCTCAAGAATAGCTCTAACGACTTTGATTAAAATGTCGTATATTAAAGATATTTAGAAAACAAAATGTATATCTTGAATATTTTAGGAATAACCTCTGAAGACCTCTTTATTCTGGATGAACTTTGCTGAATTTTGCATAATTGGTAAACCGTAAGAGATAGACAAATCTTACTCTTAAAAAATGTAGAGCTCGTTAATTAACAAACAATTTATGTTATATACATTTTTTTTTTCGTGGAGGCGACAATTTTTTAAATATTCCTTACTGGTTTCAGTTTTAAAATACTTATTACTTTTCTCATATGGGAATTTGTCAACTCCTGTCCATGCAAACAAAGGATCTTCAATCATATAGCAATCAGCTTTTAAAAGATTTGACTTTCGTTTTAGCCTGCTGTACTTCCTTATTTCGCTTCTACTTACAAGGAAGCATGTAACATTTCTCAACTTTTCTACTAATTTTTTCTCAATTAGCATGAAGTAAATAGAAGAATAAGCTTTTTAATAATAATTTGTTTCAGAGATGTAGAGAAAGTCATGTGAATGGAACACGTCAGATTTTGTTTTATGTTACTCAAAATCAGAATAAAATTCAACGAAATAATCCAATTATATAATTACAGTGGCGTACTCAGTACTTGGTAAAGCAGTATTTTATCTAGAATGCTTCCAGCTGATAAAAACCCGTATTTTATGAAAGTTAAAGTTAATTATTTTTTCTGCATTTATTCTAACAAAACCAACACTCTCTGCGTTTACACGATACAAATGGAGTTAAATAGGTAAGCTGAACTCTAAAGTATTAAGCAAAGAACTCAATGCAATGTTGCTGCTGGACAATAGGACAAGAAATGGAATATCTACCCAATTTAATCTTTGCTAACTGATAGCGCCATCTGCAAGAAGTAAGGTGGTGATTAAATTTGGAATGCAGTGGCTTGTCATTCAGTGACAGTTGGGGAGGCAACAGCTGTATAGTGTGGAAGCGCTTAGTGCATTTTATTCGGGAACCTTTACTTCGAGGATTAAAGGTAATATACACTATATTTATTCTGCAAAAAATTGGCGTGTCCAAGAATACCCTGAATTTGCTTATATTTGCGATGTACCTAGAGCTTATTAAGAGTTATTTTAAATTTTGAACTCTTGCATCGTAATTGATTTAGTTCGAATTCAAAGTCATTACTTCTATATTAAGTAAAACTTGAATGCAATGCGTTATTAACAATTTTAATGAAAGTTATGTATATTCCATGCTCTTTTGAAATAGAAAAGAAATGTTTTCTTTACATTTGGTGAAGTGTTGCCGTTTGATTATGGTTTACTTCAAGCCGGTATGAGCTTCGCAACATTGCTAAAGAGGCTTAAATCAGTTGCTTAGCAATGGTAACTTGTGCATACCAACACACCACCTCTAAGCAATAAAATGAGCAAAACTTTGAAAACAAAGTAATCGTAAACATTTTCTGACGCTGTGCTCATAGTTCACGCTGCTACTCTACATTGAATTTAAAGATAATCGGGAAAATGCATATCTACCCTCTGAGGGGTGAGTGGTCAAATGCATGCATGTGGAAAAGCCTTTTGGGTTAGTCTTCCTTATTCAATTTTTTACTTTCTCTACACGTATTATGCACATAGTGTACAGAGAAGGTATTTTATTGCACCCAAAAATTTCGATACAGAGGTTTCACCGGAAATAAAAGTTCAAATCAAAAAAAGGTCCGTGTGGACAGCATAGCTCATAAACGGAGTCCGTTAGATACCAAACTTGGTATTTAAGTAGTATCTTCCAAGGATGCAACACGGGACCCCCCAACTCCCTTTACATGGAAAAAGTTTCTCAAAAATGGCTAACTTTGATTAACATATCGCATATTAAGGATGCCTATGACAAATGAAATGTATATCTGAATTTTCTGTGAATAGCCTCTGAATGAATTTTGCGGAATATTGCATAACTAGTATACCGTAAGAGATGCATAAAAATGTAGAGCTCGTTAGATCACACAATTTGTTATACGGAGTTGACCGTTTTTAAGATATTCCTTGTTTTTTGTAGTTTAACGTCCTTCAACCTAGTTGGTCATATCGGACGATGAATGAAATTGGTGAAATGCTACTCAAATGATATCGCGGCCCATGGAGCTTAACTACTGGACATTCGTCTTCTCAGGGTAAGGGGGGGAAAAAACCGAAAAAAAAACCGTATCCGGGTAACTCATCCTAAGCGAGATTCGAACTCGCGACCTGTTGAATGAAAAGCAGACCACCACACTACACAGGAGGGCTTAATTCCTTGTTATTGATTTCAGTTCTAAAATACTTACTTTTCATACGGGAACTTAACACCTGACCAGGCAAAGAAATAATTTCTATAGCATAGAAACCACATTTTAAAGAGTTTGACTATCTGTTTCGCCTAGTGTATTCCTTTATTTCCCTCCACCTATAAGCAACTAAAAAATATAACCGTTTCTGCTAATGTTTATCTCGATTAGCATTAAGTAGACAAAAGGGTTATTGAGAACTTGGGCCTATCTAGAAATTAAATTGTGGTTTGACTGTAACTTTGGTTTATACTTATGTTTTCACCAATTTTTTTTATCGGAAAAGCTCCATAATCAAGTTAAACTCTAATTTATTACGTGCGCGTAGCGATCCTTTTTGGTGAATATTTATGAAGTATGCTGCCTAGGAGTAGAATATAAATAAAGAAGTCTTGTAGTACTTTTGTAATGTAAATATATAATACTACACACTAAGTGCCTAAAACCTGAGTTTTATTGTCGGCGGCAGGCGAACAGTGTTGTGGAATGCAACACCGGCATATGTCGCTAGACGCTGTGCTGATGTATGACAAGTATGTTTCACGCAGATACAGCTGTTCAGTGAATTTTATTATGCAGAACTTCGGCTACTCTAAAATCGAATGAAACTAAGTGCGATCGATTGACTTTGTATTTATGATGACAATTTCAAAGCCTGTGGATTTCGAATTTAGCGCGAGGTTAGGTTCCAATCCGTTTAGGTTAGTGTGTGTATATAAATTTATATTTCTAATTTTATATCGTGGTAGTACCTCATTATCGATATTTCCAACAACTCCTAACAGCGCAATGGATACAACATTAGTTTTTTAAACCATCTCCCCACGTATAATCCCTCGCCAACCACACCGGTCCCGTTAGAGTGCAAAACTGGCATAAGTCGCAGCGGAGAGATGTAGCGGCCGAACTTGTAAATAATTACCGACAAAATATTTTGCTACAGAGGTAGAGAAAGTTATATGAATGGAACACATCAGATTTTTTCACATAAAAATGACTTTGGGGCATACGATATTTATACATTAATGGCTAAAAATGTAATTGTTTATTTTTAGGACTCTGGTATTTTACTCTATTTAAAAATATACTGAAGAACATGGACAGCGATAGAAAGTGTTGCTATACAAGATGTTTTGTTTTATTCAAGAATACATTTACATTTGAGAAAATTAAACGTTCTGGTTTGTGAGAGTGGCGAGCATATTTCCGCCTTAAACGACACACGAGTTTGCAGCTAGTAATTATATTGTGAAGTTAATACTGTGTATGCATAAAACATTTTTACTTCCATTTGTGATCCAGATTTGGTACTTTTGTCATTAGAGCCAATTTGTAGTTACTGATCTGTTATAAACCTGAGTCCTAAGCGACAAAGATCAAGGTAGAGGGCTCTAAGCCGCAAAGCGTAGCCGAGGGATCTGTGAAGCTAAAATCCCAATGATCCCAAGAAGTCCAAACCTCGGCAATCTAGCGGCTTTCAAATCTGGGTTGGCTGCAGAAGTTTTACCAAAAAATCTGTTCTATTCACGTGACTTTGTCCCGCAGACCATTCTTACTAAAAAGCATTCTGTTATGCTAATCTAGTTAACATTAAGAAATCTGTTCCTTGTAGGTAGCAGAGAAATAAGTAAATAAATAGTACACTAGGCTACTAAAGCGATAGTTAAATGTGTAAAAGTTGGTCGGGTTATTATAGAGAACTTCGGCCCCTCTAGAAATTAAATTGTGGTTTGACTATGTTTGGTTTATACTTGTTACGTTTCACCAATTTTTTATCTGAAAAGCTCCGTAATTAAGTTAAACGCTAATTTATTACGTGCGCATAGCGATCCTTTTTTGTGAATATTTATAAAGTATGCTGCCTAGAAGGCGTAGAATATAAAGTCTTGTAGTACTTTTGCAATGTAAATATATACTACACACTAAAGTGCCTAAAACCTGAGTTTAATTGTCGGCAGCAGGCGAACAGTGTTATGGAATGCAACACCGGCATATGTCGCTAGACACTGTGCTGATGTATGACAAGTATGTTTCACGCAGATACAGCTGTTCAGTGAATTTTATTATGCAGAACTTCGGCCACTCTAAAATCGAATGAAACTAAGTGCGATTGATCGACTTTGTATTTATGACAATTTCAAAGCCTGTGAATTTCAAATTTAGCGCGAGGTTAGGTTAGTGTGTATATAAACAGGTAGCAACATTAGTTTTTTAAGCCATCTCCCCACCCCTAATCCCCCTCTAACCACACCGGTCCCGTTAGAGTACAAAACTGGTATAAGTCGCAGCGGAGAGAGTTAGCGGCCCAACTTGTAAATTACCGTTGGTCGCTTTGTAATATAATTTTTTTGCAGTACCAAAGGTAAACCAATATATTAAACGAATAACTCTGTTTAGATAAGTTAAACGTTTACAAGTTAAAACCAATAAGGAACAAATCGGAAATGGCTAACTCCACAAGAAAAAGTATCTCACAAATTGTTTTAATGAGATCTAAATTGTTTGCCAAGTTTTATCTCTTCGTTTATCAGTTATACTAAAGTCGTCCAAATAAAGGTCTTCAGAAGCCTTTCCCATAAAATTAAAGGCATTCTATTTTTCGCCTACATATCTTTAATATACGATATTTTAATTATAATCGTTAACCATTTTTTGGAAAATGTTTTATGTGGGATAGTTTTTTTTTAAGAAAATCTTCGTGTCGCATCCTGGCAGATGCTCAACTTAAATACCAATTTTGGTATTTACCAGTCTTTCAGTTTTATGAATTATATCCATACACACACATGAACCTTTCTAAAATGTTCACCCTGAAGACGAGGAAGATGCACTTCTTCGAAACGTTAGTGTCAAGCCAAGTTTTTACCTGGTTAGAAGCCCGAGAAGATTTTGAACTTTCTAAAATGCTTTTGGATCCAGGGGTTTTCAAAACGGAGATTTAGGTGAAATCTCCACAACAAATTTTTGGTAGAATACAATACCTTCTCTATGCATATTTGTTCATGCGTACTACAGAAGGCAAAATTAAAACGTTTGAAGAGTTCCCATTTGCAAAAATCTGATGTGCCATTTACACGACTTTCTCTATATTTCTGCAACAAATTTTTGTTAAAACGTTTATGCTTCTATTTGCTTCATGCTAAGTGAGAAACAATTAGAAGAAATAGTCTTATTACTTGCTTCCCTGTAAGTAGAAGCGAAATAAGAGAGTACCATAGGTTAAAGTGGTAGCAAAAGATGATTGCTATGTGACTGAAGTTCCTTTGTATGGACAGGAGTTGACAAATTCCTGTATGAGAAAAATATAAGCTTTAAAGGCTGAAACAAAATCAAGGAATATCTAAAAAAAAACGATAAACTCCACGAAAAAAATGAATATAACATAAATGGTGTGTTTTAATGTGCTCTACATTTTTTGTGTGGTAAGTTTTTGTCTATCTCTTGCGGTTTACCAGTTACACAAAATTCGGTAAAATTCATCCGGAATAAAGTAGTCTTCAGAGGCTATTCCCAGAAAATTAAGATATACATATTATTTGTCAAGTACCTATATGCCTTTAATATTATATTTTTATCAAATACGTTAGAGCCATTTTTTAGAAAATTAAAATTTTCGAAATATTTTCCATTTGAAGGGTAGTTGGGGGTGGGGGGATTTTCTTGCAAATCTTCGTGTCGCATCCTTGGAAGATATTGAACTTGAATATCAAGTTTGATATTTAACGGTCTTTTCGTTTTTGATCTATGCTACACACGCGCACACGCATGCGCACACGCACGCTTATACAGTCACGGACATTTTTCTAAAAATGCTTTTTTTTGGATTCAGGTGGTCTCAAAATGTGTATTTCCGGTAAAATCTCGGTATCGAATTTTTGCGTACAATGCAATACCTTCTCTATACACTATGCACATAGTACGTGCAGAGAAAGTAAAAAGGGTATAAGTATTGGAAAACTTAAACCAATAACCAGGAATATCTCGGAAATGGTAAACTTCACCAAAATGTTGGGTATAAATTGTGTTTTAACGTTATCTAAAATTTTTGTGTAACGTTTTTGTCTATCTCTAACGCTTATCAGTTAAGTCAGCCAGAATGATCACAGCTTTAGAGATATCTCCAAAAATATTCAGATATACATTTTACATGAGGCAAATGTCTGATATTTTAATCAAACTCGTTGGGAGCCATTTTTGAGAAAATCGAAAATTTCAAAAAATCTTCCACGTAAAGGATAGTTTGGGGGGGGGGGAGGAGATATTGTTTACTCTTCGTGTCGCATCTTTGGAAGATAGTGAAATAATGGAATTTAAGACTTTTCGTTTTTGAGTTATGCTGTTCAAACCTATACACACGGTCTTTTTTTCTGTAGCGCGTATGTACAACCTCCCCAAAAACACACATTTTAGAAACATGTATACGTGGCGGGGGGCACCATATCTCAAATTGGTTCAGCATCTTCCAAGGGTGTGATTTTAAAGAAAACAACCCCACCCCTAACCCTTTACATAGAAACATTAAAAACTTCAAATGACTTAACGATTTGGATTAAAATTCTGTTTAATATTATTTTCATGACAAATTAAATCTATATCTTGAATTTTCTGTGAATAGCCTCGGAAGATCTTTTCATTCTGGATGACCTCTGTAGAAAAATTGTTTAGCTGGTAAATCGTAAGAGATAGACGAAATCTTAAGATAGGAAAAAGTAGAACATTTTAGAAAAAGGTTTGTCTGTGGATAGCATAGCTCAAAAACGAAAAGTATGTTCAATACGAAACTTGGTATTCAAGTACAGTGTCTTCCAAGGATATGGCAAGATGATTTGCAAAAAAAAAAAAAAAAAAAAAAAAAAAAAAAAAAAAAATCCACCACCCCCAAACTACCTTTACATGGAACATTTTTCGAAAATTACAATTTTTTCAAAACATTGTAATCTTGGTTAAAATGCCTCATATAAACATTCACAAATAAAATTTATATTTAAACTTTTCAGAGAGTATCCTTTGAAGAGCTCTTTAATCTAAATTTTGCATAACGGTTAAACCGTAAGAGATGAATAAAACTTAACTGCACAATCATGTTGAAACACACAAATTGTCACTTTTTTGTTTTGTTGATTGTAGCACTGACCGTTTGAGATATATTCCTTGATTTTGGTTTCAGCTTTAAAATACTTATACTTTTTTCATACGGGAATTTGTCAAACCTTGGCCATACAAAGGAATTTTAATCTCATAGCAAGCAGCTTTTAAATGCTTTGGTTATCGCTTTAGCCTAATGCATTTCCCTTCTACTTGCAACAAAGCAAGTAAAGATCAATTCTGCTAATGTTTATCTCGATTGGCATGATATAAAAATGTGTACTAAGAATAGTTTGTGCATGGAGCAGCCAGAGAAAGTTATGTGAATGATTTTTAAATATACTTTTATTCAGGTGAAATCTCCAAACTTGTCTCGAATTTTTGGCTGGAATGCAATGACTTCTCTATGTACGTACAGTGTTTGATAGAGAAAGTAAAAGTTCAATGCGCAAAGCGGGATTTCAATCATGATCTACCAGTTCCCGATCGGCTGCTCTGAGCTACTATAGCAAGTGCCAGCGCAACATTAAATTCCCTAAATTAAATTTTTCCAGGTAACGAAAATATCTATTCATATTGAGATGACAATATCCCAATATGTCACGTACACCGAACTTCGGCAACAATTGATATTCGGGAAGGTGAACCGTTTCTGGTTCGTGAACCAGTTTAATGCTCATGCCTATACTAAGATTTTACTTTCTCTACACTTACTATGTATATAAGTATAGAGAAGGTATTGCATTCCACCCAAAAATTCGATACCGAGATTTCACCGGAAATAGATATTTTATGGTCCCCTGTATCCAAAAAATCTGACTTATTCCATTCACATGACTTTCTCTACATCTCTACAATAAATTATTGTAAAAAAGCTTATTCTTATATTTACTTAATGCTAATCTCCCGCCTAGCTAGTGTGGTGATAGCGTGTCTACCTCACATTCAACAGGTCGTGTGTTCGAATCTTGCTTAGGATGAGTTATCCGGATAAGGATTTTTTCGTGGTTTTCCCTTATCCTGAGAAGACGAATGTCGATTAACTTCAAGGTTCATGGACCACGAGATCATTTGAGCATCATTTCACCAAATTCATTCATCGTCCGATATGACCAACCAGGTTAAAGGACGTTAAGCTACAACAACAAAAATGCTAATCGATAAAAAAATTAGCAGAATGGGGTCTTATTACTTGCTTTCTTGTAAGTATAAGGGAATACCATAGGCTAAATCGATAGGTAGTGAAATATTTTAAAAGCTGGTTGCTATGTGATTGAAGTGCTTATTTTAAAGCTGAAACTAATAAGGAATATCTCAAAAACGGTCAACTCCACGAAAAAATGTATAACATAAATTGTGTATTTTAACGAGCTCTACAGTTTTTGTTAAGCAAGCTTTTACCTCTTACGATTTACCAGTTATGCAAAATACATGTAGAATAAACAGGCCTTTAGAGGATATTCCCAGAAAATTGAAGATATACTTTATAGTTGTCATGTAAATATCTTAAATGAGATTTTAATCAAAATAGTTAGCCATTTTTGAGAAAATCAACTTTCGAAATTATTTCCATGTAAAGTGTAGTTGTGAGTGGAGGGGATATTCTTGAAAATCTTTGTTACATCTTTGGAAGATACCGAACTAAAACACCAAGTTTGGTATTAAACGGTCTTTTCGTTTTTAAGCTATGTTCCCGCATCCCTCACGCGCGCACGCGGACTATTTTTCTAAAAATGCTTTTGTTTTTTGGATTCAGAGGGGTCTCAAAACATGTATTTCCGGTGAAATCTCGGCATCTAATCTTGGGTGCAATACAATACCTTCTCTATACACTAAGTACATAGTATGTGTAGAGAAAGTAAAAAAGTATTTTAAGGTTCGTGTGTCTGTGAACACGATAACTAAAAAAAACAATGTCTGCAAAATGTAAAATTTGGTATTATGTTTAATATCCTCCAGGGATGCGACACGAAGATTTTGAAGAAAAACTTCCCCTCAAACTACCCTTTACGTGGAACAAATTTCGAAAATTTTCATTTTTTCAAAAATGGATAACGAATTTATTAAAATACCGTATATTAGTTATTTATATGGGGAAAAAATGTATATCTTGATTTTTGGGAAAAGCCTCTAATGAATTTTGCGTAACTGGTAAGCCATAAGAGATAGACAAAAACTTACTACACAAAAAAATGTAGATCACGCTAAAACACACAATTTGTTACTTTTTTTTTTTTTTTTTTTTTTCGTTGAATTGACAGTTTCTGAGATAGTCCTTACTTGTTTTAGATTTGAAATATTTACTTTTCTCACACGGAAAGCTCTCAACTCCTGGCTCTGCATGGAAACGGATTTCATGGCAACCGGCTTTTAAAATATTTGACTATAGTTTTAGCCTAGTGTATTCCCTTATTTTCCTCCTACTTACATGGAAGCAAGTAATTAAGGCAATTTATGCTAATGTGCTTTTTAACAATAATTTGTTGTAGTCATGTGAATGGAACACCTCAGATTTTTTATAAAGTGTTTGATCATTTTCAGAATTCTCTGTAAACTGCTTCAAAAATAATTCGCAGATTACAATGCCACCAAAGAAAAGTGCATATGGTGCGCAAACGGGACTAAGGAAAGGAACTGAGTCTTACACACGAAAGAGGACTCGAAGAAGGGGCTCGTCTTCCTCCGAGAGCTCCTCATATTCAGACTCCGATTCTGACTCTTATTCAGACTCCTCGTCAGATAACTCAACTGAGAATTCTTCAAATTCTGGTGGTGGAGGCCAATATTCTTCAAATTCTGGTAGTGAAGACCAAAACTCCGTTCCTCAAGGTAAGAAAATGTTATACTCATGATGTAGCATGGTTCTGTCCTTGTATTTGGGACACTATTTGCTCTAAATTCTTGGAAAGCACGCACCCCTCTGTTAAACGGCTACATGCTCTTTGCAAACTCATGTCACCGTAGAGAAACAAGAAGGCAAGTGTATCTTTGTTTTCTAGACTCCAGTCAAATCTATCTGATAGATACTACTCTTATTACCCATTTCCATGGAGAATTGAAATACATTTGAGTTCAATTCCATCTGGATACGATCCACGTTTCACTTAAATCCAGTTCCAATTTAGTTAGGATCCAATACACAAGAGACTATCTCCATGGTCGAGTGGTCAGAGCTGACTTCTTACCTGGGGTTTCCTGGGTTCGATTCCCAGTTGAAGCGGCGAGGAATTTTTCTTCAATCAGAATTATTCTCTTTCCCCCCCACACATGAAATTTTAATGTTTGTGTCTTGAATGACATAAAATGATAACCTAATGTCAAAAACCTACAGATAAGTTTTCATAAATCGAAAGCCCCTGATATACCTAGTTAAAGGGGAGGAGGGAAATGCAAGCTTCGAGAAGAAATAGTTTTCATGAAATACTAACATCACGATACAATGAATAGTTTTTGCTTTGGCTTTCATTTTGATGTTCATATGTCAATCGTTAGAAATCGTGCGATATTAATACAAATTAAATTATTCCTCCAAAAGAAATTTGCCGAAATTTCCGAAAATCCACCGGGCACATTTTTACACCAGTGTCCGGGAAAATGACACTGAATGCACTAATATTGTATATAGATTGTTAAAAGTAGTGAATGCTATAAAATTATTTGAAGGCTTAATTCGTCCATTTTATTCATATTTGAATTGGATCATTTAATAAAATTGCATATTGTAATATTTATTATAGGTATTACGAGAATTAAATTTCATAAAAATGGCAAATCTAAGGGACTAAGTATAAATGGCTTTCCTATGGCCGCATTTTCTACAATAATGGCGCAAGCCTTTTCCCATGTTGAATATGTAAGCTGTGGAGATACGTGCTTAGTAATTTTATAAATATTAACTCTTGTGGCTTCAGATTGGGTAAATACTTTTAAAACACTAACATTTAGCAGTAATTGATTTGTGATAATAGCTTAGCACAGATAACTGCACAAAATTCATGGTTGCATTTGCATTGGTTTGAATTGGAGTATTCGCA
Organism: Hymenopus coronatus; assembly: GCA_030762935.1. Lineage (NCBI taxonomy): Eukaryota > Metazoa > Arthropoda > Insecta > Mantodea > Hymenopodidae > Hymenopus > Hymenopus coronatus. The sequence goes on along the minus strand of CM060884.1, from coordinate 49,264,406 downwards.
CTGGGACACATTACACACAGCGATGCAGATTTGCCGACAGACAGGCAGTCATTTCCGAGCACAGTATTACAGCGAAACATTCATTATACGGTACACATTGTAGCCAGGAGTTTAGATCTGATTAACATGTAATATTTTGAGTGAAGTAGAAAGTCGTCCTGCTATTTGGGAAATCAAAAGTGATGACTAGCATTTTGTCCCAGATAGTCAAGAGTGTAAAACAATCCTTTCTTCAGGTGATCACATAGCAAATGTACGTGTAATGAAAGTTTTGTCTTCATTCTCCTCCTGCTTAGAAGAAACAACAAAAGTTCCTCTTCGCTCAAGTCCATTTTACTAACTAATCAGTTGGCAATATCTGCAGTCACACCAGTGATTCACAATCACAGGTGACCGTAACTGGCGACCTCACCAGTGTCCCAGTGTGAAACGAGCCTTATAAATGCTATTACAATATTTTGACTCGTTGTAATCGATATTTCACTGTGTCGCTTTCGATAGAAAACAAAGTAATTTTAAGTGTCGAAAGATGCAAGATCTTGATAACAATTTCTAGGTCTGTACCCAGATTCAAAACCTTTCTGGTGTGACACTACATTTTTTCTCTTTTACAGGAAGTCCTAGCCTATCTAGCAGCAAGCACAGCCTATGAAATCTCTACTAAAGATGTGAAATACAGCATGTGCAGCCCTACAACGCCTTTTATCATTGCTGGAATTTTAATTCTCAAATATATGTAGATGCTTGCAAAACTTTGTTTTTTTAAATGTTCTATACGTTTTAAGTTTTTAAACTGTTTAATCAATGGAGGAAAAGGAAGTTGCAAGTGAAAATGGCTAAATCGAATTGGTAAGATGACTTTGTACATTAAAGGTAATAATATACTCGTAGGGTTAATTGATAAGTTGAGTTGATTAGATTCTCGGTGCACTACAGTGCTATTTTCGTAAGTAGGGGTCTGACAGGTTAGCGGTCAAATTCCGAGCTAAGCGCTATATTACCAATGTAACACGTGATCTCCGACATCTGCATACATAAAGATGTACATGAAACAGCCTATAGAGACCACAGAGTAATTTATATCTATGAAAAGTAATAATTCAACAAAAATATGTTTCTGAAATACTGCAAAAGGCCAAACTAAAGAATAAACAAAATCACTAAATTACTTGAGCCGGTTTTGCATGCGGTTAAGTGTCGAGAGTTCATAAATCAACGAAAGATTTGATTATATGGATGAATTAGGATGTGACTTTATGTAAAAACATCTCTTCTAATTTGCAATTTGAGCCGAGCTTGATTAATGCTCAAAGACTTTACTTATACTTTTAAAAGAATATCATGATTTCGCCACGTGTCCGTGGTTTCTTCAGTTCTTTTGTACGCCTGAATCCTTCGGCTTGATGGCATCTCCTTTCTCCAGTCGACTGCGTTGCCCTCTGATGATAGGATTGCCGAATTTGATCACCTTACTGCCGATTTTCGTCTCGAAGTTCATTACTTCTTGTTTGAATCGGTGTATAAAATCTGTGTTCCATTCACATGAGTTTCTCTACATCTCTAACATTGTTAAACTTGTGCTTATATCTACTTCATGCTAATCTAGATAAACATAAGCAGTTTTTTGCAAGTAGGTAAATAAGTGAATACACTAGGCTAAAACGATAGTCAAATATCTATAAAAGCTGGTTACCATGTGGTTGAATTGTTTCTTTGCATTGCCAGGAGTTGACAAATTCCCGTATGTGAAAAGTTTAAGCATTTTAAAGCTGAAACCCAAAATAACGAGGAATATCTCAAATATCAACTCCACGGAGAAAACAAAACATAACATAAAAAAAAGGCATAAATTGTTTCAACAAAATCTATTTTTTTTTTTTTTTTTTTTTTTTTGTCTATGGCTTACGATTTACTAGCAATACAAAATCCAGCAAACTTCATGCAGAATAAAAAGAAAGATCTTTAGGGGTTATTCCCAGAAAATTAATATACACTTTATTTGTGGTATAAATATCTTTAATATACGGTATTTTAATAAAAATCGTTAGCAGTTTTTGAGAAAATCAAAATGTTCTAATGTTTTTTCATGTAAAGGGTAGTTTTGGGTGGGGGAATTTCCTCGATCTTCCTGTCCCGCATCCTTGGAAGATACCTATGTACCAAGTTTGGATTTTACAGACTTTTCGCGTTTGAGTTATCGTGTTCACGGACACACACGGGGACCTTTTTCTAGAAATATTTATTTTGGATTCAGGGGACCCTAAAACATCTATTTCTGGTGAAATCTCGGTATTGAATTTTTGGGTGGAATCAATGCCTTCTATTATACACTATGCACATAGTACGTGTAGAGAAAGTAAACATATTTTCCCACGTTGTCAATTCTTGTGCCGTCCTAGCTGATTCAGCAGATACGATCGTGACATTAACTGGGACGTATCTTTAGTAAATTCAGCCGGACGGCATCAGAATCGACATCGTGGGGGAAATATTTTTATACACAGATTCAAACAAGAAGGAAAATAAATTTTCCACACGAAAATAGACAGCCAGCTGATAAAGTTCGTCAATCCTACCATCAGAGGGCAGCGTAGTTGATTGGAGGTGCCATCAAACCGAACATAAGTACAAATATATCACAACCTAAGATAATTTCTTATATCTGTAACACCAGTCAAATCTTGCTAATTGTTTCAATACATGCTATAAAATGTATTAAAACTCCTTCTGATAAGATAATAGGAGGTAAAAGTAAAAGACTTATTTATTCGGAGAAATGTTGTCAGGTGCTCCTAAAGTACTGCTCAAATTTCAAATGAGGAAGAACCTCACTTTTAATTTCTGTTCGTTTATCTCCCTTCTATTCGATGATAAATTTTTCTCATTTTGAGACTCCTTGGTAACCAATTAGCCGTATATATAAAAGGATTGGCAGCTTTGATAGCTAGACATAAATTTGACATTTGCCAAAATCAATTGGCTCCAATTAGTAGTATACTATACTGGCAAATAAGTAGATATTAGAATCTAGTAGAGGTTTGCATAATTTGATTCTTTGTTACAGACATTCGTGCCCAATAATTTGCAACCTGGTGGAATCAGGATGGGGAAGTCTGCATGGAGAGGATCCCTAACAATTGTGTGAAACATAACTGTATTTTATAGCATGGATTTTTATTATGTTACAGAATAATAAAATGTAATTTATGACAATTTTTGTAGATTTTTTAAACTAAATATGGATCTGATCCTGAAAAACTTCATTTTTATTCCCATTATATTGCTATTTCCTCTGACTCAAAGTTCAGAAATACATTTAAAATAACTGAATAGCTATGAAAGAAACTTTATATTTTTAATGATGCAAACAGATACGCTCGGACAAGAATACGGAAACTAAATGTTAAAATACTAAGTGAGAAATTGAGTACCGACAAATTACCATTAGGTGTTTTAACAGATAGTAGGACCTGCCTATTTCTAGTGTTGAGCTTCTGAACTTGATTACTTTTAAAATAATTAAGTGGAGATTTTTAAACATGACACTTTAAACAATTGTTTTTCAGTTTCAAACGGTTATTTGTCATACGATTTAGTCTTAAGCCTTTATTTTGGGTTTTAATGATTGATCACTATTTTAAGGTGAAGAAAATGCTTAAAAAATATAGATCTCGTTAAAACACACAATTTTTTATATACATTTTTTGTGCAGTTGACTGTTTTTGAGATATTCCTTTTTGGTAGTTAACGTCCTTTAACCTTGTTGGTCATATCGGATGATGAATGAAACTGGTGAAATGATGCTCAAATGATCTCAGGGTCCATGGAGCTCAAAGCTACTAGACATTCATCTTCTCAGGATAAGGAAAAATCCCGAAGAAAACCCTTATCTGTGTAACTCTCCCTAAGTGAGGTTCGAACTCACGATCTGTGGAACATGAGGCAGACATGCTACCATCCAGGCAGGGTATTCCTTATATTTTCCCATACGGGAATTTGTCAGCTCCTGTCCATACAAAGGTGCTTCAGTCAGCAACCAGCTTTTAAAAGTTTAGACTATAGATTTAGCCTAGTGTATTTCCTTATTTCCCTTCTACTTACAAGGAAGCAAGTAATAGGACCCTTTCTGCTAATTTTTTCTCGATTAGCTAAGTGAATAGAAGAATACTTTTTTTTTTTTACAATGTATTGTAGAGATGCAGAGAAAGCAAAGTGAATGGAACGCTTTAGATTTTTAAGACGAATTCAATCTGAAATTTAGAATATTAGCTTAGAATTAGGTACTTTTTCTGCTACTGTGTTGCACCACCATGCACATCCATGTGGGTCCACAGATCAAACTAAGAGGAAATATGGTTCAAGTACAGTGTGGAGAAAGCTAATGTTGTATAACAGGGTTTTTGTAATAGTTTTTGTTTTACATTCTGCTACAAAACCTGAATATTTAAAAAAATATGAATAAGTATCTTTTTATAACCCATTTAGTTATTAATTTCATTGCTCTATTATAATAAAAAAACATCTGATGTACCCCATTCACAGCCTTCTCTAGATCTCTTAACAAATTATTGTTAATAAGCTTATTCATCTATTTAATGCTAAAACATTAGCAGAAATTGTCTTATTTAGTTCCATTATAAGTATAAGGGAATACATTAGGCTAAACCGACAGTCAAATGTTTTAAAATGTGGTTGCTATGGGATTGAAATCTGTTTTTCATAGCAAATGTTGACAAGTTTGCATGTTTGAAGAGGATACTAAATAATGAAAACTCCATTAAATATCAAACATGTATACACACACTTTGAATCCCAAAATAAATTTTTAGGAAAAAGGGCCTCAGAACATCCATCCTGGTAACATTTCAGAATCAATTTTTTGGGTGAAATAAAACTTATGTACATGGTAGAGAAAGTAAAAACAATCTTTTTTGTAAAGTGTCAAAAGTGAATGAATTTAAACCCATACATTGGTAACTTCAATTAAATTTTTGCCAAGCATTTAGCTCTTTTAATGTTTGCATAAAATTGCTGTGATTCTGGATGAAAGTCTCTCCCTGTATTTTACATACCCAAGTTGCAAAATATATTTATTCCTCTTGTAGAAAATATTCATGTTCAAACTTGTCCACATACAAGGGTCACTAGATAAATACTGAGATGTAAAATATTGGCCACCCTTGGGGAAAGCTTGGTCATTCATTTCCCCTCAGTTTGAAGCCTAGGAAATGAGAATGTTCTTGCAAGTGCAATGGAGGTTCAGAGAGAACTTTCATGCAATGATCTTGTATGACTTCAAATGAGTTTAAATGAAACAGTCACTTATGTGTTTGAAGGGGGCTTTTGGGTAATATTTTCGTTCACATGCTACAGTGTTCTGCTGGTTTGCAGAATGTCTATTAGAGATGAAGAGTGGCAGACAGTAACAGTGACTGAGAAAACATCACCACTATGGAAACATGGTTAGGAAAGATCCAAAACTAACCTACAAGCACATTTAAAATATAAAATGAATTTTATTATTTGCACTCTTTAACTACTGCAGTCCTTGGCATCCTATTCTGTATTTGAGCACAAGTTTTAATTTTGCTTAGAGACCTCTTTATCAAGCCTGAGATTTCTTATGTGCCTTAAATCTGTAACACAGGATCAATGGCTTTATCTCCCTTTTGAAGGAAGTCATGGTAAGGATTTTTACACCTGAAAAAAATCCATTGCTCTCTGCTGGGTTTGAACTCTTGACTTTGGAATCCAGAGGCTAGCATGTTGCCCCTAGACCATAGAGGATGTCTAAAAGGGCTGGCATTAGTGATCAGTTTGTCAATGCTTCAAACATCCTTCATGAACACCTTCATGTTAAAAAAAAAAAAAAAAAAAAAAAAAAAAAAATAATAATAATAATAATAATAATAATAATAATAATAATAATAATAATAATAATAATAATAATAATAATTCAAGATAGATGCTCCATAGGGTGGAATGGTTCAATAAATGCTGCAATGATTTACTATGGCAAGTCTCAAGTATTTCAGATATTGTCATTGGTGATGAAACATGGATATATATGTTCTGTCTAGAAATAATCAGTCCATTTGGGTGTTACCAGATGTCAAGGTCAAGAGGGCAAGAAGTGCTGGAAAGAAAATGATGCTTCCTTCTCCACAAGTGGTCATTTGGCAATGGTTATGCTCAAAAAAACCAGAAAACATTTAGTGCAAAATGGTGCACAGAAACTTGCTTTCCAAAAGTGTTTCAAAGCATCCAAAAGACAACTAGGGGGGCATTTTGTTGCATCCTGACAATGTATCAGCTCATACCATGTTTCTGCAAGGAACTGAGGATTTGTCTACCCTATAGTCCCAGTTTGGCACCATGTTATTTTTTCCTGTTCCTTACAGCGAAGAACAGGCTTTGAGCTCACAAATTTTCTAGTCCTGAAGAAGCTGTTGCAGCATACAATGAGGAGTTATCCGTAGTGCTGGAAACTGAGTGGCATGGATGTTTCCAGAAGTGGTTCCAGAGGATGGAACACTGCATATAGTGCCTGGAAGAATACTTTGAGAAACTTTGATAAAGAATACATTTCTATATGTTGGTATGCTAACAATTCCTGGAAATTTGTTGTAAAACTTTGTATTTAAAATTACGTTTGTGGTTGGAAGCAAGGTCCATAAAAGTTAAATATTCAAAATCCAAGTGAAAGTAAATGGGGTTTTATACATGACAAGGGATGATGTTGCCTTAGGACCAATCATGTGTCTAGTTAGGAATCATGTTGGTGTGACGTAGTAACATGCCTGCCAAGGAGGTCACAAGCCATTTTGGAATGGGAGGAAAGTTTAGCAGGAGTAGTCTCTCAATCAAGGAGATGCACACTATCTTTAGACATCTTGCAGAACAGAAGCTAGAACAGCTACAGGGAAAAGGATGCAGTGTTGAGACGTGGGGTAATGCCATGTAATATGTGAAGTATTTGGGGACTCTGAACTCTCTTCTTGCCACACAAGAGTAATTTGACATGGAAAATAAGTAAAATAATTTGTTAAAGTACTACAATATTTTATTTTAATTCCAACAAAACTTAACCAATTTGCCACCTGCTTGAATTGCTACCATTTTCTTCCACCTTGAGAATTTGAAACATGCTTTAATGGAACTATAGCAAGAGAATGAGGCATTTGCTTTGTAAAACGTCTGCCAGAGACTAGATAACCTGAGGCTAAACACATGGTGGGAGCAGCATTTTTCATGCACAAGGTTTCTAGCGAGACATATGGGTCAACTGCCTTATTTTTGGAACCAGGCACAAGGTAACTGCCATAGTGCTGTCCATGCGCAGCAGATATTGTGTATCAGGTCTCAAGGCAATGTAGTCTGAGGTCTATTCATAATATGTGCAAGATGTTCATCTGCCCTCCTGAACACTTGCTTGTGAATGTATCCTGTAAAAGACCCCTTGCAATAGAAAAATTCCTGTCTCCTATTAGCAGTGCCTCCCTTAAGAATTGAATAAAGTACTTAACTAAAATAACATAAAACTTTACACTCTTTCATTGTTTAGTAATTTCTTTTAACAAGGATGCAAATGACAAATAGGCACATTTCACTTGGCATATAATGCATGCAATATTGTTCTGGGTTTACGTTATCTTTAACAATAAATAAATTCAGTGAAATTTAAAGCATACAATTGATAACAATAATACTTTTTTTTGATAGTTGGCTTACATCCCTATAAGTTTAGAATTGACTCCCCCCCTAGGATTTGCAAGTGGGTCCCTAGGAGCCAGAAGTCTGTTGGGATTCAATGGCAGGTAACTTCAGGATGAAGGACCTGGAAGAACTATAGCCAGGCATGAGCATGGAGAGTAAGTGAATGATATGAAATGAAAGCAAAATGGATGATAGGAAAGTTGATGGAATGAGTAGTGGGGAAAACTGAAGGACCCAGAGAAAACCCACCCAGACGTTTCATCCAGCATAAATCCTACATGTGGGCACTTAGGATCAAAAGCAGACCACCTCGATGAGAGGCTAGCAACCTAACCACTCTGCCACAGCACTGCCAATAATAATGACAAAGAAGAATATAAACATTGTAATTGCTCATTAACTAGACTTTTAAAATAAAAAAAAAAAAGCAATGAAAAATTACCATCCATCTATTTTTGCAATGGATAACTTTTATTTTGTTTTCAATTAGGCAAATGAAGAATTCCTATCTTAAGTAATAAATATCACTAGACTGCTGTACAACACACATCGGTTTGCTTGTTGGCATGGCAACAGAGAAGACCTGATAGGTTTGTTGTAGTGACTTCCCCCTTCTTTTCTCACACTGCTAATATGTCCATCATACCATGTTGGTAAATCAAGCTATTCCCACCTGAGAAGACGGGCTACATTACATTGTAAACCGAATAGTGTTTTATTGCAAGGAGCCCATTTTATACTGTAACAATAGGCTAGAATGCAAACAGCCAATAGATTAGGAATAAATTCCTTGTTATTTATAAATGTAATACAAATTCTGTCTTCACAAATTTGCCGGACTTTGCAGCTGCATAGAATACGCCCTGCTGATAGCTTAAATGAAGTATGGAACTCATGCATGTTACATAGGTTTAATCTGGAAGGTAGTTTGAGGAATATTAACTGGTATCGCCATATTTTACATGAACAAAGCTCTTGTTATTTACCAAAAATGAGTGTACACAAGAATACTGAGAGCCTAAACCTGCCAGGCAGAACGAGCTCAAGGTATAAATAATTACATTACAGAGTCAGTACAATAGAAGAGTAAGGATTGTAAAACAAAAATAACTAAATTACTGGGGAACACTATCCCACAGAAACAGAGGTAGATAATTATACATTGGTTTTAGGAATGGCTTTCACCATTAAGTGTTAATACACACAACCTTGCCTGTACTTTTGTTTGGCAAGACATTCAACAATCACGAAACTTGCGCCTTCCCACAAGTCTTTATAGGATTTAAAAGTTCACCACATTGAATAAAACTTAATATACACAAATAAAAGATGGAAGTAAAAAGTACAGTTTTTAAAATAATTATAAATCTAAGTACGTTGTCACATACAAGACTAGTTTCAATTTCTTTGCTGATGTCCAGTCCTCTTGCGTTTAAGTCCATTGCCCTCTTGAATCAAACAAGAAACTAACATTCATTATAATTTTAATATCAGTTATGTTAGGTACAGAACATAATACATAATGTGAGAACCATTACCAGATTGTAACCTAGTGAAAATATGCTCATCAGGAAAATCAATTCCAATGTGTTTTCCTCTTAAAAAAGATTCTCTCTTTATTTGAGCACCAAGAAATTCAAGATCTCCATGAGCAGTCTATCATAAGGTCTTGTAACATTTAGTTCTATAGAAATTGGATTTGTAAATGGTTTAAATGTGTGCCTCCAACAATTTGGTTTCAGAAACATTTTGCTCTATACTATCTTAAAATTCAATGAAAAAGGAACCTAACACAGTGAAAAAAAATTTAATCTATACTATCTACTCATGCTCAAGTTTATCCACACCAAAACAAAATTCAGATGACCAGTGTATCGTTAAAATGTAGCCTTCCACCATTTGCGCCAAAAGTACTGTAATGCGTTCACAAATATGTGGCAAGTATAGAGGACATATAATACATTCAGCCCTTCTGGCAACTTAAACTGTGACTAGCATATTTTGTTATTTATTAAAGGTGACAATATTGACAATTACAACAAAATAAATGTATGCCGGCATCTTAATTCTAAAGGAAAAGAAAGAAAATAAAATAAGTAACATATACGCTACGAATATTTCGACCTCTTTTGAAAAATTTGAACCCAATTTCAACTGTTGCACAAATTGCATTCTTCACAAAATCTGTCATGTTCTTGCTCCCCCCCCTCCCCTCCCCGGAAGTAACCACTTTTCCCATTTCACCTTTTACTTTATGAACAAAGTTTGTACTTGTAGTTGTAACACCGGCGAACTCAGAAATTAATGTAACTACATTTACGGGAAGTGTAGAATGTTTCTAACAAAACATATAATAGACATTCAACAATACTGTTTTTTCACCACTAATCAATGTTTTACGTAACTTGACGAAGATGCGAGAACAAATTCACAGCAACCATCCTGCATGATTCTAAACAGTAAATGTTGTAATCAATATTCCAGACTGATGCAAATTGCATAATGATACTTGTGGCTTGTTTAATGGCATAAATCAGCATGTGTTAAACTCTTAGGTATTTTATAGAATATAATACCATTTAAGAATAAATTCATTCTGAAATTTAGATTATTAGCAAGGGATTACTTTCCTGTGTGCATTGCTAATATGTTATATAATGGTGGGTCTGTTGTGGCATGGAATCAGCCTAAGAATGAACAGATAGTAGTAATTTTGTTTTCCAAACATACATGTTCAGCTGCACTTTTTAACAGTTGTGGTTATTAATGTTGTATTTGTAAATACTTTGTTTAATTTTAGTAATACTACTTTGGTACGGGCATTCTATTGAGTTATATATTATAACTACCTCCAAGCTCTAAAAAATGGAAATAAAACATTATTAGAACAGAAATATTTTAATTTTTGCAATAAAATTTTAATTTGCTCAATTTATTTAATAATATATAAGAATATGCTATGTGTTCAAAGCTAATTTTTTAGTGCTCACGCTCTGATCATGCCATACAGTTGAAGTATGGTCAAATCATTAAAGAAAGCAGATTTGTTTTCACCAAGTATATGGAATTAATGTTGCAAAATACTGCCCCAAAAAAAAAAAGTTTTGTGAAATAATTAGCCAGACAACTGAAATTTATGAAGAAAGGCATCCTTTGTCTACCATTCAAAGTCAAATTATCTCACCATTGCTTCCCTATTTCAAAAATAAGCAAATTCCTTTTAACCAAATATCGTAAGTAAGGTACATTTCCTTTTCTTTTCCAGAACTAGTACTACTATATTTTCCAACTATTTTTCACTTGAATTTAATACTTTGTGTATACAATGTGTTGCTTATTTAAATTATTGTACTTCATCACAATCATGCTAGCCTGTAAAGAATTCAATATTAAAGAAAGACTGCAGGTATTAACTTCTAACGCAGTAGAAGAATAATTGAGAGCACAGTAAGCATAAATTAGAGCAAGTGAATGTGCAGATCTTTAGCAACCCTGTAAACAATAACCCGCAATCTTTTTTTACTGCTGAATACTTCATTTATCACAATTCATATCTCTGCAGAAGGCATTAAAATATTAACAGAATGAGAAGTGAATTTCAATTTATCTTCAGCACAGTGGAATCAAATGCCAATTGAGTCACTTTAGTTGTACAATGTGCCATCCAGTTCAGGATGAACACATGTGATCTAACACTCTTATTAATTGAAATAGTTCCATTATGAAGATGCAAAAATAATTGTCTTTCTTTGACCCAATTAATACTTTCTGGTCTAACTGTGAGCTATGCTTCCATTTTGTTTGTTGTGCTCTGCAGCTGGATGTTTTAGTTAATGTAAGAATCCATTAGATGGCAGATGAGACCAGGAAAACAAATGAAAGTATATTTTATTATTAGTTTCAGTTTTAAACTACCTAATATTTCTCAAACAGCACCATGCAAAGCAAACTGAACCTTAATTGTTTCACATGGCAACCAAATTTTAAAATTTTAGCTTAATGTATTCTCTTATTTCACTTTTACTTACACAGAAGAAAGTAATAAGACCAATTTTACTAATGTTTATCTTGATTAGCATAATGTAGATAAAAGAATAATCTTTTGTAAGAATAGTTTGATTATGGAAGAGCTAGAAAACACTATATGAATGGAACACACAAAATGTTTAATTCTTGTCATACTTAGAAATGGTCAAGTGGACTTCTTAAGAGAGCATAGTACTTCTTCTTCCTCTCCCCTCACAAATCAACATAGAGATAGTGTTAGAGAAACAGATTCAGTACCAGGAACACTTGTATTTTGTCTAACTGTTTTAACTACAGAAAATTTAATTGCTGTGAGTATTAGAGAGTTACTACATATTATAGGGTCCTCAGGCAAATTTGATCAGAGTAAACTAAGAAGTAATCTAGCTAATCAATCCAATTACATGAATAGGTAGAAAGAGTGTTTTCCTACAACTTTTTTTGTATCGTAGAATTTTTTCAGTTTGGTACAATCATGTTATTTATTCACTATGATCTGAATTTTCACAATCTGATATTGTTTTGCTTCAAGACATTATTCCTTATTATACTCTACATCTCTTCTGAATATATAAAAAGTCCAGTAAGTACCCATGTTTCAAAATATATGGTGTAATTAAGGCAAGTTGATATTACCATCATGTACTATCATTCGCTACATATTTCTAAAACAAATTTGGTACTGATTCATGGGTACATTTGATTTGACAGACTTTTCAGTTAGTCATTCAATGTGTTTTCACTAAAATGGAGAAAGTGCAGCATTGTTCAGTGATTTGCTTTTTACTTTGGGAAAACTTGCAAGGAGATAAAAATGAAACTCGATGCTGTTTATAAGGATCTTTTGCCATCTTTGACACCTATTAGATATCCGTTCAATGACTTTAAACATTTTTGACTAGGTGCACCAAGTATTTCTGACTGATGTGTATTACTAAGAATAACAATGTGACTCTCGCTGATCATCAAAAGAAAGTTCATGTAGTGGCAAAGGCCTAAGTGTGTCGATGGGAATGGCAATATATATAAATAAATAAATCAACTTTTTTCTTTTACCTATTTGGTGAGGATATGTAATTAACCTTAATGCAGTATTTCAACAAACACTATAAGGATTTTCTGTTGTCAAATTGTTGGGAATTATAATATTGTTCAAATAGGTATTTGAAGATTTTGTTTTTAAATTGGAATAAGTTAAGTGATTATTTGATGTTAAGTGGGAGACTATTGTGTGTTTTGGTGACACTATGTAATATACTTTTTATTTCATATTTGGTAGAGTTAATTGATTCTATTGAGATTTAATTGGCTGATCTTGTTTTGTAGGAGTGAGTATATTTTTTATGTTTGATTACCGAGTTGGTACATAGGAGGTTATTTTCAGTTTTGTACATGAACAGAGATTCACTGTATTTACAGAGATAAGAAAATGAGAGTATGTTTCCTTAAATGCTTCTATGGAAGGCTTTAAAATATTAAATCCTTAAAGAGTTTTAATAGCTCTCTTTTGCAGGATTTCTGAACAGTTTAGCTGCTCTTTATTGTTATTGGCTGCCAAGTGGCGTGAACTACACTATGAACTGTTGCTGATCCCCCAATACACCCAATGTGACTCCTAAACAAAAAGAAATGGCTCACAGGAACAAAATTTAGATCAACATCAAGAGGTGGATGTATTTTACAGAGTTTGATAATTCCTATTTTTTGGAGAAGTTAAGCAAATGTCAGGAACATTGGGAGGAGTGTATATCCCCAAAAGGGAACTATCTTGAGAAATAAATGATTTGTGTTTGAAAAAAATGGCATCTTCAGTCCTGACCACCCTCAAATGTTGAATATTGATGATATATTCCAGTTTTGGCTGATGAAAATGAATAGCTTTTTAAATATGCTGTACTAAATAATCTTAGTAACATGCATTTTGTAACACACTGACTCAATTTGCATTTAATTAAGTAACTACAAAACTGTGCACATCTTCATGTCTAAAGTTAGACAGCCTTTCTATCTCTATTTTCTATTTAACCTCAAGTATAAAATGGTGCTTGATTGAGTAAGCATAAGTGCTTCTTATGATTGTGAAGACTCAGCCCAGTATTACAAGACATGTTTTTTAAGTAAGTACCATTTTGAAATTAACTACATTCGATGTCCCGCGCATGTGCACTGTGTAACTCATCTGTTGGCCAGCCACAGATACCATTGTGGCCACAACTGATCATGTTTACATTTGCTATTGCATGTTTAAAATGCCTCCACCAATTGAAAATCCTACCAACCGTGAAGTACGCTGTGTTATTTGTTTTCTTAGTGCTAAAGGCATGAAAGCAATTGACATTCACCGTCAGCTTTGTGAAATGTACGGCCAACATATTATGAGTGCTGTAATGGTATGCAAATGGGCAAGAGCTTTCAAAGATGTTCATGGCAATGCAAGGAATGGACAATCCTCAATGATCACCGATAATTTGGTGCAGAAAGTTGACAAAAAAAAAAAAAGACAGAACAGACGCTTCATGATTTCTTTGCTATCAGAGGTGTTGACTCAAGTTTGAAGAAGTATTGGAAGTCAGCACTACGATGAAGACAATAACCTCAAAACAGTTGTGCTGCCAAAAGCTTCTTGTTTGATATAATTATGTGGAAAAGTATATAAAAGTGTGGTATTTTATTTAAAAATAAAATTGTTACAAAAAGTTTACTTGTTATTTTTACATATCAAAATGGTACTTAAAAAACATGCCTTGTACTCAGTTTATATTAGCATCTTTTTTGGAATATATTATGTAATAACTAATAAGACACAAAATTTGCAAATGTAAAGCAAAAATGTTTCCTATAAATCCTTCAGAAAATAATACTTTTAGAATAAGATTCTAATTTCTGCCCAAATTGCAAACCCTGTAACCTTCTTTATGATTAATATTTTGGGTATGAGCTGATTGCAAGATCTGAGCATAGTTTTTCTGTTTCATGTAATAGCTGTAAGAAACTCTGCTTTATTTTAGCAGCTTTATGTAATGGTTCCCCTTAATAATTATGTTTTTAACAGTTGCAAACACTGCTGCTACACTGTGGTACAATAAGTACACTGTCAATATCTAGTTTTACCATATAGAACTTCAGTTTATTGTATGAAGATTGATAACAATACTGATTGGAGACAGATAATCATTGTTAGGAGAAAAATTAACTAGTCACTTCTACAGTGCTGTTATTACAGTCAAAATTATTTAAAATAAACGGCACAAGCAGAATTTATAAGATGCAAATTGTCTTGAATAAATTTATATAACAATACAAAGTTGCCGTTTTTGGATTTTCTACATAATAGTTTAGCATTGTTTCTCTATGGGCTTTTAAATGGTAAACACAATTTATTCTTGTAACTCCATTTGTAATCAAAAGACCACAGCAGCAGGCAATAAATACTAGTGGTATATAAATAAATAGATAAATAAATATATATCACCTACTACTCGGCTACTGACTGAATAACATGCCTCTATTGAAATCGTGAACATTTTATGTTAATGATTCATTACATGGTGATAGTAAAGCTGATAATGGGAACTATAATATGTTCGCCAACTCCTGCAGAAGCACTGTGCTCACAAAAAGTGATTCATGCTCAGACGCTATGCACACATGCAAATATCTCATTCAAGAACCATTATTCATTTGAAATAAGAGTAAACTATAGAATTTCCAAATATACAGTGTAATAGAAAGGTAAGAAAGGTATGCCTATCAAGAGATGTCAAACCTGATGGACAGAAAATCTCTTGCTATACCTGCTGCACTGTTTAAGAAGCAAATATAGCAACAAATATTTAAATTATATGATGTTGAGCAAATATCACTGAAAAAGAATATGAAATTAGCAATAGTTCGCAGTGAGTCAAAACTATACAACTTCTGGTGTATTCACTTAGTATCAATTGTTTACTATTTACACCAGCACAGGTGTTTCCTGATAATGGTGATAATGATGGTGTATATGTTCATGTACGTGGTGATGCTCATGGCGCTCTACAGATGACGAGGTGGGACTTTTTGGTGTTGGCTGCTCCTCTTTCTTAGGGCATCCGGGTGTTGACTGTGGTTTTGAAGTTCCTTTAGGAGAAGCAGGAGGTGGTGGTTTGGAGTGTTGTTCAGAGGTATTTAGACTGGAAGAGAATTCCTGTTCCAGCCAGCGCACCACTTGGGCCATTGCACGCTGCTGATCTTGTTCCCTGTTCTGATGTTTTAAATAATGAGGGGAAGATGAGTGTCCAGCCACAAAGATACGTCCCTCTGCTGCAGCCACTTCATGAGATTTGGAGCGGGCGTGATGAGTGGTGCTCGCACGTGAAGGGTGATAATAGTTCCCAGTCCCACCTCCAGGATCCAACAAATGATACTGAAACGAACTAGCCGCTGAAAGATCATGAGAGCGTGACCGATGATGACCTCTTGGTCTCCCACACTGCTGATGATATCCTGAATGCTTCGACGAGGAACAGACCATTGCTCCCAGGAACTTGTCATAGTGGCAGTCCTGATGTGCCAGACAACGTTTGATGCTGGGATGATGTTCCAGACCAGCTAGGTCCAGATAGCAGCTGCTTTGTTGGGGGAAATCTGCGAGGTAGTGAAGCTGTACTGTAGCAGAATTTACATCCTTGTGCCTATGTCGATGGTGTCCATGCCGTTGATCACCTCGATCTCCACATGTTTTCCTGCAACAAATTTAGTATAATAAAAATGCGACTTCCATTCACATGGCTTTCTCCTCATCACTATAACAAATTATTGTTAAAAGGGCATATTCTTCTGTCTACTTTATGATAATCGAGATTACATTAGCAGAAACTGTCTAATTACTTGTTTTCTTGTAAGGAAAAGGGAAATAAAGGAATACACTAGGCTAAAAAGATAGTCAAATCTTTTAAAAGCGAAAATTGCTTTTTTGGATACAGGGAACCCTAATACATGTATTTCTGGTGAAATATAGATCGAATATTTGGGTGCAATACAATACCTTCTCTATACACTATGTACACAATATGTGTAGAGAAAGCAAAAATGCTGTCATACAGTTTGGAGTAAGGTAAATGCAATCAAATGAGATACCACGTTGTTGACCAATATGTTAGATCAAAGTATACATTTATCGAGATTGTGGTAATCACTATGACTCAGAACAATAAATACTCTTAAATTAGACCACTCTTATACTTCATAAATGTATAAAAGAAAAAACAAAATTCTGATGCATTACATGATCAACTCTACAAAAAAACTGTATATAACATAAATTGTGTTTTAATGAGCTCTAAATTTTCTAAGCTTTTGTCTTTCTCTTACAGTTTATCAGTTATGAAAAATTCATCCAGAATAAAGATGTCTTCTGAGGCTATTCCCAGAAAATTCAAGATATACATTTTATTTGTCATGTAAATATCTTAAATATACAACATTTTAATCAAAATCATTAGAGCCATTTTTGAGAAAATCAACATTTTCAAACATTTTTCCAAGTAAAGGGTAGTTGGGGGTGGGGGGATTTTCTTGAAAATCTCTGTGTCACATCCTTGGAAGATACCCAATTTGAATACAAAACTTAGTATTTAACAGACTTTTTGTTTTTGAACTATGTTCCCCCCCCCCACACACACACACACACACACACACACACACACACACACACTGACTGACTGACACACACACTATCCATTTTTCTAAAAATGCTTTTTTCAGATTCAGGGGGTCTCAAAACGTATATTTCTGGTGAGATCTCGGTATCAATTTTCTTGGGTGCAATACAATACCTTCTCCATGCACTATTTACATACTTTGTATAGAGAAAGTAAAAAATTGAAAAGATATGATTGGACTCTACTAAGAAGCAAGAGAATTAATGGTGAGAAACCAAGCTCCATCCATTTGAAAACAACTCTTTGCTAGATGTGACTGTTTAGATCTGAGATTGAGTAATACTAACTTGAATGGTACTTGCAGTA
Source organism: Hymenopus coronatus (assembly GCA_030762935.1). Lineage (NCBI taxonomy): Eukaryota > Metazoa > Arthropoda > Insecta > Mantodea > Hymenopodidae > Hymenopus > Hymenopus coronatus. Next base: position 49,246,659 of record CM060884.1, on the reverse strand, counting down.
TTTCAAGAGTTTTTTATTTATTTGTTTAATTTTATTTTTTTGTGAGCTAATGAGCTGCTTTTATTTCTGGCTTGTCATTTGATTTTCATTGTTTTATTTCTAGCAGTAACTGAATTTCCTGATTTTATGTCATAAGAAATATGATTTATAGTATTTAAAAGATCACGAGGATCCTAATATTTTAGTTTAATAGCATGGCAATGAGTGAGAAAGATGGAGGCATTAAGGTGCATATGTTTGTTTGCTTGACATTAAAGGAGTGCTATGTAAGAATGTTTGCATAGCATATACACATTTATTAGCAGTAAGTACAAACAAAGAAAATACCATTTATTCAAATTAATGTTTACAAAATAGTTATACAATTTAAATATGTTAGAATACCAATTATGTTGGCTGCTGATAGGCCTTTAATGTACTGAATAACAGAGGGGTAACCTAGGAATCTCTGAATTCTTAAAATTTGAAGAATAACAGAAATTCAAAATTTTCAACAGTAGGTCTTCCATACAGTTGTAAGAAGATTTAGTGGTTAAATTTCATAAACAGATGAACCAATAAAATATTTTATAAAGTTGTATGCTTGGAGATCAAATTGCAAAAGAGGTGGATAGTTAGTTTTTTATTTTATAGTACACTATTAAAAGTGTAATGTGAAGGCAAATTTAATGGCTTCAAAACAGTCCTAACAATCTCTCCAATCCATTAAAAAGGTTCAAGCAATTTTTCCCTATAAATGTGATTTCAGTCATTCATGAAATCTATTTTGCACACAATACTAACTTAACCACAAATATGTTTTATATTAATATAATACAGAAAATACTTACCTAGCGGTTTGGAAATGAAGATTATTTTTCTCCATATTGGCCTGGATGATCTGAAGCAGCTCTTCACGCTGAAGTGAACTGGAGCGTTTTTTACTACGCTGCCGGAGAGTGCTGCTTTCTCCAGGGCAGTATATTCCATTGTGATGCCGATATCGAGCCTGAGTATGTTGCTGATACCTCCGCATACGCGTTCTCCCACTGCAACAGTTTCACCACTTCGTGAAATTCCTAATTCATTCAATACTGTTTAGTACTATAAGAATGACTAATTTCAAACACAACTCTTTGTATGATTTAATTTTAATGTAAGCAAATGTTTCCATTTCAAAATAATCTATGGTCCTTTCTTAAAAGAGTGAAAAGATAAACTACTAGTTATTGGATAAAAAATGTGAAATCATAAGTTCAAAGAACAAGAATAAGGAAGAAAATAAAGTGTAATCTAGGATATTTGGAGATTTAGTACCCATTATGGGAATTCTTAATCATTGGAGGATTGAAATTAAACTGAGACTGGATGGAAATTGAAATTGAGCTTTATTTATGTACACTCTTTTAACTACTGTGGTTCTTAGTGTTCCATTTATATTGGGTGTGAAAGATTGCTTAATGTTGCTCAAAGGCCTCTTATCAAGCTTGAGAGATTTTTCGGGCATAAAAATTCTTAGCATGGGTTCCTTCAGAGGGGAAGTAAAGCGGTTGGTCCTGTGTCTTAGACTTATGGCATATAAAAGGACTGATAAAGAGGCCTCTGAGCAAAATTAAGCAGTCCTCTATGTCTAGACAGAATGGGTATACCATTTTGAGGTTCTTTATGTGCTGTAAATTTATGATATAGGACTGATGACTTTATTCCTTTCCAAAGGAAGTCATACTAAGGTATTCTATGCCCAACAAATCCATCGTCCTCCAAATCCATTGTCATATTGTTGCATAAAATCCACAGATGCATGACTAATCATCTAGAACACTGATACTGTTTCCAAGGGTGCATAGAAAGGAATAAGCAGTACTTATTTCTCAGTAGCAAATTTTCAAGCCTAACACATTTTTGAGAAATTATTCTGTCAATTTATCTTAGCTTGCAGATTATTTTACTTTCATTGTTATGTATGCTCAAACAGATTACAAGAGCAGATGAGGATTACTTCAGCTCATTGATCACCAATCTGCATACATAGAAATATTTTGAAGAAAATGGAATTAACTAAAAGATAATATGAATTTGCTCAGCAAAACTTCTGTTGGAAGGTAATTAGCTCATCGATCTGCAGGAGTTATGTTCCAGAAAAGTTTATGGAAGTACAGAGGTGCATTACCCCTCCCTCTAATTTTTAACTTGACTCTATAGTCTGTTAATGAAACAGTTAGCAGCCTCTCCTGATTGCTGTAAGTTTCTGCTTCCACTATCTCAAAGATAAACAACAGTAATAAAACACATTTAAGATTGTAAATTAATAAAGGAAATATCTGAATAAATATAGGGGGAGAGGAGACTTATAGGTATTTCATTTATATGCTGCAGATTAGAGTTTTCAGCTGTTTCAAAAATATAAATACATAAAAAAATTTATAGACCATATTTACTTTAACTTTGGTTCAAAAGAATAAAGTGTATGTTAACTAAGTTCAAAATGGATTTTACTTGAACTTTCTGATATTAAGAGTTATGCATAGCCAAAGAACATTTGCCGAGTTGCACATTTTGCCCCTGAAAATAGTTTAAATACAGAAAATAGTGGTTGTGGTATAATATAATAATTATGGCTTCTAAAAGTTAAGCATTTTGAGACACTTTATTTTTAGTACTCTTGAAGATTACTGACAAATTGTTTAAAATATCTTTTGAGCTGAGATTATCTATTTAAAATATGGTCAATAGCAATTCTTGGTTGGCAGAATTATAAATCTACAACTGAGTTTTCCATAAAATTACCTTTCTCGACTAGCCTTCGGGGTGGAATGCTGGCTCTCCCCTCCTGCAGTCCGCGCTGACGGCAAGAGTTCCTCGTCCTCATCGTCATCTTCGGAAGCCTCAGCAGCGCGATCCTCGTTATTGTCGCTGCGACAGCTGCTGCTGCATGAGTTGGGATATTTCTCCCACTCCCGCCCCCGAAGGCCGCTCTGTCGCCCCCTGGTCCGCGAGGGAGCACTCGACTCTTGTATGGTCACGTTCAGGTCCCGCTTGAACTTGACCCTATGCCGTGAAGGTGACGGTTGCTGTTGCGAAGCTTGATGCCGTTGCTGTTGGTGAGATTGCTGCTGCTGCTGCTGCTGTTGAGGTGGTGGAGGAGACACATCCTTCTTCCTCTGGTCCGGAGACACAGTCAGCTTCACCTTGATAGTTTTGCTCCCATAGTGGGGCACTTTGATGCTCGAACCCAGCGTATCGTATATAGTTGTCACCAATCCAGCAATGTCCTAAATACAAAAATAGCTGTTACATTTTTATTTAATTTTAATTTTTACATTTGGAAATGTCCATTTTATACCTTTAATCACTGTAAGAAATGCTTTATACAATTAAATATTTTTGTCAAATTCTGTAAAACTAATATTAAAAAAGCCAAAAAAAAAAAAAAAGTACAGTATGTGGCAAACATTACTTACATATAATATAATGTAATAATAAATAAATAAATAATAATAATAATAATAATAATAATAATAATAATAATAATAATAATAATAATATATGGGACAGAGACTTGCAAATAAATTGCTAGCAACATAGATTGTAGATTTTTGGCAGAGGGCAGTTAGGAAAACAAGAATGGAAATAGCAGAAAATTAGGGAAATAATGGATTTCGAATGTAATATTATTGAAATAATAGAAGAAAGAAGATTGAAATGGTTTAAACATGTAAAGAGGATGCAAGGTAGCTGAATTCAAAAAACTTCAATGTAGTGAAAGGCTGAGGGATGGAGAAGGAAAGGTAACAGTGGTTGGATACATTAAAAAGAAATATGAATAGCAAGAACTTAGGATGCGGAAGGTAATTAATTAATTTATTTATATATTTAATCTTTATGAGTATGGGGTTAACTTTTGCTGTTCTGGCAGTGTCTACATATATTTTATTACAATTTCTGTTAGGTGTCACGTATGGTGAATTAGTGGATGTTATTATTTATGAAATAATTGTTTATAATATGTGCAAGCAGTTTAATGTGAGGATATGAGCTTCTTAAAGTATAGTCTGCTTCTATTTAAATTTAATATATTCTGAATTATTTCCTCTGCTGCACAAAAAGCAAATTTACTTCTGCTGCCATAGGAAGTGTGAAAATTATTCATTCTAAACATTTATAAATGACATAATATTCTTTAAAACAAATTGCATAGTATGCCTTGTTAAATTTCTGAATGTTAATGCATAGCTTTCAGTAGAGCACATGATCTGTTGTTACTGCAAGAAATTTAATTTCTAAATATAGTTTATTATTTCATTGTCATAAATTATTTTTGGTGCTCTTCTTGAATTGCCTCTACTGGACAGTATGATAATATGTGTATAATGAGACTTTTAGCATTTAGTTTATTTATAGATAACTGTTACCTCGTCTGATATTACTTTATTAGTGAGAAGCTGTACGTTAGTAGTAGAATCCTTGCTTCCATAATAAATTCATGGTTTTATTACAGGTATTGTTATTTCTTTTATTTCATTAGAAAACAGCATGCTACAGCATGTTTTAGTAGTCAGCCCATTAACATGATATACTTCATAACAAACAAAGCTTTCCTTATTAACTTCTGTAAGTGTACAGCAAAAATGCAGACTGATTCTGACTAAGATTCCATTTAGAAAGCCATGAAACAAAATATAGTAGTGGCAACATTAACAAAGGCAGCCAGCAACAGATTGCATGTCAAGGTAGAAAGTATATTAATATAAGAATTTGTTTGGGAGGTTTGGGAGAATGAAGGAAATGTTTGAAAATAGGAGACAAAGTTAGAAAGCATCTGTTTTCTTAGAGTCTATAAAATTCTAAATATGCAAATTACTGCAAACTAAGATGCCAAAATTGCATTAAAAGTTTATATCATTGTAGAAATAGGTACACCATTATTTGAAAGAAGTGATCCTAAGTCATATTAATCCAATTCGAAAAAAGGCTGAAGGATTTAAAATTTTGCTAGCTAGAAAACAGGAGAATAAACCTATTTGAAATGCCTTATAGTGTAAATATTTTAAAACAATTTTTACTAAATTGCTGTAGAAATTTGTCAAAACTATTTTGAAATCCCATAAATATATCAAACAGCTGCTAAATAAGTTATGCTTACCTGTGGTTCACCTGTGGTTATAGAAGAATTAGAAATAGATTAAGTGTAACATCCCCTATTATGTAATCTTCACTATAAAAATGGTTTGCTTTAAAGCAACAGACAAATTAGGATCCCTGTGCTTCCTATGCTTGGCTGACATTTTGTTCAGGATTTTCCTGGACCTTTGGATGAAGCTGTGCTTTAGAACCCTGAGCCCATTTCCACCATCCATTTTATTTCATTAATGTATTCAACATCAGATGTAGCCTGTTCAATCTAAACATGTCAGTCTTTAAAACATGTGTGTTACATCACTTTCTCTCCCCACTAAGCTACAACTATTCTTACAAGCTATTCTTCTATCTATTTATAAATTGAGATAAGCATTATCAGAAATTGTTTCAATGTATACAAATTTGGTTAAGGATACAAAAAGAATGAAGTAGGTTAACGCTATTTTCAAATCAATAAAAATATGGTCACTGCAGATGAATTTAAAGTTCCATTCTTTGCGCGGAAAACTAATAACTAAGCACCCAAAGAAAATGAAAATTCAAACCAAGAACAGATACCTTGAAAACAGCTAATACAAAAAGAGTTTGACATACACTGTGTGCTTTAACGAGTTCTACTTTTTTGTCGCGCAGTGATACTGCAGTAACGTGTGGGACTCACTTTCGGAAGGTTCCGGGTTCGATTACTGACGAAACGTTGATGTTGGTAATTTCTCATATACCACGATTTCCTTTCCATAATTTCCCCTTCATTCCGCTTCCCTCTCATCTTTCAGGTGTGCTTCCAGGTTCGTGATCTGTGGCAATGCGGGCAGATGGCGCGTATGTATGCTCAATGGGAAGATTACTTGCAGAGAGACGGGACATCGAGCTTGAAAATCAGCTCATTCAATCCTCCTAGGGAGTATAGGCCACCGTGCGCGAGGTGTGCCCTCCGGACCTTTATGATTTTATGGTCTACTGTTTGTAAAATGTTATAGCATAGGAAAAGCACTTCAAATGCTATTTACAGACAATTCAAAATCTAATTATATTTGTCATTAAAAACACACGGTATCCTAATGTAAATCTAGTGTAGAGAAACTAAAAAATAATGAAACATTTCCCATATAAAGGATAGTTTGGGGTGGGAATATGTTCCTGTAAAGCTCGTGTCGTATCTCTAGAACAAGCTGAACTTAAATTACCAAGTTTAGTACTTACCCAGCGCCTTCGATACTTTCGGTAAAATATATTATCAGAGTTTGCCTCACAACAGAAAGCAAAGCTAATTATGTCGCGTCATCTCAGTGGTGCGGACAATGTGTGTATTGGCCCTGCTCCCTGTCTCTGAATCAATCTCCATAGCGCTGGTAACTTGCAATTCTTCAAACGTCAACACTTCCGCTCTCTTAGACATTATTTGTCTTGTATGACCTCTGCTGAATGACGACAACTTTGTATTTGCAGATTTTTTGCATTTTATTTTTACTGACAAATGTTTTTGGTTTACGTTATCTTAGTTACAGAATGTTATTACAATGTACTACTTAGAACAATTAATAGCTGAGCGTTTGTGTATCTGCGGTCATAGGAAGAACGTTTGAGTGTTGTGAGTGACGGTTACAGCCTGCCTATTGTTAGTTTATTGCTATCTGACTTGCGAGCAGCGTAGTGTTGTGTCGCAAAGTGGGCGTCCAATTAACAAAATTTTAACAAGGAGCATCCAAAAGAGTCACCAAAGGAGGAAGATAATTCTCAATGTCTTAAAGTTCTGCATAGAAGAAAATCAAAACGATCCATTTCTTCCTTTGCAAAGGGCAGTGGTAGGAAAAAGTGATAGAACAATAAACAAGATCGCTACAGAATTTGAATCTCCATTCCAGTATTAAGTAAGCTAAATTGTGTTGTGTTCCCTTAGCGTGGCGCATGTTTTGGCTGCAATGGTGTACCTACTGCTGCAGCACGTAACCACGATAACAGCGCCCCACCACCAGGCGCTTTCCTAAATGTTCTGAGTAATACATAGTAGGTATTGTATTTCAACCAAAACAGATTTCATAGAAAATGCATTTTTACTTTAGAAAAAGGCTCGTGAGTGGACGCACGCGAGCGCCTGTGGACATCACAACTAAAAAATGAAAAGTCGGTTAAATCAGTATCATCCAAGAATGCGACACGAATATTTTTAGAATAATCCCCTCATCCCATTACATGCTAAATAAAATTTATATCCCGACTTTCTTGAGAATGGCACCTTGAGGTCTCTTCACTATGAAAGACTTTTGCAAACTGGAAACGGTAAGTGACACACACGTACCAAATAAATAATTACTGAAATGTTTCTCAAACGGGAAGTCCTCATCCGTTTCTACGCCTTTTGTTTTATTTCTGATCATGGAAAGAGAAACGAATTTCAATGCCAATCACATCTTTTTCGTGGAGTTGATTGTTTTTGAGATATTCATTGTTATTGGTTTCAGCTTTAAAAACTTATATTTTTCTCATACAGGAATTTGTAGACTCCTGTCCATACAAAAAAGGAACTTCAGTCATATAGCAACTAACTTTTGACTATCACTTTAACCTATGGTGCTCCATTATTTCGCTTCTGCTAACAATGAAGCACGTAATAAGACTATTTCTGCTAATTTTTCTCGATTAGCATGAAGTAAATAGAAGCATTAGCTTCTGAACAATAATTTTTTGCAGAGATGTAGAAAAAGTCATTGGAATAGAACACATCAATGGCGAGTGAGGAGTCAAATGATATACCTACATTTTGATTGGTAAAGTGCTATGCTACACCTATATTCTTAGCAGCAGAAAGGATTCATTAAGAATGACATCGTGTTTACAATACTGTCTTCTTTATTTCACTGAAGAGAGAATTTACTCATTATAAGATGAAATAAGATGCGCCTCTTGATTTAGCACTGGCACGTGTGGGATTATGTTGCCCTCATATCATGCTTGCCTTTTTATTCTTTCCTATAAGAATTTGCTTTATGTAAGCGAAGAAGAAAGAAGTTGGTGTCCTTTCAAACAAAAAGATGGGAAGAGGTGAATCTCAGAAGAAAATTCTAATATTAGTATTTCCCTTTGAAGCGCGCAGTAAGGAAGGGGGTATAGTGTTTCATAACCATAGCGCCGGCTTGAGGACAAAGGAACCAGGTATATGATAACGAGCTGTGCTACCTTTCTTCTCATGAGGTGGAGGGGATGTTGTACTTCGAAAATTAATTTTGAAAGAAGTCAGGACCTTCCTGCAACACTGCAACAGGCACTTTAACCAGCACTTTCACCATCCCATCATTCAGAGCCTTTCAGCAGAAATTTCAGATATTTAAAATTGTTTTATTTTTGCACATTCACTCATTATACACGATTCTATTGTGATTGCATGCGGCATACTAGGAGCGTTCAATAAGCCTTTAGAAAAATATAAAAAACAAACTATTTTTGGTAGATTATTTTCTCAACATAATCTTTTAGCTGGATACACTTTTCCCAGCTGTTTTAAGCCTTCCAAAAAGTAGGATTTCGGAAGGTCCTCAAAATAGGCATCTGTTTGGGAGATGATCTCTTCGTTAGATGTGAATAGTTTTCCGCCGAGCCACATTTTCAAGTTTGGAAATAAAAGGGGGGCCAAATCTGGCGAATACGATCGATGTTTCAGTAATTCGAACCTTAATTATTTTTCTTTGCCAGATGAGGGCGTATTTCCTTGATTTCTCCGTTCAACCGGTGCAATAATGATGCATAATACTCTATGTTTATTGTTCTTCCTTTCTGCAAGTAATCAATGATTCCGCGTGCATCCCAAAAAACCGAGGCATTGTTACTGCAGATTTCTCAAGAATTGCCTTCTTCGAAACAAGTTCGCTTTTAAAAACCCACTGTTTCAACTATACTTTGGTCTTTAGAGTGTAGTAGTGTATCCATGTTCCATCCACAGTTATGTATCGACGCAGAAACTCGTCAGGATTAGACGGAAAAGTGCCAAACCAGCTTCCGAATCGATCACACAATTACGTTTATTCTCCATTGAGAGCAAACGGGCACCCAACTTGCCGAGACCTTTGTCAGACCTATTTTTGGTGCAAAATTATGAAAACTGTACTTTGTGATGTGCCTGTGGCCTCTACTATTTCGCGAACTTTGATTCGCCGATCACTCAAAACCATATCCTGGATTTTGTCAATAATTTCGGAGGAAGGCACTTCTACTGGGCATCCGGAACAATGTTCATCATTTGCGGATGTGCGGCCAGGTTTAAATTCATATATTAAATTGTAAATTGTTGCAAACACAGGAGCAGATGTGCCATGAACTTCATCCAGCTCGGCTTTTGTCTCTTTCAGTGTTAAACCGTTTAAATAGAAGTGTTTAATCGCCTCAGGATTCTAAAGAAGCACAAGATTTTTGCTTCTGTCGCCTATGGCAACGAAACAACGTGATGGATATTGCTGAAACTTTAACTGCCATGAAATAAGAGACAGTTTACTAAATACAAACTTTTTTCGATGCTACAAGTTTAATTTCTTAGATTTTCTAAGGACTTACTGAAAGCCCCTCGTATCATTTAATCCTTAGCATGGTTTCCTTCGGAAGAGAAGTAAAGCCGTTGGTCCCGTGTCGTAGATTTGCGGCAGGTAAAAGAACCTCAAACCTGATAGAGAGGCCTCTATCTAAGCGGTCTTTCACGCGCAATTTAGAAGGGACGCTGAGAACCACAGCAGTTAAAGAGCGTCCATAAATAACATGCATTTTTTTCGTATCATTCACACAATTTTGTATTACAAAGATTTTAAGAGAAGTTTTTCAGTGCTAGTTCATCAAGAGAATTATCTCAATACAAATAGAATTTGTATCATCAAATTATCTATGGCTAAGTTGACACATATCATGGATTTCTGAAGTATTTGTTTTCTCCACATATATGTTAAAAAGGACCAAACTATTTATTTGCCTCTTTTGCATACTACATTTACTTAAACTTGCAAGTTTTTTTATTATTAAACAAATGATTTACAACCCGTATTACACACAGAGGTATACCACAGGATATTTGCACTTGTTGAAGGTGCCCTTGAGGAATTCTGCAACTCTGTGTTGAAATGAATCTTCAAAGCCATTAGCAAGGGAAGTGAAAGTAATACAGTTGCTTGATCTCTTAAATATTTACTACAGTCTGTCATCAAGTGGAGGGCCGTTTTTAAGGCCAACTGCAGAATGATGAAGTTCTTGTGTTCATCTTGTATACGCGGGATTGAAAGCGGCCATGATTTATAAGGTGTTGGGTGGTTAAGTGTTTAGGTGAGAGAGATAGGACATTCTGTGGATGTGTTGGGAATGAAATGGTTTGTGTGATAGGCTTTATTGGATCTGGTGTATACGGAATCTCAAATCGTATGGGGTGGTATTCTAGCCTCGGTTCCCATGGTCGTGGGTTCAAACCCGGCATGGCTTCCTTTGGAAAGGAAGTAAATCCGTTGGTCCCGTGTCGTATATTTATCTCAAGCTTAATAAAGAGCAAAATTAAGCGGTCTTCATGCTAATTTAGAATGCGACGCTAAGAACCGCAGCAGTTACAGAGTGTTCATATATAAAACTTAATTTAAATTTCCAAATTGTAGTCTAATATTCATATTGCATATTATATGCTGGATGTAAGAATACAGTGACTAAAAGTCGACAATTAGATGCCTTTACGCTCCTACAGTGACTTACATCATCCTAAAAGTTAGGAGTTTGGATAACGCCAGACTCGCACATGCTGGCACGAGGGAGAGGCTCTCTAATTGTTGCAAAGTAACCGCTCCTCTCCAAGCTACGTCACTGTAATGCTCGGAGCTAGACTCTGACTTCCAGTACAGCGTGGAACTGTAGGTTACTAGGCATATTAGTTTTTGTTTTCTATTGTGCTATGAATTCAACTGTTGGATCCATGTAAGGACTAAACGTGTTGTCTATTTATACACTGCATCAAAGTCAACAGTATAGCACACGTTTACTAATTAATTCTTTAATTATTCACTCTGAAAATGTAATGGTTCCAAACTCATTATCCCAAAAAGTTTAGCAACATTTGTGGTGGCAGATATGATGTTTCATGTATGTATTGAATTGAGCTACGAGAAAATCTAAGGTAAGCGTCAAACCCCCAATAAATTATGACTAGCTTCGTTATTCTTACCAACCCTTTTAGAAATTTCTCTGTAATGACAAGCATTCTAGAATCGGGGACACGTATGAAGATGGTCAGGGAAGAAAGAAACAGAGATAGAACACCGCATCTTTCTTTCATTCTCGGCCTTTGTACTGGCAAGTGGCATGACGGATGAATGCTACTAAGTACCCGACCTGACGTACGGATAGCAGCAAGAAGATAGTTCAAACAACAACAATGGTAAACAGTACCAATCTTAGAAAATGAAATGAAATGGCCTGTTATTTATGGACGCTCTTTAACTGCGTTGGTTCTCAGCGACCCATTCTATATTGGGCGTGAAAGATCGCTTAATTTTGCTCAGAGGCCTCTCCTGTCAGGCTTGAGGTTCTTTTACGTGCCGTAAATCTACGACACGGGACCCACGGCTTTACTTCCCTTCCGAAGGAAGCCACGCCCGAAAAAATCCATCGTCCTCCGCCGGGTTTGAACCCGCGATCTTGGGTATATGAAGTTAGCATGGTAACTATTACACCACGGAGGGCGACACCAATCTTAGAAAGCTTAAGTTTGAAGTTTGACGATTTTACGTTGTTTAGCATTTGTTTGGCAGCCATCAATGCTCTCAGCGAATTTGTAAACATGGATAAAACTTATCATCGTTATGTGGTACAATACTTTCATTTTAAAGATCTTAGTCCAACTAATATTTAAGCTGAGCTATATTCGCTTTTGGAGGAGTCTGCTCCTTCTTTACAACGGTGAAATATTGGGTGGCAGAGTTTAAGCGCGGCCGTATGAGCTGCCAAGACGAACATCGCAGTGGTCGGCCAAAAGAGGTTACCAGTCCAGAAATTGTAAAGCAAATCCACAAAATGGTATTAGATACCGTCGACTGAAAGTGCGCAAGCTAGCAGACATTGCAAGCATTTCAAAAAGTTCTGTACATCGCATACTGACTGAGAAGTTGGATATGAGAAAGTCGTGTGCAAGGTGGGTGCCACGTTTGCTCACAGCGTCGTGAGGATGTTTCAGTCGAGTGTTCAGCGATGTTTCGCTGCAATAAAGCTGGTTTTTACGTCGACTAATAACAATTGATGAAATCTGAGGCAATCAAAACAGTGGATTGGAAGGGGAGAACCGGCTCCAAAGAAGGCGAAGACAGTTCCATCTACAGCCAAGGTCATGGCTCAGTTTTCTGGGACCATGCGGTATCATTTTCATTGATTACCTCAAAACAGGAAAAGCAATCAATGACGAATATTATGCGAACTTGTTACAACGTTTGAGTGATGAAATCGAGCAAAAACGGCCGCATTTAGCGAAAAAAAAAAGTTTTGTTTCATCAATACAATGCACCAGTTCACATGTCCATTATCGCCATGGCCAAAACCAATGAGTTAAAGTTCGAATTGCTTCCTCATGGACTCTATTCGCCAGATTTAGCTCCCTTTGATTATTTTCTGTTTTCAGACTTGAAGAAATGGCTTGGTGATAAAAGATTTGCAAACAATGAAGAGGTGGAGTCTGCGGTTGATGGCTATTTTGCAGACCACGATAGTTCTCACTATAAACAGGATATCGAAGCTATTTAACATCGCTGGGAAAAGTGTATCGAGCTGAAAGGAGAAAATGTAAGAAATAAAAATGCTTTTCCCCAAAATGTTTGTGCTTTCTTTGTTAGGTCGAATACTTCTGGACAGCCCTCGTGTGTGTAATGTATTTTTTCGCAAACTGAAATTTGTGTAAGTGCCTCAGAGGAGGTTTATTTCCTGCGAGAATAAAATTATTTTTACCTTTACTTGTTTTATTTAATCTGTTTGATCTGACTGATTTTAGCGTATTGTTTCTCTTCAGGGTCACGATACTTGCGGATTTAGACAAAGAGTTTACATCTACTCACTCTGTACTTTACTATTTTGGAAATCATGCTCACGCTTGATGAAGCAAATTGAATGATAAAGCTTAAACGGTAAACTTACGTCCTTGGTGATCTTGCCATGGCCGTCGAAATCGTAGAGCGTGAAGGAGAACTCCTGCCGCTCCTGGCCACCGCCCTCCACCGATAGGTCGCACTCGAACTCCTGAAAAAGGGTGTGATGACTCATGTAAACAAATGCTCTGCCTCCATGTTGCATGCACCAACACATCAGTCACCTGATATTATTATTTTAACATTGATCATGCGCAGGACGGCTGAACTTTTTAGTCAAATTTCATAGAGCCACTATCAAGCTAGCTCGAGAAAATAGTATTAGCATGTATTGGTTTCAGCCTGACACGAATTTTGAATTTTTAGTTTCTCTTCTTTGGAGAGAAAGTAGAAATATTATCTGGATTATTTTTTTTTTTTTTTTCCACACAAGCCGTGTGTAGGACAGGAGTTGTATAGGTAGAATCAGATTGAAAAATCCAATGAACGACGGATCTCCCGATCTCTAGCCGGTTGCTCTGCCACTGAGCTACCATGGCAACATGCCGGCATAGCAATGAATTTCTAATAATTGGCTATACTATGAATCCTGGGACTTAAGTACTTACAACATTGTAAGTCGCCATTGAGGTTGTCACCTCAAAATAGCTCAAAGATGGCTCTAACGATTTTGATTAAAATAACACATGTTTAAAATATTTTAATGACAATTTGAGAACTCTTTGTGGTTTACCGGGAAACATGCGAGTCAGTTGAGATCGGCTAGAGATCGGGAGATCCCTGGTTCAAATCCCGGCTATGGCATTGCATTTTTCAGTCTGACTCTACTTAACCAACAGAAATATTACCTGCTTATAATCCACCCAAAGATTTGACGTCAAGATTTCACCAGAAATAATGGAAAAGCTCCAAATATGAGATAGCCTCCTAATATGAGATACCATTTTAACTGGCCAATGAGGTGCTGCCATATGATGGCATTCGTGTGAACTAATTGTAAACACAGCATTTGCAAGTAGGAACAAAAATCCCCGACATTTCAGTACTCTGTGAGCGTCCAATGGTGTGCTTGTGTTTGGCCACTAAAGAAAAGTTTTGCAGCCTCACATTCCAAAGCATATTTTATAAAGAAGATACGCAGAAATTTCTCATTATTATATACCATTATGGACAGCTAGAGCTGTGCTTTAAGTCCTGACTATTGTTTTTATTTTCAGTTTGTCAAGCGGCGTGACAAAGAAAGTATATTTTTTGGCTGCTACTAGTATGAGATAGGAGGGGTATCCCATAATAGGGGCCTTGTATATCTCGATTAAGTAAACAAAACATTAAGGCATTTTCAGATATTAGAAACTAGCGAAACACACCAGTGTGAAGAAACAGCTTTTTCAGCAAAGAAAGGAAAAAAAAAAGCCAGAGGAAAGCGAAGTAAAAACCTGAACGCCTCCAACAGTGATTGAGAAAACGACATCATTCTAGAGGATTATGATTCCGGTAATGATCAATCTGAAAATGATGACGCTACCTGCACCCTTTGTTGTGGTGGTTATTCTGAAGACAAATGATCAAAATGTCAAATGTGCTTCAAGTGGTCTGACGAAGACTATGGTGATACAAGAGGAGACAAGGTTTGTTGTTCCTACTGCAGTAATGAATAAATTCAGATTATTTTTACGTATAACTACTATTAATATTATTTGTCATGAATGTTTTAATCGATTAACATAGTAATGAGCAACTAATCTCCATATTGAAGTATAATTATTACTTATTTCAATGTCAGCCCTGAGTTCTATGATTTCGCTACATACAGCATTTTCATAAACATTTCTTTTAATAATATCTAATAAAATCAATTCAATCAGTAATTTGCGTGTTTCTTTATGGAATGGTGTTTTACAGTAGTAGGTAGTCTAATATGCAATAAAGTCTCATATTGGGAGACCTTTTGATAATCTTTACGAACTGTCAACAATTAAAAATTGGCCACTATTTTATTTGAAAATTGAGCTAGAATTTTGAAAGGTTATACCTATTACAAACTAATGCAGAAGTTTAAGTTGATTATTTTACAAAAACGTGATACGAAAATGTTCAAGGAATAAATAAATACAGCAAGCAAATAAAACAGGTAGAACAAGCAGATACAGGATTAAAGTTTATAAAACTGTAGAGTTCATGTGTTTCTTTATGGGTGTGAAATCTGGTTATGGAAAGTAGAATTCAGGCTGCAGAGGTAATTTTCTCAGAAGAACAAAAGGCTGTACAAATTTGGATGGAATATGTTGTGCAGATACGAATAAGAACCTTAGTTAAATAAATGATAAAATCGAGGAATTAAGAAAAATGAAAACAACACTTGGATAAAACGGAGATAACTAGGCTACCGAAAGCATCACATGAACATAGGGTAAAAGAAAATTAGGAAGAACTGTGAAGAACTGCCAAGTCCATGAAGTGGAGGAGGAAAATTAGATATTTTACAGCTTTTACGACCATATTTTGTTGGTGTCATAACACGTGGACGCCATTGAGTTTGCAATACACTGACACATTCTGCTCCTATTCGTATTTACAATCAGTTTGATGTAAAAACTAATCACAAAGTTCAATGCAAGTTTAACACATTTCATAGAATCCGAAGTAAAACCTCCTCTTTATGTAATTAACATTAAAAAGAAATGCACAAGTTCACAGATCTTAGAAATGAGTACACTCTTGTCTGCATAAACCTCCTGTGTCCACAGAAACATTCCCCTGCTATTAACAGATAAATAGCGTCCATGTCGCTGTTGTGTCAAGAGATGTGCAATTATTAATTGTTGACTGAAACATCTTGACAGCACAAGAAGAAAGAAAAGACTACTTCGTTTGTCCCTGCTAGATAGAAGCAAATTGTGTTAAATGGTCTGAAGATTAAATTTCAACTCGGTAGGAATTCTACAGCATTTAGAGCGTTGTAAGAGATTTTTGAAACACAACTTGCAGGAAGATAGACTGGGATCGCTGGAACAAAGACTTCTTCTGCAGCTAGCCTCCAAAATCCCCTGACTTGACCGTTTGTAACTTCTTTGTATGGGATCATATAAATGATATACCTTCAGATTTCGCATCAATGTCGTCATCGAGTCCATTTGTAGATATATTTGAGCACGTGTGACAGGAGTTGTAATATCGCCTTAATGTCTGCAGCGTGACATATGGAGCACGTCTTTGAGATATATACTACACTGTTGTGACATTCTCTTTCTAATGGCACTAATTTCATGTAAATCCTCTAGTGCCAGCGACGCTATACCTGTTTATAACCGGTGAATGTTTCGGGTGGGTACCGACTGCGCGCGAATTTTTCCCCTACTACGCGCGAGGTACTGAATTGCGCGCAAGCTTCTCAAGGGTAAAGAGGTCAACAATGTGCGAGCGGTATATAACAAATACGTCAAATGTTTCCGAGTCTTATCATTTCGACAAATAATCTGACAAATGCCCAGTTCTAAAGTGGGCATGTATAGGTATTTTAACTTCCCTGACAAAGTTCTAATATGGCCATATAATGTAACTGCGTTTTTAACCATACCTATGCATGGCAAACAGGCCAGCTTTCATAGAGACCCTAGTCTTAAAAAAATTGGGAAGGAAAATGCAGGTACGACCGCCGCGCGCAGGTAGAAATTTACCTTGCGCGCAATCGAGGTCCTCCGAATGCTTCTGTGGACACCCTATATTGTGAGCACTTGGGTGTAACAATACCGATACATTAAATACAAACTAAAACAAGTGTAAACACTTCTACAGGTTAACTTTTCCTATCCTACTTATTTGTATAGTCCGGATGCTGTTTCTATGGTCTATTGTGATGAACGAAAAGGCTACACTCAGCAGCCCGATGCTGGAGTTAATGCTGTAGCCAGAATGCCGCATCGTGATTCTACTTTCACTTCTTTTTTCAATACAAATGAGCCTAAAGGTTTAGTAATCCGAGGAAAAATCGAGCTCACGGAAACCTGCAGATGCTTAGGTTTGCTATAATCTCTTTCTTTTTCACTTTCTGTACACCTATAATGCAATTAGTGCATAGAGGAAGTATTGTATTCCACTCAAAAATTCCATACCGAGATTTCACCGGAACTATATGTTTTGAGATCCACAAGTCAAAAAAAAAGTTTAGAAATATCAAACTTGATATTTAAATTTGGTATCTTTCAAGGATGCGATACGAAGCTTTTCAAGAAAATCCCACAAACTACCCTTTACATGAAAAATGTTTTGAGAATTTTGTTTTTTTTTTTTAAAAAAAGGCTCTAACAATTTTGATTAAAATGCCGTATATTATATATCTTCAATTTTCTGAGAATACCTTCCGAAGACCTCTTCATTCTGGACGACTTTTGCATAACTGGCAAACTGCGAGAGACATTTTTTCCGAGATATTGCTTGTTATTGGTTTCAGTTTGAAAATACTTACAACTTTTCTCATACAAGAATTTGTCAATGCTCATTTGAAATCATTGGCGGCAACATTTTTTGAAGCGGGTATTGCAAAGCTTGTGCACAGGTACGATAAATGTCTCAATCTTTTCGGTGATTATGTTGAAAAGTAACCATAATTGTACAAAACTTTTAGTAATAAAATAATTGTTTTCTATGAACTTGGCTTTTATTTATAGCCTATCGGAGGTTGAAAAAAATAACGGCCGTCGTATTTTAAGAGCAGTGGTAATTCAACTCACTTAAAGGTGTTATTTCCGTATGTTCAGACTACCTTGTCACCTTAAAGTTTCTCAAACCGCAAGATTTCCTAATTATGACAGTTTAACGTTACATATGAATAGAGTATAGTACACCTGTAAAATGTGCTTTGGAGCGCTGCGCTGGATGAATGATCGCTCGCTCTTTGCTGCGCGTGCTGTCATGGGAGTGGTCAAACCTCTTTGATATTCTGCCAATTATGTTCCCTCCCCACCTCCGCAGGCTTCATGAACATAATGACAAACTGCTGTCTGATTGATACCCACTGCTCCATTCACAAATTCTCCTTCCTGATTAAATTGGAATTTTTCGTGCAACCTCTAGCGGTGGTGTGATGTAACTATTTATACTTTCCCTCGTAAAAGTTAACATATTCTGCTCGCTTTCCAATTGTGACCTCAGGCGACTTTGTAGCAGCGGGGTTTTGGTTTGTGGTATTCTTACTCTGTTATCCGTGCATTTCATTTTTATTACTTTCTCTACACGTACTATGTACATAGTGTATAGAGAAGGTATTGCACTCCACGCAAAAATTCGATACCGAGATTTCACCGGAAATATGTTTTGTGGTCCCCTGTATCCAAAAAAATAATTTTCAGAAAAACGTCCGTGTGTGTGTGTGTCCGTGTGTCTGTGAACACAATAACCCAAAAACGAAAAGTCGGTAAAACACAAAACTTTGTGTAAGTTTAGTATCTTCCAGGGAAGCGACACGAAGATTTTGAGAACTCCCCCCCATCCCAAACTACCATTCGAAAATTTTGATTTTCCTAAAAAATGGCTCTAATGATTTTAATTAAAATATCTATTTACCTGCCAAATAAAATGTACATCTTGATTGTTCTGGGAATAGCCTCTGAAGACTACCTTATTCTGAATGAATTTTACGGAATTTTGTATAACTGCTAAACCATAAGAGTGGACTAAAATGTATCACACAAAAAATGTAGGGGACGTTAAAACGCATAATTTATGTTACATAAATGTTTTCGTAGAGTTGATCGTTTTTTAGATATTCCTTGTTTTTGATCTCAGCTTTAAAAAAACGTGCTTTTTTCATACGTATTAGATTCTACACTCTACACATTATTTTTAAAAGGCCAAAACAGAAAACAGTCACAATTCTTTCGAATGTTAACGCTGGCTAATCCCCATTATGTTGGCTGAAATAGAGGCAGATTATAAAATAGCATTGGTCAGTTAATAACAAATGCAATCTCTGAGTGCGCAAATTAGACATGTATGCACGTTCTCGTTATCGGGCTATTGTAAACTAAAATGTTTTATGCAGCAATGTAACCCGTTCTCATTTCTGTTTGGTTATCACCTTCGAGTTATTGCGGAACAGTTCCTTGTGAACTGTAATAGCCTTTTTCATACTCATATACTGCCTTTTTCATATACATATAATGAAATATGTAAACTGTTAAAAATCTATATCGAAATGAAGACCATTTCGATACAGATTTTCACGCTTGCGAGCTACCCTTCTAATGGATGTAAAATGCCTGCTAATCTTCATAAAATTACAGAATCATCTTACGCATACAATAACTTCCAGGAATATTTAATTATGAATAAGAATTATACTATATTTCCCGAATCTAAACTCATATTACGTAAGCAAAGAAAAGTAGGTCATGATATTGGCATCACAGAGACGAGGAAATCAATAACCCAGGGAATACGCACTAGCCCTACTTCCAACCAAAATATTTATTTATACGAGAATAGTTATATTTACATGCCTTTGTCAGTAGATATGTATTGTCAAGTGCTTCAACAAAGAATGTTTTAATTTCATCTGTTGAAAATATTTTCGCTTTTTCAACAGGGAGTACAACTTCTTATATTGGGATATATCAATTCCATGTTTCACATTTAGAGTAGTCTTCAATACTGAATAACTTTTCCACTAAGTCGGGGATTTCATTTGTTTTTGGCATTTCTTCAAAATAAACTCTGAGGACATTTTCCGAGAACGAAGTTACATGTTTTATTATTCTCCATGCCATGAATTTGTCATATAACTTTTCATGGATCTTTTTTGATTTCTGAAGAAGTAAATTGTTAAGATTACGCGCCTCCTCTGTTATATCACGAGACGTAGAACTAAATTCCCTATCATAATCACTAGGCCAAAATACCTCAGTCTCCATCTTGCAAATAAACTATCACCGTGAATCGAATTTCATTTATTATCGACGCAAGCGTACAAATCGCATAGCGGTCGGCGGAGTTCATCTTTCGTATGTAGCATGTCTAAATATTTCATATTTATTGAATATCTAAATGTTTATGCATGCAATTCTCATATAATGAATATTATTGAGGTTGTTCGACGCGAGCGAGTGAGCGTCGAAACTTAACCTCTCTCTCGTATCCCAATAACTACAATTACAAGATCATTGCATAAATAACTAACTCATAACCAAGTATGAAACTAAAGTTTAGAGATGGAAGCAGTCTCTGTTTGTAAAATTAAGAGTGACAGGAAATGGAGCAAGTGCTTCACGACATCATAACGTGAGAAACAAAAGATGAAGTACCTCGAAATTAAGCTGGCGCTGCCGAGGTGGCTCGGGTGGCAGAGGTTGTTCGCCCACATTGTCCTTGTCTTGACGTCCAAGAAGCTCCTCCGTGTCCGAGGGTCGTCCTTCGCTGCAGTCCGTAGGCACCACTGTAACAAAGATACAAGTATGGTTAGGTATCTGTATAACCAATTAAAATTAACATTTTAATACACAAATTAAAAATTGAGAGATTGGTTTATTAAATAGAATAGTTGGTCAAATATGAATAGTAATACTATTTCATATTAAAATTATTATTCAATTAATACTCCTTTAGGAAAAGCCTTACTAAACCGAATTAATAAAGAAACTCCTGACATTAATTCTCTTAAATTAGAGATAAACAAAAACTTAATTCATTTTAATATACTCGATATATATTAATACAATCTATTCAAAAACGAACCTCTATCAGAAAACAAATGACTTTCTCTAGCTGTTCCACAACCAAAATGTCCTTACGAGAGAGTATTCTTTTATCTACGTCATGCTAATCGAGATAAACATCAGCAGAAAATGTCTTATTACTTGCCTCCTTGTAAATGGAAGGGAAATAAGGGAATGCACTAGATAAAGCGAAGTCTTTTCTTTTTCTTCTTATTTTTCTGCTTCCCCTACATGTTTACTTTCTCTACACGTGTTATATACATAGTATATAGAGAAGGTATTGCATTCCACCCAAAAATTCGATACCGAGATTTCGCCGGAAATACACGTTTTAGGGTCTCCTAGATCCAAAAAAGTATGTTTAGAAAAAGGTCCACGCGTGTGTGTCTGTGAACAGGATAACTCAAAAACGAAAAGTCAGTAAAATACCAAACTTGGTATTTAAGTTTAGTATCTTCCAGGAATGCTACACCAAGATTTTGATCAAAATTCTCCTAGCCCAAAATACTCTATACATGGAAAAAATTGGACATTTTTGAGTAAAATACTGTATATTAAGATATTTATGACAAATATAATGTATATCTTGAATTTTGTGGGAATAGCCTCTGAAGATCTCTTTATTCAGAGTGAATTTTGCGTAATTGGTAAACCGTAAGAGATGGACATAAAATGTATATCAGTTAAAATACACAATATATGCCATATAGTTGTTTTCGTGGAGTTGACCATTTCTGAGATATTCCTTTTTATTTGTTCCAGACTCAAAATACTAAACTTTTCTCACACGGAAACGGGTTTCAACCACATGGCAATCAGCTTTTAAAAATATTTGACTTTCGTTTTAGTCTAGTGTATTTCTTTATTTCCCTTCTACTCACAAGGAAGCAAGTAATTAAGATAAGTTCTGCTAATGTTTATTTCGATTATCATAAAATAGACAGAAGAATAAGCTTTTTAGCAATAATTTGTTACAGAGATGTAGAGAAAGTCATGTGAATGGAACACATCAGATTTTTCTGTTAATTTCGTATTGATTTGGGTATTATAGATATACATACTCATATTTACAAGAACACAAACACCTATTCCCAAGGCGAGTCTCGAACCCACGACCCCCTAGAGTATTCTTTTATCTAAGTTATGCTAATCGAGATAAACATTAGCAAAACTTGTCTTATGACTTGCTTCCTTAGACAGAAAATAAGGGACTGTACTAGGCTAAAGTGATAGTTATTTCTTTTAAAATCTAGCGCTATATGGAACGATTGAAACTCCGTTCCTTTTTGAATTTCCGGGAATGAAAGCGAGAAGTTCAGTAGTTCAAAATTGAGACTAATAACAAGGAATCTCTCGGAACGGTTAACTCAGCAAAAAATAAACAAAACAACACACACGCACAAAACATAAATATTGCGTTTTAATGAGATCTACATTTTTGTGTGTCTCTGATGGTTTACATGTTATTCAAAATTTATCCAGAACGAAGAGGTCTACAGATGCTATTTACGGAGAATTCAAGATATACATTTTGTCATGTAAATATTTTTAATTTATGGTACTTAATTCAAGATCGTTAGAGCCATTTTGTTAAAAACAAAATTCTTTTAAAAAATCCATGTAAAAGGTGTGTGATTTTCTTGAAAATCTTCGTGTCACAGATTCAAAATACTTGAAACTTTTCTCACACGGAAGGTTGTAAACTCCTGGCCTGCACAGAAATGCATTTCAATAATATGAATACTAAATATTGGTATTTAAAGCCCTTTTCGTTTTTGAGCTATGCTGTCCATAGGCAACACACACTCACGTCCGACCTTTTTCTGTTTACTTTCTCTACACGTAATATTTACAGTGTATAGAGAAGGTATTGCATTCCACCCAAAAATTCGATACCGAGATTTCACCGGAAATATATGTTTTAGGACCCCCTGTATCCAAAAAAAGCATTTTCAGAGAAAGGTCCGTGTGTGTCGTGTGTCCGTGAACGATAACTCAAAAACGAATAGTCGGTAAAATACCAAACTTGGTATTTAAGTTCGGTGTCTTCCAGGGATGCGACACGAAGATTTTAAGAAAAATCACCCCCCTAAACCACCCCTTACATAGAAAAACTTTCGAAAATTTTTATTTGCTCAAAAATGGTTTAACAATTTTGATTAAAATATCGTATATTAGAGACATTTATCTGAAAAATAAAATGTATATCTTGAATTTTCTGGGAATAGACTCTAGAGACTACTTTATTCTACATGCTTTTACGGAATTCTGCATAGTTGCTAAACCACAAGAGATGGACAAAACTTACCACACAAAAAATATAGAGCACGTTAAAACGCGCAATTTATGTTATATACATTTTTTCATGGAGTTGATCGTTTTTTAGATATTTCTTGTTTTTGGTTTCAGCTTTAAAAAAAGTTTCATACAGGAATTTGTCAACACCTGTCCATAGAAACAAAGGAACTTCAGTCACATAGCAACCAGCTTTTGACTATCACTTTAACCTATGCTACTCCCTTATTTCCCTTCTGCTTGCATGGAAGCAAATAATAGGACTATTTTTGCTAATTTTATGAAGTAAATAAATACATAAGCTTTTTAATAATACATTGTTACAGAGATGTAGAGAAAGTCATGTGAATGGAACAAATCCGATTTTTTTAGCTATGCTGTCCATAGGTATACACTCACGCACGTGCGACCTTTTTATAATGTCTTTTCAGACGTTACAATATTTATATTTCTGGTGAAATCTCCACATCGAATTGTGGGTGGCATGGAATACCTTCTCTATTATATGCAGAGTACGTATAGAGAAAGTAAAATCATAACTGAAAGGTTCATTTGAGGTACTTGTTTGCAGATGGTAAAAACATGAAATTCCAGGTAATATGGTAACAAACAAGCTTTTTCCTACCTGCCAGAAATAACATCTGGACATTTTGATGACAAACGATAACACCACAGAGGTATTCTTTCTAACTGCTATTTCTATAGAGAAAGCTCCAGATAGCATCAATTTCTTAATTTGCAATGCAGTACAGACATGATTTACAAGTTCATTTGTGTTGCTTCTACCGTACTGTAAATCTAAGGAGGCATTCTCGTTTTGAAAGAACACCGATCGTTTGTTTGTTACTTTAGAAGGTGCACTAGCTTTGTCAATAGTTCAATACTATCCGCTTTTTCCTCGTAAAGAATTTTGCGGCGAGCAGCAAAGAGAAAACGTTCTGCATGATGTCCCTCGTTATGGTACCGTTATGGCTTTCTGCTGGCGGTAGAGGTATTCGCTTTGTTTGGAAGCCCTGTGATCCACAAAAGATTTGTTTTCTGCAGAACAACCAGGTTGATGTGTCCGAAATACTTGAAACTTCCTGAAAACAGACAGAAAAAGATTTCTCCACGGTTTAACAGTAACTGTAAAAAGAAAAATGTTAGTCATGCAGCTCCTTGGGGTTAACGTACTGCAGAGGAATCTCTCCAAGTAAGACGAAAGTTTATAATTGTATATTTTAAACTTTTTATTTTCTCTATTATATTATTTTCTGTAGCTCGCATGTACAATGTACATAGTGGCTAGAGAAGGTATTGTATTCCACCCAAAAATTCAATGCCGTGATTTCACCGGAAATATATTATATTCTGGGATCCCCTGAGTCCGAAAAAAAACAGTTTTAGAAAAAAGTCCGTATGTGTATGTATCTGTGGACAGCATAGCTCAAAAACGAAAATACCGTTAAATACCAAACTTGGTAGTTAGTTTAGTACCTTTCAAGGATGCGACACGAAGATTTTCAACAAAATCCCCCCACCACAAAATACCGTATATTAAAGGCTATTTACATCCCATATAAAATCTATATCTTCAATTTCTGGTAAAGATCTCTTTATTCCTCCGGGGTTGAACCCGTAGCCTTGAGTACATGAAGTTAGCATGGTAATTATTACACCACGGAGGGTGACCCAGTGAAAGGAAAAGGTAGTCAGGTGGTAGAAAGAATTTGGAGACATTTAACTATAGATTTAGAAGTTCTTTGTTCTAATCCAATCTCAAAGTCCTAAATACCAGAATTATTACAGAATACCAGAGACAAGGCAGCAGAGTTAGACAACTCAAAGCTTACCCAGTAGCAGAGATGTAAGATGGCAGTTCATCTTGAAGTAAAACAGAAAACTTACGTCCCCTTCGGGAATCAGAGTGACATGGATTAAATTTCCAATGCGGCCAAAAAAGATAACGAGGTTCGAAAACCAAGGGCTTATTAATATGTTTATCGAGCTTATGCTAGCAGAGTGTTGAGCATTGACTAAGAGGTTAATGTACGGAGGTCAGTACCTCCGACTTTAATTTCCGCATTGTTGACGACACGGTAAATAACCTTAAGGTCTTGCCCAACGCCTACTGTGAATTTTTACTTTCTCTACACGTACTATGTACATAGAATATATAGAAAGTATTGCATTCCACCAAAAATTCGATAGGTACAGATATTTCATCGGAAATAGACGTTTTAGGATTCCTTATAAAAACATTTTTAGAAAAAGGTCCGGTGTGTGTGAACACGATAACTCAAAAATCAAAAGTCGGCAAAATAATAAACAAGGTATATAAGTTTAATATCCTCCAAAGATACGACACGAAGATTTTGAGGAAAATCCTTCCACCCCAAACTATCCTTTACATGGAAACATGTTCGAACATTTTGATATTCTCTAACGATTTTGATTAAAATATTACGTTCAAGATGTTTAGACGATAAATAAAATATATATCTTAAATTTTCTGGGAATAGCCTCTAAGGACCCCCTTTATTCTGAATGGATTTTTCTGTATGTTGCATAACTAGTAAACCGTAAGAGAGAGACAAAAACTTACTACACAAAATATGTAGATATCGTTGAAACACACAATTTGTGTCATATACATTTTTTTTATGGAGTTGACCATCTTTCAAATATTCCTTGTTATTTGGTTTCAGTTTTAAAATACTTAAAACCTTTTCACATACGGGAATTGATCAACTCCTGGTAACACAAAGAAATGGATTTCATTCACATGACAACCAGCTTTTAAAAGACTTTACTATGGTTTTAGCCTGGTGTATCCCATTATTTCCTTTCTACTTATCAGAAAGCATTTTGCTAATATTTATCAAATCAGCATGAAGTATATAGAAGAATAAGCTTTTTAACAATAGTTTGTATCAGAGTTGTAGAGCAAGTCATGTGAATGGAACACATTAGATTTTTTCTTTTGTTTTATATTCATTTTATTCGGCATGTAAATATCTTTAAAATACGATACTTTAATCAAAATCGATAGAAATGGCTCTAACGATCAAATCAAACTTTTCGTTAACTTTTTAATGTAAAGGGTAGTTATGGATGAGGGATTTTTTGAAAATATTTATGTCGGATCCTTGTGAGACAGTAAACTTAAAGAGGCAGTTTTGGTATTTAATGGGCTTTTCGCTTTTGAGTGTGCTGTCCACAGACACACACTGACCTTTTTTCTAATTGATTCAGGGGGTCTCAAATCATAATTCCAGTGAAATCTCGGTATCGTATTTGGGTGGAGTACAATACCTTCTCTATAAACTACGCATATAGTACGTGCAGAGAAAGTAATAGTTAAAACAGAAGCAAGGAGATCTACGTAACGTAATGATACAAGAGTATTATGAATGATTAGTACACATTACTATCCCTATGTTGCCATTTTAGTTACGTATTCGAATGAAATGGACGGTGATTCTGCATATGCTTTGAACAGAGCAGATTGGATAACTTGAAAGATCCTGGAGAAATCTGGTATGGACTGGAAAGAGTGAAACTTCTTAAATAATTTCTCTATGAAGCAACTAATCAAAGTCAGCATCGTAGAAGACACGTCAGAGGGAAATAAAGTAGCGGTTGAGATATGACAGGAATGTCCTTGTCATACATCTCTCTTGGAGAAGTTGAACTGTTTGCGGAGGAGGAGGTAGTGGTTGGAGGAAGAATTGAATGAGATTTGTTGATGATGTGGCACTGCTACCAGAAAATGAAAAGATTCTAAGGAACGCTCTAATGTAGCTAAATGTCAACGACGAGGAGTACGAGATGAAGATGAATGAAGAAAAGACAAGACTACTATTTACTGGATGAAAAGCGAGATGCGGTGTTGCAGTAAGTGCTTAACTGTGGTCATTCGTCATTAATGTCTATGTAAACACCGCCAATTTGAGAAGTTAATTTGGTTAATTCACACATGGGATGTCACCCTCAGTGGTGTAGTGGTCTAGTACTCAAGGTTGCGGGTTCAATCCCACGGAGGGTGCTGGCTTTCTTCGAAAGGGAAAAAGTTTAAAACAACCCTATACCTTGGTGGAGAATGCCCCTGGACAAAATCCCCCCATTTTTAATCCTACGCTGACATCTGTGGGCGGTGAACTGAACGTCTCCATGTGCACATAGTGGCGAAATCGCTAATTATAAATTTCACCCTGAAATCGAAGACAACGCCAGGATAACCATGCACAATTCACCATCCAGTCGCCTGGTCCTTCAACCCTAAAAGAGATGACCAGGAAATAATGGGAACAGGGAATGGTGGACCGGAAAATTGGCCTGGCGACCCAGGATTCCCCCTAAAAATGCCATGGGTCAGGTAGGCCGGGGATCGAACCCGCGATCTCCTGAATGCGTTCACAGACGAAACCGCCTGAACCATCACGCTCAGTACTTTAAGACTTACGATAAGTACATAGAGAAAGACATGTTAATATAACAGATTTATTAATTTATACTAAGTAGATAAGGTGCTGTATTCCATCCAAAATTCAGTATCGATTGATAGAGACAGATTGCAAAGGCCGAGATTTGAACCACTGACCTCCTGGTCTCTAGCCTGAAATATCCAGATTGACTCTGCTAATCTGACTCTTGTTCTATACACAGATTGGTGAAAAAAAAAAAAAAAAAGTAACATTCCCAATACAATTTTGATTTCGGACTTCTAGGCCGTGGTTCAGCAGATGTATCAACACCTGACGTTTCGCCCGCCATTCCGTCGGGCTTCCTCAGAGGAAATAGATTTCTGCCGGTAGCTGCATCTGATAAATCTACTGGACCAAGGCCTAGAAGCCCGGAATCAACATTTTATTGGATAGTCGCCGGCCGTGAAAGCCTAAGCACTCACAATTAACACTAATTGCCTAATAGTTGATTAAACTATGAAGCTCGGAACTTAAGTTACTTGCGACTTTGTAAGTCGCCATTGGGATATGTCATCTCAAAATAATTTGAGATCGCCTTGTGGTTTACCGTGTAACATGCGAGTCAGTTGAGGACTTTAATGCCGTACCGGCATGTTGCCATGGTAGTTCAGTGGTTAGAGTAACAGACTAGAGACCGAGAGGTCCATGGTGCAAATCCCGGCATTGAGTTTTTCAGTCTGACTCTACAACTCTGTCCTACACACGATTTGTGTGGAAAAAGACAATGTCCCAGGAACGTATGGTTTTGCTGTTCCAAAGCATGAGGGGACTACGGCTTCAGTCCCGACTAGGATGTTTATGTTAGCGACAGTGTAACGTTAAAAAAACACCAGATAAAAGAAAGAATAAAAAAGCTTTTCTTTGACCTCGACATCAACATGAATGCGCGTTAGCGATATATATCTATAAACATAGATGTGAATTTTACAATGAATGAGTCACATCGTGCAGTTTACTCAAGCGTCCAAAAGCAAAAGAGAAAGAGGAAATTGTTCGACCTTGACCGAAACTGATATGGAAATCTCGATGTGCGAACTAGTACATCTCTGAGTCCACAGTTATAATTGTGTTCCCAGCTCGTGGACCCTGGAAGGAATGCGTATACAACACACCGAGTAAGTATGTAATCATGAGTAACTAATAACAAGGAATACTTCGAAAACGGTAAGCTCAAAAAAAAAATGTATACGACATAACTTAGTAAAGTAAGTTTTTGTCTTACGGTTTATTATTATACCAAATTAAGCAAAATTCATCCAGAAAAAACAGGTCTTTAGAAGCTATTCCCATGAAATTCAAGATACACATTTTATCTGTGATAGATAGGCCTTTAATATGTGGTATTTTAATCAAAATCGTTAGAGTACTTTTTAAGAAAAACAAAACTTTCGAAAATTTTTCCATGTAAAGGGTAGTTAGGGAGATTTTCTTGAAAATCTTCGTGTTGCATCCATGGAAGATACCAAACTTAAATACCAAGATTGGTATTTAACCGTCTTTTCATTTTTACTTTCTCTATACGTACTATGTGCATAGTGTATAGAGAACGTATTGCATTCTACTCGAAAAGTCCATCCTTGTATAAAAACAAACATTTTCAGAAAAATGCTCCATGTGTTCGTGAACACGATAACTCAAAAACGAAAAGTCGGTAAAATACCAAACTTGGTATTTAAGTTTAGTATCTTCCAGAGATGCGACATGAAGATTTTGAGAAAAAACCCTCCACCCTAAACTACCCTTCACATGGAACTTTTTTCGAAAATTTTGATTTTCTCAAAAATGGCTGTAACGATTTTGATTAAATATCGTATATTAAAGATATTTACCTGACAAATAAAATGTATATCTTGAATGTTCTGGGAATAGCCTCTGAATACTACTTTATTCTGGATGCATTTTAAGGAATTTTGCATAACTGCTAAACCTTAAGAGATAGACAATATCTTACCATACAGAAATGTAGAGTACATTAAAATACACAATTTATGTGATATTATTTTTTTTTTTTCGTGGAGTTAATCGTTTTTGAGACATTCCTTTTTTTTTTTTTTTTTTTTTTTTGGGGGGGGTTCAGCTTTAAAAAGTATACGTCTCTCATACAGGAATTTGTCAATTCCTGTCTATACAAACAAAGGAACTTCAGTCACATAGCAACCAGCCTTTGACTATCACTTTAACCTATGGTGTTCCCTTATTTCGCTTCTACTTACAAGGAAACAAATAATAAGACTATTTCTGCTCATTTTTTCTCGATTAGCATGAAGTAAATAGAAGCATAAGCTTTTTAACAATAATTTGTTGCAGAGATGTAGAGAAAGTCATGTGAATGGAACACATCAGATTTTTTAGCTATGCTGTCCACACTCACACACACACACACACACACACACACACACACACACACACACACACACACACACAGAGACCTGTTTCTGAAAATGCTTTGGATTCAGAGGGCCCAAAACATGCATTTCCGGTGAAATCCCGACATCGAATGTTTGGGTGGAATACAATGCTTTCTATCCCTATGTACACTGTAAATACGGGGCTAGAGAAAGTAAAAACATAATGACAAGATAAGTACTGAATGGCGGTATAGAGTCGTTGACCTATTATCCTTGTGAAACACAAACAACTGAAGCCTACTCATTTTCTAATGCCTTCTGGATAACCTTCAGAATAGGTGCTCCCCATCCTCCTTGCGTTGGGACAGGGGAGAGATTTACCAAAACTTCAACTGGCCGACATAACTTTCGGTTTTGTATTATCTTCACCTCATTGCGCCGCGGCGGCGTTCTTTTTCTTTAGAAACTGGTTCCTGGCTCGTCCGTCCGTCCGGCGAACTGGTCTGGCTCCACCATAGCGCCATGTTGCCGCTTATACTCATCACTTCCCACAACATATGGCTTTTATTATTTGTGCAAATATGACCCACAGTGATCATTTCTGTTTTAAACCACAAATCTGGAGACAACTAGTTAGATAAACAACAGATAAAAGGTGGAAAACGTTTAAAATCAACTAAGTCAGTGAGGCAAACGGATAAATATCGACCTAAGAGTTTGTCATACCAAAGAGACAAAATATATGCGCATCTTTTTTGGGGGCTCGGTTCCTTAATCTTCATTCTGTAGACCGCGCAATTCGGGAGCAGAACAGAGCAACAACATTGAGACATGAAGTACGCTCTACGTCCTTATGTCTAAACCTTGCTTTTACAAGCTTACCCGGCTTAACACACTTAACTGTATCCATGAAGATGGAGCACCGGTGAAATGCGATGGCGGGGGAAGCCGGAGAACCCGGAGAAAACCCGCCCCTGCGCCGCTTTGTCCACCACAAATCTCACCTGCGGTCACTTGGAATTGAAACCGAGCAGTTTAGGTGAGAGGCGAGTGGTCTAACCACTCGACCATTCCCTTCTCGTTGATTGACTGAGGTTCCCGCCGCAAATATGGCTTAGAATTTGTAATAGTTAAAGGTATAAAAAACTAAGATTGCAATTGATATAACTAGGGCAATTACACCTCCTAATTTTTTCCAAAAATATATCTCAACCTCTTAAACAAAAAAACATCAATATTTATTAAACATAATAACCCCAAAAAATAATAATTTTGAATTAAATATCATGGTACGTGGAGTAAACAGATGACAACCTAGATGGAAACCTAAAAAACATGCGAAGTGTTGAAAATTTTCGACAAATGCATCACAAATATTTAAACTCACAATTACGAGGCATTCGGTAATGGAGCAATGTCTCTAATCGAAATCTGATTCCGCGACGTCAGTTTTGTATTCAGATGAACTTTCGGTAAGGTTAATGACAACACGTAATATTGCCTATATTGCCATCCAACTCTACGTTTTGTTTTTGACCACGTGAATAATTGCTCCTTTGAAATTTATGTCAACCTGCGACAATGTTGTACTAAGGAACGCCCTAACCTCTAGCAGTTTGAATGTGTGTTGCCAGGAAGCAGTTTTCACAAATTTAATCACGTCACTATCAACTGAGCTATCACACATCCCGAGTGGGATTTTTCCTGATTTTCCTCTTAGCATTATACACGATTTGCTGACATAATAAGAAATACACACTTTTCACCCTTTGTGAATAGCGACGTTAATAAACTGAAGGATCAACTCATCTTGGTCAGTGAATGTGAGGTAATGGTGCACGTGCTGTTGTTATAAACACTCCAGTATAAAAAGAAAGATAAAGCTCTCTCATATCTTAGAATAATAACCTGCATATGCGTCATTGCTTGAAAGAAAAGTAATTTGACTGATATACTCTGAATGCAGAGAATAAATTATTATTTTAATTAGAGAGATATTTTCCACGTAGGCATAATAAGTAGTCAATAAGAAAGGACTACAGCAGTCATATTGGTTTTTTTTTTTGGGGGGGGGGTTGTTTTTTAGCTTAACGTCCTTTAACCTAACTAGAGAACTAGTTTCTACGACGGTATGTAGTTATAAGTCTGGTGGCCAATATGAGAGGACTACAGCACGTCATAATGTCTTGTTTTTTGTTTGTGTATCTTAACGTCCTTTAACCAACTTCTATGGCGTTATGTAGTTATAAGTCTAGTAACCAATAACAGAAGACCACAGCACGTCATATAATTTTGTTTATTTGTTTTTGTGTAGCCTAACGTACTTTAACCTGGTTGGTCATAACGGATGATGAATGAAATTGGTGAAATGATGCTGAATTATCTCGCAGTCCATGGAGCTTAAAGTTACTCGACATTCGTCTTCTCAGGATAAAGAAAAAAGCCAAAAAAACCTTATGCGAGATTCGAACTCGCAACCTGTTGAATGTGAGACAGCACACTTACCCAGGCGGGCAATCATATCGTTGACATGCGGAGTAAGGTAAGGAAAACAGACTTTGCAAAGGTAGATCCCACAGTTCACGTATGTGCGCGTTGAGCTAGTCCGCGGTAAATTATAATAGATAACCTGTTCACCATAAGGGCTGCGGAAAGAAGGACGAGCGAGCTCTTTTTCCCTCGGTCCTGACTTCTCGTAAAACTAGCGCGCATTGTGCGACTGATGTCAATTGTTAACTACTAAAACATGAGCTCCCTACGCTGATATGTAACAACTTCTAGTTCAAAAGACTTTAATAAGCAACTTTATGAAAGGAGATGCTGAAACTGGTGACCATACTTTTACTTTCTCTACACAGTACGTGGTACGTAGGTAGAGAAGGTATTGCACCACCCAAAAATTCGATGCCGGGATTTCACCGGAAATATAGGTTTTAGAATCCCTGTATCCAAAAAATACCCCTTTTTTTAGAAAAAGATCTGTGTATGTTTGTGAACACAATAAATCAAAAACGAAAAATCTATAAAATACCAACTTGGTATTTCAATGTAATTGCTTTCAAGGGTGCGACACGAAGATTTTGAGAGAAAAGAAATATCCCTCACCCCACACTACCCTTTACATGGAAAAAAAAAATCGAAATGTTTGGTTTTCTCAGAAATGGTTCTAATGATTTTGATTAAAATACCGCATATTAAACATATTTACATGGAAAATAAAATGTTCTAGTAATGACTGCTGGAGACCTCTATATTCTGGATGAATTTTGATTAATTTTGCATAACAGGTAAACCGAAAGAGATAGACAAAATTTGCTGCACAAGAAATGTAGATCTTATTAAAACACACATTTTATGCCACATAAATTTCTTTAATGGAATTGACAATTTAATAGATATTCCTTGTTGTTGGTTTCAGTTTTATAATACTTAAACTTTCACATAAGTACCGGAATTTGTGAATTCCAGGCAATGCAAAGAAAGGGATTTCTCCCACATGGCAACCAGCTTTTAGAAGATTTCACTATCATTTTAGCCTGGCGTATTCCTTTATTTTCCTTCTACTTTCAAGGAAGCAAGTAATAAGACAATTTCTACAAATGATTATCTTGATTAGCCTTAACAATTAAAAGATAAGCTTTCTAATAATAATTTGATACAGAGATGTGGAGAAGTCATGTGAATGGCATACATTTGATTTTATGGGCTATATTCTGCGGAAGGAAGCCTGTTTCCACTTTAATTGTTAAGTAGCACCTACATTAATTTCATTAAGATCAACCTTGTGGAAAATTTAGGGATAAAATTTTAAAAAGCGTGCGCGTCGCTACACAGTTTGCAGTTAGCCCCAACAGATGGCATAGAGCGTTAGCTGATGGCTATGTAGCTAGCTACTGTTTCTTAATATTTTCCTGTAGGTAATCCAGATTTCAGTTTATGTTTTCTTTATAGATAATAATAACACTTTAATGTTTGGCGATGGAGACACATTCGGAGGACAAGTCACTACGCCTGTTTCACTCATTTCTATCTCTGTCCTTTTCTATTTTACATGATTTAGCCTAAACCTGGGCTTTTTACCAAGTGATATATGGTGAACTGTTACCTGGAATTAAGCTAGCTCGCCTTTGCCTTAATTACCTAAGTTACAACTCGCTTTTGTACATGTTTTTACCACTAAATATTCTCGACTATTTTACACTGCTTTCTACACAATTATAATATGATATGTCCTGCCCATTACTGCCATAAATTGTCACCACATGCCACCGAGTATTCCATACATTTTTGGCATCTCGCTGTAGTTCACGTTGGTGTGGATTTGTCCTGCAAAAGTTTGTTTTTAATTTATCGCAAAGATAAAAGTCACAGCGGGTGAGGTTTGGAGACCGAAGGGGATAACAAGACGCTAATAATATCCTGCCTCTGTGAATTCCTTCCACTGTTCTCATCGAACTATTGTCTGTATGAGCTGAATCAGAATCCTGCTGGGAAAAGGCGAAATCGCTATCCCAGTCACCCTAAAGGCATAGGTGGGGGGCTCAAATTGGAATTGGAATGCATAAGCAAGGGGAATTAATTAAAAAAATTAAAAAAGGCCTGTAAGAATTACGTAAATATGTCGCTCATCTGTTTATTAAAAACATGGTTTCTTGGAAATATTTCTCCGCTCATAGCATATCATACAAAAAATATTATTTGTGTGTGTGTATACAGTATATATATATATATATATGCGGCTTGCCAGGTTTTCTAATTAAAAATAAGAGAGATTTCAGGAATGGTTTTCCTGACACCTGGACACGGCCTATCAGTTCATTGCGGCCATTGCCTTCCATGATTTTACTTGTTTTATAGAACCACAAACAAACAAAACAGTGTTCCTCTCTTCAATTCAAAGATGCAAGTGAACCAGACGCGCACTACCACTGCTACCAACAGCTAATTAAAATACTGCTGCCAATATTGGAAAAAAGGAACTACCACTTTGATATATCGCATATACCAAATATCCTTCTAAAACCCAGAATTCATGGCAATAAAATAAGCTGAAATACGGGAGACCTGGCGACCCTAATGGATACGCACACGGTTTTAACTATCTTAGAAAACCCTGTTATGAAAACCACCAATTTTTTTTTTTTTTTTTTTTTTAAGCCGAATTCTACAATCAGCAATGTAGTCCAACGTTTCTTCGGCTGTCTGTGGATTTGGTCTGAAATTTATTATACATATTGTGGAGTTTTGTATGACCTGTAGCTTTGCACACAAAACTCTGCAAATAGTATTTGAACTTGATGTGCTGATACATATATAGTTTGTGCAAATTCTTAACATCGTTTCCTCATCCCCAAGGTCTGTCGACACTTTAAATTAGGGGCCTCCGCTGCGACCTGGCCTTTTCTTAAACCTGCCTCCGAAACCTGCAAAACGAGTGATTCTATTGTGCTCAGGAGTGGAATGGCTTGGGTAAGTGAAGTCTTGGGAAAAAGTTTGTTAAGATTCTAGACAAAGGGTAGATGATAGCTGCTTAATAGAAAACATCTTCTGACAAATAGCTTTTATAGTTTAGGTAGCTTTCCTTAATGATGATAGCCCATTCTTCTCTAATTTCTAAATTTCTCCTTCAACCTTCTTAATCTTGGCATTCCCCTAACTCTTTTCCCTTCAGACCCTTTTAACAGATCTGGCAATGCCCATCCTAATCACATACCCCACCCATTCCATTCTTTCAACTCTATAACTCAACTCTATAACTCAACTCTAATTCTTTGTATAATACTGCATGACAATGTAACTATTACAAAATAAAAAATAAAGCATAAATACATAGGATAGCTGCCCAATAACAAAAGTGTTAAAATAAATAAAAACTTTAAATTGGGAAAACAAAGAATTTATAAC
This sequence comes from Hymenopus coronatus, assembly GCA_030762935.1. Taxonomy (NCBI): domain Eukaryota; kingdom Metazoa; phylum Arthropoda; class Insecta; order Mantodea; family Hymenopodidae; genus Hymenopus; species Hymenopus coronatus. Next base: position 49,210,735 of record CM060884.1, on the reverse strand, counting down.
ATTTAAAAATTCATATGTTATGATTAAACAAGTATTATTTGCTGATTTAATATTAACAATTAACAGTAGATATTTTAATATTATTAAAATTCTCAAAATAGATAATAGGTTGAACCGTTATGGTCTCCCTTGTATAAAAGCAGCTTATCCATTGTGGATTTTCTCTCTATATTAGGTTATTTGTATAACAGATAAAATTCCACATGTGTGCGTATTCTCCACCCCTCTTTATCCTCTATAGGTCCGTAAATTTTCCCCAATATTTCCCTTTCTCATCTTCTCAACTGTAATCTTATTTCTTCTGTCATCACCAAGGTTTCACATCCATAGCATAACGGGTATGATTATTGCATTTAGTAAAAAGCATACTATTTGTGACTCCCAAAGAATTCATTTATAGTCCCTTGCGTTTTGTTGTGCGCGCGTGGAGTTGACATCACTCCCTCGACACTCCATTCGTGTACGCATGGTCAATGTACGTTACCCATACTCCGTAAGTTAACCGAACATCCGCTCTCGCCCATGTTATGGTTTAAAGATGAATGGTTTAGTGATTAACAGAGCTAGGAAGTTCGTTCCAATTTCCTTATGCAGAAGAAGAGCGACCAAGGTTGGCATATACCATGCAGCGCAACTTGCGCGAGCAAAGGTCAACGTAGAGCGCAACCCATTGCTGCATAACACCACGTCGGTAGGAAGGAAGGCGTTCGAATAACATTTTTCTTCTCTGGAAACACTACTGTTTACTTGACAACAGATTTGTTTACCTCTTCTTGAAAATCTACGTCTCGCACCTTTAGAAGATACTGAAGTTAAACACTAGTAGGGTATTTATTGGACTTTTCGTTTTTGAGCTATGCTGTCAACACACGCGCCTGCTCGGGGCTTTTTCTAAAAATGCTTGATTCAGAAACCTCAAATTACAACGAATTTTTGGGTGGAATACAATAGTTTCCATACCTACCACATGCATGATACCTACGTGTAGAGTAAGTACCCATTTTGTCAAACTTTCATGCTAGAATATTATTTTATTAATAATGCGGTTGACAAAGACCTTATACTTGTTATAAAAATCTTGTGTGTTCCATTCACATGACTTTCTCTACAGATCTGCAACAAATTATTGTTAAAAAGCTTATGCTTCTATTTACTTCATGCTAATCGAGAGAAAATTGGCAGAAATAGTCTCATTACTTTTTCCAAAATGTTTTTTTTTTATTCAGGGGAACCCAGAACCTATATTTCCGGTGAAATCTCGGTATCGAATTTTTTGGTGGAATGCAATGCCTTCTTTATACACTATGCACATAGTATTTGTAGAGAAAGTAAAAATTAATAAAAGCAAAAAGTCTAAAACGCGCATAACTTTAAAAGTAGGTATATGAATTTATTTTTGTGTATCCCGAAAAATATGTACTAATTTTATTTTCGTTACTTCCAAGGATATCTGGGTGTGAAAGTTGCTGAAATTTAGAAAGTTTAAATCCGTTAAATATACGCGATGAAAGCAAGATAATAGCAGGCTATTATTACGTGGCCATACATTACAAATAATATTCAAATATTTTATGTTGAAGGAAGTACCAAGTGCAACAAACACAATGTTAGGACAAAACGAGAGTGAGGGAGAGAGGTGGAGGGAGAGAAAAGTTGTAAGGTTCTTGCAGAAGAGGGCAAGTGCTTAAAAACATAAGCTGTGCTATAGACTCTTGAAGCGTCATGAGAGCATTAAGTAAAGCTGGGTGCCTATTATAAATGCTAACATCAAAACGTTTGTAGCGCCCTTTGACCTAGGCTTGCGTTAAGCGGTGACATTTTGCGCGAAAATGTGAACATAAAAAGACATTCTGTGCGCGTAGAATGTTGTCAGGTTTTTAAAAAATTATTAAATTGTGGAACCCTTACTTTGAAGTTACGAAAATTAACGTGGGTATGAGAGCAAAGATAATTCTTCCCCTATTTAGTTGGGACAATTTCTTGTACTTACACTCAGGTTCTACAAGGCTTCCCTGAAATATGCCCGCTTGCTTATTTTTCCGTGTGCATTTAAGGAATGCGGTAAGTAGAGCCCGGAGTTTTATATAATATTAAAATATGCAGTAAAACATGGTAAAATCTGCAATACAAAAATCTGATGTGTTCCATTCACATTACTTTCTCTACATCTCTGTAACAAATTACTGATAAAAAGCTTATTCTTCTATTTACTTAATGATAATCGAGAAAAAAAATTATCAGAAATAGTCTTATTACTTGCTTCCTTATAAGTAAAAGTGAAATAAGGGAGTACCGTAGGCTAAACTGACAGTCAAAGGCTGGTTGCTATGAGACTGAAGTTCCTTTGTTTGTATGGACAGAAGTTCACAAATTCCTGTATTGGGAAAAATTAGTTTTTTAAACCTGAAACTACAAGCAAGGAATATCTTAAAAACAACCATCTCCACGAAAAAAATGTATATAACATAAATTATGCGTTCTAATGTGCTCTACATTTTCTGTGTGGTAAGTTTTCGTCCATTTCTTACGGTTTAGCAGTTATGCAAAAATCCGTCAAATTCATCCAAAATAAGGTAGTCTTCAGAGGCTATTCCCAAAAAATTCAAGATATACATTTTGTTTGTCAGGTGAATATCTTTAATGTGCGATCTTTTAATCAAAATCGGTAGAGCCATTTTTGAGAAAATCAAAATGTTCGAAAAAAGTTCCATGTAAAGGTTAGTTGGGAGTGCGGGGATTTTCTTGAAAATCTTCGTGTCGCATCCTTGAAAGATACCAAACTTAAATATCAAGTTTAGTATTCAACGGTGTCTTCGTTTTTGAGCTAGGTTGCCCAGACACACACACGGACATTTTTCTAAAAATTTTTTTTTTTGGATTCAGGGGGTCTCAAAACATGTATTTCTCAAAACATGTATTTCCTTTGAAATCTCGGTGTCGAATTTTTGGGTGCATTACAATACCTTCTCTATACACTATGTATATAGTACTGTAGAGAAAGTAAAAATGAATATTCAATTATGAATATGTAACAAATTATTTAAAACTATAGTAAAAGTATATTCTGATTGTTTTAACTTTCTGTACACGTACTATGTGCATAGTGTATAGAGAAGGTATTGTAATGCACCCAAAAATTCAATACCGAGATTTCACTGGAAATATATGTTTAGGGTCTCCCTGAATAAAAAAAAAGAAGCATTTTTGGAAAAAGATCCGTGTGTGCGAGTGTCTGTGGACAGCATAGCTCAAAACGAAAAGACCGTTAATGGAAATAGCCTCTTAAGAGTTCTTTATTCTGCATGAATTTTACGGAATTTTGCATAACTGCTAAACCGTAAGAGATGGATAAAAACTTACCACACAAGAAATGTAGAGCATGTTAAAACACACAATTTATGTTATATGCATTTGTTTTAGTGGAGTTGATCGTTTTTGAGACATTCCTTCTTTTTGGTTTCAGCTTTAAAAAACTTCTCCTATTCATACCAACAAAAGAACTTCAGTCACATAGCAACTAGCTTTTGACTATCATCTTAACCTATGGAACTCCCTTTATTTCACTTCTACTTACAAGGAAGCAAGTAATAACACTACTTCTGCTAATTTTTTCCTGATTAGAATGAATAAAAAGAAGCATAAGCTTTTTAACAATAATTTGTTGCAGAGATGTAGAGAAAACCATGTGAATGGAACACATCAGATGTTTCTGCTGTATACTACTTCACCAGTTATTTTAAATTGCTATTCACAAATTTCACTTTCATAGTTTTAGTGTACTTTGTGAACCCTTCAAACGTTCGTGAAACCCGCAGGGGCAAAAGAATCCTGTCATTTTTTTTTTTTTTTTACACAATTAAAATTTTTGAAAAAAATTTCCTAGGGTAGTAATAGTTTGGTGTTGGGATTTTCCTGAAAATCATTATGTCTCAACCTTGGAAGATCTAAACATAAATACGAAGTTTAGTACTTAAATGACTTCTCGTTTTTACTTTCTCTTGCCCCGTATGTACAATGTACATAGGGATAGATAAGTATTGCATTCCACCCAAAAATTCGATGTCGAGATTTCACCGAAATATATGTTTTAGGACCCCCTGAATCCAAAAAAAGCATTTCCAGAAAAAGATCCGTGTGTGTATGTGTGTGTCCGTGTGTCTGTGAACACGATAATTCAAAAACGAAAAGTAGCTAAAATATCAAACTTGGTATTTAAGTTCAGTATCTTCCAGGGATGCGATACGAAGATTTTGAAAAAATCCCTCCACCCCAAACTACCCTTTACATGGAACGTTTTTCGAAATTTTTGATTTCCTTAAAAATGGCTCTAACGATTTAAGATATAAGAGATTTAGATATAAGAGATTTTAATCAAAATCGTTAAGAGGCATTTTTGATAAAATCAAAATTTTCGAAAGTGTTTCCATGTAAGTGGGGGGGTTATTGAAAATAACTAAACTTAAATACCAAGTTTGGTATTTAGCCGGACTTTTGAGCTATGCTGCCCACAGTCACACGCCCGGACATTTTTCTAAAAATCTCTTTTTATATTCAAGGTGTCTCAAAACACATTTCCGGTGAAATCTCGGTATCTAATTTTGGGTACAATGCAATACCTTCTCTATATACTAAGTACATATTACGTGTAGAGAAAGTAAAAATTTAATTCCATAACCGGGTTTTGAAACACTATACTTCAGTTTTACGTGATGTTATTGTTATTGATTTCAAAGAAATGATGCCTAGCAGTTTCATTCAGTTCGTACTTGGTAGAATATCGACACAGCCCCAAATCTCGATAGTAAAGGAATCAAGAAAGCTGCCAAGGACGAATGTAGTGGAATCTGTATATGCAGGATATCAAAAGGACCGCCTCGTGCTTATTTATTGAACGATGCTGCGACGTATCTGGCAGCTTTATCAGTATGTAACTGCACGTGAGATAATTGGCCTCAGCGGAATATCGCTGACTGGTTGTCCTTGGCATTCCCCAATGCTTACCGCTAGTCCTCTTTCAATGGTCCAAGGTTTCTTTCCTCCTTTTTTTTTGTCCTTTTGCCGTAGAAATGTCCCACTTCCAACATTTTCATCGCCAACTATGAATCACATTACATCAACAATCCTGACGTGTGTTACTTCACACGGAGAATACAACCTACGCAGATCGAGCAGCCGTTAAACCGTTTTAGAATCTATGCTTATGTATTACTTTCTCTACATAGTATGTGGTGGTACGTAGGTAGAGAAGGTATTGCATTCCCCCTAAAAATTCGATACCGAGATTTCATTGGAAATATCCTTTTTTTAGTTCCCCTGAAAAATAAAAGGGAAAGCATTTTTACTTTCTCTAGCCCATAGGTACACACAACGTAGGTATAGTGCAGTTTTATAGAGGAGAGAAAAAAAATGGAATTGTGAGCATAAAAATATACTAAACATATTGTTAATGGAACCAATGTTTTGTTCTTAAAAGTTGAACTTTGGGCGAAAATTCTTTTTGGGGGGGGGGAGAAAGGGCCTTTGTTTTATTTTACTCAATCCACCCCCCACTAACCAATCACCCTCTAATTCGATTTCGAGACTTACCCAGAAATATGTTTTGAGGACCCCTGAATCAAAAAACAAACATTTTAGAAAAATATCCAGATGTGTGTCTGTTGGCAGCATAGCTAAACAACTAAAAGAGTCCAAAAAGAGCATTTTTAGAAAAAGATCCGTGTGTGTGTGTGTGTGAATATGTGTGTCTGTGGCCAGCATAGCTCAAAAACGAAAATACCGTCATGTATCAGACTTGGTATTTGTGTTTAGTATCTTCTTCCAAGGATGCTACACGAAGATTTTCAAAAATAATCTCCCTACCCCAAACTAACCTTTACTTAGAAACATTTTTGAAAATTTTGTTTTTCTCAAAAAAACAAAACGTGTATCTTGAATTTTCTGGAAATAGCCAGTGAAGGCCTCTGGATGAATTTTTTCTAGATTTTGCATAACTCCTAAACTATAAGAGATAGACTTACTGCACAAAAAATGCAGATCCCGTGAAAACACATAATTTAGTTATGTACATAAATATAGGTATACCTAAAAATAGATATATTTTTTTAAATATTTCTTGTTATTGGTTTCAGTTTTAAAATACTTCAAACTTTTCACATAAGGGAGTTTGTCAAATCCGTCAGTGCACAAAAAAAAAAAAAAAAAAAAAAAAAAAAAAAAAAAAAAAACTGATTTCATCCATATGCCAACCAGCTTTTAAAAGGTTTGACTATCGATTTAGCCTAGTGTATTCCCTTATTTTCCTTATACTTATATGAAATCATTTTTGTATTGTTTATTTTGACTGGCATGAAATAGATAGAACCTTAAGCTTTTTAACAATAATTTGTTAAGGAGAAGTAGTGAAAGTGATCGGATTTTAGAAAAAGGTCCGTATGTGAATTGTGTGCCACACTGTAAACACAATAACTCAAAAACGAAAAATCGGTAAAATACTAAACTTGATATTTTAAGTTTAGTAACTTCCAAGGCTGCAACACGATTTTCAAGAAAATCTCTCCAACCCAAACTACCTTTTACTTGAAAAAAATTTTGAACATTGTGTTTTTCTCAAAAATGCCTAACGATTTTGCTTAAAATACCGTATATTAAAGATATTTACATTGCAAATAAAATGTATATCTTGAATTTTTTGGGAATAGCCTCTGAAGACCTCTTTATTCTGGTAGACCGTAAGAGAAAGACAAAAACTTATTACACAAAAAATGTAGATCTTGTTAAAACACACAATTTATACCGCATATATTTTTTTCGTGGACCTGACCACTTCTGAGATATTCCTTGTTATTTCTTTCAGATTTAAAATGCTTTTCTCACACAGAAATTTGTAAGCTCCTGGTCATTCATAGAAACTGATTTCAACCATGTGGCAAGCAGCTTTTGAAAGATTTGACTATCGTTTTAGCATAGGGTACTGCCTTATTTCCCTCCTACTTTTTCAGATTCAGATGTTATTCACCATTTGTAATAATAAATTTACAAGGCTTCGTCACTGAAAATAACTAAAAATAGTTAAAACCTATGCTTGTATACACATTTAGGATGAGTTATATACAGATTTTTTAAACTAGTTACATTTTTGTATTCTTGAAATGAGTAAGAAACATATTTAGGTATGTCAGCCTTAATTTTCCTTGTTTCTTCATTCATTTTCTTGATCTGGTGAGGTAAATGATTGTATAAATCTTTTGCATTATTTATAATACATTTCGTATTATATTCATCTTTGAGAATTCCTATTACATGCTTTTCGTAAATATATTAGCAGGGCACCGTGAGGATTTTGTGTTTTTAAAACTACTTTTATATGAATTTCTACTTTGCATCTTTTCAATTATATTTAACTTCTGCTTCATTTCATTTTTATTTTGTATGGAATCACTATACAGGCATTGACGTCTGTTGAAAGCAGTATATTAACCTTGTCATAATAAATTACAAACCAAGATCACAAAATTTATCATTAAAATATTCATGTATAGAATAAAAAGGATGTTTGACTAACCATGTATATATCCTGGACAAAAAAAGTCTGCATATTGAAACATTTAACACTTTCAGGCAAGTTATTATACAACTTAATACCTAATAAGATATAACTATTCTGAGATTTTGTTAATCGATAATAAGGAATGTTTATGTTGGAACTGAATCTAGTATTATAACTATGAATATCTATCCTCAAACTGTCTATAAAGATAGGCATGTATAAATACTAAATTATCTAAAATATAAAGATTATAAATAGTTAAAATAACTAGCTCAATAAATAGGGGTATACATGGGGTTATATAGGATTTTTTTTAATTATCCAAATAACTTTCTTTTGAAGACAAAAAAAAAATCATTTACTTTTTTAGCACTTTCCTGCTGCTCCCCATATGATAATTCCATAATTCAGATGTGAATGTATGCAAGCAAGTTTGCTAATCGATTAGTATGAGGTAGATAGATGAATAAGTTTTTTAACAATAACTTGTTACACAGATGTAAAGAAAGTCATTTGTTTTAAGACCACCACTACGGCATTCCAAAACGTTGTTCAAGAAGAAGGCCATCACTTTGCAGCACTTTGTTTCGCTAGCACAAAGAAACAATTGAAGGTATTGTGGGATGGGGATGTTTGAATCAGCCGACATCTGCCCGCTCTGCCGGAAATAAACCGGTACTAGGGAAGTCCCGGCGTTGCCCCTTAACTGCCTGACATTCCACCCGTGACGGCATGTGGTGGGTGACCCATTAGTCTCATCAGCATGTTAGTTATAGAGCTACGGAGCCGGTGGGTTCAGAGTTCGTAATCAGGAGAAGTACTGCGGGAGTCAGCGTTGCCAACACCGCTACCAAAACTCCCCTAACTTGACACCAAAGTTCCTTATAACTGTTAGAAAACTCCCTAATATATATAAACATTTTAAAAAATCTTATGTGTTCCGTTCACATGACTTCTACATCTCTGGATCAGATTATTGTTAAAAAGCAATGCTAATCGAGAAAAAATTAGCAGAAATAGTCTTATTACTGCTTCCTTGTAAGTAGAAGCGAAAATAAGGGAGTACCATAGGTTAAAGTGATAGGCAAAAGCTGGTTGCTATGTGACCGAAATTACTTTGTTTGTAGTTGACAAATTCCTGCATCAGAAAGTATAAGTATTTTAAAGCTGTAACCAATAAGAAGGAATATCTAAAAAAACGATCAACTTCACGAAAAAAAAAAAAAAAAAAACGAATATGACATAAATTGTGTGTTTTATCGTGATCCACATTTTTTGTGTAGTACGTTTTTGTCTATCTCTTACGGTTTAGTAGTTATGCAAAATTCAATAAAAATCATCCAGAATAAAGATGTCTTTAGAGGCTATTCCTAGAAAATTCAAGATATACATTTTATTTTCGATGGAAATAGCTTTCATATGTGGTATTTTAATCAAAATCGTTTGAGCCATTTTTGTGTAAAGGGTAGTTAGGGGTGGGGGAATTTTCTTGAAAATCTTCGTGCTGCATCCTTGGAAGATACTAAACTTAAATTACTAAGTTTGGTATTTAACGGTATTTTAGTTTTTGAGCTATGCTGTCCACAGACACACACGGACCTTTTTCTAAACATGCTTTTTTTAATTCAGGGTATCCTAAAACATGTATTTCCGGTGAAATCTAGGTATCGAATTTTTGTACATGTACATACGGGGCAAGAGAAAGTAGTAAACTACAATGGAGACAACAATAAGCAACCTTGCGTAACTCCGTAGTAAACGGTGCAGAATTTTCCCATTAACGACGACTTCACGGGATAACCGAGTTAAATTGGAGTCGTCAAAATACTAGTTCCCTGACGAAACTCCAGTTACTTGACGAAGATCACAGTTAAGATGGTCATAAGCTTGGATTTTTACGACTCCAATTTAACTCGCTTATTATCCCGTTAAGTCATCATTAATAACTATCATCGAGAAAGCTTAAAATCCTAAGTTTCCCTTTGTGTGACAAAAATACTATTATAAATATATTTAGCAATATTATGATTTATTTGGAATTCCAGTCTTTTTACTTTCTCTAGCCCAAATATGCAATGTACATAGTGGATAGAGGTGTTCTATTCCACCCAAAAATTCGATGTCAAGATTTCACCGCAAATATATGTTTTGAGGTCTCCTGACTCTGAACAAATATTTTTAGAAAAAAGTCCATGTGTATATGTGTTTTTTGGACAGCATAGCTCAAAAACTAAAAGACCGTTAAATACCAAACTTGGTATTTAGGTTTGGTATCTTCCAAGGATGCGACAAGAAAATCCTCCTAACACAAACAACCCTTTACATGGAAAACATTTGGGAAAGTTTGATTTGATCAAAAATGGCTATAACGATTTTGGTTAAAAGCCCGTATATTAAAGATATTTACATCCCAAGTAAAATATATATCTTGAATTTTCTGGGAATAGCCCCTGAAGACCTCTTTATTCTTGATGAATTTTGCCGAATTTTGCTTAACTGTTAAACCGTAAGAGATAGACAAAAACTTACTGATCAAAACATGTGGATATCGTCAAAACACACAACTTATGTCCTTTACATTTTTGTTGTGGAGGTAACCGTTTCCGAAATATTCCTTGTTACTGGTTTCAATTGTTAAGTACTTATATATTTCTCAGACAGAAAGTGTCCGTTTTTCTTTTGTTCTACTCCTGGCCAAGCAAATGACAATCGCATAGCGATCGCTTTTAAAACATTTGACTATCACTTTAGTATAGCACATTCCGTTAGTTTCCTTCTATTTATAAGGAACTAAGTAATAACATTCTACTAATGTTTGTCTCGATTAGCATGCTATAGAAAGAAGAATAATCTTTAATAAGCAGTTTGTTTGTAGAACAGCTAGAGAAAGTCAGGTGAGTGTAACACATCAGATTGTTTTTTAATTATTTCATTTATATAGACCCCCTTAACAACAGGGTCATATCGGGGGCTTTGTTTCAGAAATAACTCGTTGACTATCGGTTATTTTAACGTTGGGTTTTTAAACATTTTCTTTTCTATGAACATACGCACATTCACTCTCACATACATACTTCCAGACTCTGTGGAGAATAAAAAGTTAAAGAAAAATTCCCCGCCCCAGCCGGAAATCAAACCCGATACTTCCGGGTGAGATGTTAACTCACAGACCACTCGACTGCGGAGGCAGTCGATTCTTGTCTTGTTTAATCTTCTCCAGATAAATTCTCTATCAGCCCTTAACAATCAGCCTACTTAATATACGCGATAGAGAAACTAAATATATAATACTTACATAAAGACGATAAAGATAATATAAAGCAATAATAATAATAATAATAATAATAGTGTTATTTATGAACGTTCTTTAACTGCTGTGGTTCCTAGCGTTCCACTCTATATTTGATGTGCAAGACCGATTAATTTTGCTCAGAGTCTGTCTGTTTGTTTATCAGATTTGAGGTTCTTTTACCTGCTTTAAATCTACGACACGGGACTAACGGCTTTACTTTCCTTCCGAAGTAAGCCATGCTAAGAATTTTACGCCCGAAAATAAATGCATCGCCTCCAACGGGTTTGAACCCGCGACTTTGGATACAAGAGACTAGCATGGTAAACCACTACACCACGGAGTGCGACATATAATAAAAATAAATAAATAATAACAACGAAATCGAGTGCTATTTATGAATTGTAGTTCTCAGCGCTCCATTCTATACTGGTCGTGAAAGACCGATTAATTTTGCTCAAGGTCTGTTTATCAAATTTGAGGTTCTTTTACGTGATTTAAACAAGGGACCAACGGCTTTATTTCCCTTCCAAAGAAAGCCATGCTACGGATTTTACGCCCGAAAAAAATTCATCAACCGCCGCCGGGCTGTGAACCCGCGAATTTGGGTACAATAGGCTAGCATGGTAACCCCTACACCACGGATAATATTAATAATAATAAAAAAAATAAATAATATTAGAAATGGAGTGCCATTTATGAACGCTATTTAACTGCTGTGGTTTTCAGCAACATGCCATTTTTCTTGGGCATGAAAGAACGCTTAATTTTGCTCAGACTTCTTTATCACTTCTCTTCCGAAGAAAGCCATGCTAAGTATGTTTACGCCCGAAAAATAATAATTGCCCTTAACCGGGTTTGAACCCGCGACCTACGGCACAAGTAGGGCGACATAATAATACGATGCCTGGTAACCTTCAAATATCCATGTAGTATTGTATTGTTAATAAATATTGTGCCTGTCCAAAAATAGTGCATGATACGCACATTCAAAACAATTTTAACTCCTGTATCATACATAATCAATCTGAAACAAGTTATGAAATAACTCGCTTTCAGGGTCTGAAAATGTTTCTTTGAAAACCTGTAGCTTAGGGAGTCTCCATGACGATTAATGAATTGAACTAATGAGGCACAAGCGAGGGGCACAGTCCTTGTAAACGGCACTTTCCTCCTCACAGTGAGGGAGAAGTACTAAAACCTTACCCAGGTAACATTCCATCTGGAAAATGAACATTGGTCCCCTAGCCCCAACCTCCACATTGGTGGTCTCTGTTGCTGACGGTAGAAGTTTTGTCCAAACAAGCGGTACATCACACACAATCCTGTAGCTGTACGAGCACACCCTAATATTTGCACAAAATCAAACAAATTTTAAAACAAGTTTTAAAAACTCTGATGTGTGCCATTCACATAATTTTCTCTACATCTCAGCGACAAATTATTGTTAAAAAGCGTATTCTTCTGTTTACTTCATGCTAATCGAGAAAAAATTAGCAGAAATGATCTTTATCACCTGCTTCCTTGTAAGTAGAAGCAAAATAAGGGAGTACTATAGGTTAAAGTGATAGTCAAAAGGTGGTTGCTATGTGACTGAAGTTCCTTTGTTTGTATGGACAGGAGTTGACAAATTCCTGTATGAGAAGTATAAATTTTCTAAAGCTGAAAGAAATATCTCAAAAACGATTAACTTCAAGAAAAAAAGGATATGACATAAATTGTGTGTTTTATCGTGGTCTACATTTTTTGTGCAGTAAGATTTTGTCTTTCTCTTACGGTTTACCAGTTATGCAAAATTCAATAAAAATCATCCAGAATAAAGAGGTTTTTTGAGAATATTCCCAGAAAATTCAAAATATAAATTTTATTTGGCATGTAAATATCTTGAATATAAGAGATTTTAATCAAAATTGTTAGAGCCATTTTTGGGAAAATCAAAATTCTTCAATCCCCCCTTCCAAGTAAAGTTTAGTTAAGGGTGGAGGATTTTTTTGAAAATCTTCGTGTCGTATCCTTGGAAGATACTGAACTTAAATACCAAATTTCATACCTTACGGTCTTTTAGTTTTTGAGCTATGCTGCCCAAAGACACACACACACATTTTTTTTTTTTTTATTCAGGGGTTCCCAAACACTGATAAACAAACAGTGCTGGGACAGTCAAAATTCTCAGGGACCTAAAACCGTCCCAACCGTGGCCCCTCACATCAATCTTATCACGTTTTTCTGTGTCCTAAAACATTTAATACTGTAAGTTTGAGAACCCCACATTATTCTCTCTCTCTCTCTCTCTCTCTCTCTCTCTCTCTCTCTCGATTATTTATCTCGAAAGCAATCGAATGATGGCCAAGCAGCGTTTCTCAGTGATTTTGACGGCGTAAGAAACAGATGAAGAGAAGTTATGCGCTTACACCTACGTCTAGCCGGCCTTGCCTCCGAAACTTGGCAAGTTCGGAAGAGTGCGGAAATAGCCTTTCGTCCTTCCCAATGGTCCATCCTCAGCTGATCGTGGCACAGCATCCCCCTGCGATTTAACACTGCTACAGTTTAATTATTCTCAATTATCAGCTTCTTTGGACCTACTGCGGCCTCACAACCGGTTTTCTGGCTGTTTAGTTTTCCTTTATGAATCAAAACTTCCTCATGGCAATACATTCTTTCAAGGCGCAGATCTGAGACACTATTTAGCGCGTACATCGATATATTTAACACATTTTCGTGGCATATGAAACGAATATCTAGAATTTTCTGTGAATAGGCTATGAAGTTCTCTTCATTCTGAATGAATTTTGCGTAACTAGTGAATTAGAGGGATAGACAAATATTTATAATACAAAAAATCTTATGTGTTCCATTCACACAACTTTCTCTACAGCTCAGTAACAAATTATTGTTAAAAAGCCATTCTTCTCTCTAGTTCATGCTAATTAAGATAAACATTTGCAGAATGGTCTTATTACTTGCTTCCTTGTAAATAGATGGCAAATATGGGAAATCGGTACACTAAAACGATAGTCAAATGTTTTAAAATTCATCTGATTGCCACGTGGATGAAATCTGTTTCTTTGCATTGTCTCATAAATGGTCAACTCCACGGAGAGAAAAAAAAAAAAAAAAAAAAAAAAGACATGTATATGACATAAAGTTTTGTTTAAACAGATCTACATTTTTTATGTAGTGCATTTTTATCTATCTCTTACGGCTTAACAGATATGCAAATACAATCCATTCAGAATAAAGAGCTCTCTAAAGGCTATTTACAGAAAATTAAGGATCTACATTTTGTTTGTCTTGTAAATATATTTAATATACGGAATTTTAATCAAAATCGTTAGAACCATTTTTGAGAAATAAAATTAAGGAATGTTTTCCATGTAAGGGTAGTTTGGAGGAGGGGATTTTTCTCAAAATCTCCCTGTCGCATACCTGGAAGATATTAAACTTAAATGCCAAGTTTGTTATTAAACCAACTTTTTGGAGATAATAGTGTTCACAGGCACACGGACACATACAGGTGCGCGGATCTTTTTCTAAAAGTCTGATGTGTTCCATTCACATGACTTTTCTCTACATTGATGTAACAAATTGTTGTTAAACAGCTTATATTTTATTATGATTGAGATAAACATTAGCAGAAATTGTCTTAATTATTTCCTTCCTTGTAATTGTGGATGCTTAACTGCTAGACCAAGAGATACATAAAAACTTACTGCACAAAAAATGTAGATCTCTCATACACACAATTTATGCCATACATTTTTATTGCAGAGTTGACCGTTTCTGAGATATTCCTTGTTAATGATTTAAATTTTAAACTACGCATATTCTCAAAACGGGGTCACTTTTCGTTTCATCTCATTTTTGTTTTTCTGGAATGTAAAGCGAACCGAACTTCAGTTGTTCAGATATCGATCGGCTTTTAAAAGTTTTGACTATCGCTTTAGCCTAGTGTGTTCCATTATTTCCCTTCTACTTACAAGGAAGCTAGTAATAATATCATTTCTACTACCATGATGCAGATAAAGAAATAATCATTTGTAAGAATAACTTGTTTGCAGAACAGGTAGAGAAGTCATGTGAATGAAACACATTAGAAGAAACTTAAAATTCTTCAAAACAAATGCTGAAGTTCACACTCATAACACCAGAGATAAGAAAAATTTATTTTTAAATTCACATAGAACCAAACAGATGGAAACTAGCTTCACATATGCTGGTCTACATTTATACAACAAACTAAAATAATATAATAAAAAGAATATAAAAATAAAATTAAATCCCAGCTAAAACTCAAAAAACGTTTGTTTTAATTCTTAATGGACAATAGCTTTTATAGTGTAGATGAAATTATATATCAGGAACTAGTGTAAATTGTACAATTTGTAAAACTTGTCTTTATGACTCAATTCTGTATATTTTTTCCTTTTATATTTAAAATTCGTTAAATCTTATATTTATGTATTTTAATCTTGTATGCATCTTGATATAATATTGATTTTCTTGCATGTTAAATTGACGTGTCCTATAACATGTATCGTGTTTCTATGGATGAAAATATATACAATGCAATACAGATTTTACTCTCTCTATACGTAGTATGTACATAGTGTATAGGGAAGGTATTGCACTCCACCCAAAAATTCGATACCGAAATTTCACCATAAATATGTTTTAGGGTCCCCTGAACCCAAAAAAACATTTTCAGAAAAAAGTCCGCGCATCGGTGAGACTGTGAACACGATAACTCAAAAACGAAAAGTCGGTAAAATACCAAACTTGGTATTTAAGTTAAGTATCTTCCAGGGATGCAACACGAAGATTTTGAGAAAAATCCTCTCACCCCAAACTACTTTTTCCGTGGAACTTTTTTTTTTTCCAAAAATTTTGATTTTCTCAAAAATGGCTTTAACAATTTTGATTAAAATATCGTATATTAAAGATATTTACCTGTCAAATAAAATGTATATCTTGAATTTTCTGAGAATAGCCTCAGAAGAGAACTTTATTCTGGATAAATTTTAAGGAATTTCTCATAACAGCTAAACTGTAAGAGATGGACCAAAACTTACCACACAAAAATGTAGAGCACGTTAAAACCACACTTTATGTTATAAACATTTTTTCGTGGAATTGATCGTTTTTTAGATATTCCTTGTAATTGGTTTCAGTTTTAATATACGGAAACTTGTAAACTCCTGGCCACTCAAAGAAACGGATTTCAGTCCCATAGCAACCACATTTTAAAACATATGACGGTCGGTTTAGCCTAGTGTATTCTCTTATTTCCCTTCTACTTATAAGGAACTAAGCAATGATTAACTAATGTTAATCTCGATTAGTATGAAGTAAATAGAAGAATAAGATTATTAATAATCATTTGTTACAGAGATGTAGAGAAAGTCTTTTTAATTTACATCCTATTAGTACTGCTTCCGAATGAAGCGCGTGTCATGGCTTCAAGGCGTCATGTCCAAGATTTTAATTTCTCTCAATTAATTTACTTGCAAACTTCTCAGGTGAATACGTAAATGAAAGAAAGTGAAAGGAAATTGCAACCGGTATGGAGTACAGCTGCTACTTCTGACCGGTGTATGCAGCACACAAAGGCGAATGGGGCTCATTAAATCTGAGTTGTTTGGCTTACAAGCGGCAGATGGCAGGGTGATAGTGGGGCACGCGGGAGTCGAAGCGTCGTGGAGAGAGGGAACAGCGGCGAACCTCAAAGGACAAAAGGAAAGACCTGCAACACGCGATTAAAAGCAATTACCTGAAAATTAACGTTCGGGTAGAGGGAGTGAGGCTCCGATCCCTAAACTAATTACGGCACAGATTGTTTATAAACGTCATAATATGTAACGGAAAGTACTGCTGTTCTTCCCTGTTTAAAGTGTTCGCATTATTCTACAAGCCTGCTTTATTAAATTATGCACAAATTAATCTCCGGGCTAATTTATCCTTAATCCATTATAGTTCCCAACGGAAATATGCTGCGCTAATCAACATCTCCCAAAACAGACATTATTCGTGCAGGCATATCGGGAATAGGAATATCAACGCACCCAAAATAACACAGCAAACACAAGTTGGTAATACTCTACTGGGCTAATCCCTGGTCAAAATAGACTCGTGCACTCTTTGGAAGTTCCGCTGAAACCAGTGAGATATATTTACATTCTGATATAAATTAACTACGAAGCAAATTTATTGTAACCAGTTTCTGGGCCAGTTTAAACTAAAATAATACAAAATTAAAATGTAATCCAATGTATTCCATATTTATTAAGACAGAGATGCACTGCATACACGATAGACACATGCTCCAAGTTAGTAATCTAAATTTACTGACCAATTTTTACCTTCTCTAGGACATATGTACAAGGTACATAGTAGATAGAGAAAATATTGTATTCCACCCAAAAATTCGATATCGAGATTTCGCTGGAAATATATATCTTGAGGTCACCGAAAAAAGCATTTTTAGAAAATATCCCCGAGTGAGTGCACGTGTGTGTGTTTCAACAGATCTACATTTTTTTCTGGAGTAAGTTTTTGCCTATTTCTTACGGTTTACCAGTTATGCAAATTAAAAAACAAAACAAAAAAACAAAAACAGTCAGAACGGGCAGGTCTTCAGAAGCTATTCCCAGAAAATTCAGGATATACATTTTATTTGTCATGTAAATATCTTTATTATACACATTTTAATTCAAAATCATAGAGCTATTTTTGAGAAAAACAAACATTTCAAAACATTTTCCAAGTAAAGTGCAGTCTTGAAAATCTTCCTGTTGCATCTTTGGAAGGTACTAAAATTAAATACCAAATTTGGTATTTTACGGCTTTTTAGTTTTCGAGCTATGTTGTCCACACACACTTTTTTTTTTTTTTAAGCTTAACGTCCTTTATCATGGTTGGCCATGAATGAAATTGGTGAAATGATGCTCAAATGATCTCGGGATCCATAGAGTTTAAACTTACTTGAAATTTGTCTTCTCAGGATAAGGGAGACCCCCGAAAAAACCCTTATCCGGGTAACTCACCCTAAGTGAAATTCGAACTCGAGGCCTGTTGAATGAGGCAGGCACGCTACCACCATACTACTCAGGCGGGTTACACACACGAACATTTTCTAAAAATGCGTTTTCGAACAAAGGGGATCTCAAAACATATATTTCCGGTGAAATCTCGGTGCCTAATTTTTTTGTTGGAATACAATACTTCCTCTACACACTAAGTACATAGTACGTATAGAGAAAGTAAAAAACTTATACTTTTTTCATACAGGAATTTGTCAACTCCTATCTATACAAACAAAGAAACTTTACGTCACATAACCAGCTTTTGACTATCACTTAAGCGAAATAAGGTACTGCCTTATTTCGTTCCTACTTACAAGGAAGCAACTAATAAGATTATTTCTGCTATTTTTTCTCGATTAGCATGAAGTAAATAGAAGCATAAGCTTTTTAACAATAATTTGTTGCAGCGATGCAGAGAAAGTAATGTGAATGGAACACATCAGATTTTTTTAGATAGTGACTAAGTACTCCAATCCAAATCGTAGCATGATATAGACCGACGGAGAATTTTGGCAGCATATTTTCCTTGGAAGCTTCACAGCCTTAATCTGTCATGGGTCCGCCGTACCTCCAGCTCCTAAACAATGCACCCATTGAAAGGAAGAATGTGGTCTCGTTTTCGTGGCGTCTCTGAGTACCGTGACGTCACCGGGCATAGCCATGATAAATGGTTAACAAATACATGCAGTATGCCGCATCGTAATTACAAGCCGCCGGTAATAACAAACCTCAGGTGGCCAGTCTGTCGGTCGACCAGCCGACCGGCCGGGCTGTTTCAAGGTCACACTAGAAGACAAGGCTTGTGCATCATCATTTGCTTAATTACATCGTATAGTCTTGCGACCGACTTTGTCTGCAATTAATTCCAAGAGCTAACTTACATGTATGCCGTGTAAGGAAGCTATTTTACAAGTTTTAACTCTTAAAATGTTCACTTTTGATAATTAATGTAGCTAATTTACTGCGATATATATCACTGCGGATAGAACTAAACCATGTTATAGATCCACTCTATAAACCAAAATACCTCACAGGACTTGTTTTTCCTACTCTTGAAGTAATTAGAATGTACCTTTGAAAACAGCTGAATTGCATGTTTATCCAAAGTGCTCTTTATTATCTCCCAGTGTAATGAAAGGTTTAGACACAAATTAAGTCCAGTAATTTAGAGCCTGCGCTGTAGCTCAGCCGATAGAGCACCTGCCATCTATGCTCGCTTTAGTGCTTCGTGGCGCAGGGGATCGTGGGTTCGAGACCCGCCTTGGGCATGGGTGTTTATATGTTTTGTCCCAACCAGACTCCGGAACTGTATTTAAACAAAAAAAAGTTTGGAAGAATTAATTTGTGTGTGTGTGTGTGTGTGTGTGTGTGCGCGCGCGCGCGCGCTAAAGCAGATACTATAATGAATTAACTATTATTACTAATTCTAATATGACAGATTAGTGCAGTGGATGTAAGCTTCACAAAGAAAGTTCAATAAAAGAACTCTTCCTTCAAAGTAACCACTAAAACTTTACTTTGAAAATAGTAGTTGAAGGACTGTCATTAATAAATCGCTTCATTATTTTATCAATCCAAAAAATTGTCCTCCCCCAAGATAAAAATTTATTAAAAATATTAAAACAAAAAAATAACGAGTTTTGAACTAAAAGAAATTGTTTGAAAAACTGATATTGATAGAATTGAATTACTTATTCCAATTAGGAAGATTTGTCACTTAATTGATTTATTACTTTCTCTACACGTACTATGTACATGGTGTATAGAGAAGGTATTGCATTCCACCCAAAAATTCAAACCCGAGATTTCACCGAAAATACGCGTTTTAGGGTCCCCTGTATGATAAAGTTTTTTTTGGAAAAAGATCCATGTGTCTATTAACACGATAACTCAAAAACGAAAAGTCGGTAAAATACTAAACTTGGTATTTAAGTTTAGTATCTTCCGTAAAATTCATCCAGAATAAAGTAGTCTTCAGAGGCTATTCCCAGAAAATTCAAGATATGCATATTATTTGTGAGGTAAATATTTTTAATATACGATATTTTAATCAAAAACGTTAGAGCCATTTTTGAGAAAATCAACATTTTCGAAAAAAAGTTCCAAGTAAAGGGTAGTTGGAGGCGGGAGTATTTTATCTTAGTGTCGCACCCTTGGAAGATAAACTTAAATATCAAGTCTTTTTGTTTTTGAGCTATGCTATCCACAGACACACGCGCGCGCACACGCCCACACACACATGTATTTCCGGTAAAATTTCAGTACCAAATTTTTGGGTGCAATACAACACCTCTATACACCATGTATATGGTACGTGTAGAGAAAGTAAAAATAACCTCTAATTTATTTAGCTATTTGTGGTGTAGCGTTACTTATCCTTTCTTTCGTAAGACATCTTCTGCATCTGTATCACTGTCGCCGTATTTATTGTTGGTGGTGGTGGCTGTGTTGTCGTTGTTGGGATGGGTTGCAGTTGTATCAACTTGTTCATAATAGATGCTTTTATGAGCAGATGCTATTTTAAATTTCAAGAGCTACCCGAATCTCACACTTTTATGAACATAAGATTACGTATCTTCTGCAGTGGATTTAAAAAGAGCCTTTCGGGCACTTGTATTTTTTTTCATTCTTTTAAATAATGTTTATCATCCGGTTTCACTTCATGCGACACCATATATGGTGACACTAGTGATACATAAAATGAATGGTAATTGGAAAAAGGACATTTGTAAAGTAAACGTTACAGGACTAAGTTTAGGATACCTCCTCGGTATTTTCCAGTTGGCACTTGCAATATTGTTTAAACCTAGACAGCATTTTGGAAAATGGAGAAAACGTGTTCCGGAAGCTCTTCCCAAGTCTACGCGGAAGTGGTAAAAATGATTGCAGACCCAGTAGAAAGAGAAGGATATACCGTTGGCAAACCAAGGAAAACAGCTTCTAAGCACATACTTCCAGAAGAAGTTAAAGCTCTAACCCTGAAGCTATATGAGGATCATAAAAAGTTATACCACGCTACATGGAAATGTGCTTTCAAGAAAATCCTTGCTCGGGGAGAAATCAAAAATATCTGCATTAAGCTTATTTGGTGATTTTCCTAAAAGAGGAATATGTACTATCTATACTGAGTGATTAAACGTTTGCAGAATTATCGGTTTGTTAATTTATGTCTAAGACGAGAGTCAGGCATTGTGCATGAAAATGTTAAAATTTCTTCCTGCAGCTCTGCATAAAAACAAGTACCTGCTAAAACGAAATATTTGAGTTGTATCTCAGGTGGTTTCTGACCAAAAGTAGAGGAATGGATACAATCGAGTTGTAAATGTCCAGTTTAGAGTAACATATATTCCAGAGATGGCCAGACCAATTCATCACGTCATTGAAACCTATGGACACTGGAGAATGGAACAGCGCAGATAGAAAATAAGAGAACTCTATTGTTGATGCATTGAAGAACCGAGCAAGAACTAACAAACTTTTCTAACCATATTTATATTAAAAGACAGCACATGCTCAAGAAAACATTTCAATTATTCAACCATAATACAAATTGATTACTTCAAAACTACATATGCAAGCATTGAAGAGATTCAGGTTGCCGATTGGAACAACAGGCAGGTTTCCATCTTCGGTTTAGAAAAAATCTGATGTGTACCATTCACATGACTTTTTCTATATCCCCGCAACAAATTATTCTTAAAAAGCTTATACTTCTATTTACTGCATGCTCATCAGGAAAAATTAGCAGAAATAGTCTTATTTCTTGCTTTATTGTAAGTAGAACCGAAATAAGGGCGTACCATAGGTTAAAGTGAAAGCCAAAAGCTGGTTGCTATGTAACTGATGTTCCTTTGTTTGTATGGACAAGAGTTGACAAATTCCTGTATGAGAAAAGTAAAGTTTTTCAAAGCTGAAACCAAGAAAAAGGAATATCTCAAAAACGATCAACTGCACGAAAAAAATGTATATAACATAAATTGTGTGTTTTTTATATGTGCTCTACATTTTTTGTGTGTTAAGTTTTTGTCCATCTCTTACGGTTTAGTAATTATGAAAAATTCATCCAGAATAAAGTAGTCTTCAGAGGCTATTCCCAGAAAATTCAAAATATACATTTTATTTTTCAGGTAAATAACTTTAATATACGAAATTTTGATCAAAATCGTTAGAGCTATTTTTGAGAAAATCGAAATTTTCGAAAAAAAGTTCCATGTAAAGGATAGTTTGGGGTGGGGGGATTTTTCTCAAAATCTTCGTGTCGCACCCCTGGAAGATACTAAACTTAAATACCAAGTTTGGTATTTTACCGACTATTAGTTTTTGAGTTATCGTGTTCAAAGGCACACGGACACACACGGACCTTTTTCTGAAAATACTTTTTTTGAATACAGGGGACCCTAAAACATATATTTCCGGTGAAATCTCGGTATAGAATTTTTTGGTGGAGTGCAATACATTCTCTATTCACTATGTACATAGTGAGTATAGAGAAAGTAAAAAAGATGTGGTGGGAGATTCCGAAGTATTTTGCTCTGGGGTCTTGATTGTTCAGCAGATATTTCAGAGTGACGAAAAAGTAAAAACAGTATCTTGGGAAAAGATTTGAGTATATGTCGGCTATTTCATCACTCAAAGTTCATTATACGAAATTTTTGCAGCTCTGCACGAAAACAAGTTATCTGCTAAAACTAAATACCCTGAGTTATATCTCAGGTGGTTTAAGACCAAAAGTAGAGGAATGCATGTAATCGAGTTGTGCAAATGTCCGCTTTAGAGTAACATAGATACCAGAGATGACCAGACCAATTCACTACGCCATTGAAACCTATAGACACCGGAGAATGGAACAATCCAGATAGAAAATAAGAGAACTCTTATTATTGATGCATTGAAGAACCGAGCAAGAACTTGACAAACTTTTCTAACCACGTTTATATTAAAAGGCAGCAAAAGTGCTCAAGAAAATATTCCAACTATTCAACTATTATACAAATTGGTTTCTCCAAAACTACACAAACAAGCAAAGAAGAGATTCGGGTTGCCCATTGGAACAACAGACAGGTTTCCATCTTCACTGCTGTTATTTGGTTGGGAGATTCCGAAGTATTTTTCTCTGGAGTCTTGATTGTTAGGCAGATATTTCAGAGTGACGAAAAAGTAAAAGCAGTGTCTATATGTCGGCTATTCCACCACTCAAGGTTCATCATGCGAAACTGATTGATGAACAGGTCATCATTTCATCGTATATGCACGCACTAGAATAAATAGCCTGTTAGGCTGGTCAACAAGTTCCAAGGCAGGGTACAAAAACACAATTCTAAGAACAGCGACTGTTGTATTTAGTGATCTTACAATACAAGCATGATCTATATCACGTGACTGACATACTACACACATAGTACAAATGATGCAGCTGTGCAATGTGTTCACCTCAATAGTTTATCCCACGTTTCTGATTCTGAGAACTCTGTCGATGGAATTTGCTAGTGTGAGTTAGCGATAAAAGCAAAATGTATTTCTTTTGTATTAGTTACAATGAATTTAATGGTATTGAATTTAAACAGCCTATGTCCTTATAAAAACATGTTAGTGCTTCATATCCAGAATCTCGCTCTCTTCTATTTTGCTATTTTTACATATAAAACTACTTTAATCAGCATTCCTTGATACAGAAAATCCTTATTGCCGTGCTATTGAAAAGGTTAACATGCGTGTTATCTTTATTAATAGAATTCTTTCAGACAACGCTCTGATTTTTCTGAGAGGTCGCCGACATTTCGTAGTGCACCAATGAGCGCGTCTCTTCAGCCAATGAATGCGTGGAGTTGTGATTTCTATGCATTCATTGGCTGAAGTGACGTGCTCATTGGTGCACTGCAAAACGTCGGTGACTTCTCAGAAAAATCAGAGCGTTATCTTAGAGGTTTCTATTAACAAAGATAACGCGAATGTTAATATTTTCAGTAGCACGGTTAATACCACAAATTGTTATTGTTTGAAACCCAAATACTAACACCAATAACTGTAAAGAGAACGATAGAAATTTAAACATAGTGAATAACATTTCATATCAGACATTCATTCATCGTGTCGTTGTACATTGTCCTTATTCTGAACAACCAATATTTATAATTTAAGTGTCAGTCTGTTAAGGAATAGCTTTAGGATCGCAATTGGTTCAATAATTAGAATATGTGACTTCAAATGACCAACAAAACGGAACTCTGAAAAGTATTTCTGAATTAAACTTTCAGAGAAATGTAGAAAAGAACAAAAGTTTGACCTTTAAAGAGGATGGCAAAAATATCAATCTATTAAAACATTCTTGCTAATCAATATCTTATTTAATTTCGTTATTATACAGCATTTTTCTTAATGATGAGTTTTGTGTGTTCAAAACTAATATTGCACTGTTGTGTCAGTCGGTTACGCTAATATTTGCTACATTAAAGCTTCAAATGTTCTATCTAATTATTAATTAAACACGCAGATATCAGGTGAATGTTAGCTGTCAATACATACGCTAGTTTAATTTGAGGTAGAATACCAATGCAAATTAGAAGTATAATTAGAAATAATCTATTTTCTTTGTTGGAAGGGAAAGTTTTCGGTAGGATCTTATTTTCCTCATCTTTCATTGTTTCTTTCCTGTAATAAAATTAAGTTTTTACTTTCTCTACGCGTGCTATATACATAGTATATAGAGAAAGTATTGTATTCCACCCAAACATTTTATGTGAAAATTTCTCCGGAAACATGTTTTGAGATCCCCTAAGTTCAGAAACGTAAGAAGAGTTTTAAGAAAATATCCCTGCTCTAAATTACACTTTAAACGGAAAATGTATTGAAGATTTTGATTTTCTCAAAAATAGATCTTACGATTTTTAAAGAAATTTAAATCTCAAATAAAATATCTTGAATTTTCTAGGAATATCTTCTGGATGACTTTTGGCGAATTTTACATATCTGCTAAACCGAAAAAGATAGGCAGCAACTACTGCATAAAAATGTGGATATCGTCAAAACACACAATTCTGTTAATGTTTATCTTGTTTACCATGATGTAAATAGAAGAATAGTCTTTTGTAAGAATAGTTTGCTTGCAGAACAGTTAGAGAAAGTGAAGTGAATGGAACACATCCGATTTGTTTTCAGTTCGATTGCAAAAGTATTGATAAGTAATTGCATGGCAAGTGCAGTGGTGCTTGAAGCACTGTTGGTGCTGTATTGTTATCTGCAACAATAGATGCGAGCATTGGATTCGTTCCCCAAGAGCGGCTATATGGACCGCTTAGCACAGTGTTCCTGTAGGATATCATGTCTATCCCAAGGGAGACGCTCCAAGTTATTTATAGCCGGAAATGAACAGGGGGCGTGCTCCTCCTGAGAGGAGGTAACTGCTCGCACAATGTTCAGCTGGTCACTAACTAATGGTAGTAGGTGCCGGAATCGCTTCAAAAGAACGCTTCTCTTCTTGGAAGTATGGGATAACTGCTAGTTCCTTCGAGATTCGTTCCTAACATTAACTTTCTACTCCCTTAGAGTTAGTTCCACTTTCTGATTTCCACAACATCCATCATCCTTTCAACTCAAGCAAAACGCGACAAGTGTCACAAATTACTTGATTTGAGGGACACTAGGAATGAATCTTCAAATTTTTATATTTCTGTAGAGAATTTTCTGAGAATTTACTTTGCTGTTATGCAATGCAAAATGCAATTCAACTTGGATAAATACTTCTCAAGATATAAATTATTTTATAAATTTTATTATGTAAATATATTGCATTTAACATGTGCTATACGCCTCAAATTTTGAGAAATTGGCATTTTATGAATCGGATCTCTGAACCACACAGAAAACATTTAATGGTGACATTTCAATAACTTCGATTACGTAATTATTATACTTTTTTTCTAAACATTTAAAAATGTTAGTCTCCAAAATTAAGTATTTTTATAGTGTTTTTGGAAAAATACTACTGTTAGTATAATTTTGTTCTTCGTAATATTTCAATAGTTATGCGTCTTAAAATTTGAGAAACTGGTTGACATTTTTTGAAGCGTAGCTTTGAACCAAAAAAAAAAAAAAAAAACTACTTGAAACGGTGATATTTCAATAACTTCAATTACTTAATTATTACATTTGTTTAAAAAAATTAGGAACTTTAGATGTATTTTTTCGAAAATAAAGTATTTTGTCATAATAATATATTTTTGAAAAATCATTATTGTTAGGATAAGTTATTTCTTTGCAATATTCCAATAGTTACTTCTACACATTCTGGGAAAGTTTAATTCTATTTAAACAAAAATTGAACACGTTGCATTTTTGAAAGTGTAAAAATGTAGTTTTGAGAAAAACTCTGTTTTATGAAATTAGTAGGCCAGGAAACAGGTGTATTGTGTAAGACTTGAAACTTTCATGGCGAGTAAAACTGAGTAAAGCTTCTCGGGTGATTACCCGTGTCAAATTGATAAAATTGCGCTAACTTTCCACCATTTCCAGCTCCATGGCCTTCTTCAGATGTATGATCTTTAAATGGCTGTCGAGCACGAAGCAAGGGGGACAGCTAAATGTTGATTTTCTATGCAGGCCCGAAGGTTCCTGCAACTATTTGCTATTAACGTGGCGGATGCATCTGTAAAATGTGACATAACACTGTGAAAAATGTTGTGTGTTCCATTTACAAGACTTTCTCTAAATTGCTTAACAAATCATTGTTAAAAAGCATATTCTTCTATCTACGTTATGATAATCGGGAAAACATTAGCAGAAATTGTCTTAACTTCTCGCTTCCTTGTAAGTAGAAGGGAAATAAGGGAATATACTAGTCTAAAGTGACAGTCAAATCTTTTTAGAGGCTATTCCCAGAAAATTCAAGATATGCATTTTATTTGCAATATAAATATCTTTAACATAGGTATGGTGTTTTATTAAAAATCATTAGAGCCATTTTTGAGAAAATAAAAAAAATTACGAAAAATTTTCCATGCAAAGGGTAGCTGGAAGTGGAGAGGGGATTTTCTTGCATCCATGGAAGACACTGAACTTAAATACCAAGTTACGTTCAACAACTAAAAATACTTTCTTTCTTTCTACCTTTTGTTTCAGGGGGTCTCGAAACATATATTTTCGCTTCGCTGTCTACTATGTGTATTGTGCATCTGTACCAGGGAAAGTAAAAAAATAATTACTCAAAGTTTAATCAACAAATGATAAAAAAATAATTCTATCGTCCTTCATAAACAAAACTAATATATAAACTTTGATTGTAAAATTAAAATTTCTGTGGGATATCTTAAATATTATTCTTCAGAGACTATTCCCAGAAATTTCAAGTTATACATTTTATTTGTCAGGTAAATGTCTTTAATGTGCGATATTTTAATCAAAATCGTTAGAGCCATTTTTGAGAAAATCAAAATTTGCGAAAAAAGTTCCATATGAAGGGTAGTTGGGGGTGGGGGATTTTCTTAAAAATCTTCGTGTCGCATCCTTGGAAGATACTGAACTTAAATACCAAGTTTGATATTTAACAGTCTTTTCGTTTTTGAGCTATGCTGCCCACAGACACACAGACACATACACACACACGTTCACGCACACGCACACACATTTTTCCAAAAATGTTTTTTTGGGATTCAGGGGGACCCAAAGCATGTATTTCCGGTAACGAATTTTTGGGTGCAATACAATACCTTCTCTATACACTATGTACATGGTAGTGTAGAGAAAATAAAAAAGGAATAATAATGTGAATGGAAAACATCAGATGTTTTTATTCAGGGAACATTCAGACATATTTCCGGTGAAATCTCGACAGCAAATTTTCGGAAGAATACAATACCTTCTGTTCCCACTATATGCATAGTACATGTAGAGAAAGTAAAACGCAGTTTTCGACTTTCAGACCGACTGTAGTCAAAATTTCACTCCCAGTGACCCTTAAGAGGGACAGAAAGAAAAGATGAAACGAAAGGTGTAGGTTAATTTGGTGTGAGCATTTCGAGTAGGCATGTGTTAACGGTTTGTTCAGTAAAGCATGTGTCTGTTTCAGGTTATAATCTTGACATCATTTTTGCCACGTTTTCCTTAGCTATTTCATTATTCTGTTTTCGTGAAGAACACAAATAATGAGTAGGTGTTCACGGCCTACAGCGACTAATGAAGGAGGCGACGATCATTTTTCGAACGACTTCTATCCGCATGGTACACGCACGTTATCAAGGGCTATGCTCGTGATGATGTCAGAAGATGGAGGGCGAGATGAAAGCAAGGTTCTTTGCTCCTCCTCCTCCTACTCCGCTAGAAGTAGTTAAAGAAAGAAAAAAAAAAAAAAAAAGCCCACGGCACGTTTCTTGTTCCTCAGAACAACATAAAGGAAGGCCCCTTCAAAACAGAGGTTCGCCGCCGCCTATGTTGCCACATGTACGCGGAACCGTTGCCATGTCTTCTTAAAGGAAAGGGGGCATTGAATTTTGGGAATATGGATCATTCACCTGGTACCTAAAAAGATGTATTGTTTTTGTATAGGTACCTTAATTTTCTAAAATTCTTTGTTCTGAAATTTTATCATTTTAATTTATTTTATATCATTATTAATATTATTATTGGTAGTAGTAATAGTATATTTGAATAATAACTATAAAATAAAAACATAGAGCAAATGTCAGAATTTAATTTAATTAAAATCTAAAAGTCCGGAATTTTTCATAACGTGCAACGGTGGAAAAACCACAAAATTTAAGTTAATTTTAAGTTACTTTATTTTACTTTTTCTAAATCAAAATAATTGTTACACATATTATATGAAGGTTTTATTAAATAATTACCGATATTTCTATAATGTTATCATTAATACATCTTAGATAATATCTATTTTGATAAACTATAATTTAAAGCATGGATGCGAAATAACATACTAGTCTGAAATAGACATTACATAACAGGATCTATAAAGATAACACTAAAAAATCTGGTGTTCCATTCACATGGCCTTTTCTAGCTGTTCTACAAACTTCTCACAAAAGACAATTCTTGTTTCTACTCCATGCTCACCCAGGTAAGTATAAACAGAATGCTATTACGTAATTCCTTATAAATAGAAGGGAACTTAAGATACACTATCTATGCTAAAGCGATAGTCATATGTTTAAAAGCTGTCGCTATGCGGTTGTCATTGAAATAAACCTCACAGCTGTTAGGACCCTGACTTTCATGCACACATACACACACGTACATGCACAAGCACAAGGAGCTTTTGCTAAAAAAAACTTTTCTGGGGTTCAAGAGTTTTCAAAACATGTATTTTTGGTGAAACCTCGTTTCGCATTTTCTTCTCTACTTACTATGTACACATACATTGTACATACGTATTAGAGAAAGTAAAAAGCCGATCCTCTCGGCGAATACGATGGCAGGTTCATTCCCTAAATCAAGGAAGTATTTACCATGCTAAACGATAAAAATTAGCAGAAATGATATTTTTCTTGCTTCCATGTAATTAGAAGGGAAATAAGGGAATACATTAGGCGAAAGACAAATCTTTTAAAAGCTGGTTGCCATGTGATTGAAATGTCTTCGTTTGTAAGGCCAGCAGCCGACAAGTTCCCGTATGAGAAAAATAAAAGTACATAGTTTAAAACTGAAACAATTAACAAGGAATATCTAAAACGGTCAACTCCACGAAAAAAATGCTATGTTTATAACATAAATTATGCATTTTGACGAACTCTACAAGTTTTGTAGAGTAAGTTTTTGTCAATCTCGACTCCATCCAGAATAAAGATATCTTCAGAGGCTATTTCCAGAAAATAACGACAGTATCTTTAGAGACAGTTTTGAGAAAATCAAAATTTTATAAAAAAGTTACATGTAAAGGGGTGGGGGTAGGGATTTTCTTGAAAATCTTCGTGTCGCATCCTTGGAAAATACCCAATTTAATTTGGTATTAAATTTGGTATTTAACGGTCTTTTCGTTTATGAGCTATGCTGTCCACACACACACACACACACACACACACACACACACACACGGGCATTTTTCTAATAATGCTTTTTTATTCAGGGGTCTCAAAACATGTATTTCCATCGACTTTTTTGGTGCAATACAATAGGTACATTCACTATACACTGTGTACATAGTATGTGTAGAGAAAGTAAAAATCCTGATACCATTGAAGATAAACCAGAAGTACGTAGGTGGTCCATACAAGGAACGTCAATGAATATCACCCACAGTGTTTCAGGAATGGGCAATTACTTATTATCACATACTGGTGTTAATATCATGAAGCATAACAATAAAATGTTATCTGGACCGGCAAAGTTTCAAAGAGAGACACGCTTAACTGGTAATGTTTATCAACAGCGCTTAGTGATAACTGCCAGAGATTGTGGCATATTTTATTTGGAGTACGTATCGTACGTTATGCAACCGTGCGCATGCATGTGGTATGCATTATACTGCACAAATTTCACAGGTCTATTGAATAATTGTTACTTTCTCTACACGTACTATGCACATAGTGTATAGAGAAGGCAATTGTATTGCACCCAAAAAATCGATACTGAGTTTTCACCGGAAGTACATGTTTTGGGTCACCCCAGAATCCATAAAAAGCATTTTACACAAAGTTCCGTGTGTGTGATTGTCTGTTTGTGTGCGTGTATGCGTATGTGTGTGTGTGTGTGTCTGTGGAAACATAGCTCAAAAACAAAAGGACCGTTAAATACCAAATTTGATATTTAAGTTTGGTATCTTCCAAGGATGCGACACGAAGATTTTCAAGAAAATTCCCCCACCCCAACTACCCTTTATATGGAACTGTCATCGAAAATGTTGATTTTCTCAAAAATGGCTCTAATGATTTTCATTAACATATCTTTAATGTAAAATGTATATCTTGAATTTTCTGGGAATAGCCTCTGAAGACTAATTTATTCTGGATGAATTTTACGGAATGTTTCATAACTGCTAAACTGTAAGAGATGGACAAAAACTTACCACACAAAATATGTAGAGCACATTAAAACACACAATTTATGTTATATGCTTTTTTTTTTCGTGGAGTTGATCGTTTTTGATATATTCCTTGTTTTTGGTTTCAGTTTTAAAAAACTTTTTCTCATACTGGACTTTGTGAACTGGTGTCCATAAAAGCAAAGGAACTTCAGTCCCTTAGCAACCAGCTTTTCACTATCCCTTTAACCTATGGCACTCCCTTATTTTGCTTCTACTTACAAGGAAGCAAGCAATAAGACTATTTCTGCTAATTTTTTCTCGATTAGCATGAAGTAAATGAAGCATTAGCTTTTTAACAATAATTTGTTGCAGAGATGTAGAGAAAGTCATGTGAATGGAACACATCAGATTTTTTTTTTTTCTCGTGGATTCGAAAAGCATCCAAATACTTTTCACCGATTCCTATTCCCCCTCTACTCCATTAAAGTAAATTAAAAATCTCAAAATCGTTTACTTCTAAAGCATTTCATGTGTGCCGGTTGTTACATTTGTAGAGTTTTAAAAGCCATAAAGCTGTTTTAGTAAAAGCGAACGGCGAAAGAACAATGCTCAAACTGATCATAAAAATGAATAAAAATGGCTGGGTATGAGAACAGCCTTGCTAAAAGAGACAGTGGAAGGAATAGTGAATTGGAAAATATTTGGGACAGCATCAAATAAATACCGCATATAATACGAAGAGAAAAGTGAAAGAGGGAAGGATGCAATCGAAATCTTCAACTAAATTCAATAGCACCAAGACATGAAAAACTTTCTCGGGGACTTAAATCTGCAAAATTTATGGCCATACACCAAAAATATGTATAGGAAGCTGGGTTAACCAGACTTAACTGCTTGTAAACAGATGCGTAAATTATGCCCTTAAATTTAATTTTTAATAACGTATAGACTGCCTCCGGGGTAGGCGAGCTGACTTCGATTCCCGGCTGGTGTGGGAATGTTTCTTTAACCACAATTATTTCCTATCCCCTATTGAGTCTGGAAGTATGGATGTGGTAAATGTGCATGTGTGTTTAGTAATATGCAGTTTATTAACCTAATGTTCTGAACCTGCACTTTCCAAAGTTTTCGTTTGTTCTTAAAAGTTTGAATTTTGGGCAAAAAGAATTTGGGGGGGGGAAGGGCCTTTGTTTAATTTTACTCAATTCACCCCTCACTTACCAACCCAAGTCAAAGCCCCCGATAAGACCATTGAAGTTAAAAGGGGGCTATACAAATGAAATAATAATAATTAATAACGTAAATAAAATCATGGTAGAAGAGAAATCACTCCAATATTTGCTACTGACCAGGGAAAACCCAGAGAAACCTAAGGTCATAGTGGGCGGTAGACGAGAATCGACTCCGGCACCTCCTGAACTCGAGCCTCACACATTACTGCGGAGTCAATTCGCTCATATTTTTAATTTTAATTAGATTTTTTTTATGTATATACAGACATACTGGCTCTCAAGCGAGACCTAATTGGCTATCACGGGAGAGAGAATGGCAGAATGCAAGCACAGAAACACACCACACACACACCTATGCATAAAGTGGGACTCGAATCCACGATCCCATGCGCCAAGAAGCACCAAAACTAGATTAGCGAATGCGGCCATGGGGACGGCGCTCGGTGGTTTAAACCAGGCTGTTCCAGTTTTGGTGCACGCCAAAAGAGGCAAATTACTCGCTATTCATAGAGTCTACCTTCAACATACAATAGCCCGCTTGGATAGTGTGGTAGTAGCGTGTCTGCTTCACATTCAACAGGTCGTGAGTTCGAATCCCGCTTAAGGTGAGTTTCGGGGTTTTCCCTTATCCTGAGAAGACGAATGTCGAGTAACTTTAAGCTCCATGGACCCCGAGATCATTGGAGCATCATTTCACCAATTAAAAAAAAAAAAAAAAAAATTACAAAAAATTGCGCACTTGGCCTATTGGCTATCATCCTCCCTCTTCAGCCGGACTCGGTCCAGGGTCACGAAATTGCCGAATTGAAATTCGGTGGAGTATAACTATGACGTGATGGAGTAGACCTGGTCTCTACAGCCCGTTTGGATACATGTACTATCTAGCTTTGCTCACTGCCTGACTTCGTTAAGTTCCTGCTGCTAGTAGGTAAACCAGTAAACATGAAAAGAGTGCAGATTGAAAAATGTCGAAAATACCACATAATATGGGTCATAATTTATTCTTGTACAGTTGACCGTTTTATAGATATTCCTTGTTATTGCAAAGCGAAACGAACCTAAATTGTTTCACATAGCGACTAACTTTAAAAGATTTGATTGTCGCTTTAACCTAATTCTCTTCTACTTACAAGGAAGAAAGTATTAAGACCAATTTTTTGTTTTTATTTATTTTTTGTGCGTTAATGATGATTTAAAATCTTATTTAAAAATCTTATGTGTTTCATTCACATGACTTTCTCTACATTCCTGCAACAAATTATTGTTAAAAAGCTTATGATTCTGTTTACTTCATGCTAATCAAGAAAAAAATAGCAGAAATTTGTTGCTTGCTTCCTTGTAGATAGAAGCGAAATAAGCGAATGGCATACGTTAAAGTGATAGTGAAAAGCTGGTTGCTATATGACTTGAGTTCCTTTGTTTGTATGGACAAGTAATGACAAATTCCTGTATGAGAATAGTATAAGTTTTTTTAAAGCTGAAACCAGAAACAAGGAATATCTCACACGAAATAAAGGTATATAACATAAATTGTTTTAATGTGCTCTACATTTTTTGTGTGGTAAGTTTTTGTCAATTTTTTAGCAGTTATGAAAAATTCCTTAAAATCCATCCAGAATAAAGTAGTCTTCAGAGGCTATTCCCAGAAAATTCAAGATATACATTTTATTTGCCAGGTAAATTACTTTAATGTGCGATGTTTTAATCAAAATCGTTAGAGCCATTTTTGAGAAAATGAAAATTTTAGAATTTTTTTCCATGTAAAGGGTAGTTTGGAGTGGAGGGGAATTCCTTGAAAATCTTCGTTTCGCATCCTTGGAAGATACCAAACTTGGTGTTTTTGAGCTATGCTGTCCACAGACACCCACACAGATAGTCAGTCAGACAGACAGACAGACTCACACACACGGACCTTTTTCCAAAAAAAGCTTTTTTGGATTCAGGGGGACCCAAAACATGCATTTCCCGTGAAATCTAAGTATCGAATTTTTGGGTGCACTCAATGTTCTGTAGTCAATATACCCAAAGTCGCGGGTTCAAACCCGGCGGAGGACGATGGATTTTTTCGGGCGTAAAAATTCTTAGCATGGCTTCCTTCGGAAGGGAAGTAAAGTCGTTGGTCCCGTGTCGTAGATTTACGGAACGTAAAAAAAAACCTCAAGCCTGATAGAGAGACCTCTGAGCAAAATTAAGCGGTCTTTCACGCCCAGTCTTCAGAGGCTATTCCCAGAAAATTCAAGATAAACATTTTATTTGACATGTAAATATCTTTAACATACGATATTGCAAATCGAAGTACGTGTAAATCAACAATTGAAAACATTAGATATGCCAGATATAGTCAGGTTTCACTTGTATTTAGAGAGATGGCTTCTATTTAATTTCCATTCGCCTTTCTATTCTAGTGTTGTAGGTTATCGTCGCAGGGTTTAAAACAATGGAAAACGTAGTTCCGATTCCTAGGTGAGAGTGTATTTGTGTAACACCGTATAGAAAGAAGATACCCGGTTGGTTTATCAAACACAAATACTTGGGCTCACACACCAGACTCGCTTTCTTCTTGCCGACAAGTTTGTTTATCTAACCGCAAGTGCTCTCTGTGCTGATAATAAACCGACAATACTGAAACGCTCGCCGAGCATTATGTACATAACTAAAAGTATGCCGTAGATAGGCTTATGCAACGCTATCTGAATCACTCGGCTCGTACTGACAGTTGGAAAGGTAAAAGGACATGGAGTTGCAGCCAGTATTGCGAGAACGTCTAATTCGACTCCTCGCTTTAGCGGAATTAATTTGTTTGGCCATGACGGTAGTTACTACCGCTGTAGTGAATGCTGAAACGCATAACAATAACATCCTAGAATAATTACGTTCCCCTTCAAGTATTCAGGCGGGCTCGTTACCAATGAAAACATGCTTTTTTTTCGGAACTCGGCTCTAATGGACGCTGAGATGCAAAGGAACTAATGCTACATTCACAATGAAATGCAAGCGCAGACACAATGCAAGAGTTTGCAAACTCCAAACTTTATCCTTGCGTTGCGTGCAAAGAAGAGGAATTCTGCTTCTTGCATTGCCTATGAATTCAATCACAAACGATCACACTGCAAGATTTTTACACGGCCTGTTGTACTTGCATGCTCTGCTATTTGGCCGTGCAGTGCCGCGCCATCCCTCAAGAGGTTATGACAGTCTCCTTGCGAATCCTTCTTTGATTTAATGGGTGTAACTACCATCTGTGTCTAGATTTCTTGGTTCTTATAAATCGAAGACGCAGAGAGATAATTCTTAGTTCATTAAATATGTAGTTGTATCACTTTCTGAAGTCTCTATGCTTGTAGATACTATTTTCAATAATTTTGAATGAGCAATTATTGCGACGAAACTGCCGCGAGCGTCAGTTGTTAGTATGTAATTTTATAACATATTTATTTGTAAAAGATTGAGTGAATTTTTTTATTTGGTATTTTTGGTTATGTTATTCAGTTTGTAACTTGCGGAGCGCTTGGAAGGTATTCGCATATAACTTGCGGATCTAAAAACCCGCGCCAACTTCTTGCGTTGCGCTTACGATTGCATTGTGAATGGTATTTCCTTGCGTTTGCGCTTGCATTTCATTGTGAATGGAGCGTAAAACTTATTAGGATGCACCATCGACAGTAGTTTATGCAACACGGGTGACAGCGGAAGGGAATACTTGAGGCGAGATGTAATTATTTTAAGATGTATACAAAACTTCATTTGAGAATGAAGAAAACTTCCGTCTACCCCCACCCCCACCAAAATGAAGGGGAAAAAAACGAGATACAAGCTCTGTGATATCTTAAATATGTTATTTGAACCCTCAATGCTATGCTTTGCATGTTGGTAAAAGTGATTTTAGACAATGTTTTAGACTATTTTAATACTTTTTATTGGTAGTTTTAATTACACTGTCCTTAAACAGTAAATACAAGCACTTGCAGTCATTGTGTGTTGAAAAATCTGAAGTGTTCCATTCATATTATCTTCTCTTCATTTCTGAAACAAATTCTTGTTAATAAGCTTAGTCATTATCTATTTAATGCTAAAATATTAACAGAAACCGTTTTATTAGTTGGTTCCTTTATAAGTAGAAGGAAAATAAGGAATACTCAGGGCTAAACTGACAGTAAAATGTGGTTGCTATAGGATTGAAATCCGTTTCTTTGCGTGGCCGAATGAGAAAAGTTTTAAGTATGCGACATAGATTGTGTGTTTTATCGTGATCTATTATAGTTTTTGGGCAGTAAGTTTTTTTCTATCTCTTATGGTTTACCTGTTATAAAATTCAAGGAAGCAGAGCTGGTTGTTATTGTAACAAACTATTTTTGGGTGGAATACAATACCTTCTCTATCCACTATGTACATTGTACATGCGGGCTAAAGAAAGTTAAAATCAATGTGTTCCATTCACATGTATTTATCTCTCTGTTGTGCAAACCATTCTTACAAAAGATTATTCTTATATCTACATCGTAGTAATCAAGATATTCATTACCAGAAATTACCTTATTGCATAGCTCTTTGGCTAAGTTTAGCTTATTACATAGGCTAAAGTGATAGTCAAATCCATCGCTTTTGGGAACTTCGATGTCACATTTCGTTGAAATATATGTTTTGGGAGGATTTTTTTACGTGGAGTTGGCCGTTTTCGAGATATTGATTTCAGTTTCAGATTGATTTCAGTTTAAAAATCCTTGGAAGATATCAAACCCAAATATTTAACGATTAATTGCTTTTTTCGGACTCACGTTTATGTTCATAAGTATTCCCTTTATTGGTATCAATTTTAAAATACTTTAATTATAACGAAAAACCCTCGTCCGTTTCATATCTCTTTGTTTTACTCTTGGGCACGAAAAGAGAACCGAACTATTTACTGACCTGTTTATCAAAGGTAGGCTAGCTCATGTAACTTCGCTAATTCGCCTAGAAGGAACGAGCAGCCTCTACTATCACACCGATTATTTTACATGGGTCCTCCCTATCCTTTATCACAGGCACATTTGACAGCATGCAATGATTCAAATTCATGACGTTCGGCTAAGAATAGATGGCCAGTCAAATACATATCGTACTAACATCACAGCTATTCGAACCACTTCCGTACGGGCAAAAGTGAAAGGGATATGAAACCGGTTTAACAGATTAATTTGCGTATTTGAGGGTTAATTAATGTCATTATTGAGAACATAAAAATAAATGCCACACTTTCTTTGATTAGGGTGGGGAGATTTTCTTGTAAATTTGTGTGTTTTATCCTTGGAAGATTTAGAACTTAAATATTAAGTTTTGTATATATCAGACTTCGTTGTTTAGTTATGTTCTTCGCAGACACAAAAGACACGTATGCGCGCACTAAACACTATTCCACTTTTGGGTGAAACACAATACCCTGTTCCTCTACTTACGTAAGCAAAGAAAGCAGCAAGGATGCAGTGGCAAAAACATTATAACTCTGAATATAAACAATAATAATAGAAACATAATAACAACAAACCCCGAGAAGGATGGATTTTTTCAGGTATAAAAATCCTTAGAATGGCTTTCTTCGGAATGGAAGAGTCCTGTGTCGTACATTTACGGCAGGTAAAAGAACCCCAAACATGACAAAGAGGCCTCAGAGGAAAATTAAATCGTCTTTTACGCCCGATATAGAACGGGATGCCGAGAACCACAATAAGTTTACCCTTAAATAAAGTACATTTAATTCGTATTATTATTATTATTATTATTATTGGATTAGTAGAGTCAGACTGAAAATTTTAATATCATAGCCGGTTGCTTTACCACTGAGCTACCAGCCACATACCGGCACGACATTACATGTTTCCCGGTAAAAAACAAGTTGATCTGAAATTATTTTTGGATGACATACCCCAATGGCGACTCACAATGTCATAAGTACTTTAAGCCCCGAGCTTCATAGTACAGGCAAACATCATGATCAATTATTGTTAATTTAGTTGTTTTTTCACACAAGAGTTGGATAGGTAGAGTCAGACTGAAAAATCCAATGCAATAGCCGGGATTTGAACCACGGATCTCCTGGCCTCCAGCCGGTTGCTCTACTATGGCAACATGCTGACACAACATTAAACTCAACTGACTCGCATGTTTAATGCTGTGCTCTACCTCTGAGCATTAAACTGTACCAGCATGTTGCCATGTTAGCTCAGTGGTAGAGCAACCGGCTAGAGACCGGGAGATCCGGGGTTCAAATCCCGGCTTTTTATAGTGTTTAACGCCCACTTTTACTACACAGGCGATGGCGCTGATGATACATGGAATGAAGATGAGCACCTTTGTCCTCCACAAATCTTCCATCTCACCTAGGATGGAACCTGGGCCGCCTAGGTGATAGTTGAGCGGTCATAGCGCATTGAATTTTTCAGTCTAATCCAACGACTTGTGTGAAAACAACTAAAGTATTATTATTATCATTATTATTATTTATTTATTTATTCTAAAATATTAGACTTTTTGATTAGAAATTAAGTGTACTTATACTAAATAAATATTTTCTTTACTTTTGAAGCGAGCTTAATTCCTACTTTATTTTTAATTTTTGGATGACGTATTACTATTATTATTATTGTTATTATTAAACTGTGTTTATCGTTACTAAGACGAGAGTAATACCTAAGACATAAGATTTTAATTCCGAATTTAACTGCACGCCGTTAAGATTTACTGTGGTAAACAAGAATTAGCAGAGCGAAGTTCGGTGCTGTTTTGTGGACCCTTAGCTCAGCATCACTTTTTGTCCCGCCGCCTCTTCCCCGTGAGCATGACGAAGCAATAACAAAAGCATGTGTAACATGAAACCGGGCCAGAGGTTTAGCCCGCAGTCTAAGCAGAAACCACTTCATAGTGAAGCATTTTGAAGCGAAAACGGTGCTTGTGT
Organism: Hymenopus coronatus; assembly: GCA_030762935.1. Taxonomy (NCBI): domain Eukaryota; kingdom Metazoa; phylum Arthropoda; class Insecta; order Mantodea; family Hymenopodidae; genus Hymenopus; species Hymenopus coronatus. The sequence goes on along the minus strand of CM060884.1, from coordinate 49,171,691 downwards.
ACCTCGAGCAAGCAGTAATTGTACAAGAGTGAGCGAGCGAGCACCAGTCAGCTGGAGAAACCTGTTGCTGAGGTTGCCGTGGTTACGACCGACTTTAACCATGTGTTTTTGATCTTTGGCGGCTTCGCTGCATAGGCTATTTGCGGTAAATTGATATTACACGGACCAATATACAGTAGCTGTGAGGTGTAGCGCCTTCTTACTGGCCCTATCTCTCAAAGGGACACAGACAAAGGCTATACCCGAGAAAGATGTTGAATTACACTCACATGACTTTCTCTAGCTGCTCTACAAACTTCTTACAAAAGAGGATTCTTCTTTCTACACAATGCTTATCGATAAACATTAGCATAATGTCCTTAACTAAAGGAATGCGCTATGCTAAAATGATAGTCAAATGTTTTAAAAGCTGTCGTTATGCAACTGTTATTGCAAATAGCTTCTATGCTTGGCCAGTAGTAGAACAAAAGAAATAAGGAGAAAAGTATAAGTAATTTACAATTGAAACCAATACAAGGAATATCTCGTAAACGGTTACCTCCACAACAAAAACGTAAAGTACATAAATTGTGTGTTTTGATGAGTTCTACATTTTTTGTGCAGCAAGTTCTTGACAATCTTTTATGGCTTAGCAGTTAAGTAAAATTCGGCAACATTCATCCAGCATAAAGAGTTTTTCAGAGGCCATTCCCAGGAAAGTCAAGATATACATTTTATTTGAGATGTAAATATCTTTAAAATACATTATTTTAATCAAATTTTTGAAAGAATCAAAATTTTCGAAAATGTTTCGATGTAAAGGGTAGTTTGTGGTAGTGGGATATTCTTAAAAATCTTCGCGTCGAATCCTTGGAAGATATCAAACCCAAATACCAAGTATTTAACGATCTTTTAGTTTTTGAGCAAGCTGTCCACACACAAACACACACACACGCGCGCGCGGACCTTTTACTAGAATGCTTTTTTCGGACTCACGGGACTCCCAAAACATATATTTCCACGAAATGTGACATCGAATTTTTGGGTGGAATACAATACCTTCTCTATCCACTATGTACATGCGGGCTAAAGAAAATTAAAACCAATGTGTTCCATTCACATGTATTTATCTATCTGTTGTACAAACTATTCTTACAAAAGATTATTCTTATATCTACATCGTGGTAATCAAGATAATCATTACCAGAAATTACCTTATTGCATAGCTCTTTGGCTAAGTTTAGCTTATTACATAGGCTAAAGTGATAGTCAAATCCATCGCTTTTGGGAACTTCGGTTCTCTTTTCGTGCCCAAGAGTAAAACAAAGAGATATGAAACGGACGAGGGTTTTTCGTTATAATTAAAGTATTTTAAAATTGATACAAATAAAGGGAATACTTCTGAACATAAATTGTGTGTTTTAACTAGCTCTACAGCTTTTGTGAAGTTAAGTTTTTGTCTGCCCCTTACGGCTTATCAGTTATGAACACGCTCTCAGTAAAGAGGAGTTGAATATATATATATATATATACCCAAGAAATTCAGGATATACATTTTAATACATGGTGTTTTAATCAAAATCGTTAGCTATGTTTAGAAAATAAAAAATTTCGAAAAATGTTCCATGTAAAGCGTAGTGAGGTGTAAAAACGGAAAACATGGAAAAAGTTTTGAACATTTTGTTTTTCTCAAAAATGGCTCTTAACGATTTTCATTAAATATCACAAATAAATGTATATTTTGACTTTTCTGGATATTTATTATCCTAGATGAGTTTTGCAGAACTTTGGATATCGGTTAAAGCGTAACAGCTAGACAAAAACTTACTACACAAAAGCTCATTTTTGGCTGTGATTTTGCAATCCTAACACATTTTTCATTTGTTTCATGTACCTTTTGTTTTATTTCTGGGCATGCAAAGAGAACCAAATTGAAATTGTTTTACATCGCGACCATCTTTTGAAAGGATTAGACTATCGGTTTAGAATATTCCCTTATCCTCTTCTACTTACAAGGGAGCAGGTAATACGACAACCTCTGTTACTGTTTATCTCGATTTGCATGAAGTAATTAAAAGAATAATCCTTTGTAAGAATAGTCTGTTTACAGAAGAGGTAGAGTAAGTTATGTGAATGAAACACTCGTTTTATTTTAAATTGGGTTTATGTATCTTGTTAAAGGTCTTAGCACATAACAGTACACCGCATGTGAATGAGTGAACTAATGAATGGGTAAATAATTGGATAAAACAGGAGGACAACGCTATTTCGGCTGATGACCTTATATGAACTCTTGGCGAATGACCAGAGGCTTTCCTTAAAATATTGTTACCCTTAAATCTTGGCAGCAGCGTGACTAATCGGCATTCGTTCTATCTTTCCTGAATTGTTTGCTTTCGAGGAAGCGGGAAAAAAAAGTAAATAGGATTGTTAATCGCACATGTGAATGCGCGCGCGCGCGCATGACCAGAAGTGAGAGCTAAAATATGGGCCAAGTTTAGAGGACGACTGCCAGGCAGGCGCCAGCAAACGCTTACTCAACGCTACTGCTTTCATTTGTAGAGGATAACCAACCAGGTCTATATTTTTAAGCATACTCACAGTCCGGTATCTAACACCAGAAAACCGATTCCAGCATCCACTGCCTGGTACTTGACTTGTGTGTCGTTATGGCTCCATATGCTCGAGTTGTAATTCCGCAATTTAAGTTTTATTGGCCTTGGTCAAAATTATTTATTATTTCCGGTACAAAAATCTGACGTGTTCCATTCACATGACTTTCTCTACATCTGTGCAACAAATTATTGTTAAAAAGCTAATGCTTCTACTTACTTCTTGCTAATCGAGAAAAAATTAGCAGAAATAGTCTTATTATTTGCTTCCTTCTAAGTAGAAGCGAAATTAGGAAGTACCATCGGTTAAAGTGATAGTCAAAAGCTGGTTTCAATGTTCTTTAAGGTTAAACCAAAAACCAGGAATATCTAAAAAACGATCAACTCCACGGAAAAAAATGTATATAACATAAATTGTGTTTTTTAACGTGTGGTAATTTTTCCCCCCTCTCTTACGGTTTAGCAGTTATGCAAAATTCCGTAAAATTCATCCAGAGAAGAGTAGTCTTCAGAGGCTATTCCCAGAAATTTCAAGATATAGTTACATTTTATTTGTCAGGTAAGAGCCATTTTTGAGAAAATAAAAATTTTCGAAAAAAGTTCCATCTAAAGGGTAGTTGGGGGTGAGGGAATTTTCTTGAAAATCTTCGTGTCGCATCCTTGGAAGATACCAAACTTAAATACCAAGTTTGGTATTTAACAGACCTTTCATTTTTGAACTATGCTGTCCACACACACACGCACATATATACGGATCTTTTTCTTAATATATATATATATATATATATATATATATATATATATATATATATATATATATATATTTTGGATTCAGGGGAGACCCAAAAAATATGGGTGCATTACAATACCTTCTCTATACACTGTGTACATAGTACGTGTAGAGAAAGTAAAAATCTGATGCGTTGCATTCGCATGACTTTTATTATGCAAGCTTCCTACTCATAACATAAAACACCATTTTTACCACTTGTATCATGAATAACTATTCTATACTGAAGCTAAACTGCTTCACACCACGGTAATCTGACAATGCGTGAATAATGATTCCATGTCCATCGTCGCTAGCATTTTGGAGAATTTCCAAATAGTATTTATGGCAAGGTCAGTGAGTCTTCGCCCTCAGCTGTTTAGCTCTTAAACATGCACGCCACCCTTCAGCTAAGTTTAATCTTGTAAACATCGTATTGAGGTACAATGGTAGAATATTGATTCTGCTTCCTGGAAATGTTACCGTTAACACTATTGGTACTCTCTCTATGAAGTACATAATAGGTCCAGAAGGTATTGTATTCCACCCAAAAAAGCATTCCTTGTGTGTGTGTGTGTGTGTGTGTGTGTGTGTGTGTGTGTACGTGGTATCCACGCGAACGTGTTACAGCCGGTTAAATGCCAAACTTGATAATTCAATTCAGTATCTATTAGAGATGCGACACGAATATTTTCAAGAAAATCCCCCCCACACCAAACTACCCTTTAGATGGAAAAAATTTCGAAGATTTTTATTTTCTCAAAAATGGTTAAGATATTTATAGAAGTAAAATGTATATCTTGAATCTTCTGTGAATAGTCTCTGAAGAACTATTCATTCTGAATAACTTTTGCATAGCTGGTAAACCATAAGAGATATACAAAAACTTACTACACAAAAAATGTAGATCGTTAAAACACACCATTTGTCGTACTTGGTTTTTGTGTGGACTTAACCATTTCCGAGATATTCCTTGTTATTGGTTACTTAAGCTTTTCTCAAACGCGAACTTGTCATTCCTGTTTCTTTTGCTTTAATCGTGGCCATATAAAGAAAAACGAACTTCAGTCACATAGCAACTAGTTTTTAAAATATTAGACTATCGCTTTAGCCTTATAAAGAAATAAGAAATATGTCCAAGTTTGCTTATGTTTAACTTGATCAGCATAAAATAGATTGAAGTTTTTGTAAGAATAGTTTGTTACAGAATAGGTAGAGAAAGTCATGTGAATGAAAAAGATGCTATTTTTGTATGCATATTACTTTTAAAATCAAATAGAAAAAAAATGGAACATACAAATCCATTATTCTGCTTGTTGTAATAACCTATAATTCATATATATATATATACCACTGGATATTCTTCTTTTCTGAAAAGCAACATTTTTATATTTCAACTTCCGCTCCCCAATGATAACTAATCACCATAAGCATATAGGATGTAAATAGTGTGTGGAAACCCTTCCATACCCCCGGTTATTTAATTTTAGAATTTTGGGACCCTAACCTAAGATAAAGATAATGATGGAACTCGCAATATAGTATATTGGTACTAAGAACTGTAAGTTATACAGGTCGAGAATGCATATTGGAAATACAAGACCCGATAACCGTGTTTTCCCAAGCATTCGAGATCTGATAATTATCTTACACTTCGTGGTTAACCAATTACTTTTCGAAATACTTGAAAAAAAAAAAAAAAAAAACTAATAGAACAAAGTTGTTTTTCAATATTTTATTGAAATGAATTCTGAATGTGAACAAATGAACGGCTATTACCTAAATTATATGGACAAAAACTTCTTATACTCTTTTTTTTTTTTTTTTTTAATGAATTTTGTAATAGATTCTTTACTTGAAGTAGCACATGTCTTGAGTGTTACGTCATTTTCTAATTGAACTGCAAGTATTAATGACCTCTCAAACTCTATGTGCATACAGTGCTTGTTGGCATGCCAATTAATAAATGAATTGTACATTTAGCTTTCATTACCAAATATGTGAATGATTAATTTACATAACAAGTATTTCAAAAAAATCTTACGTGTTACACTCACATGACCTTCTCTATCTGTTCTACAAACTTCTTACATAAGATTATTCTTCTTTCTGCACCTTGCTAATCGAGATAATCATTAGTAGAATGTTATTACTTAGTTCCTTATGAGTAGGAAGAAAATAAGGGAATACACTAGGCTAAACCGATAGTCAAATGTTTTAAAAGTTGTCGTTATGCGATCGTCATTGTAAATCGCTTCTTTGCTTGTCAGGAGTAGAACAAAAGAAAAACGGACACTTACTGTCTGAGAAAAATATAAGTACTTCACAACTGAAACCAATAACAAGGAATATCTCGGAAACGGTTACCTCCACAACAAAAATGTAACGGACATAAATCGTGTGTTTTGACGAGATCTACATTCTCTATGTAGTAAGTTTTTGTCTATCTCTTACGTTTAGCAGTTAAGCAAAATTCGGCAAAATTCATCCAGAATAAATAGGTCTTCAGAGGCTATTCCAGGAAAATTCAAGATATACATTTTATTTGGGATGTAAATATCTTTAATATACGGGACTTTAATCAAAATCGTTAGAGCCATTTTTAGAAAATCAACATTTTCGAAAATTTTCCATGTAAAGGGTAGTTGGGGGTGGGGAGATTTTCTTGAAGATCTTCGTGTCGCATCCTTGGAAGACACCAAACCTAAACACCAAGTTTGGTATTTAACGGTCTTTTCGTTTTTGAGCTATGCTTGCCATACACAAACACACACACAAACACACAGGACCTTTTTCTGAAAATTTTTCTGAAAATGCTTTTTTTGGATTTAGAGATCCTAAAACATTTATTTCCGGTGAAATCTCGGTATAGAATTTTTGGGTGGAGTACAATACATACTTCCTCTATACATTATGCACATAGTACGTGTAGAGAATGTAAAAAGATATTTAAGTCATTATTAAAGTTTACATTACTGTTGCACGTAGGATAACAGCAAACGAACGTGAAATTGTATTTGAAAACATTCTACCATTTCAATCTTAAGAGTTCTCTTGTTGCTGTGTTCCGTATTTCTTGCCGATACCTGGAAAATGAATGCAGGGCCCAGCAATTGCCGAGACAATGCCCACAGTTTCGAAATGTGGTGTCAAGCGAGCGAAGAGCAGCTGGGATGCCGGTCTGCCGAGCCGACTGCTGAAAGACCCCCTCCCGAACATTTTACTACGACTGGCAGCGTTGCCACACTGCAGCTCAACACGCCAGTTTGTCCCGGAACACTGCTCATTCATACCGAGAGAAACGCGCGGATTTGGAAACTTGGGTCGCCGTTAGGGGTGTGCGACGTGCGCCCCCGCACTAACACAATCTGACGTTTGCGTCGGCATAACTTATTTAACAAAAATGTGCATTATATAAGTAGTCGTGAACTGTTTTTATTTTAAGGTTATGTTATAATGTATCAAATAGTATTTTAAAGTTTTGATCAATAGTTCCGGGCTGCAGCGATATATAATTTCATTTATACCATACACATATTTAATTTAAAATCTATAAACATGAAGTCACGAGGTGTAAGCGAAATACAAACACGATTTACCATTTATTAATAAACACTTATATTTTCTGTAAGTCTGAATGAAATTCAATATATCTATTATTATTAATATTATTGTTTTTACTATTTTCTTTCGCTTTTCTTGTAATGAGGTCCTAAATCAATTTCGTCAGAAATTTCGGAGTTCTGCCGGAACCGATATTGTTGTCGACTTATAGCAAAATTCAGTGAATTATCAAGGTCAATGAGTCGCATACTACAAACCGAGTATTTTTCAACAACCACTTAAAACTGAAAGAATTTCAATATAAAAATTGACAACTTTGTTTCATTCTTTAACATTAATATGACAGTCGTAATCCTAGGAATTGAAAATGTTGACAAATTGTTTCAATGACGTTATTTTGATTATCATTGTAATATGATAGCTTTGTGAGCTGAATTTTCTAGGTCGTCATTGAAGGTATCATGGTGGCATCATATTTGAACCTTTTTTTGTTTGAGACCTCCTTGTGTGGTTTACCGGGGGAAAATGCGAGTCATTTGGGGAATTTAGTGCTCTAGAGGCGTGTCACCAAGGTAGCTCAGTGGTTAGTTCAAATCCCGGCTATGACATTGAATTTCTCAGTCTAACTTTATCCTTCCAACTGTGTAAGTAAACTTGTTGAAACTTCCAAGAGGAGTTTAAACTCAGATAACCATTTTAAGTGCTCAGTAGATATCACATCAAATAATAATGCCTTATCAAAAGCAACAGAATTGCCATCTGATACTTTTCTTGTCTGCATTATGACCACAAGTTTTACGAATTAAGCGGTTGGATCTCATTACTAAGAAGGGCGAATTTGTAAAAATCTGATGTGTTCCATTCACATGACTTTCTCTATATCACTGCAACAAATTATTCTATTTACTTCATCTAATGGAGCAAAAATCAACATTTTCGAAAAAAGTTCCATGCAAAGGATAGTTTGGGGTGGGGGAATTTTTCTCAAAATCTTCGCGTCGCATCCCTGGAAGATACTAAACTTAAATACCAAGTTTGGTATTTTACCGACTTTTCGTTTTTGAGTTATCGTGTTCACAGACCTTTTTCTGAAAATACTTTTTTAGGTTACAGGGGACCCTAAAACATATATTTCCGGTGAAATTTCGGTATCGACATTTTTGGTGGAGTGCAATACCTTCTCTATACACTATATACATAACACGTATAGAGAAAGTAAAAATGTTCTCAGAACAATATAAAAATGTTGGCCGATTGATCTTCCATTTCCAATTATGCATTATTAGGAGGATTACGTGCAGTAATTAAAGTCAATTCATTATAAGTATGTTCGGCTGGAGGAAGATTATATATATATATACATAAAAACGTATAAACGTACGTAAGTATAAACGTACCATGCCTAATGGAGAGACATAAGAAAGGTTTACTTCAGAAAGCCCAAAGTGTTCAGGCTAGTGATGGATTTTTGACTGGAAACAATGAGACATAGATTAAACCCTCACCAACTTCCAACAAATCAAACAAAATGCGTCAAAAGATAGGCAGAATGTGAACTTAGGTACAGAACAATTTAACCATTGACGAACATGCCTTAATGCTGCGGGAGAAGCAGCACTGAAGAAATTTGCTGAAATCCAAGGATTTTGCTGAGCATAATATGGCATTTGGAGGTGATATCACTTTGTACAGTCCACAATAATGGCTATTTCTTAGAGCTTAACTCAATGATAGGAAAGTTTGATCCTGTTCAACAGGTACATTTGAAGCTCGTTAGAAATATTATTTTGGTAGCTATATTCAGAATTAAGGGGACACCGAAGTGTTAGAAGTAGTTTTCTGAAGTTTTAGAGTCTTGATTTTTTGCACAGACATTACTAGCAATAAAAGAATTATCTATACCAAGTTTCAGCACAATATGTAATGTCATCCTGGATCTATTAATTAATATCAATTTTATTAGAAAAATTCAAAATCTATATTCTCCAACAGATAACGTAACCAAATTTTTTATCCTTGATTCCTTAAATCGTTGGGAGAAAAATTTTAATTTAAATTTTCCCAGAGTGGGGGGGGGAAAAAAACTGAGAAAAATTGGAGCATGAAACTAAACTATGACCAATATCAAAATTCCAATATATTATTTTATTGCGCACATTCTGAATTGGGGGAAATTTTGAGACTCGTAGCAACATTTTTGTGGGAGAAGACAGATTTTGAATATGGGAAAATAACGAGAAAAAAAAAACTCAACTAGAGAAAAATGGCTTAAAGTTTGACAGAGACAGCTCAACGCTTTAAAATAGCATTAAGGACATGTATTCCATTCTTTCTAGGAGAATCAAACATTGCAAACATGTACTTTAAAGTATGGTAAATTTTTTGCACCAAATTCGCTAAAAAGTACTTATGTGTCCCCTTAATAGTAAATGTTATACTATCTAAATACAAGGGCCGTTTTTTTTTTCAACCTCCGATAGGGTATAAATAAAAGACAAGTTCAAAGAAAGAAATTATTTTATTACTAAAAGTTTTGTCCACTTATGGTTACTTTTCGATCATAATCATAATCACTGAAAAGATTGAGACATTTATCGTACCTGTGCACAAGCTTTGCAATACCCACTTCAAAAATGTTGCCACCATGATTTCAAATGAGCATTGATGTTGTTTTGAAGATCTTCATTGGTTTGAAAGTGATGCCCTCCTAGCCAAGTCTTCAGTTCAGGGAAAAGGTGAAAGTCGCTGGGTGCCAGGTCAGGATTGTGCGGCGGATGATCGAAAATGTCTCATTGAAACTGTTCAAGAAGCCGATGGGTTGTGCCAGTAGTGTGTGGAAGAGCGTTGTCATGGATCAACACAATTCCTGATGTCAGCATTCTTCTTCGTTTGTTTTGATTGGGTCTCCGCAAATGTTGGAAAGTTTCACAACAAACAGCTGCATTGATAGTGGTTCCGGGCTGCATCATTGGCGGCAACATTTTTTGAAGCGGGTATTGCAATTCTTGTGCACAGGTACGATAAATGTCTCAATCTTTTCGGTGATTATGTTGAAAAGTTACCATAAGTGTACAAAACTTTTAGTAATAAAATAATTGTTTTCTATGAACTTGTCTTTTATTTATAGCCTATCGGAGGCTGGAAAAAAAAATGACCCTCGTATATATTTCTCGTGTGTTAGATGTACTTCTGATTTAAATGGTATACTTTTTTTTTGTAGTGTTTAGCACGCCCAATTTATGGGCGTGCTAAACACTACAAAAAACACTACTTATGGCAGGCGGTGACACTGATGATACATGAATGAAGATGGAGCACCGGAGCGATGGCGGGGGAAACCGGAGAAAACCCGCCCACCACAAATTTCACATGCGGTCCCTTGGGATCGAACCCGGGCCGTCTAGGTGAGATGCGAATGGTCTAACCACTCGGTCACGGCGAGGCCTATGGTATGATGAATTTTTGCTACTGATAGTGTTCGCAAATCACTCGTATTAAAACATACAACTGGATCAGTCAGGGATCTTGCAAAAAGGACTTCTTAGTTTTTGAACCGGCTTATAACTGTGATGTCTTGGATAAATAAAAACTTAAAAATTAGAGTTCTGATTATGTAGTAAACGATTTAAAGATGAATTTATTCAATATATAATATATCAATATATTACCATACTAGAAAGGACTGTGAATAAAACACTCTTAGCTTCAGCTTTTATCCTGGGTCTTCAGATTTATTCGGCCTTTAGCGCCAGTGGGTTTAAATGCATGACTCATTATTAGTTTAGCGAATCCCTTGTCTCAAAGGAAAGGTGCGGAATTGAACCTTGGCCTGCATGCATTGCGACTTGGATGTATTGGGCGGTGCAGAACTGTTTCTGACCAAGGCATTTTGTGCGTTCTTAGCACGCGAGATGGAAGTGAATGCCGATCACAGAATTTGCAGTGAGTGCTACTTCCGAACTGGAAGAATACGTTATCTTTGAACATAATGCTACGATTGCGGGTTTACGAGACGCAAGCGAATGCTCCAAATGTAAATATTGGAAAGATGCGATACAAAACCTACTTCTGTAACGTGACTCTATTTATTATTTTATATTATTATATAGTTATAATAAACAGAGAATTGTATATAACAATACTTTTTTTATCTTTTGCAGCTTGTGACCTCAAAACTGTTGACATCCCTCCCTTCTACTCACTGTTCGCTAGTCCTCTGCAAGTAATTTTTAGCTCCATGCACCCCGAGATCATCTGAGCATGATTTCACCGATTTCATTCATCGTCCCATATACCAAATATTTAAAGGACGTCAAGATATATACAGAGTGTTTCAAAACGACACCAAACGAATATGTGGACCTTGTTGGTCATATCGTACGTGATACGTGAATATAATTTTCAGCTCTAAATTCGGCACATACAAAAACTAACATAAGATCACCGTGAATTAGGCAGTCATACATAACCAAATGGCACATGCCTGGTCCACTCCAAGAGAGATGCCGGTTGGTAGCGAAGGTCCAAGTCGCGTGGTGTAGGCGTGGTTTGATAGACAGACTGGCGCGGCACAGGTCACCTTAGTAATGGAAAACGTCGCATGTAGGTTTTGTTGCGTGTTTCGTATAACACGTTCTGAGGTTTACGTGGTGTATGGCAACTGTTGTTCCTTCGCACCTAATCCCAAATGTGTGCAATTTTTAAACACACATAAAACTTTAAATAGAAGAGTTTGAAGGTTACGACATCAAGTCAAAGTGTAAGCTAATCGACTGCTAACTTCGTTTGGTGTTGTTTTGAAACGGCCTGTATAATAATAATAATAATAATAATAATAATAATAATCCTGATCCAACAGTACTTTTTACACACAAAAGGATTTGGTTGCTGCATATACAGCAAGTAACATGTTAAAGATTCACGTCTTGGTTAGTACACGTGTTGACAGCAATTAAAATTAACGGCAATGATTACGTGTCATTTAGCGCCAGGTTATTGAAATTGCTTGTGACACGTGTGGTTATGACCTTGGCCTTGGAGCTAGCGGCGCAGCGAGTCAGCTGATGCATTGTTGTGTGGGACCGTTTTATGCACACTACCATTACTATGCAAGCGCCCGGAAATTGACGATATTTGAGGCCGTTTAGGACACTAGAAGTTGCCATACAAATGGTATTCTTTAAGCAACACTGTCTCTTTAAGCAACGAGAAGTTTTTTTTAACGAGCTTTAACCTAAAGATTATATCGGACGATGAATGAAACCGGAGTCCATTGACTTAAAGTTAGCCGACGTTTGTCTTCTCAGGATAAGGGAAACTCCCAGAAAGAAAAAAAATCTTACCCGATTAACTCACCCTGAGCGATTTTCGAACTCGGAACCTCTTGCATGTGAGTTAGACACCTACTATCACACTACAGAGTCGGACTGTGATTGTTGCAAGGGTTTGTTTAGTTGGTAAGAATCCAACTCGGCATACATTTAGCACTTTGTTTTATTTTTCTCTCTTCATTCTCCTCCTCCACCTCTGGTTCGCCCCCGCCATCGCGAAAAAAGGGCAAGCACATGCTACAGGTCACGCCTTGCTATAGCTGAGTTTGAACTGGGGGAGGAGTGGTGCCATTCACCTACCAACCTCAACAGCTGTTCCTCATATCGGCACTTTCCGTACACCGGACTATACAATGTGCATGGTGGGTAGAGAAGGTATTGTATTCCAATCAAAAACTCGATTCCGAGATTTCACCTGAAATACATGCTTGAGTACCCCTGAATAAAAAAAACAACAAACAACCAATAACAACAAACACAAAAAACATAGTTTTAGAAAAATGGTGTGTGTGTCTGGACAGCATAACTCAAAAACGAAAAATCGGTTTAAAAACCAAACTTGATATTTAAGTTCAGTATCTTCCAAGTATACGACACAAAGATTTTCAGGAAAATCTCCCCATTCCAAACTACACTTTGTATTGTTAATTTTTTTTAGAAATTTTCGACTTTATCAAAAATGGCTCTGGCAATTTTAGATAAATATATTTGTTGTATTCATATACTATATTAAAAACAATGTCATCTAAAATTTTAAATTGTTATTAAAAGTATTATTTTCGGTTCGAATTAAAATTCTTCAAGTTGTTCCTAATACATTTTAGGATTCATTATTTTATTTGTTATTCTATCTTTATTAACTTAAACCATTTATTGTGTTTTTTTTTTTGTTTTAATATTTGTATTATCTATAAAATTTAATTGTCGATTAAAAGTCATATAAAGATATTTAAATGGCAAATAACATTTATATACTGAATTTTTGGGAATAACTCATGAAGTTCTTTTCATTCTGGATGGCTTTTGCATAACTGGTAGACAAAAACGTACTGCACAAAAAATGTGGTGGCTATTTCCAAGATGTTCTTTCCCTGTGTTTTACTCCTGTCCATGCAAAAAACCCAATTTCAATGACAATCGCAAGCGATAGCTTTTAAAACATTTGGGTATCACTTTAGCCTACTGTATTGCAGAAGTTCCTTTCTGCTTATAAAGAACTAAGTAATAATATAATTCAGCTAATATTTATTTGAATAAGCATGAAGTAGAAATATGAATAATCTTCTGTAAGAAGTTTGTATGCATGCTGATAGAGAAAGTCATTCGAATGGAACAAATCAGATTTTTTCACCTCGATCATTTTAATATAATGGAGTTTCAATTATATGACATAGCGGCCATCTTATAATATCTATATACTATCACTTTAGCCTACTGTATTCCCTAATTTACTTTCTACTTAATGGGACCTAAGAAATAAAAATCTTATGTGTTCCATTCACATGACTTTCTCTGCATCTCTGCAACAAATAATTATTAAAAACCTTCTGCTTCTATTTACTTCAAACTAATCGAGAAAAAATTAGCAGAAATAGTCTTATTACTTGCTTGCTTGTACGTAGAAGGGAAATAAGGGAGTACCATAGGTCAAAGAGATAGTCAAAAGCTGTTTGCTATGTGACTGAAGTTCCTTTGTGAGTTGACAAATTCCTGTAAGAGAAAGTTTAAAGGCTGAAACCAAAAACAACGAATATCTAAAAAACAATCAACTCCACGAAAAAAATGTATACAACATAAATTGTGTGTTTTAAAGTGCTCTACATGTTTGTGGGGTATGTTTTTGTCTATCTCGTATGGTTTAGCAGTTATGCAAAATACCGTAAAATTCACTCAGAATAAAGTAGTCTTCAGAGGCTATTCCCACAAAATTCAAGATATACGTTTTATATTCCGGGTAAATCTCTTTTTTATACGGTATTTTAATCAAAATCGTTAGAGCAATTTTGGAGAAAATCTAAATTTTCGAAAAAATGTCAATGTAAAGGGTAGTATGAGGTGGGGGAATTTTCTTGAAAATCATGTCGCATCCTTGGAAGATACCAAACTTAGATACCAAGTTTGGTATTTAGGGGTCTTTTCGTTTTTGAGCTATGCTGTCCACACACACACACATACACACAGGGATCTTTTTTAAAAGTTTATTTTTTTATTCAGAGGGACCCAAAACATATTTTTCCGGTGAAATCGCGGTATCGAATTTTTGGGTGCATTGCAATACCTTCTCTATACACTATGCTATTAGTACGTGTAAAGAAAATAAAAACATGTCTGCTAATGTTTATCTTTATTAACATGAAATATATAGAAGATTAATCTTTTGTAAGAATAGTTTGTTACAGAATAGGTAGAGAAAATCATGGAGCACAACAAATTTGTATTATTATGCATATAAGTTGGTTTTTGTACTAGGTCTCAGAGTCGCTAACGGATATTCTGGCTACAGAGCGTAGACGCCAACTTTTTCCTGTGGCCATTAACCAAATGCATAAACATTTTTGGCTCATTATTTTCTGATTCCTCTGAATGCACAGAATTTCTTCAGCATTAGGGGAGAGTGATGTACAACCAACCAGAACGCACACATAACGTACATGCGATTTGTTTCTCGTAGCTCATTAAATACGTCATTCGGTCCATTAAAAGTGTCATTCCGACCGTTGAGCCTACCCATTTATTACCTGCTCTATTGCGTAAACTGTAGGCAGAGAAAGTGCTGCATTCCACCCAAAAATTCGTTGCCGAGATTTCACAGCAAACTAATGTTATGACTGTTAATTTATAAATTAACCGATTAAGAACTTTTACCGGAGTTATATTAATTCCAACGTATCACTGGTCACTACCGAAGTAGTTCTTCCTTAACACAGCAATTGCAGTATTTAAACTCTAATTTTCAGACTTTTGTTCAAAATAGTTCCTGTGATATTAACATATTTTTAGTGTTTTATTGTCATTTAATTAAATCATTCCACACGATGCAATTTCAGTTAGAGAAATAGTAAATTGTGAGATGAAATTTTTATCTGACTATTGGTTTAGGAGAAAAAAATATTTAATGTCCTTTTATTAAAGTGTGATACCTGTTTTGTAAATTTTTAAAACATATTATCATACTCACTTTTTTTGGTTATTATTGAAATAGACATATTTAAGGCCAAATATTATTGGTCAAAACTAAATTTCGGATTTTTAGCAATTTTTCACTATAGTGAAAATGTTAAAGCACTACACCCACTTAGTCATCCATTTAAATCGTCACATGATACGGTTTAAAGCGCCGCATGGCAATACAACAACAGGAAATTGAACTACAAGCATTACATTATTCAATTAGGCGAAACAATTTTTTTTTTTTTTTTGGCACTTTTTGATCAATTTTCACAGATGGGTATCCTTAAGAACGTGGAATTCGTTTCGACTCACAAGGCATACGTTAGTAGTTTCTCTTATATTCCTGTCCTATGGAGCATCAACCTAAACAAGCTGATACAGGGAGTGACAGGACTTGGGCTTGAAGAGCAGAAGGCAGCGACCGGCCGATGAGAGAGGCACCACGTGGAATTGATACAGCGCCCACGCGCCTGCGGTTTTATTTTAGGATTACTGTGGAAATGCAGTACTTCAGACCAACTGGTAAATATCTAGCTGCGAACTGGTCGTCCCGACTGTTAAAATATCCACAGTTAAGATGGTTCTGTTTGCAGACAAAATTCGCAACAGCTTTGTAATTATATTTCATAAAATGAAAATCCTCGATTCACCCAAAATGTGAATTTCATTCACTTAGATAATAAGGCAATAAGTAAAACCTAATGTTTTGTTCTGTTAGAACCTAAAGAGTGGTGGTGTTTGCAATTGTCTCATTCAACCGGATTCTTACACAGTTTTATTAAAAGAAATTTGGCACATAAACTCCACTAAGCATAGCTGAAAGCCAGTAAGTATGTAAGCAGGTTGCTTAGAAGACCCACATAGGGCTTGAGTGATAAAAACAACTACTAAATTAACACTAATTGACCATAATAGTTGACTATACTATCAAGCCGAGGACTTAAAGTACTTGCGCCTCTATAAGTTGCCATTGGGGTATGTCATCTCAAAATAATTTGAGATCAACTTTTGGTTTACCGGGAAACATGCGAGTCAGTTGAGAAATTTAATACCATGCCGGCATGTTGCCATGGTAGCTCAATGGTAGAGCAACCGGCTGGAGACCGGGAGATCTGTGGTTCAAATCCCGGCAATGGCAATGAATTTTTCAGTCTGCCTCTACCTATTCAGGTTGCTAAGACTTTGTCACGCTTAGAAAATAGACTCCACTTATCATCTATACAGCTTGATCCGGTGAAGTCGCAATTAGAACCTATCTTTAAACAAGTCGACCAAAATCCCTTACTTATGTATTATATGGTAACGTTTTCTTCAGCATTCCTACGTCTTTCCTTGTTATATGCTCTAATTTCATCTGCAGCCTTTTGTTTAATTATTCTCCCATTAGGTTAATTTCTTATCCTATCCCCTTTTGTATAACCATTTAAAAAGCTTTCATGTATTGAGCATTTTTTTACTTTCTCTACACGTACTATGTACATAGTGTATAGAGAAGGTAATACACTGCACCCACTGCACCGAGATTTCACCGGAAATATATATTTTGGGTCCCTCTGAATTAAAAAAAAAAAAAAAGCATTTTTGGAAAAAGGTCCGTGTGTGTCTGTGAAACCATAGCTCAAAAACGATTTTCAAGAAAATCCCTCCCCAACCCAAAACACCCTTTACATGGAAAAAAATTCGAAAATCTTGATTTTCTCAAAAATGGCTCTTAACGATTTTGATTAAAATCTCTTAGATATTTACATGACAAATAAAATATATATCTTGTGTTTCTGGGAATAGCCTCTAAAGACCTCTCTATTCTGGATGATTTTTATGGAATTTTGCATAAATGGTCAACCATAAAAGATAGACAAAATCCCTCTACACCAAAAATGTAGATCACGATAAACACAATTTATGTCATATACATTTTTTTCGTGGGGTTGATCGTTTTTTCGTTTATACTTTTCTCATACAGGAATTTGTCAACTTCTGTCCATACAAACAAAGGAACTTCAGTAACATAGCAACCGATTTTGACTATCACTTTAACCTATGGTACTCCCTTATTTCGCTTCTACTTACAAGGAAGCAAGTAATAAGATTGTTTCTGCTATTTTTTCTCGATTAATATGCAGTAAATAGAAGCATAAGCTTTTTGAGAATAATTTATTGCAGAGATATAGAAAAAGTCATGTAAATGGAACACATCATATTTTTAAATTCAGTCGTAAAATTTTTTTTCAAGTTTACAGTACTGTATTTATTACTTTTAGTATCGATTGTCATTCCGATTACTTGTTCAATTGTTGTGTATTTTAGGATCTTAGTTGACATGTGGTTCAAAAAGAAGGAAGATGTTATCATTGTGACAGAACAGACGAGTTCGTAGACTACGCGAGGTCTTCTAGTAGAACTTATAGGTACCGACAGGCAACAAAGGGTTAAAGTCCAGATTTCGCTCCCATATGAGTTTAGAGATAGCTAGTACCTTATAAAATTTCATTATTGTTTCTTTTCTGGTTTTATTGCTTAATGTTCTTTGCATAGTTCCACATACATGTTGCAATTTATTGATGTTTTTTGTATATCTTTTGAGCTGTGTGAGTTTGAAAAAATCTCACTTGGTCGAAAAACCACTCCGACGCAAGGAAAGCTAGCTGGTGGGTTGCCATATTTCCGGGGTAATTATTTCAGGCTTCCTTCCTTTCAAATTTCCCAGCCATTATTATAATCTTGTCTCAGACTAGAATATTTCTGACGTAAACACGACTCAACTCGTCTATTGTTTGAGCTACAGAGAGCACATATATTTTGCAACAGAAGTTTAGGAACGTTAATTTCTTGACAATAAATCAAGTAAGTCATTGCCAGCAACTTATTAAATCTTACATAATATTATGGTGCAGTTTATAATGGTTAAACTTTGGAATTTCCTTCTTATGTATCACGAAACAATGGGTGTCCATTTCTCCTTCGCCACTTCTCAAGAATTGCATCGGTTATGTTCATTTCGACAGATTGACAAAATTGGTCCGTGATGAATTGTTGATATACTGACTGCTCCCAAGTGTTCTGGGCTTGTGAGGTATGCTTGGTAAGGGGTCTAAAATATTAGATGCGACTCTGCACGATAAACAATAGGACCTGAGTCAGCATTCACCTCAAGAAAAACTTTGTTCTGAGAATGGTCACATGTTGTTGGAACTCAACTCAACTGTTACTCTAGTCATACAAAATATAATACGCATTATTAAACAATGTGTTATATTACTGCGCTGTCTTTGTTTAACATATAATATAACATTCCTTTCAGCATTCACGAAAGTGGTGATATGCAGAATGCAGAAAAGTGAATCCAAATTTGTCAACGTTTCCTTCCCCAAAACTAATAGGGTTGGCAGGTTTAAAAAACTATTACATGCTATACTTCTTGAAGCGGTTATTGTATGATAGCAAATACAAGAAAACACCCATGAAGTTCGCTCCGCCAAACAGCGGGCCACTATTTCTCTCTCTTTCCTCCCTCTCAAATACGGACATCCGGAATATTCTTGGGTGAGACATCGCTGGGGATGGTGGACTGAGCTATGTTGTGTGAGAATTTGGACAAGATTAAGGAGATGCTTTCTTTGGGTCCAGCCGAGCCAGTATAAGCTTCTGCTACCAGAGAAAATAACATAATTTGCAGACAGAACTATTTTGTATCCATGGTAAAAAGTACTGCAGCTATTAAAACGATTGGAAGAACAAGATCTCGAGGAGGAAAACAATGGAATAGTTTTTACTTCCATGAAGGAATGGCTTTGCGAAAGACAAACTTGAATCTACTCTTCAGAAGAATCTGGATGTTGAGGAATTTGCCACATCTGTAGAGTTGACATTCCGAGGGAATACGAAGTTGCCCCACTGGTTTCTGTGGATGTTGAAAGAAGCTTCAGCATTTACAAAGACGTTCTCAGGCTTATTTTTAAAAATGTACAGATGCAGAATGTATTTAAGTACAACGGCTTCATGCTTTACCCTTCTAATGAGAACTTTTTAATGTGTAATCCAATACACTAAAAGAGGATTTTTTGAACTAATTGAATAAACACTTTTTGTTCATTTTTTCCTTCTCTACTACGCAAATAATATCTATAGTAGAGACTAGAGAAGGTAGTGCATTCCACCCATAAATTCGATGCCGATATTTCGCTAGAAATACACGTTTCGAAACCTCCTCAATAAAAAGCTCCGTGCGTGAGTCTGAACATCATAACTCAAAAGCGAAAAGTTCGTTAAATACAAAACTTTATATTTAAATTCAGCGAAATTTTTCAAGAAAACTTCCACCCCAATCTACCCTTTACATGTTACATTTTTCGAAAATTTAGAATTTCTCGAGTGTGGCCGTAACGATTATTATTAAAATGCCATATACCTGCTAAATATATGTACATGATAAATCAAACGTATATCTTGAGTTTTCTGGGAATAGCATCTGAAGTCTGCTTTATTCTGGATGATTTAGTATGACCGGTAAATCGATAAATGTAATTCTCGTTAAAACACACAATTATGTCAGATACTTCTTTTGAGTTAATTATCCCCGAAATATCCCATGTTATAAGTTTAGATGTTCAATTAGATACCTACTTTTCTCAAATGGTATGTCACCATTCGTTTTTCTTTTCGTCCATCCTGGTCATACAAACAACGGAATTTCAAGGCCATACTTTAATAGAACTGACTATCGCTTTAGCATGTATATTCCCTTATTCTCCTTGTACCTACAGGGCAAATAATTAACAACACCATTTCGTTTATATTTATCTTGATTAGCTTTAAATAGAGAGAAAAGGATGCTTTTATAACAATTTGTTGCAGTTTAGCTAAAGAAGCCTTGTGGATGGTACACATCACATCGTTCACTTCCTTTTTGCTTACATGTACTATGTTCTTAGAGAATAGAGATCACCCAAAAGCTCGCTACCTCCAAAAAAAAAAAAAATCAAATTTGCTCAAAATTGGATTCCTAAAAATGTTTCAAAACATTGGGTTTCTTAGCTATTCTAGTATTTTTTTCATACCATACAGATTCCATGTTGTTTGTTTTCTTTCTTTGAGAAAGAACTGTTTGTGCTGATGTGTTTGCGTACCATTCTGCGCAAACATACTTTCGTGTGCAGCGTATTGCTGTTCGGTAGAATAAATTTTTAAAGAAGCTTCATAATCACTGTCACATTATTAACTGTACCGAATGTGGTATATGAAACAGGCATGATTCAACATCATTAAGAAAAGGGGGAAAATATTTATTACATGCGAGAAGCGAACCTGCGACCATCAGCAGAGGAGTAACCTACGTTTTGCCACAGCGCTTCAGCGAACACACGTGGAAGATGGCAGGTTTAATAATGCCATACAATACAAACTGTATTGTGTTTTGTGTCGTCAATATTTTTAGTTAATATTGATAGTTTGTTGCTGAAGCAGCTTGATTATGATAATAGATCATAAAAGTTAGTAATATTAAGATTTCGAACTTGTGACAATGTGTGTCACTACACGACTGCATCGCGGATGGTGTATACAGGGCGCTGAGCCGTGTAGAATCTAAGTCAAGTTTGGCGTTCCAGACATGAAATTATTTTTGTCGACGAGTGTACATATCAAAACCTAAAATTTAAATTTTGTAATTAATATTGTTGCTGATTACTTTTGCAACCACACACTTCTGGTAAACATTTAAACACCATTAGGGACTTTCGAATAGGTATTCCTTATCTCTTAACTCATAACATGGATCAGTTCAAGGTCTTGTTTGATTACATATCTGAGTGTGATAAATCATACCATTTCCATTAAGCCGTGTTATTTCTTTCAAAACAAGCAGGACAGAGGTCATCCATTAAGCGTGTGAAATAAGCTTAAAAATTAGATGTGTTGCATTCACACGACTTTCTCTGCAAACAAACTAATCTTACAAAACATTCTTTACTTGCATCACGCTAAACGAGATAAACATAAACAAAATTGGTCTTACTACTTAAGGGAAGAAAGGAAATAGAATACGCCAGGCTAAAGCGATAGTAAAATGCTTTAAAAGCCGAGCGATATCCGAACAATCGAAGTTCGTTCGCTTTGCATATCTAGAAAAACAAAAGAGAGATGAAAGGTAACCCATTTGAGAAGATGTGTAGTTTAAAACTGAAACCATAACAAGGCATATCTCAGAAACGGTCAATTCTACAACAAAAATATATATGACATATATTATGTGTTTTAAACAGATCTGCATTTTTTGTGTGGTAAGTTTTTGTGTGTCTCTTACAGTTTACTAGTCATGCAAATACAGCAAAATTCATCCAGAATAAATAGGTCTTCAGGGGCTATTCGCAGAAAATTCAAGATATGCATTTATTTGTTATATAAATAGCTGTAATATACGCTATTTTAATCAAAACGTTAGAGCAATTTTTAAGAAAATCAAAATTTTGGAAAATTTCTCCATGTAAAGGATAATTTGACGCGGGATGGGAGGATTTTCTTGAAAATACCCGTGTCGCATTCTTGGAGGATACTAAACTTAAATACCAAGTTTAGTATTTTACGGACTCTTCGTCTTTGAGTTATCGTGTTCACAGTTTCACACACACACGCACACACACACACATACACACGCGCGCATGGACCTTTATGTAAAATGCTTTTTTTAGATAGAGGACCCTAAAACGTGTATTTCCGGTGAAATCTAGGTATCACATTTTTGGTTGGAATGCTATACTTTCTCTATACACTATTGCATAGTACCTGTAGAGAAAGTAAACATTTTAAGCAATATATAATGCGCAATCGCGCAAAGAGAGTAAATTAGGTGCAAAGGGATACGAAGAACAAATATATTTGGCATCTAAAGAACGCAGAGGAAAGGTTCCGCTCTTTTATGTTTATCTACTCGCTTTTGGCGAGCAAGGAACGATGTGAACGTTTAAACAAACATGCCATTAAAGATGGAATTAAACCTCCACAGTAAAATACAAAAAAGAATCCTCTCTTGAGCTAAATTATAGGCGTATATATAACTCGCTGCTGTCGTTCCGCTTAACTCCCACATTCATTTGTTTTTTGGTTTGTTTTTTTTCCAGGTAGATGGCAACACCAGAAATATTCTAGAGGCGAGTATTATATCACAGCGATGATTCATATATTTGAATGTGACAGATAAACAGTATGTTTAATATCTCTGCATTTCAAATGAAACATTAATGCAGTTGTATTGCGGTTTTGAAAAAAAAAAAAACAATTTTAAATCTATTGTCTAGGTGGTTCTCTAGCACGCATGTCTAGTGTAATAGTAGGTGGAGGAGCTATTCTATTCCATCCAAAAAATGGATACCGAGATTTCTCCAGAGATATAATTTGGGGAATCAAAGAAATAAAGAAAGAAAATATATATATGCGTGTGTCTGTGGAAGCATAACTCGAAAACAAAAATTCGGTTAAATACCAAACTTTGGGAATTTGTTAACTCCTAGCCATACAAACAAAGGAACTTCAATCACATAACAATCAGCTTTTAAACGATTTGACTATTGCTTTAGCCTATGGTACTCCCTTATTTCCCTTCTACTTACAAAGAAGCAAGTAACAACCATCTCTGCTAATTTTTTCTCTATTAGTATGAAGCAAATAGAAGAATACCTTTTTAACAATAAATAATTTGTTATAGGGATGTAGAGAAAGTCATGTGAATGGAACACATCACATTCTTATGCGGTTTTAGACACGTCATTTACATAAGAGATTTCTTCCTATCTATGTTCTTCCTTTTCGCCCTCCGAAATTTGTTCCTTACTAGTTTGCAGCACTGCTATGATGCAACATTGTTGGAAATAACTGGATTCCAGGCTTAGCAGATGGCGTGAGCAAGTGTTCGTTCTAATACTGCATGTATATTTGAATGAAGCAACAGGCTTGATAAACAAATGCATGACATTGGTGTAATTATTATCATGGCGCCAGTCCTCTTGCAGACTTGGAACTATAACTCGCAATTCTCACATTGCTGTTTCCTGCTTTTCCTATTAAGGGGAAAAGTTGCCTGGAATAGTCAGAGTTGCCAACATCGCTACCAAAATTCCCCTAAATCGTTAGAAGCCCCCTTATCTGTAGATAAAGCCTTGAACTGCTCCCAGAAGCGCAACCAGTTTTCGATGTCCCCTGAAAACGGTTCTAATTTTATAGGAGGTAGTTTGACAGTGTGGGAAATCGATGGTACGGGACCTGCCGTGGAAACTGTGGATGTGGTGTTGGATCCTAAGTCTTTGGAATCTGTTAGAGTGGAATGTAGTTCAGAATCCCTCAGGAGGCCTTCTGTATAGCTCGCTTGGCAGTGCCAATATACTCCCCGCAGGAGGTTACGCTTGTGTCATATTCTTCATCAGTGAGGAGATCATGAATTTTGAACTTGAGTAATCGTTCCAATGTGTCTGACAAGCGATTTTTATAATGCTCATAATCGTCTAATGTAGTATTTTCTGTGTAAGAGTTGATTAAGTTTGCGAATCTTGTGATATTTCGTTCGCGGGTGCTGGATCACATATGTGATTTGAAGAGCGAACGCAATGTGAAAGCTTAAATAATATTTAGCACGTTTCACATACTCAAATTCCATCCCTGTAAAATGCTTTATAGAAAATTTATGCGTTGAGCGGCGTTAGTTTTGCAAGAATGCTCGTTTCGCCTTTAGTATTATTTTTCCTTCCTCGAGTGTAGGAAGAAGTGTAGGCCACACAATTATTAATAAACAATAATACTACTCACAGTAAGCCCTTGTTCACGGGTTTCGGCACCAATATTTTGTGGAGTGTCCAGTAGAGGATTAATTTTATGTCTACATTTATACAGACAAGTCAACACCTTAAGATCTAGCAAGGCCTGTGCCACTTTATTTTTCCTTTTCGAAATGCAATAGTACCAATACAAAACATGACAAAAATGAAACAAAGGAAGGTAAACATTATACAAACACAAAGAGTAAGTAAAACTTGCAACATTTTCAACTTTTATTCATGCTGCAACAAATGAAGTGGTGTTGAGGCGACACGAAATGGTGTTGAAGTGAGAGGAAGTGGTGTTGATTTGCGATGAAGTGGTGTTCAGGCCAAACAAAGTGGTGTTCAGGCGAGATAAAGTGATGCCGAGGTGAGAAAGTGGTGTTGAGTCAAGCTGAAGTGGTGTTGAGGTGAGACGAAGTGGTGTTGAGCTGAGACAAATTGGTGCTGAGCTGAGACGAAGTGGTGTTGAGTCAAGGTGAAGTGGTGTTGAGGCGAGACGAAGTGGTGTTGAGGCCAAACAGAGTGGTATTTAGGCGAGATAAAGTGGTGTTGAGATGAGCCAAAGTAGTGTTGAGGCGAGACGAAGTGGTGTTGCGGCGAGACGAATTGGTGTTGAAGTGAGAGGAAGTGGTGTTGAAGTGAGAGGAAGTGGTATTGAAGTGAGAGGAAGTGGTGTTGAAGTGAGAGGAAGTGGTGTTGCTGCCAAACGAAGTGGTGTTCAGGCGAGATAAAGTGGATTTGAGGTAAGACAAAGTGGTGTTGAGGTTGCACAAAGTGGTGTAGAGTCAAGATGAAAGGTTATTGAGGCTAGACGAAGTGGTGTTGAGGTGAGAAAGTAGTGTTGAGTCGAGATGAAGTGGTGTTGAGTCGAGACGAAGTGGTGTTGAAGTGAGACAAAGTTATGTTGAAGTGAGACAAAGTGGTGTTGAAGCGAGACAAAGTGGTGTTGAGGTGAGACGATGTGGTGTTGAGGCGAGACGATGTGGTGTTGAGTCGAGACGATGTGGTGTTGAGGCGAGACGATGTGGTGTTGAGGCGAGACGATATGGTGTTGAGGCGAGACGATATGGTGTTGAGGCGAGACGATGTGGTGTTGAGTCGAGACGATGTGGTGTTGAGGCGAGACAAAGTGGTGTTGAGGCGAGACAAAGTGGTGTTGAGGCGAGACAAAGTGGTGTTGAGGCGAGACGAAGTGGTGTTGAGGCGAGACGAAGTGGTGTTGAGGCGAGACAAAATGGTGTTGAGTCGAGACGATGTGGTGTTGAGGCGAGACGAAGTGGTGTTGAGGCGAGACAAAGTGGTGTTGAGGCGAGACAAAGTGGTGTTGAGGCGAGACAAAGTGGTGTTGAGTCGAGACGATGTGGTGTTGAGTCGAGACGAAGTGGTGTTGAGGCGAGGAAAAGTGGTGTTGAGTCGAGGAAAAGTGGTGTTGAGTCGAGACGAAGTGGTGTTGAGTCGAAACGAAGTGGTGTTGAGTCGAGACGAAGTGGTGTTGAGGCGAGGAAAAGTGGTGTTGAGGCGAGGATAAGCTGTGTTGAGTCGAGGATAAGTTGTGTTGAGGCGAGAGGAAGTGGTGTTGAGGCGAGATAAAGTGGGGTTGAGGTGAGACAAAGTGGTGTGAGAATTTGCACACGAATTTGCTTTGCTTTCAGCAAAGGGTCCGCTGTCGCATACTTTTGCTTATACTATTTATTTTTATTATTAGTAGCCATTGAAATGTTCTTTACGTTAGGTCACACCAACAGAAGTATCTCTAATGGACCAAACTGCTGACCATAGAAGGTAACTCAATTATGTGCAACGAACTCTGGTAATCTTTAGGCCATTAGAAATTCATATTGAATCGAGTATCGTTTTGGCCCTACACGTATATCTATCCTATCAGGCGTAAAAATCCTTAGCATGGCTTCCTTCGTAAGGGAAGTAAAGCTGTGAGTCCCATGTCGCTGAGAAACACAGCAGATAAAGAGCGTTCCATAAATAAAACGCCATTTCATTTCTTATCGTTGATTCCCTTGACTTACCATGAGGTAATCTCAATATCTTGGTAATTTAAGACAGTGAGTACGGGAATAACCGCTGGATCGTAAGTGTTTTATTCCAATTTCTGTATGACAGAACCTACAAACATTTAACAAGAACCTAAAAAGACCTCCAAGCCCTGACCCTTCGCACTCCTGAAAGACAATTTTTTCCTGAATTTGGGGGGAAAGTTGGCAACCCTGGGTATAGTGAAATGTTCCGGAAACCGACAGGCGACAAATATCTTTCCTAACGGTACTTCCGTCGATGCGAAGCTCCAGTGAGGATCCCAAGGGACATCGGTGTCGGAACTGCATTTACCCTTGCTGTGATGAAGTTTCGCTCCCCAACATCTGCATTACATTCCCTAGACTGGGCGTATTCGCAGAGTTCTCCAGGGTCTATATCGTCTCATTTCAGTACCTCAGGCGACTCTCAAAAGTTTATTCATAAAAGAGATGCCATTCTCTTGATATGATTATGTGCAGAGACGAATGAGAAATCACAAGAGCAATTTTGAGAACTTATTTTAATACCCTGCCCAAGAAAATCGTTTCTGCTGCCATAATATAAGTAAATCAGAGGCGGCAGAAGCTGTGGTACAACAGTTCGAGACACCAATTTACCACACTTTTACTCCTTTACTTACCAAGAATATGCAAAAGTATTTCAGATCCAAATTTCATCGAAATATATGTTTCGAAGTCATCCACTTCCTCTAGCTATTCTGTAACGAACTATTCTTTCAAAAATGTATTCTTCTACTTCATGCTAATCAAGCAAAAATGGTTCTATTACTTGCTTCCTTGTAAGTAAGGGAAATAAGGGAATACACTAGGCTAAAGCGACAGTCAAATGTTTTAAAACATGCTGCTGTGCGATTGTCATTGAAATTCGCTTCTTTACAATACCAGGAGTAAAACATAAGAAATACCGACGACTTCCTTGTCTGAGAAAAGTAAGAGTATTTTAAAACTCAAAAGAATAACAAGGAATATCTCGGAAATGATTAGTTCCACAACAAATATGATTTGGGAATAAATAGTGTTTTTTGACGAGATCTACAGTTGAGCAGTGAGTTTTTACTTTCTCGACACGTACTATGTGCATAGTGTATAGAGAATGTATTGCACTCCACCAAAATATTCGATACCGAGATTTCACCGGAAATATATGTTTTAGGGTCCCCTGTATAAAAAAAAACGTATTTTCAGAAAAAGGTCCGTGTGTGTACGTGTGTTTGTGAATACTATAACTCAAAAACGAAAAGTCGGTAAAATACCAAACTTGGTATTTAAGTATATTTGGAATTTCATGGGAATAAAAAAATGCGAAAAAAATGTATATAACATAAATTGTGTGTCTTACGGTGCTATACATTTTTTTGTGTAGTAAGTTTTTATCTAACCCTTATGGTTTAGCAGCTATGCAAAATTTCGTAAATTTCATCCAGAATAAAGTAGTCTTCAGAGGCTATTCCCAGAAAATTCAGGATATACATTTTATTTGTCAGGTAAATATCTTAATATATGCTATTTTAATCAAAATCGATAGAGCCATTTTTAAGAAAATCAAAATATTCGAAAAAAGTTCCATGTAAAGGGTAGTTTGGAGCGGGGGATTTTTCTCAAAATCTTCGTGTCGCATCCCTGGAAGTTTGGTATTTTACCGACTTTTCGTTTTTGAGTTATCGTGTTCACAGACACACACACGGACCTTTTTCTGAAAATACGTTTTTTTTTATACAGGGGACCCTAAAACATATATTTCCGGTGAAATCTCGGTATCGAATTTTTTGGTGGAGTGCAATACCTTCTCTATACACTATGTACATAGTTCGTATAGAGAAAGTAAAAATCAGATGTGTTCCATTCAAATAATTTTCTCTAGCTGTTACACAAACAACTTTCCTTACAAAAGATCATTCTTTTATCTCCGGCATGCTAATCAAGTTAAACATAGCAGAAATTGCTTTATTATTTGTTTCCTTGTAAGTAAAAGGAACATAAGGGAATACATTATGCTAAATCGATAGTATTTTTTAAGGCTGGTCTTATGTGAAACAACTGAAGTTGTGTTCGCCTTGCATAGCCTGCAGTAAAACACGAGAAATGAAAGGAAACATCATACCCTGTTTGAGAAAAGTTTTAACAATAACAAGGAATATCTCAGAAACGGTTAGCTCTAAATAAAAAGGTACACAGCATAAATTAGCTACGTGTTGAGATCTACAATGTTTGTGTAATAAGTTTTTGTCTATCTCTTACGGTTTAACCGTTATGCAAAATTCTGCAAAACTGATCCAGAAAAAAAAAAAAAAAAAAGGTCTTCAGAAGCCATTCCCAGAAAATTCTAAATATACATTTTCTTTGTCATGTAAATATAAGACATTTAAATAAAAACCATTACAGCCAGTTTTGGGAAAACCAATATTTTTTAGCTATGTCAAAACAGACACACACACACACAGATACTTTTCTTAAAATGCTTTTTTTTTATAATTCAGTGGGTCCCAAAACATGTTGAAATTTGGTACTCTTTGCATGGCCAGCAGTGAAAGAAAACAGAAATATGAAACGAAATATGACTTCCAGTTTGAGAAAAGTTTACGTAGTTTAAAGTGGAAGATTCCAATGTAAGGAATTTCTTTGAAACGGTAAACTCAACAGAAACTTACTACACAAGTAGTGTAGTACGATAGTCTTATGGTTTTTCATTTATTCAAGTCATTCACAATGAAGGGTCTTCAGGAACTATTCCCAGAAAATTCAAGATATACATTTCGTTTGTCATGGAAATTACTTTAACATATTGTATTTTAATAAAAATCGTTAAAGCCATTTTTGGAGAAAATTGACATTTTCGAAAAATGTTCCATGTAAACGGTATTTGAGGTGGGAGGATTTTCATGTGTCGATCCTTGAAAGATACGGACTTAAATACTAAGTATGGTATATAACCGACTTTTCGTTTTTGAGTTACACTATAAACAGACACATACGCGCGCGGATCTTTTCCTGAAGATGTTTGATTCTTTTAGATTCAGGAGTCATCAAAACATGCTTTTCCACTGAAGTCTTGCTATCGAATTTTTGGGTGCAATACAACAGCTTCTCTACCCACCTCTATATGTACATTACACATATCTACGTGTTAGAGAAAGTAAAATTGTATTTTCAATATGAACTCAAAATAGTGAACTCTGTAAGTGTTATGTAATATATTTACTTCCATCCGATATATGAGCAGAGTTAAACTCCTCTTCTTACCTAGTTTTATGCTACCTGCAAAGTGTATGGAGTACTAAAACCCCAAATGCAGCCCATTCCTTAAGACTTACACTTAGTGCGCAAGACTATTATGTAAGATAATTATACCTTTCGTCACTGAGTGAACCCACAAAACGATCATTGATCCAACAGCAGCCTCTGCACAATACAAAGTAAAAACTGTGAACATGCAAGTTCGTGTTTTATCAGCAAGCTGTATGTATGTATATCGACTAACGTAATTCGGTCAGATCGAGATGTGCATATTAGAATTCCCTTTTTACTTTCCCTACACGCACTATATACATAATGTATAGAGAAAGTATTGCACTGCACCCAAAAATTCGATACCGAGAGTTCACCGGAAATATATGTTTTAGGGTCCCCTGTATCCTAAAAAAACATTTTCAGAAAAAAGGTCTGTGTGTATGTCTGTGAACACGATAACTCAAAAACGAAAAGTCGGTAAAGTACCCAACTTTGTATTTAAGCTTAGTATCTACTAGGAATGCGCAACGAAGATTTTGAGAAAAATTCCCCCCACTCCAACTACCCTTTACATTGAACTTTTTTCGAAAATTTTTATTTTATCAAAAATGACTCCAACGATGTTGATTAAAATATCATATATTAAATATATTTACCTGATAAATAAAATGTATTTCTTGAATTTTCTGGAAATAGCCGCTGAAGACTACATTATTCTGGATGAATTTTACGGAATTTTGCATAACTGCTAAACCGTAAGAGATGGAGAAAAAGTTACCTCACAAAAATTGTAGAGCACGTTAAAACACACAATTTATGTTATATACATTTGTTTCGTGGAGTTGATCGTTTTTTTAGATATCCCTTGTTTTTGGTTTCAGCTTTAAAAAAACTTTCACTTTTCTCATACAGGAATTTGTCAAATCCTATCCATACAGACAAAGGAACTTCAATCACATAACAACCAGCTTTTGATTATCCTTTTAACCTATGGTACTCCCTTATTTCGCTTCTACTTACAAGAAAGCAAGTAATAAGAAAGACTATTTCTGCTAATTTTTTCTCGATTAGTATGAAGTAAATAGAAGCATAAGCTTTTTAACAACAATTTGTTGTAAAAATGTAGAGAAAGTCATGTGAATGGAACAAATCAGATTTTTTCCATTGCACTCACAAGGAAATGTGTAATAATAGTTATTTATAATACAAGTGGTAAAAGGTTGATGTGTTCCATTCACGTGACTTTCTCTACATCTCTGCAATAAATTATTATTAAGAAGCTTACTCTTCTATTTACTTCATGCTAATTGCGAAAAATTAGCAGAAATAGTCTTATTGCTTGCTTCCTTGTAAGTAGCAGCGAAATAAGGGAGTACCATTGGTTAAAGTGATAGTCAAAAGCTGGTTGCTATGTGACTGAAGTTCTTTTCTTTGTATAGATAGGAGTTGATACATTCTTGTATGAGAAAAGTAAAAGTTTTTTTAAAGCTAAAACCAAAAACGAGGAATATCTCAAAAACGACCAACTCCACGAAAAACATGTATGTATCATAAATTGTGTGTTTTATTGTGTTCTACATTTTTTGTGTAGTGAGTTTTTGTCTACCTCTTACGGTCTACCAGTTATGCAAAATTCAATAAAAATTATCCATAATAAAGCAGTCTTCAGAGGCTATTCCCAGAAAATTCAAGATATACATTTTATTTGTCATGTAAATATGGTATATACAAGAGATTTTGATCAAAACCGTTAGTGCCATTTTTGAGGAAATCCACAATTTCGAAATTTTTTCTATGTAAAGGGTAGTTTAGGTTTGGAGGATTTTCTTGAAAATCTTCGTGTCGCATCCTTGGAAGATACCAAACGTTTTTGAGCTATGCTGTCCACAGACACAGACACACACACAGACCTTTTTCTACAAATACTTTTTTTTTGGATTCAGGGGGACCCAAAACATGTATTTCCGGTGAAATCTCGGTATCGAATTTTTGGGTGGTATACAAAACCTCTATTCACTGTGTACATAGTACGTATAGAGAAAGTAAAAATTGTGTTTAATATTGTGAGTAGGAAGCTTGCGAAACGAGGCCGTAGGCCGAGACAGAGTATTTTTAGACAGTTCTCAATATTTATAGATATAAAATTATAAATAGATTGTTTTATCTATTTCACGGAATTCATGCTTCACGGTCTGCGATATTCAGTTGTTGCCTTGCTTAGCAACACGATGACTTACTCGTACAGAACGAAAACATTCTATACATCGGAGACAGTGGAAATAATAAATCTTATATCATACCGATTTCTTGACATTTTTGGTAGCTGTTAAAATGTTACTCTCTACACTGCTTGCATAATTTCGTCTGGTTCAGCAGATTCCATGTTCATGATATTCAAATCATCCGCCATTTTATGGATCGATACGAGCTTTCAGGGTCATAGCCTACTTCAATGAGGTCGTGAACAGATAAACCAAAGTTGACTACATTGGAGTGTTATTTTATAACACTAGTGAGAGAATTTTCTACTTCTAACACTACTGAAACCTAGTAAAATACCTATTTTAGTATAAACTGTTAAAAAAACATTTCTATTATCTCTATTAATATGAAATAGAAGAATCAGCTTTCGAAAGGATAACTTGTTGAAGACTGGGTAGAGAAAGCCATGTGAATATAAGAACATTACAGCTATGCGCTGTACTTATTTTTTTGTTTATTCGGGAAACTCATTTTTTTGTCTACCACATAAATAGAATGTAGAGAAGGTATTCCATTCCACCCTAAAATTCGATTTCGACATTTCACATAGAGTATTTTGGATAATGGTCCGTAAGCTTGTGAAAGCTAACTCAAAACCGAAAATCGGTTTAAAACTAAACTTGGTAATTAAGTTCTGTATTCTACAAGATTTTCAAGAAAAAGCTCCGGCCCAATTACCCTTTATATAGAAAAGCTTTTCGAAAAGCTTGATTTTCAAGAAAAGTTTGGTAACTGTTTCGATTAAAATACTAAATATTTAATATATTTTCAAGATAAATGAAATGTAGCTACGTCTTGAATTTTATGAGAATAACCCTTGAAGTCCTTTTCATTCTAGATAGCTTTTACATGACTGGTATGTTTCATTTTGTTTCATATATCTCCTGGAAATGTTGTTCACTCGATTACTCCCAGTGGTTATCATCGGTTAATTACATTTAATTTTATACTCACACAATCATACTTTCATTCATACTTACGGACTCTAAGGAGAATGGGAATTTCCCATCCACAACTGGGAATCGAACCCGAAATCCCTCACAAGTGCTCTACCGAATAAGCTACGAGGCAACAACGTATATTAATACGCACGTAATATTTAACATGGGGCGCCTAAAAAGCCGAGTGAAATGAAAATATTAAGGTGTCGCGAAAAGCAACGTTGTCATGTTTTCTCCATGTAAACGTTTGCATTCCACGCTGGACATTTACCTCTTCGAAAAGAATGAGAGAGAAAACAGGAGCGGTGTTTGCAACATTGCGATTCCCCCACGTGGAGTTAAAAAGTGTAATTTCTTTAATTTCACTGGCTGAAGCGATACGCTCAATGGGACAATGTGAAACATCGAGAAGAAACAATGCATGTATGGTAGTTGAAAGGCTTCCAATGAACAAAGACAAAGTGCATGTTTTCATTAGAGTAGTAGAATAATAAACCATAAGAGGCAGAAAACATTTACAGCACAAAAAATGTGGAACGCGTAAAAGCAAATAACATTTTTGCCACGTGTTTACAATATTAAAGTAGAGTGATAATTATACATTAGTTTGGTTTTATTTTCATTTAATGTTTGCTTTAATTTATTTTCATTGCTGTCTAGCGTATGGATGATGTATTGGCCACAAGCGGTTTATTTATACTTTAGAATTTTAATATTTTGTAAACCTCATATGGACTGTTAAAACAACAGTTTCGTTAAAAGTCTGATGTGTTCCGTTCACATGACTTTCTCTACATCTCTGCAACAAATTATTGTTAAAAAGCTTATGCCTCTATTTGCTTCACGCTAATCGAGAAAAAATTAGCAGAAATAGTCTTAACACTTGCTTCCTTGTAAGTAGAAGCGAAATAAGAGCGTGCCATAGGCTAAAGTGACAGTCCAAAGCTGGCTGCTATGTGACTGAAGTTCCTTTGTTTACATGGACAGAAGTTGACAAATTCCTGTATGAGAAAAGTATGTTTTGCGAAGCTGAAAACAAAAACAAGGGATACCTTAAAAACGATCAGCTAGACGAAAAGAATGTACATGGCATAAATTATGTGTTCTAATGTACTCTACATTTTTTGTGTGGTAAGTTTTTGTCCATTTCTTACGGTTTAACAGTTATGCAAAATTCCGTAAAATTCATCCAAAATAAAGTAGTCTTCAGAGGCTATTCCCAGAAAATTCAAGATATACATTTTATTTGTGAGGTAAATATTTTGAATATACGACATTTTAATCAAAATCGTTAGAGCCATTTTTGAGAAAATCAAAATTTTCGAAAAAAGTTCCATGTGAAGGGTAGTTTGGGGTAGAGGGATTTTTCTCAAAGTCTTCGTGTCGCATCCCTGGAAGATACTAAACTTCAATACCAAGTTTGGCATTTTACCGACTTTTCGTTTTTGAGTTATCGTGTTCACAGACACACGGACCTTTTTCTGAAAATGCTAAAACATGTATTTCCGCCGAAATTTCGGTATCGAATTTTTGGGTGGAGTGCAATTGCCTTCTCTATACACTATGTATATAGTACGTTTAGAAAAAGTAAAAATATAGCGTCTCTTTGCTGCAAACATCGGTTGAAATTAAATCACCAGCACTCTGTGGACTGAACAGATTTCGAAACTGCTTGCAGGTTGAAACCTTCTTGCCCCTCAAGGCGTAATATCTGCTCATTGGATAATCACTTAAATTACTCTTTAATTCACTTCATTCTAATCCCATTACCTCCCAACATCGTCGTAAAACAGACCTAACTTTAACTGTCGGAATTAACACTGCTTACAAAATTATCTTATTGTTATGGTGTAGGATGCCGAGCTAGTTTTGTCGTTAGAAGCTTTGAGAGGTCTCAATATATAGTACGCAAACAGAAGAAAGTGCCACAAAGACCAGGGATCACCAACTGGTTTCCATTTGAGTACAGCTGAGAGTAAACTTGCTCGATGCTCCTGCGAATCGCATACTGTGCAGTGCGAGATAACCAAGAACAGATAATGCCTTCAGTCCTGTGAAAGCATGCAATATTTTACATTAGAAATATCTAATCCACCTTTCAGAGGTTAATATAATATTATAGGTTAATGATTAGAAATTATTACTCTATTAATACAAAAAGTTCATAGTTATAGTGTGTGTTTAAATATTTTACGGTTCAGCATATAAACTACAGCATGTGATATATTACTTTCTCTGTGCAATGTATATAGTGGATAGAGAAGGTATTGTATTCCACCCTAAATTTCGATGTCAAGATTTCATTGGAGGTATATGTTTAGGGATCCCCTGAGTCCGAAAAATGTATTTTTAGAAAAAGGTCCACATGTGTGCCTGTGGACAGCTAGCTCAAAAACGAAAAGACCGTTAAATACCAAACTTGGTATTTAGGTTTGGTACCTTCCAAGGATGCGACACGAAGATATTCAAGAAATCCCCCCCCCCCGCACCAAACATTCCGTTAGATGGAAAAATTTTCGAAAATTTTAATTTACTACAAAATGGCTAAAGATTTTGATTAAAATCCCGTATATTAAAGATAAAAAATCCGAAATAAAATGCACATCTTGAATTTTCTTGGAATAGTACCTCTTTATTCTGAATGAATTTTGCCGCATTTACCTTAATTGCTAAACCGTAAGAGGTAGATAAAAACTTACTACACAAAAAATTTAATATGTTCAAAACACACAATTTAAGTCTTTTACGTTTGTGTTGTGGAGTTAACCGTTTCCGAGATATTCCTTTTTATCGGTTTCAACTGTGAAGTACTTATATTTTTCTCAGACAGGAAGTGTCTGTTTTCCTTTTGCTCTACTCCTGGCCAAGCAAAGAAGCGATTTGCGATGACAATCACTTAACGACAGCTTTAAAAACATTTGACTCTCAGTTTAGCCTAATGCATTCCCTTAGTCGCCTTCTAGTTATAAGGAACTAAGTAATAAGAACTTTTTGCTAATGTTTATCTCGATTAGCATTGTGTAGAAAGTCGTGTGAGTGTAACACAACAACAGATGCTGTATTTCAATTCGCTCAGCGTGCCATTGAAAAACGTTTCCAATGCCAAACCGAGAGCGCATGCTGTAGTTTTCCCTTTTGCCGACGCTGCTGGGAATAAACTGACGCAACCGGTCTCTGGCATACTATTACGAGTGCATACATACATCTAGAAGAAACCAGCACTTCCTTTGCCTTGTTTTCCGAAACTGCCAACCGGATGGATCTCTGACTGATGAACAGCATAGTCAGTAGCGGCTCGTGTGTATACATTCTCGGTGTTTGAGTGTGAAACAGCATCTGCTCAATAGTTATTGTGTACTAAAGAAATTTATAACGGAAAAGAAGAATTTTTTGAACACTTGCAGATTTCTAGTGGAGTAAATTTTTTAGAAAACAGAAAGTATTGAGCTTTTAAATCACGTTAAGCATTTTAACATGCGTTAAACTTTCGCTTTGAGCTATGCAAGTTTATAATCTCGACTTTGGGAATTCCTGGGGTATTGGTCACAATCTTTTCTTATATTATGTGCGTATGGATGCAATTTTATTGGATAAGACGTCGCTTCGTTACTGAATTGTAATAGTATCACTATTTAGTGATTAATAGGCTGCGACGGCATGTTTTAATATAGCAGATTCAAAAGATGTCAATTTCAAAATAAATTATATTTGGAGAAAAAAAAAAAAAAACGTATCTTTTTTCTGTGCAGATTTTAGCTTATTTCGAGGTTAACTGTTTTCTCATTCCCAGTGTTGCCAACATTGGTTTGTGTTTCGTAACACATTCCATTGTTTATTCATTTAGTTGGTATGCTATCAGTAATTATTTGACAGCTTACACAATTTGTGATTTGATTTTAAGCAAGAGGGATAATCATGTATATTTTGTTGCATTTTACTCGTTAAATTACTTGGACATTTTAATAAAGCCATTCGGGGTTACATAGAGGAAAACCGAATATTGGCGAATCTGTGAATAGTTCTATAACTCTGCAATACAATTTTCAGCAGGATGGCTTAAGTGGTAACGTCTGTGGTACGCATTCGGGAGGTCCTAGGTTTAAATCCCATGGGCCAATCAATCTGTTTTTTTGTTGTTTTTTTTAATTTCTTTTCCCGTGGTTTCCCTCAGTCACCAAGGTAAATACCGGATTGGATGTTAAATACCACGTCCCTTCAATCTAAATCAATAGCAAAACTGAAAATTCATGGTAACTGCGATTGCGCTGCCATCTATCCGCAGGTAGTGCAAGCAGTAGACTGATCGACATCTCTAACCCCACCTGCCTGTCGCCCAGCTAAGTAGTAAAAATAGTGATGGCCCCTACCACTGGACAATTACCATTAGCAAACAAGACTACCCTGTATTAGCGGCAGAGGAAACGTAGTAAAACCTATTTCCTGGGGACACTGCTTGCGAGTCGAGAATCGAGCCTCAGTTAAGGGACCAGTAAGTGGAAGACTTGGCAACAACGAGGGTTGGTTTCCAACGGCAGCACCCTAACCCCAAACTTAAGTCTTTGGAAGAAAAGTGGAGCAGGGTCATCATGTTCTGAAAAATGTTGTAATTTGCCCATCAAAAATGTTGGTCGGGTCAACCTGTGTAAACGGGCCGCGCCGTGGCCGAGTGGTTAGACCACTAGCCTCTCACCTAGACGGCCGGGGTTCGATCCCAAGCGACCGCATGTGAGATTTGTGGTGGACAAAGCGGCGCTGGGGCGGGTTTTCTCCGGGTACTCCGGTTTCCCCCGCCATCGCATTCCACCGGTGCTCCATCATCATTCATGTATCATCAGTGTCACCGCCTGCGATGCCATTAGTAGTTAAAGCGGGCGTTAAACACTACCAAAAAAAAAAAAAAAAAAAAAACTGTAAACGTCATTACAATTATTTTATTATTATACCTTATAATAGGCATTATTTTACACTTTTGATATTCCTCCTTCTACCAATTCGAAATCAATCTTGGAGTTATGATAAATTCACATAAAGAAGTCACTAAACTGAAAATGTCCGTTTACAAGATAATTTTCTACCCGTATTTCACGCTTTAAACAGGTTTATACTCTTTTATTACGAATCTATCATTCTGTTATGGCTTCTAATTTCTTATGAGGGTTCAACAAATTGTTATGGCAACGTGCTCGTGTTTTGTCTTGTTTCTTAGTACAAGTCAGCTTGAGAGTTTGTTACACGGATTCCGGCATTCGCATTTCTGCTTTATAGTTTAACTTTCCCCTTCTGAAATTGCTTCACTCAGATGTTGAAAGCACCTAACTACTTTCTCAACAGCACTGCAAATAATAGAGGAAGAAGTTGCACGAACAATGATACAAAAAGTTGGTTCATACGCGAAGCAAGGCGCAGTATCTCTTAAAAGTTCTTAAGACTAAAGTCTCGCTGAAAGATCGTTTACTATACAAATACCCAAGGCACGCATTCTGCAGTAGGTGCTGGTAGGGAAGTCAAACATTCATATCTCATAATGCGCAACATTGTTAATCAGTGTTTTAGTAAACTTTGACTGTAGCGAAGCGGTTATGAGGAAGTTTGGATTTTAACGCTAAATATTAAAACATGTTTCGCTTTTAAAACTGTTAAAACATTATAATTAAGTTAAGAAAGGATATACAGAAGGAAGGATGAAATTGCATACGTACGAGAGAAACAAAGCAATTAATTTATTTCTACGTCATGCTGTTTGGTACAGAATAACTTAATAGTCGCTACAGTGAAAATTGTATCATCCTTTTGACCTACTTTCTCTAGTACGTATGTACAATATACATATGAGGTAAAGAAGGTATTACATTCTACCCAAAAACTGGATACTGTAATTTCACTGGAAATACGTTTTGAGGACCCCTGAATCAAACAAGGCATGTTTATTACATGAGAACAGAATAACTCAAAAATGAAATTTAAATACACGTTAAATACCAAACTTGTATGTAAGTTCAGCATCTTTCAAAGATATAACACGAATATTGATTAGAAGCAACATTAATACGATATTAAAGATATTTACATACCAAATAAAATGAGTAACTTGCCTCTTCTGGGAATGATCTCTGAAGACCACTTCATTCTGGATGACTTTTGTACGACTATTAAACCGTAAGAGATACACAAAATGTTACCACGTACACAAAAAATGTAGATCTTGTAAAATATAGGTATGCATGTTTGTTGTGGACTTAATCAATTCCAAGATATTCCTTGCGTTGGTTTCCAATGCTTTAACTATTTCATTATTAATATTTATTTATTTACTCCCAGCCTATCGCACTAGCCCTTATTTTGCCTTATATCTACAAAGAAACAAGCAATTAGACCAGTTCTGTTAATGTTTATTCTCGATTTGCATGGAGCAGTTAGAAGAGCTTTTGAAAGAATGTTGCAGAATAGAAGAGAAAGTCATGTGAAGGATGAGAACCGATTTTTTACTTTCTCTATACTCACTATGTACATAGTGAATAGAGAATGTATTGCACTCCACCAAAAAATTCGATACTAATATATGTTTTAGGGTCCCCTGTAACCAAAAAAAGTATTTTCAGAAAAAGGTCCGTGTGTGTGTCCGTGTGTCTGTGAACACGATAACTCAAAAACGAAAATTCGGTAAAATACCAAACTTGGTATTTAAGTTTAGTATCTTCCAGGGATGCGACACGAAGATTTTGAGAAAAATCCCCCCACCCCAAACCACCCTTTACATGGAACTTTTTTCAAAAATGGCTCTAACGATTTTGATTAAAATTTCGTATATTAAAGATATTTACCTGACAAATAAAATGTATATCTTGAATTTTCTGGGAATAGCCTCTGAAGAGTAGTTTATTCTGGATAAATTTTACTGAATTTTGAATAACTGCTAAACCGTAAGAGATGGACAAAAACTTACTATACAACAAAAGTAGAGGATATTAAAACACACAATTTATGTAATATACATTTTTTGGTGGAGTTCGTCGTTTTTGAGACATTCCTTATTTTTGGTTTCTGCTATGAAAAACGTATACTTTTCTCATACAGGAACTTGTCAACTACTATCCATATAAACAAAGGAACTTTATTGATATAGCAACCAGCTTTTGACTATCACTTTAACCTATGGGGGTCCCTTATTTCGCTTCTGCTTACAAGGAAGCGAGTAATAAGACTATTACTGCTATTTTTTTTTCTTTTCTGATTAGCATAAAGT
The DNA here is from genome assembly GCA_030762935.1 of Hymenopus coronatus. NCBI lineage: Eukaryota > Metazoa > Arthropoda > Insecta > Mantodea > Hymenopodidae > Hymenopus > Hymenopus coronatus. Next base: position 49,131,734 of record CM060884.1, on the reverse strand, counting down.
AAATAGAAGTATAAACTTTTTAAGAATAATTTGTTGCAGGGATATAGAGAAAGTCATGTGTATGGTACACATCAGATTTTTGCTTAAATAAACTTAAACAACAAAGCATTTCTAAAAAGTTTTAGAAAATAGGTATAAGGAAGTGAAATAAGGTTTAAATAAAACAAATGAAGAAACGTAATGAAAACGAATGACACGCTGCGATTATGGTGAACTTAAATTAACGCGACGGGTCTTACGTAAAGTTAGAAACTCTGCTAAACTAAAGGTCTAATTAAACCCAAAATAAATTCATTTAATACAATGTGTTAGACTTTCATGTTTTAATCACGTTAGTTAACATGAAATTAAGAAATGCTGCTAAAGTAAAGGTCTAATTACGATGCAATTAACGTGACGGAAATTACTGTTGATTGGCGGTTGTTTTTTTTTTTTACTTCATGCTTCTGTTTCACGCCGATTGGGTCTAATTACCATGTGACATTCAACTTCACGAAATGCAAAGGAAAAGTTTTGACAGACAAACTTTTAGGTTACGTAGCGCTACGTGACATTAACTTCATCGTAATTCCGGCTTAAAGCTGCCAAAGTAGAGGTATAATTAGAATGCACTTAACATAACGGGAATGAGTCTTAATTGGCAGTTGTTTTATTACTTCATGCGACTGCTTCACGCATTAAAATTAACAAATGGGAAGGAATAGTCTTGACATTGGTGGTGCGTCAAGTCAACCATAAATACCTCCATTTAATATACTGTTAAAACGTTTATGTTATGCTACGCTATGTTATTTGTAATCCCGGCTTAATTCATTCATACACAGAGTTCTAAATTTACTCGAGTGGCTGCAGCAGGTTTTCAACCCTTGCTATGTTCATAGGTTTATTTCTAAAACGGGGGAAAAAATCTAATGTGTTCCGTTTAATTGTCTTTCTCTACCTGTTCTGCATACAAAACTGTTCTTACTAAGCATTATTTTATTTATATCATGCTAATCGAGATAAATATTAGCAGAAACTCTCTTATTTGCTTCCTTCTGAGCAGTACTAAAGCGATATTCAAGTCTTTTAAAAGCTGGTTGCTGTGTGAACAATTAGAGTCAGGTTCGCTTAGCATGGCCAGTAGTAAAGCAATAGAGAGATGAAACGAAAGGTGACTTCCCGTTTGAGAAAAGTTGCTAGCTTAAAACTGAACCTAATAACAAGGCATATCTCGGAAACGGTCAACTCTACAAAAATGTATATGACAAATTGTGTGTTTTAATGAGATATACATTTTTTGTGTAGTAACTTTTTGTTTGTCAGCTAACTAAATTCATCCAGAATGAAGAGGACTTCAGAAGCTATATCCAAAAATTCAAAGGCTAAATGATGCTCAAATGATCTGTGTCCATGGAGCTTAAGTTACTCTACATTCGTTTTCTTCAGACTAAGGAAAACCCCCGAAAAAGTCTTATCCGGGTAATACACCTTAAGCGAAATTCGAAATCACGACCTGTTGAATGCGAGGCATACACGCTACCCAGGAGGTCATAAATATCATTTATTAATTATATTTTAATACAAATCGTTATAGCCATCTTTGAAAATATCAACATTTTCGAAAAATGTTCTATGTAAAGGGTACTTAGGGCTGTGGGGATTTTCTTGAAAATCTTCAAGTTGTATCTTTGGAAGATACTGAACTTAAATACCAAGTTTGATATTTAACCCATTTTTCGTTTTTGGGCTATGCTGCACACACACACACACACACACACACACACACACATTACAGGGACATGCTTTTAAAAATTCTATTTTTTTGTTCATGGGTTCTCAAAACATATATTTCCGGTGAAATATCTTCTCTATCTACTAAGTATATTGCGCATACGCGCTAGAGAAAGAAAAAGCTCTTTGAACACCCCATTTTAGGTTGCTGTCAATCAAAGAGGTCATATCAGATTAATTAACACTTAAAATCCCTCTTACACACGCGATTACGCACCTATTCCTTTGATTTACTATAAGTAATTTGCATTGTGTGAAATCAGTCAATTATATATTTAATTTACAGTTTTATTGTATGTTTTCAATAGTAAGTGTAGTTGTAGAATATTTATTGCTTTGAGAACATTTTTCAGAAGTCCGTTTCTAAACTACACAGACGAACCGCTTGCAGCTGAAATATGCTAGGTATATCTTTTGGTAGACCACCCAAGGCCTACGTTCCGATTCACTATTGTTCGTTTCTTTCTAAAATAAAACTTTGCTTACTCTAGTGTTAGTGCGTGTAAGAAATTTGTTGTTAAGCTACTTCCTTGACAACATATGTCTCGACAGTTGCACATAAACACTGCAGTAAAATTGCAAAGTCGCAGGAGTCAAAACACACTGATATATTTTCATATTTGTGCTGTCTTGACCACTGGTCCTGCATGTTTACGTAACCAACTAATCACAAACTAATTCTTAGCATTTTATTCTATCTTTGGGAGATTCTGCGCGAGTACTAAATGAAGTACCAATTTCAGAAGTGTGTAACCGCTGAATTCCAGCCGCTGTTTTTGTGCCTACTTTTTGTAGTACCTAACGCCCGCTTTTACTATATACGGCACCGCAGGCGATGTGTGTGCGTTTGTGAACAGAATACCTAAAAAAAGAACATTAATATATAATGACTTGGAAAATCATTATCTTCTAAGGGTACGATTCTTACTAAGCTTTTCCAAAGATATGTGTATCTCGACCCTAGAATATCTTTTATACCTTTATATGGCATAATTCGGATATATTACCAAATTTAACTTCCTTTCGTAAACATTTCGTGGATTCTTAATGTATACTTATGTAAGTATTTATTCTCTGCACCTGGGTACTGCCCGGTGGCAGAGTTAAATGTACAATAATAATCTTACAGTTAAATTAAGAATAGTAATAGAATTAACATATTATATTTATACGTTTTTTTAAATATCTAACTACTTATTATAATTTGCTTTCAACATTACTTATGTTTGGTTTAACTGTTTTTTCACACAAGCCGTGTGTAGCACAGGAGTTGGATAGGTAGAGTCAGACTGAAAAATGCAGTGCCAAAGCCGGGATCTGAACCATGAATCTCACGGTTTCTAGCCGGTTGCTCTTCCACTGAGCTACCATGGCAACATGACGGCATAGCATTGAATCCTATGTCTTAAGTACTTCCAGCATTGTAATTCGCTATTGGGGTTGTCATCTCAAAATAATTTGTGAGCACCTTGTGAGTCAGTTGACAAATTCAATGCTATACCAGAATGTTACGATGGTAGCTCAGTGGAAGAGCAAGCGGCCAGAGACCGGGAGATTCATGGTTCAAATCCCGGCTGTGGCATTGAATTTTTTCAGTCTAACTTCCTAGCCATTACTTATGTTTGTTTGCTCTATGTTGTCTAATACAAACCGTGCATATTTACATATTAAACAGTCATATGGTAATTATTTACAAGTTGGGCCGCTAACTCTCTCCGCTGCGACTTATACCAGTTTTGCACTCTAACGGGACCGTGTGGTTAGAGGGGGATTAGGGGTGTGGAGATGGTTTAAAAAACTAATGTTGCTACCTGTTTTATATACACACACTAACCTAAACGGATTGGAACCTAACCTCGCGCTAAATTTGAAATCCACAGGCTTTGAAATTGTCATCATAAATACAAAGTCAATAAATCGCACTTAGTTTCATTCGATTTTAGAGTGGCCGAAGTTCAGCATAATAAAATTCACTGAACAGCTGTATCTGCGTGAAACATACTTGTCATACATCAGCACAGCGTCTAGCGACATATGCCGGTGTTGCATTCCACAACACTGTTCGCCTGCCGCCGACAATGAAACTCAGGTTATAGGCACTTTAGCGTGTAGTATTATTATATATTTACATTGCAAAAGTACTACAAGACTTCTTTATTTATATTCTACTCCTTCTAGGCAGCATACTTCATAAATATTCGCAGAAAAGGATCGCTGCGCGCACGTAATAAATTAGCGTTTAACTTAATTTGGAGTATTTCCGATAAAAAAAAAATGGTGAAAACGTAACAAGTATAAACCAAACTTACAGTCAAACCACAATTTGTTTAATTTCTAGAGGGGCCGAAGTTCTCTATAATAACCAGTCATATTTATGCACACTTCATTTCATTATAGAGAATACTCACTCTTCTGAAGTTGGTACTTCATTTAGCGTTCGTCAGAATTAATAGAAATACTCTTGTGGAAATTCTGAGACGTGTTCGCATTAATTAATGTTACATACCTGTAAACTGTCTATATCCATTAAGAATCTTGGTCTTCCACCACTTGGCAAGGTTGGCAGCCATGTGAGGAGGAAGAAAGGCTACGAAAGGCACTATTACTACTACACACTACACATGTTGGTCAGCTAAAGCACCCAGTTCGCCAGGGGTCCGACATCGTCCCCCGAGCAAACATCACTACAATTCTAGCCCTCTTCCAAGCGAGTGGCAACGCTGCCACCGGGTTCTTTCCAGTATATCTAAATATATTTGCCGCTTTAGCACACTTTGCTCTTGCATACAAATTCAATTTGACAGTTCACTTCACTTTGGCGAGATGAGCATCACACAAGAAAACACGTGGTGGACACAGCACACAAACACTTGACACACGCTCGTACAACTGCGCCACATCCAAACCCACTGTCCTCTTCTCTGTGACTGAAGTGAACTGAACTTTGCTGGCTGGCCTAGCTATTATGTGGCGGCCCCTTCTGACGGGCACAGCGAGTCTCTGTCTCTTTCTCTATACTTGTTCCTTTGGCGGACCTGACAACTCGCGCGGCGGCCCGCACTAAAGGGATCTCGGAGCGGGGGGGAGGGGAGGAAAACAAGAAAAAAGAGTCGTGGAAGGGGGAGTCAAGAAAAGGAGAAAAAAATAGAAAGGAAGAAAAGAAGAGAAAAGACCGCTTCGACAATGTTGCCAGGTGTACCCCTTACGTATACGTAATATATCGCGTTTATAACCACATGCGCACTCATCTTGATATGTAAATTTATTTTAATGTTTTACTTTCTCTACACGTACTATGTACATATTGTATAGAGAAGGTATTGCACTCCACCCAAAAATTCGATACCGAGATTTCCCCGGAAATATAAGTTTTAGGGTCCCCTGTACCCCAAAAAAAACATTTTCAGAAAAACGTCCGTGTGTCTATGAACACAATAACTCAAAAACGAAAAGACGGTAAAATACCAAACTTGGTATTTAAGTTTAATAGCTTCCAGGGATGCGACACTAAGATTTTGAGAAAAACTCCCCCACCCCAAACTACCCTTTACATGGAACTTTTTTCGAAAATGTTGACTTTCTCAAAAATGGCTCTAACGATTTTGATTAAAATATCGTATATTAAATATATTTACCTGACAAATAAAATGTATACCTTCAATTTTCTGGGAATATCCTCTGAAGCTTACGTTATTCTGGATTCAATATACTGAATTTTCCATACCTGCTAAACCGTAAGAGATGGACAAACACTTACCACACAAAAAATGTAGAGCATATTAAAACACACAATTTATTTTATATACGTTTTTTTTTTCGTGTAGTTGATCCTTTTTTAGATATTCCTTGTTTTTGGTTTTAGCTTATACTTTTCATATACAAAGGAAGTTCAGTCACATGGCAACCAACTTTTGACTATCACTTTAATTTATGGTACTCCCTTATTTCGCTTCTACTTACAAGGAAGCAAGTAATAAAACAATTTCTGCTAATTTTTTCTCGATTAGTGTGACGTAAATAGAAGCATACGCTTTCTAACAATAATTTGTTGTAGAGTTGTAGAGAAAGTCGTGTGAATGGAACACATCAGATTTTTTGAGATACATACTTTAAGATTTATATATTTGTGTTACCATTGGGTACATTACGAAGTAGTATATTGCGCCCTACATGTAACTTCCAAGCGTAATGCTTCAGATGTTTCTCTTTAATTTACTTTCCTCTGTGAAACAACCATTAAATGCATGGAGTTGCGCATCTCAGAGCAGGAGTGTAAACTGTGCCAAGGAATTCTCTAACTGAACGATCTGTAGAGACAGGGATCTGGATTGTACTACCAAGATGTTCGTACCTCCAATACTGGCTTTGTGCCAAATCCTGGAAATGCGCGCTGCCTATATTACCCTATAAAAAGGTCTACAGAGATGATGAATGAAAATATGAGCTCGGGATCCGAAGATCTGAAAGTTCACTATAAAGAACTGCCGGTCTCCATGGCCACTCTCGCTAAAGCACCTCGCTTTGGTACTTCAGGGCGCTGGGGATCGTGGGTTCGACTCCCGCCTTCGGCATGAGTGTTTGAGAATGTGTATTTGACAAAAAATAGAGAAAACAGGAAATTTAGGGAAAAAATCTTATGTTTCATTCACATGACTTTCTCTACATCTCTGCAAAAAGTTATTGTTAAAAAGCTAATGCTTCTATTTACTTCATGCTAATCGAGAAAAAATAGAAGAAATGGTCTTATTACTTGCTTCCTTGTAAGTAGAAGGGAAATAAGGGAGTACCATGGATTAAAGTGATAGTCAAAATATGGTTGCTATGTGACTGAAGTTCCTTTGTTTGTATAGACACGAGTTGCTGTATGAGAAAAGTAAAATAAATTGTGTGTTAAGTTTTTGTCCATCTCTTACGGTTTAGGAGTTATATAAAATTTCGTAAAATTCGTCCAGAATAAAGTAGTCTTCAGAGGCTATTCCTAGAAAATTCAAGATATACCTATTATTTGTCAGGTAAATATCTTAAATATACGATATTTTAATCAAAATCGTTACAGCCATTTTTGAGAAAATCAAACTTTTCGAAAAAAGTTTCATGTAAAGGGTAGTTGGGGGTGGGAAACCATTCCACATGTGAAAATATTGATTTCAGAAAAACGCTACTTTATAAATAATATGATGGAAACAAGTGTATTGTACGAGCTTTTAATAACTGTATAGTCCCAAGCAAGAAGGGAATATGTAAATGTTGACCCTCTATGGACGTCCTAAACTTCCAACAATAATTTACTAAAACACGCACATATACACATAAACAAGGGGATTTTTATTGTTTTAGAGATTGTGATAATTAATTCACTCCCAGTGTCCCTTAATATTCTGATAAATTCCAATCACGTGACTTTCTCTATAGCTCAGTAACAAATATTGTTAGAAAGCTTATTCAGCTATCTACTTCATGCTAACGGAGATAAACATTAGCAAGCATGATCTTCTTACTTGCTTCCTTGTAAGTAGAAGGAAAATAAGGAAATGCCTACACTAGGCTAAAGCGATAGTCAAAGATTTAAAAACGGTTTGCGTTGTGGTTAAAACTGTTCTTTGTGTGGCCAGGAGTTTACAAACTGCTATATTAGAAAAGTTTAAGTATTTTAAAATTGAAACCAATAAAAAGGAATATCTCCACGTTAAAAATAAATATATGATATAAATTGTCTGTTGTGAATGAGATTTTTTGTGGAGTAAGTGTTTATCTAAATCTTACGGTTTAACAGTTATGAAAAATTCAGCAAAGTTCATATAGAATAAAGAGGTCTTCAGAGGCTATTCCCAGAAAATTCAAGATATAGCTATTATTTGTGATGTAAATATTTTTGATAAACGATATTTTAATTAAAACCGTTGAGAAAAATACATTTTCAAACATTTTTCCATGTAAAGGGCAGTGGGCGGTAGGGTCGGGATGGTTTCTTGAAAATCTCAATGTCGCATCCTTGGGAGATGCTTAACTTAAATACCTAGTTTGATATTTAACGGGCTTTGCGTTTTTGAGATATGTTGTTCACAGACAGACATAGACCTTTTTTTAAAAATGCTTTTTCGGGCTCAGGGGATTCAAAACATACATTTCCGGTGAAACCTCGGTATCGAATTTTTGGATGGAATACAATACCTTTCTAAACATTGTGTACATTGTACATACTGGCTAGATAAAGTAAAAAATTAATAAAAAGGTCTTTCAGAAAATTTAGTCCTTAAAATTAAATATATTTTAGAAAAATTATTTTTAAAATCATCACTGATATTATAATTAGGTGTTTAGTGCTGAGATTGTTACGGTGGATTATTCTGTACATTCTGGGACATTTTAATAGCATTTAAACAAAATCGAGACACATTGAATATTTTAAGGCGTTTTGAGAAAAACGATGTTTTATAAAATAGTATGATAGGAAATAGGTATAGGTAATATAAGACATTTGAATAGCTGTAGAGCCCCAAGCAAGAAGAGACTAAATGTTGACCATCTATATATATGGTCGTCTCCTTAGCGCGGTGGTAGTGCAGCTGCCTACCAAGCGGGAGACCTGGGTTCGATCCCCAGTACTGGCGTGGGGATTTTTCCCCCGCTGGGAGACCTGGACCGGGGTGCACTCAGCCTCGTGAGGTCCCTGGGGGGCCAATTGAGGAGCTACTTGATGGAGAAGTAGCGGCTCCAGGTCGTGAGGACCGCATTAACCGGCCGGGAGGGACTCGAGGCGCTGACCACGTCTCACCCTCCAATACTGCACCCCATCCATGACGTCTGTAGTGGACCGAGATGGGGGACGCAGCGGCCGGGCGGTAGGCCAAGGTTCCCCGTGAGCTGTCGTGCCATGGAGTTATGTTATCTATATATATCCAAAACTACTAACCACCATTTACTAAAACTCAAAACAAACAACAAATTTCCAATTTGTTACCTTTTGTGGTAAAAAATTGAATCCCAGCGTCTCTTAAACGCGCAAAGCACCAGAAGTGAATTATGTATATATTTTAAGAGGATCAATAGTGAAACATTTTGGACTCCCCCACATTTTTGCTTCATTTTCTATTCCCTTTATCTAAATCCTCCAACCGTCTTCGCGTAGCAGCCCATAACTCGTAGAATCGTGGACTTATCGAAGCCCAAAATAAAGAGAGACAGTGAATTAGACAAAAAAAAAAAAAAAAAAAAAAATTCTGATGTGTTACACTCATATGACTTTCTCTAGCTGCTCTACAAACTTCTTACAAAAGATTATTCTTCTTTCTACACAATGCTAATCGAGATAAACATTAGCAGAATTACTTGGTTAGTAGAATGGAACTAAGGGAATGCACTAGGCTAAAGTGATAGTCAAGTGTTTTAAGAGCTATCGTTATACGATTGTCATTGCAAATTGCTTCTTTGCTTGGCCAGGAGTAGCACAAAAGACCAACGGACACTTCCTGTCTGAGAAAAGTACTTCGCAACTGAAACTAATAACAAGGAATACTTTGAAAACGGTAAGCTCCACGAAAAATAATATATGACATAACTTGTGTATTGTAACAAGATCTACATTTTTTGTAGAGTAAGTTTTTGACTATCTCTTACGGTTTACTAATAATGCCAAATTAAGCAAAATTCATCCAGAATAAACAGGTCTTTAGATTCCCAGAAAATTCAACATATACATTTTATTTGTGATAGAAATGTCTTTAATATGGTATTTTAATCAAAATCGTTAGGGGCATTTTTAAGAAATATAACATTTTCGAAAACTTTTCCATGTAAAGGGTAGTTAGGAGTGGGGTGATTTTCTTGAAAATCTTCTTGTTGCATCCTTGGAAGATACCAAACTTAAATACCAAGTTTGGTATTTAACCGTCTTTTCTTTTTTGAGCTATGCTGTCCACAGACACAGACACACCACACACACACGAACTATTTCTGAAAATGCTTTTTGGACTCAGGGGGTCCTAAAACGTGTATTTCTGGTGAAATCTCGACTTCGAATTTTTGGGTGGAATATAATATTCTCTATCCCTATGTACATTGTGCATACGGGGCTAGAGAAAGTAAAAATTCTGATGTGTTACACTCACATGACTTTCTGTAGCTGCTCTACAAACTTTTTACAAAAGATTATTCTTTTTTCTACACAATGCTAATCGAAATAAACATTAGCAGAATGTTTTTATTACTTATTCCTTATAAGTAGAAGGGAACTAAAAGAATGCACTAAGGTAAACTGATGTCAAATGTTTTAAAAGCTGTCGTTATACGATTGTCATTGCAAATTGCTTCTTTTCTTGGCCAGGAGTAGAACAAAAGAACAACTAGACTGCCTCTGTGGTCGAGTGGTCAGCGAGCTGACTTCTCACCTGGAGGTCCCGGGTTCGATTCCCGGCTGGGGCGGGGAACTTTTCTTTAACCAGATATATTCCCTATCCCCCACAGAATCTGGAAGTATGAATGTGAGAGTGAATGTGCGTAGTAATATAATAATGATTAACCTAATGTTCTAACCTACAGTAATACGAGTTGTTTCACAAGTCAAAGCCCCCGATATGACCATTGAAGTTAAAGGGGCTATACAAATGAAACAAAAAAAAAAAAAAAAAAAGAACAACGGACACTTCCTGTCTGAGAAATATATAAGCACTTCACAACTGAAATCAATAACAAGGAATATCTCGAAAACGGTTACCTCGATTATCATGAAGTAAATTGAAGAATAAGCTTATTAAAAATAAGTTTGTGCAGAGCTGTAGGAACAGATCAGATTTTTTTTATTTAGTAAGCTTAGTTCAATTCTTGTGGGTTTCTAATTATACAAACTTCTCCAAAATGTAATCTGATGTGCATTATTCATATGACTTTCTCTACCTATTCTACAACAAACTATTCTTTCAAAGACATTCCTCTATCTACTTCATGCTAATCAAGTTAAACATTAGCAGATATGTTTTATTATATATTTCATAGAGGTACAAAGAGAATAAGGAAATACGTTAGAATTAACATTAGATTTTTTAAGAGCCGGTCGCTTTGGATGATGTGGATTTCTTGTTGGAATAATAAGGACGAGTTTTTGCTATATAGTAGTCAGGAGTGGTAATAAACGACACAATGGAGGTGATGAAAACTTTACACGGAAATGAACATGAAAGCCTAATGGACGAAATGAAAACGGAAATTAAATCCGGTAAGGGGGGGATGCAAAAACATCTGATGTATTCCATTCATATGACTTTCTCTACATCTCTGCAAAAAATATTATTTAAAAACTTATGCTTCATTTACTTCATGCTAATCGAGAAACAATTATCAGAAATAGTCTTAATACTTGCTTCCTTGTAAGTAGAAGCGAAGTAAGGAAGTATCATAGGTTAAAGTGATAGTCAAAATCTGGCCGCTATGTGAAAGTTCCTTTGTTTGTATGGACAGGAGTTGACAAATTCCTGCATGAGAAAAGTATAAGTTTTCAAAGCTCAAACCAATAAAATGAATATCTCAAAAACGATCAACTCCACGAAAAAAATGTATATTACATAAATAGTGTGCTTTAACGCGGTCTACATTTTTTGTGTGGTAAGTTTTTGTCCATATCTTACGGTTTAGCAGCTGTGCAAAATTCAATAAAAATCATCCAGAATAAAGAGGATTTTGGAGGCTAGTACCAGAAAATTCAAAATATGCATTTTAATTGGCATGTAAATATCTTAAATGTAAGAGATTGTAATCAAAATTGTTAGAGCCATTTTTGAGAAAATCAAAATATCGAAATTTTGGGGTGGGGGAATTTTCTTGAAAGTCTTCATGTCGCATCCTTGGAAGATACTAAACTTAAATACCAAGTTTGGTATCTAACGTTTTTTTCGTTTTTGAGCTATGTTGTCCACAGACACACACGCGCGCGCGCGTACACCTTTTTTCAAAAATGCTGTTTTTGGATTCAGGGGAACCCAAAACATGTATTTCCGGTGAAAGTTTGGTATCGAATTTTTGGGTAGAATACAATACCTTCTCTATACATTAAGTACATAATACGTGTAGAGAAAGTAAAAACGAAAAGACAGATAAATACAAATTTGATATTTTAGTTGAGTGCAACAATAATTTTCAAGCAAATCTTTGATCCCCAATTACTCTTTACATGGAGCATTATTCGAAATGTTTGATTTTCACAAACGAATTTGATTCAAATGTAACATATCAAAATATCTATAGACACTCAAGAGCGTATGTGTTGAATTTTTTGAGAATAACCTGTGAAGTCCTCTTCATTCAGAACGAATCTTGTATAATCTTGTACAAGTCGTATAGCGATATACGAAAACATACACAGAAAATGCAGACCTCTTTATAACATATAATTTATGGCATCAACCATTTCCGAGATTATCGATTAATGATACGTCGATAGTCTAATTGTAATTGTGTCCGCAAGAAGCGAGGTGGTGGTGAAGACGCGCCTGGAAGGCATCTTTACCAACCTTGTATTGGACCGGAAAACGCCATTGAACGGATTATGCGTTGCCCGGGTATTGCTGCCTTGTCGGGAGGAAGTTCCCATGAGATTGCTGACATCCAGGCCGGAATTAGGGAAGTGCCAGCCAGCAGCGGGTGTATCCCCATGGGACGAATCCCCATGGAGCTGGTGCCCCAACTGAAATATTTGCTGAAGAGGGCAACCGACTATCTGAAGAGAGTCCAGCGGAGAGAACGGCGATTATGACCGAGTAAGTCATAACATCGGAGACCGAATTATCCAGCAGCAATCAAGTCGTGTTCCTCTGACAAACCAGGTGGAGGTGATATTCATGCTGCAGAACATGATATCTAGAGGAATCATGAAGGGTCCGAAAGCTCTTGGTCCCCTGTAGTCTTGGTATAGATGAAGGGCGAGATACGCTTCTACATGGACTACAGGAGGCTGAATGCCGTCACCAGAAAAGACTGCTTCCCTTTATCCGGATTGATGATACCCTACACTTACTGGTGCCCAATAGTTCTCAACTTTTAACTTGAAATCGGAATACTGACAATGACCCTAGATCTCAGAGATAAGAATAACGCTTTCTCGGCTGGCCAAAAGGCTTTGGAAATTTACGGTTATGCTCTTTGGCCTCTGCAATGCGCTAGTCACTTTCCAGCGCCTCATGGAATCAGTGATGAGAGGACTAACCTACGACACCTGCCTGCTATATCGTAGGCCACGACTTCGAGGACCATTTCGAGAACCTGACTAAGATACTGCAAAGGCTGTAGGCAGCTAACTTGAAGTTGAGCATAAAGAAGTACTAACTATTCTACAAGGGGGTGAACACATAGTCTCATTATCTGGGGACCCGGAGAAGGCTCGAACAGCGAGAGATTAGCCTCACCCGAAAGACGAGAGAGCTGCGAAGTTTCCTGGGCCTATGCAGCAACTACCCTCGGTTCATCAGAGGTTTCTCCAACATTGCAAAACTCCTAACTCGTCTGACGGAAGTGCACCGAGTCGGTCTGGGTAGCTCAGCTGGCTAGGTACTGGACTTCTGGTCTCAGGATTATGGGTTCAAACCCGGCTTAGATGTTCATAGATTTACTGGCATATAAAATGATTCCTGCGGGACGAAATTTCAGCACACCGGAATTTGATACTTTGCCAGGATATGGTCGTGGCAATTTACAGCATAGTTAACAAAAAAAAAAAAAAAAAAAAAAGAGGAAGAAGAGGACCGATCTTATTCATGGTCCGAAGCAGCACCGACGCATTAGTAAGCGCTCTGAAGGGCCCCTATTTTAGGATTTCCACAACCTGATGGTGACTTCATTGTGGACACCGACATCAGCGACACTGGCATTGGAGGCATTCTATCCCAGATTCAGGGTTGCTAGGAGCGTGTTATAGCCTACTATAGCAAGACGCTTTCCAAGACAAAAAATCTGATGTGTTCCAATCACATGACTTTCTCTACATCTTTACAACAAATTTATGTTAGAAAGCTTATGCTTCTATTTACTTCATGCTAATCGAGAAAAAATAACAGAAATACTTGCTTCCTTGTGAGTAGAAGCGAAATAAGAAAGTACCATAAGTTAATTAATGTGATATTCAAAAGCTGGTTGCTATGTGACTGAAGTTCCTTTTTTTTTTTTTTTTTTTTTTTTTTTTTTTTGTATGAACAGGAGTTGACAAATTTCTGTATGAGAAAAGCCAGTTTTCATGGCTGAAACCGAAGGCAAGGAATATCTCAAAAACGACCAACTCCACGAAAAAAAAAAAGGTATAAAACATAAATTGTGTGTTTTAATGTGCTCTATGTTTTTTGTGTGGTACGTTTTTGTCCATTTCTTACGGTTTAGCAGTTATGCAAAATTCCGTAAAATTCACCCAGAATAAAGTAGTCTTCAGAGGCTATTCCCAGAAAATTCAACATTTATACATTTATTTGTCAGGTAAATATCTTTAATATACGATATTTTACTAAAAATCGTTAAGAGCCATTTTAAAAAGTTCCATGTAAAGGGTAGTTTGGGGTGGGGGGATTTTTCTCAAAATCTTCGTGTCGCATCCTTGGAAGATGCTAAACTTAAATACCAAATTTGGTATTTTACCGACTTTTCGTTTTTGAGTTGTCGTGTTCACAGACACACGGACACACTGACACACAGACACACGGACATTTTTCTGAAAATACTTTTTTTGCATACAGGGGACCCTAAAACATATATTTCCGGTAAAATCTCGGTATAGAATTTTTGGGTGGAGTGCAATACCTTCTCTAGACACTATATACATAGTATGTGTAGAGAAAGTAAAAAGAAGTACTGTGTTACCCGACAAGCGCTCCTTTCAGTAGTAAAGGCGCTGGTATCTCTTCTGCCAACCATGCCACCTAAGAACTGACCACTCCGCCTTCATCTTGCCGTTGAGCTTCAAGAACCTGGAGGACCAGACATCCCATAGTGTCCAGAGGCTGTAAGAGCAAAACTTCACAACTTCATATCGCCATCGGAAAGCAAGGAGTCACAACAATGCACATGATATGCCCAAACGACCTTGTACAGAGGCCTGAAGGATTGACAGAGGATTGAAGAGAATGATGTGGCGCAGCTATCCGTGTCATTTCAGCGATCCCTGCAGCAGGATGGGATAGCGTAGATCTGAGGAAGGAGCAGCTGTTCGACTCTTGACTTGAGGTCACTCTCGAGAGAAGTGGAGGCAGGGATTAGACCGAGCTGGGAGTACATTGTACCCAGGAGTAGTGTACATGATTTTCTGGGTACAATAAGTGTCATTAAAGACCAAGGGAGGCCGCGCCGGGGCCGAGTGGTTAGACCACTCATCCCTCACTTAGATGTCCCGGGTTCGATCCCGAGCGACCTCGTGTAAGTTGAGGTGGACAAAGCGGCGCAAGGTCGGGTTTTCTCCGGATTCTGCGGTTTCCCCTCACTGGTGCTCCATCTTCATTTCATGTATCACCAGTATCACCACCTGTGGTGCAACACGTAGTAAAAGCGGGCGTTAAACACTACCAACACAAAACAAAACAAAAAAACACCTAGGGAGGAGTGCAGTTCAGAGTATGGAGTCACCTGCTTGAAAGCTTCAGAGGAGAGAGAGAGAGAGAGAGCACCTGATTTTCCCTCGGAGTAAGGTCGTGGTAGTCGTGGAAGTAGTTTCGGGAAATTCAGGAGGACATTTGGGACCCAACCGAACCATCGACAAGCTTCGACAAATTTACTATTCGCTGAGACTACGGGCAAATGCTGAGAGGCGGTGCTGCCAATGTCATGAGTGTGCAGCAAGTCGCGGCCCACAGACCAGGAGCTGGCAGCAGTATAACTTTGATGTAGCTGGACCATTCCTTGTGTCCTACAGGACAACAAGAGGTGTAAGTTATCCCTAATAAGGAGTTCATGGCTATTGCGAACTCCCTCGTAGAAGAACTATTTTGTCACTATGGGGTATAGTTGGAGCTGCACAATGATCAGTACACCAAGTTTGAGTCCAACCTGTGAGTGATACACTTCAGCGACTTGGAGTGTATCAGATATTCACAGACAGACAGTATGGTTAAGCGGTATATCTAGAAGAAGTTTTGAGGAAAGCTGTGGCCAATCATCAGAGGGACTGGGACGTGAGGACACCAATTTTCCTGCTGACTTACTGCTTTTTAACCAACCACACCACCAATTTGACATTTGGCAAGGAGCTGCACATACCATCCGACCTGATGTTGGGGAGTCTTCCTGGGGCAGAACAGCCAGCGGTCGACTACATGGAAAATCTCATAGACCGGCTTCATGAAATTAATGAAATGGCGCGTCAAGACAGCCAGTTAGGGAGCGACCGGAATGACTAACCGTTACGGCCAGCAGGCCAACAGCCGAGGTTTCCAACAGGGATATTTGTTGTGGTTATATCGCCCTACCTGAACAAATGGACGCTTCAACAACCCTCTACCTTGGATCGTCTAGCCGGCTACAATAGTGCAGGTCGACGCGACCAGCCCTGAGGAGGGAGCAGTATAACTACGGCTTGTGGCCGTAATCGCTGCACGTTTGTGAGCGGCTCTCTTCGGAAGTCATAGCTGATCATTGCTGGAAATTGTAAAACCAGCGTGAGTGGACACACGCCGTCGGCAAGTTCTTTAACATCAAAGCCTCACACTGTTACATCTGCTTGAGCTTGTCACACATGCGGTGGTTTGCACGTGCGACTGCTTCTGGAAGTTTCTTGGCACATCATTGACATGTATGAAATGAGAGAACAAACGCCACAAAAGGCTCAGTTTGAACTGGGAATGTAAGCATGCAGAAGTTGCCGCTACCGCAGAGAAAGTCGAAAGGAGACTATACGGCAGAATTGTTGCGGAAGCTTGTGAACAGATTTTCATTTGTAATCAGGAAAGAGTTGTCTGTCGGAATAATAAAGAAGAGTTTTTGTTATGTAATGTAAATAACACCATTATTTTTTCCTATTATGTACCAGCGTAATTACAATTAAGTATAATTAATAATTTGGTCGTCTCCTTAGACCAGTGGTAGCGGGGCTGCTTGCCAAGCGGGAGACCTGCATTCAATTCCCGGTACCGGCGTGGGGAATTTTCCTCCGCTGGGAGACCTGGTCCGGAGTGCACTTAATCTCCTGAGGATTCTGGGAGGGCCAATTAAGGGGCTACTTGATTGAAAAGTAGTGATTCCAGATCGAGAAGACCGCATCAACCGGCCGGGAGGGACTCAAGGAATTGAGCACGTCGCACCCTCAAGCACTGCACCTCAATCATGACGCTTCGGGCCGAGATGGAGGGGATGCAGTAGCCGGGTAGTAGGCCAAGGTTCTTTGTGTGGAGTTACGTTTATAATTAATCATTAACATTTTATGTCAAAATTAAGACTACTCAAAAGCGCTTCATTTGTGCTCTAATGTATGCTGAGTTACTAGTGTTTCCCTTTTGGAGTAAACAGATATCAAGTATATGCAGCGCCCTGGCAATCTAGGCCAATACGCCTCGTCGCTTTGCTGTGTATTATGTAAAGGATCACACACCGGTCGGCTATGTGATGCTCGAAAATTCTAGCTAGACATGACTTTTCGTAGTAGCTGTTATAACCAACATTTGTAGACACCTTATAAAGGATTTCTATTACACCTGTGGCTACAACTATATGTGCTTTATAGCGAGCGAGGGACCTGAACTTTCCCCTGGGACAGGACATCAGGACAAACACGCCACAGCCTCCTAAAACCGAGAAAACCCCAAAATAATAAAGATGCCTGTTAAATCCTTACGACATTTCCTGAACCCCCGGAGGCACTCATAGCCTCGGGCATGACTGTCAGCAGGTAACCACCGCTGCTGGGCCACTCCTCGGCCAGCAGCAAACTCCCGCACTAACGAGGATGCTCAACGGAACCTCCCTACTCCGATACATCTCTTTCACATCCCGATACTTCCTTCCTACTCCTGCACTTCACTTAATGGCGAGATAAGCCATTCTTTCAGTCTTCCAACTCTCCCTCTGTCACCCCTTTCCAAAAAATAAATAAATAGCTATTCGGTGAGATTAAGAGGTACTGGTTCCGTTGGGCCGGCTAATCTGGTCTGGAATATTTCCGCGGTTTTCTCAGGTTGGTGGGCAAGTGCTTAAGTGAATTACGTTGTAATGCTACACATTTTCCCGTCCCCCTTTTTTTGTTATTTTATTTTCCTCATCATTTCAGGATTGAAGGATCAAACGAGTGGGTGAGATGAATGGGGTGGATTTTGCTTTGAGATACTGTCTGCACTATGTAACGGGAGAATTACAAACCCATCTCTATGGGAACAGGTAGGCCTTGGGCGTCGGGATTTAATATCTGAATTAGGGATCAGTTCTGTGTCCAATCCTGTAACGCCGTATCTCTCTCTTCATCCTTTCCTCCTGTAGGTTTCTAGAACTGTAAGCGACTGTGCACTTCAGTATCAAAAATGTCCATCGATTCCTGATAAGCGAGCTCCGGGTCCGTGCGTTCTAACCTATTTTATTCCTTACCCCTTACACTCCAAATTTCAGTTTATTTTAATGTTTTGAGCCTCAACGATTAATATATTTTAATTTTATAGAGCCTAAATTGGCCTAAATTTACGTTACAGCTTATGATTGGACGTTAGAAAGAGGTTAGAAAATCCGGAATATTATAGACGAAATGATCATTTGTATAAAATTAAGAGTAGAAGATACACAGCCGACAAGGTAATGACCATTGAAGAATGGAATGAATTGCCTGTAGGGCCTTTCAAGTCTGTCCTCTGACCTTTAAGAAGTTTGGGAGTTATTTAAACAGAATAAATGTTAGATAATTAAAGTGAATTTTGTAAAGTAATCAAGGATCTCAAAAACTGTTCTGTAACTATTTATTTTGAGGCTACATGGTAACTGTTTATAAACATGCTGGTAATTGACATAATTATTGCTATACTGTTTAATAAGTAGTTAGGTATTTCAAAAACCATGTACATATTATGTTAGTTGTATTACCATTATTAACTGTAAGTTTATTATTGTAAGTGATTATTTTTACATTTAACTGTCACCAGGCAGCACCCAATTTCAGATAATAACTATGGAAGTAAAAAGATCTTTTGCGGTAGAATCTAAAAATACTAATTTTTTTATTTGCCTAATAGATTACAATGGGAGTGGTCAATCAAAATTCTCCAACAAAAACAATTATAATCAAACGAAACACCAGCGGAGCAGAGGAAAAGGATGCTGCTCCTGAAAAATGCAACCGTTCGAGGAGCCTATCTAGCGCTACCTCCTTAACATCATCACTCGAAACCTCAAATATTACCAAACCTAAACATCCTCGTCACTCCTGTGGTTAAACCCTTACCAGGATAGGTACACAGAAGCTACACCTAGGCGCACCAGGAGTCCACCAGATCTCGGACGGACGGACGGACGGACGGACGGACGGACGGACGTAGCTCAGTCGGTATCCCACGTGCCTGCTACGTAGGGTTCCCGGTTCAATTCTCGGCTGAGGGTATGGATTTTTCTCAAAAACCTAGATTATTTCCTATCCCCAGATTTGGAAGCATGAATATGTGTGTTTAAAATGAAAAAAAAATCTGATATGTTCCATTCACATGACTTTCTCTACATCTCCACAACAAATTATTGTTAAAAAGCTTATTCTTGTATTTACTAATAGAGAAAAAAATTACACCGTAAACTTCACGCAATACACGGAAGGTTTGGCGAACAGATGATCCATTTTGATAATAAATGTTCACAATTTCTATGAGTTGCTCAATGCTGTAACGTTCCAAGGATATTTGTCAATAACAACTGTAACCATATACAAAAAGCTGATGTGTTACACTCACATGACTTTCTCTAGCTGTTCTACAAACTTCTTACATAATATTGTTGTTCTTTCTGCACCTTCCTAATCGAGGTACTCATTAGTACAATGCTCTTCTTACTACTTAGTTCCTTATAAGTAGGAAGAAAATATGGAAATACACTAGGCTAAACCTATATTCAAATGTTTTAAAAGCTGTCGTTATGCGATTGTCATTATAAATCGCTTCTTTTCTTGGCCAGGAGTAGAACAAAATAAAAACGGACACAGCCGTCTGAGTAAAATATAAGTACTTCACAACTGAAACTAATAACAATGAATACCTCGAAAACGGTAAGATCTACGAAAAAAATGTATATGACGTAAGTTGTGTATTTTAACAAAACATGCATTTTTTGTGTAGTAAGTTTTTGTCTATCTCTTACGGTTTACTAGTTATGCCAAATTAAGCAAAATTCATCCAGAATAAACAGGTCTTTAGAAGCTATTCCCAGAAAATTCAAGATATACATTTTATTTGTCAGGTAGATATCTTTAATATACGATATTTTAATCAAAATCGTTAGAGCCATTTTTAAGAAAATCAAAATTTTCGAAAAAAGTTCCATGTAAAGGGTAGTTTGGGGTGGGAGGATTTTTCTCAAAATCTTCGTGTCGCATCCCTGAAAGATACTGAGCTTAAATAACAAGTTTGGTATTTTAGCTACTTTTCGTTTTTGAGTTATCGTGTTCACAGACACACGGACACACGGACGGACACACACACACACACACACACGGACCTTTTTCTCAAAATGCTTTTTTTGGATACAGGGGGTCCTAAAACATGTATTTCCGGTGAAATCTCGGTATCGAGTTTTTGGGTGGAATACAATACTTCTCTATCCCTATGTACATTGTACATACGGGGCTAGAGAAAGTAAAAATGACTGCTGTAACTCCATAACAACGGCAGCTATCACATGTTAAAAATAGGACACTCTTGTTGAAAGACCCTATATATCCAGGAAGAAATAAAACATACTTGAAGGATAGTGGAATGAAGGTTTTTTTGCTGTCAAAACTCTCTATACAAAGTAAATAAATAAAACAAAATTTAAAAAAAAGCTATGGGTTTAATAGTTTTTGCTTTCACTCCACGTACTATGTGCATAACGTATAGGCAAGGTATTGCATTCCACCCAATAACTCGATACCGCGATTTCACCGGAAATACACGTTTTAAGATCCCATAAAATAAAAAAAAATGTTTGGGAAAAAGTCCGTGTGTGTGTCCATGTATCTGTGACCACAATAACTCAAAAACAAAAAGTCGATAAAATACCAAACTTGATATTTAAGTCCAGAGATGCGACACGAAGATTTTGAGGAAAGTCCCCTCATCCCAAACTACCCTTTACATGGGAAAAATTTCGAACATTTTGATTTTCTCAAAAATGACGTTAACGATTTTAATTAAAACGCCTTATATTAAAGGCATTTATATGGCAAATAAAATATATATCTTGAATTTTCTGGCAATAATCTCTAAAGTCCTCTTTAATCTCAATGAAGTTTGCTGAATTTTGTGTAACTGGTAAACCATAAGAGATAGACAAAAACTTGTTGCATAAAAAGTTAAAAAAACACAATTTATGTCATATACCTACGTTTTTTTTTTTCTCGTTGAATTGGCCATTTCTGAGATATTCCTTGTTATTTGTTTCAGGTTCAAAATACTTTTCTCACACGGAAAGTTGAAAACTCCAGGCCCTGCATAGAAATGGATTTCAACCACATGGCAACCGGCTTTTAAAAGAGTGGACTATCGTTTTATCCTAGTCTATTCCCTTATTTTCCTTCTACTTACAAGGAAGCAAGTAATTAATAAAATATCTGGTAATTTTTATCTCGATGATCATAAAGTAGATAGAAGAATATGCTTTTTAACAATAATTTGTTACAGCGATGTAGAGAATGTCATGTGAATGGAACACTCAGATTTTTTCACTTCGGTCCTCTTAATTGTGTATCCTCTTCTTGTACCGTTATTCTAGTTCTCTTTCTATTATTCTATGGACGAAAGTTTGGCCATGGTGTATTTCACCTGTTGATTAAGGGAACCCAAGAAAAAGCTCATTCCGATTGTGCGGCACACGGGATTTTAATCCACGACTTTCAGAACTCGAGATACAAACGCCACCAACTGAGCCATCTGGCAAGAGGCGTGTCACTTAAAGGCCTAAGGCCATCCCGGTGTAATTTAAGGTGAGGGTGATGATAATGAAAGCTTACGACCCATTCACCATTAAAGAAATAGCGCACCAAGGTTAATTAGTCTTAGTCTAGAGGAGACAAATGAAAACTGAGAGACAGCTGAAAAACGTGCTCCATGGGTTACTTCAGTGTCTACGAATCTTTGAGTGTCTACCAAATTTTCCCATACGGACTTTTGCTAAGTAATGTGTGTGTGTAACTTAACGTCCTTTAACCTGGTTGGTCATATCGGATGATGAATGAAATTGGTGAAATGATGCTCAAATGATCTCGGGGTCTTGGAGCTAAAGTTACTCGACATTCGTCTTCTCAGGATAAGGGAAAACCCCGAAAAAACTTTATCCGAGTATCTTATCCTAAGCGAGATTCGAACTCGCAACCTGTTGAATGTGAGGCAGACACGATACCACCACAGTACCCAGGCGCGCAATGTATGTATGTGTGTGTGTGTGTGTGTGTGTGTGTGTGTGGTTTCCATTTTAATACCATATAATCTTAAGTCATTGCTGATCGGTAATGTTATATCAATAGTTTGTAATACTTTATTTTCTCTTTCATTATAAACCCTGAACCCATTACCATTTATGCTCCTAGAATCCAGAAAGGTAGGGAATGATACTCAATTCAGCCGGGAATCGAACTTGGAACTTAGAAATGTGAGCCTAGCAACCAACCACCAAACTACAGCCAATCAATATCATAAATGTATATAAGGAGTTGGCCAATAAGAACTATTAAAAAAAATCTGATGTGTTCCATTCACAAAACTTTCTCTGCAACCAATTATTGTTAAAAAGTTTATGCTTCTATTTACTTCATGTTAATCGATAAAAAATTAGCAGGAATAGTCTTATTACTTGCTTCCTTGTAAGTAGAAGGGAAATAAGGGAGTACCAAAGGTTAAAGTGATAGCCAAAAGCTGGTTGCTATGTGACTGAAGTTCCTTTGTTTCTATGGACAGGAGTTGACAAATTCCTGTATGTGAAAAGTTTAAGTATTTTAAAACTGAAAATAATAACAAGGAATATCTCAAAAATAGTCAACTCCATAAAAAAAAAAAAAAAAAAAAAAAAAAAAAAAGTACAGGACGTAAATTGTGTGTTTTGAACGAGATCTACATTTTTTTTTTTTTTTTTTTTTTTGTAGTAAGTTTTTGTCTATCTCCGACGGTTTAGCAGTTAAGTAAAATTCGGCAAAATTCATCCAGAATAAACAGATCTTCAAAGGCTATTCCCAGAAAATTCAAGATATACATTTTATTCGAGATGTAAATATCGTTAGTATGCGGGATTTTAATCAAAATCGTTAGAGCCATTTTTCAGAAAATCAAAATTTTCGAAAATTTTTCCATTTAAAGGGTATTTTGTGGTGGAGGGATTTTCTTGAAAATCTTCGTGCCGCCACAGGCCAATACCAAGTTTGGTCTTTAACGGTCTTTTCGTTTTTGAACTATGCTGTGCACAGACACACACACACACGCACACGCACAAAGCGGTGCAGGAGCGGGTTTTCTCCTGGTTCTCCGGTTTCACCCGCCATCGCATTCCACCGGTGCTCCATTTTCATTCCATGTATCACCAGTGTCATCGCCTGTGGTGCCACAAATAGTAAAAGCAGACGTTAAACACCTTGAAAAATAGAAGGCAGACATACACACGGACCATCTTCTAAAAATGCTTTTTTCGGACTCAGGGGACCCCAAAACATATATTTCTGATGAAATCTCGTCATCGAATTTTTGGGTGGAACACAATACCTTCTCTATCCACTATGTACATTGTACATGCGGTATAGAGAAAGTAATAAATCAGTTCTGGAGTGTTGTCAGGACCCGGCGCTGTATTCCCGTTTTTTCTCTCTTCATATACCCAAGGTCGCGGGTTCAAACCCGGCGGAAGACGATGGATTTTTTTCGGGTGTAAAAATTTTTAGCATGGCTTCCTTCGGAAGGGAAGTAAAGCCGTTGGTCCCGTGTCGTAGATTTATGGCACGTAAAAGAACCTCAAGCCTGATAGAGAGGCCTCTGAGCAAAATTAAGCAGTCTTTCCAGTTTAGAATGGGACGCTGAGAACCACAGCAGTTAAAGAGCGTCCATAAATAACACGCTATTTGCATTACTCTTTCCTATGTTTTCCCTTCTTTTTTTTCCAGCATTTCCTTTGTTTTTCATAGTTGATTACAGTTTTGCTTCTAATACACACACACACACACACACACACACACACACACACACACACACACACACATATACAAATACTCAAACGCGCATGCCCAAGGCGTGACTTGAACCCATGATCCCCTGAGACACGAAGCACCAAAGCGAGGCACTTTAGCGAGCGCGGCAACAAGGACCGGCAGGATTACAGCACCAGAAGGCAAAAGAAGTCTGGGATGTGAAGGAGTCTATCTGCTGATGTAGACGATTTCTGTATGTGAGCTACACATGCTTCTACATTTAATAACTACTACGATAGGTATAGTTGCGCATTTTTCGATACCCTTTGCTACTGCGCGAGGTTTTTATGTGCCGTGAGAGCGTGCAACAACTTTATTGCCAGGACAGAACTTTTATGGAGCGCATTTGTCTTGCTCGCCTTCTCGTGGTCAGACAGTAATTTACAGATGCGCTTTCTAGAGGGGGGTTTGTTCAGCTGTGATGCTTTGTGTGGTACCAGTTTTCTATTACTTTCTCTATACGTACCATGCACATACTGTATAGAGAAGCTATTGCATTCTAACCAAAAATTCAACACCGAAATTACACCGGAAATACATTTTTAGGGTCCCCTGTTACCAAAAAAACATTTTTTGTGTCCGTGTATCTGTGAACACGATAACTCAAAAACAAGAATTGGGTAAAATACCAAACTTGGTATTTAAATTAAATATCTTCCAAGGATAGCCGGTCCCCATGGCCACGCTCGCTAAAGCGTCTCGCTTTGGTGCTTCGTGGACAGGGGATCGTGGTTTCGAGTCCCGCCTTGGGCATGGATGTTATATGTTTGTGCAATGTGTATATGTTTGTAAAAGAAACAGTAAAACCAGTAAACCAGTAATCAGTAAAACCTACGGGGGGAAATGTAAATAGGGATACAGTAAAAAAAAAAAAAAAAAAAAAAAAAGGATGCGACACGAAACTTTTCAGAAAAATACACCCAACCCAAACTACCCTTTACATGGAAAAAATTTAGAACATTTTGTCGTTCTCAAAAATGGCTCTAATGATTTTGATTCAAATACCGTATATTAAAAATATTTACATAGCAGATAAAAGGTATATTACCTACTGAATTTTCTGGGATTAACCTCTAAAGACCTCTTTATTAGGGATGAATGTTTCTGAATTTTGCATAACTGGTAAACCATAGGGGCGACACAAAAGCTTACTACATAAAAATGTAGATCTCATTAAAACCACAATTTCTGTTTTATACCTTTTTTCGCGGAGTTGACTGTTTTCGAGATATTCCTTGTTATTGGTTTCGGTTTTAAAATACTTAAAACTTTTCACATACGGGAATTTGTCAACTCATTCATATGGTGGCCAGCTTTTAGAAGATTTGACTATCGTTTTGCTCTAGTATATTCCATTATTTCCCTTTTACTTACAAGAAATTATTTCTGCTAACGTTTATCTCGATTAGCATGAAATAGAAGCATAAGCTTTATAACAACATTTTGTAACAGATTTGTAGAGAAAGTCATGTGAATGGAACACATCAGATTTTTTAAAAAAAGGCCCCAATGTGTGAGTTCGTGTGTCAATAAACGCGAAAACTCATGAATGAATAGTCGGTAAAATATCAAACTTTATATTTAAGTTAAGTACCATGCGACACGAAACTTTTTAAAAAAAAAAAAAAAATCCCACCCACCCCAAACTACACTTTACATGGAAAAATTTAGAAAATTTTGATTTTCACAAAAATGGCTCTAACGATTTTAATTTAAATAACATAGGTATATTAAAAATATTTACATGACAAATAAAATGTGTATCTTGAATTTTCTGGGAATAACCTCTAAAGACCTACTTATTCAGGATGAATTTTGTATAACTAGTAAACCGTAAGAAATAGACAAAAACAGTCCAAAATAATGTAGATCTCATTAAAACACACAATTTGTCATATACACTTTTTTTCAAGGAGTTGATCATTTTTTAGATATTCCTTGTTATTGGTTTCGGTTTTAAAATACTTATCTCAAACGGAAAATTTTCAACTCCTGTTGGTGCAAAGGATTCACATGGCAACCAGCTTTTAAAAGACTTGACTACCGTTTTATCATAGGGTACTGCCTTGTTTCCCTTCTACATACAAGGAAGCAAGTAATAAGGCAATATCTGCATGAAATAGATTGAAACGTCGTAAACGCGTATGGCTTGTGGTAATGTGGGTTGCATCTTTTAGAAGTTAACGGAGTATACAAAGTATACTGTACTCAATTGCGAGTTATGGTTTTTTGTTTGCAGAGCTGTGTGTTCGTCAAAATAGGTTGAAGTTTTCATATTAGTGCTGCTCTTATTCAATATCTTCACCAGCCATTTGGTGCGCTGATGTATCGCTCTTTTCATTGCTGTAACTCATCGTTCGTCTCCTTAGCGCGGTGGTACCTGCGCAGGGATTTTTTCCCCGCTGGGAGTCCTGGCCCGGGGTGCACACAGCCTCGTAAGGTCCCTGGGGGACCAATTGAGGAGCTACTTGATGGAGAAGCAGGTCATGAGGACCGCATTAACCAGCTGGGGGGGGGCTCGATGTGCTAATCCCGTCTCACCCTCCAATACTGCACCGCATCCATGACGTCTATAGTGGACCGAGTTGGGAGACGCAGCGGCCGGGCGGTAAGCCATGGTTCCCTGTGAGCTATCGTGCCATGGAGTTATTATGTAACTCATCGTTTACAGACCACTCTCAACACCTGGATCGCAATGTGGAAGAATTCATTCAACTACTGAAATACGAAACCATGGTCTTTACTCTACGCCGTCCAACGTCTCCCCTCGTATAATTCTACATCCTGGAAACATCCTGAGCAAGGTGCTAAATATATTGGGTGTTAACCTTGAGTGGCATCTCACTTGGCATTATCACATTGACTCTAAAATAAACCTCGCTTATTCCAGATTTCACACCCTCTATACTATTCCCAACCGCAACTCTCTGTCTGGTTTGGACGGGAGACGTTATCAGTTATCATTATAATACTTTTTCCCTTTCTTTACTGCCTGCTGAATTATGATATGGCCCACCGTGTCTGACATAATGTACGAATTTCGATAGCAACAATAGAAATAGGGAACAATGATTTTATTTCAGCTTTTAATGACTAAAACATGAAATGGAAATAAGCGTTATTTTATTTGAGGTTATTGCACCCATATTTCCATTCCTTTTTTGAACTAAATATATTATGAACTGGATAAAACTTTAAATAAACATTGTAAATAACTAATTGAAAATTGTGGAACAGACAGTTAGTAAAAGTGAAGGTTGGCTGACTGGATGGTCATCTTGTTACCAATAACCAAGACATAAAATTAACAAACGAACATCAACTGCGATAAGATTTGTCGACAATACCGCTCAAGTCAGATGACTCCCATTGGTTGAAATTGGCTAATCTCGGTCATTCCATTGGCCCTTTAATAGTTGGGCTGAATTGTCATAATTATACTGAATGCACCATGGTTCATAGGCAACGCAACGCCCAACTTCCTCACGAACTAGGCCTCAGTACCATCTCTGGACACATCCACTTTCAGGAAGGTTCCTTCTTCCACAGACTACGCTGCCCGGTGCAATATTTTTCCTTAGGAAGATGTTTTGTGGGGATCTGTCGGAAGCGGAGCTGTTTCCCACAAGACATTCTGCCGAATGTGATTCCAACTCTGAACAATCCAACAGTTAATGTGTGACAGAGGTCCCCTAGGTTAACCTCAAATCGTTAACGTCCCTTTCTGTACTCTAATTGTTTTCCTGGGTGAGTATAGCACTCTTCGGGCTGGCCGATATAATACACACGGTGGGAGGTGAATAAGTGCAAATGATTTGATGTGTAGTAGAGAACAATGCATATAACACTTAAGTGTATATCATTTTGTCCTCTTACTAATAGCATTGTCATAAACGAAATACAAATTTCAGGGTGTAATGTGTTTGAACGGCCTGCGCTGTCCCTTCTGTGGTCACGTATATCACACAACGGCAGCTCTAGGTGGTTAGACCATTCGCCTCTCACCTAGGCGGCTCGGTTCGATCTCAAGTGACGCATGAGGGATTTGTGGTGGACAAAGCGGCGCAGGAGCGGATTTTCTCCGGGTTCTCCGGTTTCACCTGCCATCGTATTCTACGGTGCTCTATCTTCATTCCATTTATCATCAGTGTTACCACCTGCGGGCCATATTTAATAAAATCGGGCGTTATACACTATAAAACAGAGGCAGCTCCTTGCACACCGATGACCTGCATTCACGTGACTCACTGTGAGGAAAGGGGGATCGATTCAATTATTTTAAATAGGCTGAATTAGCAGATATTTATTTAATTTATACAACTGTGACGGACTATATCATCGGCGATTTCTAAATCATCATCTTTCCAAATGACGAACGTTCAGTGTAGTCTATCATCAGATCTGTAACACAGGTCCACTCAATTTCTGATTTGAAGTGTGTGTTTTTATTGTTGTAATGTTGAGGTTTAATTTTAATTTCTCGCATTTGGAATGAGGGTTATTCTGTAGTTTAAATTACGGTAGTGCAAATGCTTAAATATTGGTTTGAGTTATGCATTTGTTCAATAAAACCAAATTTAAATAAGGCATAATTTAATTGTGCTCAATATTTAAGTTGAGTCCTTAGCATATTGTGAATCCTAATCAGATAATGTTGTATGAAAAAAAAAAAAAAACGAATGGTTACATAGGTTGAAGCTTCAGTGCGATCGAAATTCTTCCCTCTCATCACACCACCTTAGTCGGGCAGGGCAGATGGCAGAGGAGGTCTCACTGAACGTCTGAGAAGGAGAATAATTAGTCATTCAAAAATATCGTGAAAATTTGCACATGAACATAATTTTACAAAAAATAACGAAATAAACTGAAAATACTGGATCATTACACCCTTCAATAAAGCTGTGATGACTCGTAAAATGATTAATGAAAACATTTTCAGTGAATTTAATTACTGTGTAATTAGTAGTATTTCCTGCATCTTCTAAGTGGAGCAAAGGGCATTCTTACGATGTTTCCGTGATTAGTTCGCGAATTCGCCGCTATGCTGAAGAACAAAATCACGATATGGGGTCGCGAAATGGCGGAAAATTTTGCTCAGGTTTCTTCTTCTTTCAAGATATGGGGTCTTGTACATGCAAATAAACATTACTTGGCACCACCGGCTTACCTACCTTCCAAAGGAAGC
This sequence comes from Hymenopus coronatus, assembly GCA_030762935.1. Taxonomy (NCBI): domain Eukaryota; kingdom Metazoa; phylum Arthropoda; class Insecta; order Mantodea; family Hymenopodidae; genus Hymenopus; species Hymenopus coronatus. The sequence continues at coordinate 49,102,434 of CM060884.1, read as the reverse complement.
CATGCTAAGGATTTTTGTGTCCGAAAAAATCCACTATTCTTCCGCTAGGTTTGAACCTGCAATCTTGGGTTTAAAAATTACAAGTTTTACAGCATGACTGTTATGACAAAATGAAACTCCGATTTTATTTCCTTATTACAGATGATACCCAGCGAGCTGACTTCTCACCCGGGGGTCCCGGGTTCGATTCCCGGCTGGGGCGGGGAATTTTTCTTTAGCCAGAATTATTCCCTATTCCCCACAGGGTCTGGAAGTATGTATGTGAGAGTGAATGTGTGTGTGTGTGTGTGATTGAGGAAAATAACATGATTTAAACCAAACGTAAAAGAAACTACAGACAACGATTTGTTTCAAGTGCAAAATCCCCGATATGACCTTAGATGTTAAAGGGGGCTATATAACTGAAACAGTTGATACAAGAGAGTTATTCAGAACATGATGCCCTGCTCAACCCTCCTTGCAAAAGTTAGAGTTTGCGGTTACCAAGTGTACTGGTCCGTTAACTGAGGCGGATTTTCGGCTTCCAAGCAGTGTCTCCAGGAAACAGATTTTACTTCGTTGCCTCTCGCCACTAGTACAGGATAGTCTTTTGTTTGCTAATGGTTATTGTCCAGTGGAAGAGGGGGCGGTCCCGTTTGAGGATCATCATGTATACTCATACATTTGTCGTTGAACCATCCGTTTCCATTTGCATCTAAAATTTAAGTTACTAAACAATAGTGTACCACTATGTGTAACTTAGGTCTCTGTGCTTCGATTTCGGTTAACATTCCCTCCATACTAGAGTCGGCTGATACGTCCCGGGCCTCAGACAGATATGACGCCTCTAGGCCAGTTAGACGGTAACATCGTTGAATTTAACTCTAGACTAGCGTGTATCCATAGTTACATTTCAATAGCTTGTTTAGTTTTCGAATGTCAACATTTTAATCAAGACAACTTTAAGAGTTTTCACGAAAATGGAGGATTTGGAAAAACGAGCAGTAATTAAACACTTCAATTTGAAAGGCTTAACGCCTAAAGAAACCAAGGAGGAAATTGACAGTACAATGAAAGCTCCCTCTTCATATTCAATGATTAAAAGGTGCGTTGCAGAGTTTAAAACGGGACGTACGAGCATTAGTGATGAGCCTCGTTCTGGACGCCCTGTAGATGTGACCATTCCAGAGATCATTGAAAAAATTCATCGTTTAGTGCTGGAAGACCGCAGATTAAAGCTGTTTGAGACACCAGAGGCTGTAAACATATCAAAAGAACGTGCAGGTAATATTTTAAGTAATGTTTTGGGCTTTCACGAGGTCTGTGCAAGGTGGTGCCGCGTTTGTTGACACCTGATCAAAAGTTGCAAAGAAAAGCTGTTTCTGTTAAGAATGTGGAGCTCTACCGTAAAACTCCCAGTGCATTTTTGCGACGGGCTTATTACCTTGGATGAAACTTGGATATATCACAACACTCAAGAAAGTGAATTACAGTCAAAACAGTGGATTGCTCCAGTGAACCAACTCCAAAAAAAAAAAAAAAAAAAAAAGAAAAGTCAATTTTGTCACCTAACAAGGTTATGGCGAGTTTTCTGGGATGAACAGGAAATTATTTTTATTGATTACTTGGAAAAGGGTAAAAGTATCACTGATGACTACTACGCAAGCTTACTGCAACGTTTGAATGACGAGGTGAAAAGAAAAAGGCCTCATTTGGCACAAAAAAAAAACAAACAAAAAAACAAAAACAAAAAAAAAAAAAAAACTTGTTTCATCACGACAATGCTCCGGCCCATCATTCAGTTATTTAATGGGGAAAATGCGTGAATTAAAGTTGGAATTGCTTGAACATCCACCCTATTCGGCATATCTAGCACCCAGTGACTACCACCTGTTTCCCAAACCTCAAAAAATTTCTTGGAGGACGAAGATTTCACAGCAACGAGGTCATTGGTGCGGTCAACAGCTAATTTGAGGACCTTGATAAATCGCACTACAGAGATGGTTTAATTAAATTAGAACACCGATATGACAAATGTATTAGCCTTTCTGGAGATTATATTGAGAAATAAAGAGAAAAAAAAAATGTTGTTTCCATTGAGAGGACCGGAACTTATCAACCGACCCTAGTATGTACATATACAGTGCTAAAGATACAGCTCTGTGTCCTGGTGTAACCGCCTAAGTACTTCTGGAGTCACAATACGTCAAGCAGCGATTACGCGCCTGCGGAGAACCGCAATGTTTCTTGACTTGTTGTGATAGACGTCATGAAAGATGTCTTACCGCACATTATCCTTTGTTGTCAATTGACTCATAAGTATATTCTGCAAACGAAACGTCTGCGGAGAACCGCAATGTTTCTAGACCTGTTGTGATGGACGTCGTGGAAACCATTGTTGATACAGTCTTCGTGCAACAGAAAGATTTCCTTCAGCGTTACCAACTGATTGTACCATCGCTATGTACATATGTACATATTGTTACCTTACTTTTGAATGAAGCCCTGGTACGTAAGAATCAGTGTTTTTACACTCGAAAAAAAATATATTCTGGAAACATATTCGTCTAGAACAATATTTTCTTGAAACGCTAGAAATAGGGGCATAATTAATAGAGTAATATGCATTGCACAAAATGAGCCAGGTGGTTCAGTCGGTTTTCCTGGAGCCGCATAAGCAAATGCTGGGGTGGTATACGACGGTTCTATTCCTTTATTTCGAGACTTTGCAGGCAGATGACACGGTTACTTGCTCCGAGTAAAACTCTCTTCCCTGGTTGCGCCGGTTGAGGCTAGGTGCTATTGTAGTGGTATTCTTCCGAAGGCCTCCCGGCGCCTTTAGAGCCTCCTTGGCGCGCCAAGGCTGTCATCTAGTGACATGCTAAGGTCTTCCGTGCATCTCTACGCTTTGCTCCGTCAGTTCCTGTGAGCTGGCCTGTGGTTTCCCCCTCCTCTCATTCTTTGCCCCGGGTGTGGTAGGCCGCAATATATCAATACTTGGTCCCAGTTGCCGAGGCGTCCCCCGCCGATAACATGCTCATACCTCATATGTATTACACACACGTGTGTGTTTCGGAGAAGAATTCCGCACTACTGCCCGTTGACTTATTGAGTAAAGGGAGTCTCATGAGGAATGGATATGATGAGTGTAATTTCAGAGGGCGGCCGACGTCCGGAAAGGGAGAGCCGCAGTGTAGGGTCCTCAACAGTTCACGAGCAGTTCATCTCGACGCGAGGAGCTCCAGGTTCCCGTAGCTCAATCCCGGATAAACCACCTGAGTCCGCAGACAACTAGTAATGCCATCTCGTCGCCGAAAGCTGTATTTCCGGAGTGCAGTGACCTCCATGAAATGGTGCCTCTACCGCAATCCTCGTCGACACTTCCAACCCTGAAAGAGACTGGTTGAGATTGAAAGGGCAGGAAGTTCGGGGGAATGAAGAGATGTCCCTAGTATTCGCCTACTGGCCCGAGAAAACCCCGAAAAATCCGTGGGTCAGACAGGTCGGCCGCGGGGAACTGACCCACGACCATCCGAATGCCAGACCCAGACAAAACGTCTGAGCTATCAAAATCAATGGAGTAATTTTTGAGCAAATAAAATTTTTCGATTTTCTTTCATGTAAAGGGTAGTTTGCGGTCACATTCTTGTAAGATACTGGACTTAAATGCCAAATTTGGTATTTTACCGAGTTATCACAGACACAGACACACTGGGGACCCTAAAACGCGTATTTGGGGTGGAGTGCAGTACCAATCCTACCTATGTACTCAGCAGAGAAAATAAGCGTTACAGGAAATTAGAATGCCGATGTATCTGTTGAAACTAATCAAAATAACTTCCTTTTGGCCCACGTGGTGCTGAGATGGTAGCATGTGCGCCTCACATTCAACAGGTCGCGAGTTCGAATCTCGCTGAAAGTGAGATACCGGGGTAAGGTTTTTTCGGGTTTTCCCTTATCCTATGAAGACGAATGTTCGAGAACCTTTAAACTCCGAGATTATTTGAGATTTATTTCTCCAATTTCAATCATCGTTCGATATGATCAACCAAGTTAAAGAAAGTTTCGTGTGTATTTAATTTTCTTAGTTGTATAGTTCTACCATGTGGACTTTTCTCTCTTCTCAGGGTTGTGGTATACGAAACGCCTTCTGTATTTTGGTTACAACTACCATAAATAAATATTAATTGTTATTACATCATTTGAGTTTATTGTAAATCACTGAAGATACATAAACACACAATCATAATCAAGTTATAGCACTTATTTATCACAAGAATTACACATTTTTATTACTCCTTGTTTCGTTGTTAAGGAAAATCGATCTTCCTTTTTCTTTTAAGAAATTATAGCTAGACAAACTTGTGTTGCCGTGTGCTCATTCCAAGGCCGTGTAACGTATGTGAGTTTTTAGATATGCACATACGTATAACTCTTTCCGTCTCTTTCCATCATTGTTGGATTGTTGGTCATGTCTCCAGCCAACACATTAAAATCTCCTTTATTTAGATATTTTTGCATTAGAATGAACACAACGTCTTCCAAATGTATTAATAACACAAGTAAAACAGCAATAACAATTCACACACAAATTAACAGTTAAATGTATGTTTTAAACTCTTATTTAGCCCAAATAAATTTCAAGTTATTAATAAAATTACAAAATAAAAATATTTTATCTTGTGGCCTTAAGATGATGATGCATTTGTGAAATTTGACCAAAAATTGTGAAAAACTAAAAAAATATTTTGTTTAATAATAAAATAATATGAATTATAAACTTTAACAAAAACTGCAGTTTTTCCCGCTTGGTATTCTTTAACTACAACTTAACTGAAGCTATAAATTGACAGGCGCATGCTTATTAATAGGCAGTCCCAATTTTAAACCTTATTTTCTCCCAAAGCTTTTTTCCAACACTTTTCCATACTCAGACTATTCCACAACATACAATATTTCACTAATATGATCCAAACTTTTTATACTGTCTCTCAAAAGCATATTAAAGAAAATTGTAATATTACTTTTTCGAAAAAAATGCTCCAATTTTTATAAATAAATTATCGCATTTTGAAAAATCATAAGTTCTGGAAAGTACGAAAAGTAATAATTTTTGCACATTAATAGGGCTAATACTAAAACATATATTATGACTGATCTGTTTGTAAACTTATTTTTTGAAAAATTTAATATGTGTACGTGAATATATTTTAAAATGAATCACGTGGTTCACTTTTATTAAAACAATGAATGTAACAATCAAGAATTATTATTTAAATAACTGCAACCTAATATTTAGAAACGTGACAGAAATATCAGTATTATAACTGGTATAAATTCAATAAGAGATCTTACATACTGTGGATTTTCCAAATTTCACAGATGCATCACCTTAAGATTGTTACAACGTTAAGTAAAAAACAACAACAACTTCCTTCACTATAAAAATCCACTGCACTAGGCTGACTATTCTTCCTTTACCCCACAGAACGTCTTGGTCGAAGCTATAGCGGCGGTAAAATAATTCTCACTCACTCTGGCTTGAAATCACGACATTCGAGGTCCACTTTTCTCTTCTTTTGTGGTTTCGACAGCGAGATGATGGATATGTACTGATGTTAAAACGAGAACAAAATGCTGTAGAGCAGCGGTACACGTGCCACTGGTAACGCAGTCCAATTATAACTACCATAACTGCGTGTCATCATAGCAAAGGCCACGAAGGGACGTGCAAATTCCGAACCCATAGTATCAACTGAGAGGGGCGGTTGAAAAGGGAGCGTTGACCCTGTGCGAAGGTAACGCCACCCACGGTCTTTTTCCCAACTCAACTTGAAGTCGGCCTTAAAAACGTATAACCTGACATTTACAGAATACATGTCGAAATAGTCCCAATCAGTCATAAATTCTAAAAGATTAGTTGCATATATTTTTTCAGTTTCATTAAATATTGTCTGCTTCACATGTTTAACCTTTTCACTGCTAACATCTTTTTAGATGAGAAACATCTTCTTGCTACTTAGGCAACACTATGGTGAAAATTTTGGCTTGACCAATAACATTTGGTGTGTATTTCAAGTTGAAAATACATAATATGACCAATAACTAAAAAAAAAATGTGAGTATAGTAATATGTTTCAAAATTTACAAAACAGGTAATGGCGTACCCCTGATTATTTAACATGGGCCCTCCCCATCCTAAACCACAGGCGAGATAGAGCACCCGGCGGGCCTCCCCACAACCATCAACAGCATATTTCCGGCCGTGAAATAGAGACGGTTTTGCCGGCAGAGTGCAGCTTGACTTGGACCAAATGACTTGCAGTTTTTCTTTGCTTCATATATTACTCGGAATTAGTGTAAACAGTTCGTGGGAGTTGACAGTTATTATTGATTTAAAAATTGCTACAGGAGAATATGGAATTCTAAGATTTACAATCGCTCAAACCTTTGGTCTAGTTATCTCGACCGTAGCACTGAAAGGATTGGAAGTACAGGGTGTATATACATGAATATCGGGGTTTTAACTCTCTATAATATTTATTACATTCAACTTACAGCTATAAATGATGTGTCAAATGAAAAAGCAACTCAAAAGTTTTGTTTGTTGGCACAAGTGCGCATGTGCGTGCAATATTTCTGCCACAGTCAGCTAGACAGCGGTAGTAGCATATGGCGACTAGTAAACAGAAATCATGACGATTTTATGGATCGTGTTGTCTTCAGTGATGAATCGACCTTTCACCTTAGTGGACATGTTAACACTCATAATGTGCGCATCTGGGGCTCAGAAAATCCTCACGAGATGGTAAAAATGCAACGAGATTCCTCTAAAGTGAATGTTTTTTGTGCCGTATACCGGCGAAAAGTTTATGGGCCTTTCGTTTTTGGTGAACCTACTGTAACTGCACTTCTTACCTTGATACACTAGAGCAATAGCTCTTCCCTCAGTTGGAAGAAAATGAGCCAGAGAACTTCAATTTCCAGCAGGATGGTGCGCCACCCCACTGGCATAACGAAGTACGCGATTGGTTGAACGTCACTGTACCCGAGCGCTGGATAGGCCGCAAGGGCCCCAATGACAGGGCTTGCTATGCATGGCCTCCACGTTCTCCTGGCCTAACGCTACCAGCTGACCTCCCTGAATTAAGAAACTGGATTGAAGCAGTTGTTGCTACAATTACTGAATACACACTTATCAACGTTTGGGAAGAACTCGGCTATAGACTTGATGTGTGCCGTGTGACAAAGGGTAGTCACATTGAACACTTCTAAGCTTCTTGGTAAAACTGTTTGAGTTGCTTTTTCATTTGACATATCATTCATAACTGCAAGTTGAATGTAATAAATATTATAACGAATTAAAACCCCGATATTCATTTATATACACCCTGTATAAAACCCATTCTTGGTATGTGGACTACAGAAAAAGACGCGGTAGGCCGTATCTGACCCGCGGGCCGTAGTTTGCCGACCGCTGTTCTAAATCATCACTAGAACCCGGATTCTTACATAAGTACATGTTTTTTCACGAACAGAAAATGTATACTAATTCAATCATTTACACTACACTGAAGTTTCATTTAAAGTATTTATACTCATTTCAGTCTAAGTATTTAGCCATATCTTTGCTTATTTATTTATTATATTTATACTGTCTATCTATCAGGTGACCACGTTAATCTAGATAAATATATCCATACATGATTTTATTACATAGTTCCTTGTAGGTACAAAGGAATCGGGGAATATACTAGAAACGTCAATGAACTCTTTGAAGACTCTTTAAGAGCAGATAGTTTTAATTCCTTGGCCGGGAACAATAAAAACAGATAACGATATTCCATTTGGGGAATGTTTAAGTATTTTAAAACTCAATGAATGTTTTGCCAATTATTAACTTTGCAAACAAATTATTTTACATAAATTGTGTGTTTTGACGAGTTCTACATTTTTGTAGTAAAATTTTATCATTCTCGTATGGTTCTCCACTGATGCAAAAGTCATTTAGAATGAAAAAGTTTCCAGAGGTTATCCCAGAACATTTAAAATATAGATTTTGTTTGTTAAAATGTCTTAAACAAAACTTTCCAGGTGAAGAGTAGTTTGGGGTGGGGGAAGTTTCTTGAAAAACTTCGTGTCGCAACCTAAGAAGTTGAATTTAAATAGGTAATATTAATTTTTTTTATTTATGCTGTTCACACACAGTGTGCTTTTACTTTTTTCTTAATTTATTCACGAGACCCAAAATTTTTTTCCAGCGAAATCTCAGCAATGAATTTTTAGTGGAATTGAAACCGCCTGTGCCTGCTATATACGTGGCAGAAAAAAATAATAATGGAGTTGGAAAATGGATATTAAGAATAATGGCTTCGGAACGAAATTCGGAAATCTTCGGAAATGACAATCTGGTCTTCTTTAAATTATTTTGAGTCCTGATTATGTAAGATATTCACTTAAAATGTACCACACTTCATCCTTTTTCTTCTTCTTTCCAACCGTTTAAAATGTGTCTCTTCGGAGATACAAATACTTAAAACCACTTATAAACTTCTCATAATGGACTAAACCACTCTTCCATGTTCAGTAATAATTCCCCTTCTCTTAATTGCCTTCTCTCTATCGCTTACAAAATGCCTTTTTTGCCATTGGTTTCCTTCTTTTTATATTCTTGATGGACCAATTACGCTGGTCAACAATGAAATTGTTTCGGGCTTAAAAATAGTTAATTCTTATGAATCTCTATCTGCTGAATTTAAAAATGACAGTAAAAATGACTGATTAGCTCTTATTTCTGAGTTAAAGTACATTTCTTGATTTATAGAGCAAACCTTTTCAGTTTGGGAGAATTTTATTTTGGGATCTGTCACACCTATCAACTGGCAAAAATAACGTTCTTCAGCTGTTGTAGGCTGTAAACATAGGTACTGTTGCTGTAACTTTGAGTTTCTGTTGTGATTAATGCAGAATTTTTGGTTGGGAGTGCTTGTAAAGGATTCTGCATTTGACCGACTTTGGGAGGAGAAAGAAAAAGTTTGGGAAGCCTTCAAGGCAAGATATTCATAGATTTTTAGGCAACAAAAGAGATGATATCTACACTCAGTTGGTGACAGAGCTCCAACATAAAAAAATCAGGTGTGTTCCATTCACATGACTTTCTCTACATTTATGCAACAAATTATTGTTAAAAAGTTTATACTTCTATTTACTTCCTGCTAATCGAGAAAAAATTAGCAGAAATAGTCTTATTGCTTGGTTCCTTGTAATTAGAAGCGAAATAAGGGAGTACCATAGGTTAAAGTGATAGTCAAAAGGTGGTTGCTATATGACTGAAGTTCCTTTGTTTGTATGGACAGTAGTTGACAAATTCCTGTATGAGAAAAGTGTAAGTTTTTTATAGCTAAAACCAAAAACAAGGAATATCTAAAGAACAATCACTCCAGGTAAAAAAATGTATATAACATAAATTGTGTGTATCAAAGTGCTTTACATTTGTTGTGTGGTAAGTTTTTGTCCATATCCTACGGTTTAGCAGCTATGCAAAATTCCGTAAAATTGCCCCAGAAAAAAGTAGTCTTCAGAGGTTATTCCCAGAAAATTCAAAATACATTTTATTTGTCAGGTAAATAAACTTAAATACCAGGTTTGGTATTTTACCGACTTTTCGTTTTTGAGTTATCGTGTTCACAGACACACGGACACACACACGGACCTTTTTCTGAAGATACTTTTTTTGGAAAAAGGGGACCCTAAAACATATATTTCCGGTGAAATCTCGGTATCGAATTTTTTGGTGGAGTGCAATACCTTCTCTATACACTATGTATATAGTACATATAGAGAAAGTAAAAACACGAATTTGTTTGAAAATTTCTCTTAAAATCCATTTTTCCACACCCACCTAGAATTTTCCCCTCCTAGTTGTTGAGCTGTCAGTGATGGTCACGGAGAAAAATTTAATCAGGGTATTTCTGTTATGAAATAGATATATTGGAATACCTAAAAACGTTGGAAAGATCATCTGCCATAATTTCCACTGGGGAACGGAGCGGATCAACAGGCCCAAGCCATGAAGTTGTTGTTGTTGTTGTTGTTGATAATGATGAAAAGATATCAGGGCCGTTGGAATGAAACAATGATTGCGGATTTCTATTAATCTTTGTGTAGGGATGCTGTGGAACTTGCTTACAAGAGGTAAGCCAAAAGGTTACGATCACATGAAACCAACGCGTATTTCTCTTCAGACCCAACCATCTGCCATTCTTACATCAATTCATTCATTCTTACATCATTCTTAGAGTACAAATGTCATTAAAAACTTGAAATGTACTTTTAATGTTGTTGGCATATGTAATTAAAATGTATATCTTCTCTTAATCCACTAAACTACAATACTTCCATCTATTTTATATCATAGAAACTATTTTTTTTTTTTTCATATTCTTATTTCTCAATTCAAAATTAGTGGGAACTGACTCATGAAGTGCAGGAAACATTGGAAAAACTTGTATTTGTTGCCATGTGAGTTATATGCCATATTAGTTTGTTTTGTTATACATTTTCAAGAATATTGTTTTTAAAGTTAATTATTTAATTTATGTTGACATATTTCTTCTCGCTAATTTTCCTGATCTGCTCCGCTGTGACACTTTTATGTTTAAATTGCAAAGTTTTGAAACAAATAAAGACGTATTTTTGAAAAATCATCTTCCTTTACAGTTTACTATAGCTTTTCTGTCTTAATATTTTCACATTACCACGTGACTTTTAGAGGTTCTAAAAAGAGCTCTTTTAAAACTCTAAAGTTTGAATCAATTTGTAAGCTAAAAAATAGCTTAATTTTTTCAGTCGTCGTCATTAGCACGGTTTCATGATAATAAAATCGAATTTTATATTCCATTAAGAAGAAGTAGAATAAAAGCCACAATTTATTAAAATGGTTAAAATCTTGGGCCTATAGAGCCATTCCTTTCCCCTCATAAGTGTTGGCTCCAAAGAAATCTCGAACTGCCAAGATTTCGCAGTGTGCGGTAGCGATGGTAGAGGCGCGGATGCATTCACAATATAAATGCTGTTCTCGGCGTTGATGCGGCTTTGTGGTTGCTTTCCTTTTGAAGATAGCCTCTTTTTAGGATGCATGAATCGTCCATTCTTTCTAGATGTTCTATCCAGTTCTGTTAACGAACTTAAAATTTTCCGTTATATGTTGTATATTAGGTTTATGTCTAATTTCTTTAATTCTTATAAGTTACGTCAATTTTATACCTAGCACCGATCTTCATTTCTGAAGCTTCCAGGCTTTTTTTATTTATTTTTGATATCTTTTTGTGTTAGGGGCCATGTTTCTATTCCATAGAAAAGTTGTGGAATTATTACAGATTTATAAAACTCTAATACTGCGTTTCCTTAAGAGTACGATTTCCTTACTACTTAAGGGTATCTTCTTATGACTCCATTTACATATTTATATTTATTAAAGGGATGCGGAGATTTTTAAGTGGAGTAAACCTTCATTTTATGTTTCTTGTGTGCTTAAAATATTATTTTTATTTTATATTCAGTGCGACTGCCAATATATTTCCATTTGATTAGTTTTGTGATATTTATGTCCTTTTCCACTTAATGTTGTTTTCTTTGTTATCTTTTGGCATGAATCTTAGAAAACTACATATCTTAAGAATTCAATTAGATATTAAACTGTATATACACTTATTTAATTACTAGTAATGTTGTACAAATAGTTAAGAAACACACTTAATGCTTCGCATATTTCAGTGCATTGCACCAGCCTAGGTGGCGCCGTGGTAAAGAAGTGCCGGGTTCGAATCCCGTCAGCCGAGATTTTCGTGGTTTCCCCTCGTCAATTGGGGCAATGCTGAGGTGTTTATTCTCCACTATTTCCTTTTCGTCATTCCTTCCGTTTTATGCCATGTCCCTGCCCCTGCAAGGAATGCAACCACAACCTCATCTTTCTGGTGCGCTTCTAGGCTCGTGGTGTGTGGTAGCGCTGGTAGAGGCGCGGCTGCATGTGCACTGTAAATGCTGTTCTCGGCGTTGAGGAGGCGTTGTGGTTGCTTTCCTTGCAGGGGGGAGACGATATCCATAACCTGTGGTGTTGATGGCTACACGGCGGATCCTTGAGCCGGGCTGAAGAACTTTCAGCCACTAGGTTAGGACTACCTACGTCTCTGTAGCCTGTGTCCTGTAGCCCCCTATAGTTCTCTCATTTTATTCCTTCCTGTGCTTGGGGGGGGGCGGGGAATTAGCGCACAATACGAGATGATATAGATGGCAGTGAATGAGGTATCTTTCACTATTGTCTAGCCTTTACCTACCTTAATCTTCAATGTGCATTGCAGGATAGATGTATTTAATTATTTGCATAACGTTTCAAATATTGTTGGTTCAGGAATGCACTGAAAACTGGGGCCTTTTTCTGTGAGTTACAACGTTTTAATATATAATGTAGCTTTTCTCAACTTCCAAAGGAGATATTGCTTTGAAACTTTCAGGACATGTTCATTACAATATTATGCGTATATTAAACAGGATTAAAGAACTAATGGAGCAAAATGAAAGTTTGGGATCTCTCAAAATGTTTTTTCGTTACAGCTTTGACGTCCTCGGTTGTTTGTCTTCAATCTGTTGGAAATATGAATATTCCCTAGCAGTTGTTTGGTGACTATGTTGGCCAACAAATTTGTAATTCACGTCACCTAGAGAAGAAAAATGCCCATTGCAATATAAATGCATATACAGCAATTTCTACCGACCAATGCAGGCTGCAATTTGCATATTTGAAATGTTCAATAACTCGCAACTCGCAGTTCCATTTGCAGTACGTGGAGCACATATTGACAAGTAAACACAGCAACAGAAGCCAGAACAAGAACGATCTGATCGGCGCAATACCAGTTGCGATTAAACATCTAATTAGTAAACCCACCGCATATCTCAAGGGTCTAATGACTTTCCTGGAAAAATGGTCAAAGCGACAAACTGTTCATCGGCGGAACGCAATTTTACCATTGAATTCATGACCTAAACTGGGGATTAGACAGGCCAGTTTTCCCTTTTTACTTTCTCTATACGTACTATGTACGTAGTGTATAGAGAAGGTATTGTATTGCACCCTAAAATTCGATACCGAGATTTCACCGGAAATACATGTTTTGCGTCCACCTAAATCCAAAAAATAATATTGGAACAAGGTCCGTTGTGTGTGTATGTGTCTGTGGACAGCATGGCTCAAAAACGAAAAGACCGTTAAATACCAAATTTGGCAGTTAAGTTTGGTATTTTCCAAGGATGCGACACGAAGTTTTTTAAGAAAATCCCCCCAAAAATTCCAAAAATTTTGATTTTCTCAAAAATAGCTCTAACAATTTTGATTAAAATCTCTCATGATAATTAGCAGAAATGGCCTTATTACTTGCTTCCTTGTAAGTAGAAGCGAAATAAGTGAATACCATAGTCAACTCGATAGATTTTAAAAGCTGGTTGTTATATGATTGAATTACCAAGTATTTTAAAACCTGAAACTAAAAACAAGGAATATCTCAAAAAAAGGTCAACCTCACGAAAAAAAGGATATATAACATAACTTGTGCACTTTAACGTGCTCTACATTTTTATATAGTAAGTTTTTGTCCATCTCTTACGGTTCAGCAGTTATGCAAAATTCCATAAAATTCTTCCAGAATAAAGTAGTCTTCAGAGACTATATTTAGAGAATTCAAGATATATATTTTATTTGTCAGGTAAATATCTTTCTTTTTGGATTCAGGGGGACCCAAAACATGTATTTCCGGTGAAATCTCGGTATCGAAATTTTGGGTGCATTACAATACCTTCTCTATACACTATGTACATAGTAGGTGTAGAGAAAGTAACTAGTAATTTATGTAATCAGTTTTAACTAATATTCAGACGGTGGTCTACCCGGCCCAGACCGATTGTTTTAAGTGTGCTTAAAAGCGACAGCACAATGTCAGCAGATTTACTGGCATGTAAAAGAACTCATACGGGACAAAATTCCGGCACACCGGCGGCGCTGATATGATCCAGCCAATTGACAGCGTCGTTGACAAACAAATAGTAAAATTAAATTAAAGACGGTGATCTGATGAAAATTAAAATGGAAAAATCTTATGTGTCCCATTCACATGACTTTCCCCACATCTCTGAAACAAATTATTGTTAAAAAGGCTGTTTTTCTATCTAGTTCATGCTAATCGCAATAAACATTAGCAGAAACTGTCTCATTATTTGCTTCTTTTTAAGTCGAATGGAAATGAGGGAATACACTAGCTTAAAGTGATAGTTACTTTTTTTAAAAGCTGGTTGCAATGAGGTTGAAATTCCTTTATATGGCTAACATTTGACAAATTCCCGTATGAGGAACGTATAAGTATTTTAAAGCTGAAACCAAATATCAAGGATTATCTCAAAGACGATCAGCTCTGCTAAAAGAACGCGTATGGCATAAATTAGGTGTTTTAACAAAGTCTACATTTTATGTTGTGCTGCAAGTTTTTGTCTATTTCTTGCGGTTTACCAGTTGTACAAAATTAATCCAGAATAAAAAGCTCTTCAAAGGCTATTCCTAGAAAGTTCAACATATATCTACATATTTATTTGTCATGTAAATATGTAATATGGGTATTTTAACCAAAATAGTTAGACCCATTTTGGAGAACATCAAATCTTTTTACATCTAAAGGGTGAAGAAAGCGGGAATCCAGGTTTGGAAATAACGACATTTTCAGCATGATTCCAAGTGGTATTAAAGCAGTAAAGGTGAAAAGCAGCGTTGAGTGTGACGGTTATAAAGGCTTTGGTTTCGGGCGTAAGGTATTTCAAAACAATATTACAGATTAAATCATATTCTGGAGATTTTTTTACTTTCTCAATATTATGTACATAGTGTATAGAGAAGGTATTGTATTGCATCCAAAAATTCAATACGGAGATTTCACCGGAAATATATGTTTTGAGACCCCCTGAATCCAAAAAAAAGCATTCTTAGAAAAATGTCCGTGTGTGGGCCTGTCTGTCTGTCTGTGTGAATGTGCGTGTGTCTGTGGGCAGCATAGCTCAGAAACGAAAAGTCCGTTAAAAACCAAACTTGGTATTTAGGTTTGGTATCATCCAAAGATGCGACACGATGATTTTCAAGAAAATCCCCCTATCCCAAATTACCCTTCACATGGAACTTTTTTCGAAAATTTTTATTTTCTTTAAAATGACTCTAACGATAATGATTATAAAATCGATTTTTAAAGATATTTACATGGCAAATAAAATGCATATCTTGAATTTTCTGGGAATAGCCTTTGAAGACTACTTTATTCTGGATGGATTTTACGTAATTTTGCATAACTGCTAAACCGTAAGAGATGGACAAAAAGCTTACCACACACAAAACGTAGAGCACGTTAAAACACACAATTTATGTTTTATACATTTTTTTCGTAGAGTTGATCGTTTTGTAAATATTCCTTGTTTTTGGTTTCTGCTTTAAAAAACATACTTTTCTTATACAGGAATTTATCAACCCCTGTCCGTACAAACAAAGGAAATTCAGTCACATAGCAACCAGCTTTTGACTATCACTTTAACCTTTGGTACTCCTTTATTGCCCTTCTACTTACAAGGAAGCAAGTAAAAAGACTATTTCTGCTATTTTTTTCCCGATTAACATGAAGTAAATAGAAGCTTAATATTTTTAAGAATAAGAATACTGAAGAGTAATTGTAAATCGCCGTCTCAATGTTCTGAGTAGACCAACATCCACCGATGGGTTGGACTTGAATGTGTTTTGAAGTACATTCGCATTTTGCTGCATCACTCTCATCAACCTAATTTTGGAACTTTAGAGGTGGCTTTATGGTAGGTTCTCGTAGTACACGCTTCATTGCCTTCCATTAGAGAGCTGTCTTCTGGAGAGAGGCAGACGGGAGGTATTCATAACGCGCGTAGCGATGTTCATCCAATGCCTGCCGGGTTTGTCCAATCAAATGATCGAGTCTACCACTCTAGAAGTTGCTGTGTAATCTGGGGGACCTAACACATGTTACTATAAAATTACGTAGCAATCATTTTAGACGTTCTTGAGGCATTAGGTGATATTCATACATGCATACGATGGTCGGCTGATAAGTCCCGGGCCTCACACAGATATGGCACCACTAGGTCAGTTAGACAATAGCATCGAATGGTTTAACTCTAGACTAGCTTGTATTCATAGCTTGTTTAGTTTTCGAATGAGAACATTTTAAACAGAAAACCTCAGAGTTTTTACGAAAATGGAGGATTTGCAAAAAGGAGCAGTGATTAAATGCTTTCATTTGAAAGGCTTAACGCCTAAAGAAACCAAGGAGGCAATAGTCAGTGCATTGAAAGACTCTGCCCCTTCATATTCATTATTAAAAGGTGGGTTGCAGAATTTAAAATGGGACGTACGAGCACTAGTGATGATCCTTGCTCTGGACGCCCTGTAGAAATAACAACTCCATTGAAAATATTCATCGTTTAGTACTGGAAGACCGCAGATTAAAGTTGCTTGAGATAACAGAGGCTGTAAACATATCAAAAGAACGTGCAGGTAATATTTGAAGTAATGTTTTGGGCTTTCACAAGGTCTGTGCAAGATGGGTGCTGCATTTGTTGACACCTGATCAAACGTTGGAAAGGAAAACTGTTTCTGTTAGGAATGTGGAGTTCTACCAGTGAATTTTTGAGACGGCTTATTACCATGGATGAAACTTGGATACATCACTACACTCCAGAAAGTAAATCATAGTCAAAATAGTGGATTGCGCCAGGTGAACCAACTCCAAAAAAGACAAAGTCCATTTTATCAGCTAATAAGATTATAGCGAGTGTTTTCTGGGATGCACAGGGAGCTATTTTTATTGATTACTTGGAAATGGGTAAAAGTATTATTGATGACTACTACGCAAGCTTACTGCAACGTACTTTTGGATGGGGAAACTTGCGAGGAGATAAAAGCAAAATTACATGTTGTTTGTGAGAACTGCCGTCTATGGCAGGATATGTTGGTTCAACGATCTTAAACATGGTGAAACATCGTTTTTTGATGAGGAGCACCCAGGAAGCCCGGTAGATGTGGTTACCGAGGAAATCGCTGAAACAGACCATACATAATATGAGTCTCGTTGATCGACGAACGAAAGTTCGCGAAGTGGTACAGGCCATAGGTGTGTCGACGTGACCGGAAATACATAATTTGATGATAAGTAGGAAATGAAAATTTTCTCAGCCGGCACCCATCCCATGAATAGATGCCTCACGGGAACAATTTACATAAAAAATTCTAGTAATCGTCAAGACTGAGGCCTATTTTGCAGAGCTTGACAATTCTTATTTTTGTAGGAGCTAAAATGTTAGGAACATTTGGAGAAGTGTATATCCCTAAAAGAGGTTATTTTGAGAAATAAATAATTTGAGTTTAAAAGAATGGCATCTCCATTCCCAACACTTTTTCCATTTTGAAACGGCTTTGTACATACACGCTACATATTTAAAACTACAATTTCTGTGCAATTTTTACTTTCTTTGCCTCTTTATGTACGTCTCCTGTCTTGGCGACATAGCACAACGAGTTCTTTGGCATCCTGCTACACATGTGCTGTTCTGGCTCCCAAGGTCGCGGGTTCATTCCCTGCGAAGGGCGATAGGTTTTTTAGGGCCAAAAATCCTTAGCATAGCTTCTTTCTGAAGGGTGTCATATATTGACGGCATGCCTATTGAAGAATGTTCTGATTTTAAATCATGTTCCATGTTTTAGCTGCTAAACATATAGGTTCCTTTAATTTAAACAATGCCTGAAACTTCCACATACGTTTCGTATTCTAATCATAACTGCTTTATTATCTTTGAGTCTCTAAGGCTACTGACTTATTATTGCATAATGGAATATTCTTTTAAGGCTGCTCTTGTATTGTATTGGGGGGGGGCTGGTACAGGTTATTAAAACAAAAACTTACATACTGTGATTAAACACAACTGTATTGTGGTTTATGTGAGGAATTCACGGCAATATAATTAATTTCCTTCTATTTTTCAATTTGTCTGAAGCCTCTTTCATTGCCTTTGAGTAATTGTTATTTAATTATATATTGCTGATATTTTCATTACACAGTAATTCAAATGAACACACACAGGGCTCTTTTTTCATTTTCATTTTTATTTGACTGCCGCCTAAATATTAGTTCAAACTGATCACATAAATAAACTAATTTTTAAGCTATTTTCATCATTTACCAACAATTTCAACGTGTACGGAACTGTAATTTGGAAAACAAGAATAATTTGGTTGGTGATATTTTGTCTTATTAGGAATGCAAGTTGATACCATTCTGCAAGCTACTCATTTTTACTTGCTCTACAGGTACATGGTACGTAGGTAGAGAAGGTATTACACTCCACCCAAAAATTTTATACCGAGATTTCACTGGAAAAACCGTTTTAGGGTCCCTTGTATACGTTTTTTTTTTTTAGAAAAAGTGCCTGTGTGTGCGTGTACCCCTGTGTCTGTCAATACGATAACTCAAAAACTAAAAATCGGTAAAATAAAACTTGTATCTTCCAAAAATGCGACACGAAGATTTTGAGGAAAATCCCTCAACCTAAACTACTACACTTTACATATAAAAAGATTTGATTTTCTCCAAAATGGCTCTATCTATTTTGATTAAAATACCACATATTAAAAATATTTACATGACCAATAAATATATATATTCTAAATTTTCTAGGAATAGCATTTGAAGAGCTCTTTGTTCTGGTAAACCGCAAGAAATAGACAAAAACTTACTTCACAACAAAAAATGTAGATTTTGTTAAAACACAATTTATGCTATACGCGTTCTTTTAGCAGAACTGGTCGTTTCTGATATATTCCTTGTTATTTGGTTTCAGCTTTAAAATACTTATACGTTTCTCATACGGGAATTTGTCAAATGTTAGCCATACAAAGGAATTTCAACCTCATGGCAACCAGCTTTTAAAAGATTGCTGCGTAATTATGTTGTGGAGTATTATTTAAGCACCACGTTCGGAGCACCAGATGCGGCGTTTTTGGCTTCGTGCCCAGATTTGTGGTGACATTGGCGGTGCTCTAAGATTCACTCTACCACCAATGAGTAGACCCATGTACCTGTTGATGTAGATCTACTATCGGTGAGATGCCTCAGCTCAGCTCAGTCTGCAAGATAGTTGACTCTCTCGGGGTGGTACAGCTAAAGGGGGTAGTCTAGGGAGTGATCTTATAAATGATGAAGACATACGTAAATTTCCTTGAATTTATTATCACTAAGAGGCGCGAGATAAGCACTTTGCTTCACAATTCAGTAAACTCAATTATTTTACTAGGAACTTTGATACTTGATTATTCACACGTACTTATTTATACTTCTCTCTTGATTCCGCTTTACACAATTTAATTTTTAATGCACGTCACTGACTTTGAATATACTTGACTTAGAGCGCTGTTAACTACTACGTATCGTTAAGAATTACAATGTTTGACTTTGTGCGAAGTTGTAACTTATGTGACCTTCAGCATAATAACCGACAGCGTGACAGTATTACAACGGCAAATCGCAGACAGCCCTGATGTGCCGTACTCTGCTTCTTATATACTAAAACTACTGTCATGGCGGCTTCTTTCTGATTGGACAGAAAAGCCGCGAAATTGACGTCTATATTACCCAAAATACACTGTTCTCTTCCCAGAGTGCACCACAACACCCACGTGATACGTGTTATACAATGAAAAAATACTCTTTTCCGACTTCTAAGGTTTAGCCCCGGCGTGAGTCGTTGGTACGTGCCTGGACAAAGGAAACCCTGTTAACAAAGAGGCCCTCACACCACTCTCCTAGCTTGGCGTCAACTTTCTGCTCTGCTTTGCTACAAGCTGTTCTTTACACTGCTAAATACACGAGTTAATAAGTATTTGCACTCTTTAACTATACACTGCTAAATAATTAATAAACTACCAATAGTTATTGAACAGAAGCCAATTAACGGTCTTAAGATTTAACTATCGCTTTAAGCTAGTGTATTCCCTCCTTTCCATTCGACTTACAAGGAAGCAAATAATAAGACAGTTTCTGCTAATGTTTATCGCGGTTAGCATGAACTAGGTAGAACAACCTTTTTAACAATAATTTGTTTCAGAGATGCAGGGAAAGTCATGTAAATGGGACACATCGGATTTTTCCATTTTAATTTTCATCATATCACCGTCTTTAATTTAATTTAACTATTTGTTTGTTAACGACGGTGTCGATTGGCTGGATCATATCAGCGCCGCCGGTGTGCGAAATTTTGTCCCATATGAGTTTTTTTTTACATGCCAGTAAATCTACTGACATGGTGCTGTCGCTTTTAAGCACACTTAAAACAATCGGTCTGGGCCGGGTAGACCACCGTCTGAATATTAGTTCAAACTGACTTCATAAAGATCCTAGTACTTTCTCTACACGTACTATGTACATGGAGTATAGAGAAGGTATTGTAATGCACCCAAAGTTCGATACCGAGATTTCACCGGCTCCCCTGAATACAAAAAAAAAAAAAAATCTGGAAAAAGGTCCATGTGTGTGTATGTATGCGCGCGCGCGCGCGCGTGTGTGTGTGTGTGTGTGTGTACAGCATAGATCAAAAACGAAAATACCGTTAAATACCAAACTTGAAATATACCAAACTTAAATACCAAGTTTGGTATTCAACGGTCTTTTCGTCTTTGAGCTATGCTGTCCACAGACACACACACACGGGCCTTTTTCCAAAAATGCTTTTTTTGGATTCAGGGCGACCCAAAACATGTATTTCCGGTGAAATCTCGGTATCGAATTTTTGGATGCAATACAATACCTTCTCTATACACTATGTGCACAGTAGGTGTAGAGAAAATAAAAATGGATAATAGCATTTATGAAAACACGCTTTTCCATCCTTGTGTCACACATACCACAGATCTGCTAAATGGTGACTTGTTTTCTTGGAACACAGCGAATCCATTTACTCGGTAGATCGGATTCGTTAGGAACCGAAAACAACTTTTATATCTCAAGTTTTATTACGTTGTAAACTCCCACGCACTCTGGCACTGTACATATATCTGGCATGCTCATGCAAGCACATATTACTACAGACACCATAATAATGGAAATATTGACAAAAATACACAAGCGAAGAGAACATCTTGCACCGAAACACGTGAAACGTTGCTCAGCTGATAGGACGGGCTGCGACGTTGCCACATTTAACAGGGCCGGGCCATCATGGCTTCGATTCCATTCAAAAATTCGATTTCAATATTTCACCGGAAATACAAGTTTTTGGGATCCCTATATCCAACAAAAGTATTTTATAAAATACTCCGTTCTCTCTCTCTCTCTATCTCTCTCTCTCTCTCTCCTCATGTTTGTGGTCAATATAACTCAAAAACGAAAAGTCCGTTAACTACCTAACCTGGTATTTACGTTTAAAATCTTCCAAGTTTGCAACTCGAAGATTTTCAGGAAAATCTCCACCCAATCTATCCTTTACATGGAAAATTTGTTGATTTTTTTTTACTTTTTGAAAAATTATTCTATACCTTTTTCTTAAAATAGTATATTAAAGATATTTATATGGAAAAAATGATGTCTAACTTTTCCTCTTCATTCTGAATGACTTTTACCTAACTGGTAAATGGTATGAGATAGACAAAGACTAACTACACAAAAAATGTAAAACACCGAATAATGTATTTTGTAGAGCAAATCATTTCCAATGTATTGCTAATTATTGGTTTTAAAATTTGCAATAATTAAGCTTTTTCTCAAATATGAATTCGTTATTAGCGACCGGCTTTTAAAATATTAAATTATTGCTTTACCCTATACCCCATTTCCCCTTCTACTTAGAAGGAAGTAATACAAAATTTCTACTAATGTTTATCTTGAGTGAGTGAGAGAACAATAAGCTTCGGTAAGAATAATTTGTTGTTTGAATAGGTAGGTAGGTAGGTAGGTAGAGAGAGAGAGAGAGAGAGAGAGAGAGAGAGAAAGAGAGAGAGAGAGAGAGAGAAAGTCATATGCATGGATTACATCAGATGTTTTTTTTTTCGTGGCGTTGACCATTTTCGAGACATTCCTTGTTAGTTGTTTCACTTTTGAAATATTTAAAATTTTCTTTCACGGGAATTTGTCAACCTCTGGGCATACAAAAAGACAAATAGAACGCATCAGAATTTTACTTTCTTTACACATACTGTATATATAGTGCATAGGGAAGGCATTGTATTCAACCCAAAAATCGAAACCGAGATTTCACCGGAAATACGTATTTTTGAGACTCCCCGAATAAATACAAGCATTTTTAGAAACGTCAGTGTAGAATCTTAGATAGCTAAAAAAATTAATGTTTTGTATTTAAGTTTAATATTTCCCAAGGATTCGACACGATGATATTCAAGGAAATTCCCTACTCCAAACTATGAAAAAAGTTTCGAACATTTTGAACGTCTATATCGATTTTTATATGACAAGTAAAATGTACATCTTGAATTTTCAGGGAATAACCTTAAGACCTCTTTATTCCGGATTAATTTTGCTGAATTTTGCATAACTAAACAGTAAAAGAAAGGCAAAAACTTAACCACAAAAAAAAAAAAAAAAATGTAGATCTCGTTAAAACTTATAATTGATGTAATATACAATGTTTTGTGAAGTTGGCTATTTTTAGATATTTCTTGTTATTGGTTTCGGTTTTAAAATACTCAAAACTGATCTCATACGGGCATTTGTCAACTCCTGGCCATTCAAAGAAATATACTCCCTCCGTAGTCGACTGGTCAGCGAGCTTTCTCACCCGGAGGTCTCGGGTTCGATTCCCGGCTGGGGCAGAGAGTTTTTCTTTAACCAGAATTATTTCCTATCCCCCACACGCAGTCTGGAAGTATGCATATGAGAGTGAATGTGCGTGTATTTAACGATATAATAATAATAATAATAATAATAATAATAATAATAATAATAATAATAATAATAATAATAATAATAATAATAATAACGAAACGGATTTCAATCACTTTTAAAAGATTTGACTAACGTTTTATTTCCAATCTACTTACAAAGAATCAAATAATAAGACCTTGTCTGCTAATCGATTAGCATAAAGTAGATAGAAGAATAAGCTCATTAACAATACTATATTACAGAGATGTAGAGAAAACCATGTGAATGGAACTCATTAGATTTTTGTCACACTTTATTTATTAGGAATCTAAAGTATCAGAAAATCTTATAATTGTATTACATTTATCTATAGATTAAGAGAAGTTTTTAAAATTGCAAAATAGAACGTAGTTAGGTAAAAGGCGAAACAAGAAGACGAAGAGACTGTAGGTCGAAAGTGGCACGCCACTGCAGCTATTAGCTTACCCAGCGAGGAGTGTGCGGTTCCCTTTGATCAGCCAAGCACACGATAAACGATCAGACACACCGATACCCTCCCCTTGCCTTCCTACCCCTCAATTTGCATCGCTCAAACCGACCGGCTTTTTGTTGTCACACATGTATAATTCCATATTCCGTTAAAGAGACAGACAGTTTTCTTTTATTCTTTTATACGGCCGTGTCCGTGTGGAAGTATTCGTCAGGCGAACAGCTGGGTGGATACAAAGAAAGGGACAACCGAATTCGATAACGAAGATAAGAGTTATGCACTTTCTTTGTTTCACTTTCTCACCAAGAGTAAGTTTGCTTTGGTTATCACCTCTTTCTATCTCACTGAGTATTTATGCAGGTATCTTCCTTTCATTACATTCTCTGTCAAGAAGGTATTGCATTCCACCCAAGGATTCGATACCTACCGAGATTTCACATTACTTGTTTTGTGTGATACAAAAAACAAAAGAAAAAATCTGTGTGTATATAGATATATTTGTGAAAAGTGGAAAAAGATAAGTATATACGTACAGTTTTTTAGGACACAAGAGAGCAAAAAGTTTTTACTAGAATCACTCAAAAATCGAAAATTGCTTTTTATAACAAATGATTATTACAACCTTTGGACATTGACAGCGAATCAACGTTTAGCTGCCCCTCTTTCTGCTTCGGGCTTTACAATAATTTAAAGATCACACAATACCTGTTCCTAACATATATATTTTTTAAAAAACAGCGTTTTTCTTAAAACTAGTTTGCACAGTTTCAAATTGCTCCAAGCGTTTCAGAGTTTGTTTAAGAGAAACAGAGAGTGAAATTTTAGGTATTAATGAAAATAAGCACGTGTCTTATGTGGATATGCTTACCAACCTGAAAACATAGGTACTACTCTTAATAAGTAAAAATATAAGTCCACGAATGAATCTAATATTGATGTAATGTTGTTCGTTACACTGTTCGTGAAAATAGATTCACTTACACCTCTAACTGTCTGTATAAACACATACATACACACATTTCATTAATATTACAAACTATGTCTGTACAATGAGGAAATGAAACCTAAATTTATCTTCAAAAACAAATAGAAAGCCACTGGTTTATTACCGTCCGTCCTTATTTCACTGTAATGTAACCAAAAGCAACACTCTGCAACGGCTCTGATTGGGTGCTGAACGTTATACCGCGTTTCTCCACAGAAAAAAAGTCACTATTAAATTGCTAAGAAAAGTACACAAATATTATTATATTTAACTATGTAATGCTGTGTAAATAACATAATATGAATGATTAACGAACCAAGTATACTGAATTTTAATAATTCTTCTTTTACCTAACAATGCGCATACATTGTGCAGTTCATTTTAACGGCCATTTCCACTCCCATGTGGAGATATAAATTTTGGTAGCGCCGAAACCATGAAATACTGGTGTAATGAAATAAGCATGAATGCGACGAGAAAATACTGGTTCTTAATGTACGTCAGAAGTTTTATGAAAAATGGAAAAGTACATTACTCTTGTATTAGAAAGTGTTCTAAATTAACGGTCGATATACTGGGCCTCAAAAAACAACATAAAAGGTACACACCTTTAAAAATCTGATGTGTTCCAATCACATGACTTTCTCTACATTACTATAACACATTATTGTTAAAAAGCATGTTCTCCTATATACTTTATGATAATCGAAATAAATGTTAGCAGAATTTGTCTTAATTGCTTGGGAATACATTAAGACTAAAGCTGGTTGCCATGTGGCTGAAATCCGTTTCTATGTATGGCCAGGAGAAAAGTATGAGAAAAGTTAAAGTATTTTAAATCTGAAACAATAACTTGAAATATATCAGAAATGGTTCAATTTCACGAGAACAAAAAACGCATGTTACATAAATTGTGCGTTTTAATGAGATCTACATTATTTATGTGGTAAGTTTTTGTCTATCTGTTACGGTTTACCAGTTATGCAAAATTAGCAAAATTCATCCAGAATAAAGATAAATTTATGTTTTATTTGTTATGTAAATATCTTTACAATGTATTTTAATCGAAATCGTTAGAGCCATTTTGAGAAAATAAAAATTTTCGAAATTTTTTCCATGTAAAAGGTAGTTTGAGGTGGGAGAATTTTTCTCAAAAGCTACGTGTTGCATCCCTGGAAGATACTAAACTAAAATATC
Source organism: Hymenopus coronatus (assembly GCA_030762935.1). NCBI lineage: Eukaryota > Metazoa > Arthropoda > Insecta > Mantodea > Hymenopodidae > Hymenopus > Hymenopus coronatus. The sequence continues at coordinate 49,076,807 of CM060884.1, read as the reverse complement.
AAGTTTGGTATTGTATCGATTTTTTTTTAGTTATCGTGTTCACAGACACACTGACACACGGACACACACACAGACCTTTTTTCAAAAATGCTTCTACTGGATACAGAGGACTCTAAAACGCATGCTTCCAGTGAAATCTCGGTATCGAATTTTTGGGTGAAATGCAGTACCTTCTCTATACACTATGTACACAGTACGTGTAGAGAAAGTAAAAATAGCCGAGGTTCGAAATCTTGTGTAAGCAACTTTTGAACAAGTGACAGACGAAAAAAGGAGTGAATATATATATCAAATTGTTGGAGAAAAGCAAAGTGGGATTTGCCGGAAATGGCCGACTAATTAACAATTCCGGACATGACCGAGACAGTTCGAGTGCAATTGCTACAAACAGATGACTCACACCTAGCTGGAGTAGAACCACTTCCATCTTCAGATTAGCTCTTCTGGGTAGGTTATTATGTTAAGACAATGTATTTAAAGAAAGGTTGCATTGATAAACATATACATGCAATGCATTAGTAAACTTCCAAAAAAACAGGACGTCATAATTTTACGGGAAATTCCATATTTCGTACAAATAATGACTCGTCTCAAGTGACCTGTATTCCATTTTTAAGTTATCAAGTTAATGGAGATATCAAATTGTTTGCCTTTTATATAATGTAATTTAATTGTTATAACTAGAGTTTGACACTATCATAATTGCTAACCAATTTACATGTACTATATTTTACTGTTACCAAAGATCAAATAGTTAAGTTTATGACCGCAGTTGTAATATATTTGTATTATATTTTGTATATACATTGATCTTGATATGTAAGAATATTGTGGTCGCTGATGACCTTTGTTATTATAAAGTGACCTTGAATAAAGAAATTAAAAAAAAATAACTCGCCTATTTTATTTTTTATGCATTTCAAAGCTATAACTATTATCTATGAACAATAAAAGTAGATAGGTAGTCTTTTCTTGTACAATTAGTGAAACGTCGGTATAGTTTTCTTCCAAAACATGATGCCTCAAACGGGACCGCTCTCCCTACCACTGAGCAATAACCGTTAGCAAACAAAAGACTACACTATACTAGGGGCGAGAGGCAACGTAGTAAAGTCTGTTTCTTGGAGACACTGCTTGCATGTCAAGAATCGCGCCTCAGTTAAGGGACCAGTATGTGGAAGATCTGGCAACAGCGAGGGTTGGTTTCCAACCGCAAACACTCTAATCCTAAATTTAGTCAGGCCGACTTTAGAAGAAGAGTGGGGCAGGGTCACCATGTTCTGAAAAATACTGTACGCAGTTATACAAACGCAGCAGACGAGCAAGCTTCGCACCACGTGCGTTCGCGGAAGAATACATTTTGGTTTGTTACATCACAGGTGAAGTAAGGATGGACAGATGATAGTAATAGAGTTGTTCGTGGAAACAAGGAAGAAAATGAAAACTGAAAATAGAATGGCATGTAGATCATCTTATGACAAATAGCTGTTTTAATTTCAACAAATTCGGATATAAGCAAGAGACAGAAGCGAAGAAGTACGAGGTGCATCCAGAAAATAACTTTCCCGATTTTTTCATAAACAAAGATAACACGAAAAACTTTATTGGCAACAGGTACAGCAATGTTTGAGCTATTTTTCGTCATAGCCACCAAAAGAATTGAGACACTTGTCATATCTTGGGAGCAACTTTTGTATTCCTGTGTCGTAGAAGTCTGCCGTCTCTTAATGGAACCAGCGTGTAGCAGTCGCTGCTACTGTATCATACTGTGTTCTAATCACATGCGTTTATCTACTTGTTCCGCAAAAAATGTTCTTACAAAAGCTTTCTTTCATTACATGATGATAATCGAGATATATTAGCAAAAATTGCCTTATTATTTAGTTGCTTATATGTAGGAGGGAAATAAGGGGATAGGTATATTAGATTAAAACCATATTAAAATGTTTTAAAAGCTGGCCGCTATGTGAGCAATTGAAGTTTGGCTCTCTTTGCATAGTCAGGAGTAAAACATAAGAGAGACGAAACGAAAGATGCCTTTCAGCTCTTCGCCTTGTCAAAACGCTGCCCGGCGGACAGGAATCTCTTGAGTTGCAAGGAAAGATGGAAGTCCTGGATGCAAGATCAGGACTGTATGGTGGATGATCAAACAGCTCCCAGCCGAACTTGCTGTGCACCAAGCCGTATGTGGACGAGCATCGCCCTGGAACAGCACAACACTTGCAGTAAGCATTCCAAGCCTCTTGTTCTGACTGACACGTCGCAATTTCCGCAGTGTTTCACTGTTTCGCCACTGTGACTGATCCACTGTAACGGCAATGCATTGATTGGTGCTTGTTTTTCGGGGTAAAGTGACGATACTGTCGAGGAACTCATTGCCATCTTCATGATACCGCTGAAGAAATGTTAATGCTGCTCCTAAACACTTCATTTTGTCCTCGAGTACCAGGTTTTTCGACACCCACCTGGCACACAATTTTTTGAACAGCAACTGCTTAGTGACAATTTCATGCAACATATTCGGAAAATGGCTGATGAGCTCCGTAATCCTGAAGCAACGGTTCACCATGATGTGCTGCCGTACCAGCTCAAGCAGTGATCATTGATGAGGGTCTGTCGTCCACTGCGCTCTTCATCATGGACACTTGACGACCTTCGAAAGAAAGCCTACACCAGCGACGCACCATCTTTTGATCATGATTATGCCCGTAAACCTGTCAGAGCTGACGATGAATTTCGATTGGCGCTATTCGATTGCAGCAAGGAACTTGACCGAACCTCGCAGGCCAGTCGTCTCCTTAGCGAGGTGGTAGCGAAGCTGTTTACCAAGAGGCAGGCCTGGGTTCGATTCCCAGTACCGGCATGGGGATTTTCCCCTTCTGGGAGACCTGGTCCGGGGAGCACTCAGCCTCGTGAGGTCCCTGGGGAGGCAATTGAGGAGCTACTTGATGGAGAAGTAGCGGTTCCAGGTCATGGAAAAAAGTAAATGGAGTTTTATTTATGGACGCTCTTTAACTGCTGTAGTTCTCAGCGTCCCATTCTATACTGGGCGTGAAAGATCGCTTAATTTTGCTCAGAGGCCTCTTGTATCAGGCTTGAGGTTCTACGACACGGGACCAACGTTGTTACTTCCCTTCCGAAGGAAGACATGCTAAGGATTTTTACGCCTGAAAAAATCCATCGTCCTCCGCCGGGCTTGAACCCGCGACCTTGGATATATGAAGTTAGCATGGTAAGCATTACACCACGGAGGGCGACTGCTCCAGGTCATGAGGACCGCATTAACCGGCAGGGGGTGTTCGGGGCACTGACCACGTCTCACCCTCCAATACTGCACCCCATCCATGACGTCTGTCATAGACCGAGATGGGGGACACATCGGCCGGGCGGTAGGCCAAGGTTCCTTGTGAGGTGTCGTGCCGTGGAGTTTTTATGAACCTCAGCATTTCGCGGCACTGCTGCCACGCTACTGGCACCAGAGTGTTCCTGTCCGGTCGGCATATGATTGATACGTCATAGATCTGTTACGCATGGGCAATTTTTCCGGCTAAATACGTTTACTTTAAAGGAAACAAAATCGGGAAACTTGCTTTCTGGATGTGCCTCGTATGTCCTGTTGCATGGAGAATGATCCAACTAAAACCAACAACTTGAGATGCTTAATTGTCTCAAACACAAAAGGTAGAGTGGCAATTCCGAAGCCAGTAAAAATCATTTATTTGTGGATAAAGAATGCCCAAGTTATAAAGAAGTATTAAGAAGATACACATCAAATGGAATTGGATATAATCACGGCAGATGGTATAATTCCAACCAAAACACCTGGTAATAACAAAAGCTATTAAATGTATCAACACAAATCTACCGGATGCTCGGGCAGCGACCCAAATCTAATGCAAATCGCTCCTGGCCATTTCCCTCAGTCCCTTTCCCCGAAATAACTATCCCGAATGAACCTCACCGCGGATTCATTTCGCCGAATCCGTTTGCCCGGAATGCCATTATTTCTGAACAATAATTTCCTCGAATGCAAGAAAAATAAGCAAACTAATATATTTGCGAATGTTCTTTGTAATTACCATCTGGTAACGATTTTTTTCAAATCAATTTTAATTGTACATGCTAAAAACGCCCTAATGACGTTTTTGTGTGTCGTTTATGAGGCAAAAGCTTAGTTTCATTAAAAAAAATCTAATGCGTTCCATTCACATAACGTTCTCCACCTATTCTACAACACTTTATTCTCTCTGCTCCACGCTAATCAGATAAAAATAAGCAGAAATGCTTTAATTACTTAGTTCCTTCTAAGCAGAAAGGAAATACACTTGGCTAAAGCGATAGATAAGAACCGGTTGCTATGTGATGCAATTTAAATTCTCTTCTCTTTCAAAAAAAACAAATAACGACTTCCCATTTGAGAAAAGTCTAAGTATTTGAAATCTTAAAACTAATAACAAGTAATATCTCGGAAATGGTTAGCTATTCAAAAAAGTATATACCGTAAATCTACATTTTTTGTAGTTAGCTTTGTCTATCTCTTAAGGTTTACTAGTTATGCAAATTTCATTCAAAATGAGAAGGATTTCAGAAGAATTCCTAGACAATCAAAGATATATGCATGAAATTTCTCTAGAAAATATCTTAATCTTATGGATTTTGTTCACATTTTTAAGAAAATAAAAATGTTTACATAGTATAAAGGGCTTGAGGTGGGGGGATTTTCTCGAACAAATTCATTGTGCATTTTTGGAAGAAGTTAGATGTTTGAAGATAAATTACCAAGTCATTTTTGAGACACACACACACACACACAGACACACACACACACACACACACACACACACACACACACACACACACACTGAAATTCTTGTTTAAAGGCTTTCTCTTGGTTTTCTCCTCAAAACGTGCAATATCTGTGAAGTCTCAGTATCGAATTTTTGGATGGAATGCAATGCTTTCTGTACTTACCATAAGTGAGGTATATCATGATAATGTGTGCGATTCACAGTCGAGAGGTCCCGGGTTTGATTCTCGGTGACCGCCCATATTGTCTCATAGGTTTTTCGTGGTTTTCCACTGGGTCAGCAGGCGAATGCTCAGATTGTTTCTCATCTAAGACAATTTTCTTTCCATTATTTCCCCTTAATTCCATTTCCTTCTGATCTTTCAAGAGACCTAGTTTCATAGTGTGCGGTAGTGCGGGCAGATAGTCCGAATGCATGCCCAATGGAAAGGATACTTCCGTGCACACTAGAGGTAAGCCAGGTCATAGAGTCGCTTTAAAGTACTCTCTGTTTCAGCAGTGGCCATCAGGCTTGGGAATGTTAGGGTCTGCCACGCGTCTCAGTGACTTTCTGTTATTATTTCATTCCACTCTTTTCTTCCTTGAGGGTATTGGTCACAACATATGTATGTTAAGTAGCAAAGCATGAGGTGTTCTCCCTCCGGTGTCTACACTTTACCCTTTACTATAGATAGACAATGGAGAAAGTAAGAATCAAAATATCACGAATACTAATATGTTCAAAAAATGTATGAAAAAGTGCAGGGAAATGAAATGGAGCTTTATTTATAGATGCCCTTTAACTGCTGTGGTTCTCAGCGTCCCATTCTATACTGGGCGTGAAAGACCACTTGATATTTCTCAGAGGCATCTTTATCAGGCTTGAGCTTCTTTTACGTGCCGTAAATCTATGACACAGGAAGCCATACCGAAAAAAATCCATCGCCCTCCGCCGGGTTTGAATCTGAGTCCTTGGATATATGAGACTAGCATGGTGACCACTACACCACGGGGGACCACAAATTGTGTGGAAAAAGTTTGCTTGATAGTAAGGTTTAAAGTTGGTAGTGCATACCCGTGGAAAGGTTCATTTAATTGGTAGTTAATTGGGTTAAGTGTTTAAAACTATATATTTTCTTAAAATTTAGAATGATTTTATCTTGACTATTTTATTCATGACACGTGATCGTAGGAAGTGGCCAATCCAGTACATTGGCGCGTAAAATTCCAACCAAACGTAACTCACTCTCTCTGCATTTTAATCGTTTTTTTACTTTCTCTACATGTACTATGTACATAGTGTATAGAGAAGTTATTGCATTCCACCCAAAAATTCGATACCGAGATTTCACCGGAAATACATGTTTTGGGTCCCTCTGAATCCAAAAAAAGCATTTTCAGAAAAAGGTCCGTGTGTGTGCGTGTGTGTCTATGTGACTGTATGAGTGTCTGTGAATTGAATAGTTCAAAAACGAAAAGACCGTTAAATACCAAACTTGGTATTTTAGTTCGGTGTCTTCCAAGAATGAGACACGAAGATTTTCAAGAAAATCCTCCCACCCCCAACTACCCTTTACCTGTAATTTTTTTCGAAAATTTTGATTTTCTTAAAAATGGCTATGACGATTTTGATTAAAATATCGTATATTAAGGATATTTACCTGACAAATAAAATGTATATCTTGAATTTTCTGGGAATAGCCTCTGAAGACTACTTTATTCTGGAGGAATTTTACGGAATTGTGTATAACTGCTAAATCGTAAGAGATGACAAAAACTTACCACCCCCTGAATCCAAAAAAAGCATTTTTCAGAAAAAGGTCCGTGTATATGTGTGTGTGTCTGTGTGTGTCTATGGACAGCATAGCTCAAAAACGAAAATACCGTTAAATACTAAACTTGGTATTTAGGTTTGGTGTCTTCCAAGGATGCCACACGAAGATTTTCAAGAAAATCCCCCCACCCCCAACTACCCTTTACATGGAAAAATTTTCGAAAATTTTGATTTTCTAAAATAATGGCTCTAACGAGTTTGATTAAAATCCTGTATATTAAAGATATTTACATATCAAATAAAATGTATATCTTGAATTTTCTAGAAATAGCCTCTGAAGAGCTCTTTATTCTGGACGAATTTTGCTAAATGTTGCTTAACTACTAAACAGTAAGAGATAGACAAGAACTTACTACACAGAAAATGTTGATCTGATCAAAACACACAACATATGTCCTTTACATTTTTGTTGTGGTGGTAACCGTTTCCGAGATATTCCTTGTTTTTGGTTTCAGTTGTGAGTACTTAATAGTTTTCTCAGACAGGAAGTGTTCGTTTTTCTTTTGTTCTACTCCTGGCCAAGCAAAGAAGCGATTTGCAATGACAATCGAATAACGACAGATTTTAAAACATTTGACTATCGGTTTAGCCTAGTGTATTTCATTATTTTCTTTCTACTTATAAGGAACTAAGTAGTAAGAACATTCTGCTAATGATTATCTCGATTAGCAAGGTGCAGAAAGAAGAAGAATCTTATGTAAGAAGTTTGTAGAAGAGCTAGAAAAAGTCATGTGAGTGTAACACATATTTTTACTTTCTCTATACGCACTATGTACATGGTGTATAGAGAAGGTATTGCACTCCACCAAAAAATTCGATACCGAGATTTTACCGGAAATATATGTTTTAGGGTCCCCTATATCAAAAAAAGTATTTTCAGAAAAAGGTCCGTGTGTGTGTGTGTGCCCGTGTGTCTGTGAACATGATAACTCAAAAACGAAAAGTCGGTAAAATACCAAACTTGGTATTTAAGTTTAGTATCTTCCAGGGATGCGACAGGGAGATTTTGAGAAAAATCCCCCCACCTCCAATCATCCCTTACATGGAACGTTTTTCGAACATTTTGATGTTCTAAAAAATGGCTCTAACGATTTTGATTAAAATATCATATATTAAAGATATTTACTTGACAAATAAAATGTATATTTTGAATTTTCTGGGAATAGTCTCTGAAGACTACTTTATTCTGGATGTATTTTGCATAACTACTAAACAGTAAGAGATGACAAAAACTTAACACACAAAAAATGCAGAGCACGCTAAAACACACAATTTATGTCATATACATTTTTTTCGTGGAGTTGATCGTTTTTGAGATATTCCTTTTTCTTGCTTTCAGCTTTGAAAAACATATTTTTCTCATACAGGAATTTGTCAACTCCTGTCCATACAAACAAAGGAACATCAGTCACATAGCAACCAGCTTTTGGCTTTCACTTTAACCTGTGGTACTCCCTTATTTCGCTTCTACTTACAATAAAGCAAGAAATAAGACTATTTCTGCTAATTTTTATCGATTAGCATGAAATAAATAAAAGACAAGCTTACTAACAATAATTTGTTACAGAGATATAGAGAAAGTCATGTGAATGGAACACATCAGATTTTTTTTTTACTTTTTGTAGCTCAACGTCCTTTAATCTGCTTGGTCATATCGGTATATGGATGAAATTAGTGAAATGATACTCAAATTATCTCGGGGTCCATGGAGCTTAAAGTTAATCGAAATATATTTTCTCAGGATAAGGGAAAACTCCGAAAAAAAAAACCTTATCCGGGTAACTCACCCTAAGCGAGATTCGAACTCACGACCTTTTGAATACGAGGCAGACACGCTACCACCACACTACCCAGGCGGCAAAACACATTTATTCTCACATCCATACTTCCAGACTGTATGAGGGATAGGGAATAATTCTGGTTAAAGAAAAATTCCCCGCCCCAGGCAGGAATCGAACCCGGGACTAGCTGACCACTCGACCACGGAGGCAGTCAAAGAAGTTTTATATACGCTAAGAATTGGAGATAACCCCGAAAAATGGATTACTGTTACATGCTGAAGCAGCTTATGATATTGTAGTAGAAACTGTTTGTATTGGTGAAAAGGATTGCAGGCAGTGTATGGCGAGCTTCTGACTTGAGAAGAGAAATGCGTGAAGAAGAAGATAGTGGAGTCCGATCAGAACAAAAGGATCCTCACAATGTCAAATGTGGGATGAGTGGCCGAGGGGCAGCTGCGGCGGCGGCGGCACGCTCAAAGAAAGCGGCGGCATTGCCTTTAGAAGTCCGCACCCGACAATTACCAGGCGGCCTCGAATTACCTGACACCAGGCTCTGCAGCATGCTCCGGGCTATGGCCATCCTCTGCGTTGCCACACCAACACCGTGTTGTCAACTCGTGCGGCCTGCTCCCAAGGTCACGGCGCACCAAACCCGATTTCCTGCCGTTCATTGACATTCGGGTCCCCCGGAACAGTAGCAGGGTGACGGTCCCTTCAAGTGACAGGGGTTTCAATGATATCAGAAATGTTAGAAAGCACAGGTCAACCACTGTAGGTGATGCATCTAAGACATTTTGAAAATCTACACATACTTTACTGATTTTATATCAGTTATTACAGACATCAATAGTAAAAAAAATCGGATGTGTTACATTCACATGACTTTCTCTACATCTCTGCAGCAAATTACTGTTAGAAAGCTTATGCATCTATATATTTCATACTGATTGAGAAAAAATTAGCACAAATAATCTTATTGCTTGCTTCCTTGTAAGTAGAAGCGAAATAAGGCAGTATCATAGGTTAAAGTGATAATCAAAAACCGGTTACTATGTGACTGAAGTTCCTTTGTTTCTGTGGACAGGAGTTGACTAATTCCCGTATGAGAAAATGTTTTTTTAAAGCTGAAACCAAAAACAAGGAATGTATCAAAAACGATCAACTCCACGAAAAAAATGTATATAACATAAATTGTGTGTTTTAATGTGCTCTACATTTTTTGTGTGCTAAGTTTTTGTCCATCTCTTACAGTTTACCAGTTATGCAAAATTCCGTAAAATTCACCCAGAATAAAGTAGTCTTCACAGACTATTCCCAGAAAATTCAAAATATACATTTTATTTGTCAGGTAAATATCTTTAATATGCGATATTTTAATCAAAATCGTTAGAGCCATTTTTAAGAAAATCAAAATTTTCGAAAAAAATTCCATGTAAAGGGTAGTTTGGGGTGGGGGATTTTCTTGCAAATCTTCGTGTCGCATGCCTGGAAGATACCAAACTTAAATACCAAGTTTGGTTTTTAACAGTGTTTTCGTTTTTGAGCTCTGCTGCCCACAGCCCCACACACACACACACGGACGTTTTTCTAAAAATGCTTTTTTTGGATTCAGGGGGTCTCAAAACATATATTTCCGGTGAAATCTCGGTATTGAATTTTTGGGTGCAATACAACACCTCTATACACTATGTACATAGTAAGTATAGAGAAAGTCAAAATAGATCGGAATATTATTTTTATATTAGTCATAATTAATGTAAAAAAAATATAACTTTACGTAATCTCAAAGGTCTTTCTCAACGCTGTAGAATTATTTCCTAAAAATATATCGCCAATAATTTCTTTAATGTACTTTTGGGATGCAGTATAAAAATTTGAAACAAATTAGTAAAAAAAACTGCATCGTGTGGACTATTTTGAGGGTAGAAAGGTGTTATTGCAAGAAATTAAGGTTTAAAGTTGGGAATACCCTTAATAAACATACGCTACATCTTATATCTTCAGTTAATTGATAGTCAAAGTACGCCAAGTGGAAAAAAAAAAAATATTTATTCTCCAAAAACTAGATAGGGCTTTAGTTTATAACATTATAACAAATATTTAGAATTCATATACAAATAAGTAAATATATAAACAACAATTACATATCAGTTTTAAAATGTTACTAATAAATTGATGAAAGCTACACTTTCTTTTGAATATCTGGGTTATTGGTGGTGTGAAAGATATTTGGAGAGGTTAAAATGTTCTAAATTAAATCTCTTTATACCATATAGACATGGACAATCAAAAAGTAAATGTTTGACATTTAGATAAAATTTTAAACAAGATCATATTATTCCTTCATAAAATTTTATTATGAAAAAAAATGACGTGTTCCATTTACAGAACTTTCTCCAGCTGTTCCACAAACATAATTTTCTTGCAAAAGATTATTCTTTTATCTACGTCATGCTAATCTAGAAAAAACATTAGCAGTATTGGTCTTATTACTTGCTTCCTTGTAAGTAGAAGAGAAATAGGGGAATACATTAGCCTAAGCGATAGTCAAATCTTTTAAAAGCAGGTCACTATGTGAAAAAATTGGGGTTCGGTTCGCTTTGCTGGTCCTGTTAGAGAAAAGTTAATTAGTTTAAAATTGAAACCAATAGCAATGAATATTTCGAAAACGATAAACTCTACAAGAAAAACGTATATGACATACATTATGTGTTTTAACGAGATCTACATTTTTCATGCAGTATGTTTTGTTCTATCTCTTACGGTTTAACCGATATGCAGGTAATTTTTTAAGTAATGTTTTGGGCTTTCACAAGGTTTGTGCAAAATGGGTGCCGCGTTTGTTGACACCTGATCAAAAGTTGCAAAGAAAAACATTTTCTGTTAAGTATGTGGAGCTCTACAGTAAGAATCCCAGTGAATGTTCGAGACGGCTTATTACCATGGATGAAACTTTGATACATCACTACACTCCAGAAAGTAAATCACAGTCAAAACAGTAGCTTGCGCCAGGTCAACTCCAAAAAAGGCAAAATCAATTTTGTCAGCTAACAAGGTTATGGTGAGTGTTTTCTGGGATGCACAGGGAATTATTTTTATTAATTATTTGGAAAAGGGTGAAAGTATCGCTGGTGACTATTGCGCATGCTTACTGCAACGTTGAGGTGAAAAGAGATGATGTAAACAGCTATTTTGAGGATCTTGATAAATCGCACTACAGAGATGGTTTAATTCAATTAGAAGACCTATATGACAAATATGTTAGCCTTTCTGGAGATTATGTTGAGAAACAACTTTTTTTTAAATGCTGTTTTTATTGAGAGGCACGGAACTTATCAGCCGACCCTCGTAAGTAGAAGGGAATACACTAGGTTAAAGCAAAAGTTAAATGTTTTAAAGGTGGTCTGTCTCTATGTGCTTGATACTAGTTTCTTTGCATCCCCGTATGAGAAAAGTTTAAGTATTTTAAAACTAAAACCAATAACAAGAACAATTACACCAACTCCACGAAAAAATGTGTACGACACAAATTGTGTGTTTTAACGAGATCTACATTTTTTTTTTTTTTTTTTTTTTTTTTTTTTTTTTTTTTTGTGTAGTAGGTTTTGTCTATCTCTCCCGCTTTACCAGTTATGCAAAATTCATCCAGAATGAAGAGGTCTTCATAAAACTATTCCCAGAAAATTCAAGATACACATATTATTTGTTGTATAAATATGTTTAGTGTACGTTATTTTAATCAAAATTGAGCAGCCATTTCAGAGAAAATAAAAAAGTTTGAAATGCTCTACATGTAAAGGTTAGTTGGGGTGGGGTAGTATTGTGAAAATCTTCGTGTTGCATTCCTTGGAAGACACTGAACTTAAATGCCAAATTAGATATTTAAGGAACTTTTCGATTTTGAGCTATGCCCCAACAGACACACAAACACACACACGCACACACACACACACTTTCTAGGAAGAAATAAACGCATAAATCACAAAAATGCAACAATGAAGTTTAAAAAAAATCTGATATGTTCCATTCACATGACTTTCTCTACATCTCTGCAACAAATTATTTTTAATAAGCTTAATCTTCTATTCACTTCATACTAATCGAGAAAAAAATGATCAGAAATGGTCTTATTGCTTGCTTCCTTGTAAATAGAAGGGCAATAATAGAGTACCACAGTTTGAAGTGATAGTTATTATGTGATTGCAGTTCCTTTGTTTGTATGACCGAGAGTTCTATTGGAAAAGTACAGAGGCTATTCCCAGAAATTCAAGATATACATTTTATTTGCAATGTAAATATCTTAATATATGATATTTTAATCAAAATTGTTACAGCCATTTTTGAGAAAATCAGAAATTTCGAAAATTTTTTCACGTAGTTGGAATATTGTTGAAAATGTTAGTGTCGCATCCTTGGAATACCAAATTAGGTATCTAAGGAACTTTCCGATTTTGAGATAAGCTTCAACACACACACACACACACACACACACACACACACACACACTCACACCCCACCCCTTCTAGGAAGAAATAAACGCAATAAAGCACAAAGTTGCTACAATAACATTTAAAAATCTGATGTGTTACACTCACATGACTTACTCTATTATTCTTCTTTGTGCACCTTGCTAATCGAGGCGCTCATTAGCACAATGTTCTTAATACTTAGAAGGAAGAAAATAAGGGAATACACTAGGCTAAACCAATACTCAAATGTTTTAAAAGCTGTCGTTATGCGATTTTCATTACAAATCGCTTCTTTTCTTGGCCAGGAGTAGAACAAAAGAAAAACGGACACTGCCGTCTGAGAAAAGTATAAGTACTTCACAACTGAAACTAATAACAATGAAAACCTCGAAAACGGTAAACTCCACGAAAAAAATGTATATGACGTAAGTTGTGTATTTTAACAAAACATACATTTTTTGTATAGTAAGTTTTTGTCTATCTCTTACGGTTTACTAGTAATACCAAATTAAGCAAAATTCATTCAGAATAAACAGGTCTTTAGAAGCTATTCCCAGAAAATTCAAGATATACATTTTATTTATCAGGTAGATATCTTTAATATACGATATTTTAATCAAAATCGTTAGAGCCATTTTTAAGAAAATCAAAATTTTCGAAAAAAGTTCCATGTAAAGGGTAGTTTGGGGTGGATGGATTTTTCTCTAAATCTTCGTGTCGCATCCCTGGAAGATACTAAACTTAAATACCAAGTTTGATATTTTAGCTACTTTTCGTTTTTGAGTTATCGTGTTCACAGACACACGGACACACGGACCTTTTTCTCAAAATACTTTTTTTGGATATAGGGGGTCCTAAAACATGTATTTCCGGTGAAATCTCGGTATCGAATTTTTGGGTGGAATACAATACTTCTCTATCCCTATGTACATTGTACATACGGGGCTAGAGAAAGTAAAAATATGCATTTTCATTGGGCGAAAAGTGAATGCAGAGCACACAACAACCATGCCAAAAATTGTACGTGACAATTGTGAGAAGATTTAAGATTGTTGCTGTTTGAGGACTAAGCTGCCGACTAGTGAATAACAAGACCGTCATAAAAGTGCCAGCCAGATCCTGTACTCTGAAACCGCCTTTTCTTTTTTTTTTTTTTAAAAATAATAACGGAGTCTGATCAGGACTCCGGTACTGTATCCCTATTTACATTTCCCCCCGTAGGTTTTACTGATTACTGGTTTACTGGTTTCACTGTTTATTTTATAAACATATACACATTGCACAAACATATAACACCCATGCCCAAGGCGGGACTCGAACCCACGATCCCCTGCCCACGAAGCCTTAAGACAGATGCGCTAATGCACTCATCCCCTCCTCTGTCGACCAGTTGTTTCTACCTGGGGACCGTACTTATAACAATTTTACTTTCTTTACATACTACATAGTACGTACACTACTTTTCAGAACATGATGACCCTGTCCCACTTTTCTTCCTAAGACTTTGAGGTTTGGGATTAGAGTGTGTGCGGCTGGAAACCAATCCTCGCTGTTGCCACTTACTGGTCTCTTAGCCTAGCAGGATTCTCCATTACAAGCAGTTTCTCCAGGAAACAGATTTTACTACGTTTCCTCTCGCCCCAGGTACATCTTATTTTTTGTTTGCTAATGGTTATTGCCCGGCGGAAGGAGGGAGCGGTCCGTTTGAGGCTCATCATGTTTTGGAGAAAACTATAGGTAGATAAGATATTGCACTACATCCAAAAATTCAATATGGAAATTTCACCGGAAATACAGTTTTAGGATTATTATTATTATTATTATTATTATTATTATTGCATTAATAATATTATAACCTTGGCCTACCGCCCGGCCGCTGCGTCCCTCATTTCGGTCAGACGTCATGGATGAGGTGCAATTTATTATTAATCTTATATAAAAACATTTTTAGAAAAGGTCCGTCCATCTGTGTGTGAGTGTGTGCGAACACGATAACTCAAAAACGAAAGGTCGGTAAAACTAAACTTGGTACTTAAGTTTCGTATCTTCCAAGGATGCCACACGAAGATTTTGAAGAAAACCCCTCTACCCTTTACATGGAAAAAAAAAATGTTGATTTTCTCAAAAATGGATACAGTGATTTTGATAAAAAACCGTATATTAAAGGTATTTACATGACAAATAAAATATATTGGTTTAATTGTTTTTTCCCGAACAAGCAGTGTGTAGGACAGGTGTTGGATAGGTAGAGTCAGAATGAAAAATGCAATGCCATAGCCAGGATTTGAGCCACGGATCTCCCGGTTTCTAGTCGGTTGCTCTTCCACTGAGCTATCGTGGCAACATTCCGGCATAGCATTGCATTTCTCAACTGACTCGCATGAATTTTTCAGTGTGACTCTACCTATCCAACACCTGTCTGTCCTACACAGGGCTTGTGTGAAAAAACCCAAACAATTAAACCAATACCCATTGACCATATAGTTGGCTATACTACGAATCCTGGGACTTAAAGTACTTACAACATTGTAAGTCGCTATTGGGGTTGTCTTCTCAAAATAATTTGAGATCACCTTGTGGAATGGTAAGTGAGGGGTGAATTGAGTGAAATTAAACAAAAGCCCTTCCTCCCCCCCCAAATGCCCAAAAGTAATTAGACAAATTCTGGCAATGTTTATCTTGATTAACATGATATACATAAAAGAACAATCAAGGAACGTTTGTGGAACAGCTGAAGAACGTCATGCGAATGGAACACATCAGCGTTTTTCATATTCTTTTATCACGTTACTGAACTGTTTATTGCTTCATTTTTAAGCACGGTTATGTTTATTATTTTTTATCACTTATAACATTCTATTTCCCATTTGTATTTTCTCTTTTCTGTTTACTTTGCTAATGTCTTATTAAGTATTGTATTTTGACTAGTCTTGCATTTAAAGAAGCATTTCAAATAAAAGGTATTTCTTTTTTTTTTTTTACCTAGGAAGCCTCAAAAAGTGTATATCCGGGAAAACCTAATACAGTACTTACTCTACTTGCTGTAGATAAGTTATAAAGAAAACAAAAAACACAATGAAGGATTTAACTTTTAATTGGAAAGAAAAAAACTAATAAAGGGTCTACATTCATTTTTATTTTATACATATTAAGAATTATACCAACCTTAAGAATTATATTTCTATTTTTACTTTCTCTACACTTACTATGTAAATAGTGTATACAGAAGTTATTGCACTCCACCCAAAAATTCGACACCGAGATTTCACCGGAAATATATGTTTTAAGGTCCCCAATATCCAAAAAAAGCATTTTCACAAAAATCTCCGTGTGTGTGTGTGTGTGTGTGTGTGTGTGTGTGTGTGTGTGTGTGTCCCTGTGTCCATGTGTCCGTATGTCTGTGAACACGATAACTCAAAAACGAAAAGTCAGTAAAATACCAAACTTGGTATTTAAGTTAAGTGTCTTCCAGGGATGCGACACGAAGATTTTGAGAAAAATCCCCCACCCAAAACTACCCTTTACATGGAACTTTATTCGAAAATTTCGATTTTCTCGAAAATGGCTCTAACGATTTTAATTAAAATATCGTATATTAAAGACATTCACCTGACAAATAAAATGTATATCTTGAATTTTCTGGGAATAGCCTTTGAAGACTACTTTATTCTGGATGAATTTTAGGGAATTTTGCATAACTGCTAAGCCGTAAGAGATGGAGAAAAACTTACTCCACAAAAAATGTAGAGCACGTTAAAACACACAATTTATGTTATATACATTTTTTTCGTGGAGTTGGTCGTTTTTGAGACATTCCCTGTTTTTGGTTTCCGCTATGAAAAATTTATACTTTTCTCATACAGGAATTTGTCAACTGCTGTCCATACAAACAAAGGAACTTCAGTGACATAGCAACCAGCTTTTGACTATCACTTAAGCCTATGGTACTCCCTTATTTCACCTCTACTTACAAGGAAGCAAGTAATATGGCTATTTCTGCTAATGTTTTACTGATTAGCATGAAGTAAATAGAAGTATAAGCCTTTTAAGAATAATTTGTTGCAGGGATATAGAGAAAGTCATGTGAATGGTACACATCAGATGTTTTTATACATATTATTAAGAATTATACTAACCTTAAGAATTATATTTCTATTTTAAATCATCCTTTATCCATAGAATTTATTTTATTCCATAGGAGAAGTAATTGTTGTGAATATGGGCATCATATTATTCCATTTAATCATTCCATATTATTTGGCCTAGTATCGTGTGTAACAACGCTGAGTGTGTAAAGTTTCCGCAAAAAATCACTCTTCGACCTGTTCTTTGCTTCTCTTCTGTTGATTCATGGGAGGGGGTTTGAAGAATGAAGATTGGTCGGCGATTATTAAATAAAATCTCTCAATTCTCTGAACTGTAGGTATTGTTAAACACACTGAAAACAGAAGAGAGGCGTGGTCAGAATTAATATATTTTTTTTTCTAAAATGGATTACAGCGTCACTCATTACAGAGATGTTAGGTTTGTGCTGTGGAACATTAAAGGAGAGGGCCTCCGGTCACGTCACGGTCTGAAATCGAAAATGACGTATTTCACGTAAAACATCGCTTACAATTATACACCCCAGGGAAGAAAACAGACTCGTAATTGTGCATAGCGTGAGGAACGTCTGAAATGAGTGGCGTATTATAATTTGTTTCCATAAACCGGTCCTAATTAGGCCGTTAACGTGCTTATCGGCGTCGTAACCATCACCAGCATTATTCACATCAGCGAGAGTGAGACAGGCTCAAGGACATGGCCAGGACTTCCATTGTTTCTGAGATGTACTCTTCTCATACCCACGACATACATGTGTGTACCTTCCTCACCGCAAATTTACTAGTTCTGCCAACTGACACAAATAAAATTACACAAGTCCAGAAGGTAAAACAAGTGAGCTGCGCAACAGGAGCATAGATTTCTGATTTCGGCTCCGAATGAGGTTTTTATTCGTATTTGCAGCGATGCACATCCATTCACAAACAAGAAACATATCTGATGTTTCCATTCACCTAACTTTCTCTACCTGTTCTACAAACAAATTTTACTTACAAACGACAATAGTTCAACACACCTAGAGTATGTTCGTCGCGAGGACAGCTTCAGCTCTTATTTCATTTCTGCTAATATTTATCTCGATTAGCATGAAGTATATAGAAGAATATGCTTTTGTAAAAGTAATTTGTTGCAGCATAGATATAGACAGTCATGTGATTGGAACACACTAGATTTTTACTTTCTCTAGCACGTATGTGCAATGTACATAGTGGTTAGAGAAGGTATTGTATTCCAGCCAAAAATTCGATACCGAGATTTCACCGGAAATATGTTTTGAAGTCCCCTGAGTCCGAAAAAATCATTTTTAGAAAAAGGATGAATGCATCTCTCTCTCCCTCTCTCTCTCTCTCTCTCTCCCTCTCTCTGTGGACAACATAGATCAAAAGCGAAAATATATTAAATATCTAACTTTTTATTTATGTTTAGTATCTTCCAAGGACGCGACAGGAACATTTTGACAAAATTTGGAAATTTTGTTTTTCACAAAAATGGCTGTAACGATTTCAATTAAAATACAGAATATTAAAGTTATTTACATCACAAATAAAATGTACATTTTGAATTTTGTGGAAATAGCCTCTGAAGACCTCTTTATTCTGGATGAGTTTTGCAGAGTTTTGCATAACGGTTAAACCGTAAAATGTATACAAAAACTTACTACACAAAAATGTAGATCTCGATAAAACACACAATTTATGTCAAGTGCATTTTTGTTTCAGAGTTGATCGTATCCGAGATATCCTTGTGTTGGTTTAAATTTTAAATACTTAAACTTTTCTCAAACCGGACGTGACATCTCGTTTCTTCTCTCTTATTTTACTGCAGGCCATGCAAAGCGAACCGAACTTCAATTGTTTCACATAGGACCAGCTTTTAAAATATTTGATTATCGCTTTAGCCTAGTGTATTCCCTTATACCCCTTCTACTTACAAGGAAGTAAGTAATAGGACAATTTCTGCTACCATTTACTTTGATTAGCATGACGTAGATAAAAGAATATGCTTTTGTAAGGAAAGTTGTTTGTGTAGTAGCTAGAGAAAGTCATGTGATTGGAAGAAATCAGATTTTTTTTTTTAAAAAACATCCCTCGGCATAATAGAGACATTTTTATTGCTGAATAAGCTTTACTGAATAAGCTTTATTCTTGGTTATAACAGTTGGCCTGAGGTGACAGTATCGACAAACTCGAAATCGATGTGTAGGTGATTTGCACGTATTCCAGAAACTTGCTGACTTCTGTAGCTATCTGTAGCGTCAGCGATTCTCTTTCTTTGTCTCCTACCAGTCAATCTTTCACTATCACGTACGCAGCTTGCAATTTGCTTACAGGTTATTTTATGAATTCCGTCCAATAACTTTGGTCGTCCATTCTCATTATTTTCTCTCCACATACCTAATACATACATAGTATATAGAGAGGGTATTGTATTCCACCCAAAAATGCGATACTGAGATTTCACCGAAAATCCTCTCCCACCCTAAAAAAAAAAACATTTTTAGAAAAATGTCCATGTGTGTGCTGTGGACAGTCCCTTAAATATCAAACTTGATTTTTAAGTTCAGTATCTTCAAAAGATGCGAAACGAAGATTTTCAAGAAAATCACCTTACCCCAACTACTCTCTACATGCGCAAAATGCGATCATTTTAATTTTCTAAAAAATGACTGTAACGATTTTAATTAAAATTTCTTATATTTAAGATACTCACATGATAAATAAAAAGTATCTTGAAATTTCTGAGAATAGCCTCTGAAGACCTCTTTATTCTGGATGAATTTTTCTGAATTTTGCATAACTAGTAAACCGTAAGAGAACAGAGAAAAGCTTACTGCACAAAAAACGTAGATCTCCTTAAAACACACTATTTTTGTCATAGACATTTTTTTCGTGGAGTTAACCGTTTTCGAGATATTCGTTGTTACTGGTTTCTGTTTTGTCATACGGCAACTTTCAACACCTGGCCACGCAAAGAAAAGGAATTTAATTCCAAAGCAACCACATTTTAAAACATTTGACTGTCTGTTTAGCCTAGTGCATTCCATTATTTCACTTCTATGTATAAGGAATAAGACTGTTTCTGCTAACGTTTATTTCGATTACCATGAAGTAGATAAGAATAAACTTATTAACAATAATTCGTTACGGAGATGTAGCGAAAGACATGTGAATGGAACACATCAGATTTCCTTTTAGCTCGTCAATGTTACATGTAAACTGATGTGTTTCATTCACATGGCTTTCTCTAGCAACTAATGTTACGAAATATTACTCCTTTATCTACATCCTGGTAATAGAGTTAAACTTTAGCAGAAATTGTTGTTTTAGTTCCTTCTAAGCAGAAAGAAAGTAAGAGAATACTGGCAAAAGCGATAGTCAAATATTTTAAAAATCTGATATACTTCATGCACACGACTTTCTCTACTTCTCTGTAACAAATCATTATTAAGAAACATATTCTTCTATCTACTTCATGCTAATTGAAGTAAACATTAGCAGAAACGGTCTTAACATTTCTTTCTTGTAAGTAGAAGAGAAATAGAGAATGCAGTAGGCTAAAGCGACAGTTAAATCTTTTAAAAGCCGGTTGCTATGTGATTGAAATTATTTCTTAGCATGGCTAGAAGTTGACAAATTCCCGTATGAGAAAAGTTTAAGTATTTTAAAACTAATACCACCAACAAAGAATATCTCGGAAATGGTCAACTCCAGAGAAAAAATGTGATGACATAAATTGACAGCTACCTCTTTTCTGTAATACGTTTTTATTTAACAGTTCTCTTACGTTTTACCAGTTATGCAAAATTCAGGTAAATTCATCCTGAATTAAAGAGGTTATTCCCAGAAAATCCAAGACATACATTTTATTTGTCATGTAAACATCTTTAATATGCGGTATTTTAATTGAAATCATTACAGACATTTTGGAGAAAAACACACTTTTCATATAAATTTCCATGTAAAGATTAGTTTGGGAAGGAGTGATTTTCATGAAAATCTTCTTGTTGCATCCTTGGAATAGAATAAACTTGTTTACCAAAATATTTGTTATTTAGCGGTCCATCCGTTTTTGAGACATTCTGTCCACAGACACATAAACATGCGTCTGCGGATCTTTTTTTAAAGTGCTGTTTTTTTTTTTATTTAAGAGGACCTTAAAAATATATTTCGGATGAAATCGGTTTCAAATTTTTAGGTGGAATACAACAGTTTCCATATTCAATATGCATAATATGTATAGAGAAAGTAAACACTGCTTTTAAAATTATCGGCCTATTGGAAAGAGAGAGTGGGGTCGGAAGGTGAATGGATGGGCGATAATAGACCGCAACAGATGAATACAACATCTAACCCTTGAAAGAAGAATAAGAAGTTGTGACAGTAAAAATCTGATGTGTACCATTCACATGACTTTCTCTATATCCCTGCAACAAATTATCCTTAGAAAGCTTATACTTCTGTTAACTTCATGCTAATCAGTAAAACATTAGCAGAAATAGCCATATTACTTGCTTCCTTGTAAGTAAAGGTGAAATAAGGGAGTACCATAGGTTAAAGTGATAATCAAAAGTTGGTTGCTATGTCACTGAAGTTCCTTTGTTTGTATGGACAGCAGTTGACAAATTCCTGTATGAGAAATATATAAGTTTTTCATAGGAGAAACAAAAAATAAGGAATGTCACAAAAACGACGAACTCCACGAAAAAAATGAATATAACATAAATTGTGTGTTTTAACGTGCTCTACATTTTTGTGTATTACGTTTTTGTCCATCTCTTACGGTTTAGCAGTTATTCAAAATTTAGTAAAATTCATCCAGAATAAACTACTCTTCAGAGGCTATTCCCAGAAAATTCAGGATATACATTTTATTTGTCAGGATCTTTAATATACGAAATTTTAATCAAAATCGTTAGAGCCATTTTTGAAAAATCAAAATTTTCCAAAAAGTTCCATGTAAAGGGTAGTTTGGGGTGGGGGGATTTTTCTAAAAATCTTCGTGTCGCATCCCTGGAAGATACTAAACTTAAATACCAAGTTTGGTATTTTATCTACTTTTAGTTTTTAAGTTATCGTGTTCACAGACACACGGAAACACACACACACATACACACACGGACATTTTTCCGAAAATGCTTTTTTTAGATAAAGGGGACCCTAAAACATATATTTCCGGTGAAATCTCGGTATCGAATTTTTTGGTGGAGTGCAATATATTCTCTATACACTATGTACATAGTGCCTATAGAGAAAGTAAAAAAAATCTGATGTGTACCATTCACATGACTTTCTCCATATCCCTGCAACAAATTATTCTTAAAAAGCTTATACTTTTATTTACTTTCGGCTAATCAGAAAAAAATAGCAGAAATAGTCTAATTACTCGCTTCCTTGTAAGTAGAAGCGAAATAAGGGACAACCGCAGGTTAAAGTGATAGTCAAAAGCTGGTTGCTATGTCAATGAAGCTCCTTTGTCTATATGGATAGGAGTTGGACAAGTTCCTGTATGAGAAAAGTATACGTTTTTCATAGCAGAAACCAAAAATAAGGAATGTCACAAAAACGACGAACTCCACGAAAAAAATGTATATAACATAAATTGTGTGTTTTAACGCGCTCTACATTTTTTGTGGAGTAAGTTTTTGTCCATCTCTTACGGTTTAGCAGTTATTCAAAATTTAGTAAAATTCATCCAGAATAAACTACTCTTCAGAGGCTATTCCCAGAAAATTCAAGATATACATTTCATTTGTCAGGTAAATATGTTTAATATCCGAAATTTTAATCAAAATCGTCAGAGCCATTTTTGAGAAAATCAAAATTTTCGAAAAAAGTTCCATGTAAAGGGTAGATGGGGGTGGGGGGATTTTTCTCAAAATCTTCGTGTCGCATCCCTGGAAGATACTAAACTTAAATACTAAGTTTGGTATTTTACCGACTTTTCGTTTTTGAGTTATCGTGTTCACAGACACACGGACACACACACACACACACACACACACACACACACACACACACACACACGGACCTTTTTGTGAAAATGCTTTTTTTAGATAAAGGGAACCCTAAAACATATATTTCCGGTGAAATCTCGGTATCGAATTTTTTGGTGGAGTGCAATACTTTCTCTGTACACTATGTACATAGTGCGTATGGAGAAAGTAAAAAGTATTTTCAGAAAAAGGTCCGTGTGTGTGTCCGTGTGTCTGTGAACACGATAACTCAAAAACGAAGAGTCCGTAAAATACCAAACTTGGTATTTAAGTTTAGTATCTTCCAGGGATGCGACACGAAGATTTTGAGAAAAATTTCCCCACCCCAAACTACCCTTTACATGGAACGTTTTTCGAAAATTTTGATTTTCTAAAAAATGGCTCTAACGATTTTGATTAAAATATCGTATATCAAAGATATTTATCTGACAAATAAAATGTATATTTTGAATTTTCTGGGAATATCCTCTGAAGATTACTTTATTCTGGGTCAATTTTACGGAATTTTGCATTGCTACTAAACCGTAAGAGATGGACAAAAACTTACGATACAACAAATGTAGAGCACCTTAAAACACACAATTTATGTTATATACATTTTTTCGTGGAGTTGATTGTTTTTGAGATGTTCCTTGTTTTTGGTTTCAGCTATAAAAAACATACTTTTCTCATACAGAACTTTGTGAACTCGTGTCCATACAAACAAAGGAACTTCAGTCACATAGCAACCAGCTTTTGACTATCACTTTAACCTATGGTACCCCCTTATTTCGCTTTTACTAACAAGGAAGCAAGTAATAAGACTGTTTCTGCTAATTTTTTCTCGATTAGATGAAGTAAATAGAATCATTTGTTGCAGTGATGTAGAGAAAGTCATGTGAATGGAACACATCAGATTTTTTACACGCCAGTTCGTAAATTGAAGTTTTGTATTATAAGCGTAAAACCGGCAATATGTATCTTTACGCATTATCGTAACACTACGCACACTTCTGCTGTGTTCCATTCACATGACTTTCTCTGCCTATTCCACAAACTTGTCTTGCAAAATATTATTTTTATGTACATCATCCTAATCGAGATAAAAATTAGCAGAAATGGTCTTATTACTTACTTCCTTGTAAGTAGAAGGGAAATAAGAGACTACCGTAGGATAAAGCGATAGTCAAGTCTTTTATCAGTTGATTGCTGTGTGACACAGTTGACATTCGGGTCTCTTTGTCTGTGGAATAAAACAAAAGAGAGTTGAAATGAAAGATGAGTTCCCGTTTGAGAAAAAGTTTAAGTAGTTTAAAACTGAAAACAGTAACAAGGAATATCTTGGAAATGGCTAAAACTACAAAAAATAATAATAATAAAAAACGAAAAACAAACAAAAAAAGCAAATGAAATAAATTGTGAGATTTAACGAAACCTATAATTTTTGTCTGATAAATTTTTGTCTTCTCTTATGGTTTACGAGTTATACAAAAGTCTTCCAGAGGTTTTCAGAGGGTATTACCAGAACATTTATGTTATACATTTCGTTTCATTTAATATATTAAAGAAACGTTATCAAACAAAATTGTTAAGAGCCAGTTTTGAAAACATCAAACATTTCGAAAAATGTTCTATGTAATGGTTAGTTGGGGTGCAAAGTCTTTTTTCGGTTCTTGTTCTGGTTATGAAACGTGGCTAAGCCTGGTCGGAAACATCAATGTTACAATGGTTCCTTGTTTGTTGCATATAGATCTGGAATCAATATAATATTATTTCATTGTTATTTTAAAAATGACTGAACTATCAAAGAATAGTGTATGCCGATAATGATAGAACTGATTTTATTTTTCTCGTAGGATTCCTACACTCGTTTCATAATTAATCCTATTCTCAACATAAAACTCTACTTTTAACAAGCTAATTTCCGCTGCTTAAATGTTACTTTTACCTTTTTCCTTTAGGATCCAGGCCTCATTTCCATACATTGCCACTAGTACTGCCATCATTGCTGTTTTTGTTTTGTTTTGATTTTCTTTTGTTCCTCCGTGTTCGTCAGATTGTTCCTATCGCAGTACAAATATTGGAAGTATGAAACCTATTCCGACACTATGTTCTATTACTATTTTTGTTCTTACTGAGTACCTTCCATGGATCGCCATGTCCTTAGTTTGTGATTTTGAAATTATATTTAATTGACTAATTCTTTTTGTGGACGGTCCTCTCTGTTAAAAATTAATACTAATCATTTTACAACATAATGCACTCAAAGTTTTATTTTTTCAAACTTTTAGCCCCTTATTAACCATTTGTTTCCATTGATTTAGAATGTCGTCTAAATATATATTAAAAGCGTTGGGGATAGGCTACACCCCTGTTTTAAACCACAGTTAAGTTTTAATTTCTTATGCGAACTTTCCATTTATTTCACTTATTATTTTCGTATCTTCATATACATTTTGAATGGTTTTTATTAAGTGCATCGGGTATCATATTTTTTGCATTATCTTCCATAATAAAGGCTTTACTTTGTCGCTTTTCCTGGGACTATAAAAGCTATATGGGTTTCTACGTTAAAATTCCTAGTTAAATTTAAGAACATTCCGTTGAATTTCTGAGGTAAAACCCAGATTTGCAATGTAAACGAATATTATGAAACATCATGTACATAACGGTTCATAAGAAAGATAATTCTTATCAGATTAGACAACTGAGCTCTCTCGCTTATAATCCAGCTTTAGTTTCTGGAAATGTATGATGAATACCTGGAATACTGATATGGATAAAAAGGCAAACGAAATACGATTAAAACAAATAGTAGGGTCAAATAAATAGCGCTATATAGAGTTATAATACAATTTAAAATAGATTAAATACTATATTGTGATTTTATAAATGTTAATCCCCATTAATTATCTTCAAAAGCGAAATAAAAATCTAATGTGTTCCACTCACATGACTTTCACTACCTCTCTGCAACAAATTATTGTTAAAATGCCTATGCTTCTATTCACTTCATGCTAATTGAGAAAAATTAGTAGAAATATTCTTATTACTTGCTTCCTTGTAAGTAGAAGCGAAAAAAGGGAATACCATAGGTTAAAGTGATACTAAAAAGCTGGTTGCGTTGTGAATGAAGTTCCTTTGTTTGTATAGACAGGAGTTGACAAATTCATGGATGAGAAACGTACAATTTTTACAAAGCTGAAACAAACAACAATGAATATCTCAAAAACGATAAACTCCACGAAAAAAAGTATGTATCATAAATTGTGTGTTTTAATGTGCTCTACATTTTTTGTAAGTTAGATTTCTGTCCATCTCTTACGGCTTAGCAGTTATACAAAATTTCGTAAAATTCATCCAGAATAAAGTAGTCTTCAGAGGCTATTCCCAGAAAATTCAAGATATACATATTATTTGTCAGGTAAATATCTTTAATATATTGTATTTTAATCTAAATTGTTAGAGCCATTTTTAAGAAAATCAACATTTTCGAAAAGTTCCATGTAAAGGGTAGTTGGGGGTGGGCGGGTTTTCTTGAAAATCTTCGTGTCGCATCCTTGGAAAATACCAAACTTAAATACCAAGTTTGGTATTCAACGGTCTTTTCGTTTTTGAGCTATGCTGTCCACAGACACACACACACACACACACACGGAAAAATGCTTTTTTTTTTTTTTTTTTTGATTCAGGGGGACGCAAAACATGTATTTCCGGTGAAATCTCGGTATCGAATTTTTGGGTGGAATGCTATACCTTCTCTATACACTATGTACATAATACGTGTATAGAAAGTAAAAATGAAAGGTTTGAAAATTGCTGCTATACACATCAGTTTCTTTCAACACCGAGAAAATGCAATGGAGATTTATTTATGGACCCTCTTTAACTGCTGTGGTTTTCAGCGTCCCATTCTATGTTGGGCGTGAAAGTACACTTAAATTTGCTCAGAGGTCTCCTAATCGGCTAGAGGTTCTTTTACGCGCCGTAAATCTACAACGGTTCTACTTCTCTTCCGAAAAAGGCCATGCTAAGGCAAAAATCTATCTCGCCTCGCTGGATTTGAACACCAATATCGAGGATGCTTCTAATCTTTAATTTTTACCTTCTCTACTAAGTATTGTATTCCACTAAAAATGCAATGCCGAAAGTTCACCGGAAATACACTGTAGGCCCCCCTGAAGCAAAAAAAAAAAAAAAAAAAAAATTCATAAAAAGCTGTGTGTGTGTGTGTGTGTGTGTGTGTGTGTGTGTGTGTGTGTGTGTGTGTGTGTGTGTGTGTGTGTATGTGTCCGAGTATTTGTGATCCGATAACTTAAAAACGAAAAGTTGGAAAAATAATAACCTTAGTATAAATTAAGTATCTTTCAAAGATGTGACACGAAGATTTTGAGGAAATACCCCCCATCCACCCAAACTGCGCTTTATATGGAAAAAAATTGAAAATTTTGATATTCTCAAAAATAGCTCTAACGATTTGGATTAAAATACCGTATATTAAAGATATTTACATCCCAAATAAAATATACATCTTGAATTTTCTGGAAATAGACTCTGAATACCTATTTATTTTATTTTGCCGAAGTTTGGTTAACTGCTAAACCGTAAGATATATGACAATCGTATAACGACAGCATATAAAACATTTGACTATCACTTTAGCCTGGTGCATTCCCTCAGTTCCCTTACCTACAAAGAACTAAGTAATAAGAACATTCTGCTAATGTTTATTTCGATTAACATTATATAGAAAGAAGAACTTTGTAAGAAGTTTGTTTGTAGAACAGCTAGAGAAAGTCATGTGAATGTAACACATAAGATTTTTTGACATATAAACTTTTGATTTTGTGTCCATTAAGCAAATTAAGAATTCCATGTTCAGTAATTAAATTCACTAGTTTGCTTCTGCTGTCCTCGAGACAAGCTTCGCTCGGCAAGAGAGAAGACCCGAGAGTTTATTGCAGCGATTTCCCCTTTCTCATCTCAGTGGATCAGTCATGCTTCTCCCGTCAGAATCGAGATTTACCGCAAGGATCCTACTTTAGACCTTAACAATAGGCTAGAATGCAACGATCCTAACAGATTCGGAATACATTCTTTATTATCTATAAATTTAACAGAAATTCTTTCTTAACAAATTTACTGGGCTCCGCAAGCTAGCCACAAAATGCGCCTATGGTAAGTATGATAAAACTGTCTGCTTACCCTACCCGTATTTAGGACTACCATCCCCCTAGAATGGCTGACTAGGGGTCAGTACCTGTCTGGGAGCCAACGGCACGAAACCACAGAATGAAGAACCTGGAACAAGTGCTCGGTCCGCAGCTGGCATGAGCGTGAGGAAGTGGATATGAAATGTAAGCAAAATGGATAATAGTAAAGGTGATGATGTAGCAATTGGTGGAATGACTGGCGGTGGAAACCGGAGGACCGGAGAAAACGCACCCAGTCGCCGCTTCATCCACCACAAATCTCACGTGCGGGCGCTTGGGATCGAACCCGGGCCGCCTAGGTAGGAGACGAGCGGTGTAATCACCTGATAAATGTATGTTGCTAGGTGTTTTGAACAGAAAATCCCTCAGACGGGTTGAAAAATCCCTCTTTTGAGATTTATATTTTGGAATTGCTTATACCCTAAATATACATTTAAAATTGAAGTAAAAATACATTTTTATAAGGATTTAGGCTATTTCTAATAGGCCTACATATCACTTTAGAACTTACTGGTTCACCTCAAATTAATATTAATGATGATCTTCTTCATATTCCTCTTCACCTTCCGCAACCAGCATCCTAGCCATTTTGCTGTCTCTTGAATCCTAGTTATTCGTATTTTCATTAAATAATTTCAAAATTTCGTCGGCGGTAGTTGTAACACTTCTTATTCATGTTGATCACGTCAAGTTTGATCCGCACTATAGCTTTCTTCGTTTTAATATAAGGCAAATTTTGGTCAGTTTTTCTAAAGGGAGGTAAGATGGAAAGAGAGTTCAGATTTCACTGAATACAACAATGTGACCGCTTATTGCTTTACCTATCGCACACTCGGAACAGAAAGCAAGTCGGCGCAGCGGACTAAAATTACCACTGTCGTGATATCGTTTCGTTTTCCTTAAAACATAATATTTATCCATAGCATAATTAGTTACATCAACACAAATCTTAAATGAAATCTGTTAAAAAGGTGCACCTAGTTAGTTTCGTTAATCTCAGGCACTCAGTTTGCGAGTTGCATTTCTTGAGCACTAAATGGCGGTACTAAGGTAAATCTATGTATAGCTCCAATGAAGTGAAGCTTAATAATATTCTAATACATAAACTAAAGAGCAGCTCCACGTGATCTACTCTCGGATTTTATTTGTGTATCACTGTCGTGATATCGTTTCGCAATCGGCTCACCCTCCCTAGGACTTACATGCCAAAGTCTAGTGGTCAGAAGCCTGTGGGGGAGCCTACGGCACGAAACCACAGAAAGGAGAACCTGTTACGAGGGATTGGCATTAAGTAAATAGTGAAATAAGGTTTTTAATAATAATTTATTGTAGAGATGTAGAGAAAGTCATGTGATTGGAACATATCAGATTTTTACAACGTACATAGGGATAGAGAAGTATTGTATTCCACCCAAAAATTCGATACCGAGATTTCACAGGAAATATATGTTTTAGGGTCCCCGGTATCCAAAAAAAGCATTTTCACAAAAAGGTCCGTGTGTGTGTGTGTGTGTGTGTGTGTGTGTGTGTCCGTGTGCCTTGTGAACCCGATAACTCAAAAACGAAAAGTCGGTAAAGCACCAAACTTGGTATTTAAGTTTAGTATCTTCCAGGGATGCGACACGAAGATTTTGAGAAAAATCCCTCCAACCCAAACTACCCTTTACATGGACCTTTTTTCAAAAATGTTGATTTTATTAAAAATGGATGTAACGATTTTGATTAAAATATCGTATATCAAAGATATTTACCTGACAAATATAATGTATATCTTGAATTTTCTTGGAATAGCTTCTAAAGACCTGTTTATTCTGGATGAATTTTGCTTAATTTGGCATAACTAGTAAACCGTAAGAGATAGACAAAAGTTTACTGTACAAAAGATGTAGGTCTTGTTAAAATACACAATTTAGGTCATATACATTTTTCTCGTGGAGCTTACAGTTTTCGTGGTATTCATTGTTATTAGTTTCAGTTGTGAAGTACTTATACTTTTCTCAGACGGGAGTGTGCTGTTTTCTTTTGTTCTACTCCTGGTCAAGAAAAGAAGGGATTTGTAATGACAATCGCATAACGACAGCTTTTAAAACATTTGACTATGCCTTTAGCCTAGTGTATTCCCTTATTTTTTTCCTACTTATAAGTAACTAAGTAATAAGAACATTGTGCTAATGAGTACCTCGATTAGCAAGATGCAGAAAGAAGAAGAATCTTATGTAAGAAGTTTGTAGAACAGCTAGAGAAAGTCATGTGAGTGTAACACATCAGATTTTTTAGTTTTGCCGTTCACACACATACACACTCTCTCTCTCAAGTTTTTTGGCCGACGGCTGAATTATGAAAGGCTTCGGGTGTTAATGAACTCGTGTTTGATGAAAATTTTAGAAGGTATTAGCTGGCATTATCTTCATTTGGATGATAATTAGAGAATACTTCTACTTTGTCAACTCCTGTCCATAAAAACAAAGGCTTAGCAACCAGCTTTTAAAATATTTGACTATCACTTTAACCTATGGTACTCCCTTATTTATCTTTTACTTACAAGGAAGCAAGTAATAAGACCGTTTCTGCTATTTTTTCCTCGATTAGCATAAAGTAAATAGAAGAATAAGCTTTTTAACAATAATTTATTAGCCCCCTCGGGTAGTGTGGGGGTAGCGTGTCTATCTCACATTCAACAGGTCGTGAGTTCGAATCTCGCTTAGGGCGAGTTCCCCGGATAAGGATTTGTACGGGGGTTTCCCTTATCCTAAGAAGACGAAATGTCGAGTAGCTTTAAGCTCCATGGACCCCGAGAATATTTGAGCATCATTTCACCAATTTCATTCATCGTCCAATATGGCAAGGACATTAAACTAAAAACAAAAATTGAACAGATATAGAAAAAGTCAACACACAATTTATGTTATGTACATTTTTTTAGTGAGGTTGACCGTTCTACTTCTACTTCTACTTTTCCCATACGAGAATTTGTCATCTCTTGTCCATACAAACAAAGGAACTTCAGTCAGATAGCAACCAGCTTTTGACTATCATTTTAGCAACCAGCTTTTGACTATCATTTTAACCGAAACTATTATTAAAAATAATATAACTATTCATATTCAACCAATTATTCTATTCAATAAACCAATTTCCCCTAATAAATTCGTTTATTAAAAAACTAGATATCCTAAAAAACTAGATATCCTAAAAAACGATAAACATTTAATTACCAATAAAGCATTTTTATGGTACTCCTTTATTTCCCTTTCACTTACATAGAAGCAAGTAATAAGACCGTTTCTGTTAGTTTTTCCTCGTTTAGCATTAAGTAAATAGAAGAATAAGGTTTTTAACAATAATTTGTTGTAGAGATGTAGAGAAAGTAATGTGAATGTAACACATCAGACTTTTAAGTTTTGCCGTTCACACACACATTCTCTCTCTCTCTCTCACCTTTTTCGGCCCGCGGCTGAATTATGAAAGGCTTCGGGTGTTAATGAACTCGTGTTTGATGAAAACTTGAGAAGATATTAGCTGGCATTATCAACATTTGGATGATAATTACAGAATACATTTAGCCCACAGTGGGTCTGGTGTTAACTCATATACGCAACTTATATTGGATATCTTTACCTTGGCTCCCCTCCTCTCCCCCATATGGAGCGAGAGCGCCTCGCAGTAATAATGGGGCGGTGAACATCAAAGGAAGAGAACGCCGGTAATTTCCACTGGGAAGAATTACGTACTTGTGTCATGAAGAAAAAGACAAGCAAGAGCGGCCCGGAGGGGAATGTGTAGTGATGAGCCCAAGTATTTCTACTCATCTGCAAAGTTTATAGCACACAACCATTGCGTTTCTTTGCGTAATTAGAGAAATGTGCGACATTAGCGGTCTCTTAAGCCAGGTATATGCGGGCATTCCTGGCAACCTTAAGTGTGTGTGAAGAGTGCCGCTTTAGATGTTATCTTTCGCAAATATTGCGTCACGTTCACTTTTTATCTCCTTTTTAAAAGGACTAACTTAGGCTCGTATGTATGCTTTTAAAAAGGTGTGTAGTGTGTATATATGTAGATGTGTATGTATGCATTTAAAAATGCTTGTATGTATGTATGTATGTATGTATGTATGTATGTATGTATGTATGTATGTATGTATGTATGTATGTATGTATGTATGTATGTATGTATGTATGTATGTATGTATGTATGTATGTATGTATGTATGTATGTATGTATGTATGTATGTATGTATGTATGTATGTATGTATGTATGTATGTATGTATGTATGTATGTATGTATGTATGTATGTATGTATGTATGTATGTATGTATGTATGTATGTATGTATGTATGTATGTATGTATGTATGTATGTATGTATGTATGTATGTATGTAGGTAGGTATGTATGTAGGTATGTATGTATGTATGTATGTATGTATGTATGTATGTATGAATGTATGTATGCATGCATGTATGCATTTAAGAAGGTGTGTATGTATGTTCATATGTATGCATACATTTAAGAAGGCGTATATGTGTGTGTGTATGTATGTATATATGTAGATATGTATTCATACAGAAGGTATGTATGTATGTAGATATGTATGTAAGCATTTATGAAGGTGTGTATTGTATGTATGTATGTATGTAGTATGTGTATGTATGCATGTAGATATTCTCGCCAAAAATAAAATGTGTATTTTAAATTTTCTGGAAATAGCTTCTGAAGAGCTCTTTATTCCGGTTGAGTGTTGCGGAATTTTGCATAATGGTTAAATCGTGACAGATTGACAAAAACAAACTACACAGAAAATGTGTATCCGGTTATGTCATATATGATTTTTTGTTGTTGTTGTTGCAAAGTTGATCATTTTTGAGATATTCTTTGTTATTGATTTCCATTTTAAACTAATTTACTTTTATCAATCGGGAGAATTCTAAGAGAACCGAACCTCAATTATTTCACATAGCGACCAATTTTTAAAACATTTGACTATTACTTTAGCCTAATATATTCCCTTATACTTATAAGGAAGCAAGTATTAAGACCATTTCTGCTAATGCTTATATAGTATGCACAGATAATATTCGATATAAACATGTAATGAGAAAGGTAGTTCCAATAATTACATAAAGACCATGAAATCCAGTTGCTACAAAAAAAGATGAACCGAATTCTGAATCTGCAATGCTGAAACGTGCTTCAATATATTCAAATAGTTGTAGAGCAGTAAAATAAATACCTAATAGAACAGTAAATATTACTCCAACAACCTTTTGATTTAATCGTCCTGGAGTATTTTACGGACAACGTTCAGAAATCTGCGGTGCAAACCACAGATTTATACCTATTGTAATTGAATCTACAAAACACACAATTTGTGCTATACACATCTTTTTTTTCGTGGAGTGAATCGTTTTTGAGATATTCCTTGTTATTGGTTTCAGCTTTAAAAAAATTCTCATACCTGAATTTGTCAACTCCTGCCCATACAAACAAAAGTAACTCCAGTCACATAGCAACCGTCTTTTGACTATTACTTTAACCTATGGTACTCCTTTGTTTCCCTTCTACTTACAAGGAAGCAATTAATAAGACTATTTCTGCTTAATTTTTTCTCGATTAGCGTGAACTAAAAAGAAGTTTAAGCTCTTTAACAATAATCTGTTGCAGAGATGTAGAGAACGTCATGTGAATGGAACACATCAGATTTTTTATAATGTCTTTGAGTGTATATTGCTGCTTTTGTCGTGTTACTGTCGGTAGTCGATTTTCAGACCGCCAAATTACCTCAGCTGTTTCACGCTCTTACGATTGACTGCTGTTTGTGTTTCCATAAAAGTTCTCGCAATAGTTTTTATACTTTTTTTTTTAAATTAAAAAATACAGTTCCGGAGTCTTGTCAGGACACCGGCGCTGTATTCCTTTTTCTTTTTCCTATATTTCTTTTTTGACCTATTTACGAGGGCCGGCTGTTAAGTCCCGGGCCTCACACAAATATGACGCCACTAGGCCTGTTAGACAGCAACATCGTATAGTTTAGCTCTAGACTAGCTTGTATCCATAGTTACAGGTCAATAGGTTGTTTAGTTTTCGAATGACAGCATTTTAAACAAGAAAACTTTAGAGTTTTCACGAAAATGGGGATTTGGAAAAACGAGTAACGATTAAATACTTCCATTTGAAACGTTTAACGCCTAAAGAAATCAAGGAGGAAACGGACTGTACATTGAAAGAGTCTGCCCCTTCATATTAAAAGGTTTGTTGCACAGTTTAAAATTGAACTTACGAGCATTAGTGATGAACCTCGCTCTAGAGGTAGTGTGACAATTCCAGAGATCATTAAAAAAAAAAATCATCGTTTTATACTGGAAGACCGCAGATTAAAGTTGTTTGAGATAGCAGAGGCTGTAAACATATCAAAAGAACGTGCAGGTAATATTTGAAGTAATGTTTTGGACTTTCACAAGGTCTGTGCAAGATGGGTGCCACATTTGTTGACACCTGATCAAAAGTTGCAAAGAAAAACTGTTTCAATTAAGAATGTGGAGCTCTACCGTAAAAATTCCAGTGACTTTTTGAGACGGCTTATTACATTGAAACGCGGATACATCACTAAACTCCAGAAAGTAAATCACAGTCAAAACAGTAGATTGCGCCAGGTGAACCAACTCCAAAAAAGGCAAAGTCAATTTTGTCAGCTAACAAGGTTATGGCGAATGTTTTCTGGGATGCACAGGGAATTATTTCTATTGATTATTTGGAAAAGGGTAAAAGTATCATTGGTGACTACTACGTATGCTTACTGCAACGTTTAAGCGATGAGGTGAAAAGAAAAGACCTCTTTTGGCAAAAAAAAAAAAAAAATCTTGTTTCATCACGACAATGCTCAGGCCCATCGTTCAGTCATTGCAATGGGAAAAATGTGCGAGTTAAATTGGAATTGCTTGAACATCCACCCTATTCGCCAGATCTAGCACCCGGTGACTATCACCTGTTCCCAAAACTCAAAAAAATTTCTTGGAGGACGAAGATTTCACAGCAACGAGGAGGTCATTGATGCGGTAAACAGCTATTTTGAGGACCTTGATAAATCGTACTACAGAGATGGTTTAATTAAATTAGAACATCAATATGACAAATGTATTAGCCTTTCTGGAGATTATGTTGAGAAATAAAACAACACTTTTTTTTAAATGTTGTTATCATTGAGAGGCCCGGGACTTCTCAGCCGACCCTAGTATTTATCATTTCCTTTCTTACACATACACAGAAATGTACATATTTTGAAACACACACCCATGCCCAAGAAGGGACTCGAACCCACGATCCCCTACACCACGAAGCACCAAAGCTAGACACTTCAGCGAGCGCTGAAACGGGGACCGGCAGAAAATGACAAGCAGCGCGAGATTTGAACCTTGGTACTTATAACTAGAAACAAGGCCTTCTTGGCCACTGTTCTTTTTACTTTCTCTACACGTACTATGCACATAGTGTATAAAGAAGGTATTGTTTTGCACTCGAAAATTCGATACTGAGATTTCACCGGAAATGCTGTTTTAGGGTTCCCTATATAACAAAAACAAAAAAGCATTTTCAGAAAAAGGTCCGTGTGTGTGTGTGTCCGCGGGTCCGTGTGCCTGTGAACACGATAACTCAAAAACAAAAAGTCAGTAAAATACCAAACTTGGTATTTCAGTTTAGTATCTTCCAGGGATGCGACACGAAGATTTTTGTGAAATATCCCCCACACCAAACTACTCAAAAATGGCTTTAACGATTGTGATTAAAATATCGTATAGTAAAGACATTTACCTGACAAATAAAATGTATATCTTGAATTTTCTGGGAATAGCCTCTGAAGACTACTTTATTCTCGACGAGTTTTACGGAATTTTGCATAACTGCTAAACCGTAAAAGATGGACAATAACTTACCACACAAAAAATGTAGAGCGCGCTAAAGCACACAATTTATGTCATATATATATTTTTTTTCGTGGAGTTAATCGTTTTTGAGATATTTCTTTGTTTTTGGTTTCAGCTTTGAAAAACTTATACTTTTCTCATACAGGAATTTGTCAACTCCTGTCCATACAAACAAAGGAACTTAAATCACATAGGAACCAGCTTTTGACTATCACTTTAACCTAGTCCCTTATTTCGTTTCTACTTACAAGGAAGCAAGTAAAAAGACTATTTCAGGTAATTTTTTCTCCATTAGCATGACGTAAATAGAAGCATAAGCTTTTTAACGCTTTATTTTCATCGTGAATGAGCCTTCGTATAATACACCATTTTGTTTCTTTCCTTCATTTGCTGTTGTGTTCAACACCACCATCTTATAAATAGGTTGCAAGAGAAGAGTAACCCAAGAAGGTAATCTTTTTAGACTTCTATGCTTATTTGCATCCTTGTTTATATACTCTGACGACATCGCTGCCTGTGTGGTCTGCTAATTCATGAATAAGATTACGATAGATGGATGTTAGAATCCTTGCTTTACACTCCAGTATGGGGCATTCAGGTCCATGCTTGTCCTTGTAATCAAAGGCTAAGTGCAGCAATTTATCTCGCCAAGTGCTCCTGATAATGCGCGGTGCTCGAATACGTAATTATAAGCTGCTAAAGCAGTCTTATTTCTTAAGTGCTAAAATGTAATGAGAGCATTTCCTTACGTGGGAACGTCATTACAGCGTACTTAAATTACACTCTAACAGCACTCCAGATGTCCAGTTTCCATGGACGAAGTATTTCCTCTATTTTTACTCCTAATTAATTTTTATTTTTTCTGGGATATCAAATTATTTCTTTAAAATTATTGACCACATAAGATGCTTTACAACAAAATGCAATTTGACAGTAAGTATATTATTATTTTCAATGATAAGTTTTCCAACTAGAACTGTAAACATCAACTGTTAAAATTAATTTTTTACTTTTTTAATCACGCATGCACAATGTATATAATAGATGGAGAAGGTACCATTTGTATTCCACACAAAAAATTAATACCGAGATTTAATCTGAAATGAATGTTTTGAGGACCTCTGAATCCAAAAAAGCACACACACAATTTATTATATATGGTTTTTTGTGGAATTCACCATTTCTGAGATATTCCTTGTTATTTGTTTCAGATTTAAAATACTTAAACTTTGCTCACATTGAAAGTTGTAAGCTCCTGGCACTGCATAAAAACGGATTTCAAATACATGGCAACCAGCTTTTAGAATATATCACTATTTCCTTATTTCCCTTCTACTTACAAGAAAGCAAGTAAATAAGACAAGTTTTGCTAATATTGATAGTCATAAAGTAGATAGAAGAATATGCATTTTGACAATAATTTTCACAGCGATGTAGAGAAACTCATGTGAATGGAATACATACGATTTTCACTTTCTGTACACGTACTATGTATATAATGTATAAAGGAAGTATTGTATTCCACCCAGAAATTAAATACCGAGATTTCACTGAAAATACACGTTTTAGGATACTCTGTATCCAAAAAAAAGCATTTTTGGAAAAAGATCCTATGTGTGTGTATGTGTGTGTGTGTGTCTCCGTGTGTCTGTGAACATGACAATTAAAAAACGAACAGTCTGTAAAATACCAAACTTGGTATTTAAGTTTAGTATCTTCCAGGGAGGTAATACGAAAATTCTGAGTAAATTCTCCGCACCACAAACTACCATTCAAATGGAAAATATTTCGAAAATTTTCATTTTCTCAAAAATGGCTCTAACGATTTTGATTAAAATACTGCATATTAAAGATATTATAGGACAAATAAAATATATATCTGAGAATAGTCTCTAAATATCTCTTTATTCTGAATGAATTTAGATGAATTTTGCGCAACTGACAGAAATTTACTATACAAAAAAATGTAGATCACATTAAAACACATACTTTATGTAATATACGTCTTTTTCGTGAAATTGATCATTTCTGATATATTTCTTGTTGTTTGTTTCAGATTTAAAACACTTAATACTTTTCTCTCACGGAAAGTTGTAAACTCCTGGCACTGCATAGAAACGGATTTCAACCACATGGTAACCAGCTTATAAAAATTGGATTATTACTTTAGCCTAGTGTATTCCCTTATTTCCGTTCTATTTAACAAGGAAGCAAGTAATTAAGACAATTTCTGCTAATGTTTATCCCAATTATCATTAAGTAGATAGAAGAATATGCTTTTTAACAATCATTTGTTGCAGTGATGTAGAGAAAGTCATGTGAATGGAACACATAAGATTTTTAGTAAAAATTCCGTGTCCGTGAGTGTGGGGGAACTCCGTAAATATCAAACTCGTTATTTAAGTTCAGTAACTTCTAACACCAGGTCGTGAGGACCGCATTAACCGGCCGGGAGGGGCTCGAGGCGCTGACCACGTCTCACCCTCCAATACTGCATCCCATCCATGACGTCTGTAGTGGACCGAGATGGGGGACGCAGCGGCCGGGCGGTAGGCCAAGGTTCCCCGTGAGCTGTCGTGCCATGGAGTTAGTTAACTTCTAACTATGCGATACGAATGTTTTCAGGAAAATTCCTCCAGAGTTATGTCTCTTTCTAATGCCCAATAATTCGACAAAAATCCTCTTTTTAAGAATCTTAATTAGAAATGTATTAATTTCAATATGTGCCAAAGATATTTCATAAAATTAAAGATAGAAACCGATCTGGCTATTGGCGGTTTAAATTTTCCACCCCCCAAATTACCCTTTACATGGAATATTTTTCGAACATTTTGATTATCTCATAAATGGCTCTAGTGCTTTTCATTAAAACTATGTTAAGATATTTTTATTACAACAAAATGTATATCTTGAATTTTCTAGGAATAACTGCTGAAGACCTCTTCATTCTGTATAAGTGTCATAAACATTTTCTTTTGTTGGGTTAACCATTTGCAATATATTCCCTATTATTGGCTTAAATTTCAAAATGTTTACTTTTCTCAAACCGGAATTTGTCATCCCTATTTCTTTTGCTTTACTCCTGGCCATGCCATGCAAACGTATTTCAAACAAATTGTGACCAGCTTTAACATATTTAACTATCGCTTAAGCTTGTATATTCCATTATTTCCCTTCTAATTATAAGTAACCAAGTAATAATACATTTTTGCTAATGTTTATATTGATTAGCATGATGTCAATAAAATAACAGTTCTTTCTAAGAACAAATTGTTTGCAGAACAGAGAGAAAGTCATATGAATGGAACTTATCTGAGTTTTATATTTCCTTAATTTCTGATATTAAAATTCTGTTTTGTTCACGATTATCTTGATTAGCGTAAAGTAAATTGAAGAAAAAGCTTGTATAAGAATACTTTGTTGCACAATAGCTGACTGGAATGCATAAGGAACTAAAGAATGATTTGGGGTAGAAGATTTTCTAGAAATTGTATATTTTTTGGCATCTTTGTAAGATACTGAACTGAAAACACGAAGTTTCATACTTAACGATTTTTCGCTTTTAGTTTTGCTTAAAGATGCATAAACGTCTTTTTTACTTTCTCTACACGTACTACGTACATAGTGTATAGAAAAGGTATTGTAATGCACGCATAAATTCAAAACCGAGATTTCACAAGGGAATACATGTTTTGAGACGCCCTGAGTCGAAAAAAAAAAGATTTTTAGAAAATGTCCGTGTATGTATGTAGGTATGTATGTATGTATGTATGTATGTATGTATACGTCGCCCTCCGTGATGTAATGATTACCATGCTGACTTCATATATCCAAGGTCGCGGGTTCAAACCCGGCGGAGGACGATGGATTTTTTCGGGTGTAAAAATCCTTAGCATGGCTTCCTTCGGAAGGGAAGTAAAGCCGTGGGTCCCGTGTCGTAGATTTGCGGCACGTAAAAGAACCTCAAGCCTGATAGAGAGGCCTCTGAGCAAAATTAAGCGGTCTTTCACGCCCGATTTAGAATAGGACACTGAGAAACACAGTAGTTAAAGAGCGTTCATAAATAACACGCCATTTCCATATGTATGTGACCAGTAGAGCTCAAAGACGAAAACACCGTTAAATACCAAACTTGGTATTTAAGTTTCGTATCTTCCAAGGATGCGACACAAAGTTTTGGAAGAAAATTACCCCACTCCCAACTACCCTTTACATGGAAAAAAATTCGAAAATTTTGATTTTCTCAAAAATGGCTCTAACGATTTTGACTAAAATCTCTTATATTTAACATACTTATGCGAGAAATAAAGTGTATATCTTCAATTTTCTGGGAATAGCGTGAATATTCTGGATGAATTTTGCGGAATTTAGCATAACTGGTAAACCAGAAGACAAAAACTTACCACACAAAAATGTAGAGCTCGTTAAAAACACAATTTATGTTTTATACATTTTTTTCGTGGAATTTACCGTTTTGTAGATATACCTTGCCATTAGTTTCAACTTTTAAAAGCTTATCCTTTTCTCATACGGGAATTTGTCAACTCCTGTCCATACAAACAAAGATACTTCAATAACATAGCAACCATCTTTCAAAATTTTTGACTATCGATTTAGCTTTTTGTACTCCTTTATTTCCCTTCTACTTGCAAAGAAGCAGGCAATAACACTCTTTCTGCCAATTTTTCTCGATTAGCATTAAATAAATAATACGCTTTTAACAATAATTTATTGCAGAGATTTAGAGAAAGTCATGTGAATGGAACACATCAGAATATTGCATCTATTTACTAATACGTACAGTACGATCCATATAAACCTGAACTATTTTAATGGGCAATTATTTCCCTATGAAATCTCATAAAAATGTGAAATATCTTTTAGTAATCTAAGAGACTCTGGGAGAACTATTTTGTTGATTTCGATGACAATTACAATCAACGTTAACATTGTTGATAGTCTTAAGCTTTCAGTCGTAACTGAAACATGCACATCATCAACTTCATCAAGTACATGTACATGGAAAAATCTGATGTGTTCCATTCACATGACTTTCTCTACATCTCTGCAACAGATTATTGTTAAAAAGCTTCTGCTTCTATTTACTTCATCTAATGGAGAAAACATTAGCAGAAATAGTCTTATTACTTGTTTCATCGTTAGTAGAAGCGAAATAAGGGTAGGTTAAACTGATTGACAAATTCCTGTAGCATGAGAAAAGTGTTTTTCAAAGCTGAAACCAAAAACAAGGGAATATCTAAAAAAACGATCAACTCCACGAAAAAAATGCATATAACTGAATGTGTGTATTAACGTGCTGTACAGTTTTTGTGTGGTAAGTTTTTATCCATCTCTTATGGTTTAGCAGTTATGCAAAATTCCGTAAAATTCATCCAGAATAACGTAGTCTTCAGAGGCTATTCCCAGAAAATTCAAGATACATATTTTATTTGTCAGCTAAATATCTTTAATATGCGATATTTTAATCAAAATTGGTACAGCCATTTTTGAGAAAATCAAAATTTTTGAAAACGTTCCATGTAAAGGGTAGTTTGGGGTGGGGGGATTTTTCTCAAAATCTTCGTGTGGCATCTCTGGAGGATACTAAACTAAATACCAACTTTGGTATTTTTCCGACTTTTCGACACACGGACACACGCACACCGATACAGGAGACCCTAAAACATATATTTCCGGTGAAATCTCGGTATCAACTTTTTGGGCGGAGTGCAATACCTTCTCTATACACTATGTACATAGTACGTATAAATGGAAATTGGAATGATCATCATTCATCAACTAACAGTAAACTTCAGGAAGCCCACTCTGGCTGCCTCAAACGTTTTCTACATTTTCAAAAGAAGAGATCAAGATTTCATCACTCGATTCAGGATCGGTCACTCCAAACTCAGTATTGCCATCTTCTCACTAAGGACCAACCTCCTAACTGTACGAGCTGTGACCGGCCTCTAACCATACACCACATCCTTGTACACTGCCCACTGCAAATCAGAAGAAGAAAAGAAGCCGACATTTCCAGTCTTCCTAATGCGTTTCACACACCCAACATGCTGAAGAAAACGCATACAAAGTTTTCTGATTTATCGTAAATGTAACGTAAATGTTAACCTAGCTATAAATCGTCTAACTGTAAATTGATATACAATGTATTTATGATCGGTCGTGATAAGACCTTAGTATAAACGACCTTAAATAAACATTAAAAAAAGAAACATGCAGTTTTCATTTCGAGAGCGTGTTGGTATACACATTTATTGTTAACACAACGGGCATTTTGAAGAGAATTCAATGTCTGCGATATTCCAAAAAAAAAAAAAAAAAAAAAAAAAAAAAAAAAACAATACTTTTATGATAGTAAGAAAGCTGGACAGTAACGCATTTGGTTTCACTTTCTCTACGCCGACTAGTATATAGTATATAGAAAATTCGATACCCATATTTCACCGGAAATATACGTTTTAGGGTCCCCTATATTTTCAGAAAAAGGCCCGTAAGTCGCGTCCGTGTGTTTATGAGCACGATAACTCAAAGACGAAAAGTCGGTAAAATACCAAACTTGCCATTTAAGTTGTATCTTCCAGGGATGCGACACAAAGATTTTGAGAAAAATCCCACACACCATATTACTCTTTACTTGGAAAAAAATCCCAAAGTGTTGATTTTCGCAAAAATGGATCTAACAATTTTGATTAAAATGCCGTATATTAAAGATATTTATATGGGAAATAAAATGTATATCTTGACTTTTCTGGGAATAGCCTTTAAAGACCTCTTAATTCTGAATACATTTTGCGTAACTGGTAAACCGTAAGAGATAGATAAAAACTTTCTGCATAAAAACATAGATCCGTTAAAACACACAATTTATATCATATACTTTTTTTTTTTTTCCCCCTTCATGAAATTGACCATTTCTGAGATATTGCTTGTTATTTATTTTAGATTTAAAATACTTAAAAACTTTTCTCAAGCGGTAAGTTGTAAATTTCTGAACCTGCATATATCAAACAGCTTTTAAGAGATTTGACTATTGTTTTAGCCCTGTGTATTCCCTTATTTCTCTTCTACTTACAAGAAAGCAAGTAATTATGACAATTTATGCTAATGCTTATCTCGATTGTCATAAAGTAGACAGAAGAATGTGCTCTTTAACAACAATTTGTTACAGCGATGTAGAGAAAGTCATGTGAATGGAACGCATGATCTGCTTCTTTCAATTGCAGCACTATATGCACTCTACTTGGTTGCAGTCCCGATTTTTTTGCAGGTATATGACAAGTGCCATATGAATGGCCTGTCTCCTGGCTCAATCTACGCAACGGTTTCTTTGGAGAGTTCACTAAACGTCTTCGAACATTATCAACAGACTCTGCACTCAATGATGGTCTATGTTTAAAGTTGATCGTGATAAACCAATAAGCAAATAGCAGTGTTAATAGTTTTTTCTGAATCTACAGTATCCCTAATAATATTGTCACATTCTGGCTGTGTGCACAGGATGTGGTAGCATTGTATATATTTAATTATCATAATGTTGGCGACATTGCCAACTTGGGTAATGCTCTCTTTTGCATGGTGAAGTTAGTGAAAATAACATGTGCAACTAGGACACCAAGATTGGCCTCGTACCCTGAAGAAACCAAGGTAATGCTATAAAATGCCATTTGATTTAGACATGTTTTCTTTAATCTAGTAGCTTAGCTTACCCATCGACATGTTCACCCATATGTAGGAAAATGTAATTGTTGCCTCAGTTTTACCTCTCGCTGCCAAGCCAGTCCCTTCATTAATTAGATGTGGGTGTGACAATATCATATTTGAAATCTGGATCTCAAGTTGTAAAATATAAAAATAGAACTTCATATATATTTGAAATTTGCTCTGGGGTTCCTCAAGGTTCTAATTTGGGTCCATTGTTATTTATTTCATTTATTAATGGTACCTATATCATCGTTGTTGATCACTTTATAGTTCCTTAAAATTGTTACTAATTGCGTTAACGTTCAAAATGACCTAAGTCGAAAGAATAATATTCCTTTTTACTCAGTTAAATATCAGTTAAGTTTTACTCTAGACATTAAAAATGAAATGCAGTTTTTTAACCACAATTCAATTACAATGATAACAATGGAAACAACCAATGAATACGATAACTCAAAAACGAAAAGTAGGTAAAATATCAAACTTTATATTTAAGTTTAGTATCTTCCAAGCATGCAACACGAAGGTTTTGAAGAAAAAAAATCCCTTGACCCCAAACTACCCTTTACATGGAAATATTTCAAAAATGTTTTCTCAAAATGACTAACGATTTTGATTAAAATACCGTACATTAAATATATTCACATGATAAATAAAACGTGTATCTTCAATTTTCTGGGAA
This sequence comes from Hymenopus coronatus, assembly GCA_030762935.1. Classification (NCBI taxonomy): domain Eukaryota; kingdom Metazoa; phylum Arthropoda; class Insecta; order Mantodea; family Hymenopodidae; genus Hymenopus; species Hymenopus coronatus. The sequence continues at coordinate 49,032,327 of CM060884.1, read as the reverse complement.
TCGCCTCTGAAGACATCTTTATTCCGGATGAATTTTGCGTAACTGGTAAACCGTAAGAGATAGACAAAAACTTGCTGCACAACAATGTAGACCTCGTTAAAACACACCATTTATATCATATACATTTTTTTTTTTTTTTTTTTAGTTCGTGGAGTAGACCATTGCTATTTGTTTCAGATTTAAAACATTTTCTCACAAGGATATTTGTCAGCTTCTGGCCATGCATAGAAACGGATTTCAAACACCTGGCAACCAACTTTTAAAAGATGTAACTGTCGTTTTAGCCTAGTGTGTTCCTTTAATTATTTTCTACTTACAAGGAAGTAATTAAGACAATTTCTGCTAATGGATTTAATTGTTTTTTCACACAAGCCGTGTGTAGGACAGGAGTTGGATAGCTAGATTCAGACTGAAAAATTCAATGTCATAGCCGGGATTGTAAGTCCCTATTGTGGTTGTCATCTTAAAATAATTTGAGATCACCTTGTGGTTTACCGGGAAACATACGAGTCAGTTGAGAAATTCAATGCTATGCCGGCATGTTGCCATGGTAGTTCAGTGGTAGAGCAACTGGCTAGACACCGGTAGATCCGTAGTTCAAATCCCAGCTATGGCATTGAATTTTTCAGTCTGACTCTATCTAACCAATTTCTGCTAATGCTTAAGTCGATTAAGATAACGTAAATAGAAAAACATGCTTTTTAACAATAATTTGTTACAGTGATGTAGAGAAAGTCATATTACTTTCTCTATACATACTATGTACATAGGGTAGTGTATTGTATTGCACCCAAAACTTCGATACCAAGATTTCACCGGAAATTTATGTTTTGAGGACCCCTAAATCCAAAAAAAAAAAAGCATTTTTAGAAAAATGTCCGTGTTTATCTGTCTATCTGTGTATGTGTGTGTGTCAGTGGGCAGCATAGCTAAAAAACGAAAAGGCTGTTTAAAACTAAACTTGGTATTTAAGTTTAGTATCTTCCAAGGATGTGTCGAAAGACTTCTTTATTCTGGATACTTTTTACTGAATTTTGCATAGCTGGTAAACCGTAAGAGATAGACAAAAGCTTATTACACAAGAAACGATAAAACACACAATTTATGTTATATACATTTTTTTCGAGGAGTTGATCGTTTTTAAGACATTCCTTGTTGCTGGTTTCAGGTTTTAAAAATGTTATTTTCTCATACAGGAATGTTTAAACTCATATCCATACAAACAAAGGAACTTCAGTCACATAGCAACCAACTTTTGACTATCACTTTAACCTTTGATTCTCCCTTATTTCCCTTCTACTTACAAGGAAACAAGTAATAAGACGATTTCTGCTAATTTTTTTCTCGATTAGCATGAAGTAAATAAAAGTATAAGCTCTCTAGCAATAATTTGTTGCAAAGATGTAGAGAAAGTCATATGAATGGAACACATCAGATTTTTTTTATCCTGGAGCCCACATGTTCGCTAGCCCATTTATCATTAAAAGTTCTTTGATTTTTCCGCACCATTTTAGTATTTAATATGTGGTGTGGTAAATGCATTAGGAGGGAGTAACTAAACTTTAAATGATGCATTAGAGTACACAAGTACTTAGGGCTGTTGTTTACCGGAGGAACAAAAGAAGATTGGCTCACCCTCTCTCCAAGTTGGTAACTACATAGATGTCGGTCCGGTCCGGTCCGGTCCGCATCATACCTGTAGGCGGTCGGTAGGACCAAACAATATTACTACTCTCTCCTTCTCTCTCACGTAACCCCATTATCTCGCCGGACTCGACTAATGACGCTAAATTACTAGCCGGGTCAACTATTAATTACACCGTCCACCACCACAACCTGTTTGTCACAATCTCGGGTTTTAATGTACACCACAGACACCATCCACACTCTTCGCAAACACGTGACGGTTGCACTGCAAAATATATCAGAGGTAGCGGTGATGGCGTGAATGAACGAACCACTTGAAAACAAAGGAATGCTGGAAATTTCAGTAGATGAAGCTTATTTATCATTTACGAGTCCAAACAAAGCCCAGGTTATCATTTCACTCACAGTCTAAACTACAAACACTTTCCTCATAGTTTCTCACATTTCCAATTCCTAATTATTTATTGTTAGGCAGGTAGCACAAATAGAGCTGGGTAGAGTGGCAAGTAAGGGAAAGATTATGGAAAGGGCATTGAAATTTTGGCATAGAATATTGAAATTGGAAGAAAGGAATTTGTTAAAGCAGTGTTTAGTATATCAAGAGAAAAATTTAAAGAACAAGGGATGGGTAGACTGTCTCAGAAATAACCTGGAAAGTAGTGGGTTAGGGGAAATGTGGAGAAGAAGAGAAAATAATGTGAATAACTTCTGGAAGTTGGCAAGGAAAAGATTTGAGGATATAGAAATACAAAAATATTTAGTGAAATAACTGAAAAGAGATCTTTAGTTTTCTATATATCAATGAAAGTCTCATGGGGAAGGGAAAAGTACATAGATGTGACAAATAAAGAGGAGCGAGAAGGTATTGCATGGCTGAAAGCAGGAATATGGAGATTAAAAGGTTTAAGGAAAGGTATTCCACAAAATCAATGTCCTATATGTGGCGGAAATGAAGATATGGAACACATTTTATTTAAATGTAAAGGGACTGATATTTGGAGAAAAGAGCATATTAATAAGAAATGGTTTAAAACAGATAGAAATGTAGTAGTAGTTGAAATGTTTCAAAAAGATAGTAAGAAGACTGGACAATTCTTATGCAAAGTGAAAAATAAATGGGTATGGACAGTAAATAGACAAAATGGTGTAATAAACTAGAATTAATAAACTATTGTAAAATATGAGTATGACCGGTAAAGAGCCAGGGCTGAACACCGGTCATATTCACCTGTATAAAGCTTAGCATAAATAAATAAATAAATAAATACATTATTACTTTCTGTAGCAAGTTTATACAATAAAATAGAAGGTAGAGAAAGTATTGTATTCCACTTAAAAAAATCTTGTATGTTTCATTCACATGCCTTTCTCTACATCTCTACAACACATTATTGTTAAAAAGCTTATGCTTCTATTTACTTCATGATAATCGAGGAAAAAATTTGCAGAAATAGTCGTATTACCTCCTTCCTTGTAAGTAGAAGGGAAATAAGGGAGTACAATAGGCTAAAGCGATAGTCAAAAGCTGGTTGCTATGTGACTGAAGTTCCTTTGTTTCTGTGGACAGGAGTTAACTAACATATTCCCGTATGAGAAACTGTTTTTAAATATTCCTTGTTATTGGCTTCAGCTTTAAAAAACATGTCAATTCCACGAAAAAAATGTATATAACATAAATTGTGTATTTTAACAAGCTCTACATTTTTTGTGGAGTAAGTTTTTGTTCTATCTCTTACCAGCTATGCAAACTTCCCTAAAAATTCATCCAGAATAAAGTAGTCTTCAGAGGTTATTCCCAGAAAATATGCATTTCATTTGGGATGTAAATATATTTAATATACGGGATTTTAGTAAAAATCGTTAGCCAGTTTTTAGAAAATCAAAATTTTCGAAAATTGTTCCATGTACAGGGTAGTTTGTGTTGGGGGAGTTTCTTGAAAATCTGCGTGTCGCATCCTTGGAAGATAGTAAACCTAAATACCAAGTTTGGTATTTAATGGTCTTTTGGTTTTTGAGCTATGCTGTCTAGAGACAGACCACACACACACACACACACACACACACACACACACACACACACACACACACACACACACATACAGACTGCTTTCTAAAAATTCTTTCTTTCGGACTCAGGGGACCCCAAAACATAAATTTCCGGTGAAATCTCGTCATCGCATTTTTAGGTGGAATGCAACACCTTCTCTATCCACTATGTACATTGTATATGTGGCCAAGAAAAAATAAAATTAGCAAAAATGTTATTTATTACTTACTCCTTTATAGGCGAAATAAGTGAACACAAAAGGCTAAAGTGATAATCAAATATTTGTAAACCTGGTCATTATGTGATTGAAATACAGTTATCATTGCATTGCCAGGATTAAACTAAAAGAAACGGGAATGACAAATCCTATTTGATAACAGTAAATATTTTAAACTTTAAACCGACAAGGAAGATCTAGGCAATGCCTAACTATAAAAAAGTGTATGACATAAGTTGTGTGTCTTAACGAGATCTACTTTTTTACTTTCTCTACACGTACTATGTACATAGTGTATAGAGAAGGTATTGCAGTCCACCCAAAAATTCGATACCGAGATTTCAGCGGAAATATATGTTTTAGGGTCCCTTGTATCCAAAACAAGCATTTTCATAAGAAGGTCCGTGTATATCGGTGTCTGTCCGTGTGACTGTGAACACGATAACTCAAAAACGAAAAGTCGGCAAAATACCAAACTTGGTATTTAAGTTTAGTATCTTCTAGGGATGCGACATGGAGATTTTGAGATAAATCCCCCACCCCCAACTACCCTTTGCGGAACTTTTTTCGAAAATTTTTATTTTCTCAAAAATGGCTCTTAACAATTTTGATTGAAATATCGTATATTAAAGATATTTACCTGACAAATAAAATATATATCTTGAATTTTCTGGGAATAGCCTGTGAAGATTACTTTATTCTAGAAGCATTTTACAGAATTTTGCATAACTGCTAAACCGTAAGAGATGGACAAAAACTTAACACACAAAAAATGTAGAGCACGTTAAAGCACACAATGTAAGTAATATACATCTTTTTCGTAGAGTTGATCGTTTTTGAGATATTCCTTGTTATTGGTTTCAGCTTTGAAAAAGTTATACTCTTCTCATACAGGAATTTGTCAACTCGTGTCCATACAAACAAAGGAACTTCAGTCACATAGCAACCAGTTTTTGACTCTCACTTTAACCCATTGTCTTCCCTTATTTCGCTCCTACTTACAAGGAAGCAAGTAAAAAGACTATTTCTGCAATTTTTTCTCAATTAGCATGAAGTAAATAGAAGTATAAACCTTTTAACAACAATCTGTTACAGAGATGTAGAGAAGGTCATGTGAATGGAACACATAAGATTTTTTATTTATTCCTTGTCATGGAAAGAGAGCGGAACTTCTTTTAAAAGGGTTGACTGTCACTTTAGCTTATACTCTTTCTAATCATAAGGAACGAAGTAATAAAATTATGGTAATGTTTATCTCAATTGGCATACTGTAGATATAAGAATAATATTTTGTAAGACAAGTATGTTTACGAAATAGATAGAGAAATTCATGTGAATGAATACATCGGATTTTTAAAAATTGTGATCCTGGAAAACAAACAAATTGTTCTGGTGCACCCAAAACTCAACTCATTTGGAAATCAAGGTAGGTAAAACATCGTAAGAGAATTATCAGTTAACATGAAGAAAAAAATCTGATGTACCCCTCACTCGAGTTTCTCTACATCTCTGTAACGAATGCTTATTATTATTATTATTATTATTATTATTATTATTATTATTATTATTTCATTTATATAGCCCCCTTTAACATCTAAGGTCATATAGGGGGCTTTGAACTTGAAACAACGTTGTCTGTAGGTTCTTCTACGTTTGGTTATAATCATTTTTAATTTCTTCAAACACACACATTCACTCTCACATACATACTTCCAGACTCTGTTGGGGTTAGCGAATAATTCTGGCTAAAGAAAAATTCCCCGCCCCAGCCGGGAATAGGACCCGAGATCGCTGACCACTCGATCATGGAGGCAGTCTTTAACACTTTTATGTTTTTAATGTTTCATTTATATAGATGCCTTTAACATCTAAGGTCATATAGAGGGCTTTGCACTTGAAACAACTCGTCTGTAGGTTCTTTACGTTGGTTTATTTTATTCAAACACACACATTCTCTCTCACATACATACTTCCAGAATCTGTGGGGGATAAAGAGTAATTCTGGCTAAAGAAAAATTCCCCGCCACAGCCTGGAATCGAACCCGGGACCTCCGGGTGGAAAGTCAAAGTCTGTAACAAATTATTGTTACAGAGATAAAATAACAACTTTTGGTAAGAATAGATACAGTCATGTGAATGAACACCACAGATTTTTAAAAGCTGTGATATTGGAAAACAGAAAACTGGTTTTGGCGCACACAAAGCTGAACTCTATTGGAAATTACAATAGGCAAAACATGTGTATGAGAAATATCAGCAATATGAAGAAGAAAAATAAAAGAAATGAACAAAGAGTGTATTAGAAAAACAAACATTTGAAGAAGTTCTACAATGGCAATCCAAACAAGAGCAAAGAAAAAGCTTTAGCGCAAGAAAACATCCATTGTGATGTCTTAGTAATTCCGCCATGTCCTACTATTGAAAGATCACTTGTGCTATGATGCACCATCAGGCATCCAGGCGAATGAAACAACTATATGGGCTCTCTCATTGTGCGTCTCTCTCTCTCTCTCTCTCTCTCTCTCTCTCTCTCTCTGCGTGTGTGTGTCGAATACAAGTGCACAATACGACCAACATAATGGACTCTTAATAACAAGGGAGAAAAGACGGAGTAGAGGCCTTTTTTCCTCCCTCGTTTTTTATCTTTTCTTTGCTTCTTTTCCCCTCCTTGCTTTTTTAGCCAATAACAATCATTTCTGATATCATTTTCGTTTCTCTCCCACATCCAGCCATTCTAGAGAGAAGCAAAAGAATAGAAAAGAAAATCCTTCTCTTGTCCACACTTTGTTCTAATTTAATTTCAGAGACATACGAGCAGCAAGGTAACAATAGAGCAGAAACTTGGAAGGAGTCCCAGCATCAACTTTTGGCTCATAAAGATATCAAACTTTGGAACATGGCTGCTTTTCAGAGTAAAATATTTAGCTTCTACCGTGTATTTATTGTTTGGCAAGTGAAGCGGTATCGAGCCATAATACGTATAAATTAATGTTAATTAACTATTGCTTCACATGACTTTCTTTACATCGCTGCTGCAAATTATTGTTAAAAAACTTAATCTTCTATTTAATTCCTGCTAATCCAGCAAAAATAGCAGAAATGTTCTTATTATTTGTTTCCATTCAAGTAGAAGAGAAATAAGGGAGTAACATAGCCTAAAGCGATAGTCAAAAACTGGTTGCTATGTGACTGAAGTTGCTTTGGTTGTATGGCAGGAGTTAATAAATTCCCGTATGAGAAAAGTATAAGTATTTTAAAGCTGAAACCAATAGCAAAGAATATCTAAAAATCTGATGTGCTCCATTCACATGACTTTCTCTAAATCTCAGCAACAAATTAGTTTTAAAATGCTCATGTTTCTATTTACTTCATGCTAATCGAGAAAACATTAACAGAAATAGTATTATTACTTACTTCCTTGTAAGTAGAAGGGAAATAAGGGAGTAGTATAGGTTAAAGCGATAGTCAAAAGCTGGTTGCTATGTGACTGAAGTTCCTTTGTTTGTATGGACAGGAGTTGACAAATTCCTGTATGAGAAAAGCTAAGTTTTTCGAACCTGAAAACAAAAACAAGGAATATCTCAAAACGATCAACTCCACGAAAAAAAGTATACAACTTAAACTGTGTGTTTTAATGTGCTCTACATTTTTTGTGAGGTAAATTTTTGTCTATCTTTTACGGTTTAGCAGTTATGCAAAATTCCGTAAAATTCACTCAGAATAAAGTAATCTTCAGAGGCTATTCCCAGAAAATTCAAAATATACATTTGTTTGTCAGGTAAATATCTTTGATATTAGATATTTTAGTCAAAATCGTTAGAGCCATTTTTTAGAAAATCCAAATTTTGAAAAAAGTTCCATGTAAAGGGTAGTTTAGGGTAGGGGGATTTTTCTTAAAATCTTCGTGTCGCATCCCTGGAAGATACTAAACTTAAATACCAAGTTTGGTATTTTACCGACCTTTTTGAGTTATCGTGTTCACACACACACACACGCACACGGACCTTTTTCTGAAAACACTTTTTTTTGGATACAGGGGACCCTAAAATATATATTTCCGGTGAAATCTCGGTATCGAATTTTTTAGTGGAGTGCAATACCTTCTCTATACCTATGTACATAGTGCGTATAGAGAAAGTAAAAATAGTCAACTCTACAAAAAAAAAAAAAAATATATAACCTAAATTGTGAGATGTAGAGAAAGCTATGTTAATGAACATATCAGATTTTTTTATTTATTTATTTTAAGTCGCCTTAACTACAAAGTTATAGATTCCATGCGAGTTGCAATTGGTGCACTCTGGTGGTAATATCAAGCGTACTTCTGGGGGTCCTAACCAGTGCGTACGCAGTACTAAAGTACGAATGGTTTTGTTGAGAGGCTGAAGATAGTGTTTGTGATTCTAGCAAGAGTAACAATAACAATTATACATACAAAAACTGTTCTCTTTGAACAAATGTTTACTTTCTCTACACCTACTATGCATACAGAGTATAGAGCAAGTATTCTATTCCACCCAAAAATTCGATACCGAGATTTCACCGGAAATACATTTTTTAAGACCCCTGAATCCAAAAAAAAAGCATTTTCAGAAAAAGGTGCGTGTATGTCTGTGGACAGCATAGCACAAAACGAAAAGACCGTTAAATACCAAACTTGGTATTTAAGTTTGGTAATATTTCTTGATTGGCAAGTGAAGCGGTACGAGCCATAATACGCATAATTAAATGTTAGCTAACTATTGCTCTAAAATCAGACAAAAAATCTGATGTGTTCCATTCACATGACTTTCTCTACATATCCGTAACAAATTATTTTAAAAGCCTTAAGCTTATCTGCTTCGTGCTAATCGTGATAAATATTAGCAGACAGGAAATAAGGAAATCACTAGTTTAAAACGACATTAAAAGCTGGTTGTCATACTGATGAAATCCGTTTCTATGCATTGCCAGGAGTTTAGATAACCCTGTACGTGAAAAGTTTTTAAGTATTTTAAAACTGAAACACATAACAAGAAAACTGTACGAAAAAATTATATGACGAGATCTACATTTTCTGTTTCGCAAGTTTTTGTCTGTCTCTTATGGTTTACCAGTTATGCAAAGTTCCGTAAAATTCATCCAGAAAAGTCTTCAGAAGCTATTCCCAGATAATTCAATATATACATTTTATTTATTAGGTAAGTATCTTTAGTATACGGTACTTCAATCAAAATCGCTGATATCATTTTTGAGAAAATCAAAAGTTTCGAATATTTTTCAATGCAAATGGTAGTTAGGGATGGGGGAATTTTTTTTTTTTTGAAAATCTTCATGTCGCATCCTTGGAAGATACTGAACTTAAATACCAACAAACGCACAAACCTTTTTTTGAAAATGCCCTTTTTTGATTCAGGGGGTCCTAAAACATGTATTTCCGGTGAAATCTCGGTATCGAATTTTTGGGTGCAATACAATACCATGTCTACATACACCATTGTACATAATACGAGTAGAGAAGTAACAAGCAACAGCACAAGACTATACAAGCAAAATAAGTTATTTTATGCATTGTTGTGTAACAATGGGGCACATTAATAACATTTAAAACATTTTGTTTGTTAACGACGCTGTCACTGCCAGGATCATATTAGCGCCGGTGTACTGCAATTTTGTTCCGCAGGAGCTCTTTAACATGCCAGTAAAACTTCTGGGCCGGGTTTGAGCCCGCGACCTTGGGATCAGAAGGTCAGAGCCTAAACAACTGAACTATCAATTAACATTTAAAGATGATAATGCTGAGTATTTAGTTTAACATTTGTGCAATATGCACATCAAATCAAGAACTTCACATTAAGTTTTATTATACAGCTAAGCTGCTTGTAAGAATAAGAACTGAAGCTTTCCTGGCGACGTGTTAATTCAAAATCTTCTCGGGCTTCTAGCCAGGTAAAAACTTGGCTTGACACCAACGTTTCGAAGAAGTGCATCAGTTCACCCTGAAGACGAGGAAGATGCACTTCTTCGAAACGTTGGTGTCAAGCCAAGTTTTTACCTGGCTAGAAGCCCGAGAAGATTTTGAATTGCTTGTAAGAAGTTCAGAACGTTAATGGAGAATAGTAGTTGTTGCAGGCCTGTCGGGAGTTCGTTTGGCAATTTACATATTATGGTATGGGATGGCAGTGGCTGAGTGGTTAGATCACTCCCTTCTCACCAAGGCGGGTCCGGCTAGATCCCATGCCACTGCTTGTGGGATTTGTGGTCAACAAAGCGGCGCAGGGGCGTGTTTTCTCCGGTTTCCCCCGCCATCGCATTCCACCAGTGCTCCATCTTCGTTACATGTATCATCAGTGTCGTCGCCTGTGGTGTCGTATGCAGTAAAAACACTATTAAAAACTCTGCTCTCATTTACTTGGTGTATTTTTACTTTCTCTACACGTACTATGTACATAGTGTAAAGAGAAGGTATTGCATTTCACCCTAAATTCGATACCGAGATTTCAACGGAAATACACGTTTTGGATCCCCCTAAATCCAAAAAAGTATTTTCAGAAAAAGGTTCGTGTGTGTGTGTGCCTGTGTGTGTCTGTGGACAGCATAGCTCAAAAACGAAAAGACCATTAAATACCAAACTTGGTATTTAGGTTTGGTATCTTCCAAGGATGCGACACGAAGATTTTTAAGAAAATCCCACCTCCCCAAACCACCCTTTGCATGGAAGAAAATTCGAAAATTTTTATTTTCTCAAAAATAGCTCTAACGATTTTGATTAAAATCTCTTATATTTAATATATTTACACTGCAAATAAAATGTATATCTTGAATTTTATGGGAATAGCCTCTGAAGACTTGTTTATTCTGGGTGAATTTTGCGAAATTTTGCATAGCTGGTAAAACGTAAGAGATAGACAAAATCTTACAACACAAAACATGTAGATCAGGGTAAAACACACAGTTTATGTCATATTTATTTTTTCGTGGAGTTGATCTTTTTTTTTTTTTTTTTTTTTTAGATATTCCATACTATTAGTTTCAGCTTTGGAAAACTTATACTTTTCTCATATAAGAATTTATAAACTCGTGTCCATACAAAGGAACTTCAGCCACAGAGCAACCAGCTTTTGACTATGACCTATGGTAGTCCCTCATTTCGCTTCTACTTACAAGGAAGCAAATAATAAGACTATTTCTGCTAATTTTCCTCAATTAGCATGAAGTAAATGGAAGCATAAGTTTTTTAACAATAATTTGTTGCAGAGATGCAAAGGAATGTGAATGGAACACATCAGATTTTTTTTTCTAGGATAAGGATAGGATAGGATACGGTCTCAGGGGACTCGGCACCGAACCTAGGTTATTTTATTACCTACGTCCTATGAAGAGGATACACCGGGCGGCCGGAACCAGAAGCGATGCCACAGTAATGACAGAATCCCCACCGATAGCAATAGTCGGCAGCCAGACTGGGGCCCCGTCCCACATAACTTCCAACACCTCCGTGAGGAGCGTTCTCATCCTGACAACCAGCCGAAGTCGGGAAAGCCACGCCGCACCGAGCACCATCGCCAACGCTTATAAACTTGAAATAACAATGGAGACGACATAGGGGGACAGGAAAATCGGAGGATGAAATAAACCTACCCAGCATTTGCCTGGTGGTCCTCAGAAACTCCCGAAAAAAATCATAGGTAGGTTGGCAGTGGGAAGCGAACTCGCGACCTCCCGAAACCATCTAAGCCATCCCTTTCGGTTTACCGTGCAAAATGCTGCATATGGTAATCTAATAAACTCACAAGAAGTTAAAAATATGATATAAACCTCAGCTGTTGAGCAAAATAATAAAAAGTCTTATATGTTCCATTCATATGCCTTTCTCTACCTGTTCTGCAAACAAATTATTCTTACAAAAGATTATCCTTTTATCTACATCATGCTAACCGAGACAAGATAAGCAGTAATTGTCTCATTACTTGCTTCCTTAGAAAAGCGGAGGGAAGGCTAGGCTAAAGCGACACTCAAATCTTTTAAGTCATTATGTGAGACATGAAAGTAAAACAAAGAGAGATGAAACGAAAAGTAAGTTCACGTTTGAGGAAAGTTACATAACTAACGACTGAAAACAATAACAAGGACTGTCTCGGACATGGCTAACTGTACAGAAAAAAATAGTTTATATATAAATTGTTTTAACAAATTGTACGGGTTTTTGGTAGTAAGTTTTATACACCTCTTACGGTCATAAGTTACGCAAAATTCAGAAGAATTAGTCGAGAATGAAGAGCTCTTCCCTGAAAATTTAAGATATAGTTTTATATGCGAGGTAAATATCTTTAATTTACGGTATTTTAATCAAAATCGTTACAGCCATTTTTGAGAAAACAATATTTTAAAAAATGTTTCATGTAAAAGTTAGTTTTGTGTGGAGGGATTTTCTTGAAAATGTTTGTATCACATCCTTGAAAGAAACTAAAGTTAAATATAAGTTTGTTTGTTAATGGTCTTTTCGTTTTTGAACTATATAGTTCACTGACATAAGAACACTCACAGACTCACATATGGATCTTTTTCTAAAAATGTTATTTTTTATCTCAGGGAGCCTCAAAATACATATTTCCGGTGAAATCTCGACATCGAGTTTTGGGTGCAATACAATACCTTCTCTACCTACTATGTGCTTAATACGTGTATCGGAACTAAAAAGTTAAGTTTAAACCACCTCAACCTTATCAAGCAAGATGTATTCTACATGCACTGCGCGCGCACATCTTTGACGAGACTGGCGGGCGGCATAAATGAAATGCAACTACCTGGTCTTCCGTGATTGGCACGATACACTGAACAGCATTTTATGGAAGAACCGCTGTTCAAAACATACTCAACAATGATTATATCAACAGTAAAAAATTGTAAAGAATTAGAGTAGATCAACTTCTTGGCGCCGTGGTTTGGCGGTTGCTTACCAAGTGGGAGGGCCGGGTTCGATTCCCGGCACCGGTGCGGAGATTTTCTCCCGTTTGGAGACCTGATGCGGGTGCACTCTGCCTCGTGATGTCCCTGGGGGGGCCAACTGAGGAGCTACTTGAGGAAAAAGTAGCCACTGCAGGTTGCGTAGACTGCATTAACCAACCGAGAGGGACTCGGGGCTCTTACCAAGTCCCACCCTCCAGTGCTGCACCCCCACCCAAGATGCCTAAAATGGGCAGAGATGGGGGACGTAGCGGTCGGGTGGTAAGCCTTGGCCCGACTTCGTGATATTGTGCCATGGAGTTTAATGTGCATATCACCCACACCCATTGACGATACGCCCCTGATAACAGGCTATAAAAATTATAAGTCTGTACTATACGACCGTGAGAAAAGAGCTTTAGATAGATAGATAGATAGATAGATAGATAGATAGATAGATAGATAGATAGATAGATAGATAGATAGATAGATAGATGTTTATTGCCCAGAACATAATACGAGCTTTTTTTTCAACCTCCGATAGGCTATAAATAAAAGATAAGTTCATAGAAAACAATTATTTTATTACTAAAAGTTTTGTACACTTTTGGTTACTTTTCAACATAATCACCGAAAAGATTGAGACATTTATCGTACCTGTGCACAAGCTTTGCAATAACCGCTTCAAAAAATGTTGCCGCTAATAAAGCAGCCCAGAACCACTATCAATACAGCTGTTTATTGTGAAACTGTACGACGTTTGCGGAGAGCCATTCAAAACAAACGAAGAGGAATGCTGACTTCAGGAATTGTGTTGATCCATGACAACGCTCGTCCGCATACTGCTGGCACAACCCATCGGCTCCTTGAACAATTTCAATGGAACATTTTCGATCATCCGCTGTACAATCCTAAGCTGGCACCGAACTACTTTCACCTTTTCACTGAACTGAAGACGTGGCTAGGAGGGCAGCACTTTCAAACCAACGAAGATCTTCAAAGCAACGTCAATGCTCATTTGAAATCATTTTCGTTTTTATGAATGTACAAAATGTTCGGCCAATCGAATTTTGTAGGCAAATAACGGAAGTATATTGTGATAATGTAATGAACGACTGTTCAATGAGGAAATGGCGCATAATTTACGAGTAATCATGGAAGAACCAGTATGTACGACAAAGACCGGAGTGGAAGTTCATCAATCGTTATGAAGGAGTTGAAAGTAAAGGTTGATAAAAGCATTCAGAAAAAAGCAGGTGTTTCACTTTAGACACCATACTTTTTGGTTGAAAAAATTCCCAACCTCAAGGTGGCAGTACATCTTAGCTCAGATCTTTGGCGGTAGAAAAGTATAACATTTGTATTGAAAAACCGGTACCACGTGACAATAAATACTTTGATAGCAATGACGATTACCTTGAGAAATAGAGTAAGGTTCTGTAACTTTGTAAATAGAGTTTTGTGTTGATATCCTTCGTTATTATTTAGTTATGCCAAATGGTCTGTTACTTTCTGGTTGGCCCTCATATAATTGAATTTTATGTGCCAGTTTTCATGTTTATTAATTTCCAATCAATCACAACTGTACCGCGGGAACAACACGTTTGCACTGCTGTCTAATTCTGTCATTTACACAGCGGATTATATTATTATTCAGTAAGTTTACATTGTTATTCACATGTTTTGACAGCAAATTATCAACTCATAGTAATGTATAAGTTTCTCTCGTTGTACAGGTTCATTCACCTCCATTTTGTCTCCATCGCTTCCTCTATATAACATCTAAGGTAAATTACTGGTGTGATTCTAATAGATTAATACTTAATAAAGCTAAGACTGTAGATCTAAGTTTTAGTAAATATACTGCTAACATTTCTTCTTCAAAAGTAACATTTTTAGGTATTCATCTCGAGTCTAATTTAGGGTGGAAATCCCACTTAGATTATACCTCTGATAAAATAAGCAAGTATTTATGCTACGAGTACTGAGCCAAACCTTTAACAAACAATCTTGTCAGTGTAATATTCTTTTGCGGTAACAACAGCATTAAAAAGTGGTATCACGTGACAATAAAGCTCTTGACAGAATGGAGGTTGTGTTGAGAAATAGATTAAGGTACTGCATAACTAAATAGTAACGAAGGACATCAAAGCAAAACTTTATTTACAAAGTTACAAAACCTTACTCTATTTCTCAATGTAATTGCCACTGCTATCAAATTATTTATTCTCAAGTGGTACCAGTTTTTCAATACAGATGTTATACTTTTCTACCGCCAAAGCTCTTTAGCCAAGATGTTTGCCACTTTGAAGTTGGGAAGTTTTTTCAACCAAAAAGTCATGTATGGTGTCCAAAGTGAAGCAATTGTCAAAACGATTGACAAACTTCCACACTGGACTTTATCGTGCATACTGGTTCCTCCTTGAATATTCGCAAATTATGCGCCATTTCCTCACTGAAGAATCGTTCATTGCATTATCACAATACACTTGCGTTATTTGTCTATAAAATAAGTTCTTTGGCGGTAGAAAAGTATAACATCAGCATTAAAAAGGGGTATCACGTGACAATAAATGTCTTGACAGAATGAAGATTACGTTGAGAAATACAGTAAGATATTGTAACTTAGTAAATAAAATTTTGTGTTGATATGTTTCGTTATTATTTAATAATACTAAATCCCTCATTATTTTCTGGATGACTCTCGTTTGTACATACGTGCTAGGGAAGTAAAATTGTAAACTAAGATAAACAATTAGAGTATGCAATATGTATATCACCCACACCCGTTTGAGTAGCCCTCCGTGATGTAATGGTTACCATGATAATTTCATATACCCAAGGTCGCGGAGGACAATGGATTTTTTTCAGACCCAAAAATCCTTAGCGTGGCTTCCTTCGGAAGGGAAATAAAGCCGTTGGTCCCGTGTCATGTCAATATATTTAATTGAATTCAACCCAATTATTAAAGGTTTATATCTAACTCCCTTAGTAAAAATTAAAAGGTATAAATCACATAGAACCTGAAAAAATATTGAATCCATAATATTTAAATATATTAAAATAATAATTCAAATTATATTTAAATATTACATTCCCTAATCTTCCTTCGGAAGGGAAATAAAGCCGTTGGTCCCGTGTCCTGGATTTACGGCACGTAAAAGAACCTCAAGCCTGATAGAGAGGCCTCTGATCAAAATTAAGCGGTCTATTATGTTCAATATAGAATGGTATGCTGAGTACCATAGCAGTTAGAGGGCGCTCATAAATAAAACGCCATTTCATTTCACATCCATTGACGCCTGTAAAAACTATAGGCATGTACTATAAAACCGTGGAAAAAGGGAATTAGGAAGGGATAGAGACAAAATAGAGGTGAATAAACCTGTATACAGTAAGAGAAAGTTATAAATTACTATGCGTTGATAATTCGCTGTCAAAACATGTGAATAACATTGTAAACTTCCTGAATAATAACATAATTCGTTGTGTAAATGTCAACACTAAACAGCAGTGCAGTTATGACTGGTTGTAAATTAACAAACATGAAAACAGGCACATAAAATTAAATTATTTGAATTCATTGTCACGAAGAGGTATTTCATTTCGATCATAGAACTAAGGGAGAAGGAGGGTCAAGCCCGAACAACGATAATCCCAAGAAAGAGATAAGATCCCAAGACAAAATCCCATATCTCAGCCCTATCTGTACTGAAACTTTATTATAACTTGGGTTTTTGTTGTCTTAATGGAAGTCAGAAGTAGATGCAATCTCTCCAGCAAGGCTTATTACTTTTCATATTGTGTTTGTTTCCCGCCCGCTTCGGGCAGATGCGAAGTACATGGTATAAAAACGCAAACAAACTCAAGTATCATTTCGAAGTTAATACATTGCCTTCTTGGGCAACATTTCTGTTCACAAAGACTTTCTTTTATAAAGAAGATATACATTTGCGGTTTGTTTCGCCTATTTTCTTCAGATTCTCTGTCTGTATGAGCCTTGGGGTTGCAGAGCTTAAGAAATTTCTGTCTCGTAATTCAGCATAATGATGTTGACTTATTCTATGCACAGAAACTTTGTCATTTAACAATATTATTTATTTTGCCTCCAGATATGCCAGTATATTTTTACCTTTCCAGATATTCATTGTTCTGTCGTGTGTATGTTCACAGACATATATTTACTTTCTCTAACCCGTACGTACAAAGTAGGTACATTGAGGATAGAAAAGGAAATACATGTTTTGAGGTCGTCTGAGTCCGTGTGTGTCTGTGGACAGCAAAGCTCAAAAACGAAAATACCGCTAAAAACCAAACTTTGTATTTACATTTAGTAATCTTCCAAGTGCGACACGAAGATTTTCAAAAAAATTCCCCCCACCACAAACTACTCTTTACATCAATTTTTTTTTGAAAATGTTGTTTTTTTCAAAAACAGCTCTAAAGAGTTTGATTAAAATAGGTACCGTATATTAAAGATATTTACATCACAAATAAAATTTGTATTTTGGATTTGTTGAGAATAGTCTCTGAATACCTCTTTATTCTGAATGAGTTTTGCAGAATTTTGCATAACGGTTAAACCGTGAGAGATAGACAAAAGCTTAATACACAATAAATGTTAACATAACTCGTTAACATACTTTATATCATATGCGCTATTTGTGTATAGCTGACCGTTTCTGAGATATTCCTTATTATCGTTATCAATTTTCGATCGTAATCGGTTTACCCTCCCCGTATTTGTAGGACTGGCACCCCTCTAGGACTTACAAGCTAATGCCTAGGGGTCAGAAACCTGTCGGGCACGAAACCACAGAATGAGAACCTGTTATGAACATGAGGAAGTGGATGACATGAAATGTAAACGAAATTGATGATTGAAAGGTGATGGTGGAAGAATTGGCGGGGGAAACCGGAGGACTTGGAGAAAACCCGCCCAGTCACCGCTTCGTCCACCACGAATCCCACATGCGGGCGCTGGAGATCGAACCCGAGGCGCCTAGATGGGAGGTGAGCGTTCTAACCACTCACCCATGAGCCGCCGTTTTCAATTTTAAACTACTTAAACTTTTCTCAAATCGGAAGTGAGGTTTTGTTTCATCTCTCTTGTTTTACTGCTGGACATGTAAAGCGAAGTTCAAATGTTTCACATAGGACCAGCTTTAGCTTAGTATATTCCCGTGTCGCGGGTTCAATCCCGGTGGAGGACGATGGATTTTTTTCGGGTGTAAAATTCCTTAGCATGGCTTCCTTCGGGAAGGAAGTAAAGCCACTGGTCCCATGTCGTAGACTTATGGCACGTAAAAAAAAAAAACCTCAAGCATGATAGAGAGGCCTCTGAGCAAAATTAAGCGGTCCTTCACACCCAATTTAGAATGGGACGCTGAGAACCACAGTAGTTAAAGGGCGTCCATAAATAACATACCGTATGTCCCTTCCACTTACAAGGAAGCAAGTAATAAGACCATTTCTGTTAATGTTTACGTTGATTAGCGTGTCGTAGATAAAAGAATAATCGTTTGTAAAGAAACATATCACATTTTGTTACTTTCTCTAGCACGTATAATGTACATAGAGATAGAGAAGGTATTATATCCCACCCAAAAATTTGTTGTAGAGCTAATCATTTCCGAGATATTCCTTAGTGCTGGTTTAAATTTAGCAACATATATTCTTTTCTCAAATGGGAAGTCATTATTCGCATCCTTTTCATACAAAGAGAACGAAATTGAAATACCAATCATGGCAATCTGTTCGTAAACGTTTTGATTACCGCTTTAAGATAACACAACTACTGCTTATTCTCCGTTTACTCACAAGGGAACATTCAGTAAATGTTTTTCTTTGTTAGATGAACTAGATAGAAGAAAAATAAGAATAGATATTATAACGGTTTATGTTTCAGTTTCTAAACATGATTTTGCTATTGTTAAACTGTGCACTTCAAAGTTAGGAATACGGAGAAAACTAGAAAGGGACGCATTTATGAAGGCAGATAACAGCGGCGTCTTCAGGTGTCCAGGTATCGTAAAAGAGGTCAATGTATCGTGTACCGTTTTCGAGCGGCACTTTGCAATAGCCTGGTCGTATGGCAGGTGTACAAATGAGCACTAGGATTTATAGCACTCCAAAATAGTTGGAAAAAACCTGCAAAATTCCGCAAAGTAAAGGCAAATGCATTTATGTAGAACATTCTTAACAGTAAATATTTTATTATAAATTATATTTTAGTTAAAACCTTACTTTCTCTACCACAGCATAGGTAGAGAAGGTATTGCATTCCAACCAAACATTCATTACAGGTCATAAGGTAAAACAATACAAAAAGGTCCGTGTCCACGCCGAGCGCACCTGTTTATGAACGTATAACTCAAAACCGGAAACTCTGTTAAATACCAAACTTAATATTATTGCAGCATCTTCCAAGGATGCGACACGAAAAATGTCACCACTGTATACATAGCATATTTTGATTTTCTCAAAAAATGGCTCCTAACAATTTTGCATAAACTACCATACATTATATATAATTTTATGGCAAATGAAATATATATTTTGAAATTTCTGGGAATAGCCTCTGGTTAATTTTTGCATATTTGGTAAACCCCAAGAGATAGAAAAAATCTTACTACAAATAATAATAATAATAATAATAATTAGATCTGGTTAAAACACACAACTTTTAGTTTAACCATTTTCGGGATATTCTACACTTCCAATATTTATATTTTTCTCAAATGAAAAGCCGTCATTACTTTTTATTTATTTATGTATCTATTTAAATTCCAGGCCATGCAAAGAGAATCGCATTCCAAATCAACACGTAGCGACCAGATCTTAAAAGATTTTGACTGTTGGTTTTGCCTAATATACTCCCTTATTTCTCTTGTACCAACAAACATTTTTTAAAATGACTTCATGCAAATATAACAAACAACATGTAAATCTTGAATTTCCTGGGAATAGCCGTTAAAATACTCTGCATTCTGAATTACTTTTGTATAACTGGTAAACCATAAGAGGCAGACAAAACTTTTTCGTTAAAATAAACAACTTTATGTTCATATACTTTTTTTTTTTTTTTTCGTGGAATTGATCATTTCCAAACTATTACTTGTTATTGGTTTGAGCTTTAAAATACTTTTCTCATATGGGAATCTGTCAACTCCTGGTCATATAAAGAATCGAATTACAATCACAAAGCAGCCTGCTTTTAAAGGATTAGATCTATCGCTTATTTCTGCTTAAAAGGAAGCAAGTAATAAGTTCATTATTACTTTCTCTACACGTACTATGTACATAGTGTATAGAGAAGGTATTGTAATGCACCCAAATATCGATATCGAGATTTTACCGGAAATACATTTTTTGGGTCCCCCTGAATCCAAAAAAAAAAAAAAAAAAAAAGAAGCATTTTTAGAAAAAAGGTCCGTGTGTGTATCTGTGGACAACATAGCCCAAAAACAAAAGACCGTTAAATACCAAACTTGGTATTTAAGTTTAGTATCTTCCAAGGATGCGACACGAAGATTTTCAAGAAAATCCGCCCACCCCAAACTACCTTTACATTGAAAAAATTTCGAAAATTTTGATTTTCTCAAAAATGGCTCTAACGATTTTGATTACAATCTCTTATATTGGAGATATTTATATGTCAAATAAAATGTATATCTTGGAGTTTCTGGGAATAGCCTCTTAAGACTTCTTCATTCTGAATGAATTTTGCTGAATGTTGCGCTAACTGATAAACCGTAATAGATAGAAAAAAAAACAACTTCACAAAATTGTAGATCACATTAAAACACAATTTATGCCATAATCGTTTTTTCATTGAATTAACCATTTCTGAGATATTCCTTGATATCTGTTTCAGATTTAAAATACTTTTTCACACGAAAAGTTGTAAATTCCTTGTGCTGCACGGAAACGGATTTCATTCATATGTCAACCAGCTTTTAAAAGATTTGATTATCGTTTTAGCTTAGTGTTTTCCCTTATTTTCCTCCTACTTACATGAAAGCAAGTAATTAAGACAATTTCTGCTAATGCTTATCTTGATAATCATAAAGCAGATGGAAGAAAATGCTTTATAACAATAATTTGTGGTAGCGATGTAGAATAAGTCATGTGAATCGAACATATCAGATTTTTTTGTTGTTTTTTTATTAAAAATAGTATGTTGAAGAACGGGTAGAGAAAGTCATGCTAATGTACACAGGATTTGTTTGTGCAATCTCATCGATCGTTCCTCTTGAGCAGGCAAAATGATCACTGCGTCAATCTAGTGCCAAGAGAAAGGAATAAGAGAGGGAAAGAAAGAGAGGGAGAGAGTTTCTGAAAAGGAATATATATGGTTTTTCCCACGTGCAAAGAACCTTTATGACAACTATATTGCACTGGGTTGATTTGGGCTTGCCGGACTGATATATTCTTTCTTTTGAAGAGAACTGCGAAACCGCCTACCATAAACATTTACAACATAAACTTTCGTGTTTCCCACTGGCTTTTCCTTCCCCTTCGCTTCTTTTCTTTCCTACCCTTGAGTCCTTTTCTTTCTTTGGAAGTTCACAGAAGTTTGAAAGGAGACTGACAAGCGCAGGGATACACTATGACAATAGAAGGGGAAAGCTTTGCCGTTGAGGTCTCTGAGCAACGCGGTGCTGGTTTCAAGTTTGAATTCCTAACATAACCATTCAATGTGCCAGTCCGTTTGTACATTCCTTGTACATCTGCCTCGAATCTTTTACCAAAAAACCTGCAAAATAAAACTAATTTTAAGAATATAATGTGTTCCATTCACATGACTTTCTCTATCTATTATGTGACGAACTACTTCATGCTAATCGAGATAAATATTAACAGAATTAGTCTTCTTACTTGATTCCTTGTAAGTAGAAGGGAAATAAGAGAATACACGAGGCTAAGCCGACAGTCAAATGTTTTAAAAGGTGGTTGCTATGGGACTGAAATCCGTTTCTTTGCTTGGGCAGACAGACAGACAGGCAGATGCAGATACAAACTGAGCTTTTTCTAATAATGATCGTTACTTTTTTCTTTCTTTCTTTTTAATTCGGAGGGTCTCAATATCTTTTCAGTGAAATCTTGGTATTTATTTTTGGGTGGAATACATTATCTGTCTATTATTACATTGTACATACGTGATAGAGAAAGTAAAATGTACCCTCCTGGGTTGCAATTTTTTTTTTTTTTTTTTTTTTTTTTTTTTGTACTTTGGTCATATCGGACGATGAATGAAATTGGTGAAATGATGCTCAAATGATCTCGGGGTCAAGGAACTTAAAGTTACTCAACATTCGTCTTCTAAGGATAAGGGAAAACCCCGAAAAAAACCTTATCCGGGTAATTCACCCATAGCGAGATTCGAACTCACGACCTGTTGAATGTGAGGCAGACACGCTACCACCACACTACCCAGTCGGGCCTTGGCTATTATAAAAATTCTCTTTACTTAAGCTAAAGAAATACATTTCTAAAATCGTATTCCTCAATTTAGTTTATGCTTATCAAGATAACACCTATCAGAGATGATTTTATTATGATATTTCTTTACACAAGGGGAATAACGAAATAAGAGAAGCTAAAGCGATTGTCAAATCTTTTAAAAGGGGGTAGCTATGGGATCAAACTGATATTCCGTTCTCTTTACTTGACTAAGATGCAAAAACATGAACAACGATCTCATACGAGAAAAACCTAAGTATTGGAAACAAGGTTAAGCAATAACAAGGGATATCACCTATTAGAAAGAAAAGTGTGCTCCATTCACATGACTTTCTCAACCCATTCTGCAACAGATTATTCTCACAAAAGCTTATTCTTTTAGCTACTTCATGCCAATCAAGATCAACATGGGCAAACGTGGCTTTATTGCTTAGTTCCTTGTAAGTAGAGTAGGAATAATGGAACACGCTAGGCTAAAGCAATAGTCAAATACTTTAAAAAGCTGAAAGGTTGGTCACTATGTGACTGAAATTCTGTTTAAAAATGTATTTTAACGAGATCTAATGTTTTGTATGGTAAGTAAGTTGTGTATCTTTAACGGTTTATCTGTATGCAAAAGTCATTCAGAATGAAGTGTGTTTAGAGTCTATTCCCAGAAAATTCAAGATATGCATTTTGTGTGTCATGAAAATATCTTAAACATATGATATCTTAATCAAAACCGTTAGAGCCATTTTTGAGAAAATACAAATTTTAGAAAAATGTTCCATGTAAACGGTAGTTTGGGTTGGAGGAATTTTCTTGAAAATCTAAAGATACCAACACCACAAACACCGACATTTTTCTGACTTTCCTCTTTTTTTGATTTCAGGGATTTCAAAACATGTATTACTGGAAATCTAGGTATTTTTGGATGGAATATAATACATTCTCTATCTTCTATGTATTGTATAAATCTGATAGGAAAGTAATAAATCGTGATAGATGAGAAATCACCGCAGAATTCCCTTGGCGACCCCGGGGATTCCACGAAAAACTCCCAGGTTAGAGTGGCGTTCCTCTCGAACGGAACACGAGACCTCCCCAAATCACACATGTTACCTTGGCGCCACATCGTTGGGCATAGGTATAATAAGAACATTATGGCGGCACTTACAATAGATGAACGTGTGTCTAGATTACCACTCAAGAAGATCCTGGAACTCATTACAATTCATTTGCGTTTTAAGTTAAGTGTCCCTATGTAGTTGCTGATCTCCCATTGGGCAACTCCCCAGGTGGCGGACAGTGGCAAATTCACCAGACTTGGCGGGTATAGTAGGGGTGGACCTGCACCAACTAGAAGACAACAAAAAGGAAAGAAAAAGGCCGGTTCGTGGAACATATAAAAACTAAATAAACGTTACAGAAATACAAAAGAAATGGTAAATGATCTGGCACGAAAAAGGCTAAATATTAAGGGGTATAATAACATGTATATTCTGGAAACTTGGAATATCAAAGGATAAGCTTCTATAAAAGTAAAAGCAGATGCTATTTTAACTGAAGCAATAAAGAGACTGCAATTTGGTGGTAGCATGAACGCCTCTCACACAAGAGGTCCCGAGTTCGGTTCTCGGTTAGAGTGAGCTACTCTTCTTCTTCTTTTTGTTCAGGGTTTTCCGTTATCCTGAGAAGACGAGTGTCGAGTAATTCTAAGCTCCAATGGCCCTGAGTTCATTCAAGCATATTTCATGATTTCATTCATCGACCGATATTACCTAACATGTTACAAAACTACAAATTACAAATCTATATAAATAAAATCACATAATATATAAATAAATAAAAATAAAAAGTATATGTAATAAGAAAAATATAATTAAAAAGACAAATACATAAAGGAACTAACACAGCCTCTTCGACCGAATGGTCAGCGTTTTGGCCTCTTACCCAGATAGATATGTAGACTAGAAAACTGAATTAATAGATAAAAGTGGACTAGAAAACAGAGTTAATAGTTAAAAAGTGGACTAAAAACAGAGCTAATAGATGGAACGTGGAATAGTAAACTGAATAATAGATAAAATATAGACTGCCAAACTGAATTAATAGATAAAATGTGGACTACAAAACTGAATTAATAGATAAAACGTGGACTAGAAAACTGAGTTAATAGATGAAAAGTAGACTAGGAAACTGAATTAACAGTTAAATGCACTAGAAAACTAAATTAATAGATACAAATTGGACTAACAAACTCAGTTAATATATAATATGTGGACTAATAAACTGAATAAATAATTAAAAAGTGGACTAAGAAACTGAATTAATAGATACAAATTGGACTAACAAACTCAATTAGTATATAATATGTGGACTAATAAACTGAATAAATAATTAAAAAGTGGACTAATAAACTGAATAAATAATTAAAAATTGGACTAAGAAACTGAATTAATAGATACAAATTGGACTAACAAATTCAATTAATATATAATATGTGGACTAATAAACTGAATAAATAATTAAAAAGTGGACTAATAAACTGAATAAATAATTAAAAAGTGGACTAAGAAACTGAATTAAAAGATAGAAAGGGAACTAATAAATATAATTAATAGATAAAATGTGGACTAGGAAAGAGAATTAATAGATAAAACGGAACTAAGAAACTGAATTAATAGATACAAATTGGACTCAGAAACCGATTAATGGATAAATCGAGGAATAGGGAACTGAATTAACAGATAAATCGTGGACAACAAAATTGAATTAATAGACACAAATAGTATTAACAAACTGAATAGATAAAAGGTGGACTAAGAAATTAAAATAATAGATAAAATGGACTAGGAAACAGAATTAATATATACAAATGGATTAAGAAATTGAATTAGTAGATAAAAAGCGGACTAGAAAACTAAAATAATAGATACAAATTGGACTAGTAAACTGAATTATAGATAAAACGTGAACTAGCAAATGCAATGCTTACACACAAGAGTGCAATAGAACAATAACAACAATGGTTTAATTAGCAAGAGGATGCTTTGCTGTTATATATGTGCGTGCTTCTGACCAGAGTAGAAAAAGAAGTCAAAATATTTTATGAACAACTTAGAAATAAATAAAGTAATAAAACATTATGCTATTATGCCTGTTGACTTGAGTGCCAGAGCAGGTAAAGTTCAAATAAAAAAAAAAAAAAAAAAACTAATCGTCTGCTTTAGAATACATCCAATCAATGTAATGGAAACTCTTAAAACGATTAGCTACCTGTAATGAATTAAAGATTATGAATGCCTTCTTCAGGGGTGGGAAGAAATTCATAAATACACTTGGTGGCAGGGCACTAACGATAAATAATTCATTTTGTTATCGTGAACGAGAAATTCTCACATCAATTTAATGCTATAAGAGATTTCAAGAAAGTGATATATCTTCAGATTACTACTTTCAGCAGGAATAAATCTGGTGACTAAAGAAGAAGAACAACAACACAATTATAAAAATCTAATGTATTTCATTCACGTGGCTTTCTCTACATCTTTGTAACACATTATTGTTAAAAGGCTTATTCTTCTTCCTACTAATTAATAATCAAGATAAACAATACCAGAAACAATCTTATTACTTTCTCTACACGCACTATGTGCATAGTGTATAGAGAAGGTATTGCACTCCATCCAAAAATTCGATACCGAGATTTCACCGGAAATATATGTTTTAGGGTCCCTTGTACCCAAAAAAAGCAGTTTCACAAAAAGCTCCGTGTTTGTGTGTGTGTGTCCGTGTGTCTGTGAACACGATAACTCAAAAACGAAAATCCGGTAAAATACCAAACTTGGTATTTAAGTTTAGTATCTTCCAGGGATGCGACACGAAGATTTTGAGAAAAATCCCTCCACCCCAAACTACCCTTCGGATTTTCTAAAAAATGGCTCTAACGATTTTGATTAAAATATCGTATATTAAAGATATTTACCTGACAAATAAAATGTATATTTTGAAATTTCTGGGAATAGTCTCTGAAGACTAGTTTATTCTGGGTCAATTTTACGGAATTCTGCATAACTGCTAAACCGTAAGAGATGGACAAAAACTTAACACACAAAAAATGTAGAGCACGTTAAAGCACACAATGTAAGTAATATACATCTTTTTCGTAGAGTTGATCGTTTTTGAGATATTCCTTGTTATTGGTTTCAGCTTTGAAAAAGTTATACTCTTCTCATACAGGAATTTGTCAACTCGTGTCCATACAAACAAAGGAACTTCAATCACATAGCAACCAGCTTTTGACTAACACTTTAACCTGTGCTACTCCCTTATTTCGTTTCTACTTACAAGGAAGCAAGTACTAAGACTTTTTCTGGTATTTTTTTCTCGATTAGCATGAAGTAAATAGAATCATAAACTTTTTAGCAATAATTTGTTGCAGAGGTGTAGAGAAAGTCATGTGAATGGAACACATCAGATTTTTTTTTTACTTTTTGTAGCTCAACGTCCTTTAATCTGCTTGGTCATATCGGTATATGGATGAAATTAGTGAAATGATACTCAAATGATCTCGGGTTCCATGGAGCTTAAAGTTACTCGACATGTCTTCTCAGGATAAGGGAAAACCCCCAAAAAAACTTTATCCGGGTAACACACCCTAAGAGAGATTCGAACTCGCGACCTGTTAAATTTGAAGCAGATACGCTACCACCACACCACCCAAGCGGGCAAATTGTCTTATTGCTTGCTTCCTTGAAAGTAGAAGGGTAATAAGGGAATACACTAGGCTAAAGCGATAGTCAGATCTCTTAAAAGCTGGTTGCTTTGTGGTTGAAATTCATTTCTTTGCATGACCAGGAGTTGACAAATTCCTATGCGAGAAACGTTTTAGATATTTTAACAAGGAATATCCCGGAAATGGTAAACGCCAGGGAAAAAAAAACAAAAAACAAAAAAAAAAAAACCTCTTCCTAATGTGTACTTAGGTTTTGCTAAATTTTGCTAAACTAGAAATAATTTGATAGGTAATAACTGGTTACCAGCCATCTGGTTTACTGGGTTCCAATAATTAGTAATACATAATTGGTTTAATACAAGTGAAAGTTGTTTTAAGTTTATACAGGTGTTTCAAAATTACGGGTATAATTTCAGGTATGTATTTCCCACATGTAGACAATCAAATTAGTTCATTATAACATGTGTCAGGAAATGCTTCATTTCCGAGTTATGGCCTTTACAACATTGAAATTCCCTGGAACGTTTTTCTTTCCGCAGGTTGTTGTCATTACAGATGTTCAAAATGTCCACCTCCTGCTTGAATACAGACCTCACATCGATGTCTCATTGACCTGCGAACACGATCACAAACTCCAGGAGTATTGCGTATGTCCTCACAACTTGCCACAATTCGATTCCGAAGGGATTCCAAATCCGGCAACGGAGACGAATAAACCAATGATTTGAAATGACCCCACAAGTAGAAATCGAGAGGGTTCAGATCAGGTGAGCGTGGAGGCCAAGCAATTGGGCCACCTCTACCTATCCATCGATCAGGAAACCTTCGATCCAAGTACCGGCGAGCCGTAAGACTGAAGTGTGCAGGAGTGCCATCGTGCAAGAAGTGAATGTGTTGATGATTGATCAGTGGAGTGTCTTCGAA
Source organism: Hymenopus coronatus (assembly GCA_030762935.1). Lineage (NCBI taxonomy): Eukaryota > Metazoa > Arthropoda > Insecta > Mantodea > Hymenopodidae > Hymenopus > Hymenopus coronatus. Next base: position 49,004,385 of record CM060884.1, on the reverse strand, counting down.
AACGTCAGGTATGGTGTTTTCCAGGAAGTTTGTGCACGCCTGCCCCGTAAGTCTGTTTACAAGTACATGGGGTCCAACTAATCGATCACCAATGATACCGGCCCACATGTTGAGGGAGAACCGTACCTGGTGATGAGATACAACAGTTGCACGTGGATTTTCATGCGACCATACATGCTCATTGTGGAAATTTGTTATGCCATCTCTTGTGAACTGTGCTTCATCTGTAAATAATACGACGGCAGAAAAGTTCGGATTTACACCACACTGCTGCAAGAACCACTGACAGAACCTAACTCGTGCAGGGTAATCTGCTGGCGACAGGGCCTTTACACGTTGCAAATGATAAGGATACAATTGATACTTGTTCAACAGTCTCCAGACAGTCGTATGAGGAACATTGACTTGCAACGCTAACCGTCGTGTGCTGATAGAAGGAGTCCTGTCCACAGCCTCCAGAATCTCCTGCTGCACTTCTGGAGTTGTAGATCTTGGTCGTCCCCTTCCCAAACCAGGAGAGGTGAATGTTCCATACTCGCACAGACGGGAATGGAGACGTACAAATGTCTTCCGATCTGGACATTGTCGCTGTGGGTACCTCTCCTGGTACAAACGACGAGCCAGCGCAGTATTGCCGTCCGCCATGAAGTGTATCTCTGCCAGCTCTTGATTTGAATACATGTCGCACAGTCTTAACGCCTAAATAACACTGAATGTAACCTTCCTCAGAATGAACTATCAGAGCGCCCTCCTAATGTCTCCTTTGACGGCAAAGACCTGCGGAAAGAAAAACGTTCCAATGTTTCGAAGGCCATAACTCGGAAATGAAGCATTTCCGGACATGAACTATTTTGATTGTCTACAGGTGGGACTTTCAATGTTGTAAAGGCCATAACTCGGAAATGAAGCATTTCCGGACACATGTTATAATGAACTATTTTGATTGTCTTCATGTGGGAAATACATACCTGAAATTATGCCCCGTATTTTTGAAACATTCTGTATATACGCTTCTTATAGACATTTATTTTACTTACTTTTATTCAATATAATTTTATTTCTTTTTGCACTTATTTATTTAGTAATTATATATAAATTATATCTATAAAATAATGATGTAATATAACAATGTACATAAATACACGTAAATGGTATAGAGAATGTGTTTAATTTTGTTTATACATACATGCTAGAGATGGTATACATTATATAACAATTCATTTTCTGAACTCATTTGCTGTAAAACTTAAATTTTTCATATGAATATTTTTTAAAAGACATTGAGTGCAGCATTTTACTTACTCTACACTTACTATATATAGTGCAGAGAGGAAGTATTGTATTCCACCCAAAAATTAGATACTGAGCTGCCACCGGAAATACATGTTTAGAGACCCCCGGAATCCAAGAAAAGCATTCTTAGAAACATGTGTGTATGTCTGTGGGCAGCATAACTCAGAAACGAAAAGTCCGTTAAATACCAAACTTGGTATTGAAGTTCATTATCTTCCATGGATGAGACACGAAGATTTTAAAGAAAATCACCCCACCCCAACTACCTTTTACATGGAAAAAATTTTTTTTCTCCAAATGGCTCTAACGATTTTAGTTAAAATAGGTATATTTTAAGGATATTTACATGGTAAATAAAACGTATATCTTGAATTTTCTGGGAATAGCCTCTCTTCATTCTGGATAGCTTTTTCATAACTTGTAAACCGTAAGAGACAGATAAAAAAAAATGTAGAGCTCATTAAATACACAATTTATGTAATAGATTTTTTCTTGAAGTTACCATTTTCGAGATATTCCCTGTTGTTGAATATTAAGTTAGCAGCTTATATTCGATTATCACATCTTCTTAATTGGAATAATTTATTCAATTTTATGGTTTCAATTTTGAAGTACTTAACTTTTTTGATACGGGAACTCGTCAACTTTCCACCATGCAAAGAAATGAATTTCAATCCCATAGCAACCAGGTTTAAAAATATTTGACTGTCGCTTTAGTGTATTCACTTATTTCCCTCCTGCTTACAAGGAAGCAAGTAATAAGACCATTTCTGCTAATGTTTATCTCGATAAATATGAAGTAGATAGAAGAGTTTTTTAAGAATAATGTGTTATACAGATGTAGAGAAATACAGATTTTTATTATAATGCATTTTGGCAATCAAAAATAATTATTTGAATAACCATTGGGCGAAAAGTGGCCGATTGGGCTAGTAAAATCCGCTTTTTACGACCAAATTTTGATGAAGGCGATTTGCGAATTTTTAGTCTACTAAAATATTTCTGCAAAATATAACTTTTATTAATGTCTGTTTTTAACTTTATGCGCCGTTTGGTAGGGAAGAGAGGTCTAAATCTAAATTGATGAAAGACTAATACTAAATCCTCTCTGACGTGAGTAAAATTTATTTATACAATGTTATTTTAAGCCTGCCAGTAATTACCTTTTTTGCGCGATATAGATAATTTGCGATACTTATTAATATTGTTGCTATGGATGGATCATAAGTTGGCATTCTCACTTGCAATGTGGTTTCAATGAAAGCAAAACAAGTGTTTCAGCGCTGGAAGTTAATGTTTCATTATACTTATATATTAGAATTGTTGGTTTGGTTTTATCGATATTTTAACAATTAAATTTAATCATGATGAAAAGCATTAGTCGGGAAGTGAAACATACGAATAAAAAGTATGTCCCCATAGCAACAAATCGGAGAATCGGCTCCTAAAAGGTAACATTTATATTCTGTTAATAAGATTATATGGTTATAAGTCTATATGTCTAAGGCAACCCTCAACTGAGGTAAGTAATTAATAAAATAAATACTTTAGGTAATATTTCAATACAATTATCGGCGAAAACGCCTTGTATTTTCATTTTCTTTCCTGAATCTGTGTCAGCACAGCTCACATTAGTATTCCAATATTATGCCATTTATTATGATTGTGCCATACTTACAGAGATACCGCCTATAAGAATCTTTTGAAAATATTCCAAGTATGTGTAAAGTAAAATAAATTGCATATTTTAATAAAAATATTGGGCGACTTCAACTGAAACTTTGCGATGTTTTTAATGATTCGGGCGAAATTTGAGAAATGCTTCTGGCAACACTGAAAACCATGTCAGCTAGAATTTTGAAACATGGCAAAAATATCATTCTTATTGTATGTAACAACTGGTACAAATTTGAACATGTCTTACATAGGTATGTTTTGGATTCTCAAAACTTCCAGATACATCACCTTGAAATATGACAAGCATGTAGTATTTGTTATTATTATTATTATTATTATTATTATTATTATTATTATTATTATTATTATTATTATTATTATTATTCTGAGTTTAACGTTCTTTAACCTGGTTGGTCATATCGGACGATGAATGAAATTGGTGAAATGATACTCAAATGATGTCGGGGTCCATGGGGCTTAAAGTTACTCGACATTCGTCTTCTCCGAATAAGGGAAAACCCCGAAAAAAACCTTATCCGGGTAACTCACTCTAAGCGAGATTCGAACTCACGACCTGTTGAATGTGAAGCAGACACGCTACCACCACACTACCCAGGCAGACTCATTATTATTATTATTATTATTATTTATAATATTTATAATTTTATTTTAAGGATAATATATTACAGATATTAGAAAAGTCATGTGAATGGAATACATCAGATTTGTATTATAATGCATTTTGACAATCAAAAATAATTATTTGAATAGCCATGTCAGCTAGAATTTTGAAACATGACAAAAATATCATTCTTATTGTATGCAACAACTGGTACAAATTTGAACAACATGACTCACATAGGTATGTTGTGGATTTTCAAAATTTCCAGATACATCACCTTGAAATATGACATCGTGCTATAACGTTTACGTGTAAGATTCAAGTAAATGACCTGAGGTGTTATCATGGGTACCTCAGTGTTTCAGTTTGACATTTCCGCAAAATTACAAAACCCTCTTAGCGTCGACCGGGAAAATCCCAAAACACTTAACTGAATGTTCTCTTTGACCGACGTTACCGATATCGGGCGGTTACCTGGAAGCTTGAAATACACTTTCTTTTCCATTTCACATTTATGTCTACGTGTTCAGAGGTTCCCTATACTCTTATCTCTCATATAGGCTGGCCGCCGGTCTAAGCGTTGTCATTTGTTACTAAAGGCCTTCAAAGTGAGTCATCATTTGCCGATATTTTTACTTTCTCTACCAAGAGCATAGTGGCTGGAGAAAATATAGTATTCCATCCAAAAATTCGATAGCGAGATTTAACTGCAAATTAATGCTTTAAAACCCATGAATACAAAACAACATTTTTACTTTCTCTACACGTATACTATGTACGTAGTGTATAGAAAAGGTATTGCATTCAACCCGAAATGGATACCGAGATTTCACCAGAAATACAAGTTTTAGGGTCCCTTACCAACCTTGGTATTTAACATTAGTATCTTCAAAGGATGTGACACGAAGAATTTGAAGAATATCCCCCACCCCCAAATACTCTTTACATTTTTCGAAAATTTTGATTTTCTCAAAAATGGTTCTAACGATTTTTATTAAAATACCACATATTAAATCCATTTCAATTGGTCAACTCCTGTGCATACTTTTGCTTACAAGGAGGCAAGTAATAGGACCATTTCTGCTGATTTGTTCTCGATTAACATGAACTAAATAGAAGCATGAGCTATTTAACAATAACTTGTTGCAGAGATGTGGAGAAAGTAATGCGAATGGAACACATAAGATTTTTTGAAAATGTCTTCCACTTTTCAAACTCTCTATGAAACTCTCATAGAGAGTATGGTCTACTGTTTGATGTCCATCATTCCAGGAGCACATTGGACTGTGCTATCTTAAATCTGTAGTAATAATTTCGCAGTTTTCCATGTCCAGTTAATATACTTGTTATGCTGCTAGTAAATTTATTTTAATTGTAATTCTTTAATCCTCTGTGTATGTGTGTGTGTGTACAACATAGCTAAAAACGAAAATACCATTTAATATCAAGTTTGGTACTTAATTTTATTACCTTTGAAGGATGCGACACGAAGATTTACAAGATAACCCTTGAATAGCCCTTCACATGGATTTTTCTAAATTTTGTTTTTCTCAAAAATGGCCCCAGCGATTTTTATTAAAATGTCATATATTAATGATATTTTTACGACAAACGAAATGCATATCTTGAATTTTCTGGGAATAGCCTCTGAAGACCTCTTCATTCTGGATGATTTTTTATTGCTTTTTGTATAACTGATAAACCGTAAGAGAAAGACAAACGTTTATTCCACAAAACCTGTAGCTCTTGTTAAAACACACAATTTAAGTCACATGCATTTTTTGTACAGTTAACCGTTTACGATATATTCCTAGTTATTGGTTCCAATTTTAAGGTATTTCACCTCTCTTGGCCGAATTTCAATTGACTCACTCTGCGACGGGCTTTTAAAATATTTGAATATTGGTTTATAGTAGTATACATAAAGCAACAAGTAATAAGCCAAATTCTGCTAATATTTATCTCAATTAGTATGATGCAGATAAAAGAATAATCTTTTGTAAGAGAAGTTTATTTGTGGAACAGCTAGAGAAAGTAATGTGAATGGAACACAGCGTTTTTATTTTACCTTCAGACGTACTAGTGAACTGTTTGTCTACCCCCTTCCCTAAGTTGTGAACCAGATATGGTTATATCAACTGATGTCACGCATTAATGGGACAAACAATTCCTGTCACCATCTTCACAGTTTTACATATATATCAAGGGAGAGTCATTCAGTCTAGCTGCAGATTCGCCGAGGGACAGATCGTCTTTATGAACACAGCTAAGTTTCACTACGTAGCCGTCAAATGGGATTTTTTTCGGCTTAGGCAATATTCTGAGTTTGAATGTATTTGGTTAGTCTATTCGGGACAGTCAGGACTTTCTTTGATCAAAAGATTTATACTTCAAACTGTTAATTCAAAGTCTATAACTTTGTAACGAATGTAATACTTATCCTAAACATAATGCATTATCAGTAAAATCTGTTATATCCTTAATGACTGCTTATTAAACGTTATAAATCTAATAAATTGTAAAACCGGTGGTTTTTTTTTTCAGTTTCCTGAAATTTCCCTCTCTAGGCCTTTAAGGAAACAGCTTTTACTTTTTCTACACGTACTATGTACATAATGTTTAGAGAAGGTATTGTGTTGCACCTAAAATTCACTAAGAGATTTCACATGCCCCTGAATCCAAAAAAAGAGTTTTCAGAAAAAGGTCCGTGTGTGTCTGTGTGTATGTGTACAGCACAGCTCAAAAACGAAAAGATCGTTAAATACCAAATTTTGTGTTTGGTATCTTCCCAGGATGCGACACGAAGATTTTCAAGAAACCCCCCCCCCCACAAAGTTAGACATAAAACTTACTACACAAAAAATGTAGATCTCATAAAAACACACAGTTAATGTTATATACATTTTTTTTGTAGAGCTAACCGTTTTCGAGATATTCCAGATTATTGGTAACAATTTTAAGGCACTTTTCTCGTTTGTTTACTCCTGGCAAGAAAAGAGAAGGACTTTAAATTGTTTCACATAGCGGCCCGCTTTTGAAGGACTTGACTATCCTTTAGCCGTGCATTCCCATATTTCCCTTCTACTTGCAAAGGAAGAAGTAAGAAAACTAATTCTGCTTATGTTTATCTTGATTAGCTAAAAGAATGCTCTTTTGAACAAAAGGTATGTTTGTAGAATAGCTAGAGAAAATCATATGAAACGAATGCATCAGAATTTTATTTTACCATTCCTTCTGGATTTTTTAACATTAGTTATTTTGCCTAGGATAATGGTAGTAAAATAGTTTTTTTTTCTTTTTTACTTTCTCTAACCCCGTATGTACAATGTGCATAGGGATGGAGACGGTATTGTATTCCGCCCAAAAATTCGACACCGAGATTTCACATGTTTTGGGTCCCCCTGAATCAAAAAAAAAAAAAAAAAAAAGAGAACATTTTTAAAAAAGGTCAGCGCGCGCGTGTATGTGCATGTGAGAGAGAGAGAGAGAGAGAGAGAGAGAGAGAGAGAGAGAGAGAGAGAGAGAGAGTGAGTCTGTGTGTGTGGACAGCATAGCTTAAAAACGAAAAGGCCGTTAATACCAAGCTTCGTATTTAACTTTGGTATCTTCCAAGGATGCGACACGAAGATTTGCAAGAAAATCCCTCCACCCCCAACTACCCCTCCCTTTACATGGAACTTTTTTCGAAAATTTTAATTTTCTCAAAAATGTCTCTAAGGACTTTGATTAAATATCGTGTATTAAAGATATTTACTTCACAAATAAAATGTATATTTTGAATTCTCTGGGAATAGCCTGTGAAGACTACTTCATTCTGGATGAATTTTACGGAATTTTGCATAACTGCTAAACCGTAAGAGATAGACAAAAACTTAGCATACAAAAATTGTAGATTACATTAACACACACTATTTATGTTATATACTTTTTTTCGCGGAGTTAATCGTTTTTTTTAGATATTCCTTGTAATTGATTTCAGTTTTGAAAAACTAATACTTTTTCTCATACAGGATTTTGTCAAGTCCTGTTCATACAAACAAAGGAACTTCAGTCACATAGCAACCACTTAACTATCACTTTAACCTATGGTACTCCCTTCTTTGGTTTTACTTATAAGGAAGCAAGTAATAAGACTATTTCTTCTATTTTTTTCTCGATTAGCAGGAAGTAAAAGGAAGAATAAGCTTATTAATAATAATTTGTTACAGAGACATAGAGAAAGTCATAAAAATGGAACAAATCAGATTTTTTTTGTAGCTTAACGTCCTTTAACCTGGTTGGTCATTTCGGACAATGAATGAAATTGGTGAAATGATACTCAAATGATCTTGGGGTCCATGGAGCTTAAAGGTACTCGACATTCGCCTTCTCAAAATAAGGGAAAACGAAAGAAAAAAAAACTTATCCGAGGAACTTACCCTAAGCGAGATTCGAACTCACGACCTGTTGAATATGCGTCACACACGCTACTGCCACAGTACCCAGGCGGGCAAAATAAACATTATTAATGTTTTAACCCCTTGGCAAATAACAGTAAGACTATGTTATTGAATATTTATTTATGACGGTGTAGTACCTAAATAGATTTGAGTAACACAATGTAAAGATATATCTACAAGTTTTGAAACGTAATATACAAGTTGAACGAAGTAAATAAGTTGCTTTAAGGTGAATAACAGAACAGGCAGGACTTCTGGCTAACTCCATGCTTTATTATTAAGAGTAAGATTGCAAAAGTTTTGCGTGCTTCTGGGGTAGCAGGGAAGTTGGGTTCAACTAAACCTAGAGGATTGAGTCAATTACAGTAAGCAGACTCCCGAACTAGGTTTTTATCTTTAATGGAACTTGGAGTATTATGGATCCATTCCATTTGGGTTTAGAGAGTTTGTAAGTTGCAGTGGTACGCCTTAGGAGTACTTAGGTGCGCATACAATGGCAGTAAATCTCGCGTAGGTACATGGGCATTTTAACAGTCCATGCTCTTAAGATGTATATGATAACTGTTATTATGTTGTGATAATAGACCCTTAGCAACCCTCGCTCTCTCCCCCTCCCTTCTTCCAGAAGGTTTGCCATTGTTTAACTCAGCACTTATTCTCTTAAGTACGCAGTGTTTACGACCATAATGCAGTAACTACATAAATAAGCGAACGAATCAATAGATAAATAAAGTTAATCCACTGCTTTCTGCATATATTTGCAAAAAAAAAAAAAAAAAAAAAAAATCTGATGTTAACACGATTTTCTCTACATCTCTGCAATTAAGTATTGTTAAAAAGATTCTTCTTCTATTGATTTAAGGCTAATCGAGAAAAAGATTGCTGCTTCCTTGACAGTAGAAGGGAAATAAGAGAGTACAATAGGCTAAAACGATAGTCAAATCGTTTAAAAGCTGGTTGCTATGTAGTTTAAGTACCTTTGTGTGTATGGACAGGAGTTGACAAATTCCTGTATGAGAAAAGAATTTTAAAGCTGAGACTAATAACCAGGGATATCTAAATAAATGTCACTCCATGAAAAATAATCTGATGTGTTATATTCACATGACTTTCTCTACATCTCTGTAACAAATTATTGTTAAAAAGCTTAAGCTTCTATTTACTTCATACTAATCGAGAAACAATTAGCAGAAATAGTCTTATTACTTGCTTTCTTGTAAGTAGGAGCGAAATAAGGGAGTACCATAGGTTAAAGTGATTTAAGTACCTTGTTTGTATGGACAGGAGTTCACAAATTCCTGTATGAGAAAGGTATAAGTTTTTTAAAGGCGAAACCAAAAACAAGGAATATCTCAAAAACGATCAACTCCACGAATATATATAGTTTTGCAAAATTCCGTAAAATTCATCCAAAATAAAGTAGTCTTCAGAGGCTATTCCCAGAAAAGTAAAGATATAAATTTTAACTGTTAGGTCAATATCTTTAATATACGATATTTTAATCAAAATCGTTAGAGCTATTTTTGAGAAAATCAAAATTTTCGAAAATTGTAAATGGTAGTTGGGTGTGGGGGGATTTTCTTGAAAATCTTCTTGTCGCATCCCTGAAGATACCAAACTTAAATAGCAAGTTTGGTATTTTAACACTCTTTACGTTTTTGAGTTATGCTGCCCACAGACACACACACGGACATTTTTCTAAAAATATACATTTTTTTGGATTCAGGGCGTCTCTAAACATATATTTCCTGTGAAATCTCAGTATCGAAATTTTGGGTGCAATACAATACCTTTTCTATACACTATGTATATAGTAATTATTCTTACAAAAGATTGTTCTTTTTTTCTATTTACATCGAGCTAATCAAGATAAACATTGCCAGAACTGCAACTTATTGCTTGCTTCTTTGTAAGTAGAAGGGAAATAAGGAAGTACAATAAGGCTAAAGCGATTGTCAAATCTTTTAAAAGCCAGTCGCTAATGAAATTCGGTTCTCTTTGCTTGCTAGGAATAAACGAAAGAGAGAAAAGTTAAAGCACCTCCCGGTTAAGAAAAGTTAAATCACCTTAAAGCTGAAACCAATAACTTGGAATATCTCGGGGGAAAAAACATAAATGACATAAATTGTGTGTTTTAATGAGATCTACATTTTTTGTGTAGTAAAATTTCCCCTATATCTTACGGTTTACCAATTATACAAAAGTTATGCAAAATTCTTCCAGAATGAAAAGGTCTTTAGAAGCTAATACCAGAAAATTCAAGATATACATTTCGTTTGTCATGAAAGTATCTTAAAACATATGCCACTTCAATAAAAAGCGTTAGAGTCATTTTTGAGAAAATCAAAATTTTTGAAAAATGTTCCATTAAAGAGTAGTTGGGAAAATTTCTTGAAAATTATTTTTGAGCTTTGTTGCCACATATACACACGGACGTGTTTCTAAAATGCTCTTTTGGTTTCAGTGGGTCTCAAAACATGTATTTCCGGTGAAATCTCAGTATCGAATTTTTAGGTGGAAGGCAATAGGCACCTACTTTATTCACTATGTATATAGTACATACGGGCTAGAGAAAAGGGTGTGAAAAGCATATTACTCGTAAAACATTTTTGTAAAGTTATAATTTGTTGTCATTCAGGCACGTTTTTCGAGTTTGATTTCATGTGCACTTAGCAAATAATAGTACGAAAACTTGGCTCATAAGACATATTTTCTGGTGTATTTTAAAGGTTCTTTGCACCATTTTGTTTATTTATTTAGTCTATTGCTTAGGCTGTTGAGAAATTTTCATTAGCCTCGTGGCTTCCAGTTGTCCATTTTACTTTTCCCAAAAATGTTGAAGAGCAGAGCATGTACTAATATGTTCCCAGTTTTGAATGGATCTTCTTGACACAGCATGCAGTTCGGCGGGTTAAGAATTTTCATCCGGTGTAGATGGTGTGCTAGATAAATCAACATTTTTGAACATTTTTCAATATAAAGGTCAGTTTAGAGTGGGGGATTTTCTTGAAAATCTTTTGCATTGCCTCCCAGGAAGATGCTGATCTTAAATGAAGTAAAATATTTAACCGTTTACTGTCGATAGGCACATGGACACGTGCAAAGGTACCATGTGCATAGGGTATAGAGAAGGTAGTGTAATGCACCCAAACATTCGATACCGAGATTTAACCGGAAATACATGTTTTAGGAACCGTTGAATCCAAGAAAATCCCCCACCCCCAACTACCCTTTACATGGAAAATTTTTCGAAAACTTTGATTATCTCAAAAATGGCTCTTAACGATTTTGACTAACATGTAGAGTAAGGGCGGGGAATGTCGGATACCATTTTCATTTTTGAGAATTGTAGTGTGTAGGAACCTATACTAAAAACATATTTTACCATAATGTATTGCATATGCAGTGCATTCAATCCAATGAAACATACAAGGTCTTAACATGAAGGGCATATATTTTATTGGAGATTTAATGGAAAATGGGCAAAATGCTTATGTCGTGCTATAGGCTGGTAATGTCAGATACTATCCGAGATTACCCGCCAAATTTAATTACAGTATACACAAACAAAACTAAATTTTACTTTCACTGAAAATCTTAAACATAAGTGAGCTTTTAAGACATGGCTAACTACTTAGCCTAGTTTTAAACACCCTTGAACTTTGAAGCAGTCTTATAAATTGGACTGTCACGTTTAAAAACTCTTAGAAGATGATAAACCTAAAATACACATGAAAATGTCTGCACTGCTTTTCTCTGTTCATGAACAGTAATCACAAATAAAAGTCTGTTTTTCGCCACCTGAACATTCCTCATGGTAACATTCTTGACAAGTGATACACTGAATCCATTCTTCCCCCTGACGATCGTCGGAGAACTTTCTTTTGCAATACTCGTGTAGTGATATCCTTTCATTTTTCTTCATTCTTACTGGAAATATCCCCTGTCTTGGGGCATCTCTGCTGCTTCTGTGAAACCTTCACATTTTGACCTTTCTGAAAAATTTCAAGTGTCCTTTTGTAGGGAAATCCCGTTGTAAGTTGAGCTGAACTTTTAGGCCGGCCTTGGTTAGATATTTTAATTTTCAGGGATGGAATGGGAGATATTTGCTCAGGAAATATTGTATCTGCTGAATGGGCACTGGATGAGAAGGTACCGTTGCTGGGTTGTGGACTGGATGCACTTTGAGTTCTGGAAGGAGGTGGAGTGTCGTCCATGAGTGAAATTTGAGCTGGCACAGTTTCTGATTCATCTTCCTGTTCGACTTCTTGAAACTCTGAATCATCAAATATTTTTCTGTTCCCAGGATATAAACCTGTTGCCCTAAAACCGCCAGCTGCTATTTTAATTGATTGTACCTGAAGATAAGCATTCCCTCAAAGTTTGCAAACTTCATAGTGAGTTAGTCGTAATGAAATGCTGGAGCCATTCCATGAAAGCTTGAGCATTTATCCAATCAGACTGTTGGCATCCCATCCGGCAGGTATCCGACATTACCGGCATTCATGGTATTCTTTCGTTGTCCATTTTCTCATTCACATTTCAATACATCTTGTACCTCACATATGTTAAACGAAGGTGCAAAATACGCACTTTCGAATATAACATGATGAAATCACTTTGTTATTATAACACCGTTGTAATTAAAGCATGTTAACCTACCTTTAAAAATTCTGTTTTCTGTGAATTCAATTTTCTCAATGTAGCTTCCACAAAACACCACAACTCAATATAGCGACCACCGTTAAATACTTCCTTCAGCTCACTGAATATGTTTCAAGTGCTTGTCGTAAGATGCCAGAATCCATCAAGACGAAACCTAGGTATGCGACATTACCAGCCTATCCGACATTACCCGACCTTACTCTATATTAAAGGTGTTTACATGACAAATAAAATGTATATCTTAAATTTTCTCGGAATTGGTAAACCGTAAGAGATAGACAAACATTTATGTATCAGACCATGTAGAGCTTGCTAAAACACGCTATTTATGTCATACACATTTTTTTCAAGGAGTTGATCGGTTTTGAGATATTCCTAGTTATTAGTTTGAGCTTTAACATTTTAACTTTCTCATACGGGAAACAAAGGAATTTCAATCACGTGGCTACTAGCTTTTGAATTTCATTTTAGCCTAGTGTATTCTCTTATTTCCCTTGTGCTTACAAGGAAGCAAAGTAGTAAGACCACTTCTGCTAATGTTTATCTCAATTAGCATGATGTAGATAGAAAAATAAACTTCTTAACAATAATCTGTTGCACAGATGTAGAGAAAGTCATGTAAGTGGAACACATGAGATTTTTTAGGTGAAATACAATAGAAACTCTCCCTACTTACAATTCGCAACGAAAAAATCTGATGTGTTCGATTCACATGACTTTCTCTACATCTCTACAACAAATTATTGTTAAAAAGCAAATGCTTCTATTTACTTCATACTAATGGAGAAAACATTAGCAGAAATAGTCATATTACTTGCTTCCTTGTAAGCAGAAGCGAAATAAGGGACTACCATAGGTTAAAGTGATAGTCAAAAGCTGGTTACTATGTTACTGAAGTTCCTTTGTTTGTATGGACAGGAGTTGACGAATTCCCGTATGAGAAAAGTATAACTTTTCTAAAACCGATACCAAAAACAAGGAATATATATATATATATATATATATATATATATATATATAAAAAACGATCAACTCCATGAATAAAATGTACATAACATATATGGTGTGTTTTAATGTGCTCTACATTTTCTGTGTGGTAAGGTTTTGTCCATCTCTTATGGTTTAGGAGTTATGCAAAATTCCATAAAATTCATCATGAGTAAAGTACTTTTCAGAGGCAATGCCCATAAAATTCAAGATATACATATTATTTGTCAGGTAAATATTTTTAATTAAAATCGTTAGAGCCATTTTTTATAAAATAAACATTTTCGAAAAAAAATCCATGTAAAAGGTAGTTAGGGGTGAGGGGATTTTCTTGAAAATATTCGTGACGCATCATTGGAAGATACCAAACTTAAATATCAAGTTTGGTATTTAGCGGTATTTTCGTTTTTGAACTATGCTGTCCACAGACACACAGACGCACACACACACGGACCTTTTTTCCTGAATTTTTTTTTTATTCAGGGGGACCCAGAACATGTATTTTCGGTGAAATCTCGGCATCGAATTTTTGGGTACATTACAATACCTTTTCTATGCACTATGTACATAGTACGTGTAGAGAAAGTAAAAAGGACACAAAGGAGAGATAAGTAAATAAATAAAGAATGAATAAGAGAAAGAACAAAATAAGAAATAGGCTCACTGGATGAAGTTTTTCACGTTTAGTAGGCACAAAATTAGAATGGCATGCTGACATGCATTTCAAGATTTAACAGGGTTGTCCCACTGTTGCTTTTAGTGTGTTTGTAAAACAGGTTGTCCCTATATATGTGTATACCAACTCACGGCCATATCGACACAATAGCTGGGCTGACGCAAAGTTGATTTACGTTGCAAACACTGCCCTAAAAGCTAAACCGTACAATGTACGGCTATATTACGAAAAGCCATGGAAGAGCTTTCAGTGTCGAGTGGCGCCTCAACCATTACGTGGTAGATAGCGTGGGAGTACAGTGATGGTAAAGAATGCTCTCTCCATATAGTTAGTGTAGGGTTACCATACTCCTCTTTTTACTTTCCCTAGCACGAAAGAAGGCATTTTATTTCACTAAAAAAAGTCGATGTCGAGATTCCACCGGAAATATATGTTTCAGTTCCCCTGAATCCGAAAGAAGCATTTTTAGAACGACAACATAGTCTGTCGACAACATAGCTCAAAAACGAAAAGACCGTTAATACCAAACATGTTTTCATTTTTAGTATCCTCCAAGGATACAAAACGAAGATTTTCAAAAACATCCCCCACCACAAAGTATCCTTTACATGGAAAATCTTTTGAAAATGTTGTTTTTCTCAAAAAAGGCTCTAACGGTTTTGATTAATGCGTTATACTAAAGATACTTACATTACACATAAAGGTCGATCTCCGTGATGTAGTTGTTACTATGCTAACTTCATATAGGTACCTAAAGTTGCGGGTTCAAACCTGGCGTTTTTTGGGCGTAAGGGAAGTAAAGCCGTTGGTCCCGTTTACATTTACGGTATGTAACAGAAACTCAAGCCTCATTATGAGATCTTTCACGTCCAGTACATCATGAGAATTACAGTATTAAAAAGCATCCATAAATAAAACTCCATTTCATTTTCACAAATAAATATATATTTTGATTTTTCTGGGAATAGCCTCTGAAGGCCTTTTTATTCTAGATGAATTTTGCAGAATTTTGTATAATGGTTAAACCGTAAGAGATAGACAAAACTTAATACCTACACAAAAATGTAGATTATCATTAAAACACATATTTTGTCATATACTTTTTCTTGTAGAGTTGACCGTTTTGAGATATTCCTTGTTATTAGTTCCAGTTTTAAAATACCTAATTTTTCTCAAATGGGATGCAAATCGAATCGAACCTCAGATGTTTCACATAGCGACCAGCTTTTAAAATATTTGACTATCGCTTTAGCATGTTTTCCCTTATTTCCCGTCTACTTACAATGAAGCAAGCAATACGACCAGTTCTGCTAATGTTTTTCTCAGTTAGCATAATAGATAAAAGAATAACTTTATGTAAGAATAGTTTGTTTTTGAATCAGGTAGAGAAAGTCATGTGAATGGAACACATCAGTCTTTTTCGTTCTAAGTCTCTTGTATACGATGAAATTTGTTTTTAAATTCAAGTATTTAGAAGGCAAATGTTGAAGAATGTTTTAACAACATTGGACAAGATTGTCAAGACCTAGCAAGAGTTTACAAAGTATTTACACATTGCCTTTTTGCCAAGGAAAGCGATTTCCTTCAGAACACATTGATAATAATTTATCTCGCTTAAAGTAATTTCCTATTAGCTTCACAGTGTAACAAATATTATTAGTTTGGTATTTACACAGCACTTTCGCATATCACGTCATGAATGCAGTGGAAATAACAGGAATTGATAAGTCAACTATCAAATTGCGTTATTGTGTACTCTGGGAATCTGCCTTGCAGTTTCATGTTCCACGTGTTCTTCATCTTGTGATTCAGAGGTCATAAGATAGCGATCAGCTTTCTTAAAACTAAACCCTAATCAAGCTAATAAGCTAGCATGCGACCACCCCTTGTCCAGATATCCATTTCATTTACTTTTCGTTTTCAGCCATCTTGTTGACTTCGTGACGCACCTTTAAATACTCACAGTTCATTGGCCAAAGCTAACAAATCATCAAATCTTTGGCCGTTTAGAGCAAACCCTTATTTGCTTTCAGGACTTTCAAAGACTTAAACAGTATTGCAAAGAATCTGACAAGAAAATTTGTGAAGCTGTGATATCTCTTGAAAATTGTTGTAAAGCACTGAATTTAACAAAAAAATTGATGGTGTACAAGAAACTTTACACGTTAATTTTTATGGTACAAAAATCTGATTTGCTACACTTGTCTCTCTCTTACCGTTTACCAGTTATGCAAAAGTCTCCAGAATGAGGGGGTCTTTAGGGGTTATTCCCAGAAAATTCAAGGTTTAATTTTGTCATATAAATAACAATAATATACGATATTTTATTTAAAATTGTTGAGCCATTTTTGAGAAAATCTAAACATTCGAAATGTTTCAATGTAATAGGTGTTATTGGGTGGGGATTTTCTTGAAAATCTTCGGTTCACATCTTTGAGGGCTACTAAACTTAAATACCAAATTTGGGGTTTAACGGACATTTCGTTTTTGAGTTATGCCTTCCACACATACACAGACGCTGGACACAAAACATAAAATCTCGAATAAAATTTTAGTGGAATACAATACCTTCTCTACGTTCTAGTAGGTACTTATAGATATGAGCCAGTGCTAAAGAAAGTAAAACTTGCTCAGTTGTTCATCAGGGGAGTAGGTGCAGCATATCCGTTTTATTTTATTGCAGAGAATGACCTTGGGGAAATACTACATAACAAACAGACCGACGACCGTGCAGCATACATAATCACATCTTACTGAATGAAGCTTGCCAGGCACCGAGTATTAATGGAATTCCAACAAACAAAACCGCAGCGCTTGACGTGACCACTCGTGTTATTCCTTGCGTAACAAAGAGGTACATCCCACTTGCATCATACTACCCAGATGAGGCATTTCCGAAGAAAGCGAACCAGGTCCTGCTACGTCACAACCTTGTCAATGAATGCATTTGGATTTTGCAAACAATTTTAAAAATTCTTACATAACTGTATCACCTGGATTCCGTGCTACACATGGGGAAGTATAACAACGATTGTTCTTTTATCTTATGCAATATTAATAACAAATGTTTTACATCCCAATACAGGGTCTTTTATAAGGAATAATTCAAATTCATATACAATTAACTAAATAAAAAATCTAGATGTCTAGCTGTCCTGCAAACAAACATTTGCAAGATACTTCCAGTTTGAAAAAAAGTTTAAGTATCTAAAATCTCAAAGCAATAAATCGTAATGACTCTACAAAAAATGTTTATGACATAAATTATGTGTTTTAACGAGATCTACATGTAAGCTTTTGTTTATCTCTTACGGTTTAACAGTTGTACAAACATTATCCAGAATGAAGAGGTTTTCAGAGGCAATTCCAGAAAATTGAATGTATACTTTTCGTTTGTCATGAAAATATCTCAAACATATGGCATTTTAATTCAAAATCGTTAGAGCCATTTATGAAAAAATCAACATTTTTGCAAAATGCTCCGTGTAAAGGGTAATTGAAATGGGGTGATTTTCTTGAAAAATCTTCATGTTATAACCTTGGAAGATACTTAACTTAAATACCAAGTTTGGTATTTAACCGACTTTACGTTTTTGAGCTTTGCTTCCCCCCCCCCCCCTACACATACACTCACGCACACCACAGACGCATTCACCGAGAGAGAAAGACAGAAAGAAACCCACGGTCATGTTTCTAAACATGCTTTTCTAAACAGAGGTCTCAAAACATGTGCATTGTCGTTAACTAAACAGTATTATTATAATTATTATTGAATCCAGCATTACTCTCTCTAGCATATATACATACATGTACCTATATAGTGGATAGAGAAAGTATTGTATTCCACCGAAAATTTCAGTGTCGAGAATTCACTGGAGATATGTTTTGAGGTCCCCTGAGTCCGAAAAAGCATATTTAGAAAAAGGTTCCGTGTGCATATGTGTGCATGTCTGTGGACAGACTAGCTCAAAAACGAAAAGTTCGTTAAATACCAAACTAGATATTTTAGTTTAGTATCTCCCAAGAATGCGACACGAAGATTTTCAAGAAAATCCCCCACCTGAAACTATCCTTAACATGGAAAATATTTCGAAAATTTTTATTTTCTCAAAAATATCTCTAACGATTTTTATTAAAATCTCTCATATTTTTAAGATATTTACATGCCAAATAAAATGTATATCTTGAATTTTCTGTGAATAGCCTCTGAAGACCTCTGTATTCTGAATGAAAGTGCTGAATTTTGCGTAACTGGTAACCCGTAAGAGATAGACAAAAACTTATGACACAACAAATGTAGGTCACGTTAAAACACACAGTTTATGTCATATACGTTTTTTTCGTGGACTTGACCATTTCTGAGATATTTCTTGTAATTTGTTTCAGATTCAAAATATTTTCTCTCACAGAAAGTTGTCTCCTGGCCCTGCATAGAAACGGATTTCCACCACATGGCAACCAGCTTTTAAACGATTTGACTAGCGTTTTAGCCTAGTGTATTCCCTTATTTTCTTTCTGCTTAAAATAAAGCAAGTAATTAAGAACAATTTATGCTAATGTTTATCATAAAGTAGACAGAAGCGTATGCTTTTTAACAATAATTTCTTACAGCGATGTAGAGGAAATCATGTGAATGGAACACATCAGATTTTTTTTTTTTGTGACAGAGTAAAGTTGTTTAAATTAGCGCCACCCTGCAAACACTGTTTTATAAATTTGGTGGACCTTTAGCGAACATACCGGGAAAATAAATATTTCACTTGTTCTCCCCTAGTTGTGGCGCTGGTACCAAAAACTGCAGCATGTCAGAGGTCTGTTTTATATCCCTTTTTATGGCTTAAAGCGCACATTTAAAATTATGTGCTGTACTGTCCTATGTATAACAGCAGTTTATGGCCTCATATTTTTGGAAGGCAAGCTGCTGCTTAGTTATATTTTGTTTTTAAAACGAAGGCTGAATTTATGTTATACAAGAATATATTTTGTTTACTAATGTCAAATATTATGGCGACTCCCTCCTAACATCAAAATTCTGATGTGTTCCATTCACATGACTTTCTCTACATCTCTACAACAAACTATTATTAAAACGCTTATGCTTCTTTTTACTTCATGCTAGCAGAAATAGTGTCATTAGTTGCTTCCTTGTAAGTAAAAGCGAAACAAGGGAGTACCATAGGTCAAAGTGATAGTCAAAAGCTGGTTGCTATGTAACAGAAGTTCTGAGTTGACAATTTCCTGTATGAGAAAAGTATGTTTTTTATAGCTAAAACTAAAAACAAGGAATATCTAAAATACGATAACTCCATGAAAAAATGTATATAACATAAAATGTGTGTTTTAATGTGCTCTACATGTTTTATGTGGTACGTTTTTGTCCATCACTTACAGTTTAGCAGTTATACAAACTTCCGTAAAATTCATCCAAAATAAAGCAATCTTTAGAGGCTATTCCCAGAAAATTCAAGATATACATTTAATTTGTCAGGTAAATATCTTTAATGTATGGTATTTCAATCAAAATCATTAGAGCCATTTTTGAGAAAATCAAAATTTTCGAAAAATGTTCCTCGTAAAGGGAGTTACCAAAGTTTGGTATTCAACGGTCTTTTCGTTTTTGAGCTATGCTGTCCAAAGTCACAAACACAGACTGACACACACACACACGGATCTTTTTCCAAAAATGTTTTTTTTTGGTTTCAGGTGGACCCAAAACTTATATTTCCGATGAAATCTTGGTATCGAATTACAATACCTTCTCTATGCAGTATGTATACATGGTACATATAGAGAAAGTAAGAAAGTTCACATGAACATGAATCTGAAAATAGTTTGTTGGAGAGTCGTTAAGGGAACAAGATACTCTGAAAAAAAACTATTATTTCTAGTTTCAGAAAATGTATACTTTTTAAGAGGTTAAGAGGATTTTAATGAATTTAAATACAATTAAATTCTAATAAGCTTTTATTTAAGGCTGTCATGCAATGCGTATTTTTAGAAGATTTGTATTATTAAATTCAATTTTCTCAAAACAGCATTTTTGGATACTTATGTACCTTTTTCTCACAAAGAGTGAGAGCTGGAAAACTGAAAATTTCTGTATATATATAACACAGCATAATTGTGATGTATATTGATCATATTAACAAAGCAACAGCATTGACAATTTTCCACATGTTCACAATTTTGAAATTGCTTATGATTTATATTTGATTTCTACTGAAATTGTATCATAGCTAAATAATTAAGGTTCAGAAGATAGTTGATTATACTAAGAACAAGCATACAAAAGTGTGATTGTGTATAACGAGCAGTATCAGAGAAAAAGGTACATGAATTCACATGTTTTAAGGCTATATTTTATTACTTTTCTGCTGAATGAAATACTTTTTATAGACTCAATCACATAAGCTATTAATGCAAACAACCACTTGAAATAATTGACTACTTTATAGAATAATTCATACAAATTTCTGGAAAAACAATTGAATACTTTAAGAGTAGTAGTAATTCAACTCACTTAAGGTGTAATTTCCGTATGTTAAGACTACCTTGTCCCCTTAAAAAATGATTTTCTCCTTTGTTGCCACCAGTACTAGATAATTACTTGAAATAAAGTGTAGGTCAGTGATTTTTTTATTGTTTTTGTTTGTTTGTTGTAGAGCAATGCATTAATAATTAATTGAATAAAATTGTTTTACGCTTATACTAAATTGATTTGATTATTTTGTGTTTGTTTTATTTTCTCTAGCACCTTGTATAATATAGATAGTAATTGGAGAAAGTATTATATTCTATCCAAAAAATTCAATATCGAGATTTGAAACCCCCTAAAATAAAAACAAACAAAAAATTATTTTTAGAAAAACTTCAGTATATGTGTCTGCCACTGTGTGTGTGTGTGTGTGTGTGTGTGTGTGTGTGTGAACAGCAATAACCTAAGCCGCGCCTTATCCGAGTGGTTAAACCACTCGGTTAAACCGCCCGGGTTCATCCCAAGCGACCGCATTTGGGATTAGTCATGGACAAAGCGGTGCAGGGGTGGGTTTTCTCCGGGTTCTCAGGTCTTCCCCGCCATCGTGTATCATCAGTGACATCGACCGCGGTGCCATTTGTAGTAAAAGTGGGCGTTACACACTATGAAAACAGATTAAAAATATACCAGCAATAATCCAAAAATGAAAAGTCCGTTAAATACTAAACTTGGTATTTAAGGTTAGTATATTTCAAAGATGAAACAGGAAGATTTTCAAGAAAATCTCTCCACCCAAAACTACAGTTTACATGAAAATTTTTTCGAAAATTTTGTTTTTCTCAAAAATGTCCCTAACAATTTTTAAAACACTGATCATTAACGACATTTACATGAAATACATATAAAATGTAAATCTCGAATTTCCAGAGAACAGCCTCTGAAGTCCTCTTCATTATGAATGAGTTTTGCATAACAGATAAAACGTAAGAGATAGACAAAAACTTACTACACAAAAATGTTGATCTCGCCAAAACACAAAATTTATGCCTTCATATATTCTTATATATTCTTTTTATTGGTTTTAATTTTAAAATAACTATTTTATTCTATATATATATATATATATATATATATATAGGTTCTATGTACATAATGTTTTGGATAGGTGTTGTATTCCACCCAAAATTTGATGTCGAGATTTCGCAGAAATATATACTTTTTGGCTTCTCCGGAGTCTAAGAACAGAATTTTTAGAAAAAGATACGTGTCTATTCATAGTATATAGTAGAATGGTTATTGCATTCCACCCAAAATTCGAAATTTTACGGTAAATACATATTTTGGGGCCTAATGAATGAAAAAAAAAATCATTTTTAGAAAAAGATCCTTATGTGATGTGTGTGAATACCTGTGGATAGCATAACTCAAAAACGTAACATAGGGTAAATATCACATTTGGCATTTATGTTTAGTATCGGCCAAAGATACCACACCCATTGCTACTCTTTAGTTGGAAGATTTTCTCAAAAATACTCTTAACGAGTTTCATTAAAATGCCATATAAAATAGCACTTAAGATATTTTCATGACAAACGACATTTATATCTTAAGTTTTCCTACACTAGTCTCAGAACATCGCTTCTTTCTTGATGACTTTGTCTATCTCTTACGGCTTACGAGTTATACAAAGGTCTTACGACACAAAAATGTAGATCTCGTTAAAACACATCCTTTATATGACACATTTTTTCGTGGAGTTGAACATTTCCGAGATATTAATTTTTATTGGTTTCAGTTTTAAAATATTCAGTATTTTCTCATAAGATCATTTGTGCTGTTTATATCTCGACTAATATGAAGCAGACAGAACCGTAAAGTTTTCAACAATAATTTGTTAGAGAGATGTAGAAAAAGTCATGTGGAACACATAAGATTTTTAATTTCTCTACACGTGCTATGTACATAGTGTGTAGAGAAAGTATGTATAGCATCCAAAAATTCGATATCTAAATTTCACTGGAAATACACGTTTTTGGGACTCCTGAATAAAAACAAAGGCATTTTTATAAAAACGACCGTGTGTGTGTGAGTGTGTGTGTGTGTGTGTGTGTGCGCGCGTCTGTATGTGCCTGTGTGTGTCTGTGGGCAGCATAGCTCATAAACCTGATATCTTCCAAGAACGCGACACGAAGATTTTCAAGAAAACCCCCCAATACCCAACTACCTTTTACACGGACAAAAATTCGAACATTTTGGAGTTCTCAAAAATGGCTCTAACGATTTTTATTAAAAGCTCTTATATTTATGACATTTACATGGCAAATAAAATGTATATATTGCATTTTTTTGGGAATAGCCTCTGAAGACCTCTTTATTCTGAATTATGAATAACTGCTAAACCGTCAAAAATGTAGATCTCCTTAAAACACAATTTTTGTTACACTTTTTTTTTTCGTGGAGTTGATCATTTTCGAGATACTCTTTATTACTGGTTTTAGTTTTAAAGTACGTAAACTTTTCTTACACAGGAACTTCGTCAACTCCTGGCCACAAAAAGAAAATATTTTAATCCCATAGCAACCACATTTTAAAATATTTGACTGTTGGTTTAGCCTAGAGAATTCCCTTATTTCCCTCCTACTTATAAGAAAGTAAGTAAAAAGACCTTTCTGCTAATGTTTATCTGGATTAACATGAAGAAGATCGTAGAACTATAAGCTTATTAACAATGATTTGTTACAGAGATGTAGAGAAAGTCATGGGAATGGAACACATCAGATTTTTATTTTCTCTACACGCACTATGTGCATAGTGTATAGAGAAGGTATTGCACTCCACCCAAAAATTCGATACCGAGATTTCAGCGTAAATTTGTTTTAGGGTCCCTTATATATATATATATATATATATATATATATATAAAAAAAAAAAAAGCATTTTCACAAAAAGGTCCTTGTGTGTGTGTCCGTGTGTCTATGAACACGATAACTCAAAAACGAAAAGTCGGTAAAATACCAAATTTGGTATTTAAGTTTAGTATCTTCCAGGGATGCGACACGAAGGTTTTGAGAAAAGTCCCCCCACCCCAAACTACTCTTTACATGGAACTTTTTTCGAAAATTTTGATTTTCGCAAAAATGGCTCTAACGATTTTGATTAACATATATACTAAAGCTATTTACCTGACAAACAAAATGTATATCTTGAATTTTCTGGGAATAGCCTCTGAAGACTACTTTATTCTGGACGAATTTTACGGAATTTTCCATTAACTGCTAAGCCGTAAGACTTAGATAAAAAATTACTTCACAAGAAATTTAAAGCACGCTAAAACACACAATTTGTGTTATATACATTTTTTTCGTGGAGTTCATCATTTTTGAGATATTCATTGTTGTTTTTTTTTTTGTGAAAAACTTATGTTTCTCATATAGGAATTTGTCAACTCCTGTCCATATAAACAAAGTAACTTCGAGTAGCATGAAGTAAATAGAGGCACAAGCTTTTTAACAATAATTTGTTGCAGAGATGTAGAGAAAGTCATGTGAATGGTACACATCACATTTTTGTAAATATAATACACTGTTTTCCTTGGTTACATTCGTTAAGAATGAAAATGGCACTTGCCTCCAGCGCCTCTATACATATTGATATAACGCACGCTACTAATTCTCTAGGGTCTGCATACGTTCCGTTTGCATTTTGCGGACGTTACTCTCGACAATGAGCTATGAATTTTTCATGGGCGAAGCTGCACATCTCTTCCTAGTGACTTAACTTGCATGATGAACTTCAGAATATCTTGAGCTCATGAAAGTTTACGTAAGAAAATGAATAATAACGCGATTTTTCTGGTTCTATTTGCTCCAACTGCTTATAGATATACGAAATATAGAGCTAAATAAGAAGCACGAAAGGAAATTTCACCAGGCACTGGAGAGCTAGTATTACCACAACAAATATAAATGTAAAAGCATAATCATAAAAATCTGATGTGTTCCATTCACATGACTTTCTACAAATTATTCTTAAAAAGCTTATACTTCTATTTACTTCATGGTAATCAGAAAAAATTAGCAGAAATAGTTTTATTACTTGCTTCCTTGTAAGTAGAAGCGAAATAAAGGAGTATTAGAGGTTAAAGTGATAATGAAAAGCTGGTTGCTGTGTCACTGAAGTTCCTTTGTTTGTATGGACAGCAGTTGGCAAATTCCTGTATGAGAAAATACGTTTTTCACATCAGAAACAAAAAAAAAAAAAAAAAAAAAAGGAACGTCTCAAAAACGATGAACTCCACGAAAAAATGTATATAACATAAATTATGTGTTTTAACGTGCTCTACATTTTATGTGTAGTAAGATTTTGTCCATCTCTTACGTTTAGCAGTTATGCAAAATTCCGTAAAATTCATCCAGAATAAAAAACTCTTCAGTGGCTATTCCCAGAAAATTCATTTGTCATCATATACGTTTTATTTTTCAGGTAAATAGCTTTAATATACGATATTTTAATCAAAATCGTTAGAGCCATTTTTGAGAAAATCAAAATTTTCAAAAAAAGTTCCAAGTAAAGGGTAGTTGTGGGCGGGGGGATTTTTCTCAAAATCTTTGAGTTGCATCCCTGGAAGATAATAAACTTAAATACCAAGGTTGGTATTTTACCCACTTTTCGTTTTTGATTTATCGTGTTCACAGACAGACGGACACATGGACACACACGGACCTTTTTCTGAAAATGTTTTTTTTTTTTGATAAAGGGGACCCTAAAATATGTATTTCCGGTGAAATTTTGGTATCGAATTTTTGGGTGCAATACAATACCTTCTCTATACACTATGTACATAGTACGAACAGAGAAAGTAAAAAAGTCAATTATTATGAATAGAAACCGAATTCTTAAGTAATTACATATTCTATTTTATTATATGTGGACAAGGCAGGCAAACAAAAAAGTCTATGGATTGAAGCATATTGTAAAAAAAAATGTCTCATGTGTTACACTAACATGACTTTCTCTAGATCCTCTATACATTTCTTAGAAAAGATTATTCTTCTTTTCACTCTATGCTAATTGAGATAAACAGAGGAATATTCTTATTACTTAGTTCCTTATAAGTAGAAGGGAACTAAGGGAATGCACTAGCTAAATTACTAGTCAAATGTTTTAAAAGCTGTCGTTATGCGATTGTCATTGCAAATCGCTTCTTTGCCTGGCCAGGAGTATAAAAAAGAAAAACGGACGCTTCATGTCTGAGAAAAGTATAAGCACTTTAAAATTGAAACGAATAAAAAGTAATATCCTGGAAACGGTTACTTCCACAACAAAAACGTAAAGGATATAAATTATGTATTTTGACGAGATCTACATTTTTTGTGTCGTAAATTTTTGTCTATCTCTTACAGTTTAGCAGTTATGCAAAATTCTGTAAAATTCATCCAGAATAAAGTAGTCTTTAGAGGCTATTCCCAGAAAATTAAAGATATACACTTTGTCAGGTAAATATCTTTAATATACAGTATTTTAAACAAAATCGTTAGAGCCATTTTTGAGAAAATCAAAATTTTCGAAGAAATATACACACCGTTTTCCTGAAATTTTTTTTTTGGATTCAGGGGGACCAAAACATGTATTACCGGTGAAATCTCGGTATCGTAATTTTGGGTGGAATACACTAGGTACATAGTATGTATATAGAAAGTAAAAATATTGTATATTTACTTAAAACAGATTACAAATAGTAGTCTTTATTCTGCTGTTTTCGTAGCATTTCTGCCATGCAGAATGCACGCTCCGAATTTCCCATCGAAAATCCTGCGTCAAATTTGCCTCTTCTTTATTTCTCTAGCCCGTAAGCATAATGTACATAGTAGATAGAGAAGGTATTGTATTGCAACCAAATACACACACCCGAAATACATATTTTGAGACTCGGAATCCAAAAAAGCATTTTTAGAGATATCTACTTGTGTGTGTCTATCTCTCAGTGTTATGTGTGTGTGTGTGTGTATCTGGGGAGAGCTTAGCTCAAAAATCAAAAGTCGGTGAAACACCAAATTTGGTATAACTTGGTTCAGTATCTTCCAAGGATACGACTCGAAGGTTTTAAAGAAAACAACCCACTCTAATCTACCCTTTACATAGGAAAAAATTTCAACATTTTGTATTTCTCATAAACGGCTCTTACGATTTTAATTAAATACCGTATACTAATGATATTTACATCATAAATAAAAGGTATATCTTGAATTTTCTGTGAATAGTCTCTGCAGAACTCTGAATTTTTCGTAGAGTTGACCATTTTTAAGATATTTCTTATTATTGGTTTCAGCTTTAAAATACTTGTCAATTCCTGACCATACATAGAAACGGATTTCAACTACATCGCAACCAGCTTTAAAAAGCGTTGACTATCGCTTTAGTCTAGTGTATTCGTTATTTCCCTCCTACTTACAAGAAATCCAGTAATAAGGCAACTTCTGTTAATGCTTATCTCGATTGGCATGAAGTGGATAGATGAATAAGCTTTTTAACAATAATTTGTTACAGAGATGTAGAGAAACTCTTATGTTCTCTACATGTACCATGTAGATAGCTTATAGAGAAGGTATTGTATTGCACCTAAAAATTAGATACCGAGATTTCACCGGAACTACATTTTTGGGTCCCTCTGAATCCAAGAAAAGCATTTTTAGAAAAGGTCCTTGTGTGTGCGTGTATGTGTGTGTGTGTGTGTGTGTGTGTGTGTGTGTGTGTATGGCTGTGGACGGCATAGCTCAAAAACGAAAAGACCGTTTGGATTCCAAACTTTCCAAGAAATCCCCCATCCCCCAACTACGCTTTGCGAGGAATTTTTTTCGAAACATTTTATTTTCCTAAAATTGGCTCTAACGCTTTTGATTAAAATATCGTATATTAAAGATATTTACCTGACAAATAAAATGTATATCTTGAATTTTCTGGGAATAGTCTCTGAAGACTACTTTATTCTGGATGGATTTTACGGAATTTTGCGCAACTGCTAAACCCTAAAAGATGGAAAAAGACTTACCACACAAAACATGCAGAGCACATTAAAATACACAATTTATGTTATATACATTTTTTTCGTGGAGTTGATCGCTTTTGAGACATTCCTTGATTTTGGTTTCAGCTATAAAATACTTATACTTTTCTCACACAAGAATTTTTCAACTCCTGTCCATAGAAACAAAGGAACTTCAGTCAGATGGTAACCAGCTTTTGACTATCACTTTAACCAATGGTACTCCCCTATTTCGCTTCTACTTACAAGGAAGCAAGTAATAATACTATGTCTGCTAATTTTTCTCGATTAGAATGAAGTAAATAGAAGCATAAGCTTTTTAACAATAATTTATTGGAGAGATGTAGAGAAATGGAACACATTAGTTGTTTTTTTCTATGCCTGGATATAATTTTGCGGCGTTCCCCCTACTCGTTTTCTCTAAATTATTACTTTCGCTACACGGACTATGTACATAGTGTATAGAGAAGGTATTGTATGGCTTCCAAAATTCAATACCGAGATTTAATCAAACATCTATGTTTTTGGACTCCCTTGATCAAAAAAACACTTTTAGAAAACTGTCCGTGTGTGTTGTGCGTGTGTGTGTGTGTGTGTATGTGGGTCTGGGCCTGTGAACAGCATAGCTCAAAAACGAAAAGTTGGTTAAATATCAAATTTGGTATTTAAAAGTAGTATCTTCTAAATATGCAACACGATCAGAAAAATTACCCCACCACAAACTATCTTTCACATGGAAACTTTTTCGAAATGTTTGATTTTTTAAAAAATGGCTCTAATGATTTTGTATTAATTGTGTATATTAAAGATGTTTACAAGGCAAATAAATTGTATATTGAATTTCTTGAGGAAGCCCGAAGTCCTCTTTAATGTGAATGACTTTAGCATAACTGGATAACCGTAAGAGATAAACAAAAAGTTACTACACAAAAAAAGTAGATCTCGTTAAAACACGCAATATATGTCATACACAGTATTTTTTGTAGAGTTAGTCGTTTCCAAGATATTCCTTGTTATTGTTTTCAGTTTTAAACTACTTAAACTTTTCTCAAACCGGAAATCATTTTTAGTTTTATTTCCTTTGTTTTGCTCGTAATCGCGCAAAGAGAACCTAATTTAAATTGTTTCGCATAGCGACAAGCTTTTAAAATATTTGACTATAGCTTTAGCCTAGTGTATTCTCTTATTTCTCTTCTCCTTACAAGGAAGCAAGTTGTAAGGCAATTTTTGGTAATGTTTATCTGTATTAGCATAATGTAGATAAAAGAATAATCTTTTGTAAGAAGTTCATTTGCAGAACAGATAGAGAAAGTCATGTGTGTGAAACAGATCGCAATTTTTATAGTAAAATATGTTAAATTCGGTTGAACTTTCATTAATAAACGGCATGTTAATCAAAATCGGTAGAGCTGTTTTTGAATAAAACAAAATGTTGAGAGTTTTGGGTTGGGGGATTTTCTTGAAAACCTTCATGTCGCTTCCTTGGAAGGTGAACGGGCTTTTGATGTTTGAATTATGCTGTTCAAAACATACATATATACGAACCGTTTTCTAAAATTTATTTTTTGGATTCAAGGGCCCTAAAACATGCATTTCAGTGAAATCTCGCTATCGAAATTTGAGGGAATGTAATACCTTCTCTATCTATGTACTATGTACTAAGTAGTAAAAGTAAAACGCAATTTTTGGATTCAGGAGACCTCAAAACATATACTTCCCGTGAAATATCGACATCGAATATTTGGTCGGAATATAATACCGTTTCGTTTTCTATGTATATAGTACGTGAAGAGAAAGCAAAAAGTATAAATTAGAAATCAGGTATCCACTGAGGGACGATTTCTGAAAACTAAGTAAAGTAAGAACAAAAATCTGATGTGTTCCATTCACATGACTTTCTCTACCTCTCTGTAACAAATTATTGTTAATAACCTTATTCTTCTATGCACTTCAGGCTTATTGAGATAAACATTAACAGAAACGGTCTTAATACTTACTTCCTTATTAAGTAGAAGGAAAATAAAGGAATACATCAGACTAATCTGAGAGTCAAATGGTTTAAAATATGGTTGCTATGGGGTTGAAATCCTCTTCGTTGCATGACCAGGAGTTGACAAGTTCCCGTATGAGAAAGGTTTGTAATTTAAAACTGAAACAAACAGCAAAGAATATCTCGAAAACGGTCAACTTAATGAAAAAAAGTGTATATGACACGTAATTGTATGTATAATGAGATCTACATATTTTGTGCAGTAAGTTTTTGTCTATCTCTTATGGTTTGCTAGTCATGAAAAATTAAAAAAAAATCATCCAGATTAGAGAGGTCTTCAGAGGATATTCCCAGAAAATTCAAGATATAATCTTATTTGTCATGTAAATATCTTAAATATAAGATATTTTAATCAAAATCGTTAAAGCCGTTTTTTAGAAAATCAAAATTTTCGAAAAATTTTTCCATGTAAAATATTTGGGGGAGGAGAATTTTCTTCAAAATCTTCGCGTCGCATCCTTGGAAGATACTTAACTTAAATATTAAGTTTGGTATTTAACGATCTTTTCGTTTATGAGTCATGGCCCACAGACACACACACACACACACACACACACACACACACGGACATTTTTTCTAAAAATCTGATGTTTGCCATTCACATGAATTTCTTAACATCGAATTATTGTTAAAAAGCTTATGCTTCTATTTACTTCATTTTAATCGAGAAAAGAATAGCAGAAAGAGTCTTATTGCTTGCTTCCTTTTAAGTAGAAGGGAAATAAGGGAGTACTATAGGCTAAACTGATAATCAAAAGCTGGTTGCTATGTGACTGAAGTTCCTTTGTTTGTATGGACAGGAGTTGACAAATTCCTGTATGATAAAAGTAGAAGTTTTTCAAAGCTGAAATCAAAAACAAGGAAAATGTCAAAAACGACCAACTACACGAGAAAAAAGCATATAACATAAATTATGTGTTTTAATGTGCTCTACATTTTGTGTGTGTTAAGTTTTTGTCCATCTCTTACGATTTAACAGTTATGCACAATTCCGTAAAATTCATCCAGAATAAAGTAGTCTTCAGAGGCTATTCACAGAAAATTCAAGATATATATTTTGTTTGTCAGGTAAATATCTGTAATATTTGACATTTTAATCAAAATCGTTAGAACCATTTTTGATAAAATCGAAATTTTCGAAAAAGTTCCATGCAAAGGGTAGTTGGAGGTGGGGGGAATTTCTTGAAGATTTTCGTGTCGTATCCTTGGAAGATAGCAAACTTAAATACCAAGTTTGGTAATTAACGGGGTTTTCGTTTTTGAGCTTGCTGTCCACAGACACACACACACACACACACGCACACGCACACCTTTTTGTAAAAATGTTTGTTTTTTTTTTGTTTCAGGGGGATCCAAAACATGTGTTTTCGGTTAAATCCGGTATTGAATTTTTGGGTGTAATACAATACCTTTTCTATACACTATGTAGATAGTACGTGTAGGGAAAGTAAAAATGTTTGTTTGTGATTCTGGGGGTTCCAAAACATGTATTTCTGGTGAAATCTCAGTATCGAAATTTTGGGTGGATTACAATACCTATGTACATAGTACGTATAGAGAAGGTAATAATAGAAAGAGGGCATAGATAAACAGATTGCAAAATTCTGTTATGCTACAAGCATTTTCTTCAGCCTCATTAATCTTCCAGAAGACTCACAAGCGACGTGGCTTTACCCATATATTATCTGCTGCAGTAGCTGGTCGCCTTCTTGAAGACATTTATCAACGAGAGAGATAAGTTCCTCAAGGAATTATTTAAGAATACACTTTGTAAGAGTTTAGCTGGGTGGTCAAATGTGCATAACGACTCCATTGTATATGTTACAGAGATCTGTAAACATTTAACACAGCTGATACATTTTGACAACCTCATACATACTCGTATTTTGTGCTCTGTGGCAAAGAGATAAAATTTACTTTTTACTCAATTATATAATCGAAAGCAATATGTTAAGTTGAATGATATGGCGTCAGACTTGAAATATATTTCCTATGGAGTTCCTCAAGCGTCTGTCCTTGGTTGTCTTTGGTGTTTAATGACTACAACAATACAGTCTCTCTTTGTTACATGCTGATAACTCAACGGTTTTGACTGATGATGCATAGCAACAAAGCATAATTGTCACATTTGTGTCGCAGATTCAGCTGCAATTTTACTTTCTCTAGCACGTATGTACAATGTGCATAGTAGATAAAGAAGGCACAGCATTCCATCTAGAAACTCAATACTGAGATTTCAATAGAAATAAGTGTTTTTAGAACCCCTGATTTAAAAAAAAAAGTGTGGTGTGTCTGAACAATATAACGCAAAAAGAAAAATTGGTTAAATACCTATGTTAGCATTTAACTTCCGCAGTTTCCAAGGATGCGGCCCGAAGATTTTCTGGGGAATCCACACATCTAAAACTATCTTTACAATTTTCGATTTTATCAAAAATGGCTGTAACATTTTGATTAAAATTCTACATATATTAAAGACATTTACATGGTAAATAAAATGTATATTTTGTATTTTTTGAGAATAGTCTTTGGAGCTCTCCTGATCCTGGAAGACTGCTATATCACCAGCAAACAAGTGATCTTACACATACATAATAACATAACTCCATGGCACGACGACTCACAGGGAACCTCGGCCTACCGCCCGGCCGCTAAGTCCCCCATCTCGGTCCACTACAGACGTCATGGATGGGGTGCAGTATTGGAGGGTGAGACGTGGTCAGCGCCTCGAGCCCCTCCCGGCCGGTTAATGCGGTCCTCACGACCTGGAGCCCGCTACTTCTCCATCAAGTAGCTCCTCAATTGGCCCCCCAGGGACCTCACGAGGCTGAGTGCACCCCGATCCAGGTCTCCCAGCGGGGGAAAAATCCCCACGCCGGTACTGGGAATCGAACCCAGGTCTCCCGCTTGGTAGGCAGCTGCGCTACCACCGCGCTAAGGAGACGACCTCTTACACATACACACACACAAAAAAAAGTAGAACTCGCTACTTCCAGTTTTTCTAAAAAAAATTTTTTGGATACAGGGAACTCTGAAAGGTGTTTTTCCAGTGAAATCTCCGTACCTTGTTTTGGGTGGAGTGCAATACCTTCTCCACCTATGTAGTATATACAGAGCTTAAAAAGGCGTTTTGCCTAACAACCTAGATCTAATGATCAGTTGATCAAAGATAAACGAAGTACCAATCAGACGTATTGAATCCTCCTTAGTTAAGGAAAACAGCAGAATATAGACACTGTGTTGATAAAAGCAGGGGCAATTTCTAAATGTGATAGAATGTTTGTGCTATAACCATATTCCTGTTTTACTCTTTGGTGTAAATGTGCATGCTATTTATACATTTCGAGTTCATCCCATCCTGATCTTGTGTCGTGGACTTCAGCAAGTGTTTTATTGTTTGTAGGTGCCAAGTAGTTTACTCCCGGCTGCGACCTACATTCGTATAGGCTATGACAATATTTTGTGTTGAAAACTATTTTAAAATTCGCATTAATAATTTTAATTACTGGTGTTTGTGTTGAATATTCTACATAAATTCAAATTAATTTCGAGCTAATGAATTAATAACTAATGAACGCATGACAGAAATGAAAATTGACAGGTAGCTAAAAGACCATTAATGCTAAAACCCTTATTTCCAAAATCATTACATTTTATTTCAAATCAACATCATGCTTAGAATCAAATATCACTAATCATACATCACCCAAATGGAACACACAACACGTTTTGACAGTTGTTAATGTCTGTTACAACTAGGTTATTCGCAGAGAAATACTCTTGCAGTCAGCATTTGTTATCGCTAGTCTAAGCCATAGAAGTTCTTATGTTAATACTTTTGCTTTCAATACCAAGAGTGCTGTTACTGCGTCAAATTTGTCACTGTTACTATCATGGCTTAGCACAAAGTTCTTTGTAAAAAATCTGATGTGTTCCATTCACATGACTTTCTCTGCATCTCTACAACAAATTATTGTTATACAAAGCTTATGCTTATATTTACTTCATCCTAATCAAGAAACATTAGCTGAAATAGTCTTATTACATGCTTCCTTGTAAGTAGAAGTGAAATAAAGGAGTACCATAGGTTAAAGTGATAGTCAAAAGCTGGTTGCTATGAGATTGAAGTTCCTTTGTTTGTACGGACAGGAGTTGAAAAATTCCTGCATTAGAAAAGTATAAGTTTTTTAACGTTGAAAAAAAAACAAAAAACAATAAACTCCACGAAAAAAATGTATATAACATAAATTGTGTGGTTTAAGGTGCTCTACATTTTTTGTGTAGTAAATTTTTATCTAACATTTACGGTTTAGCAGCTATGCAAAATTCCGTACATTTCATCCAGAATAAAGTAGTCTTCACAGGCCATGCCGGGAAAATTTAAGGTATACATTTTATTTGTAAGGTAAATATCTTTAATATACGATCTAGAGCCATTTTGAAGAAAATCAAAATGTTCGAAAAAAGTTCCATGTAAAGGATAGTTTGGGGTGGGGGAATTTTCTTGAAAATCTTCGTGTCGCATCCTTGGAAGATACCAAACTTAAATACCAAGTTTGGTTTTTAACGGACTTTTCGTTTTTGAGCTATGCTGCCCACAGACACACACACACAGTTAGACAGACAGACCAACACACGGACATTTTTCTGAAAATGCTTTTTTTTTTTGGATTCAATGGGTCTCAAAACATATATATTTCCTGTGAAATCTCGTAATCGAATTTTTGGGTGCGATACAATACCTTCTCTATACACTATGTACATAGTGTGTATAGAGCAAGTAAAAAGAAGCAAATCGGAACTAATTTTAAATGCATTTAGCTGATTAAATGCTGCTATTGAATTATTTAAATTACCTATACTTGATAACTAGCCTTGGCTCAAACAAATAATCTACAGATTTTACTATTATTATATCAGCAGTTTTTTTGTTGCTCATAATGGAGACCAATTTAGACCAAGTTAAGCGGCAGCATGTGTTTTGCAAGTTCACCTATCCTGCTTCCATAGTGACACTCTCTGTTATTTCACATTTGACTCTCAGCGAGTTAAAGCATATCATGTTGTACAAAACTACCACTTTTTTCGTTGAAATTGTGAACACTGTTTCATAACTTCTAGCTGTGTTATGAAGACGCAAGCGTTAAATTAAAATTCTATTATTGTAACTTGAAATAAATTCAACTTTTATATACAAAATAAAAACGGTATACACTTCTCTTTCATCGCTAAAACGTTATTTTCGAAAATATGGCAAATTCTAAGAAATTCGGCCAAAAATATATATTTGTATAATTTTAAAATTATGTCAAATACATACAAAACCTTTTAGTTTTGCAATTCAAACATTTTCTAATATTTGATCGTTAAAAGGAAAATTCCTTGCCTGTCCTGTGACGAACTAAAACCAATGTTACGCAGATATGTGTCCTGGGAAAGTATGAAGATTAAGGTTCTATGACATTGGTTAATCCAACAATTAGAGAGTACTGAATAGGAGTACAGATTACGTCTGGAGTCACTGTATTTTACGCGGTAACTCTACATTTGTCCAAGGTCGCTAGATGGCAGGATTAACGCTTCTGTATGTAAATAATCTACAAATTTACTTTCATCACATAAACAGTACCATCTGTTGGTTTCATAGTAAATGTTTGCTATGTTTGGACTGATGAATCAGAGAGAAATAGAGGTAAAGGATGCTATACGGGGAAACAAAATTTGTTTAATCTCTTTTACCATCACCTTTTTCAGTACTAAATTGAAATGAAAAGTAAATCTCACCAAAACTAAATATCACTCAGATCTGTTAAAACAAAAAGGAATGATTTAACAGGGATGTTATGAGAATACATCTGGAAGTGTGAGTGTGATGTATAAATGCCCTTGAGTTGTATGTGGTGGTGAAGATGTGCTGAAGATCCTTTTTAAAATATGGTGTGAATGATTTATAAAATATTTACGATTTCCCAAATTCAAAAGTCACTTCAAACCGTTATCAATATTATTATAGTTGATATAGGCAAAGAAAAACAAATAAAAGAAGTCACATAGGGCGAATAATGGAGTTATATAAAACATTGAGAAGATGTCCTCCGTTCTCTTGTTCAACGTACACCATTTTTTCTGCGACTCCATGCTCAGTATTTTGCGGATGATGTATTGGAATATTAGAAGTTTCTTGTGGAATAGCATATTTTAGTTGCTGTCAGGTTGTTGGATATGTCAAGAACTCTCATTCTCACAGCCAAAAGTCGGTCAGATTAATATCTGGAGATCGCGGCGGCCATTATGTTGGAACTTTGTGAATGGAACATGGACTTGCTCTTAGAATTGTTAAAAGAGTTCTTATTTTTCTCAGACGTTGAGAAAAACTCCTATTGCTTACCTAATGACATTAAATTGGCTGTATTGTATCATATGGTGACAGAGCCATGACTTGTAACTTACATCTTATAGCAGTATGAATAAAATTTCTAATGTTTTATTCAAAAGAACTGCAGCCAGAGGAACAGTGAAATGAAAAAAGACAACAAAACCTCATTGCTATGTAACTTATTTTTTTACACTATCTCATAGCGGTTCAAATTTTGAAAGACCTATATCAAATATGTTCATGATATTTGGAAGCGTCTTATTATTAATAGCTAACTAACATTTATAAATTCCTTATTACTTTAACAAATTGTAATTGCAGCAGACATTACGTTGAAAAGCACCGGATTTCAACTTCATTATATATGGTTGCCGGGCTTGTAGGCCGTGGTCCAAATATTTTCTTCACCGACGTTTTGCCAAAACCTGTGTCCGGCGTCTGCATATACAGGATGATTAAAAATACTTTTACAACCTGACATCGAAATAAGAAAATAGGTTCATATAAGCATATGCTCTAAAACGCTTCGTTTCCGTGGTATCAATTTATTAATGAAAGTCATCTTCAAGGGATTTCCGGGTCCAACCTAATAACTTCATTTATTTATGCACTCATTCATAGAAGGCTTTGACCTATTTTACCCTGCAGAGTTGGCCTTGTGTTGCCATGGCTACTTGTTAACATTTGTAATTTATCAGATGTGTAAAACATTTCAAGCGCTGTCTACAGGGCCTTCATAAAGAACACTCTCCCAGACTATTAGAAAATGTGCCTCTGCAAATAAGAAGAAACATGGGGTTTATGTGTGATACTCTAGCACATTTTAGTTTCATTATTTGAGATGCACTGGCTGGTATCTAGCATGACAGATGGATAGGTAGAGGAGCACCGGATCCATGGCCTACACTTCCCCGGATATCAACCCTTTGGGGGCAACTTAAACCATTGGTTTATGCAGCAGAACATTCTAGATGAAGAAAATTCTTAATCTACGTGACATGTAAACCTGCGAAATCATACGACACCGACTGGGAGTGTTTGGCATTGCACGCTTCCACGAGTACATGCGGGTGTAGACGCAAGAGGAAGGCATTTGGGTATTTTTCTACAAGTGGTATCTCTGTGGAACCTCCTAACAAGCTGACAACGTCAAAAATAGAATAACAGGTTTTGATTAATAGTATTTTGAACCTGAATAAATTAAGAAATAAGGGTTGTGTTTATATGAACATTTATTCTTGTTTTGATGTAAGGAACTGTCCCCAAACTTTGTAAAAGTATTTTTGAATCATTTTGTATGCTGAAGTTGGTAACGCCGGCCGTGAAAGCGTAGTATCAGTTTTACAAAGGTACATGCAAATAACTTATGGATATGTTAATTTGTTGAATAAGCTACAATTGTGTTGTAAGAATATTAATGCTGAGACTTACAAATAGTGCAGGAAGTTTCCGTCTCTGACGCCTCTTCCACCCGTAGATGAATTCCCTGCAGGCAGAAAAACCACAGAATGCATTAGGAGTGGCCTTAAGTATGCGAGTATGAAATTACTACTAACATAAGCCATTAGTTACACAGACCCTAAAATAACCGCTCATTTCAGTTTGTTATAAAAGGAAATTATAAGTAATTAAGGAACATTACATGATAATTATTTATACCATGATTGATGGCGCAAACTTGATTTTTCTGCATATGGTCAACGCTAGGAGCGGCCGTCCTTTCTAAAGGTATTGTTTTTATAATCCCTGATTATCTGGTTTACTTGGAATTGGATTTTCCAGGTTCTTCTGAAAATGTATGCAGCTGGTGGAGCAAATATTAGCTTTTGTAAAAGAATAAAACAATTTAATCTTAGTTATGTTCTTATGTGGCAGAAAAACCCAAAAGGCTGCTGGAATTATATCATAAACTGCATTATTTCAGCTTTTTGGAACGAATATATACCTAGATCAAAGGTGTGGATTCAGAGGCAAGCGCGCGTTTCTTCCTTAACAAGCATAATATTAGTAAAATAAATCTGAACTCAAGTTAATTGATTTGCGAATGGTAAATAAAAATCTGATGCTTTCCATTCATATGAATTTCACTAAAACTCTGTAACAAATTATTGTTAATAAGCTTATTCTTCTACCTACTTCATGCTAAAATGTAAATGGCGTGTTATTTAAGGACGCTCTTTAACTGCTGTGGTTCTCAGCGTCCCATTCTATATTGGGCGTGAAAGACCGCATAACTTTGCTCAGAAGCCTCTCTATCAGGTTCGGGGTTCTTTTACGTCCCGTAAATCTACGACACGGAACTAACGACTTTATTTCCCTTCCGAAGGAAGCCATGCTTAGGATTTTTACATCCGAAAAAATCCATCGTCCTCCGTCGGGTTTGAACCCGCGACCTTGGGTATATGAAGTTAGCATGGTAACTATTACACCACAGAGGGCGACTACTTCATGCTAATCGAGATACACATTAGCAGAAATGCATTGTTACTTATTTTCTTTTATAATCCTACAGTCAAATGTTTTAAAATGTGATTGCTAAGGAATTGAAATCCGTTTCTTTGAGTAGCTAGAGGTTGATAAGTTCCCGCATGAGAAATGTTCAAGTATTTTGAATGTGAAACAAATAACAGGGAAAATCTCAGAAATGGTAAATTCCACGAAAATATCGTATATGATATAAATTGTGTGTTTTAATGACATCTACATTTTTGTGTAGTAAGTTTTTGTCTATCTCTTACGGTTACCAGTTACCCAAAGTTAAGCAAATTCATCAGCACAAAGAGGTCTTTAGAGGATATTCCCAGAAAATTCAAGATATATATTTTCTTTGTCATATAAACATCTTTAATATACTGTACTTTAATCAAAGTCGTTTGAGCTATTTTTGAGAAAATTCAAATTTTCGAAATTTTTTCCAAGTGAAGGTGGGGAGATTTTTTTGAAAATTTTCGGCTCGCGTACCTGCAAAATACTAAACTTAAATACCAAGTTTGGTATGGACTTTTTTTAACAATGATTTTTTTTTTTTTGGATTTATGAGGTCTCAAAACATATATTTCCGGTGAAATCTCTGTCTCTAATTTTTGGGTGGAATAGAATGCCTTCTCTACACACTATGTACATAGTACATATAGAGAAAGTAAAAAAAAAGAATGATTTCTTTGTTGAATATTTCTCATAAATCTTATAATAAAGCAGCAGTCAACGGTTTACCAGTCTTATGCTTTACGTAAATCGAAGAAGACCCAACAGCGGGTTCTCGGTGACAGTTCTCGATGGTTCTAAATAGCAACTGTTATAAATAATATTGCAGATATCATATGACTCATATTAATTGCATGTTGTGTCGCAGTGCACTGGTCACCTGGGTCCGTTTTGGCACGGATCAACCTAATAGTGAATAGATAATATGCTACTCAAAAGCCTTCAATAAGAAAGGATGAGGGATAACGCGGTTGGCGCAGCGCAGAGGGTTCCC
Source organism: Hymenopus coronatus (assembly GCA_030762935.1). NCBI lineage: Eukaryota > Metazoa > Arthropoda > Insecta > Mantodea > Hymenopodidae > Hymenopus > Hymenopus coronatus. The sequence continues at coordinate 48,964,605 of CM060884.1, read as the reverse complement.
TATCGTTTCCAGATTGAACATACCTGAAGCCCTCTCATCCACCTTCCCCCTATCCGGGTGAACGAACTGGGTAAAAAGCCCCAAGGAATTTCTCTCCTTAAAACATATCTATCGCATGCGTCACACCCCACGACCACAATCGCTCTCGTACCTGCCAGGTCCTGAAAGGAAATGAAGGGAGAGATTATGAAGAAGTGGAAAATATCTGGTATGCAAGCAGTTCCGCGTTAGAAAGAAAGGTAGAAGAACAATCGAAACAGCAAAACGTTTAATTTTTATTTTCTCTATACGTACTATGTACATAGAGTATGGAGAAAGTATTGTATTGCTCCAACAAATTCGATACCGCGATTTTACCGGAAATATATGTTTTGAGGCCTGAATAAAAAAATAGAAAAATGTTCGTGTGTGTATGTGGGTGTGGGCAGCATAGCTCAAAAACGAAAAGACCATTATATACCAAAGTTAGTATTTAGATTTAGCATCTTTCAAGGATGTTACACGAAGACTTCCAAGAAAATTCCCCCTCCTCCAGCTACCCTTTACATGGAAAAATTTTCGAAAATTTTGATTTTATCAAAAGTGGCTCTAACGATTTTGATTAAAATCTCGTATATTAAAGCTATTTACATGACAAATAAAATGTGTATCTTGAATTTTATGGGAATAGCCTCTGAAGACATCTTTATTCTGGATGAGTTTTGCGGAATTTTCGTAATTGGTAAACTGTAAGATTAGACATAACTTATTTAATAGGAAATAAAGAGCTCGTCAAAACACATTTTATTTTATATACATTGTTTTCGTGGAGTTGATCGTTTTTGAGATATTTCTTGTTATTGGTTTCAGCTATAAAATACTTATACTTTTCTCATACGGGAATTTGTCAACTCCTGTCCATAAAAAAAAAAGGAACTTCAGTGACATAGCAACCAGATTTTGACTATCACTTTAATCTGTGGTGCTCCCTTATTTCACTTCTACTTACAGGGAAGCAAGTAATAAGACGATTTCTGCTAATTTTTTGCTCGATTTACATGAAGTAAATAGAAGAATGAACTTTTTAACAATAATTTGTTGCAGAGATGTAGGGAAAGTCATGTGAATGGAACAGATAAGATATTTAGGCATGTAACCAATGCAAATAACGAAATCTTGAGAAAAAAAAAGAGTAACTTCAACGCAAGTAAATGTTAAAACAAAGGGAGGGGGCAAGGGCAATTATTAGTTTCTTTAAAATGGGACACTCACATGACCCCCAACTCCACAATGTAACTTATTACCACGAGGAAAAAGGAAGTGTGGAAGTTAACATAAAGCTCTAAAACAGTTATGAAGTACCTACTGTTGTTGAGATTCAATTTGACGAAAAATCACATATTTGCACTTCCTGGTATTCTTTAACTTTATATACCAAGCACACAATTAGGTAAGGAAGCCTTTGCATTCCATCGAAAACCTTGATACGGTTATTTATTCGGAAATATATATTTTGAGGCAAAAAAAATTAGAAAAAGGTTAGTGTGTGTATGAGCCTGTGAAGAACACAACTCAAAAACGAAAACTCGGTTAAGTATCAAACTTAATAATTAAGTTCAGCATCTTTCAAGGATGTTACATGAAGATTTTCAGGAAAATCCCTTTACCTGGAAGATTTTTCAATATTTTCGATTGTTTTTACAAAAATGGCTCTAAGGATTTCTATTAAAATTCCGTACATTAAAGATATTTAAATAGGAAATCAAATGTATATCTTGAAATTGTTGGGAATAAACTCTGAAGCCCTGTATATTATAGTGCTTTTATACAACTGGAAAATCGTAAGAGGCAGAAAAAAAAAACTTCCTACACAAAACACACAATTTATATCATGTGCATTTTTTGTGGAATTAACCATTTCCGAGATCTTCATTGTTATAGGATACAATTTTATAATACTTAGGAATTTCTCAAGATTGGTCATTCTGTTTTCTTTTGTTTTACCTCTGACCATGCAAAAATAACCGAATTTCAATCACACAGCGGCAGCGTTTAAAATATTTGACTATCGCTTTAGCCTATGTATTCCCTTATTTCCTTCTCGTAAAAGAACTAAGTAATAAGACGATTTCTGTCAATGCTTATGCTGATTAGGATGAAGCAAGTAGAAGAATAAGCTTTATAAGAATGGTTTCTTACAGAATATGTAGACTCGGGTGAATGGAGTTTGTTTGTTTGTTGCACTAATATGAGGTAGCATCTTTGCATTCCACCCAAAAATTCGATACGAGTGTCCCCTGAATCCAAAAAAATATAGCGCTTGCAGAAAACATCTTTGTGTGTATGTATGTGTGTGTGGACAGCATAATTTAAATCGGAAATATGGATAAATACCAAACTTGGTATTTAAGTTGATATCTTATAAGGGTCCGACACGGATATTTTTCGGAAGATTCCCCCATCCTCATCTACACTTTTTTGACTTTCTCAAAAATGGCTCAAACGATTTTGACTAAAATACCATATGTTTCAGATATTTTCTCGGCAAACGAAATTCATATTTTGAGTTTCCTGGGAATATCCTCTGAAGACCTCTTCTTTTTAGACGCCCTTGTGTAAGTAGTAAACCGTAAGAGATGAAAACTTGCTGTACACAAATGTAGGTCTCATTAAAAACACAATTTATACCATATAATTACTTTATCTACACGTACTATGTACTTAGTGTAAATAAGTAGTGTAGTGAATAAAAAAAAAAAATTGGTAAAAGGTCCGTGTGTGTGTGTGTGTGTGTGTGTGTGTGTGTGTGTGTGTGTGTGTGTGTGTCTGTCTGTGGACAGCGTAGTTCAAAAACGAAAATACCGTTTAATACCAAACTTGGTATTTAAGTTAAGTATCTTCCAAGGATGCGACACGAAGATTTTCAAGAAAAAACCCCCACCCCCAACTACCCTTTACATGGAACTATTCTCGAAAATTTTGATTTTCTAAAAAATGGCTCTAACGATTTTGATTAAAATATGTATATTAAATATATTTATCTGACAAATAATATGCATATCTTGAATTTTCTGGGAATAGCCTTTGAAGACTACTTTATTCTGGATGAATTTTACGGAATTTTGCATAACTGCTAAAACGTAAGAGATAGACAAAAACTTAGAACACAAAAATGTACAGCACATAAAAACACATGTTATAATCCTTTTTTCGTGAAGTTGGTCGTTTTTAGGATATTTCTTGTTATTGGTTTCAGCTTTGAAAAACATACTTTTTTCATACAGGAATTTATCACCTCGTGTCCATACAAACAAAGGAACTTCAGTCACATAGCAACCAGCTTTTGACTATCGCTTTAACCTATGGTATTGCGTTATTTCGCTTCTACTTATAAGGAAGCAAGTAATAAGACTATTTCTGCTAATTTTTTCTCGATTAGCATGAAATAAATAGAAGGATTAGCTTTTTTAACAATAATTTGTTGCAGGGATGTAGAGAAAGTCATGTGAATGGATCATATCAGATTTTTTCATGGAGTTTACCGTTTTCGTTATATTCCATGTTATTGGTTTCAATTTTAAATTAATTAACTTTTCTCAAACGTGAAGTAATCTTTCGTTTCACATTTCATGTTTTACTCCTTGCCTACCAGCTTTTAAAAGATTTGACTATCGCTTTAGCGTAATGTATGCCCTTATTTTCCTTCAAGCAAGTAATAAGACTAATTCTGTTAATGTTTATTTCAATTAGTATGTAATAATTGGATAGGTCAGACTAAAAACTCAATGACATAGCCGGGATTTGAACCACAGATCTCCCGGTCTCTAGCGGTGGCTCTACAGACTCTACCTATCCAACTCCTATCCTACACACGGCTTGTGTGAAAAAACAATTAAATCCTTACTAAATGACCATAACATTGGCACACTATGAGCCCTAGGACTTATGAGGACAGAGTACTCTGAAATAGTAAAAAATAACATTTCTTGTTTTAGACACTAATAAAACCTCTATTATTTCTAGTTTCAGAAAATGTGCAATTTAGTGGGTTCAGAGGATTTTAATCAATTTAAATATATTTAAATGCTAATCTACTTTTCTTTAAAACTGTTATGCAATGCCTCTTTTTAGAACATTTGTATTTTTAAATTCAGTTTTCTCAAAACAGCATTTTTGGATACTTGTATACCTTTTTCTCAGGAACTATGAGAGCTGGAAAGCTGAACTTTTCAGCACATATATAGAACACATAGTTGAATTTTATGAACCACAATAGTGATATTATAGTATATATTGACCATATTAAGAAAGCATCAACATTGGAAACTTACCACATTTTTAATTTTTTGAGTTCGCAAATAATTTATTTTTTAATTTTTACTGTGATTGTATCATAGCTAAATGATAATTGAGATTCAAAAGATAGCTATGAACAAGCACGCAAAAGTGTGATTATGTATTGTAAGTAGAATCAGAAAAAAATGTACATGAATTCACATTTTTAAGACTAAGTTTTATTACTTTTCTGCTGAAAGAAATACTTTTTACAGTCAATCACATAAGCGATTAACGCAAACAGCCACTTGAAACAATTGACATAATTTATAGAATAATTCATACACATTTATGGAAAAAAAAAAAACAATTGAATAGTTTATGAGCAATGGTAATTCAACTTACTTAAGGTGTAATTTTCATGTTTCAGACTACCTTGTCCCCTTAAAGTACTTACGACATTGTAAGTCGCCGTTATGGTATTTCATCTCAAAATAATTTGAGATCACCTTGTGGTTAGGGTCATATGCGAGTCAGTTGAGATCTTTAATTCCGTACCGGCATGTTGCCATGGTACCTCAGTGGTAGAGCAATCGGCTAGAGGCCGGGAGATCCGTGGTTCAAGTTCCGGTTATGGCATTGAATTTTTTAGTCTGTCTCTACCTATCCAACTCCTGTCCTACACACGGTTTGTGCAAAACAATTCAATCAACACTAAAAGAATAATCTTTTGTGGCTATAGTTAGTAGAGAAACTTATGTAAATGGAATACATACTGTTTTTTTTCTTCTTCAATGTTTGTGTCAGTATGAATACAAATTGTCAGTTGTGAAGTGTCAGATCTAAAACCACATTTTAAAAATAATTCTAAGTCTTTTATTTTAACTTTTCATATAAACCTTGAATTTATTTGATTATCATTTACAGCTGAATGCTTCGAGTGAAGAATCACCTCACACTCTGCGTAACGGCAGCACGGGAATCTTGCCGTTCAGTGATTAAGGAAGGATGCCGGGAAGTTATGCTTCCCGCAACGGACGGGAGCTACGCGGAACTGCGTAATGACATTTTGCCTGGGGAGTTGCAGGAGGGGGAAAGCGAGAAGGACAGTATCGGAGATTGCATGTCGACGCACATTATGCAAATCCCAGAATGTGAATCTGATTGTGGCTGACTGACTGACTGGCTCTTCCATACGGCACGTACAGTCTTTTCAGAGCTAAGGCATAAGCATGCTGCACCATTACCATACATAACAAATGACCCTTCGGATCTCTTGCTCGCGGAACAGTCTTTGCCAGTTTCAAAACTTTAATACTTTACCTAAGGTATTCAACGCTGCAGCATATATAATTAAGGAACACTAAGACTGTGTTTTTACTTTCTCTATACGCACTATGTACATAGTGTATAGAGAATGTATTGCACTCCCCCAAAAAATTCGAACCGAGATTTCACCGGAAATATATGTTTTAGGGTCCCCTTTATCTAAAAAAAGCATTTTCGGAAAAAAGTCCGTGTGTGTGTCCGTGTGTCCGTGTGCCTGTGAACACGATAACTCAAAAACAAAAAGAAGGTAAAATACCAAACTTGGTATTTAAGTTTAGTATCTTCCAGGGATGCGACACATTTTGAACATTTGAGAAAAATCCCCCCACCCCCAACTACCCTTTACATGGATCTTTTTTCGAAAATTTTGATTTTCTCAAAACTGGCTCTAACGATTTTGATTAAAATTTCGTATAGTAAAGATATTTACCTGACAAATAAAATTTATATCTTGAATTTTCTAGGAATAGCCTCTGAAGAGTAGTTTATTCTGGATGAATTTTACTGACTTTTGAATAACTGCTAAACCGTAAGAGATAGAAAAAAACTTACTACTCAAAAATGTAGAGCACACTAAAACACACCATTTATGTTATATACATTTTTTGTGGAGCTCGTCGTTTTTGTGACAATCCTTATTTTTGGTTTCTGCTATGAAAAACTTATACATTTTTCATACAGGACTTTGTCAACTGCTGTCCATACAAGCAAAGGAACCTCAATGCCATAGCAACCAGCTTTTGGTTATCACTTTAACCTATGGTACTCCCTTATTTCACCTCTACTTACAAGGAAGCCAATAATATGGCTATTTCTGCTAATGTTTTACTGATTAGCATGAAGTAAATAGAAATATAAGCTTTTTAAGAATAATTTGTTGCAGGGATATAGAGAAAGTCATGTGAATAGTACACATCAGATTTTTAATCGAAAATCTTAAAAAATAGACTTTTAATTATATATATATATATATCAATAAATGATGTGTTCTTATATATATATATGCACATCATGCTAAACGAGATAAACATTACCAAAATTGGTCTTATTGCATTCTACCTTGTAAGTAGAAGGAAAACAGTCTGATGTGTTCCATTCACATGACTTTCTCTACATCTCTGCAACAAATTATTGTTAAAAACCTTATGCTTCTATTTACTTCATTTTAATCCAGAAAAAATAGAGAAATAGTCTTATTACTTACTTCCATGCAAGTAGAAGCGAAATAAGGGAGTACCATGGGTTAAAGTGATAGTTTAAAGCTGGTTGCTATGTGACTGAAGTTCCTTTGTATGGATAGGAGTTGCCAAATTCCCGTATGAGAAAACTATATGTTTTCCAAAGCTGAAACAAAAAACAAAGAATACCTAAAAAACGATCATCCCCACGAAAAAACATTATATAACATAAATTGTGTATTTTAATGTGCTCAACATTTTTTGAGTTTTGCGTTTTTGTTCATCTCTTACGGTTTAGCAGTTATGCAAAATTCCGTAAAATTCATCCAGAATAAAGCAGCCTTCTGAGGCTATTCCCAAAAAATTCAAGATATATATTTTGTTTGTCAGGTAAATATCTTTAATATTTGACATTTTAATCAAAATGGTTAGAGCCATTTTTGAGAAAATTGAAAATTTTGAAAAAAGTTCCATGTAAAGTGTCGTTGGGGGGTGGGGGGATTTTCTTGAAAATCTTCATGTCGAATCCATGGAAGATACCAAATTTAAATACCAAGATTGGTATTTTACTGACTTTTCGTTTTTGAGTTATCGTGTTCACAAACACACAAGACAGACACACCGGACATTTTTCTAAAAATGTTTTTTTTTATATTCAGAGTCTCAAAACACGCATTTCCGGTGAAATCTTGTTATCGAATTTTGTGTGCAATGCAATACCTTCTCTATACACCATACATAGTTCGTATAGAGAAAGTAAAAGGGAATGCACAGGCTAAAGGGACAGTCAAGTTTTTTAAATGTTGTTTCTATGTGAAACAATTGGGTTCCCGTTCGAGAAAAGTTAGGTAGTTTAAAGTTGAAATTAATAACAAGGCCTGTCTCCAAAAGTTCAACTCAACAAGAAAAACATATATGAACATACGTTTTTGTCTATCTCTTACGTGTTTACCGTTATGCAAAATTCTGCAAAACTCATCCAGAATAAAGAGGTCTTCAGAGGCTATTCCCGGAAAATTCAAAATATACATTTTATTTCAGTTGTGAATATTTTAATATATGGTATTTTAATCAAAATTTTAAGAGTAATTTTTGAGAATTTCAAAATTTTCGAAACATGTTCCATGTAAAGGCTAGTTGGGGGTGAAATGATTTTCTTGAAAGTCTTCGTGTCGCATCTTTGGAAGATACTGTTCTTAAATACCAAGTTTGGTATTTAATGGTCTTTTGTTTTTGAGCTATGCTGCCCACAGACACACAAACACATACACAGATGGACCTTTTTCTAAAAATGCCTATTTTTCGGACTCAGGGAACCTCAAAACGTATATTTCCAATGAAATCTTGGTGTCGAATGTTTGGTGGAATACAACTTGTCTATCCACTATGTACATTGCACATATGGGTTAGAGAAAGGAAAGGAAAAAAATCTGACGTGTTCCATTCACATGACTTGCACTATCTTCCGTAACAAGTTATTCTTTACACGCTTATTCTTTTACATAAAAATGTAGATTTCGTTAAAACACACAATATATGTCATATTCTTGAGTTTACCATTTTCGAGATATTCCTTGTTATTTTAAAATATTTATAATTTTATCCCGACAAGAAAAGAGAACCGAATGTCAATTGTATCACATAGAAATCAGCTTTAAAAGGAGTTGACTATTGCTTTAGCCTAGTGTATTCACTTTTTCAATTTTATTTTCAAAGAAGCAAGATATAACAATGTATATTGTTATATCTTGCTAATGTATATCTGGATTAGCATCATGTGGATAAAAGGATAGTATTTTGTGGGAAAGGTTTGATGTGGAACAGGTAGAGAAACTCATGAGAATGGAACACATACGATTTTTAAAACATCTGTGTACCATTCACATGACTTTCTCTACATCTCTGCAACAAATTATTGTTAAAAAGCTAACGCTGCTATTTACTTCATGCTGATTGAGAAAAAAATTAGCCCAGATAGTCTTATTACTTGCTTCCTTGTAAGCAGAAGCGAAATTAGGGAGTACCATAGGTTAAAGTGATAGTCAAAAGCTGGCTGCTGTGAGACTGAAGTTTCTTTGTTTGTATGGACAGAGTTGACATTCCGATATGAGAAAAGTATATAAGTTTTTTAAAGCTGAAACCAATAACAAAGAATATCTCAAAAACGATCAACTGCACGAAAAAAATGTATATGACATAAATTGTGTGTTTTATCGTGATCTACATTTTTTGTGTTTTAAGTTTTTGTCTATCTCTTGCTGTTTAGCAGTTATATAAAATTTCACAAAATTCATCCAAATAAAATAATCTTCAGAGGCTATTCCCAGAAAATTCAAAATATATATGTATTATTTGTCAGGTATATCTTTTATATACAATATTTTCAAAATCGTTAGAGCCATTTTTGAAAAAACAAAAATGTTCGAAAAAAGTTCCATCTAAAGGGTGGGGGGAATTTTCTTGAAAATCTTCGTGTCGCATCCTTGCAAGATACCAAACCTAAATTCCAAGTTTGGTATTTAACGGTCTTTTCGTTTTTGAGCTATGCTGTCCATAGACACACAAACACACACAGAAATGCTTTTTTCGGACTCAGGGGATCTCAAAACGTACATTTCCGGTGAAATCTCGGTATCGAATTTTTGGGTGCATTACAATGCACATAGTACGTATAGAGAAAGTAAAAATATGATTCGTTCCAGTCACATAACTTTCTCTAGCTGTTCCATATACAAACCATTCTATAAAATATTACTCTTACATCTACATCATGTTAAGGGAGATAAACATCACTACAAATGGTCTTACTACATTCTTCCTTATAATTAGAAGGGAAATAAGGGAATGCCAGACTAAAGCGAAATCAATTTTAAATGTGATTTAGAAAAGCGAAAGTTGTGCAAAGTCTTCTATGTAAGGGGAGGTTTGACGTTGGAACATTTCGTTGAAAATCTTCGTGTCAATCGCTCAAAGATACTGGACTTAAATATTAATTTTGGTATTTAACCAAATGTTTTTTTTTTCTTATGGTGTTCATATAAACGAAATTGTTTCTATAAATATATTTTTTGAATTCGTGGAATCTGTAAACGTGTATTTCCAGTGAAATCTCTTTATCTAATTTTTGGGTGAATGCATTACTTCTTCAACTTAATATGTGCAGTAAGAATGTAAAAAGTAGGCGCCATGAAATGTTATTGCATCTGAATTTTATAAAAAAAATCTGATGTGATCCATTCACATGACTTTCTCTACATCTATGCTATAAGCTATTGTTAAAAAGCTAAAATTCACCGAGAATGAAGTAGTCTTCAGAGGCTATTAACAAAAAATTGAAGATATGCATTCTATTCGTCATGTAAATGTCATAAATATGGGGGATTTTAATCAAAATCGTTACAGGGATTTTTGAAAAAATACAAAATTTCGAAATATTTTGTATCTAAAGGGTAGTTTTGGGTGGGAGGATTTTCTTGAAAATCTTCGTGTCGCATCCTTGGAAAATACCAAAGTTTGCTATCCACAGACACACACACACACACACTTTTTCTAAAAATGTTTTTTTTTGTATTCAGGGGTCCTAAAACATGTATTTTCGGTATTGGATTTTTGGGTCCATTACTATATCTACTCTATACACTACGTAACTACATAGTATGTGTAGAGAAAGAAACAAATGAAATACACATCTGAATATGAATGGAATGCCTAACAATAACCTTGGTTTTGGCAAACGTATCTATTGTAACAGTAGGAAACAAGAGAAGGCAGGATATACTCCCAGAGGTCCGTGCTTCATTTACCAGTGATTACTGTTTATATGTCTAACTCGTTCCAATTTTCCGAAAACCAAATGTACCATTGTTTGGTTTGAGAGGACTGTTTGCGTGAAATTGTATTTCGTGCCATGAAATGGAGTTGAGTGACATGTTTGGAAATTGGGTTGGATTGTGCTGTCCCATTCATCACGTGGTTCCCATTCTTTCTTCCGCTTCCTCCTCTTTCACTTCCCACTGCTGAATTTGCTCTCCTTGTTTACTGTCCGGTCTCTCTCTCTCTTTATCTAATTTCCGGTGATTTTTTTCTAGGTTTCCACAAAAAAAGGAGTTTACCACTGTGATAGCGATTATTTCTTTAAGAAATGCCAGTCTCCATAGGTATGGAGACTGGCATTTCTTAAAGAAATAATCGCTATCACAGGGTAGTATGCCCTTTCAGAGGGGGGGGGGAATTACTCCTGGTTAGCAAATTGCATGTGCGACACAACTGAATTCAGTGGGACGTTAAATATTTTCTTCTACATCTCTGCAACAAATTATTGTTAAAAAGCTTATGCTTCTTTCTACTTCATGTAAATTGAAAAAAAAATTAGCAGAAATAGTCGTATTACTTGCTTCCTTAAGTAGAAACGAAATAACGGAGCACCATATGTTAAAGTAATAGTACGGCCAGCAGTTGACAAATTACAGTATGTGAAAAGTATGTTTTTTAAAAATGAAACTAATAACAAGGCATATGTAAAAAACGATCAACTCCACGAAAAAATCGTGTGTTTTATCGCGTTCTTCATTTTTTGTTTGTAAGTTTTTGTCTATCTCTTACAGTTTACCGGTTATGCAAAATATAATAAAAATCAATAAATAGGTGTTAAGAGGCTATTCCCATACATACACCTTTTATGTGGCATGTAAATATCTTAAACATAAGAGATTTTAATCAAAATCGTTAGAGCCATTTTTATGAAAATCAAAATTTTCGAAAAACGTTCCAAATAAAGGGTAGTTGGGAGTGGGGTAATTTTCTTAAAAATCTTCGTGTCTCATCCTTGAAAGATACCACCAAGTTTGGTATTTAACGGACTTTTCGTTTAGAGCTATGCTGACCACAGACACATACACACACACACATATACACAAACACAGACACACTCACACGGACATTTTAATAAAAATGTTTTTTTTCATTCATGGGTCTCAAAACATGTATTTCCAATGAAATCTCGGTATCAAATACCTTCTCTATACACTATATACGTAGTACGTATAGAGAAAGCAAAATATTAGAGACGGTCTCCTTCTCTATCATTTTTGCAAACATATTATTCTTACTAAATAGTATTCTTTTATCTATAACATTCTAATCAAATTAAACATTACCATAAATTATCTTATTAATTAGCGCCTTATAAAAGAGTGCATGTATTAGGCTAAAACGACAGTAAAATATATTAAAGACTATGCTGTTGTCATTAAAATGAAGTTCTCTTTGTGCTCAGGAGGAAAACAAACGAGGTATGTAACGACGAGGTTTCCTATTTGATAAAGGTTTTAAGTATTTTTAAAATTAAAACCAATAACAGGAAATATTTATAAAATGGTTAGTTGTACAAGAACTGTATAATCATAAACTGTTTACTTCAACGAGATCTACATTTTTGTGCAGTAAGTTGTTTTTTTTGTTTTTTTTTAAATATTTTACAGTTTATCAGTAATGCAAAAGCACTCAGAATAAAGAGTTCTTCTCTGAAAATTCAAGATATAAATTTGATTGCCATGTAAATATCTTTAATATACGATATTTTAATCAAAATCGTTAGAGCTATTTTTAAGAAAATCAAAAATTTTTAGACAAGTTCCATGTAAAGCAAAGTGTGGGGTGGAGGGATTTTCTTGAAAATCTTCGTGTCGTATCCTTGGAAGATACCAAACTGAAATACCGAGTTTGGTATTCAACGGTCTTTTCGTTTTTGAGCTTTGCTGTCCACGGATAGGCAGATAGACACACACACACACACACACACACACACACACACACACGGACCTTTTACCAAAAATATATTTTTTTTTTGATTCAGGGGGACCCAAAACATGTATTTCCGGTGAAATCTCGGTATCGAATTTTTGGGTGCATTACAATACCTTCTGTATACACTACGTGCATAGTGCGTGTAGAGAAAGCAAAAAATGAAATCTGTGTAGTGTGATATAATATCAGGGTATTATTAATGGTTTAAAATGAAATTATAATCGAATTTTGGGCAAATTTGAATATTTTGGGAGCATAGGCCGTTGTTCTTTTTTACTTAACACAACCCTTACATATCGATCCAGCACACCTCTTAACGTACCGCTCTAGCCAACTTTTCGTTATTGGATTCTCGTTTTCACAGACACACACGACTTTATGTTATTGATACATGGTCCTTAAAACATGCATTTATAGTAAAATCTTGGTATCGTATTTCTTCTCTATGTATGTATTTGCATAGAAAATATGCGCTGTTAAAGGCCATCAAAAGTTTCAGTGAATATGCTGAAAACACAAAAAAAGAAGGAAAATATGACAAGTTTGAAGTGCTCAGTGACTGATGAGTCAGCACTTGTAATTACATGGTCACACTGATTAATTATGTAACGCGTAACTTGACGCCAAGCCTTAATCAATCTTTTATGTGCCGCAAGGTACAAGCTTTTCCCATTATGACGCACACATGTGAAACGAGCGTTTGCATTTCTTGAGTGGGTTTTACGATCCCTTAATTCAGGGAGAAGAATGCCATTCTGGCACCCCACGGAGTTTATTGTTGTGGTTACCTCACCTTGTTTAATTTAATGAAACACTGGTTCTGAGGGGGCCGCTGAATAAGTAAACCTGTCACTGCGAGTCACTCGTAAACAGAAAATAAATCTGAGTTTGATCTTAGCGCCATGATTCAATTTCTTGATTGGATTTCCCCACAGTGTGTGCAGAAAGAAGCGCCACTGCTGTCACTGACAGCAAGTTAACCAGCACCATTCACCACATTTTCATCCAATTTTAGAAAGCATTCAACAGTTGAACTCAATGAAAATCTTCTCTCTCTACTACGTGCTAAGTAGGGAAAATGTATACACCCAAAAAATCGATGTGGAGGTTTCCACCCGAAATATATATGTTGAGGTTCCCAGAATCCAGAATGTGTTCCATTTACATTACTTTCTCTACATATCTACAACAAATTATCGATACAAATCTTATGCTTCTATTTACTTCATGCTAATCGAGAAAAAATTAGCAGAAATAGTCTTATTACTTGCTTCATTGTAAGTAGAAGCGAAATAAGTGAATAGAATAGGTTAAAGTGATAGTCAAAAGCTGGTTGCTATGTGATTGAGGTTCTTTTGTTTGTATAGACAGGAGTTGACAAATTCCTGTATGAGAAAATTATGTTCTTCAAAGCTGAAAAAAAAAACAAGGAATATCTAAAAAAAGATCAACTCCACGAAAAAAATGTATATAACATAAAATGTGCGTTTTAACGAAATCTACATTTTTATGTATTAAGTTTTTGTGTATCCCTTACGGTTTAACAGTTACGCAAAATTCATTCAGAATAAAAAGGTCTTCAGAGAATATTCCAAGAAAATTCAAGATATACATTTTATTTGTCATATAAATATCTTTAATATGCGGTATTTTAATCAAAATCATTAGAGCCATTTTTGAGAAAATCAAAATTTTCGAAATTTTTCCCATGTAAAGGGTAGTTGGGGGTTGGGCGATTTTCTTGAAAATCTTTGTGTCGCATCCTTAGAAGATACCAAACTTAAATACCAAGTGTGGTATTTAACGGCCTTTTCGTTTTTGAGCTATGCGGTCCACAGACACACGCGCACACACACGCGCACACACAGACCTTTTTTGAAAACAATTTTTTACTTTCTCTACACGTACTATATCCATAATGTGTAGAAAAGGTATTGCACTCCACCCAAAAATTCGATACCGAGATTTCACCGAAAATATGCGTTTTAGTGTCCCCTGTATCCAAAAAAAGCATTTTCACAAAAAGGTCCTGTGTGTATGTGTGTGTGTGTGTGTGTGAACACGATACCTCAAAAACGAAACAAAACTTGGTATTTAGGTTTAGTACCTTCCAGGGATGTGACACGAAGATTTTGAGAAAAATCTCCCATTAGACGACAAGATCATCTTAATACAATAGCAATTTTAAGTATAATATTGTTTAAAATTAATTTTAAGGATTAAAATGTCTAGTTTTAAAAAATGATTAAAATTCATTAATTAAAGTAACTGAAATAGCAACACGTAAAGGTTTAGTTTGCAAAGCTCCAATTTTCTCAAATGTTAAGAAACATGGATTATTGTGACTATGCAATTATATTTACATAATAACGTTTAAGGAATAATTTATATTTTGCAAAGTATTTATACAATTTGAAGTAAATTTGGTATTCATATTAACATAACAGCAGCGCAATCATAGTAAAAACTTCAGAAAAATGTACACAAATAGGTACATAGATAGACATTTGAAATGTTAGTCCCAGTCTCCCTTAAGCTGCCTGGAGAAAGAATCGAAGTTTTTTCTCATTTCCTCACAGAGTTTTCTCTATCTGTTCTGCAAACAAACTATTCTTAATAAAGTTTATTCTTCTATCTACATAATGGAAAAACGTAAACAAAACGAGAAATTGCCTTATTTCTAGTTCCTTATAAGTAGATAGTAGAACGTATAAGTAGTTTAAAATTAAAAGCAGAACCAAGGAGTATCTCGGAAACGGTTAACTCTGCAAACAAATGTATATGACATAAATTGTGTGTTTTAACCAGTTCTTCAGTTTTTGTGCAGTAAGTTTTTGTGTATCTCTTGCGGTTTACCAGCTATACGAAAGTCATCCGTAATGAAGAGGTCTTCAGGGGCTATTCACAGAAAATTCAAAATACACATATCGTTTTTAATAAAAACATCCTAAACATATGGTATTTTAATAAAGATCGTTAGAGCCATTTTGTTAAATCAACATTTTCAAAAAATATCAATGTAAAGTGTAGTTGAAGGTGGTGGTGGATTTTTCTGAAAATCTTTGTAGCACATCTTTGGAAGATACTGAACCTAAATACCAAGTTTGATATTTAACGGAGTTTCATTTTTGAGCTATGTTGTCTTCGCGCGCGCGCACGCAGGCACGCGCGCACACACACATACACACACACACGCGCGCGCGTGGACCTTTTGCTAACGATGTTCTTTTTGGATTCAGGGAACCTCAAAGCATATGTTGCCGGTGAAATCTCGGTATCAAATTTTTGGGTGGAATGGAATACTTTCCTTTTGGGCGTAAAAATCCTTAGCATGGCTTCCTTCGGAAGGGAAGCAAAGCCGTTGGTCCCGTGTCGTAGATTTATGGCACACAAAAGAGCCTCAAGCCTAATAGAGAGGCCTCTGAGCAAAATTAAACGGTCTTTCACGCCCAGTATAGAATGGGACGCTGAGAACCACAGCAGTTAAAGAGCGTCCATGAATAACATGCCATTTCCATTTTTTTAAATACCAAGTTTGATATTTATCGGAGTTTCATTTTTGAGCTATGTTGTCTACAGACACACACATACACACTCACACAGACGCACATACATGGACCTTTTTCTAAAGATGCTCTTTTTGGATTCAGGGAACAATAAAACGCATATTTCCGGTGAAAGTTCGGTATCAAATTTTTGGGTAGAATGGAATACCTTCCTTATCTACAATGTATATTATATATAAATGATAGAGAATGTAAGAATCAGAAGGAAGCTAGTGTATGGCGGTAAACTTTAGTATACTATACATTGCATTCATATACTCGTATAGCAGGCACAACAAATAAAAGCAGAATTCAAATTCGAAAGTGGTAAAACTGTATTCGAGGACGGCGCACATGTTTTATACGGTGAATTAAAGCGGGTCAGTGAAACAGGATTTCGTAGGAATATACACTTTGGTCACGAAGCTTTATCATCATTCCAGCGTTTTTAATTAAGTTGTGGTAATGATTTGGAAACACGCCATGCGGTATTTCTCACGTTCATGCTGCATGACGTTCATACGGATGCATCCGCAGTATAGAACATGGAGGGGCGGGGGGCTTTAACTCTGTTAACTATTCCCAACATAATTCCTTTGTTTCAATAATGGAATAAAACAATGATTGTGAAATAACCGTAGGGTTTCTCCTGCTGGTGGTATTTCCAATAAAACAAAAACCAATATTTTTGCAGTTTCTTCGTACGAATGGCACTATTTATATTTTGAGCCTTGAAACAATTGGCGTCGATTTGAAGCGGAAAATGCGTATAAATATCTCAGGGTGCTTTCAGGTTTATGGGCTCTAGATCCAAGCAATTGTTTTGGTCGATAATTTATAAGTAATCCATAACTCAAATTCTCTTTGTAGAATTGTGTTATGGCCGCGCCGTGGCCGAGTGATTAGATCACTCGACTCTCACCTAGGCGGCCCGGGTTCGATCCCAAGCGACCGCATGTGGACAAAGCGGTGCAGGGGCGGGTTTTCTCCGAGTTCTCCGGTTTCACTCGCCATCGCATTCCACCGGTGCTCCATCTTCATTTCCTGTATCACCAGTGTCATCGCCTGCGGTGCCACAAGTAGTAAAAGCGGGTGTTAAACACTACAGAAAAAGAATTGTAATATATTTTCAATTAGATATTACAATGCATACACGAAATCGCAATCACTACTGTAATTCAGTATTTCTCTTTGACGCGAAAATTCTATCTCTCGCGATTCTTATTCTTTATCAATTCTTGATCTATTACTTCCTCGCAGCAAAATATTATTATTATTACTTTTCAATTCAGTAAGCGGAGGTCAATTAGTAATGCCGCTGCAAATATGTACGCATTTCTGCACGCGTAGTAGTCTAGGACCCCGCGCGAAGTCACTGTCGATCTAACTCGACTACGAATAGTATCAGAGTGCCCTTTCCTTGCTAATGAACAGCTTCTTTTATAATTTCTGGCTTCACAGCCAAGAAAATGAACACATTACAACGATACTTGTTTACAACGAATAAATTCGCAGAGAGAAAATCAAAACACATATCTAACGAAAACACACAGAATAATTAAAAAAAAAAAAAAAAATTGAACAACAAATTCACTAAATGGAATATAATTTACAAAATATTGGCAACATGGTGTAAGAATATAAATATTGTCTCATCCTTAAAAAAAAAACAGTAATTTATCATTGAAAATTGTTTTATTGTTTCTCGAAATATTCTGGTTTATGGTCTTTTGCTTGCGTTTGAAGCATTTGTCATAGATTTTTCCAATCTGCTTGAGACACCTCCAAAACATTGTTCTAGAACGCATCAACGGCTTCTTCTGCCGACGGAAATTGTTATCAACGCATTTTATTTTGATGCTTGGGAAAAAAAGAAGTCATTGGGTGTCAAATCAGTACTGTAAGGCGAATGAGTCATAAGTTCGATTTTTTAAGTGTTCAAATAGTCGGTTGTTAGAAGAGATGTGTGAGCCTTCGCATTGTCTTGATGAAGAACGATCCGACGGCAGTTATTTATTTTCCTTATTTCAACGAAAACTTCCGGAAAACAAATGCTTGTATACCATTCAGAATTGACCGTTTTTCGTTCCTCTAAAGGCACTATTGCAACATGGCCAGCTTTTCTGAAAAAGAAAAAAACAAAAAACAAAACAGGCGACCATTTGTTTCAGAAAAAGGTGTGTGTGTGTGTGTGTGTGTGTGTGTGTGTGTGTGTGTGTGTGTGTGTGAGCACAATAACTTAAAAACGAAAAGTCGTAAAATACCAAACTTGGTATTTAGGTTCAGTACCTTCCAGGGATGCGACACGAAGATTTTGAGAAAAATGCCCCCACCCTAACTACCCTTTACATGGAACTTTTTTCGAAAATTTTGATTTTCTCAAAAATGGCTCTAACGATTTTGATTAAAATACCGTATATTAAATATATTTACACACAAATAAAATGTATATAATGAATTTTCTGGGAATAGCCTTTATACATCTTTATTCTGTATGAATTTTACCGAATTTTGCTTAACTGCTAAACCGTTAGAGATAGATAAAAACTTATAAATGTGTAGATCTCGTCAAAACACACAATTTATATTCTTTACATTTTTGTTGTGGAGGTAACCATTTCCGTGATATTCTTGGCTATTGGTTTCAGCTGTTAAGTACTTTCTCAGACAGGAAGTGTCCGTTTTTCTTTTGTTCTACTCCTGGACAAGGAAAGAAGCGATTTGCAATGACAGCATAACGACAGCTTTTAAACATTTGACTATCTGTTTAGCATAGTGCATTCCTTTATTTTCTTTCTTCTTACAAGAACTAAGTAATAAGAAAATTCTCTAATGACTCTCTCGATTACTATGGTGTAGAAAGAAGAATGATCTTATGTAAGAAGTTTGAAGAGAAAGTTATGTGAGAGGAAAACATCAGAGTTTATTTTTTAGTACAAGATCAGTGTAGACGAATGCAATGTCTTCTTGCAGTCGTATAACCCAGCGAGAAGTATCCTAAGAGACATTTCAACCATCTCATCAAATGTTTGTGGAGCTCTTTAATCAACTAAGAGAAACTGGAAGTGTAACACCTCCCAAACGAGTCTGAAACAAAAGAGTCGCTAGAGAACGGTGAAATTAAAATTCTCGCACTGATGCCGTATATCCATAAACCACTCATATCCCTAGAGGTCACGTATTTGCAGATTTCTCAGCTTCGCACATTTAACTCTGTTCAGATTGTTTCAGTCCATCAGGAATTATATAAATGCGATTTTGAAATTCATGTTAGTTTACGTGAATGACTAATCAAAACTAGACAACATGTTTTGGTGTGAACACGTAACGAATTAGTATTATTGGGAAAAATCTGACGTGTTCTACTAACATGACTTTTGTAACCAAACTATTCCTAAAAAATTGTATTCTTAAATAGCGAAAGCAGCCAGAGTTCGTTCCCTAGAATCGAAGCTGAATTAGAGGTGTTCAATTAAGCGCATACGTGTTCTTCTCAGCACCTCGTAAATAAAGACCCAGAAATTTAGACAACTTTAATAAGTGTGTTGTTCGCCATACGGTGAATAATTTTTACTTTCTCTATACGTACTATGTACATAGTGTATAGAGAAGGTATTGCACTCCACCCAAAAATTCGATACCGAGATTTCACCGGAAATATATGTTTTAGGGTCCCCTTTATCTAAAAAAAGCAGTTTCGGAAAAAGGTGTGTGTGTGTGTGTGTGTGTGTGTGTGTGTGTGTGTGTGTGTGTCCGTGTGCCTGTGAACACCATAACTCAAAAACGAAAAGTCCGTAAAAGACCAAACTTGGTATTTAAATTTAGTATCTTCCAAGGATGCGACAAGAAGATTTTGAGAAAAATCCCCCTCCCCCTACTACCCTTTACATGGAATTTTTTTCGAAAATTTTAATTTTCTCTAAAATGACTCTAATGATTTTGATTAAAATATCGTATATTAAAGCTATTTACCTGGCAAATAAAATGTATATCTTGAATTTTCTGGGAATAGCCTCTGAAGAGTACTTTATTCTGGATTAATTTTGCAGAATATTACATAACTGCTAAACCGTACGAGATGGACAAAAACCTACTGCACAAAAATGTAGAGCACGTTAAAACGCACAATTTATGTTATATACATTTTTTTCGTGGAGTTCATCGTTTTTGAGACATTCCTTGTTTTTTGTTTCTGCTTTGAAAAACTTATTTTTCTCATATATGAATTTGTCAGCTGCTGTCCATACAAACAAAGGAACTTCAGTGACATAGAAACCAGCTTTTAACTATCATTTTAACCTATGGACTCCCTTATTTCGCATCTACTTACAAGGAAGCAAGTAATAATACTATCTCTGCTAACTTTTTCTGATTAGCATGAAGTAAATAGAAGTATAAGCTTTTTAACAATAATTTGTTGCAGAGATATAGAGAAAGTCATGTGTATGGAACACATCAGATTTTTATATATAAGAAAAAAAAAAGGCTGAAACCTAAAACGATCCAAACTAAATTGAAAACATTTATTGTTTTAACAGCAGTACAAACACGTTCTGAAAAATGCTACATGCTATATTTAATTTCCTGTTTAATTAGTGCATACTTTCGGAATTATAGATCATGTTAAAGGTATATAAAGCATAAATGCACACATATGTAGATACATATTAGTACAGACAAACAGATTGGTACACAGTAAACACATACTTGCTGTTTATTGCATCATAATGCTCTCCAGCGTTACTTTCGTGCATTTACGTGCTGCTGATTATCCTTTGAAGGATCCGGCTATTTCCCCCTCGTATTGCGCAATTAGACTGTTCTCGCTTATTTGCATGGGAAGTATAACAGACTTGTGTTTTACTTTCTCTATACGTACTATATACATAGTGCACCCAAAAATTCGATAACGAAATTTCTCCGAAAATTTATGTTTTGAGAGCACCTGAATCCAAATAAAAGCAACGAAAAGACCGTTAAATACCAAACTTGGTATTTATTTTTGGTATCGTCCAAGGATGCAACACGAAGATTTAAAAAAAAAAATCCCCACCCCAAACAATCCTTTACATGGACAAAATTTCGAAAATTTTTGTTGTTCTTAAAAATGGCTCTAACGATTTTGATTAAAATATCGCATATTAAAGATATTTACCTCACAATTAATATGTATATGTTGAATTTTCTGGGAATAGCCTCTGAAGACTACTTTATTCTGGATGAATTTTACGGAATTTTGCGTAACTGCTGAACGGGAAGAGATGAACGAAAACTTACCACACAAAAATGTAGAGCACGTTAAAACACACAATTTATGTTAATAATTGTTTTTCGTGGAGTCGATCGTTTTTGAGATATTCCTTGTTGTTGGTTTGAGCTTTGAAAAACATACTTTTCTCATACAGGAATTTGTCAACTCCTGTCCATACAAACAAAGGAACTTCAGTCACAAAGCAACCAGCTTTTGTCTATCACTTTAACCGATGGTACTTTCTTATTTCGCTTCTACTTACAAGGAAGCAAGTAATAAGACTATTTCTGCTAATTTTTTCTCGATTAGATGAAGCAAATGGAATAATTTGTTGAGATGTAGAGAAAGTCATGTGAATGGAACACATCAGATTTTTTGCCCATTAAAGACATACACAACACATACATTTTTTTTTCTAAAAAAAAGGTGTTTCTTTTTGACTTTTAAGTGTTTCAAAACATTCCGGTGAAATCTCAGAATCGAACTTTTGGAATTTGGATGAAATACAATACCTTCTCTGTCTACTATGTACATTGCACATATACGTGGTCAAGGAAAACATTTTTTTTTGTATTTAAGGGACCTCAAAATATATTTCCATATAAATCTTGACAGAGAATTTTTCGGTCGTATACATTAAGTAATTTCTTGTTTACTGTATATGGTAGATACTATATGTGGTAGATAAAGAAATGACCCTGAAATGTATATCTAGTACAAATTTGGATTTCATTACATGCTTTAGCCCAGAAAAGTTTATTTTAAATTTTACGCCGAATCTAGGAAGAAAATCCTGTGAATGTTCAGCTTATGTAGGATGCGGCAGTGCAATACGACGGTTTTAAAAGAACGAGTTCATTTTTAGCGTTTTGAGTGATGTAAGGGGTATATAAAATAGTTCCTCTGAAATTGCTTAGAGGATAAAGAGATCAAATATTAAACTATACAATGCCGTCTAAATAATATAGTATGAATGACTAGGGAACGAAATTTACTGAACTTTAATCATTATTCCTTTATGTAAGAATGCGCATGCGTTGTAAATTTCGGCTGTAACGGCTGCTTCTAGTCAGCATGTAATGGTGGAGGCATGTAATAACGCTGTGGTGAAACATAACCAAGGAACCTTTTAAAAAGTGAGTTCTGTTATTCCTAATGCATATAATAAGTTTTGTGAAAAGTATTATACTTTTGCATTAAAATATTCTCTTCTTAACGGCAGAATTTGCTGGTTTTTGTGAAAGGCATATGGAGTGTGCGAAGCTTTTAAATTAGTCGAGTAGCTACATCTTATTGCAAGCAGCTTTCCAACAATTGACAGCCGAAAATTGGAGCGAATGTGTATTGCACATTGTTCGGGAAGGTCAACGTGGGAGGGATGGTGTACACGATCATTGTCCATTTAAATCGTCAATATTGCTGATGACTCGGACAGTTTGAGTGCAGAAGCTGCCTCATATCTTCAGATTTTCTTGTTTTGGGTAAGTCAGAAAATTCCCAGGAAATTCAACATATATATTTTATTTGTTATGTAAATATCTTTTATTTGCGGTTTTTTAATCAAAATCATTGGATCTATTTTTGAGAGAAATAAAAAAGTTCAAAACTTGTTCCATGCAGGTGGTAGTTTGGGTTGGGGGATTTTCCTCAAAATCTTCGTTACGCATCCTTGGAAGATACTAAACTTAAACATAACGTTTGGTATTTTACCGACTTTTCGTTTTTGAATTATCGTGTACACAGACACACGGACACTCAATCACACAGATACACACACAGCACACACGGACCTTTTTTTAAAATTAATTTTTTTATATGGGACCCTAAAATGTATATTTCCTTTGAAATCACGGTATCGACTTTTGGTTGGAGTGCAATACCTTCTCTACCTGTGTACCTACCATGTACTATGTAGAAAAAGTAAAAATGCTTTTTACATAGGGGACTCAAAAATGTGCATTTTCGGTGAAATCTTGGTATCGATTTTTTGGTGGAGTGCAATACCTTCTCTACCTACGTACTATGTAGTATGTAGAGAATGTAAAAAGAGGGCTCGGCAAATGATACCGCAACTCGAGCAGTCTCGATGCCGTTTCGACACTACTCGAGCACTCAGGTCATGACGTCACGTGGGTAGCAACCCGCTTAGAACAAAGTCTCAAAGTGTATATTAGCTGTATGCAGCATTCGTTGAAAATAAATGAAAATAACGATTTTATTGATCGTTAAATGAGAACGGAAGGAACAGTTTCAGTTTCGATTCGACTCGATTCCGTCAGATGAGAGTGGCAGTAGAATTTTCGGTTTGGTTCTATTTAATTCCTAAGATGAGAGTGGCAGGAGGAGCTTCATTCGGTTCGATTCGAGCAGACCCTCAGTCAAAGAGTAACCACTTGGTGACGCCTGAGCAAAGACTGAGACGTCATATGTTATATAGATAGGTACTAAAGGACATTACCTCAATATCATGTTACACTTGGGAGCAATCATTTTGAGGTTACGTGTTAAATTTGCCACACTCATACTGTTATGTTTGATCACGAAGACTGAGTTTGTATCGCAGAATTCGCTCCGGTTGGATGTAGCACTTGCGTGTACACGCATGCAATTCACACATGGTGAGCTGCAGAGGAAATGGAAATTCACAGCGAGGGGAGTATGTTATCATCAGCTGGGGATCAGGGCGAGCTGACGTGGCACGTTGTGGCCTTAATTAGCCATCCCCGTTACTGTCCTCCAGCGGCTTCCGGGTTCTGGCGCCCTGATCGATGGCTTTCCGGAGGGAATCATTGTACTTGTCATCACAATCACCACCTTCTGTTCTGTTTCCCCTTCCTGTTCTCACTCTTCTTAATTATTGTCTTCTTGCTTCTTGCCATTCTCGCCCTCTTTATTCTATGGCTCTAACGTATTGCTTTACACTTAATACTCATACTCGATTTCTTGCTCTCACTGTCTCTTCTTCTGGTTCCTGTTCTTTACTTTCTTTAATTCCTATATTTTTACTGTCTCTGCACGTACTATGTACTTAGTATATAGAGAAGGCGTTGTATCGCACCCATTTTTAGAAAAATGCCCGTGTGTGCATCTTTTATTGTGTGTCTGTGTGTGTGTGTCTGTGGGCAGCATAGCTCAAAAACTAAAAACATGGTATTTAAGTTCAGCATCTTCCAAGGATGCAACACGAAGATTTTCAAGAAAATCCCCCCACCGCAATTACCCTTTACATGAAAAAGTTTACGAAAATTTTGATTTTCTCAAAAATGGCTCTAACGATTTCTTATTAACATGTCGCATATTAAAGGTATTTTCATGACAAATAAAATGTATACCTTGAATTTTCTGGGAATAGCCTCTGAAGACATTTTTATTCTAGAGAAATTTTACATAACAGGCAAACCGTAAGAAATAGACAAAAAACTTGCTTAACAGAAAGTGTAGAGTTCGTTACCACGGATTTCAATCCAACAGCAACCGCATTTTAAAATATTTGACTGTCCGTTTCGTCTAGTGTATTCCCTTCTACATATAAGAAAGTGAGTAATAAGGACGATTTTAGCTCACGTTTATCTCGATTAGCATGATGTAGATAGAAGAACAAGTCTTAACAATAACTTGTTACAGAGATGTAGAGAAAGACATTGTATGGACCACAACAGATTTTTTATCCTTTTAAAATTTGTGATTTATATTTCATTTTGCTGCAGTTTCCTTTATTTTCTTTCATAATCTTATGAGTCTAAATTAATATGTATATAGTTTCGAAACTCTTCATATGAATAAAAATAATTATTTAACGTGTTCTATTCACATAACCATCTCAGTTCACTCTTCTACAAAATATTCTTAGAATATAGCTTCTTGTCGTTAACCCACATCATAAATTCACATTTACTGATTTCTGTAGTACGACACAGTAGGTAAAGTGAGTCAGATTTTTAAAGAGCTCGTTGCTATGTAAAATTCAATGCTCTTTATATGACCATTCTATGTACATCATGCTAATCGACATAAACATTAGCAGAAATTGTTCTTATTACTTGGTCCCTTGTAAGTAGAAGGGAAAATATCTACTCCGTTCCATTCACATTATGTCCTCTAGCTGTTCGGTATGCAAACCTTTTATTCAAAAGATAATTCTGTTTTCTAAATTATGCTAATCAAGATAAACATAAGAAAAATTACTCTTATTACTATCTCCATGAAGTAGAAAGGAAATAATAAAAAACATGTAGGCTAACGAGATAATCTCGCTCTTTAAAAGCCGGTCGTTATGTGAAACAATTGAAATTCCAATCTCTTTGACTGTCAGGAGTAAACAAATGAGAAACGAGAAGAAAGATGTCTTCCCGTTTGAGAAAAGTTTAAATGGCTCAAGCTGAAACCAATACCCGAAATATCTCCAAAACGGTTCACTCTATTTAAAACAACAACAACAAAAACAAGAAAACGACTGTATATAACATAAATTGTGAGTTTTAATGAGATTTACTTTTTTGTAATACGTTTTTGTATATTTATTACTGTTTGCCAGTTATACAAAAATCATCCAGAATGAAGAGGTCTTCAGAGGCTATTTCCAGAAAATCCAAGAGATACATTTTGTTTGTTATAAAAATATCTTAAACATAAGGTACTTTAATCAAAATCGTTAGAGCAATTTTTCAAAAAAACTAAATTTTCGAAAAATGTTCCATATAAAGGGTAGTTGGGATTGGGGTAATTTTCTTGAAAATATTCGTGTTGTATCCATGGAATACACTGAACTTTACCAAGGTTAGTATTTAACTGACTTTTCATTTTTGAGCCATACTACCCACAGACAGACAGACAGACAGACAGACACACACACACACGTACACGCAGGCACACACAGAGACAGACACATGGACATATTTCTAAAAATTGTATTTTTTTTTTGGATCCAGAAGGTCTCAAGATAAATGTTTCCAGAGAAATCTTGGTATCCATTTTTTAGTGCAATACAATAGCTTCTCTAAATACTATGTACATAGTACGTGTACAGAAAGTAAAAATAGATACATAGAAACGTCAAACTACGCATTTGAAAATTTATACCAATAATAAGCAAATCTCGAAAACCTTTAAAAATTATAAAGAAAAAAGGAAATCAAAGAAAGGAATTAAATTTCATGTGTTCAATTCATATGACTTTCTCTACAAACTTATAGAAGATTATTCTTTTACCTAAATCATGGTAAACGATATAAGCAGTCAGAAGAAATAGTTGCATTAGCTCTTTCTAAGTAGAAGAGAAATAGGTTAAAGATAGAGTCAAATTTTAAAAAGCCGGTCCTTTTGTAAAACAATTGAAATTCGGTATACTGTGCATGGTCAGGAGTAAAACAAAAGGGAGATGAAACGAAAGATGAGCTCATTTTAAGCTACATAGAAAAGTTTTATGTTAAAAATAAAATCAATAGCAAGCAATATCTCGTAAATGCATAACTCTACAAAAATGTATATGATATAAATTGTGTGTTTTAACGAG
Source organism: Hymenopus coronatus (assembly GCA_030762935.1). NCBI lineage: Eukaryota > Metazoa > Arthropoda > Insecta > Mantodea > Hymenopodidae > Hymenopus > Hymenopus coronatus. The sequence continues at coordinate 48,937,731 of CM060884.1, read as the reverse complement.
CTCTACATGCTTTGTGTAAACATTTTGTCTATCTCTTACGGTTTACCAGTTGTGCAAAAGTCATGCAGGATGAAGAGGTCTTCAGAGGTCCTTTCCAGAAAATTCAAGATATACATTTTATGTCATTTAATATTTTTAATGTACGGCAGGTTAATCAAAATTTGTAGAGCCCCTTTTTAAAAACAACATTTTCAACAAAGTTTCCATTTAAAGGGTAGTTTAGGGTGTGGACATTTTCTTGAAAATCTTCTAGTCGCAACCTTGGATACCAAATTTTATATTTAACGGTCTTTTCTTACACAATAAAATGTTTTTCTCTTACAGTTTTCAAAACTCTGCTTTTTAATGTATTTATTTCATCTTTCTGGCAGCGCAAGCTATTTCTTTTGTCTTTCTTGTTTGTATTATTTTGTATTTATTTTTATTATTAACACCGTTTTGGTTACATTTAAATATGTTCATTTTAAAATATATTTTGTGTTAATTTTAAACACATTTTAAAAATATACTTTGTCCTACTTTAGTATTAAACAAAATCATGATTTATGAGGCAAACTCTATTCTGTAGGTGCTCAAAGTTAATGTATATTTAATTATATATGATATATAATGTTATATTTAGTAGAGACAAATGTGTGTAACATATAAGTGCATCCTATTTTCTCTGCTTACTAATAGCATTGTCATAAAGAAACACAAATTTTAGGGCGTAGTATGTTTCGAACGGCCCTCAGCTATGCCTCTGCTGTGATGACGTACATCACACTGCGTAAAGTCGTGCATGGCAGAGGGCAGAGGAGGGTCAACCGTGTGACCTGTTACGTAAACAACCGAACGTCTGAGATAGGGCATAATAGCCATCCTAAAACACGGTGAATATAATTTTAGAAAATAGCGTAAACAACTGCATATACTGGACCATTGCATATCCTCAAACGCTGATACAAACATTTGCACTTATTCCCCATTCACTCTGTATATATTTACGTATAAGATAATAAACAATATATATATATATATATATACACTAGAGCTGATCTAATATCTCATTATTTCTAAAAGCAGAAAGAACGCTATTCGTATTCAGACCTGGCCAATAATATTTGCATTGATAAACATTTCCATTAAATTTTATTTGGTAGGAATATAGATCAAATTTATTTCCCACTAATTAACCTCAAAACAGGATTATGTAAACGTCGTAAGGGAGAAAGAACCAAAAGAACCGTATTTAAAAACGCAAAACACTTCAGTTCATTCATCGGAGGCATGAATGCAAGTACGTAGACCGGGATGAAAGAAGTGGTTGCGAAGGGAGTATTTTAGGAAGAGGAATAATTTAAAAGGCGGACGTAAAACTTAATTCAAGCTGATTGAAAGCAGAAGAATCTGGAAGACAGAAGAAACTTAACGTGGTGCTTAAAAAGAAATCGAACAGCGAATAACTACAGAAATGGGAGAAAGTCAGAAGAGATTGATGCCGCTGAATGGAGGTCGGCGATAGTGGCATGCAATTCAGATACATTTTGAAGCTGAACTGCAGAAACAATGAAATATGGTAAGACATTGTGTAAGTATGACTGCTACGTTGCGAAGAGGGTGTTCGCTTTAAAGATTCTTTAAACTTAACACTTAAGATATGATATTCTAACATTCTTAACCTCAAAATTCATACTCAATGTGAAGTTAGTAATGAAAATTTTGCCACGTAAACTACATCGTTGAGTGGAGATAGCAGCGGCGAAGTAATATATTAGAAGCTAAAGACATCCTCAGTGAGGGAAATGTAACGTGTTACCTTGGAATTGGGAAGTCCGAGTTCGATTCTAACGGCTCACTTTGACCTTAGATTTTTCTTGGTTTTCCCGTGTCGGTAGGTTGTTTCGAATTCTCCAAGTTGTAGTTTTATTTTAATATAAAATAAAACGTTTGAAAAATATAAAATAAAATATTTTAAATAAAGAAAACCCGAAAAGAAAAATAACGATGACAATAAGTTATATAATTAAAAAGAGGAAGAGATAATATTGAAATTAATTAAAGGTCAAATAAATAATTAATGAAGAATTAAATGCTTATATACATTTAAAAATAAAGTAGGAAATTATAATTGATCATTTGTTATTAAATTTTGTATTTAGGACTTTTAACGATTAAAACTGGTAAATTAAAATAAATGAAGAAGATAACTTAATAATTGTAAAATTAGAATTGATGAATAATATAATGAAATGTGTGTACATAAAATTTTGTTAAAATAATGGTATCAATGGTATCAAGTTAATATATTTTGATATATTTACTATATATATAGTAAATCAAAATATATTAACCATATATATAGTATAAACAATTTTTAGTTAAGATTAATTTGGTTGTTTTAAGAATGTATTAGTGAATAGTATTTAGTAGTGCTATATACATTTATGGATGTGATAAATTTAAAGGAGTCAATAATTGATGAAGATTTGGAATACATGCTCTGGGTTAAGGAGTTGGGTGCTAGGGTGTGATAATGCTGATTTCTTTTTATTTCATGTTGGCGAATGTTGGGGCAGTTTCTCATCTCTCGACATTTCCTTTCCATTATTTCCCTTTTATTCAGCTTCCTCCTGATCTTTCAGGTGAACTTTTTATCATATATGGGTATAGTTAACATGGATGAAAAAATGTGTCAATTAAATGCATATATTCATAAAATGTGTTTTTTTAGCGATAGTTTAGCAATAGAGAATCTAATATCGGACGCATATTTTGGCTTTGCAGTTAAGTGGCTAATAGCTACTTTTACTAACAGACGACTTTAAAGTGTTGAATGTTTATTTTGATTTGTAGATGGAAGAAGTAGTTGATCTTTTCTGTATTTTTCTCTTAGTTTATTATTAACAGTTGTAGTTAATTATCTTTATAATATAATATAATAATAATGTAAAAGATAATGGAAGAAATAAACTGATACAATTTGGCATTACACATCCTGGTTTGCGTCTCAAGGTGCCGGGATGGAGTATTATAGATTTTGTATAGGTAGAGTCAAACTGAATAATTCAATGTTATTGCCGGGATTTGAACCACGGATCTCCTGGTTTGTAGATGGTTGTTCTATCACTGGCTACTATGGTAAAATATGAACACGGCATTAAATTCCTCAACTTACTCGCATGTTTCCCGGTAAACCACAAAGAGATCTTAAATTCATTTTGAGATGATGTACTCCAAAGGCAACTTACAAACTTTCTAATTACTTTAAGACGAGTTTCATAGTTCAACCAATCATTAAGCCAATCAGTGTTAGTTAATTGTTTTCCACATAAGTGAGTAGGACAGAAATTGGATACGTAGAGTCAGACAAAGGGGGGGGGACACGTTCTTCTCCGTAGTAATGTCGTAATCACTTGCATAGATTGTGAAATGCATTTAAGTGTAGTAAATTGAATTTTCTGAGTGCAGAATTTTGCCAAAAACTGAGCACTTATTCCACCACTTTCTATAAGGGCTTAAATCAAGTGTTGCTGCTTCTTTCTCAAAGCTGGCGCAGGTCGTGTTCCAAAAATGAACAGTGATGCTGCACATTGTCGGTTTCCTGATAACACCATCACAGTCGTACAGAGAAACACTGTAACTTTCATAGTTCTAGAGTTCTGACCAACTTCCGATCTTTCGATCTTCAAACTTTCTGATCTTCGGCGTCACGTTCTGCAGATCCCACCCATCATTTTGCACAATGTTTGGCCGTATACAGCGCAAACTGTGGCTGATTTTTTGGTCGATGGTATTCAAAAGTTCTGCACCATCCACCTACTCCCCGAACTTAATCTCTAATGACTATGTCTTGATTCCAAGATGAAGGAACCACTTAATGGCATTCTCTTCAGAATTGTTCCAGAGATTCGTTAGATAGTAGACCGTTCCATTCGAACTATCAACACAACAGACGCTGCTAAAGGTGTCCAACGACTTCCACATCGCTGGTACGTGTTAGAAATGGAAATGGAGTTTTATTTATGGACGCTCTTTAACTATTGTGGTTCTCAGCGTCCCATTTTATATTGGGCATGAAAGACCGATTAATTTTGCTCAGAGGGCTCTTTTATCAGGCTTGAGGTTCTTTTATGTGCCGTAAATCTACGACACGGGACCAACGGCTTTACTTCCCTTCCGAAGGAAGTCATACTAAGAATTTTTACGCCCGAAAAAATCCATCGCCCTCCGCCGGGTTTGAACCCGCGACCATTACACCACGGAGGGAGACTCTGGTACGTGTTGTGCACAATACTTTTGACTACCTTGAAGGACAATAAAACTTGGTAACAAGCTGGTATACCCCGACGATGTTCGCTTATCCAGATGCTTATACCTCATGAAATATTGTATCATCAATAGGGTCAATAATTTCATTTATTGCAGTTGTTATATTTATCCTTATTCTTTGAGAAAGTATGATTTCTAACCGACCTATCTATTTTGTATCAGTTATAAATGCTAAAGTAATAATAAAGTTCCAACCTTTTTATTTTCTTCTGACAGAATAAAGCTAGTTGTGACGCTTGGCCTAAAACGTTTCAGTTTTTCTGGCAGTACGGTTCTTGGTGCAGTTATGCTGTAAATGACATCATTAATGTCGATGTATCGCCCGTATTGAGGGGTACAGATCGTGGCTTCCTGCATTCAACTGTGTGAGATGACAAACTTTCCAAATAATGAGGGGCTGTCTGTCCTTAAACATGATTTCGCTGTCCGCTGCGATGTTCATTCTCGAGGATGTCGTATAACCTCTTTGTTATAGATCATTCTACATATTCGTTATGTGTTTTGGATATGGAGCGAGACAATGCCCTTTTATTTATTTAGGTTATTCCTTGGCTTCAGAGATGATTTCCCAAGAGTAATAGTTGTGAGTGATTAAGCCCACATTATAACAGCCTGTCGTCTGTACGATAGAACGCCAGGTGAGTTAAGATCAGCTCTCACTTAGTGGGATCAAATAGAATCGAACCGAACCGAATCGAAAATCCTTCTGCTGCTCTTATGTAGTGGGATCAAATAGAATCGAACCGAGAATTCTCTCGCCGCTCTCATCTAGCTCAATCAAATCAAATCGAACCGCTCTGATCTAGTGTAATCAAATATAATGGGATCGAACCAAACCAAAAATCCTCCTGGAGCTCTCATGCAGCGGAATCAAATCGAATCGAACCGAAAATCCTCCTGCCGCTCTCATCTAGCGGAATCAAATCGAATCCCCCCCCCCCAACGCATCGAGTTGAAGCATGTGTACTTTTAGAGTCAGAAAATGGACTGCATAATAGCATTTGTGTGAAGAGGTGGAGAGTGAAAAAACAAATAACAAAAACAGGAAACGGAAATATTGGATTCATGCTGTCTTTTAATAAAGATTACACACGGTTTTAATTCATTTTCAAATTTCACTCACGTACGCTAGTATTAAAAAGATTTTTGTTAGTTTTATCATAGGCCTATAGATAGTTTTCAACTAGGTATAGCAGCTGTTCTTCGTTCTTTTGTACAACTCTAAACTTAATGCAATTGGATATTCAGCCTATTTTCGAACAAAAAAATCCATTATAATTATTATTTATTATTATTAATTATTATTATTAATTATTATTATTAATTATTATTATTATTATTATTATTATTATTATTATTATTGTAGCTTAACGTCCTTTAACGTGATTATTCAGATCAGACGATGAATGGAATCGGTAAAATGATACTCAAAACGATCTTGGGATCCATAGAGCTTAAAGTTACTCAACTTTTGTTTTCTCAGGATAAGGGAAAACCCCGAGAAAAATGCTTGGATAACTCATCCAAAGCAAACAATTATACGTGTTAACAACTTTGCGCATTCTTTTGTTTGCTACGAATATAACGATAACTATAAGCAAAGCAAAAAGTCTCTCACCGGATGTAGAACAAATATTCTTTCAAGCAAATTATTTTCAATTCGACTCATTGCGCTTCGATTTGACGTAATTTTGCTTGTTTCTATTTGAAACCAATGTAAAAGTAAATTCTGTTTCATTCTATTCCACCAATTAGGAGCAGACCTTAACGCTTCCAGATCGAAAGCTTCCGACGTCGGCTAGGTCATGTAATGAAAGAGCATAAAGTATGTTTTAATGAGATCCAGAATTTTTGTAACTTTATATCTATGTCATATGATTTATTTGTTAAGCAAAAATCGTTCAGAGGGAAGAGAAATTCAGAAGTTATTCCCAAGAAATTCAAATATACATTTTTATGTAAATATCTATAGTATACGGAATCTCAATTAGATAAGTTACAGCTATTTTTGAGAAAATCGAACATTTTTGAAAAATCTTCCATTTTCCTGAAAATGTTCTTGTTGATCCTTGGAATATGATATGCTTAAATCCCAAATTTGTTATTTACTTTTCGTTTTTTGGGTTTATGCACACACAGACACACATACGGACCTTTTTCTAAAAATTCAATTTTTGATTCATGGGTCCTCGAAACAGGTATTTTCGTTGAAATCTCGGTATCACAAATTTTGTGTGACATACAATACTTTCTATACCTACTATGTATTTTATATGCAATAAAACAAATCAAAAAATATTTGTCTGGGATATGACTTTTATGTTTAGAACAACCGACGCCAAATTCTGTTAGGTTTTTCGTAGATCTTGAAAGTTGAGGCTTACAAAGGGAAAAGGAAAAGAGATATAAGGGAATACATTAGGCTAAAGCAATAGTCAGGTCTCTTAAATCTAGTCGCTAAGTGAAAAAATTGAAATTAGGTTCTCTTTGCTTGCTGGGAACAAACAAAAGAGAGACGAAAAGAAATATGTCTCCTGTTTGAAAATGAAGTACCTTAAAACTTAACTCGAAGTATGTCGTAAACTGTTAACTTTACAAAAAATGTACATGGCATGAATTGTATGTTTTAATGCGAGCTACATTTTTAGTCAGTTTTTATCTAACTCTTACGGTTTACCACTCATACAAACGTTACTTATATTCTAAAATGAAGAGGTCTTCAGAGGCTATTCCCATAAAATTGAACATATAGCCCGTTTTTACTACTTGTGGCACTGCAGGAGATGACACTGGTGATACATGGAATGAAGATGGAGCACCAATGGAATGCAATGGCGGGGGAAACCGGAGACCCCGGAGGAAACCCGCCTCTGCGCCGCTTTGTCCACTCAAAATCTCACATGCGGTCGCTTGGGATTGAACCCGCCCATTTAGGGTGTGTTTGTGTGTGTGTGTGGTGTGTGTGTGAGTGTGTCTGTCTGTGGGCAGCATAGCTCAATAACGAAAAGTCTATTCAGTGCCAAACTTGGTATTTAAGTTCAGTATCTTCCAAGGATGCAACACAAAGATTTTCAAGAACCCCCCCCCCCCCACCCTCAACTCCCCTTTGCATGGAACATTTTTTGAAAGTGCTTATTGTCTCAAAATGGCTCAAATGATTTATTAAAATGTTATATGTTTAAGATATTTTCATGACAAACTATATATATAAACATATGACATTTTAATAAATCATTTGAGCCATTTTGAGAAAATGAAAACTTTCGAAAAATGTTCCATGTAAAGGGTAGTTGAGGGAGGGGGGGGTTTTCTTGAAAATCTTTGTGTCGCATCCTTGGAAGATACTGAACTTAAATACCAAGTTTGGCACTGAATAGACTTTTCGTTTTTGAGCTATGCTGCACACAGACACTAACACTAACACACCTCACACACACACACACACAAACACACCCTAGACGGGCGGGTTCAATGCCAAGCGAGTGCATGCGAGATTTTGGGTGGACAAAGCGGCGCAGGTGCGGGTTTTCTCCGGGGTCTCCGGTTTCCCCCGCCATTGTATTCCATTGGTGCTCCATCTTCATTCCATGTATCACCAGTGCCATCGCCTGCAGTGCCACAAGTAGTATAAACGGGCGTTCAACACTCAATAAAAAAAAACACACACACACATGGACATGTTTCTAAATTTTTTTTTTTGTTTCAGAAGATCTCAAGCATCTATTATCGAATTTTTGTTGGAATATAATACCTTCTCTATCCACTATGTACATTCTACAAATGGGCTAGAGAAAGTAATAAAAATCTGATGTGTTCCATTCACATTACTTTCTCTTCTTTTCTGCAACAAATTATTGTTAAAAAGCTTATGCAGCGACTTGCTTCAAGCTAATCGAGAAAAAATTAGCAGAAATAGCCTTATTAAGCCTTATTACTTGCTTCCTTGTAAGTAGAAGCGAAATAAGGGAGTACCGTAGGTTAAAGTGATAGTCAAAAGCTGATTGCTATATGACTGAAGTTCCTTTGTTTTTATGAACAGGAGTTGATAAATTCCTGTATGAGAAAAGTATACGTTTTTTAAAGCTGAAACCAATAACGGTCAACTCCACAAAAAAATGTATAGGACACAATTTTTTTTTTTTTTTTTTTTTTTTTTTGTGTAGTAAGTTTCTGTCTATCTCTTACGGCTTACCAGATATGCAAAATTCAATAAAAATCATCCAGAATAAAGAGGTCTTGATAGGCTATTCCCAGAAAATTCAAGATATACATTTTATTTGGCATGTAAATATCTTAAATATAAGAGATTTTAATCAACATGGTTACAGCCATTTTTGAGAAAATAAAAACTTTCAAACATTTTTCCACGTGAAGGGTAGTTTGGGATGGAAGGATTTTCTTGAAAATCTTCCTGTCGCATCCTTAGAAGATACTAAACTTAAATATCAAGTTTGGTGTTTACCGGCTTTTCGTTTTTGAGTTATCGTGTTCAAACACACACGTACCTTTTTCCAAAAACCCTTTTTTTGGATACAGGGAATTCTAAAACATGTATTTCCGGTGAAATCTCGGTATCGAAGTTTTTGGTGGTGTGCAATACCTTCTCTGTACACTATGTATGTATTGCGTGTAGAAAGTAAACACCCACACACCCACACCCACATACATACACACACACACACACACACACACACACACACACACACACACACACGAATATGTTTCTAATTTTTTTTTTTTAAATTCAGATCTCAAAGATGTATTTCCAGCGAAATCTCGACATTGAATTTTGGGTGGAATATAATACCTTCTCTATCCTCTATGTACATTCTACATTTGGGATAGAGAAAGTAATAAAAAGTGAAGTTTTAAAATGTATGCAGCCAACGGAGCGAATGTTCCAATTAATCTAATTTTCACGGCAATCAAAACTTGATGTAAGTTGTCATTTTGCTCACTGTGTGTTAAATTGCTCCCTCTGCATTAGGACCCTCGATTGAGCACTAGAAACCGTAAAATTAGTGCTTCAGTGAACTCGCGTCAATTGTTGGAAGTCCAGTAACTGGAGTTGATGAGCTCCCGCGTAGCAGCCCAACAATGTTCACTGCACTGGCAACGCTGTGAAGGGGACGGAGTTCCCGAGGGATAAGGGAAATTGATCGGCGCGCTGGCTCTGGCAAATAAAAGAAGGCTGCAGCTCTAGACAGTAATTAAGAAACTTTTCCAGAAGTGAGACTCCAGTTGAGTTTGTTGCCCCATTCTTCGGTATTCCAGAAACAATGAAACTTCTAAAAGCATCATAAAAGTGGCTCCAACTTTTTACATTGTTATTATAATTACCCAAAGTTTTAGAGGATTGTAATATTCATTTCAAGTGCACTTTTCTTCATTAAAACTAGCGCAATGATTAAGACCATCGCGTGTGTAGAAGAAATACATTTAGGGCTCCCAAATATCAGCTCTCACAAAATGAAGGTCATTGACATATGGAAGTGGTTAGACCACTCGCCTCTCACCTAGACGGTCCGGGTTTGATCCCAAGCAAGAGAGATTTATGGTGGACAAAGCGGCGCAGGGATGGGTTTTCCGGTTTCCCACTACATCACATTCCACCGGTGCTCCATATGTATTCTTTGTATTATCAGTATGATCGCCTGCGATGCCATAGTAGTAAAACCAGGCGTTAAACACCATAAAAAAAAAGACATATTGAAAGATAAGAGTCTGAAAATTTCAATATCATTGCCGGAATTTAAACTACACATATCCTAGTTTCCGTCCTGGTGCTCTAGCCACTGAGCCACCATGTCAACGTGCCGATATAACATTATATTCCCAACCGACTCGCGTCTCTTCCGGTACTACACAAGGTTGTATAGAATTATTTTGAGATGACATATCCCACTAATCGTGAGTGCTTAAGGCCCGTGCTTCATAGTTCACCCAATAATTAGGTCTCCGCTCACTTCTCAGGTTCAATTTCAAGCGACCGCATGAGATTTGTGGTGGACAAAGCGGCGCAGGGTCAAAAATTGTCGATCAATGTTCTTCCTCACTAGCCGTGGGTAGGACAGAAGTTGGAAAGATAGACTGAAAAATTCTCCTCACACACACACACACACACACACACCAGGACAGATAGACAGACACACACACATACAGTGCAATTAACAATGTAATTATAAACATAAAAGATTTAATAAAATATAATTATATTTTTTAATCAATAGCAGAAGGGCAAATCAAGTATGTAGTATTACACACTTTAATGAAACGTGTGAGTCAATAATTCGATTATAAAAAAAAAGTCAAACACACACTAACCTTTTTCTAATTTTCAGGAAAATTCTCCCAATATAAATTACCATTTATATGAAAGATTTTTGAACATTTTCGGTTTCCTTAAAACGCCTCAAACCATTTTGATTTATATCTTGAATTTTCTGGAATACCCTCTGAAACCGCCTTCATTCTGGAGGACTTTGCATAACCAGTAAACCGTAAGACATAGACAAAATACACAACACTGAAAATTTATATCTCGTTAAAACACACAATTTTTCTCAGATACATTTTTGTTGAGATAATAATTTCCTCGTTTTTCGTTGGAATAACTTTTCTGAAATGCGAAGTCCTTAAACACATTTTGACTATCGCTTTTTGTGTATTCCCTTATTCCCTTTCTACGTATCTACCTAAAAGGAAATATGTAATAAGACTATTTCTGCTAAAGCTTATCACGATTAGCATGCAGTAGATAGAAACACAAGCTTTAGTAAGAATAATTAATTCGTTCCAGAATAGGTAGAGAAATTCATGTAAATTTAACCAGATTTTTGTTAATGTTTACTTGGTGAGAAGGGGACACGAGTTCCCTAGCCCCCTTTTTGGATCCGCCCTTGACTGAATACGGATACAAATACTGATCACTAAATCCGCCACTGTTGATGCGATAACTAATGAATAATGCAGACGTAGCAAGATGTAGTACGTGTTAACGGCATCTACATAACACCATTATAAGATTCTCACTTCGCTAAGTACCAGCACTGCCGCTAAATATGACACACACACACACACACACACACAAACTCTGACTTCCATTTGAATTTCAAACACATCCCCTTCCCCCGCCGTGTTCCTTGCTCCCCACTCAGCGCTGATTTGAATTCTGTGGGCTCTTATTAAAGTTTCGATCCGACTAAAATCCAGTTTATCGCATGGTTAGATTTATTTGCAGCAGGAAAGGGGTTGTGAGGAGGTTATAATGAAATTTCGAAGAGTTTTCCTCCGAGCAGGATTACGGTGAGAGACTTGATGGGTGTAATGTTGTGTTTTACATCACACTGTATGCCTCGTGTGTCGTACATACAGGCAGAATACAGAAACACTATTGTGATCATTTTAAGTGCTCTCTCACAGAAACCCTGTGTAGGTCAGGAGTTGGATAGGTAGAGTCAGACTGAAAAATTCAATACCATAGCCAGGATTTGAACCACGGATCTCTAGCCGGTTGCTCTACCACTGAGCTATCATGGTATAGCATTTAATTTCTCAACTGACTCGCATGTTTCTCGGTAAACCACAAGGTGATCTCAAATTATTTTGAGATGACGACCCTAAAGGCGACTTCCAATGTTGTAAGTGTTTTTAGTCCCAGTATTCATAATCTACCTCTTACGGTCAATCAGCTATGAAAATATCATTCAGAATGAAGAGACTTCTGAGGCTATTCCCAAGAAATTCAGGATATACATTTTATTTGTCAAGAAAACATCTTTAATATACGGTGTTTTGATCAGATTCGTTAGAGCCATTTGTTAGAAAATCGTAAATTTCGAAAAGTGTTTCATGAAAAGAATATTTTTGGGTGGGGGGATTTTTCTAAACAAGGTACTAAAGGTACTAATCTTAAATACCAGATTTGGTATTAAACTGACTTTTCGTTTATGAATTATGCTGTCCACAGAAACACAGACACAAACATACACATTTTATTTTGTTTTAAGTGGTCCACAAAACGTATTAATACGGTGAAACCGCGATAGTATTTTTGGATGGAATACTCATTTTCTCTAACTACTATATATATTGTACATGCGGCTAAGGAAAGTAATAAGTAAGCAGCAAATTAATTGTAATTAGTTTGAACACTATTGCTGGATTTGTCCCCTAATATCCTTTAGGATCGTGTAATACTCCAAGACACACTGAAGTTCAGCCTAAGGATGGAGGTACTAGAGAGATGTGTAATATCAGTTCTATTGTATGGCAGTCAAACATTGTTACTAAAAGAAAATGAATTTGATGATCCAGATATTCAACAAAAACTGGGTAGGAAGCTACTATAGATAACACTCAGGGATGAACATGCAACAAGAATATCAGGAACGGTATGGGAGACGCAATTATCAAAGCAGAGTGCTTCAATTGGAAATGGGGAGGCCACGTTACAAGGACATGTAACAAAAGATGGACTTACAGAACCATTTGGGATTTCAGAATAGGAAGATGTTTGGGCAGGTAGCGGACCAAATGGGTGGAATTCTTTAAGCAAAAGGTGGGACATCTGTGGTCGAGATAAAAGAAATGTGGAAAGAACTCTTTTAAACATTTTAAGTAAAATGTACGTACATGTCGTAGAAGGAACAGAGACAAGAGTAACGCGGAAGAACTTTCAAAAAGTGTAATGTACAAATAGTGTTAATATTACTGTAAATGTACTTTGTAGGACAAGTGAAATATACTCCTTTAGATTAACTTCCATAATGAGTCTTTCTGAGTTACCCTGCCAACAGGTAGGATGCCTTAGCTGTTAAGGGACGAAACAGGCTAATAAATTAGTAAAAAATAAATACAAATAAATAAACCTTTTATTGACTACATTATCTCTAAATCAAAGTTGTTAAAAAGTCAATTTTCAGAATATTTATAGGTGTTGATTTAAGCTACCACTCACGACAAATTTAACATTCATGCAATGACTATTAATAAAGCAGCATTCCATTTCTACACAGCTTTTGTCTTAATAATTGCTCATGGTTATGTTCTTATAGTTTATTTTTTGATATATATATATTTATATATAATTAGTTTTATTAGTTTATCACCAATAAACAGGAACAAAACCATAAAGAGCTTTGAAAATATATGCTTGTATAGAGCAAGAAAATATCCAAAATTTATTATAAACCAGCAGATTGAATCATCTTAGGCTGAAATGTTGAAGAATATATTTAACGTACATTAGGCAGCTATAATATTAGGCAGGAACAATTGAGAGTAATTGAACTTCAAAAGGAAAAGGAGAGAAATTTTCTCAGTATGTTCACTGCTGAAATGAACAGAAGGAAAGATAACCATTTCAACAACGGATTAAGAGAATAACATATTTCTATATAAAACATAAAAGCTCTTCATAAACGAAATACACACAAATATGTTCCACGTTAAGCTGAAATATAATTCCTTTACCATTTTCCTCTATAGTAAGTGGTTGCAAAAAAAAAAAAAAAAAAAATATCTGAATCGTTTACTTCTTCAATTAGAATAGCAAGATAGAGCTACAAAATATGAGTTATTTGTATTCGTAGTATATGTTGCTGAAATGAGTCATTTAGCCACAAAATTATATTAAAGGGTTGCATTCCAGCGTGTCTACTGGAATAAAGTCGTGGTCATACGCTTGGCAACTGTGCCACATTGGGCGTTGTGTGTAGAGTGGAAGATAAAGCATATTGACAGTAATCTTGTGAATACCATCGGATAGCTTGAAAGAAAACCACCCCACCCCTTGTTAGTGGCAATAGCTGATAATAAGCACACAGGCATATGGTGAACCGAATTTCAAGCACAAAACAAAACAATTCATTTGACTTTAAGTCTTACTCTGCTGCCAGACTGTGCAGAAAATGTATTCAATAATATTCAAGTATCTGCGTTACCTTTAAAGATAGATGCAATTGTTATTGGATTTTGTTATTCATTATATTTGGATTTCCCAGCATGCGAAATCTTGCACCCATACCGTGACACTGTATATGATTCATAAAGTCAAGTTTAAGTATGTCAGGTGGAAACTACTGTTTCAGCCTTAGATTCTACATGCAATTTTTCTCAATAAAGAGCGGTTCAGTAGAAAGTATAAATACATAAATCTTATTCTTCTTATAATATGGAGGGCTTACAACCTCCAGGACTTGCAAGGTGATGCCTAAGGTCAGATACTAGTTGTGCGGATGGGCAATGGATAAGATGTATATCCCTGATGTATCAGGGATGGAGGATAAGCCCAATGTCTGGTGTGTACATGAGATGACATGAAATGTAGGCAGATGGATTATAGGAAAGGTGATGATGGAGCAATGAATGGCGGAGCAAGCGGAGGAGTCGGAGAAAACCCGCCCAGATGCCACTTCGTCCTTCATGCGGTCCCCTGGGATTGAATTATTTCCGCCTAGGTGGGAGGCGAGTATTCTAAGGGATAGACAAAACTAGCACGCAAACATTTAGATCTGGTCAAAACACACAATTATGTCCTTTACGTTGTGGTTGTAGAACTAACATTTCCGAGATATTCCTTGTTATTGCTTTCAGTTCTACAATACCTATCTATACTTTCTTTAACAGGAAATCATCCGTGTTTCTTTTGTTTTACTCCGAGACATGCAAAGAAGCGGATTTCAATGTCAATCACATAGCGACAGCTTTTACATTTGATTATCTTTTAGGCTAGTGTATTCCCTTAGTTCCTTCCTGCATAAGAAATTAAGTAATAAGATCATTCTGTTGACGCTTATCTCGATAATCATGGAGTATAAAAATAATGCTTTCTAAGAAGGTAGAAAAAGTCATGTGAATGGAACCCATCATAGTTTGTAAACGTTTACACAACTATGGACGAAGCACGAGATGGATATATTATAAAAATCTGAGGTGCAACAAATTATTGTTTTCGTTTTTGAGCTATGCTGTCCACAGCAGACACACACACACACACACACACACACACACACACACACACACACACACACACACACACACACACACACTCATACTGAAAGACAGACAGACACACACACGACATTTTTTTCTAAAAATGCTTTTTTGGATTCAGGTGGTCTCAAAACATATATCCGGTGTAATCTCGGTATCGAATTTTTTAGTGCAATACAAAACACTATGTACATAGTACGTATAGAGAAAGTAAAAATGTGGATCTCGTCAAAACACACAATTTATGTCCTTTACATTGTGGTTGTAGAACTAACATTTCCGAGATATTCCTTGTTATTGCTTTCAGTTCTACAATACCTATCTACACTTTCTTCAAACAGGAAGTCATCCGTGTTTCTTTTGTTTTATTCCGAGACATGCAAAGAAGCGGTTTTCAATGTCAATCGTATAGCGATAGCTTTTACATTTAACTATCGTTTTAGGCTAATATATCCCCTTAGTTCCTTCCTACATAAGGAAGCTCACGATTTTCTCGATAATCATGCAGTATAACAAATAATGTTTTCTAAGAAGTTTTTTTGTAGACCAGAAAGACAAAGTCATGTGAATGTAACACATAGTTTTTAAACGTTTGCACAAGTATGGACGGAACACGAGATGGATATATTATAAAAATCTGATTGTAACAAATTATTGTTAAAAAACTTTTTCTTCTTTTTAATTTATGATAATAGAGATAAACAGCAGAAATTGTTTTAATTACTTGCTTCCTTGTAAGTAGAAGGAAAATAAGGGAATACACTAGGCTAAAACGATAGCAAGCCATGTAGTTGAAATCCGTTTCTATGCAAGGGCAGGAGTTTACAACTTTCCGCGTCAGAAAAGTTTAAGTATTTTAAATCTAAAACAAATAACAGGGAGTATCTCAGAAATGGTCAATTCCACGAAAAATATGTAAGTGACATAAATTGTTTTTTTTTTTTTACGTGATCTACATTTTTTTTGTATAGTAACTTTTGTCTTATCACTTACGGTTTACCAGTTACGCGAAATTCAGCAAAATTAATTCAGAATAAAGAAGTCTTTCCCAGAAAATTCAAGACATAATTTTATTTTTTATATATATACGGTTGTTAGAGCTATTTTTGAGAAAATCAAAATTTTCAAAATCTTTTTGTTGTATCTCTGGAAGATACTAAACTTAAATATCAAGTTTGGTATTTTACCGACTTTTCGAGTTATCGTGTTCACAGACACATGGACACCGGACACAAACACGGACCTTTTTCTAAAAATTCTGGATACAGTGAACCCTTGGGTGGAATAGAATATCTTCTCTATACGCTATGTATATAGTAGTACGTGCAGAGAAAGTAATAAATACAACTACGAACAGAATAATCACTTATTTATTGACCAAGTGTACAAATTGATACCCTTCTGAAATATGAAGCTGTGTGTTACATTTTACAATGTTTAATCTGTAGAGCAATTGATCACGTTTTCATTGGGCACATGAAGAGCAATCAATCCTCCCCCGCTGTATGCGCTGGTGCATATATTGCATTTAAACTTTCTCAAGTGCCTACAACTGACAGCGTTCGCGGTCCGGATAAAGCGTTCCGCAAACAACAGTGCAGTAATGGCCGCTGTAATCGAACCACAACTAGCTGTTCTAGCTCAACTAGGCTTGTCTTGCCTTCATTAAATTTATTAGGAGAAATTGGTTTATTAAATAGAATAATTGGTTGAATATGATTTCTCTCAGAATGTTTACTTTTGCTATGCTTAAACCATAAGTCAGGTATTTTAAGACCTAACACTGCGTATACAAGCTTTGTGAATTAAATATCCCATAAAGGATTAGTCTTATTAAGTTGAAGCGTTTGTGAAATTTAACCCAATATTATGGCAAATTTAAATTTATTTTTATATAATAAAATAATACAAGTTCTAAATTTCTGAGACTGGCATTCGGGAGATCGTGGGATCGATTCCTGTGGCACCTCTCTGACCCATGGTTTTCTTTCGGGGGTTTTCCTGGGTCACTAGGCAAATTTTGGGGAGATTTCTTCATTCCTCCAATAGGTCTCTTTCAGGCTTTTAAGTATAGGCGAGGATTGCGGTAGTGGTGCCCTTCCATGGTGGGGAATATGCTCTGGAAATACAGCTCTCGGCAGGATGGTGTTGGAAGCAGTTTCTAGACCCGTCTGGTTTCGGCCTTCTTTTGAAATTACTCTCATTTTATCCGAAGAAGCTGCTTCATTAAACCTAGTTTGTTATCAGCAAAACTAAATCTCCAACCAATTGCAGACAGCATTCTACATGAAAGAGCATTGCGGATTCAGAGAGGGGACATCCTCTGTCGATCCAATGTTTGTATAAAATTATAGAGAAAAGAAGAACATCTATTTATCATTATTATCTATTGTTCGTAGATTATGAAAAGACATTTCCACGCTCCAAAAAGAGAGAATCAGTTGTCTTTGCCCTTGAAGACCAGAAGCAGCCCTGATTTTATGAGAGTGACACGCCATGCCACAATTCAGGAGGCAGTGAAGAAAGAAAAAAAAAATCGGTAAACAAACATGGTCGAATGTGTTATCTATCATTTTAGAACTAATGTAAGTATTAAAATCATAACTTGGTAAAATCTTCTTTCCTATATACAAGGCTCGGATGATAAGTCCCAGGTCTCTCAATGTAAACAGCATTAAAACATTGTTTTATTTCTCAACATATCTCCAGACATTTGTCATATCGGTGTTCTAATTTAATTAAACCATATCTGTAGTGCGATTTATCAAGGTCCTCAAAATAGCTGTTTACCGCATCAATAACCTCCTCATTGCTGTGAAATCTTCGTCCTCCAAGACATTTTTTGAGGTTTGTGAACAGATGGTAACACTGGGTGCTAGATCTGGCAAATAGAGTGTATGTTCAAGCAATTCCATCTTTAATTCACACATTCTTTGCACTGAGCGATGTACCGGAGCATTGTCGTGATGAAACAAGTTTCTTTTTTGTTTGCCAAATGAGGTATTTTTCTTTTCACCTCATCACTCAAACGTTGAGGTAAGCTTGCATAGTAGTCACCAGTGATACTTTTATCCTTTTCCAAGTAATCAATAAAAATAATTCCCTGTGCATCCCAGAAAACACTCGCCATAACCTTCTTAGCTGACAAAATTGACTTTGCCTTTTTTGGAGTTGGTTTACCTGGCGCAATCCACTATTTTGACTGTGCTTATTTTCTGGAGTGTAGTGATGTATCCAAATCGCATCCATGGTAATAAGCCGTCTCAAAAATTCACTGGGATTTTTACGGTAGAGCTCCACATTCTTAACAGAAACAGTTTTTCTTTGCAACTGCAGGTGTCAACAAACGCGGCACCCATATTGTACAGCCTTTATGAAAGCCCAAAACATTACTTAAAATATTACCTGCACATTTTTTGATATGTTTACAGCCTCTGCTATGTCAAAAAAAAACTTTAATTTGCAGTCTTCCAGTACTAAACGATGCATTTTTTCAATGATCTCTGGAGTTGTCACTTCTACAGGGCGTCCAGAGCGAGACTCATCACAGTGCTCGTACGTCCCATTTTAAATTCTCAATCCATCTTTTAATCATTGAATATGAAGGGGCAGAGTCTTTCAATGTACTGTACATTTCTTCCTTGATTTCTTTAGGCGTTAAGCCTTTCAAATGGAACTATTTAATCACTGCTCGTTTTTCCAAATCCTCTATTTTCGTTAAAACTCTAAAGTTGTCTTGTTTAAAATGCTGTCATTCGAAAACTAAACAAGCTATGGACCTGTAACTATGGATACAAGCTAGTCTAGAGTTAAACTATACGATGCTGCCGTCTAACTGTCCTAGTGGCGCCATATCTGTGTGAGGCCCGGGACTTATCAGTCGTCCTTCGTATTAGAAATTATTAAAGGCCTATTTCGCTGCGTTATCTTATCAATTACAACTCGTGTTTTCAATTCTTAGGACAATGAATACACTCGTGGTATTACTTATGATAATCTTAGTTTCGCATCTTTGAAAGACACTGAACTTAAATACCAAGTTTGGTATTCAACCCACTTTTCGATTTTGAGTTATATTGTTTACAGACACCCACACAATGATTTTTCGAAATTTTCGATTTTATTAAAATGGCTCTAATGATTTTAGTTAAAAGGCTATACATTAAAATATTTACGTGATAGATGAAATATACATCTTGAGTTAGCCTCTGAAGCAGTGTTCATTCTGGATCCGTCCGTAAAAAATTGACAAAATCTTGCTACACAAAAAGTTTACATCTCGTTAAAGCACACAGTCATGTGTGATATATTTTTTGTGGTGTTAACGGTTGCCGAGATATTCCTGGTTATTTAAATTTCCCAAAATTCGCACTTAGTAATAAGACTATTTCTGATAATGTTTCTCTTGTTTAGATAAAGTACGAGGAACAACCGTTTGAAGAATCGTTTGTTTTAAGTAGTGAAAGCCTGGAACACACATTTTTAAGAATACTTGGTCGAAATGGATACAGAATGTCATTGAATGAAATACATCAGTTTTTTTAAAATGAATTCTGTGTGTCTCAAGCTGTGTGTTTTGTAATAGTATATCAACTTTTTGAGTTAACTCAATACTTCCCCTGCGTAGTATACGTAGCAGAGAAAGTAAAACGATGCAAGAGACAAATGAAGGGGCTAGTAGTTTATTATTTAATGTGCGTATCTTAGTTCTAGCTGAGCCGTATTGATTTCAACTGGAATAGAATTTAATTTGTGTGTTTCGTACATTCAGGTTACGCAGCTAGTAGCAACAAAGAATTTTTGTATTTTGCTCAAGATGACTGCTGAATCTTCATTACAGTTGCAGATCTGGTGGAGAGGAGGAGGGAGATTTCTCCAGAGCTTCAAAGCCTCTATTATCTTGCTTCAGAACCAACCACAGTCCCCAGAGACTGCGTTGGCTGTGCTTGCAGTCGAATTACAATGCTACAGGGTTTTGACGTCTTCTATCTCTTGGTATATAAATAGCCACAGATTGCTTGGAGGTGCCTTCATAATCCCATTCTACACGGTTTTGTCAACTTCCATAATTTTTGGATCATAAATAAACACAGATTTCTTGGAGTTACTGCCATAATCCCGTTCTAGAGGGTTTTGTCACCTTCCATCATTTTTCGGTCCTCAAATAGGCACTCATTTCTTGGAGTTACTTCCATTTTACAGAGTTTTCGTCTTTCATCATTTGTTGGTGCTTAAATGGCCACAAAGGTTTTGGATTTACTTACACAATGCCGTTTAATAGGTTTGTTTCATCTTCCAAAATTTTTGATCCTTAAATAACTACAATTTCTTGGAGTTATTTTCATAATCCCACTCTACAGGGTTTTGTCATCTTTTATCAATTCCTGGTCCTAAAATAGTAAAAGATTTCTTGGAGTTATTTTCAGAATCCCATTACTGAACATTTTGCCATCTTCCATCAATTCTTGATCCCTAAATAGCCACAGATTTCTTGGAGATACATTCAGAATCCCGTTCTAGGGTTTGCTATCTTCATTAATTCTTTATCCTTAAATAGGTAGCTACTTGGAGTTACTTTCATGGTTCCTATTCTACAGATCTCGTCATCTCCCAACATTTATTAGTCCTTAAGTAGTTACAGATTGCTTGGATTTGCTTTCATGGTTTCCATTCTACAGGATTTCGTCATCTCCCATCATCTGTCTATTCTTATATAGTCACAGATGGCTTGGAGTTGTTTTCATGGTTCCAATTCTACAGGTGTCGTCATCTCCCATCATTTGTTGGTCTATAAATAACCACAGATTGGTTGGTGCTGCTTTCATGGGTCACATTATACAGGGTCTCCCATCATTTGTTTGTCTTTAAATAACCACAGATTGGTTGGTGCTGCTTTCATGGGTCACATTATACAGGGTCTCCCATCATTTATTGGTCTTTAAATAACAACAGATTACTTGGAGTTGCTTCCATGGTTCCCATTCTGCAGGGCTGTGTCATTTTTCATTATTTGTTAGCCCTTAAATAGCCACACATTACTTGGAGTGACTTCCATGGTTCCTATTCTACAGGGGTGTGTCATCTTCCATTATTTGTTAGCCCTGAAATAGCCACAGATTTCTTGGAGTTTCTTTCATGGTTCCTATTCTACAAGGGTGTATCATCTTCCATTATTTGCTAGCCCTGAAATAGCCACACATTACTTGGAGTGACTTCCATGGTTCCTATTCTACAAGGGTGTATCATCTTGCATTATTTGCTAGCCCTGAAATAGCCACAGATTTCTTGAAATTTCTTTACAGGTTTTGTTGTATTCCATCATTTCGTTGGTACTAATCAGTCTTAGATTGCACAAAGGTGCTCTAAAACACAATTCCATTATTTTCTTTAATATATTTGCGTAATATGGTGTTTATAATCCTTAAATATTACTATAATCCCTTTCTAGCAAAATCATCTAAATTTGTATTATCGTTAAGTAAAGCTAAAGTGATGGTATGCAGAGAAAGATTAGTATCGATAAAACATTGTAATAGAAAATAGTATTGTGGAACAAGTTATAGCACTTAAACACTTAGAATGCAATATGTTGTACCAAAAAGAATAAAAACATATTATTTCAATGGCACCAAAATAAAAATGTTTGAAAAAATAAACCAAGAAAAGTCACAATATTAACATTTTATAAAACTTCTCGCCTGGAGGTCCCGGGTTCAATTCACGGTTGGGACGAGGAATTTTTCTTTATCTAGAATAATTCCCTACCCCCTACAGAGTTTGGAAGTATGTATATGAGAGTGAATGTGCATACGTTTAATGACATACAATGATTAACCTAATGCCAATAACCTAGGTTAATGTAGAGTTGTTTCACACGTTTAAAACTCCAGATACGACCATAGCAGATAAAGAATGCTATACAAATTAAAAAAAAATAATAATTCTATAAAATAATGTTAGTGGTAAAACTGTTGTATGGCAGCCAAATTTGGATCATGATAGAGAAAAATAAAAGTAAACTTAAAGCAAATAAAATAGATATTTAAAAGCAGTTACTGAATATAGGAAAATAGACCACCAAAGAAGAGAAGATATAAAAAGGGAATCAGATATGTTTTTAAATCATAAACCAAGTGGATAAGTCATGCACAAAGCTGGATATAGACAGACTACCATTTTATTTTAAGAATTATAAACTGATAGGTAAGAGTATATTGGAATATTTTAAAAACGATGGTATGAACAAGACATGTAGATTGCTGCAGACAATATCTAATGCCTGAAGACCATAATATGTTTCCTGTTTACTTTCTCTACATGTACTATACACATATCCGGTAGAGAAGGTATTGTACTACACTCAATTATTCAATACCAAGATTTCATTGGAAGCACACGTTTTAGGGTCCCCTGAATCAAAAGAAAAGCATTTCTAGAAAAAGGTCCGCGCGCACATGTATTGTGTATGTGTATGTCCGTGAGGCTGTGAACAACAAAAACGAAAAGTACGTTAAGTACCAAACTAGGTTCTTGAGTTCTGCATCTACCAAGGATGCAAAGGTTTTCAAGAAAATCTCCCCACCCACAATTACCCTTTAAATGGAAAAAAATTCGAAATTTTTATTTTCTCCAAAAATAGCTCTAAAATTTATTAAAATGCCGTATATAAAATTACAAATGAAATTATATCTTGAATTTTCTGAGAATAGCCTCTGTAGACATCTTTATTCTTGAGCATTTTGTATATATGGTTAACCATAAGAAATAGATACAACTCTTATTGCAAAAAAAAAAAAAAAAAAATAGATTCGTTAAAGCATAGAATTTATTTATCATCATTTTTTGTGGAGTTAACCATTTTAGGGATAATCCGGTTATTGCTTTCAGTTTTAAATTACTCATACTTTTCTGAAACAGGAAGATATCATTCGTTTAATATCTCTTTTGTTTTACTCCTGGCCAAGCAAAGAGAACGGCATAGTGACATATTTTAAAATATTTGACTGTCGCTTTAGCTTAGTGTATGCTCTTATTTTCCTTTACTTACAGGGAAATAAGTAACAAAAATATTTTTGATAATGTTTGTCTGATTAGCATGATAGAAAAAAATCTTTTATAAGAATAATTTGTTGCCGAATAGGTAGAGAGAGAGAGAGAGAGAGAGAGAGAGAGAGAGAGAGAGTCACGTAAATAGACTTTTATCAATTAACACATACGATTTTTATCATTAAATTCGTCTTTTTACTTTCTCTGCTCGTACTATGTACTACATAGTGTATATAGAAGATATTGTACCTTTTTCATTCAAAACTTCGATGCCGAAATTTCAACCGGGAATAAATGTTTTGGGACCCCGAATAAAAAAAAATTGAAAAGGGGAGGGATGCAGGAATAATCCGCACACGAGTAGCCTGGGTTACACTATGTTGTTGTTATTATCATCATCAGGGAGTATCAAAACGTACATTTGCGGTGATAGTTAGCAATGAAATTTTTATGGAATACAATACACCAACATTTTCAGCTTCGGTGCGCGATAAAAGAGCAGTGAGTTAAAGAGGCATACTTGCAGTATGCAATACACCTCGGGATTGAAGGCAATCTAACATCACAGCTGAACCAGTTGAATAACTGCTAGCATGAGCACTTACGTATTTGTTATCATTAGATTAGCGAGAAAGTTCTTGGATTTCAAAACCAAAATGTTTAGAACATTGGATGTCAGTAGTAGGGAAAGGAAAACAGTTAAAGGCCGGTGAATATAAAATTCGCGATGCATCATTGAAGTCCCGGGAAACAAAATAACGAATACAATGAAGTAGGTAGTGATGAAGCAGACAATGAAGAGAGGAAACTTAATGTGATTAGACATTTCTGCAATTGGACAGCTGGCAACAAACGAGCAGTATTGTCACGTGGGTGTGGGGGTCGTGTGAAACCGCTGCCAGGAAAGTGGGAATGAAATGCAACCCTCTCAGCCGAACAGCACAATTCCATTTAGTTGATCCCCAGGTGTGGGGTGTGACAGCCGGAAGACAAAACTGTCTCCCTCATTGAATATTCAATAATGTAAAGTGCAGCACGAGATGATAAAGCTTCTTTCGATAAATATGCGACTCAAGGTTGCCCTGAGCAAGTCACAATGAGATCCATGTCGCTGTTAGTTTAGGCGAACATTGCGACTTCAAACTGAACAAATATTTGTATCTTTATAAATTTCTAGGTTTAAAAAATCTTATGTGTTCTATTCACACGACTTTCTCTGCATCAAATTATTGTTAAAAAGCTTATTCTTCTATTTATTTCATTATGCTAATTAAGAAAAAATGGCAGAAATATTCTTATCATTTGCTTCCATGCAAATAGAAGCGGAATAAGGGAGTACCATAAGTTAAAGTGATATTCAAAAGCTGGTTGCTATGTGACTAAAGTTCCTTTGTTTGTATGGATAGAAGTTGACAAATTCCTATATGAGAAAAGTTTTTTAAAGCTGAAACCAATAACAAGGAATATCTTAAAAACGACCAACTCCACGAAAAAAATGTACATGCCATACATTGTGTATTTTATCGCGATCTACATTTTTTGTGTAGTAAATGTTTGTCCATCTCTTACGGTTTATCAGTTACGCAAAATTCGGCAAAATTCATCCGGAATAAAGATATCTTCAGAGGCCATTCCCAGAAAATTCAAAATATACATCTTATTTGTGATGTAAATATCTTTAAGATACGACATTTTGTTTAAACCGTTAGAGCCATTTTTGAGAAAAGCAACATTTTCCAAGTAAAGAGTAGTTTTTGGTGGGGGGGATTTTCTTGAAAATCTTCGTGTCGCATCCTTGGAAGATATAACATAAAGATACCAAGTTTGGTATTTAATGTTCTTTTAGTTTTGAGCTATGCTGTCCACACACACACACTCACACACACAGTGACCTTTTGCTAATAAAGATTTTTTTGACTGAGGGGATTTCAAAACATATATTTCCATGAAATCTCGGTATCTAATTTTCATGTGAAATGCAATACCTTTTTATATAGCAGGTACATAGTACGTGTAGAGAAAGAAAAGGTATAGCTGAGAAGCGAGCGGTCTAATTCGTCAGCCACGGCGTGTAATTATTCCAATGGCTAAGGGTAAGTATGGAAAGTTATACAAACAGATGTGGTATAAACACATTTATCATTTATTTAAAAAATCTTATGTGTTCCATTCACATGACCTTATCTACTTCTGTGTAACAAATTATTGTTAATAAGCTTATTCTTCTATTTATTCCAAGCTAATCGAGAAAAAATGAGCAGAAATAGTCTTATTACCTGCTTCCTTGTAAGTAGAAGCGAAATAAGGGACTACCATAGGTTAAAATGAGAGTCAAAAGCTGGTTGCTATGTCAATGAAGTTCCTTTGTTTATATGGATAGGAGTTGACAAGTTCCTGTAAGAGAAAAGTATAAGTTTTTCTAAGCTGAAACCAAAAACAAGGAATATCTCAAAAACAATCAATTCCTCGAAAAAAGTCATATAACATAAATTGTGTGTTTCAATGTGCTCTACATTTTCTGTGTGGTAAGTTTTTGTCCATTTCTTACGGTTTAGCAGTTATGCAAAATTCCTCCAGAATAAAGTAGTCTTGAGAGGCTATTCCCAGAAAATTCAAGATATACATATTATTTGTCAGGTAAATATCTTTGAAATACGATATTTTTATCAAAATCGTTAGAGCCATTCTTGAGAAAATCAAAATTTTCGAAAAAAAGTTCCATATAAAAGGTAGTTTGGGATGGGAGGATTTTCTTGCAAATCTTCGTGTCGCATCCATGGAAGATACCAAACTTAAATACCAAGTTTGGTATTTAACGGTCTTTTCGTTTTTGAGCTATGCTGTCCACATACACACACACATACGAACCTTTTCCCAAAAAAGCTTTTTTTTTGGATTCAGGGGGACCCAAAACGTGTATTTCCGGTGAAATCTCGGTATTGAATTTTTGGGTGTAAGACAATTTCTTCTCTATACACTATGTGCATAGTACGTGTAGAGAAAGTAAAAAAGTAGTGTCTTAAAAAGGATTTTCCGTGATTTCATTGTCCTTTCCTTCGATATTTCGGCGTGAACTTTACCTCGCACCGTTCTCGAAAAAAACTAAAAGGTCACGTGGCAATGTCTTGACCAAAGACCACCCTTAATCTCGAGGTGGTAGTATTACGTGACGACAGAGTTTCACCCCCAACCCTGCTTTATGTCGTGCGGGGGACACGCGTCGTCTCTTTTCCAGCGTTGTCAAGTTTCGTTCAGAAATTAAGCTTCAGTTACGTTTCAATTTAAATTGTTTCTAAGCAATTCTATTGTCAATACTTCATGCTATATAGTCTTTTCGATATTCAATTATTTTTCTGATTTATTGGAAGCAGCATGGATTTTTAAGGATAATATATACATCGCCCACTTCTAAAAAAATCTTATATGTTACACTCACATGACTTTCTCTATTTGCTCTACAAACCTCCTACAAAAGATTCTTCTTCTTTGTACACAATGCCAATCGAGATAAATATTAGCAGAATGTTCTTATTACTTAGTTCCTTATAAGTAGAAAGGAATAGGGGAATGCGCTATGCTAAAGTGATTGTCAAATGTTTTAAAAGCTATCGTTATGCGATTGTCATTGCAAATCACTTCTTTGCTTGGCCAGGAGTAGAACAAAAGAAAAATGGACAATTCCTATGTGAGAAACTGAAACTAATAACTAAGAATATCTCGGAAACTGTTACCTCCACAACAAAAACGTAAAAGACATAAATTGTGTCTTTTGTCGTGATGTACATGTAGTGAGGTTTTTCTATCTCTTACGATTTAGCAGTTAAGCAAAATTCGGAAAAATTCATCCAGAATAAAGAGGTCTTCAGAGGCTATTCCCAAAAAATTCGAGATACACATTTTATTTCGGACATAAATAGATTTCATTTACGGGATTTTAATCAAAACCATTAGAGCCATTGCCAGGAAAGGATCAGACACACCTTTTATAGGGCCTGAACCTGTATTAGACATAACCAAATCAATTGTTAGAAAGGTTTTGCAAAAAGTGCCTAAAACCAGTTTAACAAATACTGGAGGAAAACTCCGGTACAGACACATGATCAAGTTATGAAGACGGAACCATATAAGAAAAGAACAACTGAACTTCAAAAACTAAGCGGGAGTTAGGCAAGACTTATAACTGGATTAATGACCAGCCTGGCCATTTTAGGAATCTCCTAGTGTACTATAAAAGTGAACCTAAATGTAGAATCTGCAATGAAGAGGTGGAAACGGTCTTACGTTTGATTTTCAAATGTAATGCGTTAGAAAGGAAAACATAATAACATTACGGTATAGAAACCAAGAGGAAGTTAATTTATTACATAAAACCTAATAAGAGAATTAGTAAGCCTTTTAAGGACACACACCTCATTTATTAGGACAGTTATATAGCAAAGCTGTACAATGACCTACAGAGGCTTCAGTGTAGCGATGGGGATAAGGCCCGTGTTTACTCCCTTGTATTAAAATCAATAAATAAACCAATCAATCAATCAACATGAGTATATCCTTACTTATTTTCAGTAAAACATTCCTAAACTACTAAGAAGACACAAGATATACGAATCTGATGTGTTCCATTCACATGATTTTCTCTACATCTCTGAAACAAATTATTGTTAAAAAGCCTATGCTTCAATTTACTTCATGCTATTCGAGACAACATTAGCAGAAAGAGTACCATTGGTTAAAGTGATAGTCAAAAGCTGGTTGCTATGTGACTGAAGTTCCTTTGTGTGGACAAATTCCAGTAGGTATGAGAAAAGTATTAGTTTTACAAAGCTGAAACAAAAAACAAGGAATATCTTTAAAATAAATTCCGCGAACGTATATAGCCCGCTTGGGTAGCGTGGTGGTAGCGTGTCTGCTTCACGAGTTCGAATCTCGCTTAGGGTGAGTTACCCGGATAAGGTTTTTTTCGGGGTTTTCCTTTATCCTGAGAAGACGAATGTCCAGTAACTTTAAGCTCCATGGACCCCGAGATCATTTGGGCATCATTTCACTAACTTCATTCATCGTCCGATATGACCAACCAGGTTAAAGGACGTCAAGCTACACAAAAAAAAAAAAAAAGTATATAACACAATTTGTGTGTTTTAATGTGCTCTACATTTTTTGTGTGGTAAGTTTTTGTCCATCTCTTATGGTTTAGCAATTATGCAAAATTCCGTAAAATTCATCCAGAATAAAGTAGTCTTCAGAGGCTATTCCCAGAAAATTCAAAATATACATTTTATTTGTCAGGTAAATATCTTTAATATGCGATATTTTAATCAAATTCGTTAGAGCCATTTTTAAGAAAATCAACATTTTTGAAAAAAGTTCCATGTAAAGGGTAGTTCGGGGGGGATTTTTCTCAAAATCTTGGTGTCGCCTCTCTGGAAGATACTAAACTTAAATACCAAGTTTGGTATTTTACCGACTTTTCGTTTTTAAGTTATCGTGTTCACAGTCACGGGCACACGGACACACTGACACACCGACACACACACGGACCTTTTTCTGAAAATACTATTTTGGATACAGGGGGCCCTAAAACGTATATTTCCGGTGAAATCTCGGTATCGAATTTTTGGGTGGGGTGCAATACCTTCTCTATACACTATGTACATAGGACGTGTAGAGAAAGTAAAAACGCACACACAAAATGAACAATCAATGACCTACCGACATATGCTAATGAACTATCGATCATCTATGCAGGTGATACATCTTTTGTAATGAAAGAAAATAATATTAATATGTTGCAGAAACTGCAAACACATTGAATAGTATGTCACAGTGGTTTATTACCAATGTTTTGTACTAAATAATAAAAAGACTGAAACCTTGATTATGTGTCTAAATTCTAATATTAATAAACAAAGTCAAATTAACGAATATACATTTGTAGGTGTAATTTTAGATTCAACTTTAACATGGACAAAACATATTGAATTTATTTCAGCAAGACTTTCAAGAGTGCTGTATTTATTAAGGGGTTTGCGTTACAATGTTCCTCCTGTGTATTGCATTTTTTCAGTCGGTGCTTCGTTATTCTTTGATATTTTGGGGTAACTCTAGTCACATAACAGATGTTTTAATTTTGCAGAAATAGCCTATAAGAATTGTGTTAAACTAATCTGAGCCTCAGCATTGTAAGCCTTTTTTTAAAACACTAAAGTAATAAACTTATATACTTATGATTTAATAATATACACCTGGCAGAGAAAAGACAGTTTTAAAAAAGTTTGTGATAAGCATACATAATACAAGAAATAATTTTAATTTGGATATTCCTAATTTTAGATTAAATAAGATGGCACCAATTTATCCAATAATGTGCCTAAAGCTAGGTAATAACATCCTCTAAAATGTCACAGGTTACCACTTCCTATTTTTTAAAAAAGTTCTACAATTGATTAGTTTTTAATGTCTACGTCATTGTACATACAGTTAAAGGTTGAATAAAAATAAAAATTACAGTTACATACAAAAGAGAAAAGGAAGAAGTGGTACTTCGTCTGGTTTGGTGCTATTGCTGTTATCGATGCCCACTTATCATTAATTTCTCTACACGTACTATGTACATAGTGTATAGTATTGTAATGTACCCAAAAATTCGATACCGAGATTTCACCGGAAATATATGTTTTAGGTCCCCCTGAATCCAAAAAAAAGCATTTCTGGAAAAAAAATCCGTGTGCGTGCGTGTGTGTGTGTGTGTGTGTGTGTGTGTGTGTGGACAGCGTAGCTCAAAAAACGAAAAGGCCATTAAATACCAAACTTCGTATTTAAGTTTGGTATCTTGCAAGGATGCGACACGAAGATTTTCAAGAAAACCGCTCCACCCCCAACTACCCTTTACATGGAACATTTTTCGAAAATTTTGATTTTCTCAAAAATGGCTCTGACGGTTTTGATTAAAATATCGTATATTAAAGATATTTACCTGACAAATAATACGTATATCTTGAATTTTCTGGGAATAGCCTCTGAAGACTACTTTATTCTGGATGAATTTTACGGAATTTTGCGTATCTGTTAAACCGTAAGAGATAGACAAAAACTTACCACACCAAAAATGTGGAGCACATTAAAACACACAATTTATGTTATATACTTTTTTTCGTGGAATTAATCGTTTTTGAGATAGGTATTTCTTGTTTTTGATTTCAGCTTTAAAACACTTATATTTTTCTCTTACAGGAATTTATCAACTCTGTCCGTACAAACAAAGGAGCTTCAGTCTCATAGCAACCAGCTTTTGACTATCACTTTAATCTATGGTACTCCCTTATTTCACTTCTTCTTACAAGGAAGCAAGTAATAAGGATATTTCTGCTATATTTTTCTCCATTAGCATTAAGTAAATAAAAGCATTAGCTTTTTAAGATAGAGAGAGTCATGTGAGTGGAACAAATCAGCTTTTTTTATATGTCATCAGGTTTGTTTTTCTGATTATAAAACATTACGTCTTCCCCTCAGAAAGAAGCTCACTGGTTGTAAATATTGAAAAACTAGAAATTATAATAAGTGAATCTCCAAACATTGGAGTGAATCCCATAATGTGTGGATGTTAATATCGACTTTTTTATTACTCTATGTTAGTAATGTCTGAGCGCTTTAGAACTTCCGCAATCAATACGACTATACTGAATTCTTGTTGTGTAGTTTTATAAGGATAAATAACACAGAAGTCA
This sequence comes from Hymenopus coronatus, assembly GCA_030762935.1. Lineage (NCBI taxonomy): Eukaryota > Metazoa > Arthropoda > Insecta > Mantodea > Hymenopodidae > Hymenopus > Hymenopus coronatus. Next base: position 48,906,655 of record CM060884.1, on the reverse strand, counting down.
TATGAAGACAGATTTAATGATAAGAAGCAAGAAGGTATTTGTATGGATTGATATCGTTGCTGTTTTACTGTCTAATGTAATGGAATCCGAAATTGTGTTAATATTCCAGCTTTACGATTATATCATCTTTGCATTTGTGCAAGCATAACAGCTGTTGCAATTATTTTATGTTTTATTTCTCTTTGTTAATGTCAAAGAGTTGGTTAACAAATAATATATGAACTAGCTGTTACTTTGTTATTTTCTGAGGACATGAAAGCCTATGTGATTACTTTTCTTTGCAATGTTCTAGCTATTGTGATAACCATTGAGAATTATACAGATAGTCTTGATAGCTTTTGTAGGCATTACAAGAAATGAAATAATCTCATGAAATGAGAAGTAAATTGGAATTCTAAGCTAGAGAGCAATTTTCTTCTTGTCTCCAAGGTTATCTGTGCCAGTGTTAATCTCTCTTTTCTGATGTTCAATAATTCAATAAAAATTCTCTTTTTAAGTACCTGAATTAGAGGTGTATTAATTTCACTGTGTGCCAATTCATGAAAAGGAGCATGAATTGGTCTAGAAATTAATTTACTCTCCTGCATTCCATTGCTATTTTCGAACAAAAATCGGTGCAATGGTGCAGAAGCCTATAAAGAACATACATGCATACAAACATTTATTTTATATATATTAAAACTACATAAAGAGTTAAGCCTGTTTTCTTAACTCTACCTGAATAAGTTGTAAAAGCACTTAAATAACTTCCATATTTGTGATGTTTAAAATATATTATTGTGTGTTAATCTTCTTCATGGTGCCATGCACATTTGTACAGTTATAATTCAGAATATTTAAGATCTGTTCTTGTACTTTTCTGAAAAGCGAGAGTTTATTGTCTAGTGAATGCAGGCATTCGCTAATTCACATTTAATGAGACGGTATAAAGGTAACTGCCAGATTCGTTATTTTGTATTAAACTTTCCTCATAATATAAATGGAAGCACTGGTGTTTCTTGGCTTTTATAATAACACGGTATAAAGAAGAATAAAGACCTCATTTGTTGAGCGTTTAACATAAGGTAAACCATTCATTTGTTTGGAATATCCTATTGACATGCGAGACTGGAATAGTTGCATTTCCTCAGTCGTCAAGATACGCAAATTAGAGCAAAAATGAAAACAGCAATACTTAGCAGATATTTCACTCTCTCCCTCTCCTCCTTTTAACGACATTGCGGAGGTCTTAATCACAGCGCTATCCATTAGTGTAATTACATGCTTCTAAACGCATTCTTTACCAGTTTCGTGCACCTGATGTGGAGTTTGGTGCTGACATTTCTCCAAGTCGTGACATTTCGAGAGAAGGAAATCTGCTAACGGGGACGTGGAAATCGGAAGGAGGGGGGAAAAGAAGAGAGAATGACGGTTAATGGGGGAGGGAAGGAACAGTGAAGGAAAGCCGGAAAATAACGCTGAGTTGAATCCAGGGGTGAAGAAATACTAAGGGTCAGGGGTTCCCAAATTATATAAACTCATTGCTGTCGTTGAGGTTAGGATCCCGATATTGAATTTTCATCGACGTAATTAAAAGTGTTAAAGATAGGGATACCACTACATCTGGCTGGAGCTTTACAAAGCCTTTATGTGAATAATAATACTAAAATAACTCCTAATAGTATTACACTTAGAGAAATAAATAAAATAATACGAAAACGGTGCTGTTTGTTACCACCATTTTTATTTTCTCTACACCCAAAATTCGATATCGCGATTTCACTGGAAATACACGTTTTAGGGTCCCCTTATGAAAAAAGCTTTTATAGAAAAAGGTCCTTGTGTGTTTGTGAATACGATAGCTCAAAAATGAAAAGTCGATATATCAAACTTAGTATTTAAGTTTAGTGTCTTCAAGGATATGACACAAAGATTTTGAGAAACATCCCTCTACCCCAAACTACCCTTTACATGGAAAACATTTCGAAAATGTTGATATTCTCAAAAATGGCTCTATGGACTTTGATTAAAATACTGTATATTAAATATGTTTACACGACAAATAAAATGTATATCTTATATTTTCTGGGAATGACCTCAGAAGACCTATTTATTCTGGATTAATTTAGCTGAATTTTGTATAACTGGTAAGCCGTTTTGATGGTACCGTTTTTTGTAGTGTTTAACGCCCGCTTTTACTGCTATCGCATCGTAGGAGATGACACTGATGATACATGAAGATAGAGCCCCGGTGGAATGTGATGGCGGGGGAAACCGGATAACCCGGAGAAAACTCGCCCCTGCGCCGCTTTGTTCACCAGGAATGTCACATGCGGTCGCTCGGGATCGAACCGGGCCGTCTACGCGAGAGGCGGTCGGGCACGGCGCGGCCGATTATACCATAGGTGACAGACAAAAAACTTATAAAGAAAAAATGTAGATCTCATTAAAATACACAATACACAAACCGATACTAATTTACACGATTTAGGGTCCCCTGTATAGAACAAATCCGATGTGTTCCATTCACATTACTTTCTCTAGAATTTCAGCAAACAAACCTTTCTTACGAAAGATTATTCTTTTATCTTCATTACGCTAATCGAAATAAATATATATTAGCAGAAATGGTCTTGTTATTTGCTTCTCTGTAAGTAGAAGGGAAATAAGGGAATACACTAGGCTAAAGCGATAGTCAAATGTTTACAAACTGTCCCAATATGAAATAATTGAAATTCGATTCTCTTTGCTTATTAGGAGAAGACCAGAGAGTGACCAAAAGAAAGATATTTTCTCGTTTGAGAAAAGTTAAATTTGCTTAAAACTGTAACCAATAACACAGGATATCTCGGTAACGGTTAAATTACATACATTAAAATGTATATAATATAAATCATGTGTTTTAAAGAGATCTACATTTTTATATAGTAAATTTTTGTCTATGTCTTACGATTTACTAGTTATACAAAGGTCATCCAGAATGAAGAGGTATTCAGAGGCTATTTTCAGAAAATTTAAGATATATATTTTGTTTGTCACTAAAATATATTAAATACACGGTATTTTTTAATCAAAATCGTTAGAATCATTTTTGAGAAAATTAGAATTTTCGAAACATATTCCATGTAAAGGGTAGTTGGGTTGGGGAGATTTTCCTGAAAATCCTCGTGTCGTATCCTTGAAAGATACTGAACTTAAACACCAAATCTGGATTTAACCGACATATTTCTAAAAATGTTTTTTTTATTTACGCATTTCCGGTGAAATCTGGGTCTCTAATTTTTGGTGCATATAATACTTTTTCTATCCACTATGTACATTGTATATATGTACTGGAGGTAGCAGAAATTGAGACTACTCCAGAAAACGTTTACTGTCTGCCAAAATAACGTCTAGAACAACTCTAGCCATTTATAAAGCTTTAAAAATTATTCAAAAACTGAGAGGAAAGAAATAAAGTTAATTAAGATGTGAATGTATACGAATCAGTGAGGACTGCGAGAAGAGGTACAAATTCACGGAAAAAAGATGAAAAGCAAAGAAGTTAAGACAACAGAGTTTTATTTTATTAAACAAACGAGTAAGGCTTGTTTACGCATTTATTAAACACGTGCAGAAACATCTGTTTCATTAGTGAAGGTCACGAAACATAAAATGGATTTAGTTTTCATTAGATATGGGTCGAAATCAGTGCATTGAATCGTGAATTTTTAAGTTTCGAAGTAAGATCTTATATACGTTCATGAGGTACTTAAAACTTTGCCTTTATAACCATAAAGAAACCATTAGAAATATAAACATAATAGCTTCAGATATGTTCTACAAAATCCATCTGTATGCTCTTTCGCTGGAGAAATAAGTGTTTTTGAGATAGCTATTGAACTATTTGAATTTATTTTTCTAGTAGCACAAACATCGAGATATAAAGTGCAGCTGGCAGTGCCAAAGTGCGTCTCATGCTTAAAAGACAGTACAAGTTAAATGAAGCAACTGCTACCACATACGTACGCACCGAACTTTGGCTTTCAGCTGCGTTAGGTCTAACAATCCAACGTTATTGTAAGACATTTAGTTTTCACTTGTACTTCATCTCTCCTCATATTTATAATTCGAAATACGATTTTACAATGAAAGCTTTGCCTGTTTACAACCATCAGCATTGTGAACTGTTGACAAAATTACATTCAGATGGGTGGGATGTTTTAAAATAACAAAAATGAACGATGTGTTTTGTGTTATTCCATTGTATTGCGTTAACCTAGCGTGTTTTTGTTTCCTTCAGCCTTGTTTCTTTCCATTTTAATGGTGTCCTTATAGACCCTTTCATTCGTTTCTTTTTATCCTATAGACTAATGTTGCTGAACACTTAGTAGGCTCAGTTGTTTCACTGGTTCCCTAACATATTATTACCGCGTCATTATTTTGCGTTTCTTCTTGGTTTATCAACATTTTACCTCTTCCTTTCGCCACGCACTATAAATACTTCCTTACAAGCTTGCGTTAATTTTACTCAATACGCTATCTGCCTGCCGTCTCGCGACTGTGAGCTGAATGGATAGATGACCATTGTTTGATATAGACAATGACTACCTGAAGCTACAGGATTCCGGCTTGTTTTAAAACCTTTCTCCAACCCATTAACATTTTCTCTTGCTTAGCCCCCGTGGTAAGCACAATGACAAAATGGTTGCCGTTGCCTGACTTTTTTACTGCATAGGTGTAGCGTTTTTCGTAAATCTTTGATTCAAAAAATATAGCGCTCATCTAAAGGTAGAGAATTCAAACTAGGAATGTATCAGGACTAATTTAAATCTAGATAACATTATATATTGTTTAGTTTATTAGCATCTGCATGAATATGGCGTGTCATTTATGAACACTCTTTAACTACTGTGGTTCTCAGCGTCCCATCCTAATTTGGACGTAAAAGACCGCTTAATTTTGCTGAGAGGCCTCTCTATCAGGCTTGAGGTTCATTTACATGCCATAAATCTACGACACGGGACCAACGGCTTTATTTCCCTTCCGAAGGAAGCCATGCTAAGGGTTTTTACGCCCGAAAAAAATCCATCGTCCTCCGCCGGGTTTGAACCTTAGGTATATGAAGTCAGCATGGTAACCATTACACCACGGAGGGCGACGAGTTATGTGAAGCGTAATGTGGTAAACCATTGACTAGTGATGAAAAAACAGTAGTGTTAAATACTTATTACACCTTTTGTGAGGAATATTCAGCGCTTTCCGTAAAAGTGATGACATTAGTTTCTGAGTTCACTGGTGTTTCGGCTACAAACATAAAGTGTTCATAAAGAAAAAAAGGTAAAACCGGAAACATAGTAACAACCTGGGGGGAGGTCGTGGGAAATTCGCGATGCAAGAACGTGGTGATTATGATGGAGAATGTGTAATATTGCACAATTTATTTCTGAAAAATGAGCCGCCAATATTTGATAAAATGCAACAGAAAGTTAATGTTGGGCCAGATTCGTCTAATTTCAGAAGAGCACATTTTATAAAATATTGTGTAAAATTGGGTTCGAATTTGTCAAAAGAGAACAAATGTAAATTATCACATACCTGTTGGTTTCTTTAGGTCGTTTCCTTAGCGCGGTGGTAGCGTGGCTGCTTACCAAGCGGGAGCCCCGGGTTTGATTCCCGCTACTGGCGTGGGAATTTTTTTCCACTAGGAGACCTGGTCCAGGGTGCACTCAGCCTCGATAGGGGCCAATTGAGGAGCTACTTGAGGAGAAGACTGCACTAACCGACCGGGAGGTACTCGGGGTGCTAACCACGCCTCATTCTCCAGTGCTGCATCCCATGGTCAGAGATGGGGGAAGTAGCAGTCGAGCGGTAAGTTCTGGCCCGATTTCGGGCTGTACTGCCTCGGAGTTTTAGTTTAGTTGGGTTCTTTTCGCTCGCTGCTTTTAAATTTATATATGTGCACTCATTTATTTTGTTGTCACGATCAATATTATCACCTTTAACCACTAACAGTATATGCCAGTCACCGTGTGTATCGGAATAAGGGTTCGTGAAAAAATGACAGTATTTTTGGTGTGAATAGCGGAAGTATATATCATGACGGTGGATTGGATACCTGTTTTTGTTTTATTAATGTAGCCCCCTATAACATCTAAGGTTATATCGGCAGCTTGGCACTAGAAACAACTCGCCTGTAGGCACACACGCATTCATTCTCACATACATACTTTCAGACTCTGGGCATAATTATTCTGGCTAAAGAAAAATTCTCCGCCCCAGCCGGGAATCGAACCCAGGACATCCGGGTGAGAAGTCAGCTCGTTAACTACTCGACCGCGTAGGCAGTCACAACTGGGTTTTGTTTGGCGCAGATCAGCTTAAGAGCGAATAGATAGTAGACTTAATTGTGTATTTAATTGTATGTACGTCATTGCCGGAACAATAGTACACGCAGGAATCAAACGCACGGTTTGTGGATAGCGATGGTGCGTGCCGAATAGAACTTGCATAGCGGTATACTCCCTTATTTATCCACCGAACGAGAGGATTTCGCAGTAATGAGGGAGATTCGCTTCGGGATGTCCCGGGTACGATTCTTGTCCTATCTACTACACTGTTCATGTTTTGCTTCTCTCTCTACTGCGTATGAATAGGGAGGGTATTATATTCCACCCAAAAAATTGTTGTCCAGATTTCACTGCAAATACATGCTTTCAGGTTCCCTGAATGAAATATCTGATGTGATCCATTCACATCCGCAAACAAGCCTTCTATTAAAAGGTTACTTTTTTTAGTCACATCATGCTAATCAAGATACTTAAACAGAATTAATCTTATTACTGTTTCTGTTAGAAGAAAGGAATGCACAGGCTAAAGCGATAGTCAAGTCCTTTAAAAGTCGGTCGCTATGTCTTGCCAGGAGTAAACAAACGAGAAACGAGATGTCCTCTCGTTCAAGAAAAGTTTAAGTGTCATAAAATTAATAGTACCAATAATTCGGAATATCTCGAAAACGGTTAACTCTACACAAGAAAAAAAAAGTGCTTATCATTCAGTGTGTGTTGTAATGTGATCTGCATTGTTTCAATAGTAAGTTTGTGTTTATCTTTTATGGTTTGCCAGTTATAAAAAAGTCATCCAGAATGAAGAAATCTTCACAGGCTATTCCAGGAAAATTCAAGATATACATTTCATATGTCATGAAAAATATCTAAAATATAAAGTATTTTAATCAAATTCGTTACACCCATTTTTGAGAAATTCAAAACTTTCAAGAAATGTTCCATGTAAAGAGTAGTTAGGGGTGTGGGGATTTTTTTGAAAATCTTCGTGTTGCATCCTTGGAAGATATTCAACTTAAATACCAAGTTTGGTATTCAAGCGAGTTTTCGTTTTTGAGCTATACTGCCAAAACACACACACACACACACATACGGACATGTTTCTAAAAATGCTTTTTTTTGGATTCAGGGATTCTCAAAACATGCATTTCCGGTGAAATCTCGGTATTGAATTTTTGGGTGCATTACAATAACTACTCTATACACAATGCACATATTACGAGCTAGAGAAAGAAATACTTTTACTTTCTTTAGCACGTAAGCACAATATACATAGTAGATAGTGTAGGTATTGTATTCCACCAAAAATTAGATACCGAAATTTACCTGGAAGCAGAAATCCAGAATCCAAAGAGACAATTTTAAAAAAGGGTCGTGTGTATGTGTGTGTAAACAAAATGGCGTGTTATTTATGGACGCCCTTTAACTGCTGTGGTTCTCAGCGTCCCATTCTAAATTGGGCGTGAAAGGCCGCTTAATTTCGCTCAGAGGCCTCTCTAACAGGCTTGAGGTTCTTTTACGTGCGGCAAATCGAAGGAAGCAGGCTAAGGATTTTTACACCGGAAAAAATCCATCGTCCTCCGCCGGGTTTGAACCCGCGACCTTGGGTATATGAAGTTAGCATGGTAACCACGGAGGGTGACTGTGTATTTGTGTGTGTGTGTGTGTGTGTGTTTCTGCGAACAGATAGCTCAAAAACAAAAAGTCGTTTAAATGTTACACTCCTACCTTCCAAGATGCAACATGAAGATTTTCAGGTAAAGCCGCCCTTACAAAACTACCCTTTACATGTAACATTTTTTAAAAAATTCAATTTTCTCAAAAATTGCTCTAACGATTTTGATTAAAATGCATATATTAAAGGTGTTTATAAAGCAAATAAAAGGTATATACTGAATGTGTTGGGAACATCCTCTTAAGTTCTCTTCATTCTGAATGTCCTTTACATTACTGGTAATCTTTAAGAGAGACAAATATGTCATGTGTTGTTTCTTTCCCTGTTTTTTCAATTTTAAAACACTTAAATTTTCTCAACCCGGAGTCCTCGTTCGTTTCACAGTTGTTATGTTTTACTTCTGGCCTTGCAAATAGAGCCGAATTTCACTGACAATTGCATAACGACAGCTTTTAAAAGATTTTACAGATATTTTATATTTATATTCTATTTAGAAGAATTAAATGGTAAGGCCATTCTATTAATGTAGAACAGTTATGAGTAATTCCTAGTTTTGAGAAAAATCAATATTTAGTAAAATGCAAGACACGAAAAAAAAAAAAGAAGGTTAATGTATTATTAGTCATACAAGAAACGCCTGAAGCTGTAAATATTTAATGCATCTAAGGACCCCAGGCTCATTTGAGCATCATTTCCTACATTTCATTCTTGCAATAGAATATACCAGTTTAAAGGACATACAAAAAGAAATATGTTTTTTCTCTAGCTGTTCTGCAAAAAAACTATTCTTGTAAAAGGTTGTTCTTTTATCTATTACATGCTAATCAATATAACCATTATAATTTCTTATAACTAGAATGGAAATTAGGGAACACACTAGACTAAACGAAAGACAAATCTTTTAAAAGCTGTCGCTATGCGATTGTCAGTGAAATTCGGCTATGGAATGGACGAAGGCTTCTCGTTTGAGAAGAAGCAGTAGGGCATAAATACTGTTTTAATGGGATTTACATGTTTATGTAGTAAGTTTTTGTTTATCTCTTACAGTTTAGCAGTTATGCAAGTCATTCGGAATAAATAGGACTTCAGTGGCTATTCCCAGGAATTCAAGATATACATTTGATCTGTCATATAACATCTTTAATATACGGCATTTTATTCAAAATTATGTTATTTTTTTTTTTTTAGAAAATCGAACATTTTTGTTCTATGTAAATAGGTTTTTTGGGGGTGGGGTTTTCCCATAAAATCTTCGTGCCGTTTACCTGGAATACCAACTTTGGCATTTACCGACTTTTGTTTTTTAGCTATACTGTCCACAGACACACACACACACACACACACACACACACACACTCACGCACGCACACCACGCGGGCCTTTTTCTAAAAATTATCTTTTTATTCAGGTGTCCTCAAAGCATGTATTTCCGATGAAATCTCGGTATCGAATTTTTGGGTGGAGTGCGTATAGAGAAAGTAAATCAACCTTTTCTCAATATGTTCTTCTGTCTGTAATTATTTCACTCGAAAATGCTCTGATATTTCTATTAACAAATGCAAATATAGTAAAACCCTTATCAGTTTCTCATGTATATCAGTTAGAATTTTCAACACCTTACCTCTGAACATCAAGGCTCTTCCGTTGTTAAACTTTAAGAGGAGAATCAAAAGAATCTTGAAGGCAAATCCTCTTTATAGCATTTCAGAAATTTAAGTTCTGAAATGGGATTAACCTTATCCATTTTTAAATGTAGTGTAGTAACATTATTGTATGTAGAATGTTTAATCAATTTTTATTCTTATGACCAAATATGTTTTATACTTAATGACTGAAAATAAACTATCTATCTATACAAACTATTGTGTATACCCCTTGATGTGTATAGCCAAGACAGGAAAGCAGCAAACCCTGATCCATAACGATCGCAATAAATACCCAAGCGCTCTTAGCCAGTAGAAGGGCTTTATGCAGTTTGATATATGGTGTTTGCGTCGTGTCTGCGTTTTATTATGCATGAAAGCTATTTATTTTGATCGTTCTGGATCTGTATTTGTTATATATGAAGTAAAAATGAAAAAGCGCGAGAAAGTTTCTCAGTATTTCACTTTGACAAGGGAATTCTGGAAGAAACTATATCAATCCTTCTGAAGGGACTAAGTTTTTAGATGAAAATACAAACTTGTCGATTTAAATTACATAATATACACATATAGGGTGTTTCAAAACGACACCAAACGAAGATGTGGACCTCGTTGGTCATACCGTACGTGATACGTGAATATAATTTTCAGCTCTAAATTCGGCACATACAAAAATTGCCATAAAATCACCATGGATTAGGCAGTCGTACATAACCGAATGGCACGTGTCTGGCCCACTCCAAGAGAGATGCCGGTTGGTAGCGAAGGTCCCAGTCGTGTGGTGTAGGCGTGGTTTGATAGATACGCCGGCGCGGCACAGGTCACCTTAGTAAAGGAAAACTTAGCATGTGGGTTTTGTTATGTATTTCGCATAACACGTTCTGAGGTTGTTAACGTGGCGTATGGCAACCGTTGTTTCTTCGCTGCCTAATCCCAAATGTGTGCGATTTTTAAACACACATAAAACTTTCAATAGAAGAGTTTCAAAGTTGCGACATCAAGTCAAAGTGTAAGCTAATCGACTACTATCTTCGCTTGGTGTCGTTTTGAAACGGCCTGTATGTCTATAAAATTATCTATACCTACTTAATAAATTACATTTAAAATATATGTCGCATTAAATATATATATATATATAATTGCATTCAGTATTATATTGGGATGTTCCCATGTTAGCAACTGGACTGAAATTGGAAAATCCAAGGTTCAAATACTGGCTATGACATTGTACACCAAGCCAGAAGAACCAGGCGGTTTCGTCTGTAACTGGCATTCAGAGGTCCGGGTTCGGTCCCCGTCGACCGCACACTTTGGCCCTGGGTTTTTCTGAGGTTTTCCTGGGGTACTGTATATCCATCACGGTTCCTTTCCTTTCATTCCTTCATTTCATTTCCTTTCCTCATCTTTCAGGTCAGCGCCTGGTGTGGCTCGGGGCTTTGTAGGCAGATGGCACGGTCGCTTGCTCCGAGTAAAACTCTCTTCCGCCGGTGTCGCAGGTTGTGGCTGGGAGCCATTGTAGAGGCATCCTTCAGACGGCCTCCCGGCGCCTATGTAGCCTCCATGGCGCTTCGGGACAGCCATCGAGTCTTAAGCGTGTCTCTACACTTAGCTCCGTCTGCCCCTGTGTGTTGGCCTGTGGTTTCCCCTCCTCTCATCCATTCCCCTTATTAGGCCGCATTAGGTTAATATTAGTTCGCAATTGCCGAGGTGTCCCTCGCCGCTTGCATACACATACCGCATACTATTGCATTTTTTAGTTCAATCCACCTTTCCAACCCTATTCTATATCTATCTTATGTGAAATAACAATGAATTACTCATGTAAAGTTTGGGTTTATTTTATACATTTACCTCCGGGATTTATTTCATTAGAAAAAATGTGATGTGTTACACTCACATGAATTTCTCTAGCTGCTCTACAAAACTCCTATAAAAGATTCTTCTTCTTTGTACACAATGCTAATCAAGATAAATGTTAGCAGAATGTTATTACTTAGTTCCTTATAAGTAGAAGGGAATAAGGGAATGCAGTATGCTAAAGTGAGAGTCAAAGGTTTTAAAAGCTATCGTTATGCGATTGTCATTGCAAATCACTTCTTTGCTTGGCCAGGAGTAGAACAAAAGAAAAACAGACAACCTGTGTGAGAAAAGCTTAATTACTTCATAACTGAAACCAATAACAAGGAATATCTCGAAAAATGTTACTGTTAATAAGCTTATTCTATTTACGTCATGCCAATTGAGAAAAAATTAGCAGAAATAGTCTTATTACTTACGTCCTTTTATGTAAAAACGAAATATGGGAGTATCATAGGTTAAAGTGAAGTCAAAAGCTGGTTGCTATGGGCTGAAGTTCCTTTGTTTGTATGGACAGGAGTTGACAAATTCCTGTATGAGAAAAGTAAAGTTTTTCAAAGCTGAAACCAAACACAAGGAATATCTAAAAAAATCTGATGTGTTCCATTCACATGACTTTCTCCATATCCCTGCAACAAATAATTCTTAAAAGGCTTATACTTCTATTTACTTTATGCTAATCAGAAAAAATTAGCAGAAATAGTCTTATTACTCGCTTCCTTGTAAGTAAAAGCGAAATAAGGAACAACCGTAGGTTAAAGTGATAGCCAAAAGCTGGTTGCTATGTCAATGAAGTTTCTTTGTTTATATGGATAAGAGTTCACAAGTTCCTGTATGAGAAAAGTATACGTTTTCATAGTAGAAACCAAAAATAAGTGATGTCACAAAAACGACGAACTCCACGAAAAAATGTATATAACATAAATTGTGTGTTTTAAAGTGCTCTACATTTTTTTTGCAGCAAGTTTTTGTCCATCTCTTACGGTTTAGCAGTCATTCAAAATTTAGTAAAATTCATCCAGAATAAACTACTCTTCAGAGGCTATTCCCAGAAAATTCAAGATATACAGTTCATTTGTCAGTTAAATATGTTTAATATCCGAAATCTTAATCAAAATCGTTAGAGCCATTTTTGAGAAAATCAAAATTTTCGAAAAAAGTTCCATGTAAAGGTAGTTGGGGGTGGGGGGATTTTTCTCAAAATCTTCGTGTCGCATCCCTGGAAGATACTAAAATACCAAGTTTGGTATTTTACCGACTTTTCGTTTTTGAGCTATCGTGTTCACAGACACACAGACACACACACACACGGACCTTTTTGTGAAAATGCTTTTTTTGGATATTGGGGACCCTAAAACACATATTTCGGGTGAAATCTCGGTATCGAATTTTTGGTGGAGTGCAATACTTTCTCTATACACTATGTACATAGTGCGTATGGAGAAAGTAAAAACGATCAACTCCTCGGAAAAAAATTATATAACATAAATTGTGTGTTTTAATGTGCTCTACATTTTTTGTGTGGTACGTTTTTGTCCAATTCTTACGTTTTAGCAGTTATGCAAAATTCGTCCAGAATAACGTAGTCTTCAGAGGCTATTCCCAGAAAATTCAAGATAAACATTTTATTTGTCAGGTAAATGTCCTTAATTTTAATCAAAATCGTTAGAGCCATTTTTGAGAAAATCGAAGTTTTCGAAAAAAGCTCCATGTAAAGGGTAGTTTGGGGTGGGGGATTTTTCTCAAAATCTTCGTATCGCATTCCTGGAAGATACTAAACTTAAATACCAAGTTTGGTATTTTACCGACTTTTCGTTTTTGAGTTATCGTGTTCACAGACACACGGACACACACAGGGACCTTTTTGTGAAAATGATTTTTTTTGGATATTGGGGACCCTAAAACATATTTCCAGTGAAATCTCGGTATCGAATTTTTGGGTGGAGTGCAATACCTTCTGTATACACTATGTACATAGTAAGTGTAGAGAAAGTAAAAATGGTAGCACGTGACAATAAATATCTTGACAGAATGGAGATTGCATTGACAAATAGAGTAAGGTACTGTAACTTTGTAAATAAAGTTTTATGTTGATATCTTTTGTAATTATTTAGTTATTCCAAATCGTCGGAAAGTTTCTGGATGACCCTCGTATAATAGCAGGAATACTACCAACATGGGGTTTCATGGCCTCAGAAAATAACAAAGAGACAGCAACCCGCCTGGGTAGTATGGTGGTAGCATGTCTGCCTCATTTTCAACAGGTCATGAGTTCGAATCTCGCTTTGGGTGAGTTAACTGGATAAGGCTTTTTTCGGGGGTTGGGCTTATCCTGAGAAGACGAATGTCGAGTAACTTTGAGCTCCATGGACCCCGATATCATTTGAGTACCATTTCACCAATTTCATTCATCGTCGGATATGACCAACCAGGTTAAAGGACGTTAAGCTATACAAATAAAGACAGCGAGTTCAGATATTATTTTGACATTGATCATGGAGCAATAACCCAATTAAATAAGTTGGAGTAAAATAAATTATTTCAACAGTTTTTATGTTTGTACAAATACAAAATCTCCATAAACTTGAAACTTTAACAAACTTTCCAGCTACATTATATTAAACACCACTTCTTCTTCATCGTCTTTATCTTATTTATCTTCATACGATAATTTTGTATGGAGGAGGCCGTGGAAATTTAAACAGCAGTTAAAGTTCTGTAAGAATTGTCACGTATGCTGTTGAGAGTTGTAATGTTTTACGGTGAATTATAAATAGTTATTTATAATTATAGAAATATATAATTTAATGCAACATCATTATATTTCAAATCAGTTTTTAAATTGTGGAGTTCCCAGTGTGTAATAGGAAGATTATGGTCCACCATTTCCTATGACAATCGCAGTGGATTTTACCATGACATCAGCTTCTATATAGCTACGTGCAGAATTGTACAGCATCACGTAAATTCTGGCTCCTTATATATCGCTCAGAATGCTTTAAATCAAACTAGGGAGTGGCACGCCATATTTGGTAAAGCCAACGCCATAATACGAAGATCTTCCAAGGTAACCTTAACCTATGCAAAGGACTGCTGAGTCCGTAGGCTAGTCCTTTCTGGCGGTTGTCTGATGTCTGCTATCTATTCATTCTTAGGTTGATCTGCGCCAAAATGGATCCACGTGGTCAAAGCACCGCGGTACAACACAGTAGTAGTGCGCGTAAGAATGTAATCCCATGCTAACAATCGAAATTACAGAATTAATTTATTCTTAAATGGTATAATATTCTATATAAACACCTAAAAGTTAAATTGACACCAATTTGTATCGTTAAACAGAGCTACACCGTGCAATTTGTAGTGTTACCTAATTTCCGCAATATTCTTTGCAAAGTAACGGTTGCTGGTTATTGCTGTTTAGAGTTCATGGAGGACGGTCGCCGTGAATTTCCTCTTGCATCTTCGTGGAGCTACATAAAGCATAAGACTGGTAAACCTATGATGAGTTGTGAAAAAGCTATAGTGTTGAATGTTTATTGTAAGGTGCGTGAGAAACATCCAAAACTTCCCAAAAGAAGTGGCGAAATTAACATCTGAGCTCACTGGTGTTTCGACGACAGATAGAAACAATCTTCGCAAAGAAAAATCTCAAACGGAAAAAGTGGTTAAACCCAGAGAAAAGAAAGTATGTGAAATTTCCGCGGCAAAAATATGGCAATTTTGTGCTTTGACAACCACAAATCCCACATGCGGTCGCTTGGGATCAAACCCGGGCCGCCTAGCTGAAAGGCTCTAACCACTCAGGCTCTAACCACGGCGAGGCAAGGCGGGCTTTTCAGCATGTAACTTAAACACAATCGGTAAGTTTAGTGGTAAGCATACCCTTTGCTATAAAACGTTATGTTCCATGGTAATATATCACGTCTTTATATTTCAGTACTTCTTAATATACATCACTACTTTCCTTTATTGTTATTAATATTTTATATGCCGGCCAGTAATATGCATTTCAATTGTAAATATCACTATAATGTGTTTTAACCTACATGAATATTTCACTTAAAATAACTTTGTTTACAGTTTTTTACTTTCTCTATACGTACTATGTACATAGTGTACAGAGAAGGTATTGCATTCCACCCAAAAATTCGATACCGAGATTTCACCAGAAATATGTTTTGGGTCACCCTGAATCCAAAAAACATTTTTGGAAAAAGGTCCCTGTGTGTGTGTGTGTGTGTGTGTGTGTGTGTGTGTGTGTGTGTGTGAACACGATAACTCAAAAACGAAACTTTGGTAAAATATCAAACTTGGTATTTAAGTTTGGTATCTTACAGGGATGTGACACGAAGATTTTGAAGAAAATATCCCACCCCAAACCACCCTTTACATGGAACATTTTTCGAAAATTTTGATTTTCTCAAAAATGGCTCTAACGATTTTGATTGAAATATCGTGTATTTACCTGACAAATAAAATGTGTATCTTGAATTTTCTGGGAATAGCCCCTGTTGACTACTTTATTCTGGATGAAATTTACGGAATTTTGTATAACTGTTAAACCGTAAGCGATGGACAAAACCTACCATACATAAAATGTAGAGTACATTAAAACACACACTTTATGTAAATACACTTTTGTCGTGGATAAATGTAAATGGCGTGTTATTTATGGACGCTCTCATCATTTTTGAGATATTCCTTGTTTTTTGGTTTCAGCTTTAAAAAACTTTTCTCATACAGGAATTTGTCAACTCCTGTCCGTACAAACAAAAGAACTTCAGTTGCATAGCAACCAGCTTTTGACTATCACTTTAACTTACAGAACTCCCTTATTTTGCTTCTACTTACAAGGAATCAAGTAATAAGACTATTTCTGCTAATTTTTTCTCGATTAGCTTGAAGTAAATAGAGGCGTAATCTTACTAACAATAATTTGTTGCAAAGATGTAGGGAAAGTCATGTGAATGGAACACATTATATTTTATATATGCTTTTATTAAGTTGTATAGAATTGTATTTTTGTTCTTTATTCCTTTAGGCATTGCTCTATTGAATTTAATGTATTGCCTGGTAAAGTGGTAGAGAAGGCCTAATGGCCTTAACTCCAAACAGAGTAAATAAATAATAATAATCAGCCTTAAATTTATGGATATTTCAAAAGATATTTCACAAGGTTTACCTGTAGATTGTATTTACAAAATTCACACGTTTTGTGCAGCCTACTAGAGAGTTTCACACATAATCATAATGCTGTGAAGTTTATCTTTGGCAACCCAAAACATAATATAGCACCTTGCCCGTTCGTGCCACGAATTTAGTCAGGCTGCTTAGTCAGGTGAGGTTTGCAGTAGATAGCAGCACTGAGGTGAATCTGGATAACGAATCGCTGGAGTCAACAATGAGAGCTTTCACTAAGCGGATTAATCAAGCAATTATAAAAAAAAATGTAATGTAATTTATTGGATGTAGCATTATGGAGGCAGCTGAAGCTTACAGCAAATTTTACCAGCAGAGGATTCTGTAGAATGGAGCATTGCCATTGGAGGGAAATGGGGAAATGACATCCTACAGACATCCTCTAAAAAGAACAGATTCTATAGCTAATATAACAAGATCTGGAAAGAAGGAATGGAGAAATTGTTGGTTTTCAGTGTGTAGTTTTGAAATGCAAGAACAGTATGCTACGATACTGTGTAGGAAAATAATTGGAGAATGAGTTAGAGTTAACATTGTGACAAATTGTCAAGCATTTTCTACTTACAGGATTCAATAATAGACTGCCTCCGTGGTCGAGTGGTCAGCGAGCTGACTTCTCACCCGGAGGTCCCGGGTTCGATTTCCGCCTGGGGCGGGGAATTTTTTTAACCAGATTTATTCCCTATCCCCCCCACAGAGTCTGGAAGTATGAATGTGAGAGTGAATGTGCGTGTGTATTAGTAATATAATAATGATTAACCTAATGTTCTAACCTACAGTAATACGAGTTGTTTCACAAGTCAAAGCCCCCGATATGACCATTGAAGTTAAAAAAAAAAATCAATAATGTGTAATACATAATACTTTTTGCGACGATAGGTGAATAAGAGAAAAAGCAAACAACAATATGGTTAATTACTAAAGCTGCTGAACACGGTGGTTGCAGAACAAAGTCACCAACATTAACATTGGTGCCGATTTGGGCCGCGCCGTGGCCGAGTGGTTAGGCCACTCGTCTCTCACCTAGATGGCCCAGGTTCGATCCCAAGCGACCACATATGAGATTTGTGGTGGAAAAAGCGGCGCAGGGGTGGGTTTTCTCCGGGTTCTCCGGTTTCCTTAGCCATCGCATTCCACCGGTGCTCCATCTTAATTACCTGTATCACCAGTGTCAACGCCTGCGGTGTTATTAGTAGTAAAAGCGGGCGTTAAACACTGCAAAAAAAAAAAATTGGTGCCGATTATTTGCGCCTGGTTGTTGACCTTAAAACTTCAATAACCGCAGCTCATACTTAGCTGCTGTTGCAATTTTATCGTACCTTTATATTCTAGACTAATTATTTTTCGTAACTTTGGGGGGGGGGCAAAGTCCCCTGGTAGACTACCATTCACAACGAAGTATGGTAACGCTTGAAGTAACAAAACATATAACAATTTGGTTACATTCAGCAATTTACTTGATTTGACCTTACTATTGAGGGTATAGGGAGACACCTCGGCAACTTCGTCCAGGTACGGATCTTTTACGGCCTACCACACCCCGGGGGAAGAGATGAGAGGAGGGGAAACCACAGTTCAGCACATAGGAAAGCACGGACCCACACGGAAGTCCCTAACAGTCCCTAGATGACAGTCCTGGCGCGCCACGGAGGCTATATAGCGCCGGGAGGCCGAAAGGATGCCTCTACAACAGCATCTAGCCTCACCTAGTGCAACTAGGGGGAAGAGAGTTTCATTCGGAGTAAGCAACCGTGCCATCTGTCTGCAGAGCCTCAGGCCACACCTGCGCCGATCTAAAGATGAGAAGGGAAATGAAATGAAGAAATGAAAGGGAAAGGAACCATGGTAGATATACAGCACACCAGCATTCGCCTAAGCGGTCCCAGGAAAACCACGGAAAAAAACAGGGCCAGAGTGCGTGGTCAACGGGGTACAAACCCGGACCTCCCGAATGCCACTCCCAGAAGAAACGGCTGAGCCACCTGGCTCGGTTCCTAATTACTATATTTTTTATTTTCATGTATAATTTACAAATTGTTCGAACAATAGTTATTTATGCAACTAGTGTATAATCAACTGACTGTGACACGAGTATATGTTTAGCGTGTGAGCAATAATGAACGTGCTAATTTTTACGAGTGTTACAATGAGATTAAACACATGTTACATACAACATTTTATGCAGTTTTAGTATTAAAATGCACAAAAATAATAAATAATTGACTAAATTAAAATTTATAATGTATCAGAGATCACAGATTTATGTTGTAATGTGGTTGCTAAGCAGAGGATGTTTCATTTGTTTCAACCTTATAGAGGAAAATGGAAGGTAAGTAAGTATAAAACTATTGAAAACATGAATTCTATTCCGCTTAATATTTTGAACGAAGTCAAGAATTCTGATGGTACATTAATTTCAGAAAAATCAAAAGATGTGTGCGAAGAATATGGAAAGCTTTGTCGAGGTGGAAACAAAAAAAATGTCCCCCTTAACTTCTAAACAACTCATACCGTCACTGTAGGTAATTACCATTAGGTTATTCATTTTATATAATTAAATATTTCGAGACTCTGTGGGGGATAGGGAATAATTTTGGTTAAAGAAAAATTCCCCACCCCAGCCCAGCCAGGAATCAATCCCGGGACCTCCGTATGAGAAGTGAGCTCGCTGACCACTTGTCCACAGAGGTAGTCTGAGAACTGGTAGTTGTGCAAACCTTTGTTACTTCTTAATATGGTAAGTGAATAAAAGTTATATTATAAGTGCTGTTTTCTTTTTTCAGTCGAAGATTTTTATGCGTTTGACTCTCTGGTGTGTATATTCAAAGGTGAAATGTATGTTGAAATTGAAAGAATAGGTGATAAATATTTATTTTGATTACAGAACGGATTTCAGTTTATTTTTTCCAAAAAAGCCCTAGTCTGCATTTTTTCTCCCGAAAACCATTAGAAATAAATTTTGGAAACTTCATTTTTACTTTTTATTTCCCTCCAGTTCATTTACATATATACACCTCACCTAGCCCGCCTGGGTAGTGTGGTGGTAACGTGTCTGCCTCGTATTCAAAAGGTCGTGAGTTCGAATTTCGCATAAGGTTTTTTTTCGGGGTTTTCCCATATTCTGAGAAGACAAAAATCATTTGAGCACAATTTCATTCATTCATCGTCCAAAATGACCAACCAGGTTAAAGGACGTTAAGTTACACACACACTCACCTCACCTAACCTATCATCGCGGGCTCAAACACGGCGCGTAAAAGAACCTCAAGCCTGAAAAAGAGGTCTCTGAGCAAAATTAAGCGGTCTTTCAGGACAATAAGAATTACAGCAGTTAAAGAGCGTACATAAATAAAACTTCATTTCCATTTCCTAACCTAATCTTGAAATCTGGAAATCAGAACCACCTGTGATTCTCGTTACAGCCTAACGACCTCCGCTCGCCTCATATTCGTTTTTCAAAACACATTTAGAAAACACGAAATCCGTTCAACTTTAGCTTACCTTAATATTTCACTCATACAACCCATCTACAAAAAACTGCTTTCCTTACGCTTGAACAAACACTCTTTAAGTATTCGTCCGTTTATATATCTGCGTTTAATAAATAGCTCCACAATTTACTCAGGATAACTCAATACACGAAAATAACTCAGCTCACATTCACAACACCATGGCCATTACTCTTTCTTTTGCAATTCATAGCTTTAACCAACTCCAAATGCCGAATGACCTATCATGTGATCAAATCATCGAATAGCATTAGCCACAATATCGTCTCATACAATTTGGCAGAACAAATTAATCAATGACATCATACCTTCTGAATCACTGGAAGACGTGGGTTTAACATACTCAGAATAGATCATTGGCTTAATTAAGTGAAAGTACAACCTACACTTGGAAAAAAATCCGTTCTAAAGTTAAACAAATCTTTTGCTGAAAATGTCATTTAGTCTTTTGGTAAGGTTTTTGATTTCTTGAAGAAGTTATAAGCGGGATATAAGCCAAAAAATCTGATGTGTTCCATTCACGTGACTTTCTCTGCATCTCTGCAACAAATTATAGTTAAAAAGCTTATTCTTCTATTTAGTTTTTGGTAACTTAGAAACATTAGCAGAAATGGTCTTATTACTTGCTTCCTAGCAAGTAGAAGGCAAATAAGGGAGTACCATAGATTAAAGTGACAGTCAGAAGCTGTTGCTATATGACTTTAAGTTTCTTTGTTTGTATGGACATGAGTTGATAAATTCCGTATGAAAAAAATTTAAGATTTTCAGAGCTGAAATCAAATACAATGAATATCTAAAAAACGATCAACTCCACGAAATAAATGTACATGACATTAATTGTATGCTTTAACGTGCTCTACATATTTTGTTGTTCAAGTTTTTGTCCATCTCTTACGGTTTAGCAGTTATGCAAACATCCCTTAAATTTATCCAGAATAAAGTAGTCTTCAGGGGCTATTCCCAGAAAATTCAAGATATACATTTTATTTGTTGAGTAAATACCTTAAATATACGAGATTTTAATCAAAATCGTTAGAGCCATTTTTAAGAAAATCAAAATTTACGAATTTTTTCCATGTAAAGGGTAGTTTGGGGTGGGGAGATTTTCTTGAAAATCTTGTATTGCATCCTTGGAAGATACCAAACTTAAATGTCAAATTTGGTTTTTAACGGTCTTTTCATTTTTTGAGCTATGCTGCCCACAGACACACACAGAAAGACAGACAGGCAGACACACACGGACAGTTTTCTAAAAATGTTTTTTTTTGGGGGGGATTCAGGAAGTTTCAAAACATATATTTCCGGTGAAATCTCGGTATCGAATTTTTGGATGCAATACAATACCTTCTCTATACACTACGTACATGGTGCGTATAGAGAAAGTAAACATCAAATATGCTCTCCAGATCTGAAATTTATCAATCTACTGTCGAAGGTCCTGATGATACGTATCTACGCGGGAATGACGATTTCAGGTTTTCTTACCGGCACATTGGAGAAAATTATGTTGTGGCCGTGATGACGTCATAGCTGTCTTGTTGCCATGGTAATTACGATATTCATTTTCCAGCACTGGTGCCAGAAAAAGGTAATTTCGCAAGACTTATGTGATCATAATAAGCCGTTTTAAAGCTACGATTGCATACACATAATTTTGAATGTAGGAACGTCTATTTAAGTGAGCAGAATAAAATTAGCATAATACCGGTTTATAATGCAGGCTATGCAACTAACAGTGTCATGCGTAATTTAATCTATGAAAACTGCAGGAACATGTTATGCGAGGAACGCAGAATGGATTCTTATTCTAAAATTCTAAAGTCAGTGCTTATTTAAGGGTAATCGATAGCGAGGGCTGAAGTGCCGATCGCAAATAACGTATGATAAATGGCATGCATCTCCAGTATACTCCAGTGCTTCAGGTTAGTATTGTCTTAGCAGTGAATTTTCAACCACATAATTCGTAGAGGGGCGTTCAATAAGTCCTTAGATAGAGATACAAAATACTTTTTTTGGGATAGTTTTTTTTTTTTTTTTTTTTCAACATAATCTCCTTTTAGCTTGATACCCTTTTCCCAGTATATCTTCAACTGTTTTAAGCCTTCCAAAAAGTATGACTTAGGAAGGTCCTCAAAATAGGCGTCTGTTTGGGAGAGGACCTCTATGTTAGACGTGAATCGAGGCCAAATCGCCATCAATTTTCGCCATCAAATTATGCAGGAGTGCACTCTTGCATTGTCTTGATGGAAGACAATCTTTTTCTTTGCCTGGTGAGGACGTTGTTTCTTAATTTCTCCATTCAACCGGTGCAATCAACGTACACGATTCCGCGTGCATCCCCCCCCCAAAAAAAAAAACTGTAGATTTCACCACCTTTGCCTTTTTTTGGAGCCGTTCGCTTTTAAAAACCCACTGTTTGACTCTGGAGTGTATTAGTGTATCCATGTTTCATCCACATTTATATATCAACGTACAAACTCGTCAGGATTGCGACGGAAAAGTACCAAGTCAACTTCCGAACCGATCACACGATTGCGTTTATTCTTCATTGAGAGAAAATGTGGCACCCAACTTGCCGAGACCTTTTGTCAGACCTATTTTTGGTGTAACATTGAGAACACTCTACCTGTGATATGCCTGTAGCCTCTACTATTTCGCGAACTTTGATTCGTTGGTCACTCAAGATCATATCTTATGAAGTCACTTCTAATGGACGTCCGGAATGCTTTTATCATGTGTGGATGATCGGCCATGTTTAAATGCATTTATCCAATTGTAAATTTTTGCAAACGCAGGAGCAGATGAGCCATGAACTTCATATAACTCGGCTTTTATCTCTTTTGGTGTTAAGTGTTTTAGATAGAAGTGTTTAATCACCAACCAGTCTCGTATTTTTTCCATTCTTTCTAAAGTAACACACCGTGGTCGAGTGGTCAACGAGCTAACTTCTCACCCGGAGATTCCTGGTTCGATTCCCGGCTGGGGGAGTGGATTTTTCTTTAGCCAGAATTATTCTCTATCCCCCACAAGTCTGAAAGTATGTGTGTGTGTGTGTATTTGAGGGAAATAAAATTATTTAAACCTACAGACAAGTTGTTTCAAAGTGCAAAGCCCCGGATATGACCGTAGATATTAAAGGGGGCTATATAAATGAAACAGTAATAAAAAAAGACAAAAAAACAACAACTGATGATTCAATCGCCTATGGCAACGAAACCACATAGTCGCCCTCCATGGTGAAATGGTTACCATGCTAATTTCATATATTTCAAGGTCGCGAGTTCAAACCCGGCGGAGGACGATGAATTTTTTTCGGGCGAAAAATCCTTGGCATGGCTTCCTTCGGAAGGGAAGTAAAACCGTAGGTCCCGTGTCGTAGATTTAGGGCGCGTAAAAGAACCTCAAGCCTGATAGAGAGGCCTCTGAACAAAATTAAGTGGTCTTTCACGCTTAGTAGAGAATGGGACGCTGAGAACCAAAATAGTTAAAGAGCGTCCATAAATAAATCTCCATTTCATTTCTACTGGACGTCCGGAACGATAGTCATCATTTGCGGACGTACGGCCAAATGTAAATTCATTTATTTGATTGTAAATTTTTGCAAACACAGGAGCGGATGTGCCATGAACTTCATACAACTCGCCTTTATCTCTTTCGGTGTTAAAGTCCTTTGGATAGAAGCGTTTTAACACTCACCATACTTGTTTTTTTGCCCATTTTTCTAAAGAAGCACAAGATTGTGATTCAATCGCCTATGGCAACGAAACCACGTGATGGATATAGCTGAAAATTTAATTGCCATCTAGAAAGAGACGACGATTACCAAATACACACTTTTTCGATACGATTTCTTGGATTTTCTAAGGACTTATTGGGCGCCTCTAGTACCTTGGTTAATCTTTTTAGAGGAAAAGAAGAGTCTTAGCACAAGAAGGCGAGAATTGTACAAAATGCTTGCTGCTGTCCCAGGTTGTCGTTAGGCTGAAGCAAGTAAATCAGTGGCTGATGGAGTGTAATTGTGCTTAGTGAAGTGACTATACAAGAGAATCTGCCACCCCTTCCCTGGCAATGGAATATTGACGACCAGCCCCATTCAATTACTGTCCGTTCTGTTCACTTCCTGTCTAGTGGAGGAATAACAACCCAGGCACGAATCCTGGAACACCCTGCCTCCACTGCCTCGCTTCAACAGCTCTGTAAATATAACAGCGTTTTGTACAACAAATCTGAGAAGCAATTTACCTTCTCTAGCACGTATGTGCACAGTAGCTAGAGAAGGTATTGTATTCCACCCACGTTACCGAGATTTCAACGAAAAAAAAAGGATTTAGGATCTCCTGAAGCCAAAAAAAGTATAAAAATCTGATGTGTTCCATTCACATGACTTCCTCTACATCTCTGAAATAAATGATTGTTAAAAAGCGTGTTCGTCAATTAACTTCATACTAATCGAGAAAAAACTTAGCAGAAATGGTCTTATTACTTGCTTCCTTGCAAGTATAAGCAAAATAATGGAATACACTAGGCTAAAGCGATAGTAAAATGTTTCAAAAGCTGTTTTTCATGTAAATGAATCTCCTTTGTTTGTATGGCCGGGGGTTGACAAATTCCCGTGTGAGAAGAGTATAAGTATTTTAAAACTGAAACCAATAACAAGGAATATCTGAGAAATGGTCAATTCCATGAAGAAAAAAAAAAAAAAAAAAAAAACGTATATGACATAAATTGCATGTTTTAACGCAATCTACATTTTTTGTATAGTAAAACTCTGATGTGTTCCATTCACATGAATGGATCTCTGCAATACATTATTTTTAAAAAGTTTATGCTTCTATTTACTTCGTGCTAATCGAGAAAAAATTAGCGGAAATAGTCTTATTTCTTTCTTACTTGTAAGTAGAAGTGAAATAAGGGAGTACCATAGGTTAAAGTAATAGTCAAAAGCTGGTTGCTATGTGACTGAAGTTCCTTTGTTTGTATGGACACGAGTTCACAAAGTTCTGTATGAGAAAGGTATACGTTTTTTATAGCTGAAACCAAAAACAAGGAATATCTAAAAAATAATCAACTCCACGAAGAAAATGTGTATAGCATAAATTGTGCGTTTTAAAGTGCTCTACATTTGTTGTGTGGTAAATTTTTGTCCATCTCTTACGGTTTAGCAGTTATACAAAATTCCGTAAAATTGACCCAGAGTAAGGTAGTCTTCAGAGGCTATTCCCAGAAAATTCAAAATATACAATTTAATTGTCAGGTAAATATCTATAATATACGATATTTTAATCAAAATCGTTAGAGGCATTTTTGAGAAAAATGAACATTTTTGAAAAAGGTTCTGTGTAAAGGGTAGTTTGGGGTAGGGGATTTTTCTCAAAATATTCGTGTCGCATCCCTGGAAGATACTTACCTTAAATACCAAGTTTGGTATTTTACCGACTTTTCGTTTTTGAGTTATCGTGTTCACAGACACACGAACACACACACACGGACCTTTTTCTGAAAATACTTTTTTTGGATACTGGAGACCCTAAAACATATATTTCCGGTGAAATCTCGGTATTGAATTTTTTGGTGGAGTGCAATACCTTCTCTATACACTATGTACAAGGTACATATAGAGAAAGTAAAAATTTGTCTGTCTCTTACGGTTTACCAGTTACGCAAAATTCAACAAAATTCCTTCAGAATCAAGAGGTATTTAGAGGCAATTCCCAAATGTTCCAGATATACTTTTATTTGCCATATATATTTTATGGACCTTTTTATTTTTCATGAAATTTCAGTCATACATACCCTTAGGCCGTAACAAAAGTTTGGAATACAAACAGCTAACAGGTTAGGAATACATTCTTGTAATTTATAAATGTAATAGAAGTTATTTCTCCAGAAATTTACCGTGTTTCGCCGCTAGCGTAGCTACCCTGCCTAAACGCTATTGGTTTTCCTGTTTTTATAAGCGCTCTAGGTGTGCAGGTATGAAGCTGGAAAGTTAAATCAGATTTGCAAAATGCAATGAGACTCGAACCACTGTTGTTCGACTCTGTGCCAATGGTGCGCGCCTTTAATTTTCTCATGCGATTCTGCGGTTCGAGTGCAGTATCCATGGCGGGAATGAGAAGCTGACATATTATTGGCCCCTAATTACTAATTACGACACAGCATCGAAATTCCACAAGAATGAACACGGTAATCCCTCGTTAACGAAAAAACTGTGTTTGTTTCTCAGCACAAGAACCACGACTTCGGATATGACTGTGTGCAATCTAACGTGACAGTAACATCTGTATAGTTCTCATTTGGTGCGTGCACAGCATTTTCTCTACTCACTCTTCTGCAAACTTTTGATACAAAAGCCTATTATTTTTTCTATCACGTGCCCTTAGGTTAGGATACTTTCGAAGGGAATTCGGCACCGAATCTGAGGTTATTCCACACTATATTAAAAATCTTGTGTGTTACATTCACATGACTTTCTCCTCTGTATCAAATTATTGTTAAAAAGCGTATACTTCTATCTGTTTCATGCTAATCAGATAAACAATAGTTGAAATGCATTATTGTAAGTAGAAGGGAAATAAGGGAAAACACTAGGGTTACACGATAGTCAAATCTTTTAAAAACTGGTTGCCATGGTTACCGTTTCTTTGCATTGCCAGGAGTTGACAGGAGTTTAAGTATTTTAAAGAAATGGTCAACTCCACGAAAAAAATGTATATTACATAAATTGTGAGTTTCAACGAGATTTACATATTTTGTGTAGGACGGTTTACTAGTTATGCTAAATCCAGCAAAATTCATCCAGAATAAAGACGTCTTAAGTGGCTATTCCCATCAAATTCAAGATACACATTTTATTTTCCGTGTAAATATCTTTAATATTAGGCATTTTAATCAAAATCTTTAGAGCCATTTTTGAGAAAACGAAAATTTTCGAAAATTTTTCCAAGTAAAGGGTAGTTTGGGGTGGGAAGATTTTCTTCAAAATATTCGTGTCGCATCCGCTCACCTCTCACCTAGACGGCCCGGGTTCGATCCTATGCGACGCATGTAAAACTTGTGGTGGATAAAGCGGCGCAGGGGCGGGTTTTCTCCGGGGTCTTATTACCTTAATACAGCAAAATGCTACTGGGCTATATTGTTTACTTATGGGAGGAATTACTCCTAAAAGAATCACCTAACCCCTGCCGTTCTGTAGATTAGAACAAAACCTCAATAGGAAATTTAGTAATACTTAAGAGTATTCCAAATGTTTCACATTAAACGTTTTATAAATGTTCTAGTGACTTCTTATGGAATGAAAACCATTAGTATTTCTTGCCCTCTGCAGTCATGCTGCCTCTCTCCGCTTCTGGTCGTAAAACTCTTAGTGGGGAAGTTTAGCCATAAAATGAAGCAAATGGTGTGCCATATAGACGAAATGGCCACCTGGAGCAGAAAACCTCTAGTTAATTCTGTACGGCTAGCCCGCAAAATGCGTAGCTGCCAATGCGACTAACACTTGCACTTTTTGATTTAATCGTCCTGGATCATGGATTAATCCCTTTCTATGATTTCCCCCAAAATGGCTTTGGACAACCTTTTCTAATAGATATTTATTGACTGATAAAACCTACCACTCCACGATGATATGGACCATATATTTTAGATAACTTCACAATTCTAATAAACCACCACCTTATTCAGAAAGATTGGGACCTGATACGAAGGGGCTTGGTACCTAACAGCAGTTTCACTTGTCAAAAATGTACCACAGAGGCACTAAACTTTTTTTAAATTGTTTTCTCATAATGATATGTGGAAGTTATTATTTTCTCTACACGTACTATGTACATAGTATATAAAGAAGGTATTGTAATACACCCAAAAATTCGATACCAAGATTTCACCGGAAATGCATGTTTTGAGACCCCCTGAATCCAAAAAAAAAAGAATGTTTAGAAAATGTTTCGTGTGTGTGTCTGTGTGCAGCATTATTCAAAAACGAAAAGACCGTTATATACCAAACTTGGTATTTAGATTTGGTATCTTCCAAGGCACGACACGAAGATTTTCAAGAAAATCCCTTACCACCAACTCCTTTACATGAAGCTTTTTTCGAAAATTTCGATTTTCTTAAAAATTGTTCTACTTTTATTAAAAAGTCATATGTTAAAAATATTTACCTGTCAAATAAAATATATATCTTGAATTTTCTGGGAATAGCCACTGAATTTTACGAAATTTTGCTTGAAGTTAAACAGTAAGAGATGGACAAAAACTTATCACACAAAAAATGTAGGGCACGCTTAAACACATAATTTATGTTATATATTTTTTGTGGAGTTGATCGTTTTTGAGATGTTCCTTGTTTTTGGTTTCAGCTTTAGAAAAACGTATACTTTTCTCATACAGGAATCTGTCAGCAAACAAAGGAACTTGAGTCAGATAGCAACCAGCTTTTGACTATCACTTTAACCTATGGTACTCCCTTATTTCGCTTCTATTTACAAGGAAGCAAATAATAAGACTATTTCTGCTAATTTTTTCTGGATTAGCATGGAGTAAGTAGAAGTAGAAGTTTTTTTTACCAATAATTCGTTGCAGAGATGTAGAGAAAGTCATGTGAATGGAACACATCATTTTTTACTTTCTCTACACGTACTATGTACATAATGTATAGAGAAGATATTTTAATGAACCCAAAAATTCGATACCGAGATTTCACCGGAAATATATGTTTTGGGTCCCCCTGAATCCAAAAAAAAAAAAAAATTTAGAAAAAGGTCCATGTTTGTGCGTGCGTGTGTGTGGGTGTCTGTGGATAGCATAGCTCAAAAACGAAAAGGCTGTTAAATACCAAACTTAGTATTTAAGTTTGGTATCTTCCAAGAATGTGACATGAAGATTTTCATGAAAATCCCCCCCCCCCCCAACTACCCTTTACATGGAACTTTTTTCGAAAGTTTTGATTTTCTCAAAAAGGGCTGCAACGATTTTGATTAAAATATCGTATATTAAATATATTTACCTGATAAATAATATGTTTATCTTGAATTTTCTGGGAATAGCCTCTGAAGATTATTTTATTTTGAATGAATTTTACGGAATTTTGTGTAACTGCTAAACCGTAAGAAATAGACAAAAACTTACCATACAGAAATGTAAAGCACATTAAAACACACAATTTATGTTATATAAATTTTTTTCGAGTAGTTTATCTTTTTTGAGATATTCCTTGTTTTTGGTTTCAGCTATAAAAAACTTGTACTTTTCTCATACAGAAATTTGACAACTCGTGTCTATACAAACAAAGGAACTTCAGTCACCTAGTAACCAGCTTTTGACTTCACTTTAATCTATGATACTCCCATATATCGCTTCTACTTACAAGGAAGCAAGTAATGAGACTATTTCTGCTCATTTTTTCTCGATTAGCATGAAGTAAATAGAAGAATAAGCTTATTAACAATAATTTGTTACACAGAAGTAGAGAAAGTCATGTGAATGG
The DNA here is from genome assembly GCA_030762935.1 of Hymenopus coronatus. Lineage (NCBI taxonomy): Eukaryota > Metazoa > Arthropoda > Insecta > Mantodea > Hymenopodidae > Hymenopus > Hymenopus coronatus. The sequence continues at coordinate 48,876,983 of CM060884.1, read as the reverse complement.
AACACATCAGCTTTTTTTTATCTACACGATCTTACACTTTGTTCTCAACAGTGAAGGTGTCTCAGCAACGATATTTACCTTGTGACAGATGCTCGTATTATAATAGACGATGAGTGAACATACTTAACAAACCTTCTATTGAGAAGATACCTGCTTCCCTCGGGGAAAACGGACTGCTTTGTATTCTCATCTCCAGTCAGCTCGTGGTCGAGATATGATATACGTCATAGGGATAACAACTAAGCTGAGAGGCACGAACTGTCCATAGCTGCCGTTTGTGATGATCGATCGACTCGTATGAAATATATCTTCCAAGCTATTATACTTTCACAACTCCTTGAAGGTGCATGCAAATCGCTTAATCACTGATGCGAATCGTTTCATCAAGTTCCTGGCATGACACTTCGGATCTTTTTGAACTGATTTAATCTGAGGCAATTTGTATATCCTAACCACAAAATCTGCCGACATTTTGTTTATTTCATGTCATTTTTGTAATATTTGATGTTCAAATGTTTTTGTTCTGTTGCATTCCGAAGTTGAAATCGCTGGATGCAAATGTTTATTATTCCTTGTGCTTTCGTCACGTATAAGTGTTTTGATTTTCTCTATGCGATTTTGTTTTCCAACAATAAGTATCTTAGTTACGTGTTGATTTCCTTGCTTTTGAAGCCAGTTATCAAAAAGAAAGAGGCTTTTTCACAAGTATAGAGAAGGCCACTTGGAGGTTACGCGTACATTAATGTGTTCGCGTAGAATTAATTATATGCGCACAAATATTTGCAGCATTCAACAGAGCACATAAATTACATCGAGTGATTGTAGTTTCACTTTAGAATTCACGAAATTATTACAAAATAAACTACAATTCTGCAAGGAAAATCCTAGTGATTTATTATTTAAGAAGTCACCAGGTAGTGTGGGTCTGTGAAGCCCAACAAGACCGTTGAAGAGTCGATTGCTACTCCAAACCAAGTACAAGCGCGAGTAGACTTTTAGTTCAAATTTAGCGCGAATGCGAAGAGGGTCTCATGCTTCAAATCCCTTTTTACTTTCTCTACACGTACTAATTACTTAGTGTATGGAGAAAGTATTGTATTGCACCCAAAAATTCGATACCCAGATTTCACCGGAAATACATATTTTGGGACAGCAGTTAATATTCCAGCATTATAAGATTTAACATTTTGATAATAAATAACTAAACAATAAGAAAGTAATCCTAAACCATTAAACCAAAAAAGCATGTTTAGAAATATGCCCGTGCAGGCGCGCACGTGTGTATGTGTGGGCAGCATAGCTCAAAAACGAAAACTCTTGTTAAATACCAAACTTGATATTTAAGTTCAGTATATCCCAAGGATGTCACACGAAGATTTTAACTCCCCTCACCCCAACTACCCTTTACATGAAAAATATTAAAAAATTTAGATTTCCTCAAGAATGGCTGTAACGAATAAAATCTCTTAACAGGACAAATAAAATATATATCTTGAATTTTCTGGGAATAGCCTCTAAAGACCTCGTTATTTTGGATGTTTTTGTTGTTAAATTTTGCATAACTGGTAAACCACAAGAGATAAACAAAACTTACTATACAAAAAAATGTAGAGCTCCTTAAAACACACGGTTTATGTCATAGACATTATTTTCCTGGAGTTGACCGTATCGAGATATTCCTTATTATCAGTTTCAGTTTTAAAATACTTTTCTCATACAGGAACTTGTCGACTCCAGGACACGCAAAGAAACGGATTTCAATCCCATAGCAGCCACATTTTAAAACATTTGATTGTCGGTTTAGTCTAGTGCATTCCCTTATTTCCCTTCTATTTATAAGGAACTAAGTAATAAGACAGTTTCCTCTAGTGTTTATCTCGATAAGCATGAAGTAGATCAAAGAATAAGCTTATTAACAATAATTTGATAAATTCATGTGAATGAAAAACATCAGATTTTTGCGTTAACTATGTGGAATATCCGGTACAAATATTGCCACAAAAAGTTTAATAGTTTACTAAGTAATACCAGAAGATATAAGAATATAATTTGTAGTAAAAACAGAGGAGTACGCAAAGTGTATGATAGTTATAAATAATATTTTACAACGGCACCTCAGTCCATTACATTTGTGTACGTCTCTTCGAACGCCTAGAGTGGCCACCGGCAACCCGCTTGGCGCGGCGCATGTGCTTGAAAGTGGCCGCGCCGTGGCTGAGTGGTAATACCACTCGCCTCTCAACTAGACGGCCCGGGTTCGATCCCAAGTGACCGCATGTGAGATTTGTGGTGGGAGGGTTTTTTCCCCGCCATCGCATTCCACCGGTGCTCCATCTCTGTTCATATATCATGTCACCGCTTGCGGTGCCTTAAGTAGTTAAAGCAGGCGTTAAATACTACAAAAAAAAAAAAAATGCCGATCCCGGTGGCCGCGCTCGCTAAAGTGTCTCTCTTTGGCGCTTCGCGGTGCATAGGACCGTGGGCTCGAGCATGGGTGTTTCTGTGTTTGTAAATATGTCTATGTTTGTGTATGTATGTGTAAAAGGAAAACGTTAAGAATAATGTCTACTAAGGAAACAGAGGAAACTGGAGAAAAAAGGAATACAGCGCCGGAGTCCTGACAAGCCTCCGGAACTGTATTTGTATTAAAAAAAAAAAATGTGCCGCTCCCGGTGGCCGCGCTCGTTAAAGTGCCTCGCTTTAGTGCTTCGTGGCGCAGGGGATCGTGGGTTCGAGTCCCGCCTTGGGCATGGGTGTTTCTGTGCTTGTGGATGTGTATATGTCTGTGTATATATAGGTAAAAGGAAAACTTAATAGGTCAACTAAGCAAATGTAGGAAACTGGAAAAAAAAAGGAAGAAAAAGGAATACAGCACCGGAGTCCTGACAAGCCTCCGGAACTGTATTTATATTTTCTTTCTTATTTAAAAAAAAAAAAAAAAATATATATATATATATATATATATATATATATATATATATATATGACACTGATCTCAATCAGGGTTTCCAAATTAGGTGACAAATTACGGATTGGCTACAGAAAGGTCGACTTTGTAATAGATTTTAATGAGATCATTTGCGAATTTTTGGCCAACTTATGAATTCACAAAGGTTATTTTAAATGTGTTCTTTTAAAAGTAGGTATATTTCATATTTTTACTCTCTCCACACGTGCTATATACATAGTGTATAGAGGAAATATTGTATTCGATCCAAAAAAAAAAAACGATATATTTTGAGATACCAAAAGCACAAAAAAATATTTTGTTTTACTTTCTCTACACGAATTATATGCATAGTGTATACAGGAGGTATTGTATTCCACCCAAAAATTCGATATATTTTGACATACCATGAGCACAAAAAACATTGTTGCTTTCTCTACACGTACTATGTACATAGTGTATAGAGGAACTATTGTATTCCACCCAAAAATTCGATACCAAGATTTCACCGGAAATATATATTTTTGAAAAAAGTCTGTGTGGTGTGTGTGTGTCTGCGGACAGCATAGCTCAAAATCGAAAAGATCGTTAAATACCAAACTTGGTATTTTGGAAGAGATTGGGGCAGGGTCATCAAGTTCTGAAAAATACATACATCAGCGTCGTTTTGTAATGGAAGGACACTCGTTAAAGCAAAGGGTACCCACGCTATGAAATTATTTTAATTCTGAATGGCAAGCGGCGTACTTCTTCATGGAATGTAGCATGTTTAATTTATTATGCCATTTGTTTAATTTGTCACAAACATTTGATGAAATGATTTTATCTTCTGCTTTATTTTAATACACTACATGCTAATGACAATTCAACTGTTGAAAATGAATTACTACACAGTTTATATCCGTTTAATTTCAAATCCTTTTTGTAATATCACTATGCAATACGTTTTATTCTGTTATGTTATATCTGTTCAACTTATACAGAATCAAAATTGTGCTAATTTCCACTAACAAAGTAATACTTTGTTTTTATAGTAAACGGTATTGCATGTATATGTTTCCATTTGGTTGTATCGGAATAAATGTTATAACTTATTTGTATTCGGATGTTTTGTCTATAATTTATCACCAAGCACAAGAGTAATATTATGCCACGAATTGTGGTAGCTACAGATTACCGGACGTCATTGCGTGAAGTAGTGATTGACCTCGCGGCACAGACAAGTGAACTTCAGCACTGTGCGCACAAAAAAAAAAAAAAAATAAACAAAACTCTAGCCTATGCAACCATAAACCAGAGGGCTCCTCTATTCTTTCAGTCTAGTTTTTTTATATCCCAGACTCTATTTTCATCTTTATTGTTTTCTCCAGATTACAATTTATTACATATTTATCATAACGTAACAAAGGAGTTCACTAACCTAAGATGAATGCATATATATATATACACATTATATATATTTACACATACCCATAACCAAAACAAAACAATTTATAACAAAGATATTATAACTTATAGAGAAGGACATTTTCTAACAAAGTTCTCAGACGATTTTGAAGCGTTTCATCTGGAATCGTCTTCTCCTAAATTCTAATGTTGCCCTTGTTGAGATTTTGTCTGCTGTTTTTGCCAGCCAAATCCAAAGCTTTTTTCTATTTCGCAGTAGTTGGTAAATACTCATATTTTGAAGGTTACTCTGTGCTGTAAATTTAAATTGCTATATTTGAATATCTTTTTATTTTTATTTTCGGGTTCACTCTTAATTCTTTATTGTTGTTTTAGTATTGCTTCTGACTGTGTATAACCTTTGTCTTTTTATTTTCGTGTTTACTATTTTAATTCTTTGTTGTTGTTTTAATATTGTTTGTAATGTGTATTACAAAAGCACGTACGATCTCTGGACCCGTGTGATTGTTGAAATTCTATGTACGATATTGCTATGTCAGGTGATTCTCCAGTGTTGGTGTATTGGTGTCGCCCTCCGTGGTGTAATGGTTACCATGCTAACTTCATATACCCAAGGTCGCGGGTTCAAACTCGGTGGAGGAAGATGGATTTTTTGGGTGTAAAAATCCTTAGCATGGCTTCCTTTGGAAGGGAAGTAAAGCCGTTGGTCTCGTTTCGTAGATTTATGGCACGTAAAAGAGCCTCAAGCCTTATAGAGAGGCCTCTGAGCAACATTAAGTGGTCTTTCACGCCCAATTTAGAATGGGACGCTGAGAACCACAGTAGTTAAAGAGCGTCCATAAATAACATGCCAATTACATTTTGCTGTATTGGACATTCCCAGGTTGCCATGCTCTGTTGCGTCTCTAGCTCCGTTGTGGCATTCATCCGTTTCTCCAAGTCCAAATCGATGTAAATATTCTGCATAAGGTCCATGTCCTGTTATGTAGTGAATAAGTCGGTCGTAGCTGCTTCATACGAAGTCGTTCTTCAATGTTAGGGAACATATCATAACATCTTCTTCCCGTGATACTGCTATTCCACTCTTGTTGCCACTCGTCAATTAATATTTCCCGAAACTCTAGTTCATCCTTAATTGGTGCTCCAACAAGCTGTGCTACTCGGACGTTGTTATTTCTTCTGAGCCAATATATGACAGCACGGCGTCTAATTTCCAGGTCTAACGGAAATATTCACAAAACGACCAAAGGGGGCGTCGCTAGGTGTAGTAGAATAAGCACCTGTTAATCTCAAAAGGACCTTCCTCTGTAATCTACGCTGTTCGTAGATGTAGTCTGTGTGCCCATTCACTTCCAGCATATCCAACGATGGGAACCAGTAAGGTATTATTATTTAATTTTATGACGTTGTATGGTATATTGCCAAAACTTCGGCATAATCTTGCGATTTTATTTAGGACGTTGAAAGCCTTTTTGCTTACTCCGATTATATGTACCCTAAAAAGTAGTTCTTCCTCTAACATAACTCTTAAGTGTTTTATTGATCGAGAACGCTGTATGCTTTGATTGTCCAAGTCTATCCTAGGGCTTCTTTTGAAGTTTGCTTTTAGCTAGTACGTATTCGTTTTACTTTTCTTTCAATTTCTACTCTTGAATGTCCCTCTATTATGATTGCAACATCATCTGCATAAGCAGTGCATCCAGTTATTGCAGCGCATTGTGTGCAAATGCAACTTTTTGTGCCTACAAATACTCGAGAGCACTGTAAGCATGACGCGTGGTGGCATGGTCTGGTGCTTTAGTCGCCCAACAAATAGCAAGTACGCAGCAAACATCAGTCTGCCCAGTACCGTGATAAAGCGAGTATCGTTCCTCGTGACGCATAGCGGAGATAAAATAGACTAAGCAATGCCACCAGTAAATTACAGTGGGAAAGTTTTGCATAGCTAAACACGAGACGTGATTGCTAATGTGTATCAGCTTATGACGACAGTCTGCACAGAAAAGAGTAGCGGCAGCCATTGGTGTGTCGTTAAGTAGATTTAAATCTGAATTATAGCACATTCAATTAGGTGAATGCGGGTCTTCAACACCTCATAAAGAAAGACCAGCATATCCTTACAAAGAATTATTCATTTATCTACACCGTGCTAATCGAAATACACGTTAGCAGCAATTCTGCTTATTACTTACTTCTTTGTAAGTAGGAGGAAAATAAGAGAATAAACCAAGCTAACGCGGTTACTCAAATCTTTTTAAATTTATCGCTATGTGAAACAATTGAAATTCTGTTATTATGGACGTGGCTAGGAATAAAACAACAGAGGTATGTAACAAAAGATGACTTTCCGTTTGAGAAAAGCTTAAGTAGTTTAAAATTAAAATCAATAAAGGGGGATATGTGAAAACGGTTAACTATGCAAAAAATGTATATGGTAATAACTGTGTATTGTGTAGTAAGTTTTTGTCTATCTCTTAAGGTGTACTAATTATAACAAAGTCATCCAGGAAGAAGAGGTCTGCAGAAGCTATTGCTATAAAGTTCAAGATATACATTTCGTGTGTCATTAAAACATTTTAAACATATGGTATTTTAATCAAACTCGTTAGTTTTTGAGAAAATCAAAGTTTTCGGAAAATGTTAAATGTGAAGGGTAGTTGGGGATAGGAAGATTTTGTTGAAAACCTTCGTGTCGCAGCCTTGGAAGTTACTGAACCTAAATACCTACTTTGGTAAATTTTTGTAAGCACTTTTCCTTTTTGAGCACACATATAAATACATTCACGGGTAGTTTTCTAAAAATGCTTTGTTGTTGGATTTTTGGATTCAGGGAGTCTCAAAACATTATTTCCAGTGAATTCTTAGTATGGAATTTTTGGGTGGAATACAATCTGCTATGCATATCTCTTAGAGAAAATAATTAAGAGCATATATGCATGATACGTTGGATATTTTAGTGCACACAAGAACAATGTCTACTAATAAATAATATGCATGTGTTAGTTGTGTCATCCCAGTTCTCCTGTCGTTTATATGCTGCATGGCTATCGCTTCAAGTCTCCGCCTCTTTCTCCGACTCGTTGTACTGCGCGACTTGACTGCAAGGATAATTCTTGGGAGCTGGTTGTCCCTGGTTTAGAGTGACCAAACTCAAGTGGAGGGCTCAAGCTAGGTTTACCCAACAGTCGCCAAGTTTAACTTGAGGGACGTCAAACTAAAGCTTCGTCAATTTTTGCTCTATCGGCAGCGACAGTTACAACAAAAAGATGGTTTGTCAACTATGGCGATTCGTTATATAAGTTTGTTAAGGTTGACAACACTAATATTTGCTAAGTCTCTTCTCATTGACTTCGAAATCAAGCGTGTGTGTGTGTAAACCGGCACCGCGCTATTCGATAACCATTGGCACCAAACAGAATCTCATTTAGTGTCTATATAGAACATCAGTTTTGGTCGACTTTGTCAAATATAAAGCTTTCATTAACTGAACCTGGTTACGACCCACTAAACTTGGTTGAATATTGAGGAGAAAATTAGGATTTACTGTTTCTGCAAATTACTGTATTATGTCACTTTTGCCGAGGTGCTTCATGCAAATATTGAGGTAGGAATAATACGCATAGAATTAGCATGTTGTACAGGTATCCAGGCAACTTCAGATGAGTAATATCACAGTTTTGGAGAATTCTAAGAAAATGTCGTATCCATATAAACTGAAACCAGCGTTTGCACTCAAAGAAAGTGACAAGCGGGACAGATATAATTTTGCTTTATTTCTCCTGGCTGAGATTCAAATTAATGATGCTTAGTTGGACAACGATTTTTGGACAAACGAAGCACACTTCTATCTTAATGGTGGAGTTAACACACATAATTGCAAATTTTGGCCAGAAAATAATCCTCAAATTGTAATTTAAGAACGTCTTCATGATTTAAAAGTTACTGTGTGGCACAGCTTCAATTTACAATTCATCATTGGTCCTTATGTCTTCGAAGAAGACAAAAAAACAAGATAGGTGTTAGTGTAAATGATGCGCGTTACTGTGACATGCTACAAAACCTCTTCATTCCAAATTGAAGAATCACGATATAGAAAACACTGTCTTCGTGCAAGATGGTGCTCCGCCACATATACACACCACGCAAATCAATTAATTTCCCAGATATTTGGTGGTCGTGTCATCAATAGACATTTTCCAACAAAGTGACTGCTGCGATTACTAGATATTAATCAGACCGACTTTGGTTGTAGGGTTACCTTAAAGAACAGTTTTCCTGACACATCCATTAAAAGATGTTATCTTGCAAGAAATAGCTAATATTCCAAGACACTATCTGTGCATTGAGTTACAGAAAGAAAGGTGTACGTTGAATATCTTCCCGATATTTTACAAAATCCCATTGTTGTCCAGTTTTGTTTTTTTTTGTTGTTTTGTTTTCTTATCTCAATTATAATATTTATACTGATTTAAATTTTGAAGTGATTTTTGAAAGACCCTGTACAATAGAAATAACTCTTTTCTCGTCACGTTTTAGAGACTTCCTTGCTTATGTTTCACTACACCGGTATTGCATGCCTCCGCCATTACTGCTGACCAGAAGCAGCGCTGCACAACGCATACATTTATTACATTAAGGAATAACTATTAAAGTTCAGTAAATTTCATTCCTTACTCATTGATTCTATATCATTTAGATAGCATTGCATAGTTTATGGTAATAAGTGAGTACTTCTCTCAACAATTTAAGAGGAACTAAAGAAAAAACGGTGAAACGTTCAGCAACCAATCAGGGCTATTGCAACCTGTTGCTCCTGAATGCATTACCGGTGAAGTAAAGATGGATGGAAAATAGATGCGAATCCACTTGTTTGTCTCCGTTGAGAAATATGCCTTCAAGAAAACCCTACAATCAGTTCAGTCATCTTCAGAAGTTCTGGCTGTAGAAAGGAAAAGCAAGAAACTGGTGCTATGGAAATCTTCACGGATGGATCACCGACGAACGAAGGACGCCGCGGCTGTTCAGTGATAAATATTCTACCTGCTTTACACCAGTGCTCGGGCACATTTGGAGGGGCGATGGATTTTTTCGGGCGTAGATTTATGGTACGCAAAAGAAGCCTGATAAAGAAGCCTCTGAGCAAAATTAAGCAGCCTTTCACGCCCAATGTAGAATGTGGCGCTGAGAACCACAGCAGTTAAAGAGCGTCCACAAATGAAAACTCCATTTATAAAATAAGGTGCGGGTGCCAACACCACCACCACCAGTATGTAGAGGTGTGATCCTATTTCAAAGATTTGCAATTAAAGTTACTTAGGTTTATAACTTACATAATTAATGTGTAGTTTGGCAGTGCATGTTCGCTGTAAGTACAGAAAAACTCCGGTATTTAGCTGGAACAAGCTGCTCTTAATGCGTCATCTACCTAGATGTGCGTCTATCAAACTAGATCGGTACTTATTCTTGATGATGCTCATAGACGAACATGTGACCTTGCAAAGATATGTCGAGCTAAAAGCAACACTACCAATAATGATGTTTATTCCTGTCCACTAGACACCAGAAATTGCTTATACTTGATAAACATGACTTCAAGGGTATGTATATCTTCTTAAAGATTTACAATTTCCATTTCTAATTCTTCAACATTACAATTTCCAAAGATCTCACATATTCTACCTCCAAGTTCAGCAATGTTAACTGAAGCGAATGACTCAAGTGCTGAAAACTGCTAAATCTGTTACTACATTTTGTGATTAGAATTTCAAGATGCTGAGAAAAAGATGAAACATCATATTCACTGATATTTGCTGTTTTCATAATTGATTTTAAGTGTGATAGGAAATTTTTACTTTCTCTATACGCACTGTATACATAGTGTATAGAGAAGCTATTGCACTCCACCAAAAAATTCGATACCGAGATTTCACCGGAAATATATGCTTTAGGGTCCCCTTTATTTAAAAAAAGCATTTTTGGAAAAAGGTCCGCGCGCGCGTGTGTGTGTGTGTCCGTGTGTCTGTGAACACGATAACTCAAAAACGAAAACTAGGTAAAATACCAAACTTGGTATTTAAGTTTAGTATCTTCCAGGGATGCGACACGAAGATTTTGAGAGAAATCCCCCACCCCCAACTACCCTTTACATGGAACTTTTTTCGAAAATTTTGATTTTCTCAAAAATGGCTAACGATTTTGATTAAAATTCGTATATTAAAGACATTTAGCTGACAAATAAAATGTATATATTGAATTTTCTGGGAATGGCCTCTGAAGAGTACTTTATTCTGGATGAATTTGACTGAATTTTCAATAACTGCTAAACCGTAAGAGATGGACAAAAATTTACTACACAAAAAATTTAGAGCACGTTAAAACACACATTTTATGTTATATACATTTTTTTTGTGGAGTTCGTCGTTTTTGAGACATTCCTTATTTTTGGTTTCTGCTATGAATAATTTATACATTTCTCATACAGGAATTTGTCAACTGCTGTCCAAACAAACAAAGGAACTTCAGTGACATAGCAGCTTGCTTTTGATTATCATTTTAACCTATGGTTCTCCCTTATTTCACCTTTTCGTTTTTGAGTTGTCATGTTCACAGGCATACAGCCACGGAGACACACAGACCTTTTTGTAAAAATCAATTCACATGACTTTCTCTACATTGCTGTAACAAATTATTGTTGAAAAACCTGTTCTTCTATTTTATGATAATTGAGATAAACATTAACAGAAATTGTTTAAATTACTTGCTTCTTTGTAAGTAGAAAGGAAATAAGGGAATACACCAAGCCCAAACGATAGTCAAATTTTTTCAAAGCCGGTTGCCATTTGCTCAACATTCGTTTCTATGCAGGTGAAGGAGTTCACAACTTTCCGTGTGAGAAAAGTATAAGATTTTAAATCTGAGTCAAATAACAAGGAATACCTCAGAAATGGTCAATTCCGCGAAAAAAAACGTATATGATATAAATTGCGTGTTTTAACGTGATCTACACTTTTTGCGTAGTAGGTTTTTGTCTATCTCTTACAGTTTGCCAGTTATGCAAAATTCTGCAAAATTCATTCAGAACAAAGAGGTCTTTAGAGGCTATTTCTAGAAAATTCAAGATATACATTTTATTTTCCATAGAAATAACTTTGATATACGACATTTTAATCAAAATCATTACTGCCATTTTTGAGAAAATCAACATTTTGGAAATGTAGTCCATGTAAATAGTAGTTTGGGTGGGGAGATTTTTCTCAAAATCTTCGTGTCGCTTCCTTGGAAGATACTTAGCTTTAATATAAAGTTTGGTATTTTACCAACTATTGTTTTTGAATTAACGTATTCACAGACATACAGACACGGACACACGCGGACAAAATGCTTTTTACGGATGCAGGGGACTTAAAATGGTATAACCGATGACATTTCGGCAGCGAATGTTTGGGTGGTGTGCAATACTTTCTCTACAGACTATGATGTATACTATGTAGAGAATATAAAAAGAAAACTGGTCACAGGAGAGGCTTGAGTAGGCTCTTGTAACTGAAACAGCCTTTTCATTCGAATGCTTACTCAAGAAGGGTTTCGTAAGGTTAATTAGAGGAATTTTAAAGGTTTCAGAAACTGTTATGTAATTACTTTTGAGATATTAAAGTCCAGAGCAAAATAATGTCCCTAGATTTAGGTACATTAATTCACGTAACACAATTTAAGAACACATTTAAAGTCTGAGGATAATATGGAAACAATGTAGCAGTATTTGCGGAATCGTTTCTATGGAGATTGTTTCGAGTAATCATTCGGCCATTCTGCACGTCCTCTACAATTCCGGAACACGAAAATTAGTTCTATTATTTATTTAATTAGACATAACACCTTTTAGACGAAAATTTTGGGCAATTTTCCAGGTAGCTCACATTTCTAGGAAAAATGTAGTCCGTAAAGTGTCTTTGAATGTTATGGGATAGTTTGATTTTCATGGTTTTTATGTGTGCAGTTAACGTTTTACTAAATAAAACCTCCTTTACACTTTTTGACGACTGCCCCTACAGTTTAGTGGACAATGTTCTGGCGTCGATTCCTTCCCTATCCTACCCCCCCCCCCAAGTCTAAAAGTTAAAAGTGCGAATGGGAGAAAAGCTTAAAATTTAGCAAGAAAATATCAGCAGTTTATTCTCAAGTCAGAGCCTCCGATATGGCCATAGAAGTTAGAGGGGCTACATAAATGTAACAATATAAAAATCTGATGTGTTCCATTCACATGGCTTTCCCTACATCTCTTTAACAAATTATTGTTAAAAAGCTTTTTAACTACTTCATGGTCAACTCCACACAAAAAAAAAATGCATATAACAAATTGTGTGTTTTAACGAGCTCTATATTTTTTGTGAAGTAAGTTTTTGTATATCTCTTACGGTTTACCAGTTATGCAAAATTCCGCAAAATTCATCCAGAATAAACCTGTCTTCAAAGGCTATTTCCACAAAATTGAAGATATGCATTTTATTATATTTGTCATGTAAACATATTTAATATACGATATGTTAATCAAAATCGTTAGAGCCATTTTTGAGAAAGTTAAACTTTTTAGAAATGTTTGCATTTAAAGTGTAGTTGAGAGGGGGGAGGATTTTCTGGAAAAATCTTCGTGTCGCATCCTTGAAAGATACCAAACCTAAATATCAAGTTTGGTATTTAACGGACTTTTCGTTTTTGAGCTATGCTGCCCACAGACACACACACACACACACACACGCGGATCTAAAAATGCCTTCCTTTTTTTTTTTGGATTCATTGGGGTCCTAAAATAAGCATTTCCGGTGAAATCTCGGTATCGAATTTTTGGGTGCATTACAATACCTTCTCTATACACTATGTACACAGTACGTATAGATAAAGTAAAAAATTGTTTTCTTCACTGCATGCGTTTAACAAGATTTCAGGTCCTATAGGCACACCAGCAACTGTTAGGTACGGAGCACTGCTCAGTGCAGGGGAGGGTTGGAAAAGATAATGCTACCTCCCCTCTCCCTAGGACAGGATCACGTGCGTGTTGCCTAAGCTAGAGGGCGTAGACAGGAGTAAATCGAAAACTGTACACCTCTATTCCGATATCGAACGACCATTTACGCTTCAGGAAAGCAACACATATATTAAATAATTGAAATGAACGGTTCTGACTACCTACATTAACGCCACTATGGCAGCGGGGAGGGGAGTGAGGTGCAGGGCAACTCTTCCGGTTCATTTCAAACAGGGGTGTCCATATGAAATTGCAATGCTTTCCAATGTCGGTTTCCACACAAAATTTGTATTCTGTTTTAATTAAGCCAGGATGATTTAATCATACATTTCAAGCAAATGATTTAAAATCTTATTACATCATTTTAAAACAATAGTTTTTTATCCTTTGCGGTAATAGTTAAGAGAATTTTATTGAATACAAACATATTCTTTGCGAATAATTTTCTTTTGAATAAAATCTATATAGTTTCAGAAAATACTAAAAGCATAATAAACCGACCAATTTTTAAAAGATTTTTAAATGGAATTTTGGGCAAAATTTAATTGTTTTGGGAGGACAGGCTTTTTTCTTTTTACTTTCTATACACGCACTATGTACATAGTGTATAAGGAAGGTACCTATTGTATTGCTCCCAAAAATTCGATACCGAGATTTCACCGGAAATAGATATTTTGGGGCCCCCTGAATAAAAAAAAACAATTTTAGAAAAATGACTGCGTGTGATATGGCTGTGGGCAGCATAGCCCAAAAACGAAATCCATTAACTACCAAACTGAATATTTAAGTTCAGTATCTTCTAAAAATGCGACACAAATATTTTCAAGAAAATCTCAGCACCCCAATTACACTTTACATATAAAAATCATTAGAAAATTTTGGTTTTCTCAAAAAACGGCTTTAACGATTTTAATTAAAATATCTTATATTTAAGATAAAGAGATAAACAAAAACTTACTACACAAAACTGTAGATCTCCTTTAAGCACACAGTTAAGTTATATAGATTCTCGTGGAGTTGACGTTTTCGAGATATTCCTTGTTATTGATTTCAGTTTTGAAATCCTTAAAATTGTCTCAAAGTTATTAACTCCTGCCCATGCAAACAAATGGATTTCAATCCCATAGCAACCACATTTTAAAACATTTGATTGTCGGTTTAGCCTAGTATGTTCCCTTATTTCCCTTCTACTAAGTAATGAGACATTTTCTGTAATGTTTATCTCGATTAGGCGGAAGTAGATAAAAAAATAAGCTTATTAACAATAACTTGTTACAGAAGTGAATAGGAAGTCATTTGAATGGAACAATTTTACCTATCACCCTCACAAACCGATTCAACACACGCCTAAAAGGTTTTACCATTAGGGGTTTAATAAGTGTTTTGTAACGACGGGAAGATAAAAGGTAAGTAATGTGAATTCTAATAATCATCGTAAAATAACAATAATAATATTTATACACGGTATCCACAAAATAAGTAACTATCTCGTGGCTGAGGTAACTAAGAATGTCTTTTTAATGCACCCTAAAATTCGATACCGAGATTTCATTGGAAATACATGTTTTGGGTCCCCCTGAATCCAAAAAAGAAGCATTTTTAGAAAAAGGTCCGCGGGTGTGGTATGTGTGTGTGTGAACAGCATAGCTCAAAAACGAATAGACATTGGTATTTAAGTTTGGTATCTTCCAAGAAAATCCTCTCACCCCCGACTACCCTTTATATGGTAAATTTTTCAAAAATGTTTATTTTTTAAAAAATGGCTCTAACGATTTTGGTTAAAATGTCGTATATTAAAGATATTTACTTGGCAAATAAAATGTATATCTTGAATTTTCTGGAAATAGCCTCTGAAGACCTGTTTATATCGGATAAGTTTTGCTAGATTTTGCATAATTAGTAAACCATAAGAGATAAAGAAGAACTTACTACACAAAATATGTAGATTTCGTTGAAACACAGAATTTATGTCATATATTTTATTCGTGAAGTTGGCCATTTGAGATTTTTCCTTGTTATTGCTTTCAGTTTTTAAACACTAAAAATTTTCACACACGGGAATTTCTCAACTAATGGGAATGCAAAGAAACGGGTTTTATCTGCAACCAGCTTTTAAAAGATTTCACTGTCGTATTAGCGTAGTGTATTCCATTATTTACCTTCTACTTACAAGAAAGAATTTCTGCTTATGTTTATTTCGACTATCATGAAGTAGATAGAAGAATAAGCTTTCTAACAATAATGTGTTAGAGAAAGTCATGCGAATGGAACACTACAGATTTCTGTTACAGCTCTATCACTGAGCAGTATGCTGACTATTACTGAACATATTGCCGTTTTCACATGGTGCCTATAAGTTGTTCCATGTTGTAAGGAAAGTTTATTTGTGGAACAGCTGTGAATGGAACACATAAGATATTTTGTTTAGTACTCTTTTTGCCTTCTAATGACAGTTTAGCTTAACTAGTAGAGAGGGTAAACTGCTGTTTAACTGTTCTGCTTAATCTTAGCTTTAATTATGGTCTCTGTAAATTCTGACTGTAATAAATATGCACTTTTGTAGCTTTTTACTTTCTCTACACGTACTATTTACATAGTGTATAGATAAGGTATTGTAATGCAAACAAAATTTCATACCGAGATTGCAATGGGAATAGGCGTTTTACGGTCTCCTGTATCCAAAAAAAAAAAAAAAAAAAAAAAAAGAAGCATTTTATAAAAAGGTCCGTATGTGCGTATGTGTCCAGGTGTCCCTGTATCACTGTGTCAGCGTGTTCGTGTGTCTAGGAACACGATAATTCAAAAACGAAAAGTCGGTAAATAGCAAACTTTATATTTAAGTTTGGTATCTTCCAAGGATACGACACGAAGATTTTCAAGAAAATCTCCCCACCTCAAACTAACCTTTATATGAAAAAAAAATTAAAATTTTGATTTTCTCAAAAATGGCTCAACCGATTTTGTTTCAAATCTCTTATATTTAAGATATTTACATGGCAAACTAAATGTAGATATTGAATTTTCTGTGAATAGACTCTGAAGACCTCTTTACTCAAAATGAATTTTGCGACCTGCTAAACTTATGACATAGACAAAAACTTACTGCTCAAAAATGAAGATTTTAAATACACAATTTATGTCTTTTTTGCTTTTGTTGTGGAGGTAACCGTTTGCAATATATTACTTGTTATTGGTTTCAATTATAAATTGTATTTCTAATACAGGAAGCGTCCGTTTTCTTTTTGTTCTATTATTGGCTAAGCAAAGAAGCGCATTCAATGACACTCGCCCAACGACAGCTTTTAAAACATTTGACTATCGCTTTAGCTTAGTGTATTCCCTTATTCTCTCCTACTTATAAAGCACTAAGTAATAAGAACATTCTGCTAATATTTATCAGGATTATCATGGTGTAGAAAGAAGAACAGTCTTTTGTAATAAGTTTGTTTGTAAATCAGCTAGAGAAAGGTTGATTTTTTGTTTAGTATTGTCCGTGTATGTGTAGTATGACTAGTAGAGAAAGTAAAATGCTGTTTAACTATTGTGATTAATGCACGCTTTAGTTATGATTTATCTAGTAATTCTGACTGAAACAATGTGTATTTTTGCAGTTCTTGTATACTTTGCTAAAGTGAAAAAATCACCAAACATTGCTTTAAGAATAAAAATGCATTGTAAAATAAAAGAAACAAAACACGCCTAATTAAATCCCTACGTAATATCTACGCCTGCTCAAGTACATATGACTGGAAAAAAAAATGTGCAGCACTTGACTAAATGAAAGCAAAAGAATGAAATGCACAGCGATTTAAAAGCGACAAGATGGGAATATTTAGAATAAAAGAAAAACTTGGCGAAGAGCAAGAAATTAATATGAGGGTTTAATGCTGGGATTCCAAGATAATCATCTGCAAGGGAAAACATAATAGATGAGAAAAATTGGAGCTGAGAATGAGTGGCAAAAGGTAATGACGTGACGTTTATTATAAGAGGCGCATTCAAGACTCCCTGTCCTATTCCCGTGGTGTTTAATTTCTTCGCACTTGTGGTGAAATCCCGGCGGAGGGAACCATAGACGACGACAGGCTGAATCAATATTTTCCTTTCGACAAACTGCGCGCCCTCTCCTCTCATACCATTCCACCCTTTTCACATCCAGAGATAATATTGACAGTGCGCCACGTCTCGTCCACCATATTTCTTAACATAACGAAATGCTTTGTCTGTACCAGACGCAGATTTCTCGGAACTATTGTTACCACTGTTGCAGAAGCTTCTTCTCGTATCAGCTACTTCTCCTATTCATTCAGAAATTTGCAATCAAATAAAAAATCGGATTATTACACTCCTTTCTTTACCTGTTCTACAAACAAACTATTTGCAAAAATTATTCTTCTTTCAACACCATGCAAATCGAGATAAACATTAACAGAAGGTACTTATTACTTAGTTCCTTATAAGCAGAAAGTAACTAAAAAATGCTCCAAGCTAAAGCCATAGACAAATGTGTTAAAAGCTATCATTATCGAAATTGGCCTCTTTGCTTGGCCAGGAGTAGAACAAAAGAAAAAATCTGATGTGTTACATTCACATGACTTTCTCTATATCTCTGCAATAAATTATTCTTAAAAAGCTTATACTTCCATTTACTTCATGCTAATCAGTAAACATTTAGCAGAAATAGCTTAATTACTTGCTTCCTTGTAAGTAGAAGCTAAATAAGGGAGTACCATAGGTTAAAGTGATAATAGCTGGTTGCTATGTCACTGAAGTTCCTTTGTTTGTATGGACAGTAGTTGTCAAATTCCAGTATGAGAAAAGTATAACTTTTTCACAGCAGAAACCAAACTAAGGAATGTCTCCAAAACGACGAACTCCACGATAAAAATGTGTATAACATAAATTGTGTGTTTTAACGTGCTCTACATTTTTGTACAGTAAGTTTCTGTCCATATCTTACGGTTTGGCAGTTATTCAAAATTCAGTAAAATTCTTTCAACTACTCTTCAGAGGCTATTCCCAGAACATTCAAGATATACATTTTATTTGTCAGGTAAATATCTTTAATATACGAAATTTTAATCAAAATCGTTAGAGCCATTTTTGAGAAAATCAAAGTTTTCCAAAAAAGTTCCATGTAAAGGGTAGTTGGGTGTGGGGGGATTTTTCTCAAAATCTTCGTGTCGCATCCCTGGAAGATACTAAACTTAAATACCAAGTTTGGTGTTTTACCGACTTTTTGAGTTATCGTGTTCACAGACACACGGACACACACACGGACCTTTTTCTGAAAATACTTTTTTTGGACACAGAGGACCCTAAAAATTTATTTCCGGTGAAATCTCGGTATCGAATTTTTTGGTGGAGTGCAATACATTCTCTATACACTATGTACATAGTGAGTATAGAGAAAGTAAAAATGACACTTCCTGTCTGAGATAAGCATAAGTATTATAAAATTGAAACCAATAACAACGGACTCTACGCCAAAAATATGACGTGTTCAATGTCTTTCTCTACATCCCTGCAACAAACTATTGTTAAAAACCTTATGTTTCTTTTTACTTCATGCTAATCGAGAAAATTATTTTTATTACTTGCTTTCTTGTAAGTAAAAGGGAAATAAGGGAGTACCATAGACTAAATTATTAGTCAAAAGCTGCTACGTGACTGAAGTTCCTTTGTTTCTGTGGACCAGAGTTGACAAATTCCCGTATGAGAAAAGTATTTTAAAGCTGAAACCAATAACAAGGAATACAAAAACGATACATTCCACGAAAAAAAATTATGGAACACGAGTTCTGTCTTTTAACTAGTTCTACATTTTCTGTTAAGTAACTTTTTGTCTATCGCTTACGGTTTGCCAGATATACGATCTTTCGTAAAATTCATCCAGAATAAAGTAGTCTGCTAAGGCTATTTCCAGGAAATTCAAGATATACATTTTATTTATGAGGTAAATGTCTTTAATATACGACATTTTAATCAAAATCGTTAGAGCCATTTTTGAGAAAATCAAAATCTACACACACACACACACACACACACACACACACACACACACACACACACACACACACACATATAGACTTTTTACGCCCGAAAAAAATCAATCGTCCGCCGCCGGGTTTGAGCCCGCCACCTTGGCTGTATGAAGTTAGCATGCTAACCATTACTCCACGGAAGGCGGTAAAGGGTAGTTTGAAATGGAGGAATTTTCTTGAAAATTTTCGTATCACATCCTTGGAAGATACCTAACTTAAATACCAAGTTTGGTATTTAATGGTCTTTCGAGTTATGCTGCACGCACGCAGACATACACACACACAGGCAGACACACATACACACACACATGAACAGTTTTCTAAAAATGCTTATTTTGGATTTAGGTCTCAAAACATGTATTTTCGGTGAAATCTTTGTTTCGAATTTTTTGCACTATGTTCATAATATGTGTAAAGAAAGTAATTTGCTTTTTAATATTAATTTGTTACAGAGATGTAGAGAAAGCCACGTGAATAGAACACATCAGATGCTTTTAGGTCGCATTAAGGGGTGACTAAACATGTGCGCATCTGGCGTGGGAACGAAACATGCCCAGCTCTAGAGCAATCTGCGCTTTTGGGTTGTGGGAGGGTGAGAGTGTCTGCCTGGTCGATAGAACTCCATTATTCCCGATAACACTTTCACAAACCCGCTCCCAAACTGACGTGTCCAGGAATGGAAGTCTCTTCTTAGCAACCAGCTCTGCTCTTACTCTAAAGTTTCTGGCAAAATTCGCACGAGGGCATTTCTATTTTGCAATAGTATGAAGCTTTCATAGAAATGGATATGGGAGTTTTATTTCTGGACGCTCTTTAACTACTATGGTTCTCAGCGACCCATTCTATATTGGGTCTGAAAGAGCACTTAATTTTGCTCAGAGGCCTTGAGGTTCTTTTACGTGCCGTAAATCTACGACGCGGGACCAACGGCTTTACTTCCCCTCCGAAGGAAGCCATGCTAAGGATTTTTACGCCCGAAAAAGTCCATCGTCCTCCGCGAGTTTGAACCCGCGACTTTGGGTAAATGAGAATGGTAACCACTACACAACGGAGGCGACTAAAGCTTTCCTACCTGATATGTATCGCAATAATTGAATTTCGATGCCCATCTTGGTTTGTTTAGTGTCTATTTTCTCTACTTCGTTCATAGTTCATAGGCAGGTATTACATTCCACCCAAAATTTGATACCGAAATTTAACTGGAAGCGAGTATACATTTTAATACATTTTAGACTCCCTTGTATCTAAAAAAAATCTGTTGTGTTCCATTCACGTGGCTTTCTCTATATTTACAACAAATTATTGTTAAAATGCGTATTCTTCTATTTACTTCATGCTAATCGAGAAAAAAAAATTAGCAGAAATAGTCTTATTGCTTGCTTCCTTGTAAGTAGAAGCGAAATAAGGGAGTACCATAGGTTAAAGTGATAGTGAAAAGCTAGTTGTTAAGTGATTGGAGTTCCTTTGTTTGTAAGAACAGGAGTTGACAAATTTCCGTATGAAAAAAGTATAAATATTTTATAGCTGAAACCAATAACAAGGACTATCTAAAAAAACGATTAACTCCACGAAACATGTATATACGAGTAACACAAGTTGTATGTTTTAACGAACTCTACATTTTCTATATAGTAAGTGTTTGTCTATCTCTTAGGTTTATCAGTTTCCAGATTTCCAAAAAATTCATCCAGAATAAGGACGTATTTAGAGGTTATTCCCAGAAAATTCAGGATATGCATTTTATTTGTCATGTAAATATCTTTAATAGGTATATGACATTTTAATCAAAATCGTTGGGGTGGGAGATTTTCCTCGATATCTTTATGTCGCATCCTTGCAAGATACTAAACTTAAATACCAAGTTTGGTATTTTGCTGACTTTTCGTTTTTGAGTTATTGTGTTCTTACACACACACACACACACACACACACACACACACCGGCCTTTTTCTAAAATTACTTTTTTTTTTTTTGATACAGTGTACCCTAAAACGTATATTTCCGGTGAAATCTCTGAATCAAACTTTTGGGTGGAATACAATACCTTCTCTATACGCTATGCAATAGTACGTGTATAGAAAAGAAAAGAAAAAAAAATATATATATATATATATATACACACACACACACACACACACACATTAGTTGTTTCACATACAAACTATTCTTGCAAAATATTATTCTTTTATATACATTATGCTAATCGAGATAAACACTAACAGAAATGATCTTATTACTTGCTTCCTTGTAAGGAAAATATGATTATGCGCTAAGCTAAAATCATAGTTAAACATGTTGAAAACTGGTCGCTCTGAAACAATTGAGGTCATTTCGCTTTGAGAAAAGCTAATTTATTTAAAATTGAAACCAATAACAATGCATGTCTCGAAAAGCGTTAACTGTAGAAAAACAGCATATGACATACTGGTTTTAATGATAATAATATTTTTTGTGCAATAAGTATTTTCTATCTCTTATGGTTTGCCAGTTATACAAAAGTCATTCAGAATGAAGAGGTCTTCAGAGGCTATTTCCAGAAAATTCAAGATATACATTTCGTTTGTCATAAACATATCTTAAACATAAGGTATTTTAATCAAATTCTTTGGAGCCATTTTTGAGAAAATCAACATTTTCGAATAGCTTTTCATGTAAAACAAAGTTGGGGTGGGGGATTTTCCTGAAAATCTTCGTGTTCTCATCCTTGGAAGATACTTAAGTTTAGTATTTGGCCGACTTTTCTTTCTAAGTAATGCTGTCTACATACAGACAAACATAAGTACACAGGACCTTTTTCTAAAAATACTTTTTTGGTTTCAGAAGTCCTCAAATGTGTATTTCAAGTGAAATTTCGGGTTCGAATTTTTGGGTGGAATACAATACCTTTTCTACCCATACGACCTATAGAAAGTAAAATTGGGCAACACTATGCAACATGGCTAGTGCTTTCTCAAATGCCTTTTATTGATAATCGGGAAGTTAAGGGAAATATCTTACTTTGGGAAATGATTTATTATTTAGCTAAAGAAGCTACTTTCATGATATTAGTGAAGAGAGCAATTCGAGAGAATTACGCTCGGAACAGGTCAGTAGGGATAATCCTTGTCAACTGAAAGAAGTATCAGACACATGAAGCGGATTCTAAGGGATCTTGAACAATCTACCAGTATCCGATAGATTTTTAGACTCGTGCACTATTGAATTAGCAACACTTTGTTCTTTGGTCCGTCCATGGGCACGAAAAAACTCACAGTCAAGCGTTTCAAAAGTCGTGGATATTTTCTGATACCCGAAAGAAAAGTTTGTTTAAAAATAAGCAGAAATGGTCTTATTACATGCTTCCTTGCAAGTAGAAGGAAATAAGGGAGTACCATAGGTTAAAGTGATAGCCAAATCTTTTAAAAGCGGCTTGTTATGAGAATGAAGTCCCTTTGTTTATATGGCCAGGAGTTGAAATATTCACGTATGTGAAAAGCGTATTTTAAAACTGAAAGCAATAATATGGAATATATCAACCGCATGAAAAAAAAATGTACATGGCATAAATTATGTGTTTTAACGAGCTCTACATTTTTTTGTTTAGTAAATTTTTGTCTATATCTTACAGTTTACCAGTTATGCAAATTTCAGAAAAAGCTCATTCAGAATGAACAGCTCTTTAGAGGTTATTCCCAGAAAATTCAAAATATACATTTTGTTTTACATATAAATAGCTTTAATACAAAAGCTTTAATCAAAATCATTAGAGATATTTTGAGAAAATAAAGTTTTTTTAAATATTTTTCATGCAAAGGGAAGTTTAGGGTGTGGGGATTTTACTCAAAATCTGCATGTCACATCCTTGGAAGATTCTAAACTCAAATACCAAGTTTGATATTTTATCGACTTTTCATTTTTGAGTTAGGTATCGTGTTCACAGACACATGGAACACACACATTGACATTTTTTTTTAAAGTGCTTTTTTTTGATACAAGATATCATAAAACGTGTATTTCCCGTGAAATTTTGGTACTGCATTTTTTGGTATAATTTGTGATATTATTGGAAAAATTATGTATATACGTTTTTACTTTCTCTATCACGTATATTAGGTAGAGAAGGTATTGAATTCGTTACTGAGGTTTTACTGGAAATACATACATATTTTAAATAATCCTGAATAATAAAAAACATGTTTAGAAAAAGGCCCTGTGTGTGTATGTTAGTCTTCCTGTCTGTTATCTAACTCTCTGTGTGTGAACATCTTAGCTCAAAAACAAAAAGTGGGTTAAATGCCAAACTTCATTTCTATGAGAGTTCACTACCTTCCAAGGATATGACATGAAGACATTCAATAAAACCATCTCGCACTGAACATTTTTCGAAATGTTCGATATTCTTAAAAATGTCTCCAAAGAATTTGGTTAAAATGCTGTTTATTAAGAATGTCTCCATGACATATAAGATGTGTATCATGAATTTCCTGTGAATAGCTTCTGTAGTTCTCATTCTTAATGCCTTAATACGAAACAAAAAACGCACTACACAAAAATATAGATCTCGTCAAAACACACAATTTATGTCAAATTCATTTTTGGTATGGATCTAATCATTTCCGAGATATTTACTTGTATTTTTTTTATTTAACTTTTCCAATACTTATACTTTTCTCAAACGAAATACCGTTATTCACTTTTTCATCTTGGTCATGCAAAGAGAATGACATTTCCTAACCATACAAAGATATCAGTTTTTTTTAAAAGATTTGAATATCCCTTTAGGTTATTGTGTTTCCTTATTTCCCTTATATAATATAATAATTTGCAATAAAATATTTCTGCCAATGTTTATCTCATTTAACGTGAAGTAGATAGAAGAATAAGCTTTAGAATGGTTTATTTAACATATTTATAGTAAGTTGTGCGAATGTAAAATATCCGATATTTTATACCATCTCAAATTATTGTGAATGTATAAATTGTGCAAGATATCAATCAGTTATTGTTATACACAACAAATGTTTTTATAATAAACAAATAACTAGTTGAAACGGATCGTTTAGTTATGTATGCTAACCGATTTACGTTAATTTCTACAAACAACATTAAATACACCAGATAATACAGCATTCAGAAAAATAATAGTTTTTTCGGGGATTTTCTTTTACATCCAACAATGTAAAAGAAATACTGCACGGTCATAATCTGCAGACCTTACACCACATTGTGACATCATTAGCTTCTATCATACGTTCACAGGCATTATTTCCAAAATGGCGATATCAATGTTTCGTTTCGACAGCATGCTGCCATTGATTTCCTTGTCAAAGAGAAGTCTGAAATGTCAGGAGACAGGTGAAAAATTTCAAAGATGGGAACACGAATATCCAAGATGTGCCTCCTAGCGGTCGTCCTGGAACTGTTTCCACGGAACGCAAGAAGGAATGAGTTGATGAGGTCATGCGTAATTTTTGTATTCTTCATGAAAGTTTACGTGCACGCCCATACACATACACTCATACAAAAGGTAGATCTAACAGAGTACTCATTTGCTCACATGCTTTGGTGAAACACCAGTAACAACTAAAAATTGATTACACAAAACTCAGTTTATTTAGACGCTTATAAAGAACAAGAATCATTGTTATTTCTTTAAGGATGGTGATATTCATATGTCATATGTTGGTAGCTCTTCATTTGAGATTTTGCATAGCAAACAAAGCTGCCAAGTTTTATTGAACTTAGAAAACCAAGACCATATGGTAGCACATTAAGGTGAACATAAGACTTGAGATTATATTCTTATAGATTTATTGAGGAGATCATTAGAGAAGACACTGTGGATGAAATCGTTGCAAATCTTGCAGTAGGACACAGTGTAGTGCAAGAAATGATGCAAGCTTAAGCTATTGAAAGGTTTGTGCCCATTGGGTCCCACGTTATTGACTGAAATTCGTAAGCTTCACGAAGAATGATCACCCAAAAACTTCTCAGAGATTTCAAATTACAGGCGCTGATTTTTAACGAGTATTATGTCAGGGGATGAAAGTTGGCGTCACCATTACGAGCCTCAAACAAAACGCCTGAGTATGGAATGACATCACTTGGAGCATTCTGGGAAAGCACTAGGACAATGTCTTCGGGGCAACTGAAACGAGTCTATCATAATGGTATTTTAAATCTTGCAGAAAGATGAGAAAAACGTGTGCAAAGAAATTGAAACTACAGAGTGGTCCATAACTTGCAAACCAATGGGCGGAAACATCTCATTTTTTGTAGTGTAATAGTTTGTAGTTCCAGCAATCGCCACACAAGCGGTGTCTGATGACAGTCACCAGATACGTAAGCATTCTTTTGTTGTTAGTTACTTGAGTAAACATGGATGGCGCAAGGCTTACATTCGATGAAAGGAAGTCAGTTTTGAAGTGGTACATTAGGTACGAAAATATTAGTGAGGTTTAACGCCAGTGGCGAAATGTGTATCAAACAGAGCCACCGACAAGTTTAACAATATCGCGCATTTGAGTTTGAAGTCGACGGCTGTGTTACAGATGTACAGAAAAAAAAAAAAAAAAAAGATCTGGACGACCTGTAACAGCAACAAGTCCAACGAAAGGTTTTACTTCCAACGAGATGGTGCACCTGCCCACTATCATTATCGTGTCATTGAGTATCTCAACGAAAATCTACCTATACGATGGATAGGCCGAAGAGGTGCTGAAGAGTATCCATCACGTTCCCCAGACTTAACGCCTATGGGGAACACTAAAGGATGTCGTTTATGGCAAAAAAAAAAAAAAAAAAAAAAAAAGCCACGCACATTGGATAATCTAGGAGAATGTATCGTACATTCGTGTGCTGATATCCAACTGAGCACGTTAGAGGTCGGTAGTTCGTGTTGCAGTTCGGCGGCATCGTCTGTGTATGGATGTTAATGATGACCATTTCGAACACCTACAGTAATATCTGTAAGTTGGACTTTAAGCTACACTTTCACAAAAAGTGATACATTTCCGCCAATTAGTTTGCAAGCTATGGACCGTTAAAAGTGTATACATTTCTTTGGACCAATCTGTTTATCAAAAGGTAACATAAAAGTCTGTAGATTAAATTTAAGATTTAAAAAAAAAATATTCCTCACGACTTTCAATATTACCATCGTAGTATCTGAATATTTCCGAAGAAACGTGCGGCTATTGGACAAGGGTAATCTAAGGTTAAATGTAGTAAGGATAGGCTACGGGAAAGGCCAGGTTATTTTAGCTAGTAATTATAAAGACGATTTAGGAAATAACTGTGATTCAATATTACGAAATTTGATACCTTAAGCACCTAAGGATGCCAACAACTGATATAGACTGCTTATCTTCGGAATATATTTTTTATTTTCTCTATACGTACTATGCACATAGTGTATAGAGAAGGTATTGCACTCCACCAAAAAATTCGATACCGAGATTTCACCGGAAATATGTTTTAGGGTTCCCTGTATCCAAAAAAAAGTATTTTCAGAAAAACGTCCGTGTGTCTGCGAACACGATAACTCAAAAAGGAAAAGCTGGTAAAATACCAAACTTGGGATTTAAGTTTGGTATCTTCCAGGGACGCGACACGAAGATTTTGAGAAAAATCCCCCCACCCCAAACTACCCTTTACATGGAACTTTTTTCGAACATTTTGATTTTCTAAAAAATGGCTCAAACGATTTTCATTAAAATATCGTATATTAAAGATATTTACCTGACAAATAAAATGTATATTTTGAATTTTCTGGGAATAGCCTCTGAAGACTACTTTATTCTGGGTCAATTTTACAGAATTTTACATAACTACTAAGCCGCAAGAGATACACAAAAACTTACCACACACAAATGTAGAGCACTTTAAAACACACAATTTATGGTATATATATATATTTTTTTTTGAGTTTTTGGAGTTGATTGTTTTTGAGATATTCCTTGTTTTTGGTTTCAGCTATTAAAAACTTACATTTTTCTCATGCAGCACTTTGTGAACTCGTGTCCATACAAACAAAGGAACTTGTCACATAGCAACCAGCTTTTGACTATCACTTTAACCTATGGTACTCCATTATTTCGCTTCTACTTACAAGGCAGGAGGTAATAACACTATTTCTGCTAATTTTTTCTCGATTAGCAGGAAGTAAATAGAAGCATAAGTTTTTTAAAAATAATTTGTTGCAGAGATGTAGAAAAAGTCATGTGAATGGAACACATCGGATTTTTTAAACCACGTTGTAACAATTTCTCTTGGCGAACCCTTACTTATGAGGCAAAAAACCAACTGTCACGTTCATATTCTTGCAATTAACTATTGTTGAGGGGTTGAACGGAGTAAGTTGAGGGGTGAAGGGTGTGAATTGAGGGAAGCGTAGGCGTAGGGTTTCCCAGAACCATTAGCTAATAATAGAACATTCTCTTCAGCGTGAGCAAAAACTCTTATCTCAACCCAGAGGAAGAAAACATATTTGGAGTTATAAAGTACCTACTTTATGAATGCCAACATCTACTGTTTATTGTTGTTAAAAACACGGTTAGTGAATTGTAGTTTGCAGAGAAAATTATTTCAGTAAATCACTTTGGATACTGATTGAAGTCTCTGCTTACTTAAAAATATGATGTGCTACACTCACATGACTTTCTCTAGCCATTTTACAAACTGCTTACATAAGATTATTCTTCTTTCTGCACCTTGTTAATCGAGGTATTCAGCACAATATTCTTATTACTTAGTTCCTTATAAGTAGAAAGAAAATAAGGGAATGCACTAGGCTAAATCGATTGTCAAATGTTTTAAAAGCTGTCGTTATGCGATTGTCATTACACTTCACAACTGAAACTAATAACAATAAATACTTCAAAAACGGTAAGTTCCACGAAAAAAATGTATAGGACGTAAATTGTGTATTTTAACAAGGCCTACGTTTTTGGTATAGTAAGTTTTTGTCTATCTCTTACGGTTTATTAGTTATGTCAAATTAAGCAAAATTCATCCAAAATAAACAGGTCTTTAGAAGATATTCCCAGAAAACTCAAGATATACATTTTATTTGTCAGGTAAATATTTTTAATACACGATATTTTAATCAAAATTGTTAGAGCCATTTTTAAGAAAATCAAAATTTTCGAAAAAATTTCCATATAAAGGGTAGTTTGGGGTAGGTGGATTTTTCTCAAAATCTTCCTGTCGCATCCCTGGAAGATACTGAACTTAAATACCAAGTTTGGTATTTTAGCTACTTTTCGTTTTTGAGCTATCGTGTTCACACACACACACACGGACGGACACACACACACACACACACACACACACACACACACACACACACACGCGCGGAATTTTTCTGGAAATGCTTTTTACTTTCTCCATACGCAATATGTACATAGTGTATAGAGAAAGTATTGCACTCCACCAAAAATTCGATACCGAGATTTCACCGGAACTATATATTTTAGGGTCCCCAATATCCAAAAAAAGCATTTTCACAAAAAGGTCCGTGTGTGTGTGTCCGTGTGTCTGTGAACACAATAACTCAAAAACGAATAGCCGGTAAAATACCAAACTTGGTATTTAAGTTTAGTATCTTCCAGGGATGCAACACGAAGATTTTGAGAAAAATCCCCCCACCCCCAACTACCCTTTACATGGAACTTTTTTAGAAAATTTTGATTTTCTCAAAAATGGCTCTAACGATTTTGATTAAAATTTCGGATATTAAACATATTTACCTGACAAATGAAATGTATATCTTGAATTTTCTGGGAATAGCCTCTGAAGAGTAGTTTATTCTGGATGAATTTTACTAAATTTTGAATAACTGCTAAACCGTAAGAGATGGACAAAAACTTACTACACAAAAATGTAGAGCAGTTTAAAACACAATTTTTATGTTATATACATTTTTTTTCGTGGAGTTCCTGGTTTTTGTTGACATTCCTTATTTTTGGTTTCTGCTATGAAAACGCATACTTTTCTCATACTGGAACTTGTCAACTCCTATCCATATAAACAAAGGAACTTTATTGACATAGCAACCAACTTTTGACTATCACTTTAACCTACGGTTGTCGCTTATTTCGCTTCTACTTACAAGGATCCGAGTAGTAAGACTATTTCTGCTAATTTTTTCTGATTAGCATAAAGTAAATAGAAGTATAAGCTTTTTAAGAATTATTTGTTGCAGGGATATGGAAAAAGTCATTTGAATGGTACACAACAGATTTTTTTGGATTCAGAGTGTCCTAAAACATGTATTTCCGGTGAAATTTTGACATCGAATTTTTGGGTGGAATGCAATACTTCTCTATCCCTATGTACATTGTACATGCGGGACCAGAGAAAGTAATAAAAATCTGATGTGTTCCATTCACATGACTTTCTCTATGCCTCTGTAAATTATTATTGTTAATAATAATTTCTTCTATTTATTTCATTCTAATTGAGAAAAAGTAGCAGAAATAGTCTTATTTCTTGCTTTATTGTAAGTAGAAGTGAAATAAGTGAATACCATGGGTTAAAGTGAAAGCCAAAAGCTGGTTGCTATGTGGCTGATGTTCCTTTGTTTGTATGGACAGAAGTTGACAAATTCCTGTATGAGAAAAGTATAAGTTTTTCAAAGCAGAAACCAAGAAAAAGGAATATCTCAAAAACGATCAACTCCACGAAAAAAATGTATTTAACATAAATTGTATGTTTTAACGTGCTCTACATTTTTTTGGGTTAAGTTTTTGTCCATCTCTTACGGTTTAGTAGTTATGAAAAATTCATCCAGAATAAAGTAGTCTTCAGAGGCTATTCCCAGAAAATTCAGAATATACATTTTATTTGTCAGGTAAATAACTTTAATATACGATATTTTAATCAAAATCGTTAGAGCCATTTTTTAGAAAATCAACATTTTCGAAAAAAGTTCCATGCAAAGGGTAGTTTTGAGTGGGGGGATTTTTCTCAAAATCTTCGTGTCGCATCCCTGGAAGATACTAAACTTAAATACCAAGTTTGGTATTTTACCACCTTTTCGTTTTTGAGTTATCGTGTTCACGGACACACACACACACACACACACGCGGACCTTTTCTTGAAAATACTTTTTTTGGATACAGGGGACCCTAAAACATATATTTCCGGTGAAATCTCGGTATCGAATTTTTTGGTGGAGTGCAATACATTCTCTATACACTATGTACATAGTGAGTATAGAGAAAGTAATATACATTATGTATATAGTGAGTATAGAGAAAGTAAAACCTATCAAAATATGTCCTTCATCTCCAAAGCCACATAGTAAAGAAAGTAAAACCTTGTTATTTAATTTCAACGTCTTTTAAAGAACCGGAAATTAAGATTTAGCATGTTTTACATGAAAAGCTCTGAATATATTTGCATTTTTCAACATTTTCCCTAACGATTTGGTGCATAAAGTTTCTACACCTGCAAATAAAATTGTGCACTGATTTTTTTGGAAACTGTGGGTAATTAGAGTTAGAAAGCTTCTATATCATTTACCTTTATTCATTAATTACTTAAGATATTGCGTAGTTAAGAATAGAAGCATTGTTAAGAATATTTTTAAACGATATTGAGAAAATTGTTGAATTTTAACAAAATATTTTGACTTCCTCCGCAGTCGAGAGGTCAACGAGCTGACTTCTCACCCGGAGCTCCTGTGTTCGATTTCCAGCTGGGGCGGGGAATTTTTCTTTAACTAGAATCATTCCCTATCCCTATCATCCCTATGCATGCGAGAGTGAATCAGCGTGTATTTAAATATAACATGATTATCCTAAAGTCAATAACCTACAGTTAAAATATGAATTGTTTCAAAGTCAAAGCCTCCGATTTGAACATATAAGTTGAGGAGGACTATACACATGAAACAATTTAAAATTTTTTTTGTATACATTTGACGTAATTTTGAAATGATGTATAGGCTAATTTTTCGAGAACGTTCTTGAAATTTTTCATGTTTTTGGGAAAGTATGTTTTTGGCCATCAATGATAAATATCTAGCTTTTTTATTTATCATAAAAAGTGTGCATTTATATCATTAAAACTTTAATTTAACACTTATGTCTTCATACTATGAAAATAAATTGTGAAGCAATGATTACAATTTCGAGGAAAAGAAGTTAGCAGTTTTACAATACTGTTAACACACGTCTTTGTTGATTAAAAAGTTGGTTATAAATAATTTCTTAATTCACTGCTACAAACAATTCACTCGATGCTTTGACGCAAAGACAGTTGACGGTTTCTTCTCACGTACTGAGTGCTGAGGTCCAGTCTAAGTCTGAACACTCTGGCTTGCAATCCTTTCTCCTTTTGTAGTTAGAAAATGACGTCACATAACTTTCTGGAACATTGTAGAAGCCGAAGCTTGAGAAGAATCGAGACGTCGCGTCCAAAGTCTCCGGTTACTGGCACGCGACATTTCCCGTTTGTTACTCATTTCAAGATTTCCAATTGCACCGACTCATAAACCACTGTGAAACCGAGAGTGGCGCACACGGCACTTCGCAATACTGACAAAATATTAAAATATGGTAACAAACAGGAAAAACTCTGTTCTAACATTAAACAAACTGCATATGCGTGCGCACGAGAATAACTAAGCAGAGCTAACATAAATTGACACCGTTCTTTCAATGTTTTTGGTTAGGTACCTGTACAATATGGTGACAATGCGAGGCTTTTCTTTACATACGAGTGTATCTTAGTTGACAGAAGGACAGCTATGAAAAACGAAAATGTCACAACTTGTATGTTGCAGTTTGACGATGTCTGGCAAGTGATATTTGATTCTACACGATATTATAAATATGAAATAAGGAGTTTAACTTGAAAATAAGAGGTTTTAGCATTATTGTTAGTTGTTTACCAATTCATTTTAATTTCAGTCAGGTAATTACTATTTAAATCGGCGTCGTGGGTGAGTAGTTAGACCGCTCGCCTGCCATATAGGTGGCCCGGGTTCAATCCCAAGCGCCCGTATGTGGGATTCGTGGGGGACGAAGCGGCTTCTGGGGTTTTTCTCTGGGTCCTCCGGTTCCCCCGCCACTCATTCCATCCTCACCGTTCCAATCAATTTCGTTTACATTTCGTGTCATCCATTTCCTCACGGTCATGCCTGACTATGGGCCGACCTCTCGTAATAGGTTCTCCATTCTGTGGTTTCGTGCCGTAGGCTCCCCGACAGGCTTCTGACCACTAGGCATTGGCTTGTAAGTCCTAGGTCAATTACAATTACGGTGGTTAGACCACTCGGCTCTCACCTAGCAGCCCGGGTTCGATCCCAAGCGACGCATGTGAGATTTACTGTGGACAAAACGGCTCTCCGGTTTCCCCCGCCATCACATTCCACCAGGGCTCCATCTTCGTTCCATCTATCATCAGTGTCATCGCCTGCGGTGCCAAAGTAGTAAAAGCGGGAGTTAAAAACTACTAAAAAATACAATTATGGGAGGGTAAGCCGATTACAAAACAAAATGAATTGCAGCGAAAATTCTGCCCGAAAATTAGCACGAAAAAAAATGCGGATTTATGATAAAAAAACGTAAAGATCTCAATACTGCGAAATTTAACAGATTTATTACGACTCAGTTACAGTTCCTCGTGTTTCAAGGTTACTCTTGGATGGGTGCCAGGACGCAAGGCAATTTTCGGCAATGCAAAATCAGATGCCTTGGCAAGAAAAGGCTCTGCAGTATCATACAATGGTCATAAATCAGTTTTGGCATCCCAATAAATTCTGTTCGAAAAATCATTCATGAGTGGATTAAATACACAAATCTGATGTGTTCCATTCACATGACTTTCTCTATATCTCGGAAACAAATTATTGTTAAAACGCTTATGCTTCTATTTACTTCATGCTAATCGAGAAAAAATTAGCAGAAATAGCCGTACTTACTTCCTTGTAAGTAGAAGCAAAATAAGGGAGTGCCATAGGTTAAAGTGATAGTCAAAAGCTGGTTGCTATGTGACTGAAGTTCCTTTGTTTGTACGGACAGGAGTTGACAAATTGACAAATATGAATTTTTTAAAGCTGAAACCAATAACAAGAAATATATTAAAAATGATCAAATCCACGAAAAAATGTATATAACATAAACTGTGTGTTTTATCGTGCTCTTTTTTGTGTGGTAAGCTTTTGTACATCTCATACGGTTTAACAGTTATTCCGTAAAATTCATCCAAAATAAAGAGGTCTTTACAAGCCATTCCCAGAGTATTCAAAATATACATTTCATTTGGCATGTAAATATGTTAAATATAAGAGATTCTAATCAAAATCTTTGGAGCCATTTTTTAGAAAATCAAAATTTTCGAAATTAGTTTCATGTAAAGGGTAGTTGGGGGTGGAGGGATTTTCTTGGGAATCGTGTCGCATCCTTGGAAGATAGCAAACTTAAGTACCAAGTTTGGTATTTAACGGTCTTTTCGATTTTGAGCTATGCTGTCCACAGACACACACACACGGACCTTTTTCCAAAAAATGCTTTCGGGGAGAATCTCGGTATCGAATTTTAGGGTGGAATGCGATACTTTCTCTATACAGTATGTACATAGTACGTGTAGAGAAAGTAAAATGACTGCAAACAGATGGATGCAAACACAGGGATTGTTGAGTACAACGTCTTCCCCATTAAATACTTAAACTCGACACATCCCAAATAAAGGCGATAACAGGGTTACTGGCAGGACATTGTAGTTTAAGGAAACATCTACATATAATGGGAATCTTCAAAGAAGATGTAATGAAACAGCCTCTCATATAATTTTCAAATGCGTAGGAAAAGGCAGGGATTACTGGACTTAATAAACCCAGAAGATGCTCTTCGTAGGGAAACTTTAGTTAGTACCCTGCTGTCTCTCATTAGTTACAGGGCCATTTAACTAAAACTATAAATAAAGGAGATAATACAATAAACCTATAGACCTAAGTGTTCCGCACAAATAACCCGAGTGCTTTATGAAAAATCTGATGTCTTTTATTCATATGACTTCCTCTAAATCTCTGTAACAAATTATTGTTTTAAAGCTTATTATTCTAACTACCTCATGCTTGTCGAGATACACCTTGGGAGAAATAGTTTTATTACTTGCTTCGTTAAGTAGAAACGAAATAAGAGAGTACCATAGACTAAAGCGATAGCCAAATCTTTTATGAGCTGGTTGCTATGTGATGCAATTTTCCTTTGTTTGTATGGACAGTGGTTGATAAATTCCCGGATGAGAATAGTATAAGTATTTTAAAGTTCAAAGCCAATAACAAAAATAGCTCAGAAATGGCAAACTAAAAAAAAAAAACTATGAAAATTATATGTTTTAACGAGATCTAATTCTTTGTGAAGTAAGTGACTGTCTATCTCTTATAGTTTACTAGTTATGAAAAATTCAGCAAAATTCATCCAGAATAAAGAGGTCTTCAGAAGCTATTGTTATAAAATACATTTAAATGTCTTTAATATACGATATTTTAATCAAAATCCTTAGAGCCATTTTTGAGAAAATACAAAATTTCGAAAAGTTTTCCATGAAATGGGTTGTTTAGGGTGGAGGGATTTTCTTAGAAAGTTCGTGTGGCAACCTTGGGAAATACTGAACTTATGTCAAGTTTTGTAACTAACGGAATTTTCGTTTTTGAGCTATGCTGCCCACAGACAGACACACACTGACCTTTTTCTAATTTTTGTTTTGGATTTAGGGAGTCTCAAAGTATGTATTTCGGGTGAAATCTCGGTATCGAAGTTTTGGGTGGCAATACTATGCCTTCTCTGTGCACTTTGTACAACATGGTACGTGTAGAAAAAGTCAAGTGAAGTCCTTGTGCTTAAATTCAGGAAGGTATATAATACTAATGTGCATGCAAAGTTATTCAAACAAAACATTAAAATAAAATGTATATGTTAGTGTTTGGGGAAAACAAATATTTCGAAGCCAAACGTGCTGTAGAATGGCTATAAATTACACACGCATGTTTACAAAAGTGATTCAGTGAGGAAAATGGGATCGTCTGAATTTAAAGAACTCGTTTGTTAGCTTCGTAAAGCCCATGAGACCGCAGTGCTCGAAAAGTGACAACAACAATGCACATTCGCATGACAGATGCTCCGTTGGATGATTTTTGAATGGCCATCGGCTTCCATAACAAGGGGACGGACCACACGCGTGGTATGGCGCTAATTCGACGTGCCTGGTGAATAATTCAACATGCACCAGCTGCAAATCATTGATTTCCCACCCCACGAGCATGCTCGCTCCCGAACTCAACGTAAACATCATTAAAATGAAGCAGCTCGGCCGCGTTAACGGGATTATGTGGCGAGCGATAGAACGAATTTCCTTCGGAGAAGAGAGCGCCACAATAGACAACTTTACTTTAAATAAAACAATGTTTATCTTAGTTGGAGGCGAGAAAGAAGACTGAAGTGATAGATTGCTATGGGGAAGATAAATATCGCATCCAAAATAACACGTGAACGCCTGAGTATAGCACATGTATCTGGCATCAATTACGTGGTTCAAGTAACACCTCAACATCAGAGTACAGAACAGATACTTTACATCATTACAAATAGCACTTGAATATAGAGTATAGAGCAAATGTTTTACAGGATTACAAATAACACCTCAACATCAGAGTATAGAGCAGATATTTTATTGGGTTGCGAATAACACCTCAACATCAGAATATACAGCAGATACTTTAACACTTGAGCGTCAGAGTATAGAGCAGATATTTTATTGGGCTGCGAATAATACTTGAACATCGGAGTATAGAGCAGATATTTTATTAGGTTGCGAATAATACTTGAACATCGGAGAATAGAGCAGATATTTTATTGAGTTGCGAATAATACTTGAACATCAGAGTATGTAACAGATATTTTATTGGGTTGCCAATAACACCTGAACATCAGAGTATAGAGCAGATATTTTATTGGGTTGCGAATAACACCTCAACATCAGAGTATAGAGCAGATACTTTAACACTTGAGCGTCAGAGTATAGAGCAGATATTTTATTGGGCTGCGAATAATACTTGAACATCGGAGTATAGAGCAGATATTTTATTAGGTTGCGAATAATACTTGAACATCGGAGTATGTAACAGATATGTTATTGGGTTGCCAATAACACCTGAACATCAGAGTATAGAGCACATATTTTATTGGGTTGCGATAAACACCTGAACATCAGAGTATAGAGCAGATATTTTATGGGTTACAAATAACACCTGAACGTCAGAGAATAGAGCAGATATTTTATTGGGTTACAAATAACACCTGAACATCAGAGAATAGAGCAGATATTTTATTGGGTTACAAATAACACCTGAACATCAGAGAATAGAGCAGATCTTTTATTGGGTTGCGATAAACACCTGAACAGCAGAGTATAGAGCAGATATTTTATTGGGTTACAAATAACACCTGAACATCAGAGAATAGAGCAGATATTTTATTGGGTTACAAATAACACCTGAACATCAGAGAATAGAGCAGATATGTTATTGGGTTGCGATAAACACCTGAACATCAGAGTATAGAGCAGATATTTTATTGGGTTACAAATAACACCTAAACGTCAGAGAATAGAGCAGATATTTTATTGGGTTGCGATAAACACCTGAACATCAGAGAATAGAGCAGATATTTTATTGGGTTAAAAATAACACCTGAACGTCAGAGTATAGAACAGATATTTTATTGGGTTGCGAATAACACCTGAACATCAGGATACTGATCAGACATGTTATTGGGATAAAACAACACTTGGAACACCAGAGTATAGAGAAAATGTTTTACAGGATTACAAATAACATCTGAACATCAGAGTATAGAGCAGATATTTTATTGGGTTACAAATAACACCTGAACATCAGAGTATAGAGCAGATATTTTATTGGTTTGCAAATAACACTTGAACATCAGATATCGAACAGATATTTTATTGGGTTACAATTAACATCCGAACATCAGAGTATAGAGCAGATATTTATTGGGTTACAAATAACATCTGAACGTCAGAACATAGCATATGTATCAGACATTATTTACAAGGTTGCAAGTAATATCTGAACATCAACGTATAAAACAGATAATTTTACGGGGTTACTAATAACACTTGAACATCAAAGTGTAGAACAAATGTTTGACTGGATTATAAATAACAACTGCACATCAGAGAATAGCGCAGATATTTTACTGGGTTACGAATAATACTAAAGCGTCAGGGTGTATTTCATAGTGTAATAGTGTACCCAGCAAAAATATTCTCTACCAGATTATATATCTTTCTCATAATCTGTGCGATTTACTTAATCTTTTTAAGTACTCAGAACAGCTGTTGCATATAATTTAAGCACTGTCGTAGCCTGCGATTCTTGTCCGATCCTTTACAGCAAATGTAATTACTTTAAGTGAAGTAGAGATGGAGTTGTGGGAATATGTCCGCAATAACCATTCAGGGATGGCGTCTTCTAACCCCCAAATGCAGCATCTACGGATGTACAGACCCGTCGTGCGGGGAATGTAAGAAACGCTAATTAGGAATGTGCCGTGTACTGCAGACCGTTAGGCAGCGCGCAAAGCAGACAGCAGTCAGTTGTCTTGAATGTATGTGGCAATCCGTCACCGAGTCAAACAGGCTCTTACGGGTCAAAAAAGAAAAGACAGTCTCCAATAAAGGATTCGTAACACGTAAAACTTTAATGTCCCTATAAATGGTCATAGTATATGATACTCTATGCTCGGAATTGAAATACGTCTAGAAAACGATTTATGGCTCATTGTGTGTTTATTTTATTTCCGTCATAACAATTCCTGAACATGGTAGCTGTGTCGTCACCGAAATGTTTGAGAGGTTGCACGCAAAACTGCTTAACATTCTTGAGGAACTTCTAACTTCTAAAACGTAGCTCAAACAATAAGGTCCCAGCTGCTTTCTGACTAGTATAAACGTATGCATGCTGAATAAAGGTAGAGTATTACTTTCTCTTCACGTACTATGTACATAGTGTATAGAGAAGGTATTGTAATCCACCCAAAAATTCTGTACCGAGATTTCATCGGAAATACATGTTTTGGGTCTACTTGAAACCAAAAAAAGCATTTTGGAATGTGTGTGTGTGCCTGTGTCTGTGAATACGATAACTGAAGAACTAAAAGTCGGTAAAATACCAAACTTGTATTTAATTTTAGTATCTTCCAGGGATGAGACACGAAGATTTTGAGAACAATCCCCCCATCCCAAACTACCCTTTACATTGGAAAACATTCGAAAACGTTGATTTTCTCAAAAATGGCTTAACGATTTTGCTTTAACAGCGTATACTAAAGATGTTTATATTGCAAATAAAATGTATCTATATCTTGATTGTTCTGGGAATAGCCTCTAAAGACTTGTTTATTCTGAATGAATTTTATTGAATTTTGCGTAACTGGCAAACTGTAAGAGATAGACAAAAACTTACTGCACAGAAATGTAGATCACGTTAAAGCACACAATTTATGTCATATACGGTTTTTTTGTTTTTGTTTTTTTCTCGAGGAATTGACCATTTATGAGATATTCCTTGTTATTTGTTTCGATTTAAAATACTTAAAGAATGGTAAGGAAAGATGACGTCACCAATCCTTGCCCCGTACGTTCACTGAAGA
The DNA here is from genome assembly GCA_030762935.1 of Hymenopus coronatus. Taxonomy (NCBI): domain Eukaryota; kingdom Metazoa; phylum Arthropoda; class Insecta; order Mantodea; family Hymenopodidae; genus Hymenopus; species Hymenopus coronatus. The sequence goes on along the minus strand of CM060884.1, from coordinate 48,837,899 downwards.
GGAAAGAACAAGTGAATATCACAAGACTACGAATAGAACATACTAAACTAATCCATTCACACATCTTCACCTCAATGTGAAGTGTGCAACACACAACTCACCATTAAACACATTTTCACAGAATGCAGAAGATACGCTACAGAACGACAGCTCTACAGCATCACAGAAGATATACCCACAACACTGAATACTCCACAACAATTCAAGCAAGTTCTACTCTTTCTTAGAAGCATAAAACTGAATTTCACACTCTAATGCCCAAATTCGCAATATTTTAAATCTATGTAAAACTGACTTTTAACATCAATGTACCTTTTCAAAAAAATTTTAAATGTATGTAAAACTTGCTATTCTAATGTAATTTTAATTCACAGACCTGTGTTTAATGTGTAAATAGTTCTATTGTAATATAATGAATTCAATTGTTATAGCTATTGTATGGTCGCGGTATGACCTAGGAGTTAAAGCGACCTAAAATAAATAAATTAAAAAAAAATACTTAAACTTATCTCACACTGAAAACTGTAAATCCTGGGACTGCAGGAAAAACAAACGGCTTTTGAAAGATTTAATTATCATTTTAGCCTAGTGCATTCCCTTATTTTCCTTGTGCTTGCAAGGAAGCAAGTAATTAAGACATTTCTGCTAATATTTATCCCAATTATCATAAAGTAATTAGAAGAATATGTTTTTATGATAATAATTTGTTGCAGCGATGTAGAAAAAGTTATGTGAATGAAACACATGGGATTTTTTAAATATGTATTTGAGATTAATGTGTTACTGCATGCACTAAGTAATTAATATTTTGATTGGAGAGGAGAGGGCGCGCGCCCCTCTGGATCCGCCCTTGTGTGCAGCCCATGTAAGGTTTGAAAAATGAAAATATTTTTTATTATCTGTGACAGTGAATGACTGGAACATGTATAATTTCCTGTTCACTTAAAGCGCGTAATAAGCCATCCATCCTTTTCATCACTGTGGCGTGCATTATGTGCAGAGTGTCGTTTTTCCTATGGACCATCAACAACATGGCGGCCGACATGTGGCACCAACATCTGAATAGCGATATATAGGTGACAAAGGATGCTTCCCCTTCATTCCCCCCGCTCGATTGGTGGTCCCATTGTGAGATGTGCACATAATGTTTGTCATTTGCACGATATTCCAGAGAATGGGACCACAGACAATGGAAGAGACCGTAATTCGCTGGCTCACTCTTTCGGACCTCCTATCAGACCAACACAACTCGATGTTTCGTACCCCCACAGGGTGCAAACTCGTTACAGAAAAAAGAACGGGAAGAAGTCTTTATTATCTACGTCACGGAGCGACTGACTGCCAGTCATTGTACTCTTGTTTCTTTCTTCATTTCAGTGCACGTGCACCTGCAGTGGCGACTTGTGATGAATGTGTGTCTGGAATCGTCACCACTAATGGGAAACACAACAAACAAGGGCATACTAAATACTAAACACCATTCAACAATAAAACTACAGGGAAAACAAAAGACAAATTTGATATCTTCCATTCACATGACTTTCTGTATTTGTTCAGCAAACAAACTATTATTATTAAAGATTATTCTTTTATCTACTTCATGCTAATCAAGATAAACATTACCAGAAACGGTCTTATTACTTAATTTTACTTCTTTTCTCACAGAAACCGTGTGTAGGACAGGAGTTGGATGAATAGTCAGACTGAAAAATTTCAATGCCATAGCCGGGATTTGAACCACGTATCTCCCCGTCAGTAGCCGGTTGCTCTAACCACTGAGCTACCATGTAACATGACATAAGCATTGAAGTTCTGATTTTCTGGTAGCTCAGTGGTTAAAACATCTGGCTACGACCGGAAGGTACGTGGTTCAAATCCCGGTATTGGCATTGCATTTTTCAGTCTGATTCTATCTATCTAGTCTTATTGCTCGGTTCATTGGTAGATAAGAAATTAAGGAATTCTCTATGCTAAAATCACAGCCTCATTGAAATTTGAACCTATTTTCCATAGCAAGAAGTAAAACAAAACAGATATGAAACAGATGAGAGCTTTCCGTATGAGATAAGTATTTTAAAATTCAAACCAATAGTAGGGAATATCTCTGAAGTGCTTACATATACAAAATATATATTGTGTGTTTTAATGAGATTGTAATTTTTGTGTAGCAAGCTTTTGTCTCTTTTACGGTTAATCAGTTATGCAAAGTCATTAAGAATGAAGAGGTTTTCAGAAACTATTCCCAAGAAGTTTTGGATGTACATTTTATTTGCCATGTCAACATCTTTTACATATGGCATTTTAATAAACATCGTTAAAGACATCTTTGAGTAAATTGAGATTTTAAAAAAAATCTTCCATGTAAAGGAAAGTTTAGGGTGGAGGAATTTTCAAAAATCTTAGTGTTGCATCCTTGGAAGATATTTAACTTAAATATAGCTTTTTTAAACAGATATACATTTTTTTGGTAGCAAGTTTCTGTGAGCTAAACATTTCTGAGATAGTTCTTGTTATTGTTTTAAGTTTTAAGATATTTTAGTTTTCTCAAACAGGAAGTCGTGTTTCTTTGGTTTTATTTCTGGCCATACAAACAAGCGAATTTTAAAGCTAATCATTATGACTATCTGTATTTCCTTAGTTCCCTTCTATTTTTTTTTCTAATGTCACCAATGTTCTTGTAATTAAATAATAAATTTCATACTTCCATAGCAAAAATAAAAAATTAAAAAATGACGATTAAATAATTTTTTTTCTCCTAAACCAATAGTCAGATAAAAATTTCATCTCATAAATTTACTAATACTGTATTTATCAGTATAACTGCAAAGTGTTATATTTCTCTAACTGAAATTGCATTGTGTGGAATGATTTAATTAAATGACAATAAAATACTGTAAATATGTTAATATCACAGGAAGTATTTTGAAAAACAGTCTGAAAATTAGCATTTAAACAATTCTTAATACTCCAATTGCTGTGTTAAAGTTTCAAATCAATCCAAGCAAAATGATAGATTTTAGGTTTTTCACAGATGGGTATCCTTAAAGAGCGTCCATAAATAAAACTGCATTTAATTTATCCCTTCATAGTCCGTTCCCAATGAATGGCCTTCAGCCCTTGGGAGGCCGCTTTTAGATGCTTAAAATACGTGTTGTAGTTTGACAACGTAATTTTATTTCAAACCGTCGTTTATTTGTAACAGGAGAACATCAAAGAAAATAAACAAATCAAGTGAATCTGTAATTCTGTCTGTTTTCAGACTCGGAATGTTTGCAAATCAATGAAGGCATTCAAAATTACGAGAAGCAGTAAAGAACATGTGCTACGCAGTGGGTTGCATGCTAAGTAGAACTGATTCACAAGGATGGCTTTTTTCTTCAGTTATTTATAAAGAAAATGAGGCAGACATCCTGCAAAGTGAAATAAATTGTATCTGCACACGCAACATTTGACGATACATATTCATAGCACGGCTTTGCGGAGTGAGCGGAATATCAATCGACACTTGCGGGTTTCGGTAGACAACGGTAAAAAAATCTCGTGTGTTACATTCACATGACTTTCTCTACATCTCCGTAAAACATGATTGATAAAGAGATTATTCTTCTATCTATGTTATGATAATCGAGATAAACAGTAGCAGAAATTGTATTTAATTACCTGCTTACTTGTAAGTAGAACCACAATAAGGCAATACACTAGACTAAAACGATAGTTAAATGTTTTAAAAGCTGGTTGCCATGTGGTTGAAATCCGTTTCTATGAATAACCAGGAGTTTACAAATTTCCATGTGACAAAACTTTAAAGGTTTTAAATCTAAAACAAATAATAAGGAATATCTAAGAAATGATCAACTATATGAAAAAAAAAAAAAAAGTATATGACAAATTATGTGTTTTAATCAATCCAATTTTTTTGTGTAGTAAGTTTTTTAACTATCTCTTGCGGTTTACTAGTTAAGCAAAATCCAATAAAGAGGTCTTCAGAGGCTATTCCCAGAAAATTCAAGATGTATATTTTATTTGCCATGTAAATGTCTTCAATGTACGGTATTTTAATAAAAATAATTAGCCACTTTTGAGAAAATGAATATTGTTTAAAAAAGACCCATGAAAAGGATAGTTGGGGTTTGAGGGATTTTCTTTAAAATCTCCGTGGCGCATTCTTGTAAGATACTGAACCTAAATATTAAGTTGGGTATTTAACGGGCTTTTCGTTTTTGAGTTATACTGCCCAAAGACACACATACACACAAACATAGGCATTTTTCTAAAGATTCTTTTTTTGGATTCAGGGAGTATTTCCGGTGAAATCTCGGCATCGAATTTTTGGGTGCAATATAATACCTTCTCTATACACTGTGTACATAGGACGTATAGAGAAAGTTAAAAGTTTGAAGTGCCGTGTTCACATGACTTTCTCTACATCATTGTAACAAATTAAAGAGCTTATTCTTCTATCTACTTTGTGATAATAAAGATGAACAACAGCAGTTTATCCTTGTAAGTAGGAGGAAAATAAGGGAATACGGTACACTAAAACGATAGTCAAATCTTTTAAAAGTTGGTTGCCATGCGGTTGAAATCCGTTTTATATGAATGCCCAGGAGTTTACAAATTTCTGTGTGAGATAAAGTTTAAGTATTTTAAATCTAAAACAAATAACAAGAAATATCTCAGAAATAGTCAGCTGCACAGAAAGAACGTATATGATATAAATTATGTGTTTTAAGTAGATCCACATTTTTTGTAGTATTTTTTGTGTTACGGTTTACTAGTTACGCAAAATGCATCCAGAATAAAGAGGTATTTAAAAACTATTCCCAGAAAATTCAAGATATATAGTCTGTCATGTAAATATCTTTAATATATGATATTTAATCAAAATCGTTAGAGAGATTTTTGAGAAAATCAAAATGTCGAACTTTTTTCCATGCAAGGGGTAGTTTGGGGTGAGAGGATTTTTTTCAAAAAGAAGATATTTAACTTAAATACCAAGTTTGGTAATTTTTGGTAATTTATCGATTTTTCGTTTTTGAGACACACGGACACATAGATAAATGCAGTTTTTTGGATACAGGGGGGCGTAAAACGTGTATTTCCGGTGACATTTCGGTATCGGGTTTTTGAGTGAAATGCAATACCTTCTGTATACATAGTACGTGTAGAGAAAGTAAAATGGTGTGCTCCTTTCACATAGCTGTTCCAAAACAAACTTTTCTTATAAAAGATTATTTTTTTATTTACATTAGAAGAATTGTCGTTAATCCTTGCTTCTTGGTAAGTAGAAGGAAAATAAGGAAATACGCTAGGCTAAAGCGTTAGTCGAACTTTTTAAAAGCAGATCGCTATGTAAAATGACATTCGGTTCTCTTAGCTTAGCAGGAGTAAAACAAAGGAGAGATAAAACGAAAGATGATATCCCGTATGAGGGAAGTTTTAAGTAGTTTAAATTTAAAGAAATAAAGCGGGATGTTTCTAAATTTAACCACTCTACAAAAATAATGCATAGGATTTAATTATGTATTTTAACGAGATCTATATCATTTTGTCTAGTAAACCTTGGTCTATCTTAAGAGTTAACCAAAGGGTTAACCAATTACATAAGTCATACAGAATCAAGAGCTCTTCAGAGACCATTCCCAGAAAATTTAAGATGTACATTTCGTTTGTTATGAAAATATCTTAAACAAATGTTATTTTAATCAAATTTGTTAGAGCCATATCTGCGAAAATCAGAAATTTCGAAAAATATTTCATATAAACAACAGTTGGAGGTGGTCGCATCCTTTGAAGATATTGACTTAAATACCAAGTTTGCTATTTAACCGAATATTCGTTTTAGAGCTATGCTTTCCATTGACTCACAGACACACACCGGATCTTTTTCTAAACAACAACTTTTTTGGATTCAGTGGATCTCAAAACATGTAATTGCGATGAAAAATTAGTATCGGTGGAATTCAATAGCTTCTCTATCTATATACTATGTTCATTGTACATACGTACTAGAGAAAATAAAAAGGGGAGAAAAAAAGTTTAACTTAATTGATTTTAACTGTAAAGCAGATACAACATTGCTGTAAAGAGATCGCCCGGGAGACCTGGCCGAGGCGTGGCCGAGTGGTTAGATCACTCGCCTCTTACCAAGGCGGCCAGACTCGATCCCAGGCGATCGCATGTGGAATTTGTGTAGGAAAAACGGTGCAGGGACGGTTTTTCTCAGGGTTCTCCAGTTTCTCCCATCACTGCACTCCACCGGTGCTCCATGTTCATTCCATGCCCCTGCGTTGACATAATAGTAAGAGCGGATGTTAAACACTATCCGCGTACCGGTATCTCGCAATAGCTCAAGTGGAGCCGAAGATGTGCTGGTTGATTCTCGATCATTGATTGGGTTTTTACGGTGTACTTAAATTTCCATCATCACAATTTGGCGGAATATGTTGAAGAGTGTATCAGGAACATATTTATTTTAAGCAGGGTGTGACCAACTTTTCCAGTATGAGCACAACAAGCTTAAAATTCCTGGAAATCCTTGTTTTCGCAGAAAAAGGTAGGCCCCGAAATGCTTTTGGGTGGAAATATTGATGCATTAAGGAAAAAGAAAGTGCAGAGTCGCATAGCATTGATGTTTTGGCAATTTCCACGGTCCTGTCCTTCACATGTTTTATTGCATCCTAACTGTTGTAAATCATATTATGAAAGCCGCCTGGTGTCCCTTTTTAAAGGGAGGGAAGTTTCGCTTGGTAAAATTACCTGATTTTGAGAGGGCGGCTTTGCCCAAGTGAAGAAAAGAACATCTGGTATCTTCAGCACATGGTGCATCTAAAGCAACAGTGATCTAGGCGAGGAATAACTGGAATGGAGATATTTCGACTTTTTTGTTTTTTGTTTTTGTTTTTTGTAGCTTAATGTCCTTTAAACTAGTTGGTCATATTGGACGATGAATGAAATTGGTGAAATGATGCTCAAATGATAAAGTTACTCGACATTCGTCTCCTCAAGATAAGGGAAAACCCCGAAAAAAACTTTATCCAGGCAACTCGCCCTAAGCGAGATTCGAACTCACGACCTGTTGAATATGAGGCAGACACGCTACCACAATACTACCCAGGCGGGCTCAACTTTTTTGTTTAGATTAATAACAGGTTAAATGCTCAAAAAAACTCATATTTTATTGTTTACTATCTAAAAATGTATATTTTATATTGCAAAAGAAACATTACTTTCTCTACCGACTATATGTACGTACATTGTTGGTAGAGAAGGTACTGTGATTCCATTGTTTAATATGTACGTACCCAGTCGGTAGAGAAGGTACTGTATTTCAGCCTAAAATTCGATACCGAGATTTCGCTTGAAATAAATGATTTGAGGTCATGTGAATACTTTAAAAAGCTTTTAGAAACAAGTCTGTGTGTGTTTTACATGTATGTATAGATAGCATAACGCAAAAATTAAGTCAGTTAATCGCAACACCTGGAATTCAGAATCATAAATTGTGTGTTTTAAAGTGCTGTATATTTTTTGTGTGGTAAGTTTTTGTCTATCTCTTACTCTTTACTAGTTATGCAAAATTCAAAAAAAAATCTTTCAGAAAAAGAGGTGTTTACAGATATTCCCAGAAAATTCAAGGTATAGATTTTATTTGGCATGCAGATATCTTAAATATAAGAGATTTCAATCAAAATGGTTACAGCCATTTTTGAGAAAATCAAAATGTTCGAAATATTTTCCATGTAAAGGGTAGTTTGGGGTGGAGGGATTTACGTATCGCATCCTTGGAAGACACCAAACTTAAATGCCAAGTTTAGTATTTAACGATCTTTTCTTTTTTGAGCTATGCTGTCCACAGACACACACACACACACACACACACACACACACACACACACACACACACACACACACACACATGGACCTTTTTCCAAAAGTGTTTTTTTTTTTTTTGGATCCGGGAAGGCCCAAAACATGTACATAATACGTTTAGAGAAAGTAAAAAGGTGACAATTGTCAGAATGGAGAGTTGAAGATCCATGGTTCGAGTCCCGGCCATGTATTTGTGTCTTTCAAGTGTATTTAAATATTGTAACATTATAATTTGGCGGAGTATGTTTACGACTATGGCAGGAACATGTTAATCTTAAGCAGGGTGTGTTCAACATTTTCTAAACGATATTTACTGAAAACAGCAAGCTTCAAAGTCCTGGAAATTCTTGTTTTCGCAGAAAAGAAATTGCTTTTGAGGGGAAATATTGATGCATTAAGGCAAAGAAATTGCAGAGTCGCATAACTTTGATGTTTTGGCTAGTCAGAGCGTCCTGTCCTTCACATGTTTTATTGCATGTGCAATAAACGTAAAAGCCGCCTAGTGTCCCTTTTTAAAGGAAGGGAAATACAGCTAGGTCAAATTACCTGATTTTAGGAGGGCGGCCTTTTTCAAGTAAAGAAAAGAACATCTGGTAACTTCAGTCAGGAAAAAGTATATGGGCATATCTAAAGCAAGAGTGATCTATACCAGAAACATCTGGAACCCAGATATTTTAACTTGTGTGTTTAGCTTAATAAAAGAAAAATTATCCAAATAAATAGACAATTTATTATTTACCACTTATATGTGTGTATTTTAAATTATAATAGAAAATTATTACTTTCTCTGTCCCGCATGTACAATGTACATATTGGATAGAGAAGGTGCTGTATTCCACCAAAATATTCGATACCGATATTTCACCGGAAATATATCTTATGGGGTCCTCTGAGCCCGAAAAGAGTATCTGATGGTTACATTCACCTAACTATTCCTAGCTATGCTACAGTAAACTGTTCTTACAAAAGCTTATTCTTCTATTGCTCACTTATCGAGATAAGCAGAATGGTTTTATTTCATATTGTTTCATTGTTCAAGGGAAATACTGAAATACAGCAAGTTAAATAAAATAGCCAAGTCACTTTAAAGTCGGTCGCTGTGTAAAAATATTGAAATTCCATAGGGTTTATTTGACTCGGATAAGAAATGTGAATAATGACTTTCCATTTGAGAAAAATCTGATGTGTTCCATTCACATGACTTTCTCTACATCTCTGCAACAAAATTTGTTAAAAAGCTTATGCATCTATTTACTTCATACAATCGAGCACAAATTAACAGAAATAGTCTTATTACTAGCTTCCTTGAAAGCAGAAACGAAATAAGAAAGTACCATAGGTTAAAGTGATAGTCATAAGCTGGTTGCTATGTGACTGAAGTTCCTTTGTTTCTGTGGACATGGCTTGACTAATTCCTGTATGAGAAAAGTATGCTTTTTAAAGCTGAAACAAAAAAAGGAATATCGAAATAACGACCAACTCCACGAAAAAAATGTATATAACACGAATTGTGTATTTTAACACGCTCTATAGTTTTTGTGCAATAAGTTTTTATCTATCTCTTACGGTTTAACAGTTATGCAAAATTCCGTAAATTTCATCCAGAATAAAATAAGCTTCAGAGGCTATTCCCAGAAAATTGAAGATATACATATTATTTGTCAGGTAAATATTCTTTAATATACGATATTTTAATCAAAATCGTTACAGACATTTTTGATAAAATCAAAATTTTCGAAAAAAGTTCAATGTAAAGGGTAGTTTGGGGTGGGGGGATTTTACTGAAAATGTTCGTGTCGCATCCCTGGAAGATACTTAACTTAAATACCAAGTTTGGTATTTTAATAACTTTACGTTTTTGAGTATCTTGTTCACAGACACACGGACACACACGGACCTTTTTCTAAAAACGCTGACCCTCAAACATATATTTCCGGTGAAATCTCGGTATCGAATTTTTGGGTGGAGTGCAATACCTTCTGTATACACTATGTACATAGTACGTATAGAGAAAGTAAAAATATAAGAATTACCATATTAAAACCAAAATGCAGGAAAGCCTCGACAATGGATAGTTCTACAACATTGTACACGTCATCAATTGTGTTTTTACAAGATCTACATTTGTGTAGTACGTTTTTGTCCATCTCTTACAGTTTACTGGTTATCAAAGTCATTCAGAATGAAGAGGACTTCAGAGGCCATTCCCAGAAAATTCAAGGTGTGCATTTTACTTGCCATGTTAATGTAGGTTTTCGGTAATTTTATCAAAATCTTTAGTTTTTTGTTGTTGTTGAGAAAATCAAAAAGCTTGTAAAATTTTCCATGTAGAAGTTAGATTAGGGTAGGGGTATAATCTTTAAAATCTTGGAAGACTGAATTTAAATATCAAGCGTTGTCTTCAGTGGTTTAGGGTTAACGTTGCGGGTTCAAACCCGGCGGAGGGCGATGGATGTTTTCGGGCGTAAATATCCTTGGCAAGGATTCCTTCGGAAGGGAAATAAAGCAAAATTAAGCGGTCTTTTCACCCCCAATTTAGAATGGGACACAAAGAATCGTACAGGTTATAAGCGTCCATAAATAAAATTTTACTTTATTTAAACATTATTTTCGGTGTTTAACCGAGTTATCCTGTTCACAATAACAGACGGTCACAAACACATACACACACATCTATTCTTCTTTGTTTGATACAGTGGATAAAACGTGTATTCCCAGTGAAATCTCGCTATCTAATATTAGAACGGAATACCTTACCTTCTCTGCCTACGTACTATGTACGAAGTAGAGAAATTAAAAAAAGAAAAAAAGAATGACGACCTCCTATTTGATAAAAGTATTGGAAAATGTAACTCCACCAGAAAAAGGAAAAAGTATTTGACATAAATTGTGTGCTTTAACTTAACTATATTGACTGCACAATGACGCTGGAGTGGGCCACACCCACCATCCAAATTACGCATAAAGAGGCAGGAAGTCACAGGCAAAGCAATTGATGCGACATAAATATGCCCATAAACATAGATGTTTGCCTTTCCCGTCGTACAAAAGTAAATGAGAATGATGACCTTGATTATCAGCGTTCCTAACCTGGACCTTGTTTCGTCCAGTTTTTCTACAGTCCACACAAGGCGCTGTTGAACTTTTTCTTGTCCGAAACAAAGACCCCATAGGCTTGTGTAAGAACTTTGAAAAGAGTTTTGGTCAGTTACCCTACACGCAATTATAACACCTGGAAGCTTATGTTTGTACCAATACTTATATCCCCCTCACTGTTTCTTTAAACATTGTGTTTTTGTAATCAATTTTGTATTGGTTTATTATTTTGTATGTTCTTTAGATTAGTACCAAAATCGGAATCACTAGAGGCACGATTAAGTATTCTATGTGTTTCGTTAGTTAGAAGCATTTTGGTTTTTTCTCTGCAATTTTGTTTTTGTTATAAGCAAATTTCATGACGACATATTTTCTTGGTTATGGAGCTAAAAATCTGATGTGTTCCATTCATATGACTTGCTCTATATTGTAAGAAATTATGGTTAAAAAGATTACTTTCTCTATACGTACTATGTATATAGTGTATAGAGAAGGTATTGTATTCCACCCAAAAATTCGATACAGAGATTTCACCGGAAATACATGTTTTGGGTCCCATTGAATCCTAAAAAAGCACTTTTAGAAAAAAGGTCCGTGTGTGTGTGGGTGTATGTGTGTGTCTGTGGACAGCTTACCTCAAAAACGAAAATTTCGTTAAATACCAAACTTGTTATTTAAATTCAGTATCTTCCAAGGATGCCACACGAAGATTTTCAAGAAAATCCCCCGCCCCAACTACTCTTTACATGAAAAATTTATTTTTTCTCAAAAATGGCTCTAACGATTTTGATTAAAATATTGTATATCAAAGTATTTACAAATAAAATGTATATATTGAATTTTCTGGGAATAGCCTCTGAAGACTACTTTATTCTGGATACATTTTAAGGAATTTTTAGCACACAAAAATTGCAGAGCACGTTAAAACACACAGTTCATGTTACCTATATACATTTTTTCGTGGAGTTGATCGCTTTTGAGATTTTCCTTGTTTTTTGGTTTCAGTTTTGAAAAACTTATACTTTTATCATACGGGAATTTGTCAACTACTATCCATACAAACAAGGAACTCCAGTCACATAGCAACCAGCTTTTGACTATCACATTATCTTACGGTATTCCCTTATTTCGCTTCTACTTACAAGGAAGGAATTAATAGGGCTATTTCTGTTAATTTTTTCTCTATTAGAAGGAAGTAAATAGAAGTATAAGCGTTTAAACAATGATTTGTTGCAGAGATATAGAGAAATTCATTAGAATGGAACGTCAACTTTTTCTGTTATTCATCTCCGGCGGTAGGGACTGCTGCTTTGTTGTCAGTTACTTTCAGTTGGTGTTCCCGGATACTCAGCAACGTTGATGATGAGATGTCGTGACTGTTGGGAGATGTTCCACATGCCCTTACTAATGACCTCTACCTTAATTAGTCCGGGTGTCAGTTTTCATGGTCTTTGGGGAGGAGATTTAGGCTTCCCACACTTGCGGACGTTGTTTATCAAACAATGATTTGTGTTAATGTATGTTTTTTAGGTTCCAGCGAGATGGCTCCGCGGTAACGTGAGAGGCTCCCATTCGGGAGGTCCGGAGTCCTTTTCCCTCGAGACGGCTACTCTGATCACAATAACATTTATCTTGATTAGCATTAAGTTGGTATAAGAATTCGCTTTTAACAATAATTTGTTACAGTGATGTAGAGAAAGTCATGTGAATGGAACACATAAGATATGCTTTTTAAGTTTAACGTCGTTAAACACGGGGTCATATCGGACGATGAATAAAATCGGTGAAATAATGCTCAAACGAACTTGGGCTTCATTGAGCATAAAGTTACTTGAATTTCGTGTTTTTATGATAAAGGTGGCGTGCCTCATATACTTGTTCCTGGCGGAAAATACCAGATGTTCTTTTCTTCACTTGGGTAAGGCCGCCCTTTCAAAATCAGGCCATTTGACCTAGCTGTATTTCCCTTCCTTTAAAAAGGGACATTAGGCGGCTTTCATAGGATTTACAACTGTTAGCATGCAATAAAACATGAGGGACGGGGCGGTCAGAATTGTCAAAACATCAAAGTTCTGCGACTCTGCACTTTCTTTGCCTTAATATATCAACTGTCCACGGAAAAGCATTTCACGACCTACTTTTTTCTGTGAAAACAAGCATTTTCAGGAATTTGAAGCTTGTTATCTTCTTGTAGGAAATGTTGGCCACACCCTACACTTTTCAGCATATTCCATCTAATTGAATGTTGGAAAATAAAATGCATCTGAGGGACTCGAATCCACGACGGGAACTTGAACAACGGACCTTTACTCTCATGTCGATACTCTTTCAACTTGAGCTGTGGTGAGATGCTAGTACGCACCGTGCAATAAAGGGTTTAAAAATGGGAAGGCAGCAGGTATAGAAGGCCTGTCAGCTGAGTTCTTCAAGAGCTCTCTAGAAATTAGTAAAGTGGCATATTTGTATACAACCGGTTTCAATAAAATATTTGAAGGGGGAAAATATCCGGAAATATGGAAAGCCGCCATTATCCAACCTCTTTACAAGGAAAAAGGGAGTTACAGCAATCCAGAAAATTATAGGGGCATCTCGCTGCTCTCTGTATTTGGAAAAATATACGCTAGAATATTATACGAAAGAATTAAATGTTGGTTCATGACATATGATGAGATTTCTAAATTTCAAGTGGGATTCAGAGAAGGATTTTCGACCACTAACAATAAATCCCCTTATCTAGTTCAGATATCCAGGTGAACATCAGTCCTATGTAATTGGAGTGGAATACGATTGGATGAAACTTTTTGTGGAAGGTGGTGGAGGAAAGTGAGCAGCTTGGCCACTAGCTAGGTGCTGCTTATATTACGTCTCACCTTAGTGGGGTGGGCTTATTTTCAACCACAGGAATAAAATGCTTCTTGTAAGCTGAATAACTATTTTGATTAATGTTAATTATATTTACCAGGCAACACAAAATACATTAAAATGAACGTCGATCTCGTATAAGCCAGACTAAAGAATATGACGTGTGCCACTCACATGGCTTTCTTTACATCTCTGTAACAAATTATTGTTAAAAGGTTTATTCCTCTTATCTTCTTCATGCTAAACAAAATAAACATTAGCAGAAATGCTCGTATTACTTGCTTCATTGTAAGTCGAACGGAAAGAAGGAATATACTACGCTAAATCTTTTAAAAGCTGGTTGCCATGTAATTCAAGTGCCTTTGTTTGTATGGCCAGGAGTTCACAAAGTCTTATATGAGAAAAAGTATGTTTTAAAGCTGAAACCATTAACAAGGAATATCTCTAAAAGGTCAACTGCACGAAAAAAAAATTTTATAACATAATTGTCTATTTTAACGAGCTCTACAAGTTCTGTATAGTAATTTTTTGTCTATCTCTTACAGTTTACCAGTTATATAAAATTCCGCAAAATTCCTCCAGAATAAAGATGTCTTCAGAAGCTATTCCCAAAAAACTTAAGATATACATTTAGTTTGCCATATAAATATATTTAATATACGATATTTTAATCAAAATCATTAGAGCCATTTTTGGGAAAATAAACCTTTTCGAAATTTTTTCCATGTAAAGATAGTTGAAGGCGGGGTTTTTCTTGAAAATCGTCGTAACTTAAATACCAAGTTTGGTATTTAACGGTCTTTTCGTTTTTGAGCCATGCTGCCCACAGACACACATACAGAGATTTTTCTAAAAATGTTTATTTTTATTCAGGGGTTTCAAAACATGTATTCCGGAGAATTCTCGGTATCGAATTTTTGGATGCAATATAATACCTTCTCTATACACTATGTACATAATACATATGACTGCGCCGTGGATGAGTGGTTTGACCACTCGCCTCTCACCTAAGCGGCCCGGTTTCGATCCCAAGCAACATGTGAGATTTGTAGTGGACAAAGCGGCGCAGGCGCGGGTTTTCTCTGAGTTCTCCGGTTTCCCCCACCATCGCATTCCACCGATGCTGCATCTTCATTTTACGTATCACCAGTGTAATCGCCTGCGGTGCCAAATTAGTTAAAGCGGGCGTAAAACACTACAAAAAAAAAAAACATAGTAGAAAGATATCTCCATCATGCTAATCAATTGGTTTATCAACTTGCTTTTTTATATGTAGAAGGGAAAAAGGAAATATACTAGGTTAAAGCGATAGTCAACTCTTTCAAAAAAACGGTAGCTATGTGTAACAATTGAAATTAGGTACTATTTGCTTGTTAGGAGTAAACAAAGAAGAGATGAAGATATAGATTTCACCTCTTTTGAAAAAAGTTGAAGTAGCTTAAAACTGAAACCAATAGCACGGGATATCCCAGAAACGGTTAATCCTATATTTAAAAAAAAAAAAAAAAAAAAAAAAACCGACAAGTGTGGGTTTTAACAAGATCTACATGTTTTCTGAAGTATGTTTTTCTCTGTCTCTTACGGTGTACAGGTTATACAAAAGATATACAAAAGTTATCGAGAGGCTCTTCCCAGAAAATTCAAGATATACATTTCGTTTTTCATAACATATATTAAGCGTATAGTATTTTAATCAAAATCGTTCGATTCATTTTTGAAAAGATCAAAATTATCAAAAAAAATATGCTATTTAATGGGTAATTGCGGGTGAGAGTGCTACATACTTGGAAGTTTCTAAAGGTAAATACCAAGTTTGGTATTTAACCGACTTTTCGATTTTGAGTTATGCTGCCAACAGGCACCCGCACACAGTTAGACAAACACGACACTGACCTTTTTCGAATACTTTTTTCTTTTTGAGTTCAGGTGGCCTAAATATATATATTTCCAGTGAAATCTTGGTATCGAATTTTTATGAGTAATACAATACCTTCTCTACCTAATGTGTATGTTGTACATATACACTCAGAAAGTAAAATTCCATGTGTTCCATTCATATGACTTTTTGTATCTTTTGTTTTCCAAACTAAGTATTCTTAGAAAATATTATCCTTTAATCTACATCATGCTAATCCAGATAAATATTAGCAGAAATTGTCATATTACTTTCTTCCTTGCAAATAGAAGGGAAATTAAGGGGAATGCACTAGGCTAAAGCGGTAGTCAAATCGTTTCAAAGTTGATCGCTATATGATACAAATTCGGTTTCTTTTCATTGGTAGGAGTAAAACAAAAGAGGTATGCCATACATTCTGTGTCTTGACGAAATCTATATTTTGAGTGGCGTAAGTTTTGGTCTATCTTTAAGATTTTACAAGTTATGGAAGCCATTAACAATAAAGAAGTCTTCAGAGACTGTTCCCAGAAAATTCATGGTATACACATTTTATTTGCATGTAAATGTCTTTAATATACGGTATATTAATCAAATTCGTTAGAGGCTTTTTGAGAAAATCAGAATATTAAAAGTTTTTCCCATGTAAAAGGTAATTGGTGTTGGGGTATTTTCTTGAACATCTTCGTGTCGAGGCCGCGCCGCGGCTGAGTGGTTCGACCCCAAGCGACCGCATGTGAGATTTGTGGTGGACAAAGCGGCGCAGAGGTGGGTTTTCTCCGGGTTCTCCGGTTTCTCCCACCTCGCATTCCACTGGTGCTCCATCTTCTTTCATATATCACCAGTGACATCGCCTGCGGTGCCTCAAGTAGTAAAAACGGGCAATAAACACTACCCAAAAAGAAAACTTCGAGTCGAATCCTTGGAAGATACAAGTTTGGTATTTAATGGACTTATCGTTGCACAGACACACACACAGACATGTTTCTAAAAACATGCATTTCTGGTGAAATCTAGGTATTGGATTTTGGTGTGGAATACAACAGCTTCTGTATACACTATGTATATATAGTACGTGTAGAGAAAGAAACGTATGTTATAGTATGAAACTTAATACATTAAAATATCCCTGAATCTATTTCATTTTTAAAGATAAATATGGGGTAGAATTTTCAATATGTGACTTATAGATACTGCGAAAATAAGACATTAATATTCTAATTTTAACATTGGTGAGATAGGGCATACCTAGTCCACATCCTAGGAGAGGGAGAAAATGTAGGTTTGAAAGTAGGTATTGTTATTTGTGTGTCGCTTCTAAGGCTAAATTACAGAGGCAGAGTATACATGTCGAAGAATACGTTCACATCTTGTTTGTTGCCGAACATTCGTCACACATGAGTGGCAGAAGATTGTGTCACAAGGTTACACATTTTGCTTTTGTTCGACGTCTTGAAACAGTTGAAAGGGCGTATGACTTCTTGGCGCTGCGCTGTGGGAAATTGGTCCGTCACGCCTTCACAGAAAATGTGCGCGGGCTCGCAGAGTAGCCATAAACCATGAAGAGGATTTTTGCTGGTATCCCGCTGAGCAAATTGCGGCGCGACCCCTTTGAACTCGCTCGAGCCGGGCGGCAGTAAACCTAGGGCTTCCTGTCACAATAGCATTGCATTCCACGAAATGGAGTCATGCTCCGACCCATTGTTTGGGTCAGCTCATTATTACTTTCTCTATACATACTATGCACATAGTGTATAGAGAAGGTATTGCACTCCACCCAAAAATTCGATACATACATTTTTTTCGTGGAGTTCGTCGTTTTTGAGACATTCCTTATTTTTGGTTTCTGCAATGAAAAACTTGTACTTTTCTCATACAGGAACTTGTAAACTCCTATCCATATAAACAAAGGAACTTCATTGACATAGCAACCAGCTTTTGACTGTCCCTTTAGCCTATGGTACTCCCTTATTTCGCTTCTACTTACAAGGAAGCAAGTAATATGACTATTTATGCTGATTTTTTCTGGATTAGTAAATAGAAGCATAAGCTTTTTAACAATAATTTGTTGCAGGGATATAGAGAAAGTCATATGAATAGAACAGAACAGATTTTTTTCTATGCACTGGTTAATGGAAATTATATATGCATCTAACATCTGATGTGTTCCATTCACATGACTTTCTCTGTATCTCTGTAACAAATTATTGTTAACAAGTTTATTCTTCTATCTACTAGGGTCGGCTGATAAGACCCGGACCTCTCAATGAAAACAGCACTTAATTTTTTTTTTTTTTTGCTTTATTTCTCAACATAATCTCCAGAAAGTCTAATATATTTGTAATGTCGGTGTTCTAATTTAATTAAACCATCTCTGTAGTGCGATTTATCAAGGTCCTGAAAATAGCTGTTTACCGCATCAAGGACCTCCTCATTGCTGTGAAATCTTCGTTCTCTAAGACATTTTTTGAGGTTTAGGAACAGGTGGTGGTAACTGTGTGCTAGATCTGGCGAATAGGGTGGATGTTCAAGCAATTCGAACTTTAATTCCCACATTTTTCCCATTGCAATTGGCCGGAACATTGTCGTGATGAAACAATTTTTTTTTTTTTTTTTTGCCAAATAAGGTCTTTTTCTTTTCACCTCGGCAGCCACCTTGCACAAACCTTGTGAAAGCCCAAACATTACTTAAAATATTACCTGGGCGTTATTTTGATATGTTTACAGCCTCTGCCATCTCAAACAACTTTAATCTGCGGTCTTCCATTACTAAACGATGCATTTTTTCAATGATCTCTGAAGTTCTCACTTCTACAGGGCGTCCAGAGCAAGGCTCATCACTAGTGCTCGTACGTCCCATTTTAAACTCCGCAACCCACCTTTTAATCACTGAATATGAAGGGTCAGATCTTTCAATGTACTGTCAATTTCCTCCTTGATTTCTTTAGGGGTTAAGCCTTTCAAATGAGGTAATTAATCACTGCTCGTTTTTCCAAATCCTCCATTTTCGTGAAAACTCTAAAGTTGTCTTGCTTAAAATGCTTTCACTCGAAACCTAACAAGCTATTGACCTGTAATTATGGATGCAAGCTGTCGCCCTCCGTGGTGCAATGGTTACCATACTAACTTCGCGGGTTCAAACCCGGCGGAGGAAAATGGATTTTTTCAGGCGTAAAAATCCTTAGCATGGCTTCCTTCGGAGGTGGGTCCCGTGTCGTAGATTTACGGCACGTAAAAAAGCCTGATAGGGGCCTCTGAGCAAAATTAAGCGGTCTTTCACGCCCAGTATAGAATGAGAACCATAGCAGTTAAAGAGCGTCCATAAATAACACGCCATTTCCATTTTGGATACAAGCTAGTCTAGAGTTAAACTATACGATACTACAGTCTAACTGACCTAGTGGCGCCATATCTGTGTCGGAGGCCAGGAAATTATCAGCCAACCCTCGTACTTCATGATGATCGAAATAAATATTAGCAGAAACTGTTCTTATTACTTAGTCTTTGTAAGTAGAAGGGAAAAATCTAATGTGTACCATTTACACAATGTCCTCAAAAGATTAGTCAGTTATCTGCATCATGCTCATCAAGATAAACACAAGCTTATTTAGTCTTGTAGGGAAGGAAATATGAAAATGCGTAGGCTAAAGCGATAGTCTAGTCCTTTATAAGCCGTTCGCTATGTGAAACAATTGAAATTCCAATCTCTTTGCTTGCCGGGGTTAAACAAATGTGAAAAAAAAAAAAATGTCTTCCCGTTTGAGAAAAGTTTAAGTGGCTCAAAATTGAAACCAATAATCTGGGATATCTCGAAAACGGTTAACTCTACAAAAAATTCTGTGTTTTAACAAACTCTATATTTTTTTGTTAAGTAAGTTTTTGTATAGCCCTTACGGTTTACCAGTTATACAAAAGTCATCCAGAAAGAGTTCTTAAGAGACTATTCCCAGAAAATTCAAGATATACATGTTGTTTGTCATAAAATACCTTAAACATAAGGTTAATCAAAATCGTTAGTCTTTGTTGAGAAAATCAAAGTTTTCGAATAATGTTCCACGTAAATGGTAGTTGGGAATGGGGGGGATTTTCTTGGAAATCTTCGTGTAAGAAGCCAAACTTAAATGTTGAGTTTAGTATGTAACAGTCTTTTTGTTTTTGATCTATGCCCACAGATCTACACACACGGACATTTTTCTGAAAAGGCTTTTCTTTTGGGTTCAGGGGGTCTCAAAACATGTGTTTCCGGTGAAACCTCAAAAGTTTGAAAACTGAAATGCAAGGAGATTGTTTGGAAGAAGAATATTTTATTTCTCTCAAAAACTAATTGATACATGTGTCTCAAAATTAGTTGCATAACAAGAGAGATATGTGGTAAAATGAAGACAATTGCTAAGGAAACATTGAATATTAAATGTTCAAAGGTTGGTCCTCTTAAACCGAAAATGAGAACGGATCAATGTGTTTGCTACACGACAGCGACACGAACGTGAATATAAATATCAAGACATTTGCATGTGTTTATGCAAAATGCTTAGAGGAAAGTGTAATGACGTTTAATGACTCTCCATTGGCGCTGACACAACCACGCCTTCTTTTATTTAATGTGCTAGCGGAAAAAATTGAGCTATAAGGGATTTCACACTCCTAGTACATGTATCGCTTCCTATCAAACCCAGTTTAACGATTTTGATTAAATTATCATATTTTTAAGATATTTTTCTGAAAAACTCCTCATTCTGAATGCTTTGTGTGTACCTCCAAGAGATAGAATATAGATCGCGTTAAAATACACAATCAATGTCATATAGATTTTTAGTTTCACTATGTACATTGTGTATAGAGAAGGTATTGCAATGCACCCAAAATTTCGATACCGAGATTTTACCGGAAATACATGTTTTAGAAAAATATCCATGTGTGTGTGTCTGTGAGTAGCATAGCTCAAAGTCCGTTAAATACCAAACTTGATATTTAAGTTCATTTATCATCCAAGGATGTGACACGAAGATTTTCAAGAACATCCCCCCACCCCAAACTACCCTTTACATGGAAGAAGTTTTGAAAATTTATATTCTCTCAAAAATAACTAACGATTTTGATTAAAATATCGTACATTAAATATATTTACCTGACAAATAAAATGTATATCCTGAATTTTCTGGGAATAGCTTCTGAAGACTACTTGATTCTGGATGAATTCTACAGAATTTTGTATAATGGCAAACCGTAAGGGATAAAGAAAAACTTACTAAAGAGAAAATGTAGAACTCGATAAAACTTATACACACTTATATACACTTTTTTCGTGGAGTGGATCGTTTTTTAGATATTCCTTGTTATTGGTTTCAGCTTTAAAAAACATACTTTTCTTATATCGCCAATAAAGTAAGCAGAGGTATATTTATGTTACGTGTTTTAAGAAATAATGTGTCTTCCAATGTTTTATTATCAGTTTATTATGAACAAATCCATAGCAATTTGAGTTATGATATTTTATTTTGGGGGAACCATGCTTTAGCTAAAAAGATCTATCTATCTACGGGGATCTGTCAACTCCTGTCCATAGAAACAAAGGAACTTCAGTCATAGACTTTTAACTAATACTTTTCCTTATGGTACTCGCATATCTCCCTTCCACTTGCATAGAAGCAAGTAATAAGACTATTTCTGCTAATTTTTTCTCGATTAGCATGAAGTAAAAAGAAGCATAAACGTTTTAACAATAATTTGTTACAGAGATGTAGAGAAAAGCATATGAATGGAGCACATCACTTCCAAGGTATTCTTTAATATTGAGTTCAATTTTTAATTACTTTTCTCATAAATTTTTCATAACTTTTTTTTTTTTTTTTTTTTTTTACTCTTAGCAAGTCTCCATCATTATACACCTACATTGAAATATTAATTGCTTCACTATTTGAAGTTTCCAGTCTCCTGTTTCTCTCGCACCACATTATTTACTATCACGACGTTTATATTCATTGTTGCCCATAACTATATTATTAGTTGGGGCGCTATTTTTACTGTCTCTACTTAGTGACTAGTCCATAGGTAGAGAAGGTATTGCATTCCACCCAAAAATTCGATACCGGGATTTCCTGGAAATACACGTTTTAGGAAACGCCATTTGGTTTTTTTACCTTTATGTAACGTTTGATTTCTTGCATAAAACCTGTAATATGTTTTTATCTGTTCTATTTACATGATTTCCTCTACACACTGTAACAAATTATTGTTGGAAAGCTCTTTCTTCTGTCGCCCTCCGTGGTGTAATAGTTACCATGCTAACTTCATATACCCAAGATTTGTGAGTTCAAACCCGGCGGAGGACGATGGATTTTTACGGGCGTACAAATCCTTAGCATGGCTTCCTTCGGAAGGGAAGTAAAGTCGTGGATCTCGTGTCGTAGACTTACGGCACGTAAAAGAACAAGCCTGATAGAGAGGTCTCTGGGCAAAATTAAGTGGTCTTTCATGCCCAGTATAGAATGGGAAGCTGAGAACCGTAGTAGTTAAAGAAGTCCATAAATAAAACGCCATTTCATTTCTTATTCTTCTATTTTATGCTAATTGAGAAACATTTGGCAGCTTCCTTGCAAATAGAAGGGAAATAAGGGAATGCACTAAAAGTCATAGTCAAATCTTTAAAAATGCGGTTGCTATATGATTGAAATTGGCCATTAGTTGATAAATTTCTGTATGGGAAAAGTATAAGTAGTTTTTAAAACTGATACCAATAACGAGGAATATCTCATAACGGCCAACTGTCTCTACATACACACACATATAAACATAAGCTATGTGTTTTGACAAAATCTATATTTTTTGTTTAGTAAGTTTTTGTCTATTTATTAGGGTTTACCAGATATACAAAATTCAGCATAATTCATCCATAATAAAGAGATCTTCATAGGCTCTTCCCCGAAAATTCAAGATATATATTTAGCTTGTCATGTGAATATCTTTAATTTAGATATTTTAGTCAAAATATTTACAGACATTTATGTGAAAATCAACATTTTCGAAACTTTTTTCATGTAAAGGATAGTTGGGTGTGGGGGAATTTTCTTGAAAAGCTTCATGTCGTAGTCTTGAAAGATACTGAACTTAAATGCCAAGTTTGGCATTTAACGGACTTTTCATTTTTGAGCTGTGCTGTCCAAAGTCAGACAGACAGACAGACAGACAGACAGACAGACAGACATACACACACACTCACGCACACACACGGAGCTTTTTCAGGGCGATCCAAAACTTGTATTTCCGGTGAAATCTCGGTATCGAATTTTTGGGGGGAATGTAATACCTTCTATATACTCTATGTACAGAGTACGTGTAGAGAAAATAATATAAGCCTGAAAAATACATACTCAGTTTTACTTTCTCTAGCAGGTAGGTATGTACAATGTACACATGTAGTAGGTAGAGGAGATATTGTGTTCCACCTAAAAACTCCATACCGAGATTTAACCAGAAACAAATGTTTTGAGGACCATTGAATTTCTAGAAGAAAGTCCGCGTGCGTGTGTGTGTGTATTTATGAACAGCACGATTCAAAAGCCAAAAGACGGCTAGATATCAAAACTTGGTATTTTAGTTTTGATTCTATCAAGGATGCAACACGAAGGTATTTCAGAAAAATCCTCCAACCCCGACTATCCTTTACTAATTGTTGTTTTCTAAAAATGGCTCTAAAATTTTCATTTAATACCATATGTTTAAGATATTTTCATTACAAATGAAAATTATATCCTGAATATTCTGCGAATAGCCTTTGATGAAAGACCTCTTCATTCCTAGATGCCATTTTCATAACTGCTAAACCGTATGAGATATACAGAAGCTTACCATACAAAAATGCAGATCTCGTAAAAACACAGAATTTATGTCATATGTAGTTGTTTGTACAACCGTTCTTTCTTTCTATATTTCTTCAGAGATATTCCTTGTTATTGGTTTCAGTTTTAAAATACCTAAACTTTTCTCAAACGGAATATCCATATTCGCTTCCTGTCCCCTTTGTTTTATGTCATGCAAAGAGAATCGAATTTTAATTGTATCACATTGCGATCAGCTTTTAAAATATTTGACTATGGAGTTAGCCTAGTGTATATCCTTATTTTCCTTCTACTTACAAGGAAGCAAGTAGTAAGACAATTTCTGCTATGTTTATGTCGACTAGCCTGATGCAGATAAAAGAATATTTTTTTAAGAATAACTAGTATGCAGAACCGGTAGAGTAAGTTATGTGAATGGAACACATAAGATTTTATGGCTACAAACATATCTAATCATCTTTTTAAATTGTGAAAACTTTGGCCAATGATTTAATTAAACTGAAAACGTTCACAGACCAAACTTAAGGCAGTAAAAGACTTGTTCAAAATTTGAAATGTTTAAATTTAAGTTCAGAAGTTTTAAGTACTTGTATCGTAAATTCAGCCTAACGTTTATGTTAATCATTGATAACATATCTAGTAAATATATAGTATATTGCTTACTAAGAGCTGTAAGTTATACTTATCAGGTCGAGAATGCATATTGGGAATACAAGGCTCGCAGGGCCGAGGTTTCTCAAGCATTCGAGAT
This sequence comes from Hymenopus coronatus, assembly GCA_030762935.1. Taxonomy (NCBI): domain Eukaryota; kingdom Metazoa; phylum Arthropoda; class Insecta; order Mantodea; family Hymenopodidae; genus Hymenopus; species Hymenopus coronatus. The sequence continues at coordinate 48,813,586 of CM060884.1, read as the reverse complement.
GTGATAAGTAACTTAGGAGTTCGTGGTTAGGCAATTAATTTTTGAAATACTTAAAAAAACTGTAAAAAAATAATAAATCAAAATTGCTCTTCAATATTTAATTGAACATTAAGAAAAGCTGAATTCTCAATTGTGAACAGTTGAAAGGCTACATCAAAATGATATGTACAAAGCCTTCTTATACACTCTTTTGTTAAAGAATGTTGCAATAGATTCTTTACTTGAAGTAAACTCGAGTGTTACGTCATTTTCTAAATGTACTTGAGCATTAATGACCTCTCCAACTCTTACTGTAAGTACTTATTACAGTGCTTGTTGGTATAGCAATTAATAAATGAATTTTATCCTACAGATACTTGTAATAGACGACGTTGTTATACAGAAACGACATAAGGAAACTTGGACTTTAATTTAAAGTGATAGTTATTAGCGCAACGGGTGGAATAAAGTAAACGAAATTCACTCGTTGCTCCTATAACAGTGGGGTAAAGTAAATAAATAAATGGTTGAGAGCCACAAATTTTCTATAACCTTTTAATAGCAACCCTTTATTCTTTAACTATATGAAATTGTACTTGTACATTACCATATAAGTAATACCTCAACTGCTTCTTTTGCTTCATTTAATATATAATTTGGAACCGATATATTAACGTTCTCAACGTCCATCGTAAACTTAATCAATTTGAAACTTGCAACAATGAAAACAGAATTAGTACTCATACATAGCCTACCATATTTTATAACTATAAGAATGCCGCAATTCAATGTCTTATTCCTTATTTAATTTATTACTGTCGATTGTAAAATCATTAACGGTGTATCTGTAGGATAAAATAATATTTTATACAAGTGGACAAACATCCACACGTAGATAAACTCTCTATTTGTCCACTTGTATAATAAATAACCATTAAATTTAACTTTCATTACCAAACATGTGTTCATATCAAGTATTTTAAAAACATTATTTGATTATTGCTTGGTTGCTATAGAAACGGAGAGAAGGTAGAGCTACCAGCAATGCTCCCTCATAAAGAAGATGACGTGATCACGTAAAGCGTACAAGATATGTTGCATTGTTCTGCCTGGTCGGTTCCATACTTCGAACCCAAAGTTTCCGGACGAGCGGTAATCTCCCATTCTTCTTCGCTTCCCATTCACGGAACGCTCTACCATCTTGCTGAGCTGTCGATATGCGCTCCGTGGCAAAACGTTCTATCTTCCGCATCACAAATGAGCATTTCTCTTGCCGATAACTTAAGTCAGGGAGATCCATAGTGATCCCTGACAGCCAGCTCAGTGTCTCAGCTGATAAGAGGTGTGTCTGCCTCTCCGACAGTGCTACCAACACATGATTACATTTTCCATCAGTCAACACCCAAAAATCCGTCAAAATCCATCAAAATAGAAATTAAATAAAACTCAATGTCAGCACTTTGCAAAAATCTGATGTGTTCCATTCGCATGGCTTTCTCTACATCTCTGCAACAAATTATTGTTAAAAAGCTTATGCTTCTATTTACTTCATGCTAATCGAGAAACAATTAGCAGAAATAGTCTTATTACTTGCTTCCTTATAAGTAGAAGGGAAATAAGGGAGTACCAAGGTAAAAATGATAGTTGAAAGTTCCTTTTGTTTGTATGAACAGGAATTGACCAATTCCCGTATGAGAAAATAGGTTTTAGAGCTGAAGCTAATAACAAGGAATATCTTCAAAAGTAATATCCCACGAAAAAAAAAAGTATATTACATAAAGTGTGTTTCAACGAGATCTACATATTTTTTGTAGTAAGGTTTTGTCTATCTCTTACTATTTATTAGTTCTGCAAAATCAATAAAAATTCACCCAGAATAAAAAGATCTTCGGAGGCTATTCCCTGAAAATTCAAGATAAGCATTTTATTTGTCGTGTAAATATATTTAACATAGATAGGCTATTTTAATCAAAATTGTTAGCGCCATTTTTGAGAAAACCAACATTTTCCATGTAAAAGGTAGTTTTAGTTGTGGGGGGGTTTCTTCAAAATCTTCATGTATCATCCTTGGTAGATTCTAAACATATATACTGAATTTGTATTTTACGGACTCTTCGCTTTTGAGTTATCGTGTTCACAGACACACACGGACCTTTTTCTAAAAATGGTTTGTTTTGGAAACGGGATCCTAAAACGTCTCCGGTGAAATCTCGGTATCAAATTTTTGGGTGCATTACAATATCTTATCTATACTATATGTACATAGTATGTGTAGAGCCAGTAAAAAACTATCGTCAATACAGTCCACAATCACTTTTCAAGTAGCTTTTATCGATGAACCATGCAGTTTTGATACCAATCCCATTCCAGAGGATATTGTCACATATAGTGTTGAGAATTACAATGTGTTATGTTGAATTATGAACATCTATCTACGAGGTACGTCCAGAAAGTAATTTCCGTTTGGTAATAAAATTAAATTGTGTACAGATACAGAATAATTATTTTTTGGACAAAATTCTACAACTCTTAAACTACTTTTCCACATAACTGCCGAAATTTTGCAGGCATTTGTCATAGCGTGGCACAAGTTTTTGTATACCTTCTTCATAGAGGTTTGCCGCCTGTTGCTCAGTAAGAATCTTTGGTACCCAACGTGAGAAAAGTTTTCGAAATTTAAGTTTTTCAGTAACAGTTTAATGAATTAGTGATCGTGAGCTTTGGGGAAATTCCATAGCTAGAGCACTAATTGTAAACTTGCGGTTTTCCTGGATCTTGTCATCAATCGCGTGAACCAGCTCTTCTGTAACCAAAGATGGACGCCCACTTCGTTCTTCATCGTGCACTTAATTACGTCCTTCATTGAACTGTCGGACCCATCTTCTCACCATTGAATCACTTATCGCATTTTGTCCGTAAACTTCGCAAATTTGCCGATAAACTTCAATTGGTTTCACTTTCCTAGCATTCAGAAAACGAATCACAGATCTGATTTCACAAGCGGCGGGATTTTCAATCAACACCGACATTGTAAACAAGCACAACAAAGCTTAAGTGGCTGACAGCGATCTCAAAATGGCGCATGTTTCTTCTCCTTGACACAGAGCGTCTACTGCGCATGTGCGGAACTGCGATCGCAGCGCTGCAGCGGAGATAAATTGAAACGGAACTTACTTTCTGGACGTACCACGTATGATTATAGAAATCTTTAATTTCAGACAATATTATTTTTCAATATTATTCTTAAATCATTGAGCTTACCCGGTCAAAGTTGTAATAGGAAGATTATGGTCCACCATAATAACAATCCCAGTGGATTTTATCATGACACTAGTTTCCATATAGTTACGCGCAGAATTGCACAGCATCACGTGAAACTCTGGTTCCTCATACATCACTAGGGATGTTCTAGAACCATTTAAATACTCAATTTTGATTGGTTGTTATAACTCACACCATATTTAGTAAGATCAACACATCAATGCGAATACCTTCCAAGATACCTTCAAGCTATATAAAGGACCGGTGGACTCTATAGCCCGTCTTTGGTCTTGTTCTTTCCGGCTAGTGTCTGTGATCTGGGTGTTTTATCTGCGGGCGCTTGCTCGGTGCGCACTTCCCAACTCTACACACAGCTCTCAATATCATAGATATCTGTTTAATCTTTTCAGAGCTACTGTCCAGATAACTCGATCGTAGATTCGAGCGATTGTGAGTCTTGGAATTTCATATTCTCCTGCAGAAAATTTTAAATCAATAATATCTGTCAACTCTCACGGACTGTTTACAATAATTCAGAGTAATATATAAAACAAAGAAAAACTAAAAATCATTTGGTCCGAGTCAAGCTGCATCCTGCCGCCAAAACCGTCTCTATTTCACGGCCAGAAATATGCTATTAGTGGGGTGTGGGGAGCCCGCCGGGTGCTCTATCATGCCTGCGGTTTAGGATGGGGAGGGCCCAGGTTAAATAATCGGTGGTGCGGCATGCCTGGATGATGATGGGGCAGATAAAAGCACCCGCTGTGTGAAATTTTCTACATTTTGAAACATATTACTGTACTCCTTTTTTTTTTTTGGTTATTAGTGCATATCATTACATTATCAACTTGAAATATAAATAAGCATGGAAAAATGCTATCGGTCAAAACGAAATTTTGGATTTTTAGCAATTCTTCTTATGTTAGCAGTGAAAAGGCTAAAGGCAAGCCCCTGTGAGGGGAACAAGACTCCACCGCAGGTCTTCAGCTTTATTGTTTCTTTCTGACTATAAAACATAACTTATTGTTTTGTGCTCAACTCCTTGCTTATATAAAGTAATCGCTTCAGAAAGGCAAACCGGTCCGAAATGTTTAGTAATAATTAATGTTCCGGCACAATTGGTTTAAAGGAATGTTGTGTCTTCATCCGAGTCCGCAAGCCAAGTCCCTCAGTCACTACCGTCGCCTTCCGTACCCGTGCACACCCAAGGTTGTGGATTCAAAACCGGCGGAGGACGATGGACTTTTTTTGGGCGTAAAAGTTCTTAGCATGGTTTCCTTTGGAAGGGAAGTAAAGCCGTTGGTCCCTTGTCGTAGATTTACCGCATGTAAAAGAAAAGCCTGATAAAAACACCTTCTGAGCAAAATTAAGCGGTCTTTCACGCCCAGCATGGAATTGGACGCCATAAATTAAAAAAAAAATCCAAAACTCAGTTACAATCCCATAGCTGTGACCATTTAACACATCTAAAGTTTAATTTTTACTTTCCCTATACGCACTATGTACATAGTGTATAGAGAAGGTATTGCATTCCACCCAAAAATTCGATACCGAGATTTCACCGGAAATATATGTTTTAGGGTACCCAATATCCCCAAAAAAAAAGCATTTTCACAAAAAGGTCCGCGTGTGTGTGTGTGTGTCCGTGTGTCTGTGAACACGATAACTCAAAAACGAAAGGTCGGTAAAGTACTAAACTTGGTATTTAAGTTTAGTACCTTTCAGGGATGCGACACGAAGATTTTGAGAAAAATCCCCCCACCCCCAACTACCCTTTACATGGAACTTTTTTCGAAAATGTTTACTCTCTCAAAAATGGCTCTAACGATTTTGATTAAAATCTCGTATATTAAAGATATTTACCTGTCAAATAAAATGTATATCTTGAATTTTCTGGGAATAGCCTCTGAAGAGTAGTTTATTGCGGATGAATTTTACTGACCTTTGAATAAGCGCTAAACCGTAAAAGATGGACAAAAACTTACTCCACAAAAGATGTAGGGCACCTTAAAACACACAATTTATGCTATGTACATTTTGTCGTGGAGTTATTCATTTTTGCGACATTCCTTATTTTTGCTTTCTGCTATGAAAAACCTATTCTTTTCTCATACAGGAACTTGTCAACTCCTATCCATACAAACAAATGAACTTCATTGACGTAGCAACCAGCTTTTGACTATCACTTTAACCTATGGTAGTCTCTTATTTCGATTCTACTTACAAGGAAGCAAGTAATAAGACTATTTCTGCTAATTTTTTCTGATGAGCATAAAGTAAATAGAAATATAAGCTTTTTAAGAATAATTTGTTGCAGGGCTATAGAGAAAGTCATGTGAATGGTACACATCAGATTATTTTTATTTAACACTTTAGACAACCAGCCAAAAGCGGCACACTAAAGAATGCTATATCAACTACCAAGCAAGAAATAGAAATACGCAGTTGCACTAGGGCATACAGTTTGTTCTAAACATTTAAATTGGTAATGTGTAATTTTATTAGTAATGGCAATGTCGTTTCACTTTTTCAGTATACGACCTTCATTTCGGAATTTGCATGAAGCCAAGAATCCATCTTGCAATGGATGATTACGTTTACTCTTTGTGCGAGAAAAATGTAAACATTAACACTTATAAGTATGCATAAGTCTGTCTGTGTACGGCAGGAAAGACTCGAACTATTTACATCTCTCAAATTACTGAACCATAACCGAACGTAATACTAAAATAGCTAGATAAACTTAAAAGGGAAGCATTTTTTTATTTATTCACAGTTACATGAAGCTTAGAGTTTTGGCTATATCTTACATTGCATTCAACCCAAAACATTATTTAGCCAAATTTAGGACCGAGAATAATCACTAAATCAACGTGTCTCGCATTGCAAAGGCATACTTTTTGGCACATTCATTTTAATTGCAAATCAAATGGATATAAAATAATAAATACAATATAATCATATCTTAACCTCAAATTGCTGAACCATATAATTGTGAAATAGAATTCTGATAACCTTAAAAATACAGCGTTTCATTTCAGAGTTAAATGTGCTGGTCAGATTGAGAAACGGTCCCACGCTCTTGTTTGATGCGTCCTTCTGTGGTGGTTCATTCTCATGACGTGGTCCGCCCACTTCCATTTGATATAGGCGGTGGATGTTGTTTCTCTGATACCTGTCATCTTCCTCAGGTCTTCCTTGCAACACTAGATTTATTGATGGGTAAAAGAACTCTTGCGGGACGAAATCCAACAGGCGGCGTTGATAGCAATTAACAGAATTATTAACAAGCAAACAAACGAACAAACAAATCCCGAAACAGATGAACAATAATGAGATATGGATACAGGAAATAAGAAACAGGAAGGTCATGGTAGAAGAGGAACCACCTTAGCATTCTACTCTAACCATCTGGGTTAGAGTAGACGTTGCCAGTGACCGTTTCACACGTTAGCTCGGTTTGATTACCTGTAACGAACAGCGCAACATTTAAACACAATTACTTTTTATGGCTTCTGTTAAGTTAATTGAACTTAACGATTGATTTTGCCATCAGGCCAAATGTTTGTTGAAAACCAATATTGAATTTTCTCACAAAACAATTCTGATTGAATTGGAAGGAAGCTTTTTGAATGTGTTTGTGGATAGAATGGAGGTAATGTGGCCAATTATATTCGCTTATTTTTTGCACTCCACTTAACTCGATGAAGAAATAAGCAAAACAATTGTGTTTCCAATGCTATTGATTTATTTCCTTATTCATTAGTAAATAAGCTGACAATGCTACTGAAAATAGCGCTCAAACGTGAAACAATGCAATTCACTCCGCAACCTATATATATGTTAATAAATAGGCAATAAAATAACACAGAAATTTGTTTTAGATAGCTGCTTTAATAGTCGAGTTTTTAACACGAGCTATAAATTAAAATAATCCATTACTTCTTGCAACGGAAGCTGTGTATTTTAAGCGGATGCTTAAATGGATACTAGTACTGATGAATTTGTTAATTTCTCTACCATGCATTCCACTGAAAATTTGATTAAAAGATTTTATCAGAAATACATGTTTTGAGAAGCCGTGAATCCAAAAAGAAAAAAAAAATAGAAAAGCCTACTGCTGTGCGTATGTATGTGCGCACAGCATAACTGAAAAAAAAAAAAAAAAAAAACGAAAAGTCCCAAGATGTAACACGAAGATTTTACTCTCTAAGCTACCCTTTATATGGAAGTTTTTTTTTTTTGTAACTTTCTCAAAAATGTCTATAACAATTTTGATGAAAATACCATATATTAAAGATATTAATCCACACAAATTATGTTAAATACATTATTGTTGTTATTATTAATATTACTATGACTATTTTTTTTATGTTTTGTGGAATTGGCCCTTTCCATGACATCCATTACTTTAAATTTCGCAATACTAATAATTTCCTCAAATGAAAAATCGTGATTCGTTTTTCTTTCTTTATCTTGATCCTGTAAAGAGAACGGAATTTCAACGTATTCACATAGCGATCAGCTCTTGAAAGATTTGACTATCGCTTTAGCCTGTATATTCTCTTATTCTTTTGTGCCTGCAAGGAAGCATGCAGTAAAACCATTTCTGCTAATGCTTATGTTGGTTAGTATGAAATAGAAAAATTAGATTTTGTAAGAATAGTTTGTTACAGAATAGGTAGAGAATTTCATTGGAATGTAACACATCGGTGGTCCAGGAACAATTAGCCATGATAATGTCGTATTTCTTGCATTCTTTATTAATTAACGTACTTTAACCGTGTAAATCATATCCGACGGAAATGAACCAAATTGTTGAAATATTGTCAAATGGTGGCCCGGGGCTTAAGCAACCTGACATTGACCTTCTCACGATAAAGAAAAATCGCTTTATGTTCACCCTAACGAGATTTGAACTCTGACCTCTCGAATATGGGGTTGATACGCTTCCCTAATCTTTAGAGGTGCGCTGGTGGATTATTCCTTGTTTGAGTGAATCTAATTATTTCCAATGAAGCTATCAATGTCATTGCTACTCTCTCTGCATCAGAAATTATTATTAAAAATTGTAAGAAGTGCGCAATGAACATTACAATTACGAACAGAGTGCCATTGTTAAATAACACGTATTTATTAATACGGGTAAAATAATTTTTTCGCGTATTCCATTGATTTATTACTTTCTCTATACGCACTATGTACATAGTGTATAGAGAAGGTATTACACTCCACCCCAAAAATTCGATACCGAGATTTCACCGGAAATATATGTTTTAGGGTCCCTGTGTCCCAAAAAGCATTTTCAGAAAAAGGACCGCGCGCGCGCGCGCGCGTGTGTGTATATGTGTGTCTGTGAACACGATAACTCAAAAACTAAAAGTCGGTAAAATACCAAACTTGGAATTTAAGTTTAGTATCTTCCAGGGATGCGACACGAAGATTTTGAGAAAAATCCCCCCACCCTCAACTACCCTTTACATGGAACTTTTTTCGAAAAATTTGATTTTCTCAAAAATGGCTCTAACGATTTTGATTAACATTTCGTATATTAAAGATATTTACCTGACAAATGAAATGTATATCTTGAATTTTCTGGGAATAGCCTCTGAAGAGTAGTTTATTCTGGATAAATTTTACTGAATTTTGAATAACTGCTAAACCGTAAGAGATGGACAAAAACTTACTACACAAAAAATGTAGAGCACGTTAAAACGCACAATTTATGTTATATACATTTTTTCGTGAGTTCGTCGTTTTTGAGACATTCCTTATTTTTAGTTTCTGCTATGAAAAACTTATAATTTTCTCATATAGGAACTTGTCAACTCCTATCCATATAAACAAAGGAACTTCATTGACATGGAAACCAGCTTTTGACTATCATTATAACCTATGGTAGTCCCTTATTTCACTTCTACTTACAAGGAAGCAAGTAATAAGACAATTTCTGCTCATTTTTTTCTGATTAGCATAAAGTAAATAGAAGTATAAGCTTTTTAAGAATAATTTGTTGCAGGGATATAGAGAAAGTCACGTGAATGGTACACATGAGATTTTTTTTGTCACAGTCTTCTATATAAGAGCGTACAAGGAAAAATCCAATAATTGCATGTCTTTTATTTTTGACTTTTTACATAATTGAAACCCTCATTGGTCATGATAATGATTTAAACCCCTTAAGTTTAAACAAGAATGTTGAAAACATTCCTTTTCATTCTTATTTTACATTTAAAGAAAGTTTAGGGTTCATTATTCTATTTATTATTTTATTTCTTTTATCTCTAAAAGAACCTAATTCCATTAGATATGGAATTGCTGCAATGGACAGTTGTACAAAGTCCACAGAGATATTTTCTGTGCTCTTATAAAAGTCACAAATTGTACTTAATGGATATTTATTTACTTTCTCTAGGATGTACGTACGATGCACTTAGTACATACAAAGGTATTGTATTCTATCCAAAAATTTGATACGGAGGTTTCACAGGAAATACAGGTTGAGACATCCTGAATTCAAAAAGCACTTTTAGAAACATGTCCGTGTGTGTATTTTGTTCATCTTTGCTGCGTTCAACGCAAAAATGCACATGGGTGTCTCTAGTAGGAATGACCAATTTAAGAAGTAGACACAAAATATTGTATTCCACCCAAAAATTCGATACAGATGTTTCACTGCAAATACCTGCTTTAGGATTCCCGAATCCAGAAAAAGCCATAATGGAAAAAGATTCATGTGCGTGTATGTGTGAACAGCATAGAATTTGGTTGACAACCAATCTTGGATTTAGGTTTAGTATCTTTCAAGTATGGGACACGAAGGTTTTCAAGAAAATTCCCATATCAAAGAATTTTCGTAATTTCTTAATTCAAGATGCCTTTTGCATAACTAGTAAACCTTAATAGATAGACAAAACTTACTGCACAGGAAATGTAGAGTTCTTTAAAACACACAATTCATATCATATACAAATTTTTGTGGAATTAATCATTTCCGAGATATTCCTTGTTTTTGGTTTCAATTACAATTAAAACTTTCTTATCCGGAAATATACCAACTCCTGACCATAGCATCACATAGCAATTGGAATTTGAAAGATTAGACTGTCCCTTTATTCTTTCCCTTCAATTTACAAGGAAACAAGTAATAAGATCAATTCTGCTAATGTTTGTCTATTAGCATGGAATAGATAGAATAACCTCTCTAAGAATAAGTTGTTACAGAGTTCTTTTGTATTGTTTAACGCTCGCTTTATTATATATGGCACCGCAGGCGATGACACTGATGGAGCACCGGTGGAAAGCCTTTGCCCACCACAAATCCCACTCGGTCTTTGTGAGAGGCGAGTGGTCTAACGGCGTGGCCTAGAGTTGTAGAGAAAGTCTTGTGAATGGAACACAGATTTTATAATAATAAAATAAAATAAGTATTGCTGTATTTGTGTAGGTTAGTGCCGTACAGGTTCCATGATAAAGCCAGTTGAGCTCGCTGACGATGAATATAACTATGGCAAGTCACTTGGTTGGCTTCTGCACAGATACTAACATTTCAACGTTGGATAAAGAAAAATGTTCCATATCGTACTCTCGTGTGATGGGTCACAGGAATTATGTATTAAAATCCTGGTTGGTATTGTGGTACCTCAACTGTAAAAGCTAATATAAAAGGTGAAGACCCGTTGTATTGAAGGGCGCCACAAATGCACGAGAAATCCTCTAATAACCGAAGCAGCGAAGAATGGAGAACTACAGCATATACGGTACCTGCACATTTCCTGCAACTGAATCACTGTTATAAAGATCCTGCCCTTTTCTCACTCTTCAAAACCCTTTAACTTTTTAGGAGACACAGACTGTCAAAAACAGATTCTTTTTACTTTCTCTACACGTACCACATATACATATAACGGGTCATCGAGAAGTCGCTCCGCACCTCCCGTGTAACCAAGATTCCCCTGGAGTCGGGAATTCTGGTGGCAGCACTGGCTGGCGCCAGCGCATGGTGAAAACGTTTCGCTATTTAAGAAAACTACTAGGTTCACTATATTCTTGCATGAAAGGTAATGCAGAAAAATAATATGCAACTAACCTGTTTAAAGAAGATGTTGAAAATGTTTACCATTTTCTTGAAGACACAAACTCACTCGTTTTAATTTATTTTCGAACACTGTAATTAATGTCTCCTTTGTTACAGATGTTATGTAATCTTCTATTGCCGTTTTCAGCTCATCAATTGTTTTTGAATTGTCCATATAGACTGAAGCTTTAGCGGCTCCCCAAAGAAAATAATCCGGAGGGGTAAGATCAGGAGATCACGGAGGCCACAGACATTTAGAAATTAGTCTTTCCCCAAAAAATGTTATTAACAGTACCATGGATTTATGTGGTGTATGAGCAGTGGCGTTATCTTGTTGTTATCCCATCTTCATTTAGCTGTGAAATAAATGGAAAAAGAATATCCGAGCAATAAATATCTGAATTAATTGAGTTATGGAAAAAAATTGGCTCAATAATTCGAGAGCGAGAAATCACACACCATACACCAATTTTTTTTGAATGTAAAGTAGCTTCCTGAATTGCATTAGGATTTTCAGTCGACCATACTCGCGTATTTTGTGAAGCTACACATCCTGATAAGTGGAACCAAGCTTTATCAGTAAAAATGTCCTATCTAATACGTCAATTTCAAGGTGCAAAATAAACCTCTGAAACCATTCACAATATTGAACTCTATTCCCGTGATCTGTAGGTTTTAATTCGTTGACGACTGATACCTTATATGGATACAAACCTAGTTCTTTTTTGACTGCTTTGAATGCGGAACCGTAAGAAATATAACATTGCTGGAATAATTTGTTTATTGCTTTCTGTGGACTTTTAAGCATTCTATCGGATATATCCGATAATAAGACCAGTTTTGCTAATGTTTATCTCGATTTTCTTGACCTGAATAAAAGAAGAATCTTTTGTAAGGAAATTTTGTTTGTGGAACAAGGTCAGTGAATTGAAGTGAAAGTCGTGTGAATTGAATACATCTTTTTACTTTCTTCACACGTACTATGTACATAGAGTGTAGAGGAAGTATTGTATTCCACCCATAAATTCGATTCCGAGATTTTGTCGGTAATATATGTTTTAAGATCCCCTGAATCCAAAAAAAAAAAAAAAGCGTTTTTAGAGAAAGGTCCGTGCGTGCATGTGCATGTGCATGTGTGTGTGTGGGCAACATAGCTCAAAAACGAAAAGACCGTTAAATACCAAATTTGGTATTTAGGTATAGTATCTTCCAAAGATGCGACGTGCAGATTTTCAAGATAATCCCTCCACTACAAAATACCCTTTATATGGAAAATTTTTGGAAAATGTTTATTTTCTTAAAAATGTCCCTAAAGATTTTGATTAAAATCACGTATATTAAAGCTATTTGCACCCCGAATAAAGTGTATATCTTGAATTTTCTGGGAATAGCTTCTGAAGACCTCTTTATTCTGGATGAATTTTGCCGAATTTTGCATAACTGCTAAACCGTAAGAGATGGACAAAAACTTACCATACAGAAAATGTAGATCACATTAAAACTCACAATATACTTTACATACATTTTTTTTTCGCGGAGTTCATCGTTTTTAACTTGTACTTTTCTCATACAGGAATTTGTCAACTCTTGTCTCTATAAACAAAGGAACTTCGATCACATAGCAACCATCTTTTGACAATTACTCTAACTACTCTACTACTGTCTTATTTCACATCTATTTACAAGGGAGCAAGTAGTAAGACTATTTCTGCTAATAGAAATAGAAGCATTAGCTTTTTAACAATACTTTGTTGCAGAGATGTAGAGAAATTCATGTGAATGTATTACATCAGATTTTTAATATAGCACTAATGTTTTAGCCTGCAATATTTTTTCTTGTGCCTACAAGGAAGTTTCAACGTACAACGAAAATGTATCTAGAACTGAAAGTAGAAAAATCTGAAGTATTCCATTCACATGATTTCACTTACATCTCTGCAAGAAGTCATTTTTAAAAAGCTTATGCTTCTATTTACTTCATGCTAATCGAGAAAAAGTTAGCAAAAATAGTCTTATTACTGGCTTCCTTGTAAGTAGACGCGAAATAAGGGAGTACCATAGGTTAAAGTGATAGTCAAAAGCAGGTTGCTTTGTGACTGAAGTTCCTTTGTTTGTATGGACACGAGTTCACAAAGTCCTGTATGAGAAAAGTAAGTTTTTTATAGCTGATAGCAAAAACAAGGAATATCTCAAAAACAATCAGCTCTAGGACAAAAATGTATGTAACATAAATTGTGTATTTTAAAGTGCTCTACCTTTGTTGTGTGGTAAGTTTTTGTTCATCTCTTACGGTTTAACAGTTATGCAAAATTCCGTAAAATTGACTCAGAATAGTCTTCAGATGCTATTCTCAGAAAATTCAAGATATACATTTTATTTTTTAGCTGAATATCTTTAAACTACGATATTTTAAACAAGATCGTTAGAGCCATTTTTGAGAAAATCAAAATTTTCGAAAAAAGTTCCATGTAAAGGGTAGTTTGGAGTGGGGGGATTTTTCTCAAAATCTGCGTGTCGCATCCCTGGAAGATACTAAACTTAAATTCCAAGTTTGGTATTTTACCAACTTTTCGTTTTTGAGTTATCACGTTCACAGACACACGGACACACTGACACACATGGACCTTTTTCTGAAAATACTTTTTTGGATACAGGGGACCCTAAAGCATATATTTCCGGTGAAATCTTGGTATCGATTTTTTTGGTGGAGTGCAATACCTTCTCTATACACTATGTACATAGTACGTAAAGAGAAAGTAAAAATGAATAAGGTTTTTGAAGAATACTTACTGGAGTTTGAGTAGGGAAAGGCACATGAATGTAATAAATACAAATATTTTCTACTCTTTCTTTGCTTATGATTACTGAGAGCTAGCTGTGGCATTGCGGCTGCAGTTGGGAAGACCCAGGTATGGTTTGTTGCATTTGTTATTCTGGAAAATCCATTCATTCAGTAAGGTATTAGAGTGAAGTAATAGGGAGGTGGGAGGGGGAGAAGTGTTTCTCGACAAACATTATACGGGAATACCCGCATCTTATATATAGGCGGCTCAAACAAGCCGTTCTTTGTAGCTTTATGTTTCCCACTTGCATAAAGTGCTAAAGAAGTTGCCGCATTCTTATGTTCAAAGGGGCGGTTTTTTTAAATACAGTTCCGGAGTCTGATCGGGACTCCGGCGCTGTATACCCTACTTTTTATTTACCTAATTTGTTTACTGTATGATTACTGAATTTCTGTTTCACTTTTTTACACACACGCATACACAAACATATAACACCCATGCCCAAGGCGGGACTCGAACCCACGATCCCCTGCGCTGTGAAACACCAAAGCGAGACGCTTTGGCGAGCGCGGCCCTGGGGACCGGCTCCTTGGGACAGTGCTTGTGTTTATTTCTTGATTGCCGGTCCCGATGGCCACGCTCGCTAAGGCGTCTAGCTTTGGTGCTTCGTGGGCAGGGGATCGTGGGTTCGAGTCCCGCCTTGGGCATGGGTGTTATATGTTTGTGTATGTGTGTGTAAAACAGAAATACAGTAATCAAAGTAAACAAATTAGGTACATAAAAAGTAGGGTATACAGCGACCAGACTCCGGAACTGTATTAAAAAAAAAGTCCCGCCTTGGGCATGGGTGTTATAGGTGTTATAGGTTTGTGCAATGTGTATTAAAACAGGAACAGTAAAACCAGTAATCATACAGGGGGGGGGTGTAAATAGGGGAAACAGCGCAAAAAAAAAAAATCGTATTGATGAGCGTCGAATGACCAACTACTTACTGTTCGAGCAGTAACATGTTCAATGCCTCAGCACATGAGCCGATCTGCTGGACATAATTTGCTGGGACAAACAAATCGTGCCGTATGTATACTTGCTGGCTCGATCTTGAAGAGTAGGGATATCAACTTGAGGACCGATAGCGGGACAGAATCGAAGTTAGCGTAGCAAGGTACATAGTTGTGATGTGTTGACAATGCAGTGTGTCTTTCCCCCCAGTACTGCGCAACTAGAGTGTTCACGTCTATTTGCAAGCATAAGAAGTAGTGGTACTCATAGAAGGAAAATGGAGCAGGTTGCGTGGTAAACTGTGATGTTTTCACTAGCAGTGGAAGGCGATTGAGGTTGAATGGGCGGTAAATATAATAGCACTGATCTACTAACGGTTTTAATATTAACATACATTCAATGCTGTTGTGGAACACGTCATTAGCATCACTATCCGTTTCATTTTCTCTCAAGATACATAGATTACAATGTACAAACATACACTCGTTACAGCTCAAATGTGAATCGTCTCCGATTGGCACATAAGCAGGCTTTATATTGTGAAGAGCTTCGCTCCACATCACAAGATGTGATTGGAGCAAACCGGAAATAGGACACATCATCGACTATTGTGTAGGATACTCCATCAGCAATTATTTCTGTAGCAACACCTCGTAGTTCATTTCGTATTTCAGGCAATATTGAAAATCCGACATTTTTTCGAAACACAGTCTTCACTTTCTTTTTCCGCGATCTAAAACAAGTGTCGCGAGTCTCTGATTAATTGCTTACATAAGTTATCGGCAGCCAGTAGGTATGCAACTGGTATTCATATGATCCGCTATCGGTCCCCAAGATGCTACCCCTATTGATGAGATTTGATTGCTAAATGGCTTGCCCACACGTTTTCTGACTCGCAACTTCAACATCCTGTATACTGGGTAATGCGAAGGATTTTGGGGCCGATATCACATTTGTAAAGAGCGAAAGTGTGCAACATCTTTATTCGTATTAAACACTTGTCCTGGAAGCAGAATTACCGATAGCGATTTCTATCTTATTACTTTCTCTACACGTACTATATACATAGTGTATTCCACCCAGAAATTCGATACCGAGATGTCACCGGAAATAGACGTTTTGGGGTCCCCCTGTATCCAAAAAAGGTATTTTAAGAAAACGGTTCGTGTGTGTGTGTGTGTCCGTGCGTTGGTGTGTCCATGTGTCTGTGAACACGACAATTCAAAAACGAAAAGTCGGTAAAATACCAATCTTGATATTTAAGTTTAGTATCTTCCAGGGATATGACAGAAAGATTTTGAGAAAAATCTCCCCACCCCAAGCTACCCTTTACATGAAATAAATTTATAAAATTTTGATTTTCCCAAAAATAGCTCTAACGATTTTAATTAAAATGTCACAATTTAAATATATTTATATTGCAAATAAAATGTATATCTTGAATTTTCTGGAATAGCCTCTAAAGATCTCTTTATTCTGAATGAATTTTACTAAATTTTGCTTGACTGGTAAACTGTAAGGATAGAAGGTTACTACACAAAAAATGTAGATCATGTTAAAACACACAGTTTATGTCATATACGTGTTTTTTTCGTGGAATCGACCGTTTCTGAGATATTTCTTGTTATTTGTTTCAGATTTGAAATACTTAAACTTTTCTCACACGGAACGTTGTTAACTCCTGGCACTGCATAGAAACGGATTTCAACCACATGGCAACCAGCTTTTAAGAGATATTCCCTTATTTTCCTTCTACTTACAAGGAAGCAAGTAATTAAGAGAATTTCTGCTAATGTTTTTCTTGATTTCATAAAGTAGATAGAAGATTATGCTGTTAACAATAATTTGTTACAGAGATGTGGAGAAGGTCAAGTGAATGGAACATATCATGTTTTTGTTATTTAAATCTTACATTTAGTTGGGAAAGAAATGATAATGGAAGTTCAATGTTTATGCTAATGGGTTTTCAACATATTCATTACTTATTTTAATTTGTAAACGAACTGTCAGCATGTCTACTGACGCCTGCCTAGACCAGCATCAGTACTGAAAGGTGAACATGAACACGGGAAAACGGAAAGTCTACTGACAGGCGTTGTTCATTTCGCGTAGTCAGTGTGGGTGGTAAGTTGTAGTGAAAATCGTGAGTGGCTACAGTGGCAGCGCGCAGTGGCGTGCAAGCCGTCATCTGTTCTAAGTGTCGAAGCGTCGAAAAATTATTTGCAGCAGTGCATTGAATTTTGAGTCAATAAAGTCATGATCTGCAAGGACGACATCGGGTTGTGAATTATGCGAGGGGTTTGTGAAAAACGTTATTTGAAGAAAAAAAAAAAACCTAACACAGAAGTAGATGCATATTAGATATTAATTATCAAAATATCTGTACCTATACGTCTAACACAGTCAAGTTAAATACCTATTTACAGGCTTCAATTGTAATCACAAAGTTTAATTCAACACTTTATGTGCTTGCTGTAAATACAATTACATTGCGCAATTATCTTAATATATATTGTGACAATGCTGTCTGCAGTGGTTCTCGCGTTCTCCTTAGCATTTTGAGTCAGCGAGACTGCAGGATTGGTAAATACGAAAGCGACGGGCTGGTAACCGGAAGCCTTAGAGCGCGAGTCACTAATGACTAACATGCATGAGTTAGAATCGTCCAGAATCTTCCACAAATTTCCAGAAAGTACTGTAACGTCATTTTCTATCTGTAAAAGCAGGAAGAGTTGCAAGCCAGTGTGTGTGTGTGTGTGTGTGTGTGTGGCGAGTTGCAGTGAGTGACTGCAGTTATAGCTCGCAGTGGCGTGCAAGCTGTCAACTGTCTACGCGTCGAATAAATTATTTGCAGCAGTGAATCAAAGCCTTTATTTATAACTAAATTTTGTGCGTGTGTGTGTGTGTGCAAGTATGTAATATGTATTTTGCATATATGTTTAATATAAATGTTGACATCTTTGCACAAGTTTTGACCCAACTTAGCCAAAGATATCTTTTAATACAAGGTAAAAAATTCTTATTTAGCCGCCCATTTCACAGAATAATTGTTTAATTTCATGTTATGCCTAACAAAGCTGGCAACACGATCTTCATCTTTATCAACAATATTGTTAATGAAGATGATGATTAGTAGGGTTTAAGGGCGCTTTTTAGAGAACTTATTAGCGCTCTGGTAATAGTAATGAATTGTATAATAATTTGTATATTAGTTCTTGGCTTTTTTTTGTCTGTTGTGCATTTTCTTGGTATTTCTATGAACGTACTTACTGAAAATAACAAGGTTATGTTGATGTTATCTAAACTGCTATTATTTATTCCAGGTTTTCTATATAAATAGTCACGAATGTGTATGACAAGCTAGAGATCACTTAATTGTTTTCATGAGAAATCATCATTACAAACCGTAGTATTTGTGGCTGTACAGTTGCTTTTGCATACATAGTATGTAACAGTTTACATTGTTTACACAGCTAATATAATGAATTTAGAAAGTGAATTTATTATCCACCATGGAATGTTTTTGTAGAATGTTGCTCTGATGTTATATGTGTTGCACTGTAAGGAAAGGACAATTTTTCACTTTAATGTGCCTATTATAAAATAATGGTACAAGTAAAGGATAGTTGCTAATAGAGCATAGTACAGAAGTGAAACAGATGTTATTATCCATTGCAGAGCATCTAGAAGCCGCAAAGTTAATGTATCTTTTGTAATGCATTAATTTTAAAGGTGCAAGGAAGCGATGGTTTTGCGCCTTTTTTGCATGTATTTAATATTTCACGCACGTTTCTTTTGGCTCCAAAGATTTTTAATCTTAAGAGCATGTAAAACTGAAAGTTTGAAATTCCAAACTAATATTGCTAGTTTTTTAAAATTTATACCACCGATGTAATATAATGCAAATAAGTTATAGTGCACATTTCATAATTTTTTTACTTTCTCAATACGTAATATGTACATAGTGTATAGAGAAGATATTGCATTCCACCCAAAAATTCGATACCGAGATTTCACCGGAAATACATATTTTGGGCCCCCTTAATCTAAAAAGAGCATTTTCAGACAAAAGGTCCTTGTGTGTTTGTGTGTGTGTCCGTATGTCTGTGGACAGCATAGCTCAAAAACGAAAAAACCATTGAATATCAAACTTGGTATTTAAGTTTGGTATCTTCCAAGGATGCGACACGAAGATTTTCAAGAAAATGCCCCACCCCAACTACCCTTTATACGGAACTTTTTTCGAAAATTTTGATTTTCTTAACAATGCTCTAACGATGTTGATTAAAACATCGCATATTAAAACTATTTACCTGACAAATAAAATTTCTTGAATTTTCTGGGAATAGCCTCTTATTCTAGATCAGTTTTACGGAAATTCGCATAACTGCAAAACCGTAAGAGATAGACAAAAACGTACCATACAAAAATATAGAGCACTTTAAAACACACACTTTATGCTTTATACATTTTTTGTGGAGTTATTCGTTTTTTTAAATATATTCCTTGTTTTTGGTTTCAGCTTTGAAAAACTTATACTTTTCTCATACAGGAATTTGTCAACTTATGACCATACAAACAAAGAAACTTCAGTCGCATAGCAAACAGCTTTTGACTATCACTTTAAGTTATGGTACTCCCTTATTTCGCTTCTACTTACAAGGAAGTAAGTAATAAGACTATTTCTGCAATTTTTTTCTCAATTAGCATGAACTAAATAGAAGCATAAGCTTTTTAACAATAATTTGATACAGAGATGTAGAGAAAGTCATATAAGTAGAACACATAAGATTTTTCTCTAATGGTTTGGAAATTATGGTCAAACTTGTTTATATTTTCGTCACGGCACTAAAAATGTCCCTTGCGACAGAAAAAAAAAAATTAAAATGTTGGTTTTATATTTTAAACCTAGGTTCACAATACATCTACTTTTTTTAAATTGCTCTAGATTTCTGTGTGTCTCTTTTAGTTCAATTTTTAAAGATATGAATGTGCTGCTTTTGTCATAAAAATCTGATGTATTCCATTCATATGGCTTTCTCTACATCTCTGCAACAAATTATTGCTAAAAAGCTTATACTTCTATTTACTTCATGCTAATTGAGAAAATTAGCAGAAATAGTCTTATAACTTGCTTCCTTGTAAGCAGAAGCGAAATACGGGAGTACCATAGGTTAAAGTGATGGTCAAAAGCTGGTTGCTATGTGACTGATGTTCGTTTGTTTGTATGGACAGGAGTTGACAAATTCCTGAATAGGAAAAGAATACGTATTTTAAAGCTGAAACCAATAATAAGGAATATCTAAAAAACGACCAACTCCACGAAAAAATGTAAATGATGTACATTGTGTGTTTTATCGTGACCTGCATTTTTTATAGTAAGTTTCTGTCTATCTTTTGCAGTTTACCAGTTATGCAAAATTCAATAAAAATCATCCAGAATAAAGAGGTCTTCAGAAGCTATTTCCAGAAAATTCAAGATATACATATTATTTAGCACGTAAATATCCTAAATATAAGAATTTTAATCAAAATTGCTAGAGTCGTTTTTGAGAAAATCAAAATGTTCGATTTTTTCCATGTAAAGGTCAGTTTGGGGTGGGGGGATTTTCTTAAAATATCTTCATGTTGCGTCCTTGGAAGATACCAAACTTAAATACCAAGTTTGATATTTAGCGGTATTTTCGTTTTTGAGCTATGCTGTCCACACACACACACACACACACGGACATTTTTCCAAAAACGCTTTTTTTGGATTCAAGGGGACCCAAAACATGTATTTCCGATGAAATCTTGGTATCAAATTTCTGGGTAGAATAGAATACCTCATCTATTCACCATGCACATAGTACGTGTAGAGAAAGTAAAACTATTATTTTTAAATTTGAGAATTGAAAATATGGGTATGCTTAAATACATCTGATAGTAAAACCTAGGAATATTCTTATTCATTGTCCCTCTGTAAACACGTACAGCAAATTTTATTTGCGTAACAGCAATTCGACTCCGCAATAAACATTTTACAAGAAGAAAAATGCTGAAAATATCAATAGCGAGAAAGCAAGCAAAGATTGCAATGCATGGCTCACATTAAATTCCACTAGGTTGATAGGTTAGCCCTCAGCTTTCCTTTTCCTCTCCTCTGCTGCTGCCTTTTCTGTCCTTTTCTTCTTGCATTGCTGCTTAGCTTATACGTAACTTCGTTTGTTACTTTGCTGATACGAATTAGACCTCACCGAACGGACATTTTTCTTGCAGAGTACCGTTTTGCCTCTAATGCTTAGCTGTAGTTCCAGTGAATTAAGGCGTTTAAAAATGGCGCCTGGTGTCAATTGTACCTTTTTGTATTCAGGAACGTTTAAATTATTTTATAGAATTAAAATAAAAAATCTGATGTGTTCCATTCACATGACTTTCTCTACAGTTATGCAATAAATTATTGTTAAAAAACTTATATTTACTTCATGCCCTTCGAGAATAAATTAGCCTTATTGCTTGCCTCATTGTTAGTAGAAGCGAATAAGGGAGTACCATAGGTTAAAGTGATAGGCAAAAGCTGGTTGCTATGTGACAAGTTCGTTTGTATGGACAGGAGTTGACAAATTCTGTATGAGAAAAGTATAAGTATTTCAAAGCTGAAACCAAAAACAAAGGATATCTCAAAAACGATTAACTCCATGAAAAAAATGTTTATAACATAAATTGTGTGTTTTAAGTAATCTACATTTTTTGAGTCTCAAGTTCTTGTCCAGCTTTTGCGGTTTAGCAGTTATGCAAAATTCCGCAAAATTCATCCAGAGTAAAGTAGTCTTTAGAGGCTATTCCCAGAAAATTCAAGAGATTTTTTGAATCTTTTAGATATTCCTTATTTTAGGTTTCAGCTTTAAAAAGCATACTTTTCTCATACAGGACTTTGTCAACTCCTGTCCTTACAAACAAAGGAACTTCATTCACATAGCAACCAGCTTTTTACTAACTCTTTAACCTATGGTACTCCCTTATTTCGCTTCTACTTACAAGGAAGCAAGTATTAAGAGCATCTCTGCTAATTTTTTCTCGAGTAGTAGAAGTGCATAGAAGTTATAAGCTTTTTAACAATAATTTATTGCTGAGATGCAGAGAAAGTCATGTGAATGGAACACATCAGATTTTTTTGGTATCAGGAGGTCTCAAAACACGTATTTCCGGTGAAATCTTGGTATCGAATAGAGAAAGTGAGAAAACTATAGGAACGCAAGGTATTTGGGCAAGTGCAGCCTAAGGACACATGTTATAGGACGAAGCATCAAACCACGAGCAACGCCGGGTGTTTCACTTAGTATTTCATAAACTCGGTATGTTGTTGGAACAAGCAAGAGCTGGATTATCATTCAAATCAACTCGAGTATAACAACACCATTGCGAGGAACAGATTGTATGAAAACTGCTGTTTCTGAAATCAATACTCGCACTCCGAATTATGCGTCTATTGTATTCCGTTGTGTGCTGTTTACTTTTTGGTTTTTACTCTCCCTTCCACTCAGAGGAAGTGTTGTATTCCACCCAAACATTCGATACTGTGAATTTCTTGGAAATACTCGTTTGAAATTCTCCACGCATGTGTCTGTCAGAAATTTGGCCAAACATCGCGAATGCTTATTTGTTCCATTCATATAACTTTCTCTAGCTGTTACATATACTATTCTTACAAAAATTGTTATTTTATATATAAATATCATGCTAATCCAGATAAACATTAACAGAATTAATCTTTTTGCTTGCTTCCTTGTAAATAAGAGATTTTTTGGTAGTGTTAACGCCCGTTTTTACTACTTGTGGCACCGCAGGCAATGACACTGATGATACATAGAATGGATATGGAGCACCGGCGGAATGCCTTGGCGGGGGAACCCGGAGAAAACCCGCCCTTGCGCGGCTTTGTCCACCACAAATCTCACGTGCGGTCGCTTGGGATCAAACCCGGGTAGTCTAGGTGAGAGGTGAGCGGTCTAACCACTCAGCCACGGCGCGGCCAATAAGGGAAAAAATGGCGTGTTATTTTTGGACGCTCTTTAACTATTGTGGTTCTCAGCGTCCCATTCTAAATTGGCCGTGAAAGACTACTTAATTTTGCTCAGAGGCCTCTCTATCAGGCTTGAGGTTCTTTTACGTGCCGTAAATCTACGACACGGGACCCACGGCTTTACTTCCCTTCCGAAGGAAGCCATGCTAAGGATTTTTACGCCCGAAAAAATCCATCGTCCTCCGCCGGGTTTGAACCCGCGACCTTGGTATATGAAGTTAGCATGGTGACCATTACATAACGGAGGGCGACGGCCAATAAGGGATGCCATAAGGTAAAGGAATTTCAAATATTTTAAAGTCTGCTTTGTGAAAAAATTGAGATTCCGTTCACTTTGCAAGGTCCCATTTGAGAAATGTTTGATCGTTTAAAATTAAAACTAATAACAAGGAATATCTCGGAAACAGTCAATTCTACAAGAAAATCTTATGTAGCATAAAGTACGTGTTTAAATGAGATCTACTTTTCTGCTTAGCAAGTTTTTGTATATTTCTTACGGTTTTACGTTATGCAATAGTCTGAAAAACGCATCCAGAATAAAGAGAACTTCAGAGGCTATGGCCAGAAAATTCATGCTAGAGAAAGTAAATATGCATCATATGGAGTATGTTTATTAGAACAGTAAAATAAGATAGTAAAAACTATTATTTAAATAAAAGTTAGATTTTGAAGCATGGCAAAAATGTTATTGCTAATTTAATTGTTTTTCCATACAAGCCGTTTGACGACAGGAGTTGATACGTAGATTCAAACTGAATAATGCAATGCCAGAACCGGGATTTGAACTACGGATCTTACGATTGTTTTAACCACTGAGCCATCATGATAACATGCCGGAACAACATTAAATTTTTCAATTGGTTAGAGGCAACCGGTTAGAGTCCGTGAGATCCGTGGTGCAAATCCCGGCTATGGCATTGAATTATTCAGTTTGAATCTACTTATAAACTCTAGTCCTCAAACGGCTTGTGTGAAAAAACAATTAAATTAACACTTATTGACCATAACAGTTGGTTAAACTATAAACCCCGGTACTTTAAAGTACTTACGACACTGTATTTTACCATTGCGGTATGTCATCTCAAAATAATTTGAGTTCATATTATGAGTTGTCGAAAAACATGCGAGTCAGTTGAGGAATTTAATACCCGGCTGGCATGTTGCCGTGGTAACATAGTGGTTAGAGCAACTGGCTAGAGACCGGGAGATCCGTGGTTGACATCCGACTGTAGTATTGAACTTTTCAGTCTGACTCTACCTTACTAACTCCTGTCCTACACACGATTGTGTGAAAAAAAAAATCTGTTCAATTTACATGACTATCTTTAGATGTCTGCAACAAATTATTGTCGAAAAGCTTATGCTTCTATTTACTTCATGCTAATCGAAAAAGAATTAGCAGAATTACTTCTTCCTTGTAAGTAGAAGCGAAATAAGGGAGTACCATAGGTTAAAGTGAAAGCCAAAAGCTGGTTACTATGTGACTGATGTTCCTTTGTTTGTATGGACAGGAGTTGATTAATTCCTGTATGAGAAAAGTATGCTTTTTCAAAGCTGAAACCAAAAACAAGGAATATCTCAAAAACGATCTACTCCACGAAAAAATGTATTTAACATAAATTGTGTGTTTTATCGTGCTCTACATTTTTACTTTATCTCTTACGGTTTAGCAGCTATGCAAAATTCCGTGAAATTCATCCAGAATAAAGTAGTATTCAGAGGCTATTCCCATAAAGTTCAGGATATACATTTTACTAGCGGACCTGACAGACGTCCTGTAGCCACGTCTTTAATTCGAAAATTTAAAGCTTTTTTGTAGGTTAGGGTGGCTGTTAATTAACGCACATGTAAATTTGATAAAAAATTACACAAAGTGCTCACATTAATTCCACACTGAATTTGCAAAATGTATAGTTTTTTATGCACACTTTAAAACTCTTGAAACATTAATTGAATCTTATTGTAATATTTCAATTAGCACACTTTTTCTTTTGTAACTCAATAATAACACAAAGTTATAAAATATTTTCCTGAATTTGATCGTAGCACCACCTGTCGGGAAAAACTGGAATTGGAATAAAATATTATTGAATATTCGATACTGCGATTGTGGCGTAGTCTGCCAGATCAAATCTAAAACTTTCCAAAATCAACAACAACAATTTATAAATAAAAAATTAATTAAATAAACAATTTCCATTGAACCGAACTGAGAATCTAAACCATTCTCGAATCCACTGGAACACACACAAAAAGTTTCATTAAAATCGGTCCAGTCGTTTAGGAGGAGTTCAGTCACATACACACGCACAGAAGAATTATATATATAAAGATTTGTCAGGTAAATATCTTTAATATACGACATTTTAATAAAACATTTCGAAAAAAACTTCCATGTAAAGGGTAGTTGGGGGTGGGGGATTTTCTTAAAAATCTTCGTGTCGCATCCTTGGAAGAAACCAAACTTAAATACCAAGTTTGGTATTTAACGGTCTTTTCGTTTTTGAGTTAAGCTGTCCATAGATACACACACGCGCGCGCGCGCACGCAGGGACCTTTATCCAAAAACGCTATTTTTGGATTCAGGGAGACCCAAAACATGTCTTTCCGGAGAAATCTCGGTATTGAATTTTTGGGTGCAATACAATACCTTCTCTATACACTATGCACATAGTACGTGTAGAGAAAGTAAAATATCATTGCTATTAAATACAACAACTGGTACAAATTTCAATAAAGTGTATTACTACTCTGAATTTTCCAATTACACGGATGCACCACCTTGAGGATGACATAGAAGCTGAAAATTCCCGGCCGAATCCAGCTTTCTACTAATAAGCGAAGCAACGTGAGCATTTTCTTGTCCTTCTACATTTTAGGACTGCTATTTTGGATATGCGATTTTGGAATGCACAGGTGTTGCTCTCGTTTTTAGTATCTACATTTTTTATTTCTTCCTTCTCTGTTCCTCCTGGCATTTTATGTTGCAGAAGAAAAATGCCGTTTTCTGGTTGATTACTCAAGCAGAGAAAAGAAAACCTGAAGAATTCCATTCCAGACGTTCTCCTAGCAAATGACTGCATTGGAATTCAGTCTCGGCCTGCACAGTGTAATTAATTGTTAATAAAAAAGAAATAAACAAAAAGAAGAGACAGAAAGCTTCTCATAAAATCTTCCTATGTGACCGTGTCATAAAAAAGGACCGGTCTGCATCAAAGGAAAGGTAGTGAGGGGTGGAATTTACCGCTAATGTCAGCAGCTTTGTGTGCTTCATATGGGCCTCCTTCCTCATCAACAGTTTGTTGTAGTAGGAGACAAACCTTTGTTGGAATGAAGCAAATTCTAAGAGACAAGTGTTCGATAAATTTGGACGAGTTTTATTTCCATGGTGATATAGTTAATATTCGTTATCTCAACCCACGAATTTCTCAGGCAGTGCATATCATCGGAAGAGGAAGGGCAAATAAAGGTTTAAACACTGGACGTAACATTAATACAATAAATTTGAACGTAAATTTGATTTCCGTGTCGTAAATAAGAAAAAATCTGAGGTATTACACATACATATGACTTTCTCTAGCTGCTCTACAAACAAACTTCTTACACAAGATTATTATTCTTTCTACACAATGCTAGTCGAGATAAACATTAGCAGAATGCTCTTATTACTTAGTTCCTTATAAGTAGAACGGTACTAAGGTAATGCTACAGGCTAAAGTGATAGTCAAATATTTTAAAAGGTATCGTTATTCGATTGTCATCGCAAACCACTTCGTTGCTTGGCCAGGAGTGGAACAACAGAATAGCGGACACTTCCCGTCTGAGAAAAGTATAAGTACTTCACAATTGAAACCAATAACAAGGAATATCTCGCAAACGTTACCTCCATAGCAAAAATATAAAGGACATAAATTGTGTGTTTCGACGAGATTTACATTTTGTGTGTTTACGGTTTACCAGTTAAGCTAAATTCGGCAAAATTAATCCAGAATAAAGAGGTAATCAGAGGATATTCCCAATTCAAGATAAAACATTTCATTTGGGATGTCAATATGTTTAATGCTCGACATTTTAAGCAGAACTGTTAGAACCATTTTTGAGAAAATCAAAAATTTTGAAACTTTTTCCATGTAAAGGTTACTTGGAATTGGTGGTAGTTTCCTGAAAATCTTCATGTGACATACTTGGAATATACTGAACTTAAATACCATGTTTGACATTTACGGGCTTTCCGTTTTGAGTTATGCTGCTCACAGACACACACAGACACGGACGTTTTTCAAAACATGCATTATTTTGGACTCAGGAGGTCTCAAAATATATATTTCCGGTGAAATCTCGGTATGGAGTTTTTGGGTGCATTACAATACGTGTAGAGAGAGAGTAATGGTACTATGCACTGTTTGCTGGCTTACAGGTGTCTGTTGAGGGTTGGGCGGCGAGTGAGACGCAGGCGCAATGGCAACGGTTAAAACAGTATTATGATTCTGACTGTTGTACTGTTCCGCCATTACGTGAAGATTACATTTGCTATACACAATTGATTACTCCATAAGAAGAGATTAAACGACGATTTTTTCTCTACATAAATGGAACTAAGCAATGAAACTTCTTCGACTTTAATAAAAACTGAGATTATTTACTGCATCATCGTCCTTTAGACAGATTTGGTGGGCAAACCACACAGAAAGATCGACTGTACAATTTATGGGGAGTCGAAATGTGATTTTCATAATTTTTTTTCCATTTTCATGTTTTAATTACACATGGATATTTTGAATCTCCCGCTCATTTTCGTATAACTTTCATAGAGGTACGCTAATTGTAAATAGTTTAAAAATATTGTTGAAAATAATCTTGAGCAGTAGTTTTTTTTAGAACATTTTAATACACTCACTTGGTAAAACATCAATAACTTTGTAAATATTAGTGCTGACTATTCGCAGCATTGGCACTCTGCTCATATTTCCTTCATGTGAGAGCTTCAAGGTACTGCGAAGTTGTGTTTGGAAAGTTAGCATACATTTTTTTTTTACTTTCTCTAGCCCCACATGTACAATGTACATAGGGATAGGGAAGTATTGTATTCCACCCAAAAATTCGATACCGAGATTTCACCGGAAATACATGCTTTAGGACCCCCTGTATCCAAAAAAAGCATTTTGAGAAAAAGGTCCGTGTGTCTGTGAACACGATAACTCAAAAACGAAAAGTAGCTAAAATACCAAACTTGGTATTTAAGTTTAGTATCTTCCAGGGATGCGACACGAAGATTTTGAGAAAAATCCCCCCACACCAAACTACCCTTTACAAGGAACTTTCTTCGAAAATTTTGATTTTCTTAAAAATAGCTCTAACGATTTTAATTAAAATATCATCTATTAAAGATATTTAGCTAACAAACAAAATGTATATCTTGAATTTTCTGGGAATATCTTCTGAAGACCTGTTTTTTCTGAATGAATTTTGCTTAATTTGGCATAACTAGTAAACCGTAAGAGATAGATAAAAACTTACTATACAAAAAAATTAGGTCTTGTTAAAATACACAAGTTATGTCATACACATTTTTCTCGTGGAGCTTACCGTTTTCGAGGTATTCATGGTTATTAGTTTCAGTCGTGAAGTACTTATACTTCTCTCAGACGGGAGTGTCCGTTTTTCTTTTGTTCTACTCCTGGCCAAGAAAAGAAGCGATTTGTAATGACAATCGAATAACGACAGCTTTTAAAACATTTGACTATTGGATTAGCCTAGTGTTTTCCTTATTTTCTTCCTACTTATACGGAACTAAATAATAAGAACATTGTGCTAATGAGTACCACGATTAGCAAGGTGCAGAAAGAAGAAGAATCTTATGTATGAAGTTTGTAGAACGGCTAGAGAAAGTCATGTGAGTGTAACATCAGATTTTTTTAAATTTTATCTTTGAAAACAATCTCTGAAGAAGTGACATTTTTTATATAAATGACCCATTATCTCAGAAGCTAATTGACACTAAGGGCTGACATTTTTACCACACATTTGCACCTAAATAGGTTTTATTTTAACGAAAGGGTTTTTATGTATATGTATAAGTTATTCTTTAAAATTAAAAAATCATAAATTTGCATTACAATTTTAAGAGCTTTATTAAAAAAAACACATAATTCATTCTATTGAACAGAAGTACTTTATTTGTTATTAATCAGCAGTAAAGATATTGATGAATAACCTTGTAAAGCTTAACTCATTATGTTCAAAAGTTGCCGAGATAATGGGTCAAACTTTAACATACGCAAGATAGGGCATTTTGACTCCCCTTAAGTAAAAATCTGATGTGTTCCATTCACATGACTTTCTCTACAACTCTGCAATAAATTATTGTGAAAAGACTTATGCTTCTATTTACTTCCTGCTAATCGAGAAAAAATTAGCAGAAATAGTCTTATTACTTGTTTCCTTGTAAGTAGAAGCGAAATAAGGGAGTACCATAGGTTAAAGTGATAGTCAAAAGCTGATTGCTATGTGACTGAAGTTGCTTTGTTTATATGAACAGGAGTTGATAAATTCCTATATGAGAAAAGTAAGTTTTTCATAGCTGAAACCAAAAACAATGAATATCTAGAAAACGATCAACTCCACGAAAATAATGTATATGACATAGACTGTGTCTTTTAACGTGCTCTACATTTCTTGTGTAGTAAGCTTTTATCTAAATCTAACGGTTTAGCAGTTATGCAAAATTCCATAAAATTCACCCAGAATAAACTAGTCTTCAGAGGCTATTCCCAGAAAATTCAAGATATACGTTTTGTTTTTCAGGTAAATATCTTTAATTTATGATATTTTAATCAAAATCGTTAGAGCCATTTTTGCGAAAATAAAAAGTTTCGAAAAAAGTTCCATGTAAAGGAAAGTTTGGGTTGGGGGGATTTTTCTCAAAATCTTCGTGTCAAATCCCTGGAATATACTACACTTAAATACCAAGTTTGGTATTTTACTGACTTTTCGTTTTTGAGTTATCACAGACACACACACACACACACACACACACACACACACACACACACACACACGGACCTTTTTGTGAAAATGATTTTTATGGATATAAGGGATCCTAAAACATATTTCCGGTGAAATCTCGGTATCGAATTTTTGGGTGGAGTGCAATACCTTCTCTATACACTATGTACATAGTGCGTATAGAGAAAGTAAAAATGAATGGAGAAGGAAGTTGTTTTCTTACTCTTTACTGAATGCACTGTCTCTCTCTGTCTGTCTGTCTCTCTCTCTCTCTCTCTCTCTCTCTCTCTCCCTCTCTCTCTTTCTACATAAATCAAGTAGTGTTTGAGCATCTAAGTAAAACTACTTGAGTTTTATTTGAACATTGTTTAATTCACAGTTATTTTACTATTTTTTCCCTACTGTAATACTTTTCGTTAGTCTTTCAAATATTATAAATAGTATTAGTAACAGATACAGTATTATTTATTTTGTACATTAGGATCTGTACCTCCAAATATTTTACATCTCAAAGACTACGTTTTTGAAGCTAAGTTTTTCCAGCATAGAGTGTAGAAGACGTTGTAACATATGACCTATATTGCGTCGAGAGAAGTGGTCTTAGACAGCTTCAAGTGCAGAATAATGAACTTGTGCTGAGAAAGAGACAGGATGTAGTATAGAGGTTCTGGAATTGCCATAAGCTCGTAGAAAAAAATAGAGAACAATTTAGTTAAGCAGAGAAAACTAATACAAGAAGTACAGGTTGTAAAGTCACATCCTTGAGTAGTCTCAAACCGTCTGTGAACACTTTTAGGCTCTGAGGGTACTGACGAGAAGTTCAATGAGTCGATGGTTATATTTCACAGCATTAGTTTGCTTTTTTATTACTTTCTATACACGTACTATCTACATAGTGTATAGAGAGGTATTGCACTCCACCCAAAAATTCGATACCGAGACTTCACCGGAAATAAACGTTTTAGGGTCCCTTGTATCCAAAATAAGCATTTTCAGAAAAAGGTCCGTGAGTTTGTGTGTGTGGACACGATAACTCAAAAACGAAAAGTCTGTAAAATACCAAACTTTAAGTTTAGTATCTTCCAGGAATGCGACACGAAGCTTTTTAGAAAAATCCTTTACATGGAAAAAATTTCGAAAATTTTGATTTTCTCAAAAATGGTTCTAACGATTTTGATTAAAACACCGTGTATTAAAGATATTTTTATGGAAAATAAAATGTATATCTTGAATTTTTAGGGAATAACCTCTAAAAGACCTCTTTATTCTGGGTGAGTTTTGCTGAATTTTGCGTATCTGGTAAACCGTAAGAGATAGAAACTTACTCCATAAAAAATGTAGATCAAAAACACACAATTTATGTTATATTTTTTTTTCGTCGAATTGATCGCTTTTGAAATATTCCTTATTATTGGTTTCAGCTATAAAATTCTTATACTTTTCTCATACAGGAATTTGTCAATTGCTGTCCATACAAACAAAGGAACTTAAATTACATAGCAACCAGTTTTTGACTATCATTTATTTTCCTTCTACTTACAAGGAAACAAGTAATAAGAATATTTCTGCTAATTTTTTTCTCGATTAGAACGAAGTAAATAGAAGAAAAAACTTTTTAACAATACTTTGTTGTGGAGATGTAGAGAAAGTCATGTGAATGGGACATATCAGATGTTTTACCCTAAATTCCAAGTTGATGTTTGGATGCTGTGCCGATTCAGTTTTACTTTAGCTTACATGTGGTCGTGAAAGAACTGTCATCACAAAGCCTGGCAAGAATATTCTGACATAGGGAGCCACTTGTCGGAAATTCCTATTTCAAGTTGACAGGCATCTGAATCCTTTCAAGAATGCTAAGATCGGTTTGCATGACTAACAGCTACCTGATCGACTGTTACCTGTAGTGCAATCGAGATGCGCTGTCAGCGTTTTTGAACGCCGTACCTTCTTGTCCGCGGGAGGATGTGTCTGCATCACGACGGGGCGCCTACTTCGGTATTCATATCCGCGCTTATCTGAGCAGCGGACTCTCTAATGACTGGGCGCCTTGATCAGTGCAATTGCAGGATGTCACACCTACGGAATCGAATATCCCCGATTCCTTTGAGGGATAGAAAATGATGAGTACTATTGGACATGACCCTTTCAATGTTCAACAGTCAACAGTGATGATAATTTAGTATTTTCTCATAGAAACGTGTGTAGGACAGGAGTTGGATGTCATAGCCGAGATTTGAACCACGGTTCTCCCGGTCTCTAGCCGGTTGCTCTGCCACTTCTGTTTCTGTGAGAAAACAATTAAATTATCATAATTGCCCATAATATTTGGCTGCACTGTGAATCCTGGGTCTTGAAGTACTTAGACATTGTAAGTCGCCATTGGGATTTGTCATCTCAAAATTATTTGAGATCGCCTTGTGGTTTACCGGGAAACATGCGAGTCTGTTGGGAAATTCAATGCTGTGCCGGCATGTTAGCGTGATAGCTCAGGGGTAGAGACCGGGAGATCCGAGGTTCAAACCCCGCTATGGCATTGAAGTTTACAGTCTGACTCTGCCTATCCAGTCAACAGTGATGTTTGAACAATAGAGTTTCTGGAGATAGGTAGAGTTTCTGGAGCTAATCAAAAATGCATCAGATTAACTATAGTATCTCGCCACGGCGGATGGCTCAGGCAATTTCGTCTGTGGTGTGAATTCGGGAGGTCCCTGATATGGATCACCTGGCCAGCCTGCCTAACCAATGGGTTTTTTCGGTGGTTTACGTGGGTCACTAGACGAATGCTGGATAGGTTCATTATATCTCTTGAATTTCCCGATTCACAATTTCCTGTTCCCATAATTTCAAGGTTCAATAATCTATTTCAAGGTTGAAGAACCAGGCGTCAGTGTTCGTCGGGTTGCAACTGAATGGTAATTTGTAAAAGTTTATTTTGGGGTCGTCATTGAGAACACTCAGTCGGGACCCGCCTTCCGGAGGCTCACCGGAAGCCTTGGAGCTCGTCAGACTAGGGTGACCTCAAAAACGTTCCAATTGTAACCAAAAGGACTCCAACCATGCTTGCCCCACGTCTTCCGGATCTGGTCGCCCTTCGGGTTTCTCTCCTCATTCCTTTTTCCATGGGCCACGCAAGTGGCAAAGAGCCGAAAGGACCTATGTCCGTTACTCTGTCCCAGTGTCCTGGGGCCCCGTCCATGACTAATTCTAATGCTAATAGTATCCCGTCAGGAAAGTTCCTGAAACTCTCATCTGAAATCTTCACATAGTGATATAAGGAACATTTTCAACAAGCAGGAAAAAAAAAAAAAAAAAAAAAAAAAAAGCGAAAATTTGAGTTTTAAGTTCAATTCGATGCATTGTCTAATACATTACATTTTTATATGGGGGTTTAAAATTGTTAATATTGAAAAAACCAAATATGTATGTGGCATGAACGTAACATTTAACGTATATAAAACTTTAAATAAAAAAAATCTTATATGTTCCATTCATATAATTTTCTCCACCTTCTGCTAATAGTACATTCTTACATCGTGCTAAATCAAATTCAATATTGTCTTATTACTTGCTTCCTTGTAAGCAGAAGAGAAATAAAGGAATATACTTGGCTAATGCGAGAATCAAATCTTTTAAAAGCTGTTGCAAAGGAAGCAACCACAAGTGGGTTCTCTTTACGTGGCTAGGAGTAAAACAAAAGAAGTGTTGATTTCCATCTCTATGAACTCTACAAAAAAAGGTATATAACATTATATTTGTTGTGTAGTAAGTTTTTTTCTATCTCTTTCGTTTAACAGACACATAAAAGTCATCCAGAATTAAGGGGTATTCAGAAGTTATTCCCAGAAAATCAATATATACATTTCGTTTAGCCACGTCGATATGTAAATATATGGCAGTTCCATCACAATTTTAGAGCTATTTTTGAAAAAAATCAACATTTTCGAAAATGTTCTTGTAAATGGTAGTTGAAGGCGGGGGCAGGGGTTCTTGAAAATCTTCGCACCCTTGGAGGATACTGAACTTAGATACCACATTTTGTATTTAACTGTCTTTTTATTTTTGAGCTATGCTGCCCATCCCCTCCTCCACACACACACACACATACACACACACACACACACACACAGAAACACACGAACATGTTTCTATTTTTTTTTGACTCAAAAGAAGACTTAAAACAAGTAATTCCGGAGAAATTTTTGCGCATCTGTACAACGTACATAGTGTATAGAGAAAGTATTGTATTCTACCTAAAAATTCAATACCGAGATTCCAACGGAAATATATGATCTAGGGTCCCCTGTATCAAAAAAAAATCAGAAAAAGGTCCATGTGTGTGTTCGTGTATCTGTGAACACGATAACTCAAAAACGAAAAGTGGGTAAAATACCAAAGTTGGTATTTAAGTTTGGTATCTTCCAGGGAAGGGACACGAAGATTTTCAAGGAAATCCCCCCACCACCAACTAACGTTTACATGGATCATTTTTCGAAAATTTTGATCTTCTCAAAAATGGCTCTAACGATTTTGATTAAAATATCGTATATTGAAGATATTTACCTGACAAAATGAATACTTTGAACTTTCTGGGAATAGCCTCTGAAGATTACTTTACTCTGGACGAATTTTACGGAATTTTGCAAAACTGCTAAACCGTAAAAGATGGAAAAAAAACTTACCCGGGAAAAACTGTAGAGCACTTTATAACACACAATTTATGTTATATGCAATTTTTTTATCGAGTTGACTATTTTTGAGATATTCCTTATTTTTGGTTTCAGCTTTAAAAAATTATACTTTTCTCACACAGGACACTGTCAGCTCCTTTTCATACAAACAATGGAATTTCAGTTACATAGCAACCAGCTTTTGACTATCACTTTAGCCTATGGTGCTGCTTTATTTCACTTCTACGTACATGAAAGCAAGTAATAAGACTATTTCTGCTATTTTTTTCGATTAGCATTAAGTAAATAGAACAATAATCTTTTTAATTTGTTGCAGAGATGTAGAGAAAGTCATGTGAATGGAACACAAAGATTTTTGGTAAAAGCTTCAATGTTGTATTATAGTAACACTTCCTGGTATTACTTATTGGGTTAGAATGATCATGAATGGCAGTTTAATGCAATATTCAAATTTGAAAGTTAATTTAACAAAATTAATGCCACTACTTTATATTTGGATTATATTATGCAAAATTTAGCTTGGAAAATCATTTTTACTTTGTATATACGAACTATGTACATAGTGTATAGAGAAGGTATTGCACTCCACCAAAAAATTCGATACCGAGATTTCACCGGAAATATATGTTTTAGAGTCCCCTTTATTTAAAAAAAATATTTTCAGAAAAAGGTCCGTGTGTGTGTCCGTGTGTCTGTCAACACGATAACTCAAAAACGAAAAGTCGCTAAAATACCAAACTTGATATTTAAGTTTAAAATCTTCTAGGGATGCGACACTAAGATTTTGAGAAAAATCCCCCCACCTCACCAATAAAATGTATATTTTGAATTGTCTGTGAATAGCCTTCGAAGACTATTCTGAGTGAATTTTCCGGAATTTTGTATAACTGCTAAACCGTAAGAGATAGACAAAAACTTACCACACAAAAAATGTAGAGCACATTAAAACACACAATTTATGTTGTACACATTTTGTTCTTGGAGTTGATTGCTTTTGAGATATTCCTCGTTTTTGTTTTCAGGCTCGGAAATTTTAACTTTTCTCATACAGGAATTTGTCAACTCATGTCCATACAAACAAAGGACCTTCAGTCACATGGTAACCAGCTTTTGACTGTTGCTTTAAAGTATGCTACTCCCTTATTTCCTTCCTACTTACAATGAAGAAAGTAATAAGACTATTTCTGCTACTAGATTAGCTTGAAGTAAATAGAAGCATAAGCTTTTTAAGAATAGTTTGTTGCAGGGATATAGAGAAAGTCATGTAAATGGTACACATCCGATTTTTAAGTACAGCACTGCGAGTAAATTCTTTACTAACATTGCAAGTGATGTTTTCTTCTATGCGAATTCTGTTAGGATTTGCGGGGTTCGACTTCGCTGTATATATTAGTTAAAATCTGTTTGCTCTACATGTGTAGAAAGGAAATGTATACATTGGACATATTAGAACAGCCTAAGTAAAACACATGGTTATAATCATCACGATTCATGACAATGATAGAGCAGCTAAATAGGAGAAGTGCAACTCCGCAGCTCTTTGCAGTTGTTTCTTTGTCAACAAACCGGATATTCCTGCTGAGGAAGTTGCTAACATGATTTCTGAATTTGATCCACTTAGCTGTGAATACGAAGTGGGCAAATGAATGGTTGATTCCGAATCCGGCTTCTGGTTGACCATCAAGTTGAGTAATAACAAATTTGTAGTCTTCTCCCCCTCCCCACCTTCCTTCTGCTCAACAGTAGTCAGTTATTTCCAAGGAAGGAAAAAAAAAGTATGACAAGAGCCGCGACTGTGGCGGCTTTCGCTTTGATAAGCCAAGCGGGACGAAATGTCACAGTGGCTGAAAGGGAGGACATCTGGTGGAGAGCGACCGGAACTATGCTTCCCAAAAGGAAGCGTGAAGACGGGCCAGAGAGGAGAAAACAACGGGAAACTCCACGGTCGCAAATGAAAAGTGGGGTTCAAATTTGACAAGTGAAGGCTTTGTCCAGCTTAGCATGGAAGCATACATGGGTTATCCCAGCTCAACGGTTTTTAGCCTCCTTTTACGTAAAACAGAGAAACGACTGTCCCTAGCTGATTCTTCCTTTTCTTCTTCTTACTCCGAGCTATGAGAACGCTAATGGTGAAAAATATTTCGCGTAACAATAAACCGCTGTTATTTATATTTTTTACTTCCTCTATACGTGCTATGTACTTAGTGTATAGAGAAGGTATTGTAATGCACCCAAAAATTCGATACCGAGATTTCACGGAAATATATGTTTTGAGACCTGAATCTAAAAAAATATTTTTAGAAAAATGTCCGTGTGTGTCTGTCTGTGTGTGGCTGTGGGCAGCATAGCTCAAAACGAAAAGTTCGTTAAAAACCAAACTTGGTATTTAGGTTTGGTATTTTCCAAGGATGCGACACGAAGATTTTCAAGAAAATCCCCCCAATCTCAACTACCTTTTTACATGGAACTTTTTTCGAAAATTTTGATTTTCTAAAAAATGACTCTAACAATGTTGTTTAAAATGTCGTATATTAAAGATATTTACCGGACAAATAAAATGTATATCTTGAATTTTCTGGGAATAACCTCTGAAGACTACTTTATTCTGGATGAATTTTGCATAACTACTAAACCGTAAGAGATGGACAAAAACTTAACACACGAAAAATGTAGAGCACGTTAAAACACACAATTCATGATATATACATTTTTTTTCGTGGAGTTGATCGTTTTTTAGATATTCCTTGTTTTTGTTCAGCTTTGAAAGACTTGCACTTTTCTCATACAAGAATTTGCCAACTCGTGTCCATACAAACAAACGAACTTCAGTCAAATAGCAACCAGCTTTTGGCTTTCACTTTAACCTATGGTACTCCCTTATTTCACTTCTACTTACAATAAAGCAAGAAATAGACTATTTCTGCTAATTTTTCTCGATTAGCATGAAATAAATAAAAGAATAAGCTTATTAACAACAATTTGTTACAGAGATATAGAGAAAGTCATATGAATGGAACACATCAGATTTTTACTACTCGTTTTAATTTATTATTTTCTCTTTATTCTGATCTTATAGCCCCATTCCCTTCATTCAACTCTCCTTTTATTTTCATTATCGGCTATTAAAAGTGTCCCGGTGGTCGACGATGGATTTTTTCGGGTGCAAAAATTCTTGACATGGCTCCTTCGGAAGGGAAGTAAACCGTTGGTCCCGTGTCGTAGATTTACGGCACGTAAAAGAACCTCAAGCCTAATAGAGAAGCCCATGAGCATAATTAAGCGATCGTTCATGCCGAAATTAAAATGGGACGCTAAGAACCACAGCAGTTAAAGAGCGTCCATAAATAACACGCCATTTCCATGTTTTTTGTTAAAAGTGTCATTATTAGAAGCCGATTTTATTTTGTTTATTTTGGAGACAGGCACGGAATTGCTATGCCCTGAATACTGGGATATATTTTACAAAAACGTTAAAAAATGAAATACATCCTTATTTACAAATATTTAGATTTTAAGATCCTTCGAAATAGGTTTTGGTGTTCTTTACATCCTCATTTGTATTGCAATTCTGAGTTCTCTGAAGCAAAACATTCTTAAAATGTTGCCCTGTGTAAATGTGAAAGGTTATGTCTGTCTGTCTATCTGCCTGTAAACAGCATAACTTAAAACAAAACTTTGAGTAATTGCGAAATATCATATCTACATATGTGAGATACTTTTTACTTTCTCTATATGTATACAAAGTGTATAGACAAGGTATTGCAATCCTCCCAAAAATTCTATACCAAGATCTCACCGGAAATATACGTTATAGGGTCCCCTGTATCCCAAAAAGGTATTTTTAGAAAAAGGTCCGTGT
This sequence comes from Hymenopus coronatus, assembly GCA_030762935.1. Lineage (NCBI taxonomy): Eukaryota > Metazoa > Arthropoda > Insecta > Mantodea > Hymenopodidae > Hymenopus > Hymenopus coronatus. The sequence goes on along the minus strand of CM060884.1, from coordinate 48,774,873 downwards.
GTGCGTGCGTGTGTCCGTATGTCTGTGGGCAGCATAGCTCAAAAACGAAAAGGCCGTTAAATAACAAACTTGGTATTTAAGTTTGTTATCTTTCAAGGATGTGACACGAAGATTTTCAAGAAAATGCCCCCCCCCAACTAACCATTTTCGAAAAGTTTGATTTCCCCAAAAATGGCTCTAACGATTTTGATTAAAATATCGCATATTAAAGATATTTACATGACAAACAAAATGTATATCTTGAGTTTTCTGGGAATAACTTCTGAAGACATCTTTATTCTAGACGAATTTTGCTTAATTTTGCATAACTGCTAAACCACAAGAGATAGACAGAAATTTACTATATAAAACTTGTAGAACTCATTAAAACAGACAATTTATGTTATAAACATTTTTTGTGAAGTTGACCGTTTTTGAGATATTTCTTGTTATTAGTTTCAGGCTTTAAAATACATACTTTTCTCATACGGGACTTTGTCAACTCCAGGCCATACAAACAAAGGCACTTGAATTACATGCAACCAGCTTTTAAAAGAACCATCACTTTAGCTTAGTGTATTCCCTTATTTCCCTTTTATTATAAAGAAGCAAGTAGAAGGCCATTTCTACTATTTTTTTTCTCGATTAGCATGAAAGAAATGGAATAATAAGCTTTTTAACGATAATTTATTGCAGAGGTGTAGAGAAAGTCATATGAATGGAACACATTAGATTTATTTTATTATCGGTTGTTAAATTACCATAATTAAAAACCGACTTTATTTATTTTGGAGCCTGGAATGAGATTGTTGTGTCCTGAAAATTGGCATAAATCGTTATTTAAAAATATTTGAATTTTAAGATCTTTCGAAATAGATTTTGGTCTTCTTTACCTCCTAATTTTTACTGCAGTCAACCAAACATTTTGAAAAGAATGCTTTATTTTAGAGGGCTGCATGCGCGCGCGTGTGTGTATTATGTGTGAACTTTCATTTTTACTTTTATTCGTTTTAATAAAACAAGGATTACACGGTTTCTACGCAAATGCCTTACATTTAAAAAAAAGTTCGAACGTATTCAAGGGTTTTAGGGCTTCCGACGTAAAAAAATAATTTTTCTGTTAGTCTCTAAACTTCACAATTCCAAAACAAAATATTAGCTGAGATTCTTCTCTACAAGCACAATAATACAGATATGCAAAAGTATTTTAAATTCAAATACATAATTATCTAATTCCTAGGTCCTCTTAGGTGCTGAATTAACTTTGACAGAATCTGAATCTCCAACTTTCAAACTGGTTTCTTAAAAATCTTATGTGTTCTATTCACATGTTTTTCTCTACACCACTGTAAAATATTATTGTTAAAAACATATATTTCTAAGACTATATGATAATAGAGATTAGCATTATAAGAAACTCTCCTAATTAATTGCTTCCTTGTAAGTAGAAGGAAAATAAGGGAATGCACTAAGCTAAAACGATAGTCAACTTTTTTTAAAATTCGGTTGCCATGTGGATGTAATCCTTTTCGATGCAAGTCCAGGAGTTTAAAACTTTCCGTGTGAGAAAAGAACTTTAAATCTGAAAACAATAACAAGGAATGCCTTAGAAATGGCCAATTCCAAGAAAAAAAGAGAACAAGACGCGTATGACATAAATTGTGTGTTTTAACGTGCTCTACACATTTGTATTTTAAGTTTCTGTCTGTCTCTTACAGTTTACAAGTTACGTAAAATTAATCAAAATTCATCCAGAATAAAGAGGCCTTTATTTGTGATTCTCAGGAAATTCAAGATAAACATTTTATTTGTGATGTGAATATCTTTAATAGAAATCGTTAGTCATTTTTGAGAAAATACAAAATTTCCAAATTTGTTCCATGTAAAGGGTAGTTTGTGGTGGAGGGATTTTACTCAAAAGCTTCGTGTGGTATCACTGGAAGATACTAAACTTAAATACCAAGTTGGTATTTACAGACTTTTCGTTTTTGAATTATCGTGTTCACAGACACGCGAACACACGCACACACGGAACTTTTTCTGAAAATACTTTAAATACTTTTTTTTTTTTTTTTGATACAGGGGATCCTAAAAGGTATACTTCCGGTGAAATCTCGGTATGGAGTTTTTGGGTAGAATGCCATACCATCCATCTTTATACACTATGTATATAGTACGTGTAGAGAAAGTAAAAGCGGCTTAGGATTATTTCCTTCTTCTCTGGAATCGTGACCTATTAGGTCACCACAGTTGTTTACATCCTACTAAATATTTCGTTACCCTCTTCTTCATTCAGGTCCTTATCCTTTTATTAATTAGCATCTTTCTCATGAACATAGAAGGATTTTTCGCCGGTCATCCAATATAACGACACCGAATATTATGGAAACTCTGTCTGTCATCCGTGTTAATTTCATTGTATTTGAAATTTTAAATTCTAGAATATCCGACCGATATAATCGACTTTTAAAAATCAGAATTACATACATTGAACAAGTTTACCTATATACATAAAGCTCCTTCAGAAAATGCATTCCTTAGATATTGAATAGCATTTCAATCCATTAAAATCAGAATATCTCGTGTTATACCAGTATAAAAAATTCACATACCTTTCTCTAGCTGTTCCATATTGCAAACTATTCTTACAAAAGATTATTCTATTATTTACATCATGATAATTGAAATAAAATTTAGCAGAATTGACATTATTTGCTTCCTTGTAAGTAGAAGGCAAATGGGGTTAAAGCGATACACAAATCTTTTAAAAGCTGGTCGCTAAGTGAAACAATTGAGGTTCGGTACGCTTTGTATGGTCCCATTTGAGAAATGTTAAGGTAGTTTAAAATTGAAATCAATAACAAAGAATCATTCGAAAACTTTAGAAGAGAAATGTATATAATATAAATGATATGTTTTAATGAGAACTATATTTTCTGTGCAATAATATTTTGTCTATTTCTTACGGTTTAACCGTTATGAAAAATTCTGCAAAACTCATCCAGGATAGAAGTTTTCAGAGGCTGTTCCCAGTAAATTGAAAATATACATTTTATTTGTGTAGCAAATATCCTTAATATACGTATTTTAATAAAAATTGTCCCATGTAAAAGGAAGTTTGCGCGGGGGGGGATTTTCTTGAAAATCTTTGTGTCGCATCCTTGGAAGATCTTAAACCTAAATACCAAGTTTGGTATTCAACGATCCTTTCATTTTTGAGATATACTGTCCACAGACACAAGCACACACGGACCCTTTTCTAAATGTTTTGGGGGATTCGGGGACCCTGAAACATGCATTTTCGGTGAAATATTGACATCGAAGTTTTGGGTGGAATACAATACCTTCTCTGGCTACTACGTACCTTGTATTACATAAGCCTCCAGAGAAGGTTATTATTAGTAACAAATATTTATATTGAAATACCCCAGAAAAAGAGCAAGATAATGGTTATTAAAACTGCACAATCTATATCCATAACAAAAAATATGGTCCAAAATGAGCATAGCATTTTTAGTTGCTTACTGGAATATGACAGAGTGTCTTCTATTTATGAGGTCTGCAAATTTAAAATTGAAATTATTATTTAGGACGCTCTTTAACTGCTATGGTTCTCAGAGTTGCATTTATATTGGGCGTGGACGAACACTTAAATTTGCTCATAGGCATCATAATCAGGCTTGAGGTTCACTTAAGTGCCTATATCTACGACACGGGGCCAACGACTTTATTTCCCTTCCAAGGAATTTTATGCCCGAAAAAATACATCGTCCTCCAGGCTTTGAACCCAGCCGATACCGGTGGCCGCGCTCGCTAAAGTGTCTCGCTTTGGCGCTCCGTGGTGCACAGGATCGTGGGTTCGAGTCCCGCCTTGGGCATTGGTGTTTCTGTGTTTGTAAATGTGTCTATGTGTATGTATATGTGAAAGGAAAACTTAATGAATAAAAAGCTCTATTAAGGAAATACTGGAAACTGGAAAACAATGGAGAAAAAAGGAATACAGCGCCGGAGTTCTGACAAGACTCCGGAACTGTATTTTCCAAAAAAAAACCGCGACCTTGGCAACCAAAGGATAGCATGTTAACTCTAGATTACGGAGGACGTCTTGAGGTCTGCAGAATATTCAATACAACATAAACAAAAAATGTGGGCTGGTATAAGTAATCCAATACTTCGATACTGAAATTTCACCGGAAATTCGCGTTTTGAGGACCCCCAAATGAAACAACATTAGAAAAAGATTTGTGTGTGACAATTCTAAACTTGGTATTTTAGTTTAGTATTGACCAAGAATGTAACACGAACATTTTCAGGAAAACTCTACCACACCAAACTACCTTTTATATGCAACATTTCCGAATTTTCGATTTTCTAAACAAAGCCTCTAACGATTTTGTTTAAAATAGCGTACATTAAAGCTATTTACATTAAAAATAAAGCGTATAAATTGAATTTTCTGAAGACCTCTTCAATCTGGATGAATTTTGGAACTGGTAAACCCTAAGAGATGGACAAAAACTCACTATACAACAATGTAGATCTCGTTAAAACAAAATATACCTACAAATATTATATACATTTTTTGTAGTTAGCCGTTTTCCGAGATATTTCTTTTTATTGGTTTAAATTTTAAGCTACTTACACTTTTCACGAACGGAGGACATCCTCCATGTCATCTCTCTTTTGTTTTAGCTTCGCTGTGTAAAGCGAACCGAATGTCTATTGTCTCACATAGCGACCAGCTTTTTAAAAGGGTGAACTCGCTTTAGCTTAGAGTGTTACCTAATTTCCCTTCTATTTATAAGGAACTAATACAACCATTTCTGCTAACGTTTATCTCGATTATCATGCTTCACATTCAACGGGTCGCGAGTTCGTATCTCACTTAGCATGAGTGCCTGGACGAGGCATTTTATCGGGGCTTTTCCTTATCCTGAGAAAACAAATGTCGAATAACTTTAAGCTCCATGATCCCAAGATCATTTGAGCATAATTTCACCAATTTCATTCATCTTCCGAAATGAACAACCAGGTCAAAGGATGTTAAGCTACAAAAAAGTTGTAGAGAAAGCCCTGTGAATTTTTTTTCTTTCCCAGCACGAATATAAAGTATACTTAGTATTACAAAAGGTACTACGTTCTACCAAAAAATTATACCGAGATTTCACCGGCAATACATTTTTGAGGACACTTGAATCTAAAATAAGCATTTTTTAGAAAAAGGTCCGTGTCTGTGTGTGGCCGCATAATTAAAAAATGAAAAGTTGGTTAAACACCAAACTTCGTATTTAAGCTTAGTATCTTCCAAGAGTGTAAAACTAAGACATTTAGCAATATACCTCACTCCAAAATACACTTTACATGGTAATATTTCCAAAGTTTTGATTTTCTTTAAAATTGTTCTAAGTTTATGATTAAAATACCGTATACTAGAGATACTTGGATGAAAAAAATTCTGATGTTCTACATTCACATGACTTTTTCTATTCTATAAACTTCTTACAAAAGATCATTTCGCCTTCTACACAATGCTAATCGAGATAAACATTAGCAGAATGTTCTTATTACTTAGTTCTTTATAAGCAGAAGGAATACACTATGCAAAAATGATAGTCAAATGTTTTAAAACTTCGTTATGCGATTGCCATTGCAATTCGCTTCTTTGCTTGGCCAAGAATAGAACAAAAGAAAAATGGACACTTACCTTCTGAGAAACATATAAGTATTTAAGATTTGAAACCAGCTCCACAACAAAAATGCATAGGACATAAATTGTGTGTTTTGACGAGATCTACATTTTTCGTGTGATAAGTTTTTCTCCATCTCGTATGATTTACCTGTTATGCAAAATGGAGGCTATTCCCAGAAAATTCAAGATATACATTTTATTCTTGATGTAAATAGCTTTAGTACACGGCACTTTAAATAAAATCGTTAGATCCATTTTTGATAAAATCCATATAAATGGTAGTTTGGTGTGGGAGCATTTTCTTGAAATTTTTGTGTCGCATCCTTGGAAGATACTAAACTTAAATATTAAGTTGGTAGACGGTCTTTTGATTTTTGAGCTATGCACAGAGACACATACACACACACGGACCTTTTTTTTACTTTCTCCATACGCACTATGTACATAGTGTATAGAGAAAGTATTGCACTCCACCAAAAATTCGATACCGAGATTTTACCGGAAATATATGTTTTAGGGTCCCCAATATCCAAAAAAAGCATTTTCACAAAAAGGTCCGTGTGTGTGTGTGTGTGTGTGTGTGTGTGTGTGTGTGTCCGTGTGTCTGTGAACACGATAACTCAAAAACGAAAAGTCGGTAAAATACCAAACTTGGTATTTAAGTTTAGTATCTTTCAGGGATGCGACACGAAGGTTTTGAGAAACATCCCCCTACCCCCAACTACCCTTTACATGGAACTTTTTTCGAAAATTTTGATTTTCTCAAAAATAGCTCTAACGATTTTGATTAAAATTTCGGATATTAAAGATATTTACCTGACTAATGAAATGTATATCTTGAATTTTCTGGGAATAGCCTCTGAAGAGTGGTTTATTCTGGATGAATTTTACTAAATTTTGAATGACTGCTAAACCGTAAGAGATGGACAAAAACTTACTACACAAAAAATGTAGAGCACTTTAAAACACACAATTTATGTTATATACATTTTTTTCGTGGAGTTCGTCGTTTTTGTGACATTCCTTATTTTTGGTTTCTGCTATGAAAAACCTATTCTTTTCTCATACAGGAACTTGTCAACTCCTATCCATACAAACAAAGTAACTTCATTGACATAGCAACCAGCTTTTGACTATCACTTTAACCTACGGTTGTCCCTTATTTCGCTTCTACTTACAAGGAAGCGAGTAATAAAACTATTTCTGCTAATTTTTTCTGATTAGCATAAAGTAAATAGAAGTATAAGCTGTTTAAGAATTATTTGTTGCAGGGATATGGAGAAAGTCATGTGAATGGTACACATCAGATTTTTTCTAAAAGTCCCTTTTTTTTTTGGAGTCAAAGGAGCACAAAACGTATATTTCCGGTGAAATCTCGGTATTGAATTTTTGGGTGCATTACAATACCTTCTCTATTCACTATGTACATAGCATGTGTAGAGAAAGTAATAAACTGCATGTCTAGAGTTTTCTGGGAAAATTAAGTATACAAAAACATTAGACGTCGTTAAAATACTTTTTATGTGAATGCAGTTCTTGCATCAAACAGATCGGCGTAAGTTATTGAACGTTTACCTCTTTAAAGGTTGCGTTATACTCTCTAAAACAGTTGCTTGTCGGACAGTTAACGAGTCGCTAAAGTCGTCATGGCAACCTTTAGCGGCACTTCCAACAAAATCAACGCGGCACCGTTTCGATTCAATGCTTCCGGCTCAAACTGGACAAATAAAGTGTTTCCTTTAGATCGTTGCTTACAAACGAAATCCTTTTCCATACGTAATCTATAAACATGTAAATAAATTACAATTTATGTGATTTAACTGTTGCTTTCACACCAGCCGTGAGTAGGCGAGGTAGAGTCCGACTGAAAAACGCAATGCCATAGCCGGGATTTAAACCATGTATCTTCCGGTTTCCGTGCAGTTGGTAATATGCCGGCAGGACACTAAATTCGTATTGCATCCTTGTAAGATACTAAACTTAAATACTAAGTTTGGTTTTTAACGATCTTTTCGTTTTTGAGGTATGCTGTCCACACACACACACAAACACACACACACGAACCTTTTTCTATAAACGATATTTTCGCATTCAGGGGACCTTTAAACATATATTTCTGCTGAACTCTCGAGATCAAATTTTTGGATGGAATAGAATATCTTCCTATTGATTAGACCGTTCGCCTCACATCTAGGCGAACCGAGTTCGATCGCAAGTGCCCGCATATGGATTCGAGGTGGACGAAGCGGCGTCTGGACGGGTTTTCTCCGGGTCCTCTATTTTCCCCCGCCACTCATTCCACCAATTGCTCCATCATCAGCTTTCCAATCATCAATTTCGCTTACATTTTATATCATTCACTTCCTCGTGTTCATTCTCCACTCTGTGGTTTCGTGCCATTGGCTCCCCGACAATATTCTGACCCCTAGGCATTGGCTTGTAAGTCCTAGGGGGGAGTCAGTCCTACAAATACGAGTACGTATGGTAACGTAACGAAACAATACCTTCTCTATCCAGTATATACATTGTACTTACGAACTAGAAAAAGTAAAAATCTGAAATATTCCATGTGACTTTCTCTACATTACAAATTATTGTTAAAAAGCATATTCTTGTATATGATAATCGAGATAAACATTAACAGAAATTGTCTTAATTACTTGCCTCCTTGTAAGTAGAAGGAAAACAAGGGATACACTAGGCTAAGGTGATAGTCAAAATTTTTAAAAGCCGGTTGCCATGTAATGGAAATCCGTTTCTATGCATGACATGGATGTTTACAACTTTCCGTGTTAGAAAAGCTTAAGTATTTTAAATCTGAAACAAATAACAAAGAATATAGCAGAATTGGTCAATTCAACAAAAAACAAAAAACAAAAAAAAAAAACAAAAACAAAAAGTATCTGCCATAAATTGTGTGTTTTAACCTGATCTACATTTCTGTGTAGTAAGTTTTTGTCTATCTCTTACGGTTCACTAGTTATACAAAATTCCGTAAAATTCATCCCGAATAAACAGGTCTTCAAAGGCTATTCCCAGAAAATTCAAGATATGTATTTTATTTGCCATATAAATATCTGTAACATGCATTTTATTCAAATTCGTTAGTCATTCTTTATAAAATAAAAAAATTCGAAAATGTTCCCATGTAAAGGGTAGTTTGGAGGTGGGGGAATTTTTCTCAAAATCTTCGTGTCGCATCCCTGGAAAATACTAAACTTAAATATCAAGTTTGGTTGTTAATGATCTGTTTGTTTTTGAACTATGTTGCCCCCCCCCCCCCACATAGATACATTTTTCTAATTTTTTTTTTGTTTTTTTGTTTTTTAAATTCAGTGGGTTCCAATACATGTATTTCCGGTGAAATCTTGGCATGAAATTTATGGGTGCAACACAATACCGCCCCTATACACTATGTACGTGGTACGTGTAGAGGAAGTAAAAATCTGATGTGTACCATTCACATGACTTTCTCTACATATCTGCAACAAATTATTCTTAAAAAGCTTATAGTTCTATTTACTTCGTGCTAATCATAAAAAAATAGCAGAAATAGTCTTATTATTTGCTTCCTTGTAAGTAGAAGCGAAATAAGGGAGTACCATAGGTTAAAGTGGTAGTCAAAAGCTGGTTGCTATGTCACTGAAGTGCCTTTGTTTGTATAGACTGCAGTTGACAAATTCCTGTATGAGAAAAGTATAAGTTTTTCAAAGCAGAAACCAAAAACAAGGAATGTATCAAAAATGATGAACCACATGAAAAAAATGTATGTAACATAAATTGTGTGTTTTAACGAGCTCTACATTGTTTGTGTTGTAAGTTTTTGTCCATCTCTTACGGTTTAGCAGTTATTCAAAATTCATCTAGAATAAAGTACTCTTCAGAAGCTATTTCCAGAAAATTCAAGATATACATTTTATTTGTCAGGTAAATAGCTTTAATCTACGATATTTTAATCAAAATCGTTAGAGCCATTTTTTAAAAAATCACAATTTTCGAAAAAAGTTCCATGTGAAGGGTAGTTGGGGGTGGAGGGATTTTTCTCACAATCTTCGTGTCGCATCCCTGGAAAATACTAAACTTAAATACCAAGTATGGTATTTTAGCGACTTTTCGTTTTTGAGTTATCGTGTTCACAGACACACGGAAACACACACACATGGACCTTTTTCTGGAAATGCTTTTTTTGGTTACAGGGGGTCCTAAAACATGTATTTCTGGTGAAATCCTGACATCGAATTTTTGGGTGGAATGCAATACTTCTCTATCCCTATGTACATTGTACATACGGGGCTAGAGAAAGTAAAAATTGCTCACATAATTTTGTGGGTTTTTATTAATCATTATTATATACACGCAAAAAACTTCAGCACCTCAAATCCGGTTTCCAGAATCGGGTTATGCCTCGTTCGCTAAAACCTTATATTGCGCACTTGATGCATAAGTAGCTATTATGGCCACGGATGTTTTGAAAATGCAAAGTCAACGTTTACAGAAACTGGCGAGAAGTGCTTTTCTTTAAAGGGATTTCTTTCACACTCATTTGCTGTTTAAGGGCTTCCTTATCTCGTTAGTCTTGGATAAACCGCTGGGTGTTGACAATGCGTTGTGGAGCCATTTTGACGTTTCAGTTTCACAGTCAAAGGAGAAGCCAAGGGTTTCGTAAAATGTGTGCATGCCCCGAAGGTGACATCATCTCCTTGACTTCTCTTTGGCTAGCATTGATTCAGCTTTAGGACCCAGTGCTGCTAAACCACCACAATTCCCTCTTTTCATGATGCAAAACCCCTGCAGTTGTCTCTTTCATCTCTGCTGCGTTGAACCCAATAGAGCACATGCTGAAGCATTAAAAACTTGCAGCATTATTATAACATTTTGCTTTTTTATTTATATTTTTACTTTCATTACATTGTACATATTAGATAGAGAAGGTATTGCATTCAATTAAGCATTTCGAGACCGAGATTTTACAGGAAATAAATGTTTTAAGACACATTGAATCCAAATTCAGTATTTTTAGAAAAAAGGTCCGCGTGTGTATCTGTGTGTGCTGCTTAACTCAGAAAGTCCGTTATATACCAAAGTTGGTATTTAACTTTGGTATCTTCCAAAGATGTGACACCAATATATTGAGGAAATTCCCCCCACCCCAAACTACTCTTGGAAAAAATGGAAATATGAAAAACATTTCCAAAAGCTTAATTTTCTCAAAATGATTAATGGTTTTTATTAAAATATTTACATGACAAATATAATGAGTATCTTGAATTTTCTGGGAACAGCCTCTGAAGTCATCACTCTGGATGACCTATGCATAACTGGTAAGAAATAGACAAAAACTTGGCACACAAAAAATGTAGATCTCGTTACAATACACAGTTTATGACTTTTTTTTTTTTTTAACACTTTTTTCGTGGAGTTGACCATACGAGAATGAGACAACTTCTGGTCATGCAAATATACGAATTTCAATTTTATCCTAGTTTCCTTTCTACTTATAAGAAAACAGGTAATACCATTTCTGCTAATGTTTATCTCGATTTGCGTGAAGTAGTTAAAAGAATAAACTTTTCAACAATAATTTGTTACAGAGATGTAGAGAAAGTCATGTGACTGGAACACATCAGATTTTTAGGTCCGTTAGTGTATCGGTTGTCTACGTGTGTGCAACAAACTCCAAAACGAAAAGTCCGTTAAATAACAAACATGGTATTTAAGTTAAGCATATTCCAAGTATACGACACGAAACATTTTCAGGAAAACTTCCACAACTCTTTACAGAGAACATCTTTCAAAACGCTTTATTTTCTCAAAAATGGCTCTAAGGATTTTTTAATTTCTGTACATTTCAGATATTTTTATGACAAATTAAATATATATCTTGAATTTTCTGTAAATATCCTCAGAAGACCTCTGTAATTTGGATAACTTTCGGGTAACTGGCAAATCGTAAGAGACACACAAAAACTTACACCACCAAAAAACGTAGATCTTATTAAAACACACAATTTACGTCATATACCTTTTTGTCTACAATTAACTATTTCCGAGATATTTCTTATTATTGAATTACATGTTAAAATGCGCACTTACAAATAGGAGGTCGTCAGTGTTTCTTTTGTTTTACTTCTGGTCATGCAGAGAAGAGAATTTAAATGATAATCGCATAGTGACGGCGTTTAGAACACTTGACTGTTCCTTTAAGCTAGAGTATTCCCCAATTTCCCTTCTAGTTATAAGGAGTTAATCAATAACATCGTTCTGCTAATGTTTATCTCGATTTGTATTAAAAAAACAGAGCAATAAACAATTGTAAGAATTTGTTTACAGAACAGTAGAGAAATTCAGGTGAATAGATTTTTACTTACTGGACAAGACACGAGCAGTAGGCGGGCCGAGGAAAGCCCGAAGGTGTGTTCGATGTGTACCCATTCCTGCTAGAATTTACCACGCTGTGACGGTATTGTGAGTTTTGCACGTAGGCGTGAATGAAAGAGCAAACCATCGTTGTCTTTGCCCTTCCATCTTTAGGGCTCTTGGGGATTATAGATATCACCGCTTCAGGCGATACCGGCTTCCCCGCATAGCTTGCGGGTATTTCCGTTAACCAAGGAGCATCTCCAACAGCTGCTATGACTAAGCTCCTATACGAGGTGTGTGTGTATGTATGTCTATATATATATATATATATATATAGCTATATATCATTACCACATCTATAGATACACATACATACACGGTATACCTACTCCTGACTATCAGGTTTATGGATTATTCGACCATCCAATGTTCTCTAGGAAATGGCAATAAATGACCTGCCGCGTGACAATAAGTGTCATTTCCATTGTTAAAAACCGTCGCGTGATTACAGAGCAACGTTTCCGGCCAACCTGTTCCGTGTAAATCGAAAACAAGCTCAATTTTGTGATGTTAATCAGCGTGCAAGTGTCAGCGAAGCAGGTTAGAGGAAATTTGCAGAGAAACGAAAAAATCAGATGTGTTCCACTCACATGACTTTCTCTAGCTGTTCCGCAAACAAACTTTTCTCACAAAAGATTATTCTTTTATCTTCATCATGATAAACATTAGCAGAATTATCTGCTTGCTTCTTTATAAGCAGATGGAAAGTAAGGGAATACACTAGGCTAAGGTTATAGTGAAATCTTTTAAGAGCCGATCGCTGTGTAACAAAATTGAAATGCAGTTCTCTTTGCTTGATATATATATATATAGAAACGAAAAGAAAGATGTCTTCCCGTTTGAAAAAATGTAAATACCTTAAAACTGAAACCAATAACACAGAATATGTCGAACACGGCTACCTCTACAAAAAATGTATATACACAACATAAATTGTGTGCCTTAATGAGCTCTACATTTTTGTGCAGTTTTTATGTATTCTTATGCTTTTTTGATGATAGTATTTAATGCCCGCTTTTACTACAAACGACACTGCAGGTGATGACACTGATAAGACTTGGAATAAACTTGGAGCACCGGTGGTAGGCGATGGCGGGGAAACCGGAGAACCCAGAGAAAATTCACCCTTGTGCCGGTTTGTCCACCACAAATCCCACATGCGGATGCTTACGAATGAAGAGGTTTTCAGAGGTTATTCCCAGAAAATACAAGATATCCCTTTAGTTTGTCATAAAATATCTTAAACATATGACATTTTAATAAAAATCGTTAAAGACATTTTTGAGAAAATAAAAAATAATAAAAATATCCATGTAAAAGGTAGTTGGAGTAAGTTCTTTGAAGCGGGGATTATGATATTGAAATACGACACTTAAGAGATTAAAAAATCTGATGTGTACCATTCACATGACTTTCTCTACATCTCTGCAACAAATTATTCTTAAAAAAAACTTATACTATTATTTACTTCATGCTAATCTGATATATATATATATATATATATATATATATATATATATATATATATATATAGCAGGAATAGTCTTATTGCTTGCATCCTTGTAAGTAGAAGCGAAATAAGGGAGTACCATAGGTTAAAGTGATACTAAAAAGCTGGTTGCTATGTCACTGAAGTTCCCTCATTTGTATGGACAGCAGTTGACAAATTCCTGTATGAGAAAAGTTTTTCATAGCAGAAACCAAAAACAAGGAATGTCTCAAAAACGATGAACTCCATGAAAAAATGTATATAACATAAATTGTGTGTTTTAACGTGATCTGCATTTTTTATGCAGTAAGTTTTTTTCCATTTCTTACTATTTAGCAGTTATTAAATATTCCGTAAAATGCATCGAGAATAAGTACTCTTTAGAGGCTATTCCCAGAAAATTCAAAATATACATTTTATTTGTCAGGTAAATAGTTTTAATATACGATATCTTAGTCAAAATCGTTAGAGCCATTTTTGAGAAAATCAAACTTTTCGAAAAAAGTTCCATGTAAAGGGTAGCTGTGGGTGGGGGGATTTTTCTCAAAATCTTCGTGTCGCATCCCTGGAAGATACCAAACTTAAATACCAAGTTTGGTATTTTACCGTCTTTTCGTTTTTGAGCTATCGTTTTCACAAACATATGTTTTCACGGACAGACACAAGTACATGCGGACATACATACACACACACATACCCACACGGAGTTTTTTCCGAAAATGTTTTGGGGACCCAAAAACATATATTTCCGGTGAAATCTCGATATCGAATTTTTGAGTGGAGTGCAATACCTTCTCTATACACTATGTACATAGTACGTATAGAGAAAGTAAAAATAAGCAGAAACTACAGACTTTTGTAAGGAATTGCGATTATAATACTGATAACATGTAGGAAAATCATGAACAGACCTACGTTCGATGATTTAGATGCTGCTGTTTTGCAATATTTTAGACAAAAACGAGCAGGATGTGTCATTATTTCGCTGGGATGTGTGCTGATAAGGCTAATTGATATCAAAAAGGTCTAGAGTTAGGGAGAGAATTTCCTATTTTAATACTATGTTGTATCTGCAAAGGATCAAATTACAGTTTCTTTATTGTGTTTTTCGAATATTCACGCAACTTCTGTCCCACATTATCCCGAATAATCGGGAGTATACTGTGTATGTATACATACACACACACGCTCGTAGGGGCCTACATACGAGGCCCACTATTTGTATTTGAACCTTTGCAACACTGATTGCTGTAGATGCCATCTGGTGTTTCCACTGGAATGTTTGATATTGTTCACCTTAATCTCCATCAGATATTTTGTCAATAGAGCGTTATTAATGTTGTTTACAGCGATTTTATAATTGTATCTCAGAAAAAAGATGGAATTAACTTTGAAAATATTTATGCAATGATTTATTATGAATTTTGACGTAGATTATCAACACAAGAGTACATTAATCAACTTATACTACATTTAGCAATGAAGCTCCATCCTTTGCCACTGTGAAACGCTGGCATAACGAGTTAAATCGTGGCCGCCGTTCGCTCACTGACGAAATTCGTGAAGGTCGTCCAAAATCAGTGTGCCAGAGAACATTGATGTTGCACAAAAACTGATAGTGCAAGATCGCCTTGCCAAATACTGTGAGATAAACACTATATAAAATATTGTATGCTCATTTAGCCGTGAAAAAGATTTCCTCTCGTTAGTTCCCACATAATTTGACATAATCTCAAATGGATGCTCGTATCGATTAGTGCACAAATGCTCAAGAAGTACAATGGCGAGGCTTCAAATGACGTATAAAAATTGTAACAGCTGAGGAATTATGGATCTATGCATTTGAGTCGGAACATAAACAGCAGTCTTCTGTATGAGTTTTCAAGATGAACAAAACCCTACAAAAGTTGTTCGCACTGGAACTTCGAAACAAATGTTCACCTGGTATTGGATTAATTATTGTTTTTTTTTTTTTTTCACACAAGCCGTATATAGGATAGGTGGGGCCAGACTGAAAAAGTCAATGCCATAGCCGGGACTTGAACCACGGATCTCCCGATCTCAAGCCGGTTGCTGTCACTGAGCTACCATGCCAACAGCATAGCATTGAATTTCTAAACTGACTCGAATATTTCCCGAAAATCCATAAGGTGATCTCAAATTTGTTCTTATTGTTTAGTGATAGAGCCATGATTTGTAACCTATAAATTCTTATAGCAGTAAGAATAAAATTACTAATGTTTTATTCAACAAAACAGTACCCATGTAACGGTGAACTGAAAAAAATAGGTGTATATATATAACCCCATTGTTTGTACGGTATGTGCCTTCTTTTTACTTTCTCTACACGTGCTATGTACATAGTGTATAGAGAAGGTATTGTATTGCTCCCAAAAATTCGATACCGAGATTTCACCGGAAATACATATTTTGGGTCCCCCCGAATCCAAAAAAAGCATTTTTGGAAAAAGGTCCGTGTGTGTATGTCTGTGGACAGCATAGCTCAAAAACGAAAAGACCGTTAAATACCAAACTTGGTATTTAAGTTTGGTATCTTCCAAGGAATGCGACACGAAGATTTTCAAGGAAAATCTCCCCCCACCCCCAACTACCCTTTACGTGGAACTTTTTTAGAAAATTTTGATTTTTTCAAAAATGTCTCTAACGATTTTGATTAAAATATCGTGTATTAAAGACATTTACCTGACAAATAATATGTAAATCTTGAATTTTCTGGGAATAGCCTCTGAAGATTACTTTATTCTGAGTGAATTTTACGGAATTTTGCATTAAGTGCTAAACCGTAAGAGAGAGACAAAAACTTACCACACCAAAAATGTAGAGCACATTAAAACACGCAATTTATGTTGTATACATTTTTTTTCTGGAGTTGATTGTTTTTGAGATATTCCTTGTTTTTGGTTTAAGCTATAAAAACTTATATTTTTCTCATACAGGACTTTGTGAACTCGTGTCCATACAAACAACGGAACTTTATTCACATAGCAACCAGCTTTTGACTGTCACTTTAACCAATGGTACTCCATTATTTCGCTTCTACTTACAAGGAAGCAAGAAATGAGACTATTTCTGCCAATTTTTCTTGATTAGCATGAAGTAAATAGAAGCATAAAATTTATAATAATTTATTGCAGAGATATAGAGAAAGTCATGTGAATGGAACACATCAGAGTTTTAGAAAAACGATGTTTTATAAATGTATATGTTAGGAGGCAGCTAAATAGTGATTCTGTATGAAAATCCAAGGGTTCCATCTTCCAGTTGCTATAAAAAGGCGATTTGAAAGTTTCACTCACAATGTCCCCCTAAAGAATAAGGCGTTGGTCACTAATGGAAGAAGAAGAAGAAAAGACAGTATTGTCCATTTCTAGAGTACTGTACCTTAGACATTCGTTTCCTTTAAATGCTCTCTTGCGAAGAGAGACAGGAAAAGAAGGCTGTTTTATCTGCAGTGAACATACAAACGGCGAACATTTGCCAGGAAAGGTCTTCAACTCCGGTCGTAAAGCAGAGTTACTAGGATATAAATCGTGTCGAGCTAATTGCCTAGCTTTGTGTCAGACACTCACTGTGTCGCAAGCAAACCGAATGAATTTTCGCCCTTCAGACGCATCGATTCCCGGTAACGCCATTGTCTTGAGCAAAGCTTGTTCTCCACATCCGGTGATGGATTATAACCACCATTACTCGTCTGCTCGTCTCAAGCCCTTTGTCCTGCTCATAAGACCTTCACTTTGGTAACAATAACATTATTAGAAATAACAAATTAAATGACATTTCATTTATGGACGCTCTTTAAGGTTCTCAGCGTTCCATTCTATACTGGGCGTGAAAAACCGCTTAATCTTGCTCAGAGGACACGGGACCAACGGCTTTACTTCCCTTCAGAAGGAAGCCATGCTAAGGATTTTTACACCCGAAAACATCCATCGTCCTCCGCCGGGTTTGCACCCGCGACTATGGGTATATGATAACCAGAAATAAGTATAAATGTTGCTTTACTAAGCAGCACTCTTTCAAACGACTTCTGATTGCTACCGGAAAAGAGAAGTAAGGATAAAATCTGTGGTGTTTCATTCACATCTCTGCAACAAATTGTTAAAAACGTAATAGAAATAGTCTTCATACTTGCTTCCTTGTAAGTAGAAGGGATATAAGGGAGTACCATAGGTTAAAGTGATAGTTAAAAGCTGGTTGCTATGTGACTGAGGTTCCTTTGTTTGTATGGACAGGAGTAGACAAATTCCAGTTTGAGAAAAGTATAAGTATTTTAAAACTGTAACAAATAACAAGGAATATCTAAAAAGTCTTATGTGTTCCAATCACATGACTTTCTCTACATCCCTGCAACAAATTATTGTTAAAAAGCTTATGCTTCCACTTATTTCATGCTAATCGAGAAAAAATTAGCAGAAATAGTTTTATTACTTGTTTCCTTGTAAGTAGAAGAGAAATAAGGCAGTACCATATATTAAAGTGATAGTCAAAAGCTGGTTGCTCTGTGACTGAAGTTCCTTTATTTGTATGGACAGGAGTTGCCAAATTCCTGTATGAGAAAAGTATACGTTTTTCAAAGCTGAAACCAAAAACAAGGAATATCTCAAAAACGATCAACTCCACGAGAAAAAAAAATGTACACAACATTAAATTTTGTGTTTTAATGTGGTCTACATTTTTTGTGTGGTAAGTTTTTGTCCATTTCTTACGGTTTAGCAGTTATGCAAAATTCCGTAAAATTTGTCCAGAATGAAGTAGTCTGCAGAGGCTATTCACAGAAAATTCAAGATATACATTTTATTTGTCAGGAAAATATTTTAATATAATATGCTAATCAAAATCATTAGAGCCATTTTTATAAAATAAACAATTTCGATAAAAGTTACATGTAAAAGGTAGTTTAGGGTGGGGAGATTTTTCTCAAAATCTTCGTGTCGCATCCCTGGAAGATACTAAACTTAAATACCAAGTTTAGTATTTTACCGACTATTCGTTTTTGAGCTATCGTGTTCACAGACACACGTACACATACCCACACACACGGACCTTTTTCTGAAAATACTTTTTTGTGTACAGGGGACCCTAAAACATATATTCCCGGTGAAACCTCGGTATCGAATTTTTTGGTGGCGTGCAATACCTTATGTACTATGTACATAGTACGTGTAGAGAAAGTAAAAAACGACCAACACCATTAAAAACAAATGTATATTACATAAATTGTGTGTTTTAGGAGCTCTACAGTTTCTGTTAAGTAAGAGTTTATCTATTTCTTACGGTTTGCCAGTTATGCAAAATTAATTAATTTTTTATAAACAAGAAAAACAATAGTATTGTCATAGCTCGATCCGGTTATTGATTAAATGAATAAAAGCAACTAGGAAAGTTTTATTTGTAAACTATTGAGGAGGTTTTATATAGAATTTGTGGTGGCTTTGATCAAAGTTGTGGCACCAGAGATATTTTATAAACCAAACATTGTAGGTTGTGGCTTTTCTCATATAAATATTTAAATTGTTTTATTACATAACAACTTACATGTTTATTTATTCTCGGAAAGCCGAAGCAATTTAAAATCGTTACTGTTTTCCTTACTTCCGAATAATTTATATAACAGAATTTATATAATATAATTCATTTGGGCCGAGTTGAGCTGCATTCTTGCCGCCAAAGCAGTCTCTATTTCACGGCCAGGAAGACTGAAATTTCACGAAAAATTGAAAAAAAAAAATCATCTTAATTCCATAAAATAATTTAAATATCCCCGAATATAAAAAAAATGTATAATTGACCACCAGATGCCATTTTAAATGTCTTTACTAGAGCTACAGCAAAGCATTAGAGATGAAACTGCACAGGACTCGGTAAGAACAATTTCAGTTCGACAAGATCTCATTCGCATCGCGCAAAGTAAAAACTGAAATTGCGCAGAAGAAAAACAGCAATGCAAGAAGAAAAGGACAGAAAATATATTAGCAGAGAAGAGGCAAAGGAAAACTGAGGGTCCAACCTACCAATCTATTGGATTTTAATGTTAGCCATGCATTAAAATCTTTCCTTATTTTCTCACTATTGATATTTTCAGCATTTTTGTTCCTGTAAAACGCTTCCATAAAATTTGCTGTACATCTCCTCAAAGGTACAGGCTTTACTGCCAGATTATTTAAACATACATTTTCAATTTTCAAGCATAAAAATTATATTTTTTTAACAAAAAAAGCACATTCATAACTTTAAGCATTTTGAAGCCTAAACCAAAGGAGACATAGAGAAACCTAGGACAATTTCAAAAGGTAGATGTATTGCGAACCTAAAGTTAAAATATTAGACCAAAACTTCAATTATTTTTAGTGGCTGGACAAAAGCATCAACTTATTTGACCATAACCTCCAAACTATTAGAACAAAATGGACGACATTTTAACTGTAACTTACATTATACTAGGTACATCTGTGGTATAATTCCTAAAAGTTAGGATTATTAGTTTGGAATTTCAAACTTTCAGTCATGCATGTCCTTAATAAGGAATAAAAGAACCTCTAGTCCACATTTCAAACAGTAATACTATGCCTTCATTTTATGCAAAGACCAGAACCGCCTTATATCGGCGGAGATGGCAGTGACTTCGGTATTATGCCACTGCGCAGAAACAGCGCAGGACTTACTATGGGCTCGTTAATCAGTTGCGAACTGCCTCAGTCCTTCAACAATACCTGTGTTGTGTGTGACTTCGTTAGGAAGGAAATTCTCTGATTAGTCTTATTGTTGGCCAACAAATTCACACTTGAATAGCGTGTTTTTATGAACGATGCATACGTGACAACTAAATCATGTTGCACAGGAGTGTAGACAAATTCAGCAGCAATTACCTGGTTATCCACTTCCGGGTAGAAACACTGAGATTTTTGGCCAATAAATTTAGAACGGGATCGCTAAACGTTAAACCAAAGAAGTAAAAATGACGAGGGAAACAGACGAAATTGGTGCTTCATCCGAATGCTCACCTAAGAAGTCAATTTTTTTATAGTGTTTAACGCCCGCTTTTACTACAAATGGCATCGCAGGCGATGACACTAATGATACATGAAGATGGAGCCCCGGTGGAATGTGATGGAGGGGGAAACCGGAGAACCCGGAGAAACCCGTCACTGCGCCGCTTTGTCCACCACAAATCCCACATGTGGCGCTTGGGATCTAGGAGAGAGGCGAGTGTTCTAACCTCTCGACCAAGGCGCGGCTCTAAGAAGTCTGCTGCACAGCTAATGGGTGTTTCACAAATCTCTGTTCATTCAGATGCTACATTTTGAAACTAAAACCATACCTTGTGACTAAGTGCAGAAAATATTAATATTACGCAAGAAGAAGGCCGCGCCGTGGCCGAATGGTCAGACCTCTCGCCTCTCACCTAGACGGCCCGGATTCGATCCCAAGCGACCGCATGTGAGCTTTGTGGTGGACAAAGCGGTGCAGGGGCGGGTTTTCTCCGGGTTCTCCGGTTTCCCCCGCCATCTCATTCCACCGGTGCTCCATCATCATTCATGTATCATCAGTGTCATTCCATTTATTTTGCGTATTTCATTTATTTGTGTCATGTATTTATTTGTATATATATATATATATATAGATAAAGGTCAAACGTGTGACCTGTTACGTAAACAACCGAACGTCTCAGATAGGCAAGAAGAGCTATCTTAAATACAGGTTACTACAAAAGAAATAGACAACTTCAACTACCTGTAAAACAAAAACTATTAGGCATAGCAACCTAATTATTTTGGAGGTATGTTGAGAAACTTTCAAAGTTTCGTTTGTTACTATTGGTAATGCTGTAGTGTTTTGTTTGTTGTTGCAGAAGCTGAAATGGCGGTAAATCCTGTGGAAAAGGCATATTGCGTGTTGGAATTTGCTAGAACGCAATCAGCAACTGTTGTCCAACGACATTTTAGAACACGTTACCACAAAACTGAAATGATGCGCTCACAAGAACCAGCATCGTCTTCATCATGTCGCAACATGTCGATGCAAAAGTCACGCCGTATGACCTTATCTTCTTCACTCAGAAACTACAACATCTGTAATCTGTAAGGCATCATGTGCAGTCGCTTCCGCAAGATTTTCCATACAGTTTACTGTGGAATTTGTAATTGCATGCTTGCCCTAGATGTCGATTTCTGTGGGCTTCTTGTGTAGGCAGAACGAACACGTTCAACGTTTTCTTCCGAAACTCTTGGTCTTCCCGAGCTCTTCCCTTTGCACAAACATCCCGTTGTCTCGAATTTTCTATACCAGTCGTAGATTGACTGTCTAGTCGGTGGCGTTTTGTGGTAACGTGTTCTAAAATGTCGTTGCACAACAGTTACTGATTGCGTTCTAGCAAATTCCAACACGCAATATGCCTTCTCCACAGGATTTTCCGCCATTTCAGCTTCTGCAACAACAAACAAAACACTACAGCGTTACCAATAGTAACAAACGAAACTTTGAGAGTTTCTCAACATAACTCCAAAATAATTAGGTTGCTATCTCTAATAGTTTTTGTTTTACAGGCAGTTGAAGTTGTCTATTTCTTTTGTAGTAACCCTATACCTGATAAATATAACTTCAAAAAATCTCAGTGTTACACTCACATGAATTACTCTAGCTGCTTGTAAACTTCTTACAAAAGAGTATTTTTCTTTCTACACAATGCTAATCGAAATAAACATCAGCAGAATGTTCTTATTACTTAGTTCCTTATAAGTAGAAGTAAACAAAAGGAATGCGCTGTGTTAAAGTGATAGTCAAATGATTTAAGCTATGTTATGCGAGTGTCAATGCAAATCGTTTCTTTGCTTAGCCAGGAGCAGAACAAAAGAAAAAGGGACACTTCCCGTCTGAAACCAATACTTTACAACTGAAACCAATAACAAGGAATATCTCGGAAACGGTTACCTTCACAACAAAAACGTAAAGGACGTAAATTGTCTGTTTTGATGAGATCTACATTTTTAGTGCAGTACGTTTTTGTCTATCTCTCACAGTTTACCAGTTATGCACAATTCAATGAAAATCAACCAGAATAAATACGTCTTTTGAGGCTATTCCCAGAAAATTCAAGGTAAATATCTTAAAATTAAGAGATTTTAATCAAAATCGTTAGAGCCATTTTTGAAACAAATCAAAATCTTCGAATCTTGCGGGGATTTTCTTGAAAACCTTTGTGTCGCATCCTTGGAGGATACCAAATTTTTTTTTTTGGTAGTGTTTAACGCCCGCTTTAACTACTTATGGCACCGCAGGCGATGACACTGATGCTATATGAATGATGGAGCACCGGTGGAATGCGATGGCGGGGGAAACCGGAGTACCCGGAGAAAACCCGCCCCAGCGCCGCTTTATCCACCACAAATCTCACATGCTGTCGCTTGGGATCGAACTCTGGCCGTCTAAGTGAGAGGCGAGTGGTCTAACCACACGCGGACTTTTTCTAAAAATGCTTTTTTTTTTTGATTCAGGGGGACCTAAAACATGTATTTCTAGTCAAATCTCAGTATCGAATTTTTGGGTGCATTTACAATACCTTCTCTATACACTATGTACATAATACGTGTAGACAAAGTAAAATATATATGACAAAGTGAATGTGTTTACAAGATCAGCATTTTTATGCAGTAAGTTTTTGTTCATCTGTTACGGATTACCAGATATGCAAATGTCATCCAGAGGCCCTTCGTAGGCTATCCCTAGAGAACTCAAGATATGCTTATTTGCCATGTATATAATCAAAATCTTTAGAGCCATTTTTGGGAAATGAAAAATTCTCACACTTTTTTCCATGTTTGGTCGAAGTAGTAGATAAAGTATAAACACATTTGCTAATGGATAGGTAGAGTCAGAATGAAAAAGTGGCAGAACAACCGGATACAGATCGGGAGATCCGGGGTTCAAATCCCGGCTATGGCATTGAATTTTTCAGTCTGATTCTACCTATCCAACTCCTGCCCTACACACGGCTTGTGTGGAAAAACAATTAATCCAATACCAATTGACCATAATAATTGGCTATACTATGAATCCTGAGACTTGAGTACTTACAACATTGTTAGTCGCCATTAGGGTTGTCATCTCAAAAAAAAAAAAAAAAAAAAAAAACATTATTTAAGAACACCTTGTAGTTTACCGGGAAACATACGAGTCAGTTGAGAAATTAAATTCTATGCCGGCATGTTGCCATGGTAGCTCAGTGGCAGAGCAACCGGCTTAGAGATCGGGAGATCCATGTTTCAAATCCCGGCTGTGGCATTGAATTTTTCAGTCTGACTCTACCTATCCAACTCCTGCACACACCTTTTCCTACATACGGCTTGTGTGAAAAAACAATTAATCCAAAAAATGGCATGCATGTTATCGTTTTAAGTTTTCTAGAAATACTTGGGAAGCGTTCCTAAGAGAAATACATATAAATGGAAAACATTGATAAAATTCCCTTCCATCTTTATTTCAAATTTACAGATAGCTTAGGATTTATTATTTTATTTATTATTTTATCTCTATTATCCCTAAAAAAACTTATATTTTAGGAGACCCAGGTAATTTTACACCAGCTAATCCCCTAGAAACTCCAGTATATATTTAACTATAATGATATTTTCTATTCGCTTATGCTATCTTATGTTTTGTTTCTGATAAATTATAATAGCCGCAGTTTACACATCCCTGTTTTAAAGTATTGTGGAGTTGAGAGTAAAACATGAAAGAAAAGAGGCAAGCTACTAGGTGTAGGTATGGTGTGGTGGGTTCATGAATGAACAAATGCGAGAGTGCATAAGCTCAGTGGTCGTATGTAGGAAACAATTTTGGAGTGGGTGTGACACGACGGCATTAAATCATAAGTAACGGAATGGCATGATGCCACTACTAAGTGCTAATGGGCACTAAACCCACACAACTTACGACAAGATCTGGCCATGAATTTTAATCTGTGACACGCGTTTCGAATGGTGCGCGCCCGTGTTGGAAAACTAAGATAAATAATGGCTGTCTCGGCTATCCTGAACGAAAGTTAAGGTAAAAAAGCGCACCATAATAACAGGGAAGTCCACTGTTTACTTAACCGTGACGGCGCTCGCAAATACTGGAGAAGTCACGATCTATGTTCCAGGAAACACAGCCTTGCCAATAACCATAGTGTCATGGAGAAGTCACGAACTATGTATCAGGCAATCCAACCTTGCCTTAACCATAGTATCACGCTCGCAAAAACTGAAGGAAACAGCTATGCTAATAACCACAGTCTCACTCTCGTAAATTTCTGGTTAACTTGTGAGTTGTACGGCAGGAAACATAACTATATCAATAACCAAGTGCCACATTCACAAATACTGGAGAAGTCAAGAAGCTATGATGCAGGAATCAAATCTTGTCTCATACTCGCAAATACTGGAGAACCCACGAGATATTTCAGATAAACACAATTCTGTTTATGAACAATCCTGTTGTAGGGAACACATCCTTACCAAAAACCATAGTCTCATACTCACATATACTGGAGAACCCACGAGATATTTCAGATAAACACAATTCTGTTTATGAACAATCCTGTTGTAGGAAACACACCCTTGCGAATAACCATAGTCTCACACTCGCAAATACTGGAGAAGTCACGAGCTATATTGCAGGAAACCCACCTTATCAATAACCCCAGTGTAACCATCGCAAATACTGGAGAAGTCCGGAGCTGTGTTAGAGGAACACAATCTTGACAAAAACTAGTGTCACACTCCGCAAACACTGGAAAATCCAGAGCTATTATAGCGGAAACACAGCCTTGCCAATAACCATAGTGTTGCATTCGCAAATACTGTAGAAGTCACGAGCAATGTTGCAGGAAACTCGCCTTCTAATAAATAAAGCATCACTTGCAATACTGGAGAAGTCATGAACAATATGACAGGAAACACAACTATATTAATAACCAAGTGCCACATTCACAAATCTGGAAAAGTCAGCAAACTATGATGCAGGAATCACGCACGACCTTATCGATATCCATTGTCTCACACTCGCATATACTGGAGAACCCACGAGCTATTTCAGGTAAACACAATCCTGTTTATAAACTCAGTCTCACCTCATTAATAGGAAACATATCCTTGACAAATACCACTGTCCCACACTCACAAATACTGGGGAAGTCACGAGCCATATTGTAAGAAACCCACCTTACTAATAATCACAGTGCCATAATCGCAAATACTGGAGAAGTCCGCAGCTGTGTTAGAGGAAACACAATCTTGACAAAAACTAGTGTCACACTCCGCAAACACTGGCAAATCCAGAGCTATGATAGCGGAAACACACCCTTGCCAATAACCACAGTGTTACATTCGCAAATACTGTAGAAGTCACGAGCAATATTGCAGGAAACTCACCTTCTAATAAATACAGCGTCACTTGCAAACACTGGGGAAGTCATGAGCAATGTTGCAGGAAACCCAAGTTCTAATGGCTACAATATCACTCACAAATACTAGAGAAGTCATGAGCAATGTTGCAGGAAACCCAAGTTCTAATAGCTACAATGACATTCGCAAATACTGGAGAAGTCAGTGCTATATTAGAGGAAACAACCTTGCCAATAGCCTCAGTGTTACATCAAAAATACTGATGAAGTCTTCAGGAATGTAGCCGGAAACCAATCACTCTCAAATATGGAGAAGTCACAAGCTATATTTTAGGACATCTAACTTGCCAATAATCAAGTGTCACACTCGCAGATACTTGCTATGTTGCAAGAAACACAACCTGGCCTATAATCATTGTCTTAAACTAGCAAATACTGGAGAACTCAAGAGCGACCGCCCACTTTGACACTAGGTTTTTCGTGGTTCATCGGGTCACCAGGGAATGCTGGGGTGCTAATCTTTCTATCGCTGTTTCCTTTACTTCATACCCCTTCATTTCGTTCCACTCACATCTTTCAGGCGTGTTATGAGAAAGTTAATATGGAACACATCATATTTTTACTTTCTCTACACGTACTATATACAACACCCTAAAATTCTATACCGAGATTTCACCAGAAATATATGTTTTGGGTCCCCCTGAATAAAAAAAAACATTTTTGGAAAACGGTCCGCGTGTGTGTGTGCGCATGTGTGTGTCTGTGTGTCGTGGGCAGCATAGCTCAAAAACGAAAAGACCGTTGAATACCAAACTTGGTATTTAAGTTAGGCATCTTCCAAGGATGCGACACGAAGATTTTCAAGAAAATCCCCCACTCCTAACTACCCTTTACATGGAACTTTTTTCAAAAATTTTGATTTTCTCAAAGATGTCTCTAACGATTTTGATTAAAATATCGTATATTAAAGATATTTACCAGACAAATAAAATGTATATCTTGAATTTTCTGGGAATAGCCTCTGAAGACTACTTTATTCTGGATATATTTTACGGAATTTTGCATGACTGCTAAACCGTAAGAGATGGTCAAAAACTTACCACACAACAAATGTAGAACACGTCAAAACACACAATTTATGTAATATACATTTTTTTCATGGATATCGTTTTTAGATATTCCTTGTTATTGGTTTCAGCTTTGAAAACTTATACTTTTCTCATGTAGGAATTTATCAACTCCTGTCCATGCAAATAAAGGAACTTCAGTCACATAGCAACCAGCTTTTGACCATCACTTTAACCTATAGCACTCCCTTATTTCGCTTCTATAACAATAAATTGTTACAGAGATGTAGAGAAAGTCATGTGAATGGAACACATCAGCTTTTTTATATTATAAAGTATGTTATGAGAAAGTTAAAAACAACGATTTTACACACTTGTACCACAAATAACTATTTTAAATTAAAATATTATCAGTACATTTCAATAGTTAAACTACAAATACAATTTTAATTTCTCAAATTTATCGTAATCATTAGCAGCTAAGACATGTTTCGGTTTGTCGGGTACCTTGCTTACAGTTTTGCAGAAGAACACCAGCGCTCCCAAATTAGCTGTGTAGGGCAAACAGGGACATTGTTGCATGAAATTAAAAATAATAGTTAAAATAAATGGCCGTGCATGTGAGAGAAGCATGTTCGTGGTAGAAAAGCTGTTACGTATCGATTGGAAAGCTAACGGTAGAAATGTTTTCATAGGCGACACAAAATCGATGTTAGAACACGCATATACAGGCACAAAGCAAGCACGCACGCACGCACGCACGCAGACAGATGGGTAGAGCTGAGCTACTTCCGGCGATTATCGCAGATAACAACCTGGGAGGAGTCTTGGCAACAAAAAGGTAGACCTGGTGAGAAACCACCTGTCCTAAAATACTGCAGGGGATGGTAACAAAACAAAACCGTGCTCTGGACGGGCATGTCTTTTTGCTCGTATTGATGATAAGTCAATGAAATAGGATGTCAGTGATGTCTTTACATAGCTTTGGTAAACATTTTAGACGTCCTACTCAGGCATTAAACTATTCTTGCAAGAGTTAATTATTGTATTTCTGCTAATCCGGATAAACAATTCATATTTACCATTTCATCAAAGGCCACAGTAGATAAAGCGATAGTCAGATGTTTAAAGGCGTGTCACTATCTGATATCTTTGCATGACCATGAGGACGTATATAAAAAAAAATCTGATGTGTTCGATTCACATGACCTCTATATCTCTGCAAGAAATTATTGTTAGAAAGTTTATGCTTCTATTTAGTTATTGCTAATCGAGAAAAAAAAGTAGTAGAAATAATCTTATTACTTGCTTCCTTGTAAGTAGAAGCGAAATAAGGGAGTACCATAGGTTAAAGTACTCGTAATAGTCAAAAACTGGTTGCTATGTGACTGAAATTCTTTTGTTTCCATGGACACGAGTTGACAAAATTCCTGCATGAGAAACGTTTTTCAAAGCTGAAACCAAAAATAAGGAATATCTAAAAAACGATCAACTCCACGAAAAAAAATGCATATAACATAAATTGCATGTTTTAACGTGCCTATGTTTTTTGTGTGGTAAGTTTTTGTCCATCTCTTGCGGTTTAGCAGTTATGCAAAATTCCGTAAAATTCATCCTGAATAAAGTAGTCCTCAGAGGATATTCCCAGATAGTTCAAGATATAAATTTTATTTGTCAGGTAAATATCTTTAATATACGACATTTTAATCAAAATCGTTAGAGGCATTTTTGAGAAAATCAAAATTTTCGAAAAAAGCTCCATGTAAAGGGTAGTTGGGGTTGGGGGATTTTCTTGAAAATCTTCGTGTCGCATCCTTGGAAGATACCAAACTTAAATAGCAAGTTTCGCATTTAACGGTCTTTTCGTTTTTGAGCTAAGTTGTCCACAGACATACATACACACACACGAACCTTTTTCAAAAAATGTTTTTTAGGAATCAGGGGGACCCAAAATATGTATTTCCGGTGAAATTTCGGTATCAAAATTTTGGGCGGAATACAATACCTTTTCTGTACACTATGTACATAGTACATATAGAGAAAGTAAAAGTTTCTTCTACTGACTCAAGGACAGAGGTATGCCTTCATTGCTCATGAGTAAGCCACACATAGTAATCACATCTTCATAATCGTTTCCTCCGCAACTGTTTTTGTAAAAGAGCCGTTTCTAAATGGAATGTAGAGGATTAGATCTCAATGGTGATTTTCCCTATGAAATTTTCCATCCTCGGCTCACCAGCCCTTGACTCTACACAGTCGGTATGAGTTCTCTATACGAATGGACTGAAAAATAATTAAGGGACACGCATATAAATCAACGAACGAGTTATAATCGATGTAAACTGAAGAGGTGATTCCGATACCATCTCTATTAAATAGATGATTAGGATTTGTACTAAAACACTAACCCATAATTCGACCTTCTAGAAGAAGGGGTGAAGAGTTCATAGCTTTGTCTTTAACTAGACAAGACTACATTATTAGCTACGCTTTCATTTTTGACATGGAGACGAAGGTTCAAGTTATTGCCGCCATCGAACTCAATAAGAAAATCGACATTAAGAAAGCGACAAGTTTAGCATAAAAATACAAAGTTTAAGTGTTTTAAAAGAACAAAATATTTCTTAACTTTCGTCTTTAATTCTAATTTTGTTATTATATTGCATGATGTTATATTTTTGCGTCAAAATGCCACGAAGTATCCTAGAAAGGGTGTTTTGCAAACGCCTCCGGTCGACACTAATATGCAAGAGTGCACCCAGATGTACGAAATAACGTTCATATTTAATTGTTTGGTTTTTCCATCGAAATGAAGTTCTTACATTCAACACCAAGTTACACATTATTAGGAAAAGAAGAGGAAAACAGAGATATAAAAGTGATTTAGCATTTATAATTTGTTAGAAATAATTCAGAATTTAAGATTCTAACTGGCTTCAACTCATAGAAAGAATGCAAACCAATAGACTTCCACATATGTTACTTTAATACCAATCCAAAGGTAAAATAAATGTTGGTCTACGAATAACAAGATGGAAAGATAATATCGTTTGATTAGATCTAAGGCTTAATTCCACAAGATAGTCGACGCTCTTTTTGTAAACTAATGCCAAATATTAACGTTTTGGTTTATTATAGTAGCATATGTTGTTATAAGTCAATACCCATTTTGGTGATTAAGTTATGTGTTTCTTCCTGTGAATAAAAACAAACAGAGACAGTTATGACCAGAGGTAGGAAGTTCGTACCGTTCGCCCGTTCCATACACATATTGCGACTGACCATTTCGCCACATCAAAACAAATCATTGATAAGACATTCGTAAAAGCAGATCATTAGGTACAGCATACAAATTGTTACATATATAAGGCTGACTCTGATATCCTTCTTTACATATGTACATTATGAAAACACCCAAGCAATTATAACACGAATTGTAATGTTTACTGATCGAATCTAAAATAATATCCAAATAATACAATGAATTTCTTAAATATCTTCAGGCTCTTACGAAAACAGGAATTAAACTAAGTCTTTTACTCATCTGCAGCAGTATTGCTGGAAACTTCTGAAGCTTTTCAAATGAAAACCTCACTCTATGTTCCGACAAGCAAGATTTGTAATGCGAAAAAGTTCGTTCCACTTTACATGATGTATCAGTATCACTAAACAAATAGCATTTGGGGTCTAAATGTGCAACTTGTATGCGATACATCACATTGAACCCTGCTTTATTTTCATTTATACTTTTTATTTTCATCTTCATTTCAGGTAGAATACTCGTGGATTAGTAGATCCGTCTTGACAGTTCTACATGTCACACAGATTCAGTTCAGCTCCAAACCTCTGGGCTGTAACAGTGTGATAGTTGTGGGTAGCTTTCTGAGCAAATTTGCAATCTATAACATGTTTCTGTGAAGCTGTTCTGTTCCTAGAAGTTTGACAGTTTGTTTACTAGAACTGCCATCGGTTTCTGAATAAGTACATGCATAAGTGCACTGCTAGAAAACTAACTATAGTTGTAAAACAAATTAATTTTGCTCACATTTGGAGCTGAACAAAGAAGTTACTCAAACGCCTTCCTTCCTGCCTGCCGACGTGGTTCTGTGTTATACAGTGATAGCTGTTTTACAGTAATGGGTTGCACTCTACGTTGACCTTTGCTCGCGCAAGTAGCGCCGTATAGTATTGCTAACCCTGGCCGCTCTTACCCTGCATAAGGAAATCGGTACGTACTTGCTAGCTCTGCGCACCTTAGGTTTAGTGTACCAATTAATTGCTTCGAAAGTATAATATTTAGTAAGACTTACGGAGTTTGTGGCGCCAGGTTGGCCGAGTTTGGTGTAGCGCCGTAGTCTGAGGCGCCGAGTCAACACAGACAGAATCTTGGACACGTTGGGGCGTTTGCGGCAGCCAGGTGGCAAGCAGCGACAGCGTGTCGATGGCGCTCCGTCCAGCGTGCCTGCAAAGTTACACAAGTTAGTTATAAAATCAGCACTCAGAATTGAGAAGAAGTATAAAATATTTAAAAAATTTAAAAAACGTATCTATTCAGGAAATTTCAAAACATTTTAGGGGCTTCCTATAGATATGTAAGAGATAAAGTAACAAACAAACATCTTTTTAGAAGCAATTCACAAACAAAAACTTAAGGATACAAAATGAAAATTTTCAAAAAAAATTCTTCACCCCAAACTACCCTTTAGAATATTTTAGAATTCTTTTTTTTATTTTCTCAAAAATGACTAACGATTTTTATTAAGAGTATCAAAAATTGACATTTCTAAATCTGCCAGCTTTTCTCTAAATGTTTTTAAAAGTTTTGTCGCATTTTTCTCTATCACAATTATAACTCCGTTTTAAATTTCAAGGCAATATATTTAATATTTATTTTACTTTTATTATGCAAATTATTCATGTATTTTACGTGATGTATGAGTCGTAACTTCGAAAAAAAACCTATCCAATTACTTAAGTACTAGTACACAAAATGGTATACAGATTTTTTTTCACTGCTCTGATTAATACTAGGGAAGGTATTAACAGATTATCGCGTATCGAGCCGAGCCGAGCAGGTTTACTGAGGATTACATAGCGGGCCTTTTTCTGAACCATAAGAAGTACGTCAGGTAATAATAGCGCTTTAAATCCCCAAGGTAATTTGAAATTTAATTTCGTTTTTTTTTTTCATACGACCTAATAAGTTAAACGCCATAAAATTGATCTCTCTTTGCAAAACTAGTAATTAATTGTTTAGATTGAAACCAAAATTTTCTTAATTCTCGTATGCCATGCTTTTTACCGTAAAACTTCACGATAAATCAGTCAGAGGTCGTGTTTTGTGTCTCGTATTTTCGCTTCCGTAAATGCAGAAATCGGATCATATTTTTAGACGCTTATGGAATATCAGATTAAGTTAAAGAATATTTTAGATACTTTCCGGTAGAAGTAGGGCTTTTAGCAGATGTCAGTAATGTTACAAGTACGAAGGCCAAATTATAACGAAAGATATCAACATAAAACTTGATTTACACATTTATAGTACCTTACTCCATTCTGTCAAGATATTTATTGTCACGTGCTACCAGTTTTTCAATGCCGATGTTATACTTCTCTATCGCCAGATAACTTATTCAAAATTTTGAATGTACAAAATGTTCGGCTAATCGAATTTTATAGGAAATAGCGCATAATTTACTAGTATCTGACAAACACCAGAGTGGAAGTTCATCAATCGTTATGAAGGAATTGTAAGCAAATGTTGATGAAAAATTCAGAAAAACTGGCATTTCACTTTGGTCTCCATGAATTTTTGGGTGGAAAAGATTTCGCAACTGGTGAAAACCTCAACATCTTGGCTCGGATCTTTAGCGGTGGAAGAGTAGGCTCAGTAAATACCTTAACAATATAAGAGATTACTTGAGAAATAGCGTAAGGTACTACAACTTTGTAAATAAAGTTTTGTATTTATATTTTCCATTATTATTTAGTTATGCCAAAATGTTCGTTACTTTCTGGATGACCCTCATATACATTATGTCACTTATAAAATTATAATACTCCAATGCAGCCAACTGTGGTTTCTTGCGGAATGTGTTCTCCACGAAATGCAGCCCGTGAATCTGACTTGAAGACTATATAGAAAATTCCATCCAAAACAAGAAGAAAATTGTTTCACAAATTCTGCCTACGCTTTCAACTATTTCAAATCCAAACAATGAACCTATAATAAATCATATAACCAATACTTCAATTCCCAATTCCTCTGCCCAAGTAATCATTATTTCAAATTGCAGTGATTGTACAATAAACATTACAGCTTCGTTACAGAATTAGTATTGTAACCCCTTAATAAAATAAAGAGTTGTTAGCGAAAGTTGTAAACCAATGAATAAATTTTAATATTGTGACGCTATTTTCATCGTTTTATTATTTTCCCGCCTCCGTTATGTGTTTTGTGGTTCTGTTACTCATCTTGTTATCAACACAGACGGTAGGCAACGCAACAATTGAACATTGTAGCACGTTGAGCATCAAGTCCGTGAAATATGTAAATCAAACTATTTATAATATATCTATAAATATCCAGGACTATCTAAAAATAGTATATGCCACTGTTCAAAGAAATGTTATTCTGTTCGTAGGATTGCTCCACTGGTTACTCTCGTTCCGCAAACATTCCTGCTCGCAGAATAAAATTCCTTTTTCCACTTGTATAATAAATAAGTATTATTTAATAACTACCATAAAATATGTGTGATGTGTCTAAATAACAGCAAAGGAAATATAATATTTTAATTAATTTACATATTTCCAAATTCCGAATTATATTTAAATTTATTTCGCCTCCTGGATGCAGAAGATGCCAACGGACAAAACTATCACGTTAAATATAACAATTACGCTAACGATTGCAATAATTAAATGAGAATAAACTTAAATATTAGTAAATTAAACAAAAGGAAAAAAAACAGCAAAATAACAAATAGTTGCATTATTTCGTAAAATATAAAGAGGGAGAAAGAAAGAGAAAGAGATCAAAATAAAAACAAATTATTACATTTGAAAACTAAAAAGCAAAAGATGTAAATAAAATCTGATGTGTTCCATTCACATGAGTTTCTCTAGCTATTCCACAAACAAATACTCTTACAAAAGATTATTATTATATCTACACCATACTAATCGAAATAAAGATTAGCAGAACTGGTCTTAATAATTGCTTTCTTACTAGCAGAAAGGAAATAAGGTAGTACTCTAGGCTAAAGCAACAGTAAAATATTTTAAAAACTGGCCCCTATGGGAAACAACTGAAATCGCTTCTCTTTGCAAGGCCAGCATTAAAACAAAACAGAGATGAAAGACAATATTGTACTCCCTTTGAGAAAAGTATAAGTAGTTTAAAATTGAAAGCAATAAGAAAGAGTATCTGGGAAACGGTCAGCTTTACACGCGCACACGCACACACACAAAGTATTGTGTTTTAAGGAGATCTAAATTTTTTTTAGTAAGTCTATGGCTATCTTAAATCCCTTTTAGAAACTCCAAAAATCATAAATTTACATATAGATTAATGAAATAATGAACAAATATAAGGAAGAATAAAACTCTTTTTGGTTGATGAGGGGTGAATTGGTGAAGTTTTATTAAAATATTTTTAATTCAAGCTATTGCATCCTCATCTTTATTGTTCTCAATCTTTTCAAAAACTAGTTACACAAAAATCATCCAGAATAAAGAGGTCTTCAGAGGCTATTTCCAGAAAATTCAAGATATGCATTTCGTATTAGATGAAAATTTGTTAAACGTATGATATTTTGAGAAAATCCAAAGTTTTCGAAAAATGTCTTATGTAAAGGGCAGTTAGGGTGGGGATTTTACCGAAAATATTAAAATCTTGGGTCGCATCCGTGGAACATATTGAATTTAAATACTAACTTTGGCATTTAACAGACTTTTTCCTTGTGAGTTATACTGTCCACACACACACACACACACACACACACACACATATGGACATTTTTATAATTCTTTTGGATTCAGGGGACCCTAAAGCATGTATTTCCGGCGAAATCTCGATTTCGAATTTTTGGCTGGAGTGCAATATCTTCCTTCTTCTCGTACTATATACTTTGTACTAAATAAAGCATTTAGAAGAACTAGGGAAACCTTAAGGTAACTCAAACCAGACTCTAATTCCAAAGTATGATAACACCAAAGAGTATAGAATTTGTTGTTAGTTGCCTGACCAGTTGGGATACGTCTTTTACCGTTTCCTCTTCGCAACGTCATCTCAGAAATTACAAAGTCACCCTGCACGGTATGATTGCCTCCGCATTTTTTGTTTCCTTTTTTTCTGTTGTGGTTTAAATTATGATTATACGTGGCGGGTTGAAAGAGATGCCGCCGGGAAGTTGCTTTCTTAATGAAGTGTTCAAGTCGAGACAGATGCAAGCCAACCGTAGAGAAATGTTGCACTTGTTAAGAGCAGCCGACGTCAAGACACACGAAAATAAATAAAACAAGCAACAAATTTTATTTGAAAATTATACAATAAGCTTTATGCAGCCATTAAAACAAATGTTATTAATATACTAGATTCATGTGACGTGTTTTGTTAATTGCTGCTCAACGAGCATTTCCTAGGGCATCGCTATTTTTCAAATAAATGTTTGTTTTACTATCAAAGGCTTGTAAGATGTAATAAATGAAATCCTTGTAGTTCTTACGTGCGGGTATTTTGTAAATTAACTTTGACATTCAGAATTGCTGAGATTTAGTTAATTCAACTCTCAGAATGAATAATTCAGACGTCGGCGAGTTCAAATATCGTAGACACATACTCTAGAGGAATATTACTTTCTCTATACGTACTATGTACATAGTGTATAGAGAAGGTAACTGCATTGTACCCAAAAATTCGATACCGAGATTTCACCGGAAATACATGTTTTGAGACCACCTGGATCCAAAAAGCATTTTTAGAAAAATGCCCGTGTGTGTGTGTGTGTGTGTGTGGGCAGCATAGCTCAAAAACGAAAAGACTGTTAAATACCAAACTTGGTATTTAAGTTCAGTATCTCCCAAGGATGTGACACGAAGCTTTTCAAGAAAATCTTGTTATTTAAGTTTACTATATTCCAGAGATGCGACACAAAGACTTCAAAGAAAACTCCTCCCCTAAATTATTCTTTACAAGAAACAATTTTCGAAAATTTTGCTTTTCTCAAAAAATGGCTGTAACTATTTTTATTAAAATATCGTATATTACAGATATTTACATCACAAATAAAAGTTATGTCTTGAATTTTCAGGGAATAGCTTGGGAAGAGCTCTTCATTCTAGCTGAATTTTGCCTAAGTGGTAAACCGTAAGAGATAGGTAAAAGGTACTAAACAAAAATGTAGATCTCGTTAAAACATACAATTTATGGAGGGCACATTTGTTGTGGAGCTGACGATTCTCGAGATATTCCTTGCTATTGGTTTCAGTTATTTTTTTTTTTAAATACATTTCTTTTACGTTGTTTGCTGTATGATTACTGAGTTGCTGCTTTTACACTCACAAACATATAGCACCCATGCCCAAGACGGAACTCAAAACCACGATCCCCTGTGCTATGTTTTAAACTACGTAACTTTTCTCAAAGTGGAGAACACCTTTCGTTTCAACTCTATTTTGTTTTTTTATTGCTGGCCGTGCAAAGCGAACCGAACTTCAATTATTCATATAGCAACCAACTGTTACAAGATTTAACCTAGCATATCCCCCTATTTCTCTTCTGCTTAGAAGGAAGCAAGTAATAACAACATTTCTACTAATTTTTATCTCGATTAGCATGGTATAGGTACAATTATCTTTTGTAAGAATAGTTTATTAGCAGAACAGGTAAAGAAATTCATGTAAATGAATCGCATCATATTTTTTCATAATGATGGAAATAAATCTGCGAAGAAATATTTTTATTACACGTTTAACAGAGAGAGAGAAGAAACTGTATCGATATGCAGATGTTTTAACAGCTACTCGGTCAGCATGTCCCAGTATTGAATTTCATACTCTTTCCATAATTTGCCAGACACAGTGCATAGCAACAGAATTTAAGAAAATTGCATAGCTTGAAAATAAGGAATGATACAGAACAATTTATTTTAAAAAGAGGCCAATATTTTTGTGCGCTTCGATTTTGTATATTTCTTATGAGGATATCTTAGGGTATTTTCAAGGTCAAGATGTAAAATTTATTTGTCATGTAAATATTTTAAATATGATATCTTAATCAAAACCATTGCGGCCATTTTTGTGAATATAAAATGATATCTTTAGCATTTCCATATAAAGGGTAATTGGGACATTTTATATTTTCTTGAACATCTTAGTTTCAAGGAAGATACTGAACTTAAACGAGCAATTTTTTTATTTATCGGACTTTTCGCTTCTGATTTACTTTATTCACAAAAAGAACACCTGTTTTAAAATATATTTTGGGATTTCGGGGGCCTCAAAACAGAATTTTCGCTGCTAAGGTATTCAAAGAACTTTTTGTTACAAAACAGAACGAGAGATTACTATCAGAAGCTGCTTATAATCAACAATCAATAGATTTAATACTGTATGCATAGGAATACAATAAATAAATAAATAAATAAAAATGAAAATAAAAATAAATAAAAGGAAAAATACTTAACTGGAATCAAAGAAAATACGATACGGAACACAATCGATTTTTACTTTCTCTACACGCACTATGTACATAGTGTATAGAGAAGGTATTGCACTCCACCCAAAAATGTATACCAAGATTTCACTGGATATATTCGTTTTAGGGTCCGCTGTATCCAGAAAAGGCATTTTTACTTTCTCTACACGTACTATGTAAGTACATAGTGTATAGAGAATGTACTGTATTGCCCCCAAAACTTCGATCCCGAGATTTCATCGGAAATAAATGTGCCTCTGTGGGTAGCTAAGCTCAAAAACGAGTCCGTTAAATGCCAAACTTAATATTTAAGTTCATTATCTTCCAAGGGTGCAACACAAAGATTTTCAAAAAAATCCCACACCCCCAAACCACCTTTTACATGGAAAAAATTTTCAAAATTTTTGGTTTTCTCAAAAATGGCTCTAACGATTTTGATTAAAACCTCTGATATTTAAGACCCTACATTGCAAATAAAATGTATATCTTGCATTTTCTGGCAATAACTTCTGAAGGGCTCTTATTCTGTATGAATTTTTCTGAATTTTGCCTAACTGGTAAACCGTATGAGATAGATAAAAACTCAACACAAAACTGTAGATCTCGTTAAAACACACAATGTATATCATATACTTTTTTCGTGGAGTTGAGCATTTTCGAGATATTCCTCGTTATTGTTTTCAGCTTTAACACATTTTTCTCATATGAGAACTTGTCAAAACCTGGCCACGCAAGGAAACTGATTTCAATCCCATAGCAACAACATATCAAAACATTTGACTGCCGCTTTAGCCTAGTGTATTCCCTTATTTCCCTCCTACTTACAAGGAACTAAGTAATGAGACCGTTTCTACTAATGTTTATCTCTATTAGCATGAAGTAGATGGAAGAATAAACTTTTTAACAATAATTTGTTGCCGATATGTAGAGAGAGTCATTTGAAAGCCAGATTTTTAAAGATTTTGTCTTCGTTGTCTTCTTTTCCATTTTTTTATTTGGTACAAAAAGGGGTTTCCTAGAACAATTGGCGATTTTTTACTTTAGGAGATGTAAGGTTTTTGGTAATTCGCTTTACTATTCGTGTTTATAATGAACTTCCTTTTCTTTAAACAATGCAGCACATATATAGATTTGAATGCTCATACATTTCAAATTTTAAGGAATGTGCATTACTAGCCAAAATTTGGATTCGAGAAGGGAACATATGCGCCAAAACATTGAGAGGCATTCAGTTTTTACTATTATTTTCTTTAGTCCCGTACATAAAATGTACATAGTGGATAGAGAAGGTATTATTTTCCACAAATTCGATATCGAGATTTCACCGACAATTTATGTTTTGGGGCACCCTGAGTCCGAAAGTATTTTTTAGAATAGGTCCTTATGTGTGTCTAAGTACAACTTAGATGAAAACGAAAAGACCGTTAAATACCAAACTTGCTGTTAATATTTAGTGTCTTCCAAGGAGCGACACGAAGATTCTCAAGAAAATCCCTCCACAGTAAACTACCCTTTTCATAGAAAACTTTCGAAAATTTTGATTTTCCCAAATACAGATCTAACGCTTTCGATTAAAATACCACATATTAGATATATTTACATCTCAAATAAAATGTATATCTTGAATTTTATGGAAATACCCTCTGAAGACCTCTTTATTCTGGATGAATTTTGCAGAATTATGCATAACTGCTAAACGGTAAGAGATAGACAAAAACTTACTACACAAAATATGAAGATCTCGTCTAAACACACAATTATGTCCTTTACATTTTTGTTGTGAGGTAACCGTTTCCTGATACTCCTTGTTATTGGTTTCAATCGTAAAGTACTGGTAGTTTTTTCAGACAAGAAGAGTCCGTTTTTCTTTTGTTCTACTCTCGGTCAAGCAAAGAAGCGATTTGCAATAACAATGGCAAAACGACTGGTCTTTAAAACATTTATAATCGCTTTAGTCTGGTGTTTTTCCTTAGTTCCCTCCTACTTATAAGAACCTAAGTAATAAGCCCATTCTGTTAATGTTTATATCGATTAGCATTGTGGAGAAAGAAGAATAATATTTTGTAAGAAGTTTGTAGAGCAGCTAGAGAAATTCATGTGAGTGTATTATATCTTTTTTTTAAGTAATGAATATGAGAATTAAACAGCACCGAAAATCAATGGGAGTCCTAACGGTAGCACATATCAAAGCAGAGACGGCTCAATTTAAATAACAGAACACTGTGAAGTTTATATTGTATAAAACGCTTTCAAAAAGAAGAAGATTCCTATTTTATACTATGAACCTTTATCGCGATTTTACAGTTTCGTTTCAGGCAGAGTAAAGAATGTCCAATAAGATTAAATTTTATAAATTTAAGAAATGAAGTGTTTAAAGAATCATGTATATATTATCCTACCATTATTTTACTTTAAAATACTGACATGAATTTGAAAGTATGGTTTATATTTTATTTTGAATAAACCTTTATGCATTTTAGCGTTATA
The DNA here is from genome assembly GCA_030762935.1 of Hymenopus coronatus. Classification (NCBI taxonomy): domain Eukaryota; kingdom Metazoa; phylum Arthropoda; class Insecta; order Mantodea; family Hymenopodidae; genus Hymenopus; species Hymenopus coronatus. The sequence continues at coordinate 48,734,643 of CM060884.1, read as the reverse complement.
TAAAACAACCGCATTATTTTCTAAGCGCAATGTTTTTATTCATAAATAGAAATATGACGAGTCTACGGAGAAAAAAATGGAGTTGCGTAAATGTTCATTCCCTTCTCCCCCCCCCCCCCAAAAAGGGGAAAAAGAGAAAACAATACAAATTTCAGATAAAGGCATAGAGTACTTATATTTGCCATTTAATTGTTGTATCAGTATTAAGTATCCATAAATAGCTTTAGTTTGTATGAGGGCAATTATTTTATGACAATATTTGTGTCAAAACTGAGTGTTTAAGCATGTGCATTTTGATAATACACTTTCTAGTACTTGTGCATTGCTTATTTGAAACGTTCATATAAAAGCAAATACTAATCACAAAGCAAAATAAACATTATTTTAAGTACTGACTATGAGCATAATATGAATATATAATTGAAGTATTGTATTTGAGGTTTAAAAAAGCGGAGATTGCCGCTGAGCACGTGAATTATGATTATAAATTCAGGCCTCACAACACACAGCCTAATATAATTGCTACGTTAACAAAGTCATTAACAATACAATTATATGCGAGAAAGATATTCAAAAACGCCTGTACATTTCATTTGTTTACTTAGTAAAAGTTACACACGAGCAATTGGGTCGTGATATAATTTTCGGTGTAGGCAGAAAAGTTCTAATTGTTTATGGGAAAAAGAAATTCGAGTTATTTTTCAGTACATTGTCTATATACGTCTTTAAATTAATCTGATAGTAGGATAAGAAAAAATAAACACCATAAAAATTCAGAAAAATAACATATAATTGTTAAACACTAGTTTTGAAACGTGTAGCAATTTTCTTGTAAAACTTTTAATGATTGTTGGCGACTATGTATTCACAAGATGGAATGTCAAAGAAACATTATGCACATCGTTAACTTGAATTAAAGTTTTCTTACTGTTGGAGAAAAACATCGCTTTTGGAGGGATACATTTTATGTATTAAAATAACGTTTCAGGATTAAAAAATGTGTTCATAAGAGAAACTTAACAAATTTATATTCACTCAAAGCTGACAGTTAACATTTATGCCGTCGTCAAATAAAGCACATTTAACTTTTCTTTTTCATTGAGTTTGCGACATTAAATCTATTGGAGTTTAGTAAACAATAAACTATCGTATATTATAGCCGATTAGTCTGTTTAGTTCTACTTTTATTTGGTGAATCTCGCACACTGACAGCGAAAGTTATTTGTGATATTTCTACTTTTGCTGAAAACACAAAATATAAGCCTACAGCATTACACAGCGTTACAAACAATGCAGTGCGACAGAAACTATGCTCATGCAGAATATTAGCAACTACAAAAGAAAAAGTACGTGTTGACGGAACCTTGACGAAATGTTGCGAATGCGATGTTCTCGAGCGAGTTTCCAAGCCAACTTTGCCTACACGAGTCGGCGACGGAACTGGTGTGTGGGATCGCCTGGCGGGATGACTGCCTTGCAGGGGTAGCCGCAGACAGGCGCACTAGACGGGCAGGCGCACTTTATCTGGTTACCCTTATTCGCTTTGCCAATCAAATCAAGTGTCTAGTGCTGGTCCCACCTGTTGTTCCCATAGTCCTGATGTCGACTCCACATCTCGCTAGTACCATTCAAGTGGAGCGAGTGACGACATCGGTTTGTTGTTGCATATTGTGCAATGCGGTGAAGTTTCATACAACAATAAGACCAGTGGACTGCCTCCGTGGTTGAGTGGTCAGGAGCTGACTTCTCACCCGCAGGTGCCGGGTGCGGGGAATTTTTCTTTAGCCAGAATTATTCCCTATCCCCAACAGAGTTTGAAAGTATATATGTGAGAGTGAATGTGTGTGTTTGAGGAAAATAAAATGATTTAAACCTACAGACAATGAGTTGTTTCAAGTGCAAAGCCCCCGATATGACCTTAGATGTTAAAGGGAAACAATAAATAAATAAGATCAGTGCCGCAATTCAAGGCCATTTTTTAAATTAATACATGTTCAATTTAGCATTTTACAACATTTTGAATTTTGATAAACAGACAGTGCCTCATGAAAAAGCTTTAATGTGGCATCCATTTTACAACATTAGTGAAGGGCTAGTAGTGAGATAAATATGCGTAAAAGTAATTGTGGCTTTTTAGATTATTTAATATAGTTTCAAGCAACAACCAGAAAAATAGAATAGATTAATACCAAAAAAGATAAATCTATACTACAGCAAAAACAAAATAATAACAAATAAAATTATAATTAACTTTGATCATGCAAGTTCATGAATCAGTAACACTGTTAAATTAAATCACAGAACAGAACTCAACATTTTGATCTGTGATTCGTGTTCGCCTGTCACTTACAATTAAATAATAGCTTTCAAAATCTACGCTATTGGTAGGATCCCAGCCAGATAGGTAACAAAGCTGCTTGGGCAAACTCCGGGTATTTGAGCTTAACAGCCAATAGCAGTTGCAGACAATCTAGATATTTATTTTTCTGCATAATTTCTAATAGTTAGGAATGAAAATATTCATTTACCTCAACAAAACTATCCATAATAATGAAGTCAAAAATGGGACATTTCTTTACTTTCAGCTAAATCTTTCAAATCTATTGACAATACTCAATCAGCAGTGATAGGATTAAAAATCTGATGTGTACCATTCACATGACTTTCTCTATATATTACTGCAACAAATTATTCTTAAAAAGCTTATACTTCTATTTACTTCATGCTAATCAGAAAAAAAAAAATTAGCAGAAATAGTCTTATTACTTGCTTCCTTGTAAGTAGAAGTGAAATAAGGGACTACCATAGGTTAAAGTGATAGTCAAAAGCTGGTTACTATGACAATGAAGTTCCTTTGTTTGTATGGATAGGATTTGACAAATCCCTGTATGAGAAAAGTATACGTTTTTCAAAGCAGAAACCAAAAACAAGGAATGTCTCAAAAACGATGAACTCCACGAAAAAAATGTATATAACATAAATTGTGTATTTTAACGTGCTACTTTTTTTGTATAGTAAGTTTTTGTCCATCTCCTAAGGTTTAGAAGTTATTCAAAATTCCGTAAAATTCATCCAAAATAAAGCACTCTTTAGAGGCTATTCCCAGAAAATTCGAAACATACATTTTATTTGTCAGGTAAATATCTTTAATCTATACGATATTTTAATCAAAATCGTTAGAGCCATTTTTGAAAAAATCAAAATGCTCGAAAAAAGTTCCACGTAAAGGGTAGTTGGGGGTAAGGGGTTTGTTCTCAAAATCTTTGTGTCGCATCCCTGGAAGATACTAAACTTAAATGCAACAATATATGGATCTAAGTTTATCTTCATTCCTGCATCAATATGAGCTCTAGGTTTTATTTTCCTATTTACAGTAGGAGGTCTAAATTTAGCTTACTTTTCTACTACATTTTGGTGTGAGATTGCAGAATTTTTTTTTGATATTTTAAGATTACAGTTTAATTCTGTTTTCTGTTGACTTTTCGTTTTTGAGTTATCGTGTTCATAGACACACGGACACACAAACACACACGGACCTTTTCCGAAAATGCTTTTTTTAGGTAAAGGGGACCCTAAAACATATATTTCCGGTGAAACCTCGGTATCGAATTTTTGGGTGGAGTGCAATACCTTCTCTATACACAATGTGCATAGTGCATATAGAGAAAGTAAAAAACTTACCAACCTCTTCGAAAAAAAAAGCATTTGTCACATTTTCTTGCAGGTGATTGCCCAACTTTTTGTTGCATTTAAGCATGCACTCCTTAAACATGCTTTTCATTTTACTTTTGTATTCTCATTTGCAAAAGAGTCCATGAATTGCAATATGTCTGTGGGTAACCAACCTGTAGCACACCTTTTCAGCACAGTGCATACAGTTAACAATTCATCCCACAACTTACGTGCAAAATGGTACGAAGAGTTTCCCCGGAACGATCCGCTGGGTCTGTGGAGTATCATCTGGAAGAAATTTACGAACCCGAAGATCCCCAAAGACTGGAAGACTGCTCTCAATGATGCTGTACCCACAGCGGACAAATTGTGGCGCCATGGCAGATCAACTTCTAATCTCTGCCCCCGCTGTAATGAGGTGCAAACACTGCACCATAAACTACTGGACTGAGCCATCATACACTCTATTTGATATATGATAGCATTTGTGTCATCTGTTGTGGGGCACAAGTAAAACGTGAAAACTATTTAATCTTGAAATTCCAACAGGCAAATAGGCAGCTGTCAGATACCCTGACCTGGATCATATTTGCCACATATAATTGGATTCTGCTGGTTGGAGATGCGGCACAACTACCGGACTTCCAGGTTTTTATCCGAAAAAACGCTGGGAATTGGGAAAACGGACCCCTCTGTCGCTGGATCTTAGGCATTTACAGAGGCATAGCAACTATGCCCTCCCCCCATAAAAATACAAGGCGACACCTCCACTTTAGTTATTCTGTAGTACCAGTTACAATTACTATATTGATTACGTATTTCTTATGTATTAGTATGTATAATATGCAATAATAAAAAATAGGGGAAAAAGAGCCCTCCAAATGTGTAATTAATTTATAATTCTGGCTGAGATCCTAGCTTTAAATTTAGGCTACCATTTTATTTCAAAATAATTATTTTCATCATTAAAAGTAATTAGAAGGGTTGAAGAACTGCTGTTTAACATTTTCATCCAAAGATTGGAAAAAATCTTTTAAAGCATCCAAATGCTTGTTGACATATTCTACATACTGAAACTATGAATTCCAGGGTATGAGTACGGGGAAAGGAAATACTACTGCTAGAAGATTTGGATAATTTTCCTCCAGAAAATTTATATACGTACTTTCCATTTTTATCGAATGTAGGAAAGTCATCTTTAATTAGAAACAAAATGGTTTAGTTCTGTCATTTATTTTAAAATCAACTAAGTTTACCTTGCGCGAAAAGCATTGAAAGCGCATAAGATGGTCAGCAATTATAGTCTACAATGCTCTAAAGCATGTCCCCATGTATCGAGTTGAATCTGATGATACCAATCCAAGTAGATTTTATATGAAATATAATATTCTTTCAAAGTGTCAATGATTTCAAAATGCAGGTGACGAGTATTGAGTCAGGCGATGAAAACTGACGCCATTTTTACGAGCCTCAAACAAAACGTTACAATATGGAATGGTATCACTTGGAACATAATCGGAAAGCAGCACGTCATTATCTATAGTAATGGTATTTTCAAACATGCGAAAATATGAAAAGATGTATGAAAAGAATTTGACACTATTTAAATGTCTGTACATTACTAGGACCGTTTTTTTTCAACCTCCGATAGGCTATAAATAAAAGACAAGTTCGCAGAAAACATATATTTTATTAATAAAAGTTTTGTACACTTATGGTTACTTTTCAACATAATCACCGAAAAGATTGAGACATTTATCGTACCTGTGCACAACCTTTGTAATACCCGCTTCAAAAAATTCTGCCGTCAATGATTTCAAATAAGCATTGACGTTGTTTTTAAGACCTTCGTTGGTTTGAAAGTGCTGTCCTCCTAGCCACGTCTTCAGTTCAGGGAAAAGGTGAAAGTCGCTGGGTGCCAGGTCAGGATTATACGACGGATGATCGAAAATGTCCCATTGAAATTGTTCAAGGAGCCGATGGGTTGTGCCAGTAGTGTGTGGACGAGCGTTGTCATGGATCAACACAATTCCTCTTCGTTTGTTTTGAATGGCTCTCCGCAAACGTCGTAAAGTTACGAAGATCTTCAAAACAACGTCAATGCTCATTTGAAATCATTGGCGGCAACATTTTTTGAAGCGGGTTTTGCAAAGCTTGTGAACAGGTACGATAAATGTCTCAATCTTTACGTTGATTATGTTGAAAAGTAACTATAAGTGTACACAAGTTTTAGTAATAAAATAATTGTTTTCTATGAACTTGTCTTTTATTTATAGCCTATCGAAGGTTGAAGAAAACGGCCCTGTATATAGTTGGTTTGGCTAAAAAATAAATATTTGAATTTTTAAAAAAGTCTGCTCACCACTTACAGTATGATCCTCGTACATTTTCCTGCAACAATCTTTTACATATCTTCAATTTTATAAAAGTCAACAAGAATTAAGTTACTGCGTCTATCTCTATTAAAACGTAAACATTATAGAGAAATCAATGTCGTTCCATCAACAGCCAAGCTATTCATAGTATTCCGAGGTACACAATTTGAAACAGAGGTAATTTTATTGAAGAACAAGGATTATTCAAAGAATGTTGTTTGTATAGTATTCATTGTTAATTGAGATTGATTGTTAATAGAGAAAATAGGATATACAATCTTGGGTCACACACGAGATTCGTTCACCTATAAAAGACATATGACATAATTCCTAGAAATAAAATATGCTCAGTTATGGAATGGTGTAATGTTCCAAAAAATGGATATAGTTTGTTCAAAAACTATACCAGGATAAGGAAATACGAGATGTTCTGAAAGTAGTGCGCAACATTTTCTAAACTCTTAATCCTATTTTTTAGACATGCCATCTTGAACTGCAGACTTTTCTGTCATCTTTTAATATAGTCTAAATTTCTTTTCACACTTTTTCCGCATCTTTCTGCAAGTTCGCGTATTTTCAAACCATTACGATAGAACTTCGTTCCAGCTACTCAAAGACACTGATGCACCGCTTTCCGGTGCTCCAAGTGATGTCATTCCATACTCTGACGTTTTCTTTCAGACTCATGATGATGGAATCAGTTTTCATTGCCTGTCACAAAAAATCATCACTTGCATTTTAAAATCTCTGAGGAACGTTTTGGGTTATGGTTTTTTCTTGAGCTTTGAGGACTTCTACCAATAAACGTGGGGTCCAACAGGCATAAACTTTTCAATAACCCAGATTTTCAATAATTTCTTGTACTGCACTTCCTACAGTAAGATATGGAACGATTTTAACAACAATGACACGCCTGTCTTCTGTAATGAGCTTATCAACTATTTCCTTGTTACGCTCCGTGGAGATAGTTCCATGGTGACCGCTAGGAGGCACATCTTGGGTACTCATGTTCCCATCTTTGAAATGTATCACCCATCTCCTGACATTACAGATATCTCTATAGGCATATTGAAATCTGAGGTGAATTTCAGCAGCAAAATTCTCCTCTTTGACAAGAGAATCAACGACAGCATGTTGTCGAAACAAATCATTGGTATCCACCATTTTGAAAATACTGTCTGAGGTCAAGTGATAGATGCTAATGATATTACAATATGACAGCATGTTGTGTAAGGTCTGCAGATTACGATCCTGCAGTCATTTCTGTTACATTGTTGGAATTTGAATTTTAACAACGAGTTGCTCATGACGTATGTATTGAAATGACATAAAATAAAATAGCACAGAAGAGTTTAAAACAAAAATACAGTTGTCATTCATTTTAATTATATTTAAATGGAACAAGTGTTGGAGATCTGGTAACGAAGTGTTCAAAATGAGTGTGCCAATAGTTATTTATGGTACAAGTGGAAAAAGGAGAATTTTATTCTGTGAGCAGGAATGTTGCATAGCGAGTTTGAGTTACTTTGAACAAGAATGGCAAACACTATTTTTAGACATTCTGAATATTTATAGATACGTTTTAGATTATAAATAGTTTATTTTCATGGACATGATCCTCATGTGCTGCGATGTTCAGTTACTGCGTTCCTTAGCATCAGTGTTGACAACAGGATGAGTTACAGAAGCCCAGACTCCTATATAACGGAGGCAGTGTAACTAATAAAACGATGAAAATAATGGAATAACATTTTAATTTATTAATTGACTTTATTGGTAGCAACTACAACTTTGCTTGCAAAATTTCTACCTGATTCCATATTGACGACCGAGCCAGGTGGCTTGGGTGGTTTCGTCTGTAGCTGACATTCGCGAGGTCCGGGTTCGCTTCCCGTTGACCACCTGGGGCCTCTTAGGCGAATGCTGGGGTGCGTATATCTACCACGCTTTATTTCCCTTCATTTCAGCATTTCATTTCCTTCTTCAGCTTTCAGGCTGGCGGTAGGTATGGCTTGAGGCTTTGCAGGCAGATGGCACGGTTACTTGCTTCGAGTAAAATCTCTTCCCCCTAGGTGCCGTTGTAGAGACATACTTGTGACGGCCTCCCGGCGCCTGTATAGTCTTCGTGGTACGCCAAGGCTGCCATCTAGAGAACTGTTAAGGACTTCCGTGCGTTTATGCGCTTAGTTCCGTTATTTCCCTGTGCTGGCGCGTGGTTTTACCCGCCTCTTATCCCTTCCCCCGGGAGGTGGTAGGCCACAATAGCTCAGTACTTGGTAGCAGTTGCCGAGATGTCCCCCGCCACTAACATACTTCTCCCTCATACTTTCATATTGACGACATGCATATCATCCGCCATTTTATGGGTCGATACAAACATTCTATAAGTCATATTCACGGCCTACTTGAACGAGGCCTTGGTCACATTCCGCTATAATTTAAGGTTGGCTACATTGGAGTGTTATAATTTTACCTGCCCTACTTTTACCAGCAACAGTCTAAAAATATAATTTTAACCTACATTCATTCCTCTTCGCGGATGATCAGGTAATTTTTGCATCAGACCAAGAAGATATGGAATACATGCACCGCAAACTAAAAGAATAATACGAGAAATGGGGCATCAAAATCAACTTTAACAAAAATAGATATAGGTCTTTAGGAGGAACGGAAGCTGCTATTAAAGTGCGAAAAGAAATAGTTAAGCACTGCACACAACTTAAATATTTAATTAATAATCTCAAAGAGATGGGAAAAAGTAGATGCTAATATTAATGTTTGAGCGTTGTATGACCTCACTTGGAACAATCTACTGAGACAAGAAACAAACAAGAAAATCTTCCACAGTGTGCTGGAAAATGTTGTATATATAGGGCAGAGGAATGGGCATTAATAATGAAACATTATTAGGACAAAATAAAAACTGTGAAATAAGATTTTATGGTTGAAATTTACAACTCACAAGGTGGTGAGGAAGTATAGAAGAGTGCTGTAGTAGATGGTTCAATAAAACATAACATAAAAATAAAAATTAGAAAACGAGGCAGTTCAGCGGAATGGACATATAAAACGAATGGAGGCAACGAGATGACCTAAGAATGCTGGAATGATGGCCCAAAACACAACGTACGTAAAAGAAACGGGAAACATATATGAAAGAATCTGTGGAAGAAAATCTCATGTGTTCCATTCGCATGATTTTCTCTACCTATTCTGTAACAAACTATTCTTAAAGGAAACTTATTCTTCTATCTACTTCTTGCAAATAAAGTTAAAAGATTAGAAAGGGACTTATTACTTGCTTACTTGAAAGCAGAAGGGAAATAAGAGAATACACTAGACTAAAGCGATATTAAACTCTTTTAAAAGCTGCCTGCTATGTGGTTTATATTCGGTTCTCTTTGCAAGGCCAGAAATAAAATAAAAGAAAATGGAATAACAAATTCCAGTTTTAGAAAAATATAAGTAATTTAAAATTGATATCAATAACCAGGAAATTGTTAGCTTAAGAAGGTAAGAAAAAACAACAACTGAGAATGCCTCCGTGGTGGAGTGGTCAGCGAGCTGACTTCTCACCCCGTGGGTCCCGGGTTCGGTTCCCGGCTGAGGCGGGGAATTTTTCTCCAGCCAGAATTATTCCCTATCCCCAACAGAGTCTGAAATGTTGTATGTGAGTGCGTGTTTGAGTAGAACAAAATGATTTAAACCAACGTAAAAGAACCTACAGACAACGAGTTGTTTCAAGCGGAAAGCCCCCGATAAAGGGGGCAATATAAATGAAACAATAAAAAAAAAAAAAAAAAAAAAAAAAGTGATGTGTTCTATTCACATTAACTTTATCTAGCTGTTCTACATACAAACTATTCTTAGGTAAGATTATTCTACCATTTACATTATGCTAATCGAGATAAGCATTAGCAGATTATTTGCTTCCTTGAAAGTAGAAGGGAAATAAGAGAACCATTAAGCTAAAGCTATAGTCAAATATTTTAAAAGCTGCTCATTATATGAAAAAAATTGAGGGTCCGTTCGCTTTCCATGGTAGCGTTTGAGAAAAGTTAGACACTTTAAAGTTGAAACCAATAGCCCCAGGTGACTGCATATGGGATTTATGGTGGACAAAGTGGAGCATGGGCGGGTTTTCTCCGTATTCTTCGGTTTCCCCACCATCGCATTCCTCAGTGCTCCATCAATGTCATAGTCTGTGGTGCTAAAGTAGTAAAAGCGGGCGTTAAACACTATAAAAAATATGTGTTCTATTTACGTGACTTTCTCTATATATATTTGTAAAAAATTATTGTTAAAAAGCTTATTCTTCCATGTGTTTCATGCTAATCGAGATAAACATTAGCAGAAATGCTTTCTTGAATTCAGAAGGGAAATAATGGAATATACTAAACTTAAAACGATAGTCAAATCTATTAAAATCTGGTTGCCATGTGGTTGAAATCCGTTTCTATGCAGTGGCAGAAGCTTACAACTTTCCGTGAGATAAATGTTTACGTTTCAAATCTGAAAAAAATAACAAGGAATATCTCAGAAATTGCCAATTTCACCTAAAAAACGTACATGAAATAAATTGTGTATTTTAACGTGATCTAATTTTTATGTAGTAAGTTATTGTCTACCCCTTAAGATTTATCAGTTAAACAAAATAATTCTTTCAGAATAAAGACTCCTTTTGAGGCTATTCCCAAAAAATTCAAGTTATACATTTTATTTGCAATATAAATATCTTTAAAATACGATATTTTAATCAAAATCGTTAGAGCAATTTTTGAGAAAACAAAATGTTCAAAATGTTTTTCTATGTAAAGGGTAATTTGGCATTTAACGGACTTTTCGTTTTTGAGCTATGCTATCCACAGAGGCGCGCGTGCACACACCCACGGACCTTTTTCTGAAAATACGTTTTTTTTTATTCAGGGGGACCCAAAACACATATTTCCGTTGAAAAATCGATATCGAAATTTTGGGTGGAATACAATACTTTCTCTACACACTATGTAAACAGTACGTGTAGCGAAAGTAAAGAACCAATAATAAGGAATATCTCGAAAAACGGTCAACTTTACAGAAACACGTAAATCACATAAATTATGTGTTTTAAAGACATCTATATTTTTTGTAGCAAGCCTTTATCTCTCTCTTACAATTTAAAGGTTTTGCAAAATTCAGTAAAACTCATCGAGAATAACGAGACCTTTAGAGGCTATTTCCAGAAAATGAGAATATACATTTTATTTGATGTAAATATCTTGAATATACCGTATTTTAATAAAAATCGTTACATACATTTTTTAAAAACAAAAGTTTCAAAAGAACTTCTATACGAGAGGTAGTTTGTGGTGGGGGGATTGTCTTTAAAAACCTTTGTGTCGCATACTTGGAAGATACTAAATATAAATACCACGTTTGAGCTATGCTGTCCACAGACACACACAGACAGGCAGACACACACGGACCTTTTTCTAAAAATGTTTTTTTCAGACTCAGGAGCCCTCAAAAAATATTTCCGTGAAATTATGCCATCGAATTGTGATACCATTGTATGTACATACGTGCTAGAGAAAATAAGCATATAAATGACATAAATTGTTTGTTTTAACAAGATCTATATTTTTTATGTCGTAAGTTTTTGTCTCTCTTTACGGTTTACCAGTTATAAAGAAATCTTCTGAGCCTATTCGCAGAAAATTAACATTTATATCTTGGTTTTACTTTCTCTACACGCACTTTCACCGGAAATATATGTTCTAGGGTCCCCTGTATCCAAATAAAGTATTTTCAGAAAAAGGTCCGTGTGTGTGTGTCCGTGTGTCTGTGAACACGATAACTCAAAAACGAAAAGTCGGTAAAATACCAAACTTGGTATTTAAGTTTAGTATCTTCCAGGGATGCGTCACGAAGATTTTGAGAAACATCCCCCACACCAAACTACCCTTTACATGGAACTTTTTTCGAAAATTTTGATTTTCTCAAACATGGCTTACAAGACAATATTTCTGCTAATGTTTATCTCGATTAGCATGAAGTAGATAGAAGCATATTTATTTCTTAATAACAGGATGTGGAATTTTTTGAAGTCTCCTTCATAAAGGGGCATCTTAGCCTTAGAAAAGGGGAATATTAATTGAAAACAATAGGCAGCTGATTCAGTTAGACCTGCGAATACATCAGATAACTTGGGATTTAATATAAAGAGGTGAATACTACCCAGCCAACATATCTGTATTTATATTTATATTAAGGTGGGTGGGTAGTCAGAGAAGCAGTAAGATGCGATGGTAAAGTGAGATACCGCGGTCCTGTCTGGTTCGGCTTTACTTTGAACGTGACATTTAATGAATGAGATGGATCCACCTCACGCCCTGTTTGCAAGAAGTCTTGTGACTAAGAAACCAAGGCAGCTGCCGCATCTCACAAAACTCCATGTTTTCTTTGGGGAGACTGGGGCAATACCGTACAACAACACGGCTAGCATATTTGCTCGATTTCACAGAGGCTACAGGGCCTTACAATTTCATCGATACTATATTACCCGGACTTCATAGTTACTTTCACTATTAGACGGTCCGGGTTCGATCCCAAGCAACCGCACGTGAGATTTGTGGTGGACAAAGCGGAGCAGGGGCGGGTTTTCTCCGGGTTCTCCGGTTTCCCCCGCCAATTTATTCCACCGGTGCTCCATCTTCATTCCATATATCACCAGTGTCATCGCTTGCGGTGCCATATGTAGTAAAAGCGGGCGTTAAACACCATAACCACAACAAAAAATGTCACATACATTAAACTTCATTAATCGTACAGGTCCTCAGACCATAAGTGCTTTTGCAATACACAAAATGGTAAGCAACATTAAAAAAATCTGATGTGTTACACTCACATGACTTTCTCTAGCTGTTCTACAAACTTCATACGTAAGATTCTTCTTCTTCTTTCTGCACCTTGCTAACCGAGGTACTCATTAGCACAATGTTCTTATTACTTAGTTCCTTATAAGTAGGAAGAAAATAAGGGAATACACTAGGCTAAACCAATAGTCAAATGTTTTAAAATCTATCGTTATGCGATTGTCATTACAAATCGCTTCTTTTCTTGGCCAGGAGTTGAACAAAAGAAAAACCAACGCTACCGTCTGAGAAAAGTATAAGTACTTCACAACTGAAACTAATAACAATGAATATCTCGAAAACGGTAAGCTCCACGAGAAAAATGTATATGACATAACTTGTGTATTTTAACAAGCCCTAAATTTTTTGTATAGTAAGTTTTTGTCTATCTCTTACGGTTTACTAGTTATGCCAAATGAAGCAAAATTCATTCAGAATAAACAGGTCTTCAGAAGCTATTCCCCGAAAATTCAAGATATACATTTTATTTGTTAGGTAAATATCTTAGACATATGATATTTTAATCAAAATCGATAGAGCCATTTTTAAGAAAATCATAATTTTCGAAAAAAGTTCCATGTTAAGGGTAGTTTGGTGTGGGGGGATTTTTCTCAAAATCTTCGTGTCGCATCCCTGGAAGATACTAAACTTAAATACCACGGACCTTTTTGTGAAAATGCTTTTTTCGGATATAAGGGAGCCTAAAACATACCGAGATTTCACCGGAAATATATGTTTTAGGGTCCCCAATATCAAAAAAAAGCATTTTCACAAAAAGGTCCGTGTGTGTGTGTGTGTTTGTGTGTGTGTGTGTGTGTGTGTGTGTGTGTGTGTCCGTGTGTCCGTGTGTCTATGAACACGATAACTCAAAAACGAAAAGTCGGTAAAATACCAAACTTGGTATTTAAGTTTAGTATCTTCCAGGGATGCGACCGAAGATTTTGAGAAAAATCCCCCCACCCCCAACTACCCTTTACATGGAACTTTTTTCGAAAATTTTGATTTTCTCAAAAATGGCTCTAACGATTTTGATTCAAATTTCGGATATTAAACATATTTACCTGACAAATGAAATGTATATCTTGAATTTTCTGGGAATAGCCTCTGAAGAGTAGTTTATTCTGGATGAATTTTACTAAATTTTGAATAACTGTTAAACCGCAAGAGATGGACAAAAACTTACTACACAAAAAATGTAGAGCACATTAAAACACACAATTTATGTTATATACATTTTTTTCGTGGAGTTCGTCGTTTTTGTGACATTCCTTATTTTTGGTTTCTGCTATGAAAAACGTATACTTTTCTCATACTGGAACTTGTCAACTCCTATCCATATAAATAAAGGAACTTCATTGACATAGCAACCAGCTTTTGACTATCACTTTAACCTACGTTTGTCCCTTATTTCGCTCCTACTTACAAGGATGCGAGTAATAAGACTATTTCTGCTAATTTTTTCTGATTAGCATAAAGTAAATAGAAGTATAAGCTTTTTAAGAATTATTTGTTGCAGGGATATGGAGAAAGTCATGTGAATGGTCTTGATATGTAAGCTAATCATCCTGAACACTTATTCGGTAAGGTAAGTTAAATTTACAATTCATTTATTGATTGCTATGCCAACAAGCACTGTAAGTACTTACAGTAAGAGTTTGAGAGGTCAATACAATACAATTAGGAAATGATGTAACATCCAAGACATGTGCTATCTCAAGTAAAGAATCTATTGCAAAATTGATTAACAAGGGTGTATAAGAAGGCTTTGTCCATCTAATTTAGATGTAGCCTTTTATTTGTTCATATCGAGAATTCATTTTTACTTTCTCTAGCCCCATATGTACAATGTACATAGGGATAGAGAAGTATTGTATTCCACCCAAAAATTCGATACCGAGATTTCACCGGAAATACATGTTTTAGGACTCCCTGTATCCAAAAAAAGTATTTTCAGAAAAAGGTCCGTGTGTGTTTGTCCGTGTGTCTGTGAATACGATAACTCAAAAACGAAAAGTAGTTAAAATACCAAACTTGGTATTTAAGTTTAGTATCTTCCAGGGATGCGACACGAAGATTTTGAGAAAACTCCCCCCACACCAAACTACCCTTTACAAGGAACTTTTTTAGAAAATTTTGATTTTCTTAAAAATGGCTCTAACGATTTTGATTAAAATATCATATATTAAAGATATTTACCTAACAATATGTATATCTTGAATTTTCTGGGAATAGCTTCTGAGGACCTGTTTATTCTGGATGAATTTTGCTTAATTTGGTATAACTAGTAAACCGTAAGAGATAGACAAAAACTTACTATACAAAAAATGTAGGTCTTGTTAAAATGCACAAGCTATGTCATATACATTTTTTTCGTGGAGCTTACTGTTTTCGAGGTATTCATTGTTAGTTTGAGTTGTGAAGTACTTATACTTTTCTCAGACGGTAGTGTCCGTTTTTCTTTTGTTCTATTCCTGTCCAAGATAAGAAGCGATTTGTAATGTCAATCGCATAACCACAGCTTTTAAAGCATTTGACTATTGGTTTAGCCTAGTGTATTTCCTTATTTTCTTCCTACTTTTACGGAACTAAATAATAAGAACATTGTGCTAATGAGTACCACGATTAGCGAGGTGCAGAGAGAAGAAGAATCTTATGTATGAAGTTTGTAGAACAATTAGAGAAAGTCATGTGAGTGTAACACAGCAGATTTTTCTTAGTGTTCAATTAAAATATTGAAAACCAATTTTGATTTATTATTGTTTTTTTTTTTACAGTTTTTTCAAGTATTTCAAAATTTAATTATCTTACCACGAACTACAAGTTACTTATCAGATCTCAAATGCTTGGGAAATCTCGGCTCTGCGGGCCTCGTATACCCAATATGCATTCTCGACCTGAGAAATATAACTTACGGTTCTCAGTACGTAATATACTATTTATCTCTTATCCCCCCCCCCCTCTTCCCTATAATCAACCTTCTCAGATCTCAGCTGTCTCGCCTTATGCAGAAATTTACTTATCCCGTCCGCGTTCCCCATGCCGCCAGGGGCTCCTAACTCTCCATTCCTTCGTACGCCTACATCTCGCGAAGATATGAGTCCACGACTCTTCCTCCTCCAAATGGGGCAGCCCCTGTCTAATGAGTTTGGTTCCTGTTTGGATGTTTTGCTTCACTCAGATTTTAGCCAGGACTGTACTTCCGATAAAACCTTCTACGTACATTGCATGTGGTTTGCTGCCTGCATGTGGATGGTTGAGGCGATTTTGAAGTGGCTCGCATTCGGCAAGTCGTGCAGTGGGCCTTACCTGAAATTTTTTTTCGGGGTGGGGTCCTATCTGGCGAATTCTGGGTAGGTTCATTATATCCTCTATTCACAGCTTTCTGTTTCCGTCATTTCCTAATCATGCTTTTCGGGGTTGTAAGATCAGGCGACGGCGTTTGGCGGATTGAGGCTGGGCGGTGTAGGTACGCTTTGTCTTCTCTGGCGACGTTGATTGACCAGTTTGCATAAAACAATCCTGATACAGCATGGTGAGGACCTCCAACATGCAACATTTGCGGTCAGCGAGATACTCTACGCAATCGTTTTGTTACCTGCACAACAGCACGACATTGGGTCGTTTCGCAATTGCACCGTCTTGCTCCTTCGCAAAATCCAAACGATTATGCTCGCACATTACTACAACTAGAGACTCGAAGTACCACAGAGCGCTTTGTACAGGTGTGGCTCGCTCTGGGCTTTCAGCATTATATGCTGTCTGAAACACATCCCAGCGTCAACTTGAGCAGCAAGAGATCTGCAAAAACATAAGCGTCTCTCGCTGCAGTCGGCAACGGCGTTCGCTATGCTGGTTCTATAACACTTACATTATCTTCCCATTTTGTTACCACCTTCCTGCACATGCTTAATTTAAACGCACAGACTACATAGTTCATAACTATATAAACAAAAAAATTAATGTGTCTTTAAGTTATATATAAAAAAAATTTAAAAAAAAACAAAAACATTGTGAGCTGATAGACTGTACTTATACAGAGTCTGTCAAAAGTTTAGGGACACCCCTAAATATCAGTCATTTCATTCCTGTCCCTCGATTTTTGTGTAATCGTAAGATGTTTTATACATGGATCAAACGCATCTCAAAAGTGACGTTTTCTACTACAAACCAGAACTTGCTATCTTTAAAACTGTGGATAATATGATGAGTGATGCCCGATTTCCCTCCCGATTTTCAAAGTTTGAGATTAGTTTTTTTTTTTTTTTTTTTTTTTGTTTTTTTTTGGCATTTGAAGTTTGCGGCAAATGGATGCCTTGCCGTTACGGCCACATAGATCATAATCCTGGAGGTTGGTAGCACCGGTAAAACAACATATTCTCTCTGTTTTTAGTGTTAGTTGTGGATTTTACCTTAACCTTAGAAAATAGGCATTAAATGTGAATAAAAAGTCTTCATACATTTTTAAATTAAAAAATGATAGCAGCCCAAGAACCACTAAGTAAATCTCCCTCCATGGCAAAATTCCTTTTGCCAAGTACAAACATTCAAGGGCAAATTAATTTTATCCATAAAAAACTGCATCATTTTAACTAGTTTTCTTGATTGAGAAATTGTCATGTTATCCACAGTTTTAAAGATAGCGATTTCTGATTTGCAGCAGAAAACTTCCCTTTTGAGATGCGTTTGATCCATGTATAAACATTTTGAGATTTCACAAAAGTCTAAGGACAGGAATGAAAAGTCTGATATTTATGTACGTCCTTAAACTTTTGATAGACACTGCAATATACCTTACACTTTTTGTAACTAAAACACAAACATTTCGTTAGGACCACTTCATGTGCTCTCGGGCGGGCGTTTTTTATCACGACCTTGCTGACTTCGGTTTCTGTGAATTTCCTGATCGACGTGGGTTGCATTCTATCTGGTAACTTTGCGGATCCCGTCCATGTTTGCGCATGTCATCCGGATCTGGTGGTCCTTAAGAGTCTCTCCTCTCTTACTTCCCGCCAGGAGCCACGCAGAAGGCCCGCTTTTCTGCCACGATTGCTGAGGTCCGCTTTGTTCGTACATTTACTATATTGTAACCATGAAAAAGCCTCCTGAGATTGAGTAGTGCTGGAGAAAAAAACTACAATCAACATTTAAAGATGCTAACATTTGCTTAAAGCCATGTGAAAGCTTGAATCGCTAAGTTCTGAAATGAGTGCATTAGGAGTATTTGCCTCTCTTCTAATTAGCATATAGTAGGTAGAGAAGGTATTCCATTCCATATAAAAATATCTGATGTGTTCCATTCACATGATTTTCTCTACATCTCTGCAATAACTTACTGTTAAAAAACTTATGCTTCTATTTACTTCATGCTAATCGAGAAAAAATTAGCAGAAATAGCCTTATTACTTTCTTCCATGCAAGTAGATGGGAAATAAGGAAGTAGCATAGGTTAAAGTGATAGCCATAAGCTGGTTGCTATGTGATTGAAGTTTCTTTGCTTGTATGGACAGGACTTGACAAATTCCTGTATGAGAAATGTATAAGTATTTTAAAGTAAAACCAATAACAAGGAACATCTCTAAAAATGTATATAACATAAATTGTGTGTTTTAACGTGCTCTACCTTTTTTGTGTGGTAAGTTTTGTCCATCTCTTACGGTTTAGCAGTTATGCAAACTTTCGTAAAATTCATCCAGAATGAAATAGTCATCAGAGGCTTTTCCCAGAAAATTCAAGACATTCATTTTATTTGTCAGGTAAACATCTTTAATATAGGATATTTTAATCAAAATCGTTAGAGCCATTTTTGAGAAAATCAACATTTTCGAAAACATTTTTCCATGTAAAGGGTAGTTGGGGGTGGGGAGATTTTCTTGAAAATCTTCGTGTTGTATCCTTGGAAGATACCAAATTTAAAATATCAAGTTTGATGTTTAACGGGTATTTCGTTTTTGAATTATACTGTCCACGGACACACAGATACACACACATGGACCTTATTCCAAAAATGCTTTTTTTTTTTTTTTTGATTCAGAGGAACCCAAAACATGTATTTCCGGTGAAATCTCGGTATTGAATTTTAGGTGGAATGCAATACCTTCTCTATACCTTCTGTACATAGTAAATGTAGAGAAAGTAAAAATCTGTACTTTTCCACTTACCTCTCTGCAACAAATTGTTAAAAAGCTTATGCTTCTATTTACTTCGTGCTAATTGAGAAAAAAATAGCAGAAATAGTTTTATTACTTGCTTCCTTTAAGCAGAAGGGGAATAAGGGAGAACCATAAGCTAAAGTGATAGTCAAAAGCTGGTTGCTATGTGATTGAAGTTCCTTTGTTTGTATGGTCATGGTTGACAAATTCCCATATGAGAAAAGTATAAGTATTTTAAAATAAAACCAATAACAATTAATACCTCAAAAACCGTACGATATTTTAATAAAATGGTTAGAGCCTTTCCATCTTCCAAGGTTGTGACACGAAGATTTTCAAGTAAATCCCCACCCCCAACTACCCTTTACATGGAACTTCTTTCGCAAATTTTGATTTTCTCAAAAATGGCTCTAGTGTTTTTGATTAAAATATCGTATATTAAAGATATTTACCTGACAAATAATATGTATATCTTAAATTTTCTGGGAATGGCATCTGAAGACTACTTTATTCTGGAAGAATTTTACGAAATTTTGCATAACTCCTAAACCGTAAGAAATGGGCAAAAACTTACCACACAAAAAATGTAGAGCACATTAAAACACACAATTTATGTTATGTAAAATCTTTTGGAGGAATAGATCATTTTTGAGATATTCCTTGTTATTGGTTTCGGCTTTGAAAAACTTTTACTTTTTTCATACAGGAATTTGTCAACTCGTGTCCATACAAACAAAGGAAATTCAGTCACATAGCAACCAGCTCTTGGTTATCACTTTAACCTATGGTACTCTCTTATTTCGCTTCTACATACAAGGAAGCAAGTAATAAGACTATTTCTACTAATTTTTCTCAATTAGTATGAAGTAAATAGAAGTATAAGCTTTTTAGCAATAATTTGTTGCAGAGATATAGAGAAAGTCATGTGGATGGAACACATAAGATTTTTTCTCAATATTATACTATTAAATACTCATGCATTCACTTTCACATGAATACTTCCAGATTCTGTGGGGAATAGAGAATGATTCCTCTATCCCTTACAGAATCTGGATGTCGAGATTTCACCAGAAATACATGTTTTAGGACTACCTGAAACCAAAAAAAACATTTTCAGAAACAGGTCCGCGTGTGTGTGTGTGTGTGGACAACATAGCTCAAACTCGAAAATACCGTTAAATACCAAACTTGGTATTTAATTTTGGCATCTTCCGAGGATGCGACACGTAGATCTTCAAGAAAATCCCCCCACCCCTAACTACCCTTTACATGGAAACATTTTCGAAAATGTTGTTTTTCTGAAAAATGGCTCTAAGTATTTTGATTAAAATACCACATATTAAAGCCATTTCTATCACAAATAAAATGTATATCTTGAATTTTCTGGGAATAGCTTCTAGAGACCTGTTTATTTTCAATGAATTTTGCTTAATTTGGAATAACTAGTAAATCGTAAGAGATAGACAAAAACTTACTATACAAAAAATGTAGATGTTGTTAAAATACACAAGTTATGTCATATACATTTTTTTCGTGGAGCCCGTTTTCCAGGTATTCCTTGTTATTAGTTTCAGTTGTGAAGTACATATATTCTTTTCTCAGACGGTAGCCAAGCAAAGAAGTGATTTGAATGACAATCGCATATTGACAGTTTTTAATACATTTGACTATCACTTTAGCCAAGAGATTTCCCTTAGTTCCAGTCTAATTATAAGGAACTAAGCAATAAAATTCTGCTAATATTTATCTCGATTAGCGTGGTTTTGAAAGAAGAATTACCTTTTGTAAAAAGTTTGTTTGTAGAGTAGCTAGGGAAAGTCATGTGAGTGTAACACATTAGATTTGTTTAAATTATACTTCAGTGTTAAACCACAAACTCGTAGATAGTGATTTAAAAAACTTTGAAAATAATTCAAACAGTGTTTTATTTTACCAAGACATTTACAGACGGAACAAAGTGCGTCACTATTTCTTCAGGTTTGGCATGTAGTTGAAATTCTTCTGATATAAACAGATTTGATGGAGCTAAATGTCCAGAGAAACTAAAGCGGGCTTCAGACGTCACTACGTCAGAAACTTCCTAGTTTTTTTTTTTTTTTTTTTTTTTTTTTTTTGCTCCATTCTGAGCTGTCAGTTTTTGCTTTTGCTGTCAAGTCCAAGCAGTCTCTGCTGACATCTGAAAATTAATACCTATTTGGCATCGAATGCTTTTGAATATTTCGTCAAAATTAGAGCTAGTGTCATGAAAAACTCTCTGTTCGGTTGATGTTTGTCAAGTCACTACTGAAGTTTGCTTCTTGGAACGGCGGCAAGGTGCGTTCGGTCAGCTTTGTCACCTGTTTACTGGATGGACTCTCTCTTTTCGTTGCACTACATTCAGTCACAGGTATTAGAAGTTCCGACGGCTTTCAGAGAAGTGCTTATCAGCTCAAGGGCTGCCACGATAATGTTTTTTGCCTAACGCATTTTATTCTTCCTGTTTACGAAAAATAAATACAAATTTAGGTTATGTTCATAAGTACATTTCACTACCGGACTCACAATATAAGTATTTACTATAAACGCACGCATAAATTAACGAAACTACGTTTATGAAAACATAATCACTAGTCTGAACATTAATAAAGATAAAACTTCCTTCTTGCTCAATATCATATCCATTAGGTATAAAGTAGAGACGCTACCGCACCTGGAAACGGTTTGCAAATTTATGACTGATTAATGTTAAACATCAATAAAATGTCATAGACTTGGTCTGGGAAAAACCGATTCCATTGTCCTTATATACGAACTGATTCTACAGTTTGTAAACAAGTTTACTTGCTATTTTTGATCAGGTGTCAACAAACGCGGCACCCATCTTGCACAGACTTTGTGAAAGCCCAAAACATTACTTAAAATATTACCTGGACGTTCTTTTGATATGCTTACAGCCTCTGCTATCTCAAACAACTTTAATCCGCGCTCTTCCAGTATTAAACGATAATTTTTTCAATGATCTCTGGAGTTGTCACTTTTGTAGGCGTCCAGAGCGAGGCTCATCACTAGTGCTCGTACGTCTCATTTTAAACCCTGCAACCCATCTTTTAATCATTGATATGATTTTCAATGTACTGTCCATTTCCTTCTTGATTTCTTTAGGCGTTAAGCCTTTCAAAAGTAAGCATTTAATCACTACTCGATTTTCCAAATCCTCCAATTTCGTGAAAACTCTAAAGTTGTCTTGTTTAAAATGCTGTCATTAGAAAACTAAACAAGCTATTGACCTGCAACTATGGATACAAGTTAGTCTAGAGTTAAATTCTACGATGCTACCGTCTAACTGGCCTAGTGGCGCCATATCTGTGTGACGCCAGGGACCTATCAGGCGACCCTAGTATATGGAAAGTTTTGCAAACAGTTTGACTTTCTCAACACCTCTTAATGATTTTGATTTTTGAGGCCCAGGACTCATCAGCCGACCCTCATTATCATTCTCACGTTGCTATAAACTTCATCCACCGTATGGGGAGAGAGCGCTGTTGACTTACACATGCCATGTATGTATGTATATATATATATATATATATATATATATATATATATATATATATAGCCTATCAGGCCTGAAAAGTCATTTAGGAGAAGCTAAGAAGTTCAAGAATTTTTGGGAGGAAGGGCCTTTGTTTTATTTTACTTAATTCGCCCGTCACCAACTAATCCAATTCATCCTGTACCAACCCAATTCACCCCTCACCAACCAATCCAATTGTAATTAATTTACTATCCTTTGAGGTTCATTTGACTGGTTATAGATACTATGTCCCTGGCAAAAAAATAACAAGCGTCTACGTTGGAATAAATTTGTTAGACAAGGTGTGTAAAGAACATGATAATGACCATGGTCAACAGTTACACTGGCAGAAAACTGGATGACAACATTCTTGTGGAGAACCTGGAAGCGAGTTCAGGCTTAAGAAACTATATGGGATGAGAAACTAATTAAAATAATTCTTGATCTCATAGGATACGCAAAGATAAAAAGGAAACTTTATATTTTGAGAGCTTCTCTAATCTGAAACAACCAAAAAGCAATGTGACATATCTCTATGGGTTTAAGATACAATATAACAAATGCAGGTGTCAAAATTACAATTTATTAATTTTCGGTCACATGTGGCTACAGTTTCTATTTCTGTGAATTCCACAATCACAGTGTTTTCAGAATTTACAGATATCTGAACCCAGTGCTCTATCGGGGTAACGTGCTAGCCTCTGGTTCCCAAGGTCGCGGGTCGCGGGTTCAGACCTAGCGGAGAGTGATGGAATATCCTTAGCATTGCTATCTTTGGAAGGGCAGTTTGTTCCGGTCAGAGATTTATGACACGTAAAAGAACCTTTAAGCAAAATCAAGATATCTTACACGCCTAATATAAAATGGGACGCCGAGAATCTCCCGCGTTAATGAGCGAGACCATAAAAAGACCAGGGCTATATCAGAATCACATCATTTCTAAGGCACAAATTCGGGCTTTCGTTATGACATTCTGCCCCGAACTATCACAAATGGACTGAAATAAGACTGGGTAGTCCGGAACATAGGCTATTAAGGCATATTGTGCACCCATACTCCATGTCAACGGTCCCTAAGAAGAATGCTTGCTTGCTTGCTTACTTTCTTTCTTTATTTCTTTCTTTATTCTAAACTCAAACGAGTTTCTTTATTGTGGCTGGAAATTCAGCTTTACGTTTTATTCAAAGCATTACTCTTAACTTAAATATTTTATATTTTAACAATTAAATAAAAAAAATTAATATTCCCCGAATTAAATTCGTTTATTAAAAAACGATGCAATAGCTTGAATTAGAAAGTATTTTAATGAAGCTTCAGTGGAATATTTATTTTTGTTGGAAGATAGCACATTTTGCTCCAAAATCCTTAATTCTTTTTGAGATTTTAAGGAACAATAAAATGTTGTAATATACACACAAGGGTTGGCACAAAAGTCACGACAACTTTTATTTTGAGACGAATTGTTATCGACGTACGAAATTGAAGTCCCGTGACGTCATTTTCTAGCTATAAAAGGAGGAAGGATTGCTGTTGTGTTGTGGATTGTACTGAGTGTGAGTGACTGAAGTGGTAGCGCTTAGTGGTGCGCGAGCAATGGATGGCGTGCAGTCGTAAACTATATACGCATCGTAACGTCAAGTTAGTTATGTGCAGCAATGAATCAAAGACTGTATTTGTAATTAATTGTTGAGTCAATAAAGACAATTGTTGCACTGGTATCAGACGTTGGATATAGAAGCCAAGTTGGAAGAGAGGCTTCAAAAATTGTTGGGGAAGAAGGACAAGACGGGAAGTGAAGATAGAAATGAAGACTGAGCTAAAGGATATATAGTGGAATTTATAGTGAACACCGTTGTCAGTGACAATGGCATTCTATCACAGATTCAACATGGCCAGGACAACTGCGTTACTCGTTCAGAACTTCTGGCGGTAGTAAAGGCGCTGGAGCACTTCCATAAGAACCTGTATGGTCAGTCATTCCGCCTGAGGAATGACTACTTCGCCCTCACCTGCTGTTAAGTTTCAAGAACCTGGAAGATCAGACAGCCCATTGGACCCAGAGTCTGCAAAATACAAATTTACATCAGAACATCAGAAGACTCATTTCGACCGGCAGGACAACAGGCGTGGTTTTCAATAACGTGCTCTGGTGTGGCTATATCGCCTTACTCGGACCAAGGGATGCTGTAGCAAACTTCAACAACCATGGGAAGGGCTGTGCCTTGTGGTGAAGAGAGTAAATGTCCATCGCATCCAGAGGCTACCCCGAGTGAAGAAACGGGTAGTGCATTTAGTTCATCTAACCCACTAAGAAGGCGCTGATATCCCGAGAAGAGATCAGTGTGACAGTGTCTCTTATGCAAAGTTTCTCATGTTCGCCTTGGTATGCGAGTCATATCAGTTGGGATGTGAAACAACACGGAAGTTTGGAACGACATAACCGGAAGCTTCGGATTGCGATTCTTGAATGATCGGCTTCTAGAAGCTTTTTAATGCCATTTTCTAGCAATAAATCGAGAAAGAATAGCAGTAGTGTTGTGTTGTGAATTGTACCGAGTGTTAGCACACAGTGGTACGCAAGCCATGTATCCGTGCAGCCTTAAACTATCTACGCATCGAAACTTCAAGTGAATTATTTGCAGCAGTGAATCAAAGACTGTATTTTCAACTAATTGTTGAGTCAATAAACACATTTGTTACACTAGTGCATAGAGAAGGTATTCTATTTGACCCAAAAATTCGAGACTAGATTTCACCAGAAATACAGGTCTTCAGACTCCCTGAATAAAATATATATATCGAAAACGTTTCGAAAAGGTGATTTTATCAAAATAGCTCTAACGATTTTCATTAAAATACCATATATGTAATATATTCACCTGACAGATAAAATGTATATCCTGAATTTTCTGAGAATAGCCTATGAATAGCTCTTCATTCTGAATGACATTTGCATAACTTGTTAACAGCAGGGGATACACAAAAACTTACTACACAAATGCATATCTCGTTAAAACACACAATTTATATCATATACATTTTTTTCATGGAGTTGACCGTCTCCGAGATATTCCATGTTACTGGTTTCAGTTTTAAAATAATTAAACTTTGCTCATATAGGAACTTTTCAACGTCTGATCAGGCAAACAAACGGATTTCAATCACGTAGCAAACAACCAGCTTTTAAAACTTTACTATCGCTTTAGTCTAGCGTATTCCCTTATTTATGAAGGCCATTTCTGGTATCGTTTATCTTGATTAGAACGTCGTAGCTAACAGAATAATGTTGGTAAGCTTTGACTGCAGAACAGACATGGGAAGTGATGTGAATGGAAACATATGTTTTTCTCGGTTATCTCTTAGTTTCACCTAGCAAAAGACATTTAGAATAAAGAGACCTTCACACGCTTCTCAGAAATTTCCAGATAGATATATGTTTCATTTTCCACTCCAATGCCTTAAACCTAATAGAGTATTTACAATCAAAATGTATAGCCATTTTTCATAACAAAATAATCGAAACTTTTTTAATGTAAAGGATAATTTTATTTGGTGTGGGAGATTTTCTTGAAAATTTCCATGGTATATCCTTGGAAAGTATTTTACATACAGACAAAGTTCGGTACTTACCACACATTTCGTTTTGCAGTTATGCTATTCTCTCTCTCTCTCTCTCTCTCTCTCTCTCTCTCTGTTTCTCTCAGACAGTTTCCTAAAAATTATTACTATTTGAATTCAGGGAGCCTCAAAACCCAAACTTCGGTGTAATATGGATATTGAATTTTTGGGTGGAATGCAATATTTTCTCTGACAACTATTCCCGTTATAGAAAAATTAAAATCACCTTCTTGAGTTCATGGTACCTTAAAACATATATCTAAGGTGAAATCTCATTATCTGTTTTTATCTGTAGATTAGTAGTATGACTTTTTTTTAATTCAGGGAACTTTAAAACATGTATTTGTAGTGAATTCTCAATATAGAATTTATAGTGGAGCACAATGCGTGGTCTATCTACTGGATATGTGGCAATGAAGGTAAAATTCCTTTTTTGGTTCATTTGGCCTCAAAATATGAACTTCCGGCGAAGTGTTGATGTTAAAATTTTAGTGGAATACAATATCTGCGCTACCTACCAGATTGACGTAAAACACCTTCTTTATACTCTCTTCATACAATGTACATAGTGGAACTACATTGTCGAGATTTCACCGGGCATTTTTAGAAAAAGGTTCGTGTGAATGTGTGTATGTGTGTCTGTGAACAGCAAGTTCAAAAACGAAAAGTCCATTCAAAACCAAACTAGGTATTTAAGTTTAGTATCT
This sequence comes from Hymenopus coronatus, assembly GCA_030762935.1. NCBI lineage: Eukaryota > Metazoa > Arthropoda > Insecta > Mantodea > Hymenopodidae > Hymenopus > Hymenopus coronatus. The sequence goes on along the minus strand of CM060884.1, from coordinate 48,707,676 downwards.
CCCAAGGATGCTACATGAAGCTTTTCAAGAAAGTCTCCCACCCCCAACAACTCTTTCCTCAAAAATGGCTCTAACGATTTTGATTAAAATATCGTATATTAAAGATATTTACCTGACAAATAAAATGTATATCTTGAATTTTCTGGGAATAGCCTCTGAAGATTACTTTATTCTGGATGAATTTTGCATAGCTACTAAACCGTAAGAGATGGACACAAACTTAACACACAAAAAATGTAGAGCACGTTAAAACATACAATTAATGTTATATACATTTTTGTCGTGGATTTGGACGTATTTGATATTCTTTGTTTTTTGTTTCAGCTTTAAGAAACGTATACGTTTCTCATACAGGAATTTGTCAACACGTGTCCATACAAACACACGAGCTTCAATCACATAGCAACCAGCTTTTGGCTTTCACTTTAACCTATGGTATTCCCTTATTACGTTTCTACTAACAATAAAGCAAGAAATAAGACTATTTCTGCTAATTTTTCTCGATTAGCATGAAATAAATAAAAGAATAAGATTATTAATAATAATTTGTTACAGAGATACAGAGAAAGTCATGTGAATGGAACACATCAGATTTTTAATCTATATTCTTATTATTTGCTGCAAAAATGGCACGTTTGCTCAACCAAGCATAATTTTTGTAATTTTCACTAATATTTGGGAACACTTTCGATATTAATTCTTCCTTTGTCGTTGTGAAAAGACAAAAATTTGTTGGAAACGAAATGGGGCCAGTAGAAGTGTCAACAGTGCCTATTGTCAATGCCTGTATATGTCTTTGCATCCGAAAAGCGCAATGAAGCTCAGCCATCTGCAAAATGTAGCACATATAGATGGCAAATCACAGTGTGGCAGGTAAACGCTGAAATAGGTAATGAATTACATTAAGGAGAAAGTCACAAAGTAAATTATGCTTCTTCCGAATCTCTTTCTTTCCGTTGCTCCTAATTTTTACTTTCTCTATACGCACTATGTATATAGTGTATAGAGAATGTATTGCACTCCTCCAAAAAATTCGATACCGAGATTTCACCGGAAATACATGTTTTAGGGTCCCTTGTATCAAAAAAAGTATTTTCAGAAAAAGCTCCGTGTGTGTGTGTGTCCATGTGTCTGTGAACACGATAACTCAAAAACGAAAAATCGGTAAAATACCAAACTTGGTATTTAAGTTTAGTATCTTCCGGGGATGCGACACGAAGATTTTGAGAAAAATCCCCCTACTACAAACTACCCTTTACATGGAACTTTTTTCGAAAATTTTGATTTTCTAAAAAATGGCTCTAACGATTTTGAATAAAATATCGTACATTAAAACATTTACCTGACAAATAAGATATATATTTTGAATAGCCTCTGAAGACTACTTTATTCTGAGTGAATTTTACGGAATTTTGCATAAGTTCTAAACCGTAAGAGAGAGACAAAAACTTACCACACAAAAAATGTAGAGCTCATTAAAACACACAATTTATGTTGTATACCTTTTTTTCTTGGAGTTGATTGTTTTTGAGATATTCCTTATTTTTGGTTTAAGCTATAAAAACTTATATTTTTTCATACAGGACTTTGTGAACTCGTGTCCATACAAACAAAGGAACTTCAGTCACATAGCAACCAGCTTTTGAGTATCCCTTTAACCTATGGTACTCCCTTAAGTCTATTTCTGCTAATTTTTTTTCGATTAGCAGTAAGTAAATAGAAGCATAAGCTTCTTAAAAATAATTTATTGTAGAGGCATAGAGAAAGTCATGTGAATGGAACATATCAGATTTTTTCCACATCTTTCTTTATTTTATTCTATGTCAAAATTCCATTTTTAAGGCTAACAATGACCTAACTAAAGAACAAGTAGATTTGGTTGGACAGTTTTTTTATGATAACCTTGTGAATTAAATTTCTCCATTTAACCCAAAGTATTACTTGACCAAATGTATTAAGAGCACCGCAATTGCAGCATGATGGTGTCGGGGATATCTTCATGTTCTGATGAAATCATCTTTAGCTAGCTGATGTACCACATAACCTCAAATAACCAACATCTGCAATAGGTAGGTTAACCAAAAACGGTTTACTATCCGGGTCCCGTCATTTCTTCGCCATTTTCTGATTTCAAGAAGGATTATTGGTTATGTGCATGGTTTATAACTTGTTCATTTTAAAGAATTACAACAAAAATTTACTTATTTCTTAAGTTAAACAACGTGACCAAGGAAACGATAGTTAGTACGTAAGAAATATATTTGATTTTCACTGTTATCTTGCGTCATTGCCTGCATAACCGGGTGCATCCCCTGAGCATTGAATGGGGAGGAAAAACAGAGCATAGTACTACCATTTAGCAAGAAATAACCGTGCGACTACTACTATCTAGCAGTTATTAACCAATTGCGTTCCCTTGGCACTGTATGCTGATTCATATTATGAGACTTTAAAAGCTTTCCCGTACGATTTTTAAACATCTTATTTTACAAAAACCTTGTCGTGACAATTACGAGCACAACAAAAAAGAATTGTTCAATTTGATGCAGTCGTTCGGAAGTGATGCGGGTACATTATACACACACACACACACATATATATCTTATATAGATGTAAGAGATTTTAATCAAAATTGTTTGAGTCATTAAAAAAATCGGATTTTTTTTTTCATTTAAAGCGTAGTTTGGGTTCGGGTAATTTTCCTCAAAATGTTCGTGTCAAATTGTTGGAAGATACTGAACTTATATACCAATTTTGGTATGTTACCGACTTTTAGTTTTTGTGCTTTACTGTCCACAGATACACACACATGTACCATTTTCCAAAAATGTTTTTTTCGGATACAGCGGACCTCAAAACAAACATTTCCAATGACATCTCGACATCAAATTTTTGGGTGGAACATAATACTTTCTGTATACACTATGTAGATAGTAGGTACGTGTTTGTATCTGTAGTGAATGAAACAGAGCGGATAAAAGCGGCAACCGTTATGGGTATAGGAACAAAATACCGCAAGTATTTGGTACCGCAGTTTTACCCCCATTTCCCCCATGTCTCTCAGCGAGAGAGAGAGAGAGACCTTTGACACTCACCCGCCTCTCTCATACAACACACCAAAAGGAAACACACTTTGCAAGTTGCTATACAGACTTTATTTACGAAGCCCCTATCTATATAATCACTTTGATGTCTTGACTGTGCAAGTTTCTTGTAGGAAGTTCCTTGAAAACGCGGAGCCGGAATCAAAGCGTGGGAACTGTCACATGTGACCCTCCCCAGCAACTCAATAGAAATGTGTTAATTTAATGTTTGCCTCCGGAAGCAGGCAAATTAACTTTTCAGAAGAAACCACTTCAACCAAAAACTAGAATGTGGTTCAACCTTTTCATCTTCTTTTATTCAATAACTTTTTTTTTTCCTACAAAAGGAAGCACTTTGTACAAGAAAATATAATTAACTCACAAAGCAAGGCTTGAAAGCCATCGCGGAGTTTTATGCAATGGGTTGTTTGATAACTAACAGTGATCAAAGATTATATTTGCTATCCTTTTAATTACAGCACGGATTTTTATATTTTGACATATTACTTTTTCTACACATACTATATACATAATATATAGAGAAGGTACTGCATTCCACCCATTAATCGATACCATGATTTCAGCGAAAATACGTGTTTTCAGAAAACCTGAATCCAAAAATCTGATGTTTCATTCACATGACTTTTTCTACAACTCTGCAACAAATTATTTTTAAAAAGCTTATGCTTCTATTTACTTCATGATAATTTAGCAAATATGGTCTTGTTACTTTCTTCTTTGTAAGTAGAACACACTAGGCTAAAGCAATAGTTAAATCTTTACAAAGCTGGTCGGTATATGAAACAAATTGAATTCGACTCTCTATGCATAGCCAGGTGTAAAACAAAATATATGAAACGAATGACAACTTGCGTTGAGAAAAGTACAAGTATAGCAAAATTGAAATCAATACAAGGAATATCTCGAAAATAGTTAACTCTACAGAAAAATGTAAATGCCAAATTGTGTGATTTAATGAGATCTAGCAGCAGCAGAAGAAGCAGCAGCAATAGTAGTGGTAGTAGTAGAAATAGTAGTAGTATTATCTCTTACGATTTACCAGGTTTCAATTGGACTAATCTTTAACTTTTCTCAAGACAGAAAACCTTATTCATACTTTCTTCCGTCTTCGTTATGCAAATAGAACAAAACTTAAAATCATCACTTGAAGAATTTCACTTTCGCCAAAACCATTAAACCAAAAGCAATATCGCAAAATAAATAAATATTGTTGCTTATATTATTGGTCTTACTGCCTCGGTTATCAATTATGCAAAAGTCATTCAGAATGAAGAGACCTTCAGTAACTTGTTTCAAAAAATTCAAAATGTGCATTTCATTTGTGATGAAAATGTCTTTAAACACACGACATTCTAATCTAAATCGTTATGAATTTCTGAGAAAATCCAAATGTTTTGGAGTTTGTGGTGGTATTTTTTCTTGAAAATATTCATTTTTTTGCTGTTTTTGTTTTTTACTTTTTCTACATGCACTATGTACATTGTGTATATTCCACCCAAACATTCCATGCCGAGATTTCACTAGAAATGCATGTTTTGGGTCCCACTGAATAAAAAAAAAAACATTTTTTTACAAAAAGGTCCGCGCGCGCGTGTGTGTGTGTGCGTGTGTGTCTGAGGGCAGCAAAAACGAAAATCCCTTGAATACCAAACTTGGTATTTAAGTTTTTTTTCTTCCAAGGATGCGACAGGAAGATTTCCAATAAAATCCCCGCACCTCAACTACCCTTTACATGGAACTTTTTTCGAAAATTTTTATTTTCTTAAAAATGGCTCTAACGATTTTGATTGAAATATGGTATATTAAAGATATTTACCTGACAAATAATATGTACATCTTGAATTTTCTGGGAATAGCCTCTGAAGACTACTTTATTCTGGATAAATTTTACGGAATTTTGCATAACTGCTAAACCGTATGACATACACAAAAACTTACCACACAAAAAAATGTATAGCACATTCAAACACACAATTTATGTTATTTAACTTTTTTTCGTGCAGGGATTTGTCAACTCGTGTCCATACTTTTGTATACCACTTTAATCTATAATACATTATTTCGCTTCTACTTACAAGGAAGCAAGTAATGCTGCTGCTCTCAATTAGCATAAAGTAAATAGAAGCATTAACTTTTTAACAATAATTTGTTGCAGAGATGTGGAGATAGTCATGTGAATGGTAGACATCAGATTTTTATTTTAAAGATACGGGGAATCCAAAACGTGTAACTACTCTCAGTGAAATCTAGGTAACTAATTATTCTACCATTACTGCTCGTATGTACATGGCAAAGAAGTTAATATATTATCTTTGCTTACACGAGTTCATCTAGACAGTACTAGCAACTATATTATTGCTGAAGCTTTCTGTTTTCCTTCGCACCATAATAAGGATTGAAGTTAACACACAATAACAGACGACTTAGTTCAAGCTGGTGTTGCTTTGCTTGGGGTTAAATTGAACCTGGAGGGAGATCGCCTATTGTATTACAAAATACGGTACAAGAGCGTAGCTTTGTCAGATGGTTGATTAATTGAATATTATGGCTTTCCGTTGTGTTTTTAATTCATGAACGGTACCGGATGTTCAGGCAATAGCTTTGCATCCTTTTTTAAAGAAAACAAAAGGAAGCCATATACTATTTACTCAACAGGAACTATCCAATACGTAAAGTGACACGTTTTTACATGTAGAAACATACTTAATTAAAACTTTGTAAGGATTCAGGTGACACATGTGTGACCAAAGATTTTTTGTTTAGTAATAAAAAGATGGGCGGCGCCGTGGCCGTGCCTATTCCGCTCACTTCCCACATAAGCGACCCGGGAACGATCCCAAACGCCGGTTTGCCACTCATTTCACCAATTGCTCCATCATCACCTTTCCTATCATCTTTCACCTGCATTTCATATCATCCACTTCCTCAACCTCATGCCTGGCTACCACTCGTTCCAGGTTCTCCATTCTTGGTTTCGTGCCGTTGGCTCCCCGACAGGCTTCTGACGCCTAGACATCCGCTTGTAATTAAATACGGGAAAATACCAAGGAAAAAAAAATAAAAGTATTTAAATTCTCAACTTTAAGAAAATATATAGTTTTTCCCACTTGAACTATAACTACCAATTAGCTAGGGCTATAGATGGGTAGGCACATGCTTATTAATACCCAATCCTAACTTTAAATCTTATTTTCTTGCTAATTTTTTTCCAACACTTTTCCAAACTGTTGCACATAAAAATGTTGACAAGGTGCAATTCTTCACTAGTTTGTTTCAAGCTTGTTGTACTAGGTCTGAAAAGCACATTAAACCACTTAGTCATATTAGTTTTTTTTAAATAATGCCCCAATTTTGATAAATTATTAAATTATGAAAATTAAGAGTTTTAGATACAATAAAAAGTAATAATATCTCTGCACTAATTACAGCTTATATCAAAGTATATACAATATAGGAGTTTAATTTACTCATTTACTTAAAATTGGACTATTCTATGTGAATATATTTAAAAATGTATCACGTGGCTCAACCGACAGTAAAAACTTGTAAGAGTTGGTCGTTATGTGTTAAATTTCCGTTCGATTTGAATGACCAAGAAGAATTAGTTACATTGATAGCTTTTATTCTGCATATTCTTCTATATATTATTCTTAAAAAAAGCGTATTATTCTATCTACTTTACATTAATGAAGATAAACACTAACCGTTGTTATTTTATTGTATATTTCCCTGTAGATACAATGTAAACCGGGAAATATATTAGTCTTAGGAAATAGTGAAATTTTTAGAGACCTGGTCGCCATGTGATGGTTTTGAAATGCCAACAACTTTGTTGAGTAAGTGAGGGACAAATGAATAACGACTTCGTATTTGAGAAAAGTTAAAGTCTAGAAAACTGGAAACAATATTAAGAAATACCTCAGAAATGTTTAATTCCACAAAAAAAAGTCAATTTTGACATTAACTGTATGACTATATTTCTTGCGTAGTAAGTTTTGTGTAGTTTTTTACAATTTACCAGTTATGCAAAAAGTCATCCGGAATGAAGAGAGCCGAGGCTATCACAAGAACATTCCAAGATATACATTTAAAGTATCATATGGTATTCTTATTAAAATCGTTAGAACCCTTTGTTAGGAAGATTATTTCCAAAAATGTTCCATTCAAAGTTAGTGTAAAGGTAATTTTTTCTTGAAAACCTTTGTCTCGCATGCTTGAAAGATGAACTTAATTCACCAAATTTTCATTTCTGACAAATGCTAATCACACACACACACGCGCGCGCGCGGACCCTATTCTAATGTTTTTCGATTCAGGGAGTATATTTGCGGTGAGAACTCGACATCGAAATTTTGGGTGGAATACAATACCTTCTCTACCTGTTATGTATACATAGTACGTGGAGAAGAAAATTAAAAGCTGAATAAGGACATCCTATTTGATTAATGTATATGTATTGGAAATCAGAAACAAATAAAAAGAAATATTTCAAAAATGTCAATTTCACGAAAAAAAAAAAAACAACGTATATGACATAAATTGTGTGTTTTAGCCTGATCTACGTTTTTTGTGCAATAAGTTTTTGTCTATCTCTTACGGTTTACCAGTTACGCAAAATTCAGCAAAATTCAATCAGAATAAAGAGATCTTTAGAGGCTATTCCCAGAAATCTCAAAATATACATTTTATTTGCCTTAAAACCATCTTTAATGTACGATATTTTAATCAAAGTCGTTAGAGCCACTTTTAAGAAAAACAAAATTTTCTGAAATGCTGTCCATGTAAAGGGTAGTTTGGGGTGGAGTGATTTTTCTAAAAATTTCCGCGTCACATCCCTGGACGATACTGGATTTAGTATTTTACTGACTTTTCGTTTTTGAGCTATCATGTTCACACGCACACACAAGGACCTTTTCCTAAAATATGTATTTCTGGTGAAATTGTGGTATGGAATTTTTGAATGCAATACTATACCTTCTCTATAACTATGTATATAGTACGTGTAGAGAAAGTAAAAAAAAAATATATATATATATACACACATAGATTCGAGGATTTTTTGGAGTGGAATACAATATCACTCCTATTTAACTATAGCTAGGAGTGGAGCAAAAATAAAACAAAGTCAATACCACTTTATGGAATCAAACCCTTCAGGAATGATTAAAAATTCACGAAGAACAAAAATGACATTTTTTGGAATATGCATAAAACTGATCTAATAAGACTTAATAGAAACACTAGAATAACGTTAAACATCATTAATTGATCAAATAAAAAATCTGATGTAATCCATTCACATGACTTTCTCTATATCTCTGCAACAAATTTTGGTTAAAAAGTTTATGCTTCTATTTACTTCATGATAAGTGAGACAAAATTAGAAGAAATAGTCTTATTACTTGCTTCCTGTAAGTAGAAGCGAAATAAAGGAGTAACATAGGCTATAGAGATAGCAAAAGATGTTACTATGTGGATGAAGTTCCTTTGTTTATATTGCCAGGAGTTGACAAATTCCTGTATGAGAAAAGTATACGTTTTTTATGGGTGAAACAAAAACCAAGGAATATCTAAAAAACAATCAACTCCACGAAAAAAAGATACATAACATAAATTGTGTGTTTTAATATGTTCTACATTTTTTTTTTGTAAGTTTTGTCTATCTCTTACGGTTTATCAGTTACACAAAATTCCGTAAAATTCATCCAGAATAAAGCAGTCTTCAGAAAATTCAAGATGTACATATTATTTGTCAAGTATATATCTTTAAAGTATGATATTTTAATCAAGATCGTTAGAGCCATTTTTTAGAAAATCAAAATTTTCGAATATTTTTTCATATGAAGGGTAGTTGAGGTGGGGGGATTTTCTTGAAAATCTTCGTGTCACATCCTTGGAAGATAATGATCTTAAATACCAAGTTTGGTATTTAACGGTCTCTTCGTTTTTGAGCTATGCTGCTCACAGACACACAGATACACACATACACAGACAGACAGACATTTTTCTAAAAATGCTTTTTTTGGATTCAGGTAGTCTCAAAACATGTATTTCCGGTGAAATCTCAGTATAGAATTTTTGGGTACAATGCAATATCGTCTCTCTACACTATGTACATAGTACGTATAGAGAAAGTAAAGGATATCAAAAGAAATTAATGCAGTATAATATGGATATGGTTTAAGACAGTAACAAAAATTGATGTTTCCATTCACATGACTTTCTCCACATCTCTAAAATAAATTATTGTTAAAAAGTTTATTCATCTAATTGCTTAATGCTAATCGAGAAAAATTTGACGTGTTCCATTCATACGACTTTCTCAATATATCTGCAACAAATTATTGTTAGAAGGCTTTTGCTTATATTTACTTCAAGCTAATCGAGAAAAAAATAGCAGTAATAGTCTTATTACTAGCTTCCTTTTAAGTAGAAGGGAAATAAGGGAGTACCATAGGTTAAAGTGCTAGTGAAAAGCTGGTTTCTATGTGACTGAAGTTCCTTTGTTTGCATGGACAGGAGTTGACAAGGTTTTTTTAAAGCTGAAACCAAAAAACAAGGAATCTCTAAAAACCGATCAACTCCATGAAAAAAAATGTATATAACATAAATTGTGTGTTTTAACGTGCTTTACATTTTTTGTGTAGTGAGTTTTTATTTATTTCTTGCGGTTTAGCAGTTATTCAAAATTCCTCAAATTTCATTCAGAATAAAGTAAGCTTCCGAAGCTATTCCAAAAAATGAAGATATACATCTGATTTGTCAAGTAAATATCTTTAATATACGATATTTTAATCAAAATTGTTAGAGCCATTTTTGAGAAAATAAAAATTTTCAAAAAACTTTCCATGTAAAGGGTAGTTTGAGTGGGGAGATTTTTCTCATAATCTTCGTGTCGCATCACTGGAAGATACTAAACTTAATTACCAAGTTTGGTATTTTAACGACTTTTCGTTTTTGAGTTATCGTGTTAACAGACACACGGACACACACACATGGACCTTTTTCTGAAAATCCTTTTTTTGGATACAGGGGACCCTAAAACATATATTTCTGGTGAAATCTTGTTATCGAATTTTTGGTGTAGTGCAATACCTTCTCTATACACTATGTACATAACACGTACAGAGAAAGTAAATATTAGCAGAAAGAGCGTTATTAATGCTTCCTTAAAATAGAACGGAAATAATGGAGTACCGTAGGTTAAATCGATAGTCAAACCTTTTAAAAAGCTGGTTGCTATGTGATTGAAGCTCCTTTGTTTGTATGGACAGGAGTTGACAAATTCCGTATGAGAAAAGTATTTTAAAGTTGAAACCAATAAAAAGAAATATCTCAATGACGGTCAACTTAACGAAAAAATAAAAGTGTATATAGCATAAATTGTAAGTTTTAACGAGATCTACATTTTTTGTTACCTAAGCAAGTTTTTGCTTATTTCTTGCGGTTTACCGGTTATGCCAACTTCCGCAAAACTCATCGAGAGTAAATGTCTTCCCAGAAAATAGAAGATATACATTTATTTGTCATGTAAATATCTTAAATATAAGAGATTTATATCAAAATCGTAGTCATTTTTGAGAAAATCAAAACATCGCTATTCGAATTTGAACCACAGTGAGACCAGCATATATGTATTTATTTTTTCTTCTTTTTTATTTTTTATTGGGGGGAGGGAATTAGGAACTTTATTTATTTCAGGAGAAGCAAGAGCTCTATATCACAACAGGCCAGCATAAAGAGGAATAATGCATGATATTGCATCCAAGATCATTCCGGATCGATATAGAATCAATCAGGTGCTCATATCTTGTATATCCAGGGTTTAAAAGCGTTGATTCTGTTGTCTCGAATCATCCGCCACCTCTCTGCATACAAAAAACTGCGTAAAGCTGGAACCACACAGTCAGCTGGCGTGTCCAAGGTACTAAGCCAAGCATAGGTACCCATTACTGTCCAAATAAGAGCTCTCCACAATACTGGGCGTGAAAGACCGGTTACTTTTGCTCGGAAGCCTCTCTATCAGGCTTGAGGTCCTTTTAGGAGCCGTAACTCTACTACACGGGACCAACGGCTATACTTCCCTTCCGAAGGAAGCCATGCCCAGGATTTTTACGCCTGAAAAAATCCATCGTCCTCCACCGGGTTTGAACCCACGATCTTGGTGCTTTTCCATGTAAACGGTAGTTGGGAGTGGGAGGATTTTCTTGAAAATCTTAATGGCGCATCCCTGAAAGAAACTAAATAGTTGTAGTTATAGTTGAGTTATAGTGTTCACAGACACCCACATACACATGAACATTTTTTCTAAAAATACGGTTTTTGGATTCAGCGGGTCTAGAAACATGTATTTCCGGTGAAATGTTGGTGTCGAATTTTTGGGTGCAATACAATACTTTCTCTATACACTATATACATAGTACGTGAAGAGAAAGTAAACATATACACTTAGATCAGGGGATTGATGTTTAAGATGGAATAAAATACTGCTTCTATTTATGATAATTTATTATACGATTTTATGGAATCAAAGCCTTTAAGAATGTTTAAAAATTCACAAAGTTCAGAGAAACTTTTTTGTAATATGCATAAACCTGATCTAATAATACTTAATAGGGATACTAGAGTAGAGTTCAACAGCAATATATGATCAAATAAAAATATCAAAAGAAATTAACGCGGCATAATATGAACATGGTTTCGTAAAGCGATAAAAAATTATAAACCCACATTAAGAAGGAAATTAGGTAGACTTGTAGGTGTTAAAATACAGTTTGCAGAAGTAGAAGGATATTTAGGCGAAAGAGGAAAGGAAAAGAAAAACAATATGAAGAAAATAGGAGTAAAATAAAATCCAAATACAGTTATCGTACTGTGAAGAAACTGTAGACATATTTTACAAAAGTATACATTTCTCGTGTGCACGCGCGTGTTGCGATTCTTTCAGTTAGCGTCAGATTCACTCTTGCCTTTCATAGACTTCGTGACTGTTATTTTGATTGAGGCAATGCCGCAGTTTTGAGACACACTATACTCTTACACTAGTGTCCGCACTCCTGCCAATGCAAAGTGCCGCTGCTTCTGCTTTCAGAAACTTAGGCAACGGAAAACCTTTGAAGTTTACTTGACATCTCCATCAAAGACTCAAAGTGGTCAAAGTCTTAAAGACTGTGCGCTCTGGAGGAAGCACCCTTTAGTATGGCGAAGATGTGCGTCTCAGTGGCGGATCTAATAGCACTCTTGCCTCGCGCAACCAGCAATGTCAAAAGCATATGTTAAATTAGTCGGTGGCTGAGAAGCCCAGCTAATAAATTTTAACATGTATTAAATATTTTTGTTTCGTAGTCGGATTACCCTACCCATTTTTAAGGCTTACAAGTGGTTTCCTAGAGGTCAGAAGCCTGTCAGGGAGCCACTAGCACAAAAACCACAAAATGAAGAACCTGGAATGAGTGGTCGGCCGGTATCCAGCTTGAGGAAGTGATGATGTGACACGCAAGCGAAAAGCATGATAGGAAAGTGATGATGGAGCAATTGGTGTCACAGATTACTTTCTCTACACGTACTATGTACATAGTGTATAGAGAACGTATTGCATTCCACCCAAAAATTCGATACCGAGATTACACAGCAAATACATGTTTTGGGTGCCCTGTATCCAAAAAAAAAGTATTTTCAGAAAAAGGTGTGTATGTGTGTGTCCATGTGTCTGAGAACACGATAACTCAAAAACGAAAAGTCGGTAAAATACCAAACTTGGTATTTAAGGGATACGACACGAAGCTTTTGAGAAAAATTCTCCCACCCCAAAGTACGCTTTACGTGGAAAAAATGTCAAAATTTTGATATTTTCAAAAATGGCTCTTAACGATTTCGATTAAAATTTCGTATATTTAAGATATTTATGTGACAAATAAAATGTATATCTTCAATTTTCTTCTGAACACATGTTTATTCTGGATGAATTTTTCGGAAATTTGCAAAAGTGGTAAACCGTACGAGATAGACAAAAACTTACCGTATAAAAACGTAGAGCTCGTTAAAACACACGATTTATGCTCTATATAGTATTATAGAGAAGGTATTATAATGCACCCAAAATTCCACGGAAATACATGTTTTGAGACCCCTTGAATCCAAAAAAAGCATGTTTAGAAAAATATCCGTGTGTGTGTCTGTGGGCAGCAGAGCTAAAAAATGAAAAGTCCGTTAAAAACCAAACTTGGTATTTAGGTTTGGTATCTTCCAAGGATGCGACACGAAGATTTCCAAGAAAATCCCCCCACCCCAACTACTCTTTACATGGAACTTTTACGAAAATTTTTATTTTCTCTAACAACTTTTATTAAAATATCGTATATTAAAGATATTTACCTGAAATATAAAAGGTATGCCTTGAATTTTCTGGGAATAATTCTGAAGATTATTTTACCCTGGATGAATTTTACGGAATTTTGCATAACTGCTAAACCGTAAGAGATGGACAAACACTTACCACACAGAAAATGTAGAGCACGTTAAAACACACAATTTATGTTATACCATTTTTCGTGGAGTTGATTGTTTTTAAGATATACCTTGTTTTAAAAAACCTTTACTTTTCTCATACAGGAATTTGTCAACTCCTTTCCATACAAACAAAGGAACTTCAGTCACATAGCAACCAGCTTTGGACTATCACTTTAACCTATGGTACTCCCGTATTTCGCATCTACTTACACGAAAGGAAGTAATAAGACTATTTCTGCTATTTTTTCTCGATTAGCTTGAAATAAATAGAAGAATAAGGTTTCTTTCTAATAATGTGTTGCAGGAATGTAGAGAAAGTCATCTGAATGGAACACATCAGATTTTTTTTTTCGTGGAGTTGACCGTTTTTATGATATTCCTTGTTATTAATTTCAGCTTTAAAGTGCTTATGCTCTTCTCATACGGGAACTTGTCAACTCCTGTCCATATAAACAAAGGTACTTCAACCAAATGACAACCAGCTTTTAAAAGATTTGACTATCGATTTAGCTTAGTGTATTCCCTTATTTCCCTTCTTCTTACGAGAAAGCAGGCAAGAAGGCCCTTTCGGCAATTTTTTTCTCGATTAGCATTAAGTAAATAGAAGAATAAGGTTTTTAACAATAGTTTATTACAGAGATGTAGAGAAAATCATGCGAATGGAACATATCAGATTTTTTTAGTTTGTTTCATATCAGTACAATTCCATAAGTGGGGATTGGTGCGCTTGTCGTTTCAAAAAGTTTCGAAACGGTTTCTAATCTCAGTGTACATTGCTCTGGTTCTGCTGACATTCTTTTCTGCATAAGTGTGCTGAATTATGATGCGGTTGGATGTAAAGTGATGCCTAGCTACTTGAATTTGTTTAGACTATTTTCAGTGGTTCGTCTTGGATCTTTAGGATATTTCCTCTCCTATACACCATTTGCGTTGTTTTGTCTTTGTGTATATTGAAGTCATTTTCTGTGGCGGGGGAAACCGGAGGACCCGGAGTAATCCCGCCCAGACGCCGCTTCGTCAACCACAAACCCCACATGTGCGCGCTTGGGATCGAACCTGGGCCACGTAGATGGGAGACGAGCAGTCTAACCACACACCCCGGCGCCGTCGCGTTATCAATAAATACTGCACCAATACTGCCCATTGTGATGATTATACAAGTTGGTGAGCCTTATATTTAAATCAAAGTGCGCTTGAATAAGCATAATAATAACTCCATGGCACGACAGCTCACGGGGAACCTTGGCCTACCGCCCGGCCGCTGCGTCCCCCATCTCGGTCCACTACAGACGTCATGGATGGGGTGCAGTATTGGAGAGTGAGACGCGGTCAGCGCCTCGAGTCCCCCCGGCCGGTTAATGCAGTCCTCATGACCTGGAGCCGCTACTTCTCCATCAAGTAGCTCCTCAATTGGCCCCCCCCCCAGGGACCTTACGAGGCTGAGTGCACCCCGGGCCAGGTCTCCCAGCGGGGGAAAAATCCCCACGCCGGTACTGGGGATCGAACCCAGGTCTCTGTAGTAAGAAAGCTGTGCTACCACCGCGCTAAGAAGACGACCGCTTGAATAAGCATACAGAATACAAATACGGAGTTTGACCATTTACTTGCTTTTATAAGTTTATTTAGAGTGCATGTCGGTTTTTTTTCTTGTTGAAGTGGTATAGTTAACATTATTATCCACATCATTTGCAAACACATTGTTCTTGAGCTTGATGATATGTTTTATTTGTATATATTAAACGGTGGAAGGTGTGTGTCGCAAGTCCTATTGTCGCAAACAAACTTTTGCGACGGGGATTTGAGGGTGGTGAAAGGAAGGCAATGGTAGAGCAATGATAACAACCGCGAATGTTTGGCTTACTATGATGGGGGATTGCAATATATTCCATTAACCCTGGTCAATAGTATCCTGATTACGGGTGCTACTAACCCAAAACCTTACCTTAACGGATATGTCATGGTGTCTGGGCGAGGTAAGACATGAAGTGGTCGAGGTGGTTGAGCGGTTGAGCCCGGAGTGACACCCCAAAGCGCACACAACCAAGCAGAGGTTCCGCAATGGTCAAGACCTGGTGGTTGGGGCTGCAGTACCCCGGACGGGCTTTCCAACATGATGGCCGTACTCCTAATATGGAGAACCAACGCTCTGATAGTGGGTAATCTTAGACAATCAGCATCCAATGTTTAAATGTTCTAAAATATCCGGTATGACGCCAAAGAGCAAGAGTTTCTCATGACAATTTGCGAATGTGCACATAGCCCAACGGAAGTTGGTGTCATCGAAAAGTCCATCGGAAAAGCTAGTCGTTTCCATACTGTTATTTATTTAATCAGCTTATAACAAAGATTGTATTTTTCCAAGAATATGTAAGAATGAAATTCCAATTAATTCAGATTAATAAAATATTACTAAAACAATATAAGTGAAACTCTCGCCAATAACACCCGTGACAATATGATTGCAAGTCTCTGTATTTGTTGTTCGTCCACTGTCTATCATGGCATCTGTGCCAAAGAATTCGGTGTCCATCTCTTTCTGTTTCTCTTTCTTTCTTGTTACTGCTTCTTTATATGCTTCTGTGTTTGGTAGTGGTGTCTTGATCCTTTATGTTCTAAGAATAATGCTTCTCTTTCTAGTACATACACCAGTTTGGTGCACACCTGCTTACTCCTATTGCTCTCTTTATAAATCTTGCTTTAACATTTTCAATTTTTTCCGTGTCACTGGTTTTTAGTTTGTCCAGTATCAGTTCAACTTTATTAAGTGACGGTGACTGTCTAATTTCAGTGATGTGATGTTTTTGATGTTGCACATTGCACTGAGAATTGCTGAAGTTCTTTCCTGAATGTGTGTGCTGAATGATGATCCGGTTGTCTGTAAAGTGATGCTGAAATACTTGAATTTGTTGACTATTTTCAGTGGTTCGTCTTGGATCTCTTAGGATGTCAACTAGTGTTGGGAGGATTCGAATGCAAAATATTTATTCCTGGGTGTTCTTGAGATATTTCGAAACCTGAATGGTGAATTCGAATTTGGATGGACTCAAAAATACGATTCCCGTTTGAGAATGTCCTAAATGCAGTGTCTGAATGCTGGCCGGTCCCCATGGCCACGCTCGCTAAGGCGTCTCGCTTTGGTACTTCGTGGGCAGGGGATCGTGTTCGAGTCCCGCCTTGGGCACGGGTGTTATATGTTTGTGCAATGTGTAAAACCAGTAATTATACAGGGCGGAATGCAAGTAGGAGATATAAAAAAAAAAAAAAAAAAAATGCTACACTGGGATAGGTGCAGATGCACCGAATTGAATCGAGATCTCGCCTCGAGATGGTGTTGGCATAGCTACACCTAAATCTGATTGGTGCTCATATATAACATTCATTCATACCCTTCGGTACTTGACGGGAAGAATGCAGGAGTGTGTTGACATAATAAACATCCTGACAAATGAATAATTCATTTGTTTTTGTAAAAGAATTTTCGGATATTCCGGTCGTATAGTTTATAATGTTTTACGGTTCTCATTGACTATGTCTTTAGTACAAAGCGCGTATAAAATTAAAATTAAGTATGTGCTTAAATAGTATATCTTAAAAATATCTTAACATTTCTATGTTCAAACGAAATGCTTTCCTGCCCCGATTAGTTTTAGAATCACTGCCACACAGCGTCCAAACATACAGAGCAAAACAAGCCCGTGCGCTGCAGTGAATTGTTTAGAAATCAACAATTCAAGCACAGAAATAGCGTAATATATTGTATACCTATTGTTTATCTTTGTCATTCAATACTTCCTGCGTATGCAGAGAATTTTAAAACCTAGCATTTAATTCTCAGCATCTAACTGTTGTATTTTTCGTTCACAATTTGAACTGAATGTTTTATCCAAGAAAAACCATGAAGAACATCAGTCATGTGATGATAACTTAGCATCAGAGAACTTCCATACGAATACAAGCTGATTTCGATTAGGGGAAACCTCAATACGTGATAGTTGTATTCGAGAATTTGTACTTGAATGAATGTTTCGATTCTTGAAAACATTCGATTCTACCCATCTCTCATGTCTCCTCTCCTATATATCATTTGCGCTGATTTGTCTTTATAATGAAGTCGTTTTCTGTTGCAAAATACGAGTATTCGTATCCTCCTGCAGTTCTTTGTTTGGTAATAATGAACAGGACAATAAACACAGGTATAACATAATGAGTATTCTATTCCATTTAGCTGTGCGTGCCTATTATTAAGCATGTTTGTGGATCTTGGTGTGGAAATCTGTTAAGCACAAATGTAAACGACAATATGTGCATTGGATAAATGGTGCAGTTGGATGTTGAGCAAGGGTTTTCCACGTTTCAGATCACAGTGCATATATTGTCATTTACATTGTTTAACAGTTTCTACACCAACACCCACAAACGTGCTTAATAATAGCCATGCACAGTTAAATGGAATATAATACTCATTATATTATACCTGTGTTTAATGTCCTATTTATTATTACACAATTATCTATAAGGCTCACAGGGTGTTTCAAAACAACACCAAACGAAGATGTAGACCTTGTTGGTTATATCGTACGTGATACATGAATATAATTTTCAGCTCTAAATTTGGTACATACAAAAACTGTCATAAAATCACCATGGATTAGGCAGTCGTACATAACCAAATGGCACGCGCCTGGCACACCCCAAGAAAGATGCCGGTTGGTAGCGAAGGTCCCAGTCGCGTGGTGTAGGGGTGGTTTGATAGACACGCCGGCGCGGCACTGGTCACCTTAGTAATGGAAAACCTAGCATGTGGGTTTTGTTATGCGTTTCGTGTTGTTTACGTTATGACAACCGTTGTTCCTTCGCTGCCTAATCCCAAATGTGTGCTATTTTTAAACACACATAAAACTTTAAATAGAAGAGTTTGAAAGTTGCGACATCAAGTTTCGGACAAGTCAAAGTGTAAGCTAATCGACTGCTATTTTCCTTTGATGTCGGTTTGAAACAGCCGGTATAATTACCTCTATGGGCAGCTAAAATTGGTGCAGTAAGTATTGGTTACACCTGATGTTTCGATTGTAATCAATTTTATTTCAATGTCTGTAAAACACTCCGCGAATGCACCCTTTTAGAATCAAGCCAAGACAAGTCAAATCTCTCAGTCGGTAGAACATCTGATTCCGGTTCTATTTCCGGCTGGGTGATGAGAATTTTTTCTAGTCTAGATTATTGCTTATCCTTCCATAGTCTAGAAGTTTGAAATTGAGTGTGTGTGTATGCGAGCCAATGATTAAAATTAAAGATCCTAATGACATCAGTGCACAACTTAAGGTGATTCATCTCTGAAATTTTGAAAAACCGTAGAATATAAAATATTCTGTTAAAAGTTATACCAATTATTAATGATATTTTTGCCATGTATCAAAATCTACCTTGTATGGCTATTTAAATAATGCTTTTTGTTGTCTAAATACGTTCCTATAATAAAAGTCATGTCCTCTATACAATATATATATCCACACATATTTGCTTGTCAATAGCCAGGATTATATCAACACCGCCATTGTAGCGGGATTTCGTCCCGCAGGAGTTCTTTTATATGCTAGTAAATCTACTGAAATGGGGCAGCTGCTTTTAAGCACACATAACAACCATTGGTCTGGGCCAAGCTTGAAATCGTGACCTTATGATCTGAAAGCCAGCATCTAATCAACTGAGCCACCAGAACGATTGTTTCATCCATATACATCCCACAAAATACTATTCATTTATATCTATTTCATACTAATCGAGATAAGCATTAGCAGAAACGGTCTTATTACTTGCTTCCTTGTAAGTAGAAGGGGAGTAAGGGAATACACTAGGCTAAAGGAATAGTCAAATCTGTTAAAAGATATTGCTTTTTGAAACAATTAATTTTTTTTTTTTTTTTTTTTTGTGCATTCCCGGAAGTAAAGCAAAACTTCCTGCTTGAGAATAATTAAGTAGTTTAAAATTGACACCAGTAACAAAGAACATCTCGGAAAAGGTTAATTTGTGAGTTTTAGTAAGATCTACATTTTTTTTTTTTTTTTTTTTTTTTTTTTGTAGAAGTTTTTGCCTCTCTTACGGTTTGCGAGTTGTACAAAAGTCATCCAGAATGAAGAGGTCTTTAAAGCCTATTCTCAGATAATTCAAGATATACGTTTCGTTTGTCGAGCAAAATATGGCATTTAAATAAAATTCCTTAGAGCCTTTAATAAATATTTCGAAAAATGTTCAATGTAAAGCGTAGTTGGAGGCGTGGGAATTTTTGGATAATCTTCGTGTGGCTTATTTGGAAGATACTGAGCTTAAATAACAAGTTTAGTATTTAACTGACTTTACGTTTTAAGCTGTGCTGCCCAAAAACACACACACACAGACCCACACACGGACATTTTTATAAAAATGCATATTTTGGATTTCGGGGGTCCCAAAACTTGCATTTCAGGTATCAAAATTTCAGGTTGAATACAACTTTCTCCATCTACTATGTATATTTTACATACGTGCTAGAGAATGTAAAAAGGAACCAAATGGTGTGTGAATTTTAAGAAATTTTCGCATAAAAATTTAAGTTTTACAGTAAATGAGTTCATAAATAGATACATGTATACTTTTATAACATCCCTAATTATTGGATCAAATTATCCGTTCGTACTTTCCAAACCTGTTGATTTTTAAAGCAATTTATTTCTCAAAATTTCAGCATCATTTTGAAATATATATTATCATTTACTTTAATGAACTTTTGAGAGGAGTATAAAACTGTTTGAAAAAACAAATTAGCAAACAATTGCATCGTATGGATCATTTCAATAGTGAAAAAGTGTTGGAAAAATGTTTTAAGAAAATAAGGTACAAAAGCCTGATCATACCTATTTATAGTTTCAATTAACGGGAAGTTAAAGTACTCCAAGTGGGAAAAGTTATATATTTTCTTAAAGTTTAAAATTAATATAATTTTATTATGAAAAATTATTTTTAATTTTTCACAACTTTTAATCAAATTTCACAAATTCATCCTACAACACCATTGATGATAGGTAATATGTTTCAAATGAAAAGCCCGCCAATAGGATCATGGAGTATAAATGGAACAATAAAAAATCTGATCTAATACACCCACATAACTTGCCCTTGCTGTTCTACAAAGAAACCTCTTACAAATAACTATTCGTCTTTCCACACCGTGCTAATCGAGATAAGCATTGATATAATGTTCTTATTACTTAGCACCTTATAAGTAGAAGGAAACTAAAGGAGCGCACTATGCTGTATCGATTGTCAAATATTTAAAAATCTGTCGCTATGCGATTGTCATTGAAGCGCATGTTGGCTGCTATGCGAGAAGCAATAGTAATCATCGGTCGTTTTTGTCTTCTTGCGCATGGGCATTGGTGAAGCTTCGGACTTTGAAAATAGCTCGCCTCCTGCGTTACATGTTCGAAAGTAGCCCTGAATAATCTTGTGTAAGAATATATTTTGCAGGACAGGTAGAAAAAGTCATGTGAGTGGAACCATGAGATTTTTAATTTTTTAATATTTATTGGTCATGAGGTTAGTATGTAGATGATTTATTCCATTTTTACTTTCTCTTGCCCCGTATGTACAATGTACATAGGGATAGAGAAGTATTGTATTCCACCCAAAAATTCGATGTCGAGATTTCACCGGAAATACATGTTTTAGGACCCCCTGAATCAAAAAAAAGCATTTCCAGAAAAAGGTCCGTGTGTGTGTGTGTGTCCGTGTGTCTGTGAACACGATAACTCAAAAACGAAAAGTAGACAAAATACCAAACTTGGTATTTAAATTCAGTATCTTCCAGGGATGCGACATGAAGATTTTGAGAAAAATCTCCCCACCCCAAACTGCCCTTTATATGGAACTTTTTTCGCAAATTTTGATTTTCTTAAAAATAGCTCTAACGATTTTGATTAATATATCGTATATTAAAGATATTTACCTGACAAAAAATGTAAATCTTGAATTTTCTGGGAATAGCTTCTAAAGACCTGTTTATTCCGGATGAATTTTGCTTAATTTGACATAACTAATAAACTGTAAGAGATAGACAAAATCTTACTATACAAAACATGTAGGCCTTGTTAAAATACACAATTTACGTCATATACATTTTTTTCGTGGAGCTTATCGTTTTCGAGGAATTCATTGTTATTAGTTTCAGTTGTGAAGAACTTATACTTTTCTCAGACGGGAGTGTCCGTTTTTGTTTTGTTCTACTCCTGGCCAAGAAAAGAAGCGATTTATAATGACAATCACATAACGACAGCTTTTAAAACATTTGACTATCGATTTAGTCTGGTGTATTCCCTTATTTTAAGTAAGTAATAAGAACATTGTGCTGAATACCTCGATTAACAAGGTGCAGAAAGAAGAATACTCTTATGTAAGAAGTTTGTAGAACGGCTAGAGAAAGTCATGTGAGTGTAATACATAAGATTTTTTAAATTACACACACACACACACACACACACACAAATACACAATACATAATTCTTTTCCAGGAATTACTGAATTTGATATATACATTTAATGCCCTGGTTATTTGTGTATATGTACTATTCTTTCTAATTGTACATTGTTATACGCTATCAAATTAATCTATTTATATATTTTATACTTACAGCCTCATAAGTTTTATTATTAAGATCCTCTCTTTGGCGATTTCTTATATTTCTTATTTTCTTATATAATTAGCTAGGTGTTTAAGATATTCTTTCTTATTGTTTCCAAAAAGTTTTAAGTACAATATCTCTGTCGGAAACTTTTCCCAATTTTAGTTCCACATTTATTCTTCGCACTCACATGAGATGAGTAAATTTTACATTGACGGATAGTTTTTAATATCCCTTTAAGCGGTACATCTTTGGTTAATATTTTTACAACATTTTTAAGTATAATAACCGAAGATTAATTTTATGTATTAATTTAAAGGTTGCTATTCGAACAACTGCACAACATTTGGTTAATATTACTCGAAGTGCAATATTTTAGGTTAAGATTTGCAGAGCAAATTTACTCGAGCCGCCGCTGCTATGATCGAAAGGGAGTTGTTACGTCGAATGCATAAATGAATAGAGCAAGTGGCGAGGTTTTCCGTTCCTGATTACTGCAGCTGCTTAAATCGTATCCCTAATGAATAAGTGAGGGACCACTTTCGGAGCCATGTCAAGTCATACTCCGTTTCTGTTTGCATGGTTACTGAAAGTTATGGCTTGAGTAACGAGACGTTATCTACACTCTCAATTTAGTTTGAAGAAGGCGACCGGTTTTTATACCATCTACACTGCGAAACTCTATTAGCTAAATTACGGCTTACTTTCTTTATTACTTGCTTATAGAAAGTAGAGCAAACAGTATATTCAACCCAACATTTCTGATTTCACTGGAAATACACATTTTTAGACTCACTGAATTAAAAAAAATAATCTGATGTATTCTATTCACGTGACTTTCTCTACATCTCTGCAACAAACTATTGTTACAAAGTTTATGCTCCTATTTACTTCATACTAATTGAGAAAAAAATTGTAGAAATAGTTTTATTACTTACTTCCTTGTAAGTAGAAGCGAAATAAGGGAGTAACATAAGTTAAAGTGACAGTCAAAAGCTGGTTGCTATGTGACTAAGGCTCCTTTGTTTGTATGGACAGTTGACAAATTCCTGTATGAGAAACGTTTACGTTTAGGAATATCAAAAACGTTCAATTCCACGACAAAAATGTATATAACATAAATTGAGTGTTTTAACGTGCTCTACATTTTTTTTTCTGGTAAGTTTCTGACCTTCTCTTGTGGTTTAGCAGTTATACAAAATGCCGTAAAATTCATCCAAAATAAAATACTCTTCAGAGGTTATTCCCAGAAAATTCAAGATACACATTTTATTTGTCAGGTAGACAGCTTTAATATACGATATTTTAATCAAAATCGATAGCCATTTTTGAGAAAATCAACATTTTCGAAAAAGTTCCATGTAAAAGGTAGTTTGGGGTGGGGGGATTTTTCTTAAAATCTCCGCGTCGCATCCTTGGAAGATACTAAACTTAAATACTAAGTTAGATATTTGACCGACTTTTCGTTTTTGAGCTATGCCCCCCCCCCCAAAACACACACAGTGTAGTGGTTACCATGATAACTTCATATACCCAAGGTCGCGGGTTCAAACCCGGCGGAGGACGATAGATTTTTTCGGGTGTAAAATCCTTATCATGGCTTCCTTCGGAAGGGTCCCATGTCA
Organism: Hymenopus coronatus; assembly: GCA_030762935.1. NCBI lineage: Eukaryota > Metazoa > Arthropoda > Insecta > Mantodea > Hymenopodidae > Hymenopus > Hymenopus coronatus. The sequence goes on along the minus strand of CM060884.1, from coordinate 48,683,784 downwards.
TAGATTTACGGAACGTAAAAGAACCTCAAGCCTGATAGAGAGGCCTCTGAGCAAAATTAAGCGGCCTTTCACGCCCAATTTAGAATGAGACGCTGAGAACCACAGCAGTTAAAGAGCGTCCATAAATAACATGCCATTGACTTTTTTTTACACACACACACTCGGATATTTTTCTAAAAATGATTTTTATTTTTAGATTCTCGGTATCAAATTTTGGGTGCATTACAATATCTTCTCTATACATTATGTACATGGCAGGTGTAGAAAGAAAAAAAAAAACAGCATTTGAATTTCGAATTTAAGTTGTCTCTTAAAAGAATGCCACACAAATATTTTAGTAACCTTTCTCCTCCCCAAACTTTCCTTTATTGGAATGTATTTTTTTTTTACAAAAACGCCTGTAACGATTTTAATTAAAATATCATATGTTAAACATATTTATATGATTCGTGTATAAATATTGAATTTTTAATTTCTCTAGCACATGTATATAGGATGTGTAAAGAACATAGAGAACTTATTGTATTACACTAAAAAATTCGATATCTAGATTTCACCGAAAATAAATGTTGACACACCAGAATAAAAAAAATATTTTTAGAAAAATGTCTGTGTGTCTGTGGGCAGCATTGCTCAAAAACAAAAAATCTGTTAAATACCAAATTAAGTATTTGAGTTCAGAATCTTCCAAGGATGCGACACGAAGATTTTCAAGAAAATCCTCCACCACAAACTTCCCTTCACATGGACAAATTTTCGAACATTTTGATTTTCTCAAAAATGGCTGTAACGGCTTTTGTTAAAATGACATATATTGGATATTTTCATGGCAGAGAATATGTTTATCTTGAATTTTCTGGGAACAGCCTCTGAAGACCGCTTCATTTTGGATGACTTTTGTATAACTGGTAAACCGTAAGAGATAGAGAAAACAAACTAATAAAAAGTGTAGATCTGATAACAATTTATGTAACATACTTTTTTTTTTAAGATATTCCGAGCTATTTGTTTCAGTTTTAAGATACGTAAAACTTTTATCAAACGGGAGACATGTTTTGCTCTCTGTTTTGTTTACTCCTAGCAAGCAAAGAGAACCGAATTTCATTGTTTCACTTAGCAACCGATTTTTAAAAAAAAATCTATCACTTTAACCTGTGCATTCTTTTAGTCCCCATCTACTTACAAAGAAGCAAATAATAATATCAATTTTGGCAATTATTATCTAGACAAAAGAAGTCTTTAGTATGGAAGGTTTGTTTGTGAAAGAGCTAGAGAAAGTCATGTGAATGGAGCACATCAGATTTTGTTTTTACAAAGCATTGCATATTATAGCATTTAATAATCTTTTTTACTTTCTCTAGCCCCGTATGTACAATGTATAGGGATAGAGAAGTATTGTATTCCATTCAAAAATTCGATGTCGAGATTTCACCGGAAATACATATTTAGGACCCCCTGAGCCCACAAAAAGTATTTTCATAAACAGGTCTGTGTGTTTGTGTGTGTGGGGGGGGGGTCTGTGGACAGCATAGCTCAAAACGAAAAGACGGCTAAATACCAAACTTGGTATTTAAGTTTCGTGTCTTCCAACGATGCGACACGAAGATTTTCAAGAAAATCCCCCACCCCTACCCTTTACATGGAAACATTTTCGAAATTTTTGTTTTTCTTAAAACTGGCTCTAACGATTTTGATTAAAATACCACATATTAAAGCCATTGTCTATCGCAAATAAAATGTGTATCTTGAATATTCTGTGAATAGCTTTTAAAGACCTGTTTATTCTGAATGAATTTTGCTTAATTTAGTGTAACTAGTAAACAGTAAGAGATAGACAAAAACGTACGATACAAAAATTGTAGATCTTGTTAAAATACACAAGTTATGTAATTTACATTTTTTCGTGGAGCTTACCGTTTTCGAGGTATTCCTTGTTATTAGTTTCAATTGTGAAGTACCTATACTTTTCTCAGACGGAAGTGTCCATTTCTCTTTTGTTCTACTCCTAGCCACTTTAGCCTAGTGCATTCCTTTAGTTTCATTCTACTTAGAAAGAACTAAGTAATAAAATTCTGCTAATGTTTATTTCGATTAGCATGGTGTTGAAAGATGAATTATCTTTGTAAGGCGTTTGTTTGTAGAGTAGCTAGACAAAGCCATGTGAGTGTAACGCCTCAGATTTTTTGTGTGTAACTTAAATTCGTTATCTGCCAACAGTATCTTCACATATTATTTACAGACGATCAGAAATTGTTGTGCTGTATTTCATAAAATAATCTTGGTTTATATGTTTCTGACGAATGCTAAGAAACGGGCCTTTGTTTTACAAACGAGAGGGTTGAATATGACCCGAAGCAACCCCAATCCATGCACTTCTGTTCCTTATAATGCAATATAATAAACACCTATTGTCCTGAGAGGTATTCTTAATATTTGCTTTCAGACTTCCTACTGGTTGTTATTTCCCCTTTCTTCTTTGTCCTTTCTTCTTTTTCCATATTAATTTAATTAAACTCTCCCCTTGTAAATAAAGCTGGAATTTAATAAAGAGGCGGCATTTCAATAATGTGGTACAAAGAACACGGGGTAATAATACTTTTCACACTTGTGTTGGCACTTATCAGGAAAATATAATGCCATTAGTGTCTTTCATTAAGGCAGTATCAAGTTTGAGTACCATAATCCGCCGTATTCTGATCTTAAGATCACTTTAAAGCACACTGAAGCAAAACTATGTTTAATAGCTAGAGTCAGACTAAAACATTTGATGTGTTCCATTCGCATCACTTTCTCTACATCCCTGCAACAAATTATTGTTAAAAACCTTATGTTAATATTTATTTCATCCAATCGTGAAAAAATAAGCAGAAATAGTATCATTACTTGCTTCCTTGTAAGTAGAAGCGAAATAAGGGACTCCATAGGTTAAAATTATAGTAAAAAACTGGTTGCTATGTGACTGAAATTCCTTTGTTTGTATGGACAAGAGTTGACAATTCCCGTATAAGAAAAGTGTAAGTTTTTCAAGACTGAAACCAAAACAAGGAATAACTCAAAAACGAACAACTGCACGAAAAAATGTGTATAACATAAATTGTGTGTTTTAATGTGCTTTACATTTTTTGTCTGTCACTTACGATTTAGCAGTTATGCAAAATTCTTCAAGAATAAAGTGATCTTCAGGGGCTATTTCCAGAAAGTTCAAGATATACATTTTATTTGTCAGGTAAATATCTGTAATATACGATATTTTAATTAAAATCGTTAGAGCCATTTTTTAGAAAATCAAAATTTTCGAAAAAAGTTCCATGTAAAGTGTAATTGGGAGTAGGGGGATTTTCTTGAAAATTTCCGTGTAGCATTCTTGTAAGATACCAAAACTAAATACCAAATTTGGTTTTTAACGGACTTTTCGTTTTTGAGCTATGCTGTCCACAGACACACACATTTTGTGAAAATGCTTTTTTTTTTTTTTATTCAGGGGGACCCAAATAATGTATTTCCGGTAAAATCTCGGTATCAAATTTTTGGATGGAAAACAATACCTTCTCTATACACTAGTACATAGTTCGTATAGAGAAAGTAAAAGTGCAATGCCATAGCCGGGATTTGAATCATAGAATTCTCGGTCTTTAGCCACTTAGTTTTCCCACCAAAGATGTTCATTGTTATATTTTTCCCTATTTCATTCAATTTCAACTTAAATCTTTGCAATTCAGTTTCATTTTCTGCTAATATTAATTATCTGCAAAAAGTATTGATATATTCATATTTAATTATGTTTATAAGTCAAACCGTAAGCGGTATTACAAACGTTGTCATAAAGACTGCAGACAAATCATAAGTATCCATTATGTATTTTGAAATAATATTATAAAAATATTTGTCCGTAAATATAGCAATAAAGTTCAAATATTTAGTGAAGTTTCATAGTCTAGTGAATAAGAGGATTACTAAATAGGTACATTCATTTTACAAAACTTGAAATCTTAAAACTTATAATTATATGTGTGGTTGAAAGTTTAGGTAACACACTTGCTGCAAAAATAAAACGAAAACAGTGAAACAAAGAGAACTACTAACTATTATGTCGATGCATCAGTAACGCAGGTTGATACACGCGTTCTAGTAACCAAAACTTACATAAGGTGTCCCTAAAGTGTCCCAATTTAATATTTTTATTCAAATACTACTTAATATTAGGCAAGTCTTGATTGTTCAATGCGATATTCTACCTCCTGCCAGACTCTGCATAATATGTCAGGTGTCACCATGGCTGCTTCGATCCTCATTCGTAGATCCTGCAGATCTCGTAGCAGAGGTGGCACGTAGATTTTGTCTTTTATGTAGCCCCACAGATAATAGTCGTAAGGGGTTAAATCAGAATATCGCGGCGGCCATTTCATGAAAGCGTTATTCATATTTCCTCGCCCTATCAAACGTCGTGGAAGTTTGAGATTGGCGTAGTCACGACTTTCATGGTGTTAGTAAGGAGGCACCACTGCTGGTACAGTAATCATTTGAGTTGATACTTAGCCAAAATCGACGCATATCGAGGTAGTGACCTCCATGAAAGAAAGAAAAAAGGCCATGCCATGCAGTTTACGATGTGACATGGCACAAAGCACATTTAACTTTGGTGAATCACGTTCGCGTACAATGACAATGTGTGGATGCTGAGAAACCCCAAATTCGGTAATTGAGGCAATTTACCTTCCTATTTACATGAAACGTTACCTCATACTGACTAAACCGTTGTTCTTTATCACTGTAGCTTAGCTGTTGATGAAACTGATATTTGTACGGCTTCATCCGTAAGCTTGTACGTAACACCCTCCATACTGTCTGGCCGGTATTCCCAGCTCTCCAGAGGCTCTCCTCGTAGACTTCTGAGGGTTTTTCCAAACTTGAAATTCATCCACATTTTCGTTTTTGAATTAAGCTGTTCAAGAAACACAGATACATAAACGGATACGCGCGCGCGAACGGATATTTTTCTACCTATACAATTGTTTTCCTTCTTATTCGGGGGATATCAAAACATATCGTATATAAGCAGTGAAATAAAAGTATTGAATTATTGGGTAGAAAAAAAACTTCCTCTATTTATTATACGAATTGTGAATGTAAATAAATTTCCAGTAAACCGAAAAAATCACTTTTACTTGATCTTCCCACATAAGAGAGTTGGGGGCAAAAGCCATGGCACTAGTTTTTTTTTTCTTGTAGATATGTGAACGGATCACAGACGTATATGTGTCGTGTGGAAGCTCTGTTGGCATAGTGTATATGCAGAACAACAGATGGCTCTGTGATAGCTGGTAGTAGTGTAGCGAGGGCTGTGAAGTCAGTCAGTTGGTGAGTGTCTTACGAGATGGAAGTAACCCGTGTTGAGCAGCGCGCTTACATTAAAATAGCCGTTCTCCGAGGGAGAAATGTGATGGAATGTCACAGTGAATTAGTGGAAACCCTTGGGAATAATGCACTACCATATCGTACAGTAGCACGGTGGGTAAGAAAGTTTCATCAAGGACGTGTGTCAACCAGTGATGAGCAACGTTCGGGACGAACTGTCAGTGTGCTGACCGACGTGGCACATGCCGTCATCGAGCAGCTCCTGGATGAGGGAAGATGATGGACGCTACTGGAGTTAGAGAGGGCAAGAGGCATCCAGAAAAGCACCGTCCACAGGATATTGCGTAATGAGCTGCACCTACGCAAAATGGCATCACGGTGGGTACCGTATGCACTGATGGAAGTTCAAAGATGGGTGTGCTATGCAATATACTCCGACCACCTAGCACGCTGGCAATAGAACGGCGACAATTCTTGTCACGAATAATCGCCATCGATGAATTTTTGGCCAGGGCATACGAACCAGAACTGAAACGTCAGTCCGCGGAGTGGCGACATGCTGAATCACCAAGGAGCCAGAAATTCCGTCAGAATCCTTCCCCAGTCAAATTGATGGTGCTCATCACGTATGACGTCAGCGGTGTCATTGTTTGCCACTTTGTTCCACATGACAGAACAATGACTGCACAGTACTACAGGGACTTTCTGGTGAGACAGGTACGACGTGGCGTTCGGGAGAAACGTCCGGATCTTGTGGACAGTGAAATAATCCTGCACGACAATGCAAAACCACATAAAGCAGAGTAGGTAGGGCAGCTACTGCGACTTTGGGGATGGGAAGAATTGGAGCTCCCACCGTACTCTCCCGACATTTCTCCCTGTGACTTTGATCACATTCGAAAGATTAAGGAACCACTACGTGGTAGACGGTTTGCAACACGAGAGGACATTACTAATGCTGTGCGCGAACAGATGACCCGATTCATACGTGGTGCGGCAAATGCTGCGGCACTAGGTATTCAGCGCCTCCCACATCGTTGGCAGCGTGTAGTGACAGTATCAGGCGACTACTTTGAGGGTATTTAGGCCCACGTCTGTCATGTCAACGATATGTGTACCGTGCACTGTGAAGGCCATATTGCCCTGTATACTACCATAACAAATTAGAGTGTTACGATATTCAGTGCTTCTCATTGTCCACAAATATAATTAACATCTTGTCCTTTCGTCTGTTTATGTCATTTTCCAGTCGGACTGGTATCTTCAACCCTCGTACGTAGTGAGTAGAGAAGATATTGCAGTCAACCCAAACATTCGATATAGAGATTTCTCCAGAAGTACATATTTTGAACCCATGTTGCGTGTATGTGTGTGTGCGTGTGTATGTTTGAATAGTATTTCTCAAAAGGAAATGCTCGATAACTATTTAAGTGGTTATTTAAGTTTCATAACTTCCAGTGATTCAGCACAGAGTTCCAAGAAAATTCTCCCACCACAAAATACACTTTTTATGGAAAACAGTTCCAAATTTTGTATTTTCTCAAAAAAAAAAGTCTAATGGTTTTCAACAACTTACTATATATTTAAGATAGTTCTGTGATAAATGAAATGCATATCTCGCAAATTTGGGAACATGTTATGAAGTCCTCATTGGGGAGGCATTTAGTACAATTCCGTACTTATGGTTATTAAAGGTTAAGAAGCAGTCGATAACATGCTGCACAAAAAATGTAGATCTCTTTAAGCAGCACATGATTAATTTCAAATACAGTTGTTAAATCCGTCATTTACAAGATATCCGTTATTATTACTTTCTCTACTTAGGACAAAGTATATAGGTAGAGCCGGTTGCATTCCAACCAAAAATTCGATAACGAGATTTCACTACAAAACACATTTTAGGTTCCCCTGAATCAAAAAAGAAGCATTTTTAGAAAAAGATCTGAGTGAGTCCGTGTATATGTGAATACAATAGCTCAAAAACAAAGAGTAGATTATATACCAAACTTGAATTTAAGTTCAGCATCTTCCAAGGAATCGACAAGAAGATTTTCAAGAAAATGCTCCTAACCCAAACTGCCCTATACAACTACAAAAAATTTAAAACGTGTTGCTTTTATCAAAAATTGCTCTAACGATTTTTATTAAAATACCGTATATTAAAGATAAATATGATAAATAAAATGTATATCTCGAATTATATGGGAATAGCTTCTGATTTTTTTAATAACTTTTGCATAAACTGGTAAACTGTAAGAGACAAAACGTTACTTCAAAAAAAAAAAAGTAGAGATCTTTAAAACACACAATTTGTGTCATATACAGTTTTTGGGGGGGGAGTTAACCATGAAGATATTGCAAGTCGCCATTGTGCTGTCATCTCAAAATAATTTGAGATCACTGTGGTTTCCTGGGAAACATGCGAGTCAGTTGAGGAATTTAATGCTGTGCCGGTATGTTGCCATGGTAGCTTAGAGTTTAAGTGACAGGCTAGAGACCGGAAGATCCGTGATTAAAATCCCGGCTATGGCATTGACTTTTTCAGTCTGACTCTACTAATCCAACTCCTGTCCTACACACACGACTTGTGTGAAAAAACAGTTAAATTAATAAGTTTTAGTGTATTTTATTATTTCATTTCTACTTACAAGGAATAAAATAATAAGACATTATACTAATGTTTATCTCGATTAGTATGAAATAAATAATAAAACAGTCTTTTGCAATAACAGTTTGGTTGCAATACAGGTAGGGAAAGTCAGGTGAATGGAACACATCAGATTTTTTTTCAATTTTATTGCCCAAATCAGCGTAGCATAGGTTTTCAAATTGCTCTCAAGTGAAATAGTTGTGAACTTTTAAAAAAATCTGATCTGTTACACTCACCTGACTTTCTCTAGCCGCTCATCAAACTTCTTACATAAGATTATTCTTCTTTCCACACAATGCTAATCAAGATAAACATTAGCAGAATGTTCTTTATTACTTAGTTCCTTATAAGTAGAAAGGAGCTAAGGAAATCCACTAGGCTAAAGGGATAGTCAATTGTTTTAAAATCTATCGTTATGCAATTGTCATTGCGAATCACTTCTTTGGTTGGCCAGGAATAGATTAAAAGAAAAACGGACACTTCCTGCCTGAGAAAGGTATAAGTACTTCATAATTGAAACCAATAACAAGGAATATCTCGGAAACGGTTACCTCCACAACAAAAGTATAGAGGACATAAACTGTGTGTTTTAACGAGATCTACATTACTATAAAGTATGTTTTTGTCTCTCTCTCTTACGGTTTGCGCGTTAGGCAAAATTCACTCAGAATGAAGGGGGTCTTTAAAGGCTATTCACAGAAAATTCAAGATATACATTTTATTTACAACATAAACATATATAATATATAGTATTTTAATAAAAATCGTTATAGCCATTTTTTATAAAATCAAATATTTCGAAATTGTTTCCCTGTAAAGGATAGTTGGGGGCAGGGGGATATTCTTAAAAATCTTCGTGTCGCATCCTTGGAAGATACTGAACTTAAATACCAAGTTTGGTATTTAACGGAATTTTCGTTGTTGATCTATGCTGCCCAGACAGACAGACACACACTCACAGGCGGACGTTTTTCTAAAATGCTTTTTTTTTATTCAAGGGGCCTTAAAACATATATTTCTGGTGAAATCTCGGTATCGAGTTTTTGGGTGCAATACAATACCTTCTCTATACACTATGTGCATGGTACGTGCAGAGAAAGTAAAAACATCTAATACAGATAGCAATATTTCAAATGACAGTTACATTAGGAAAGCTCTTCCATTTTACTACAAGAATTGCTTACGGCGGTTACGTTTCATTTTGGCGTTACTGTGCGATTTACCCTAAAATGCATGCTTCCTTGCTTCTGGTAATTTGAAATTTCTTTCTGATATACATCACCACGTGTTGCGGTTCTTGTTTCGATGCGAAATATAAGAGGTGGGAAGGGAGAAGAACAAGAAGAGGAAGAGGAAGAAGTGAATTTTAATATTAGTTTCTTTCAGCCTCACAAAAAATATGAGGAGAAAATAAAAAAGAAATTCGCTGGAGGAGGAATAGAAAGCTTCCTCACTTTCATCTTACTTACATCTTTGAAAGATCTTCTCTGATCTCAAGGAGCAAAACGTGTACCCCAATTAGAGTGGAGAAACATTATTTGCGAGTTCTTTTCATCCTATCCCACAACAGCTACAATATTTTATATGTTTATAAGCAAAGGAACTGGAATGGCAGAATTTTGAAGAATCCTACAATGCCTATAATCCGCATCCTGCTGGCCTGATAGCATCCTAAAACGCGTCTCAAACTTCGAAGATAGTACATGTTATGAGGGGTGTTCAATGAGTTCTTAGAAAAAAAAATCTGATGTGTTCCATTCACATGGCTTTCTCTACATCTCTATGACAAATTATTGTTAGAAAGCTAATGCTTCCATTTACTTGACACTAATCGAGGAAAAATTAGCAAAAATAGTCTTATTACTAGCTTCCACGTAAGTAGGAGCGAAATAAGGAAGTACCATAGGTTAAAGTGATAGTCAAAAGCTGGTTGCTATATGACTGAAGTTCCTTTGTTTGTATGGACATGAGTTGACAAATTCCTGTATGAGAAAAGTACACATTCTTTTAAAGCTGAAACCAAAAACACGGAATATCTCAAAAACGATCAAATCCACCAAAAAATGTATGTAACATAAATTCTGTTTTTTTAATGTGCTCTACATTTTTTGTTTAGTAAGCCTTTTCTATCAATTACAGTTTAGCAGTTATGCTAAATTCCGTAAAATTCATCCAGAATAAACTAGTCTTCAAAGGCTATTCTCAGAAAATTTAAGATATACATGTCACGTACATATCTTTAATATACGATATTTTAATAAAAATCGTTAGTAATTTTTAAGAAAAATCAACATTTTCGAAAAAAGTTCCATGTAAAGGGTAGTTGGGGGTGGGGGAATTTTTTTAAAATCTTCGTGTGGCATCCATGGACAAACTTAAATACCAAGTTTGATATTTAACAGTCTCTTCGTTTTTGAGCTACGCGGTCCACAGACACACACACAGGGACCTTTTTCCAAAAATACTTTTTTAGATTCAGGGGGACCCAAAAGGTGTATTTCCGGTGAAATCACGGTATCGAATTTTTGGATTGAATGTATTACCTTCTCTATACACTATCTGCATGGTACGTGTAGAGAAAGTAGTATAGGAAAACAAATTATTTTTTGTGAATTTTTTTTTATTTTTCAACACAAACTCCTTTTAGCTCGATGCACTTTTCCCAGCGTTTCTTTCAACTGTTTTAAGTCTTCCAAAAAGTAGGATTTCGGAAGGTCCTCAAAATAGGCATTGTTTGGGAAATGAGACCTTCGTTAGACGTGCATCATTTTCCGCAAGCCACTTTCTCAAGTTTCGAAATAAAAAAGTCATTGGGGCCAAATCTAGTGAATACGGTGGTTGTTATAGTAATTCGAACCTTATTTCTACAATTTTCGTCATCGAAACTGCGTAGGTGTGCACCCTTGCATTTGTTTTGATGGAAGGGAATCATTTTTTTTGCCAGGTGAGTGCGTTTTTTTCTTTATTTCTCCGTTCAACCGGTGCAATAACGATGCATAATAAACTCCATTTATCGTTCTTCCTTTCTACAAGTAATCAATGTAGATGATTCCGCGTGCATCCCAAAAAACCGAGCCCATCAAGCTGTCTGCAGATTTCACCACCTTTGCCTTCTTCGGAGCCTTCTTTAGAAACCCACTGTTTCGACTGTATTATTGTCTCTGGAGCGTAGAAGTGTATCCACAGTTATGTATCGACGCAGAAACTCGTCAGAATTATGACAGAATAGTGCCGAACCAGCTTCCAAATCGATTACGTTTATTCTCTCCAAAGGCTACCCATCTTGCCAAGACCTTTGGCAGAGCTAAATTTTTGGTGCAAAATGGAGAACACTGTACCTTGTGATATGCCAGTGCGAACTTTGATTCGTCGACCAATCAAAACCATATTCTGGATTTTGTCAATCATTTCGGAGGTCACTTCTACTGGAAGTCCGGAACGATGTTCATCATTTGTGGATATACGGCCACGTTTAAATTCATGTATCCAACTGTAAATTGTCGCAAACACAGGAGTAAATGTGTACGTACTTCATCCAACCCGATGTTCATCATTTGTGGATATACGGCCACGTTTAAATTCATGTATCCAACTGTAAATTGTCGCAAACACAGGAGTAAATGTGTACGTACTTCATCCAACCCTGCTTTTATCTCTTTCGGTGTTAAGCCTTCGAAATAGAAGTATTTAACCACCGAACAAAACTTTCTAAAGGAGCGCAAGATTTGTGATTCAATCGTATATGACAGCGAAACCACGTGATGAATATAGCTGAAATGTTAACTATCATCTAGTAAGAGTCGATGGTTACTATGTACAATAATTTTTCGATGCTACGAGTGTAAATTCTTGGATTTTATTTTTCGATTCAATTTCCTTATTGAACGCCTATAATAAATGGACCATACTATTGGCACATATACAGTAGTATTATTAATTCTGGACCGTTTGATTAAATTTATTTTCAGATTTCAATATTGCATTAAACCCTTTTTCAGGTTGATTCTTATTGATGAAGTGTTAGCATAATAAATTAATGAAGTTTTCACCACAAACTGGAGATAATTTGACCATTAATGGGTTAATTTGGCTCAGCTTTTAAAAATATATTATTTTATAAATATATACACATATACTTTTACTTTCTCTAGCAGTATCTACAAAGTACATAGTTGATACAGAAGGTGTTGCATTTCGATACCAAGATTTCACCGGAAATATATGTTTTTAATACCCTGACTGCCCCTCTAAATTAGAAACATGTGGGTGCATGAGTGTGTTTTAGTTTGGATTGCGTTTAACCGCCGCTTTTGCTATACAGGGTGTTAATGAACACACCCAAATAATTTGCGAGATTGTGTACGTGACTGATATAAGTAATTTGAAATCGGCGATGCATGGTCCCTGGATAAACATAACGCAACTACATAGCGTTAAACGTGTGGGCATCAGGTGCTGATAAGTCGGTGTTAAAGCAAAGCAGGTTGAAAAAATCTGTGTACCATTCACATGACTTTCTCCATATCCCTGCAACAAATAATTCTTAAACAGCTTATACTTCTATTTACTTTACGCTAATCAGAAAAAATTAGCAGAACAGTCTTATTACTCGCTTCCTTGTAAGTAGAAGCGAAATAAGGGACAACCGTAGGTTAAAGTGATAGTCAAAAGCTGGTTGCTATGTCAATGAAGTTCCTTTGTTTGTATGGATAGGAGTTGACAAGTTCCTGTATGAGAAAAGTATACGTTTTTCATAGCAGAAACCAAAAATAAGGAATGCCACAAAAACGACGAACTCCACGAAAAAAAATGTATATAACATAAATTGTGTGTTTTAAAGTGCTCTACATTTTTTGTGCAGTAAGTTTTTGTCCATCTCTTACGGTTTAGCAGTCATTCAAAATTTAGTAAAATTCATCCAGAATAAACCACTCTTCAGAGGCTATTCCCAGAAAATTCAAGATATACATTTCATTTGTCAGGTAAATATGTTTAATATCCGAAATTTTAATCAAAATCGTTAGAGCCATTTTGAGAAAATCAAAATTTTCGAAAAAAGTTCCATGTAAAGGGTGGTTGGGGGTGGGGGGATTTTTCTCAAAATCTTCGTGTCGCATCCCTGGAAGATACTAAAGTTAAATACCAAGTTTGGTATTTTACCGACTTTTCGTTTTTGAGTTATTGTGTTCACAGACACACGGACACACACACACACACACGGACCTTTTTGAGAAAATGCTTTTTTTGGATATTGGGGACCCTAAAACATATATTTCCGGTGAAATCTCGGTATCGAATTTTTGGTGGAGTGCAATACTTTCTCTATACACTTTGTACATAGTGCGTATGGAGAAAGTAAAAATGGCTTAGAATGTCTTTAAAACTGCTGCCCGAGTATAGAAATATCGATTTTTAGCAGCTCGTTACTAGCGTTCTCAAGATTTAATGTCGCAAAAATGTGTAAAATCACTCGACAGTGCGACACTGAGCATTCATTAACTACGTTCTTGAGTTATGTAGCCTACTGTGGAGGCGTTTTTTTCAGCTGCTCTGGTGGCTTATTGCGTAACGCGGGAAGCTGCTATCCCAAAGGCCATGAGTTCGATTCTTGTCATATAGTAAATGTTTTTTATTATTATTTTTTTCCTTCCAAAATGAAGTGCCGCGGTACGTGGCGGACTGACACTTCAGAAACTTATAGCCAGCCATTACTTCGAAATTTCAATAACAGGCCATAAGTCTCCTATCTCAAATTACTTATTTAAGTAATCTACATATTCTGTGAAAATATTTCGGCATAGTTCATTAACACCCTGTATATGGCACCGCAGGCGGCGACACTGATGATACATGGAATGCGGATGGAGCACCGGTGGAAAGCGATGGCGGGGGAAACCGGAGCACCCGGCAAAAACCGGCCCCTTTGCCGCTTTGTCCAGCACAAATTCAACTGCGGTCGCTTGGGATCAAACTCGGGCGACCTAGGTGAGAGGCGACTGGTTTAACCACTCGGTCACGGCACGGCCTGCTAGATGTAGTCGTATTTGTAATATCATTCACAAAGTTTATTTGCAGTGGCGGTGTTCTTGTGAGTTTACGTTTTGCGTTGACATATTCAAAGATATCAAAATATTTATTTTGCCAATCATGCTAGTGTAATATTTTTGAGTCCAAGAAAACGACTAAGTAAAATGCTTAATTTGTGCAAAATATTTGAGTTGAAGTGTCAGTCCAACATCAAACGCCGCTTGGATCTACTTGAATTACAGAATTCTACAATTAAATATTCTAATAAAGAAGGGTGGCTGTCCTGAGTTAAATACCCACAGTTAAGTTTGTTTGCAACAAATATAATGGCATTATATTCGAATACACAAATATTTGCGAATAAATTTTTTCCAAAATTAACTTCATTAAAAGGCAATATCGTAATACGCTAAGTGACATTCACATGGTAAGTCTTCTGAGACCTTGTACGCCATAATTTGTGGCAAATATAAACAATCTTGCTAAAAAGTTTTGATATGTTCCATTCACATGACTTTCTCTATATCTCTGCAAAATATTATTGTTTAAAAGATTATGCTTCTATTTACTTCATGCTAATCGAGAAAAAAATTAGTAGAAATAGTCTTTGTAAGCAGAGGCGAAATAAGGGAGTACCATAAGTTAAAGCGATAGTCAAAAACTGGTTGCTCTGTGACTGAAGTTCCTTTGTGACTGAAGTATAAGTTTTTCGAAGCTGAAACCAAAAACAAGGAACATCTCAAATATAATCAACTCCACGAAGAAAGTGTATATGATATAAGTTGTGTCTTAATATGCTCTACATTTTTTGTGCTGTAAGTTTTTGTCTATCTCTTACGGTTTAACAGTTGTGCAAAATTCCGTAAAATTCAGCCAGAATAAAGTCGTCTTCAGAGGATATTCTCAGAAAATTCAAGATATACATTTTATTTGTCAGGTCTTTAATATACGATACTTTAATCAAAATCGTTAGAGTCATTTTTGAGAAAATCAATATTTTTGAAAAGTTTCATATAAAGGGTAGTTGGGGGTGGGGGGATTTTCTTGACAATCTTTGTGTCGCATCCTTGGAAGGTACCAAACTTAAATACCAAGTTTGGCATTTAACGGTCTTTTCGTTTTTGAGCTGTGCTGTCCACACACAAACACACATACACAAAGACTGATAGATAGGCACACGCACGGACATTTTTCCAAAAATGTTTTTTTTTTTTTTGGATTCAAGGTGACCCAAAACATGTATTTCCGGTAAAATCTCTGTATCAATTTTTTGGGTGCATTACAATACCTTACACTATGTACATAGTATGTGCAGAGAAAGTAACAAAATCTGCCAGAAAAGTCACTAAGAGAAATATGTCGTACAAACAGTTCGATATCCAATGCATTATATTAAATATATTTCAAGAACATCACAGTGGATTCAAGCAATCATGAAGCTCGGAAAACCTAGCCCGTCTTTTGCAACATAAAGTAGGCTTATAATCTGACAATAAAATGTCGCAAAAGGTTGACGGAAGTTCATTGAGCCACTTCTCTCCGATTACGGTTGGGCATCCCTGATATAGACTGATATATTCGTTTGATCTAAGGAAAATATATGGGGAATCTTAGAAAATAAGAAATCATTAAATCTATACATGAAAATAAAAACGGAATAGGAGAGGGAAAAGTACATTGACCAGTGTAGTAGAGAGGAAAGGAAAGGTTGAGGACGGGAGTGGATTTATCATGTGGCCCAAATGAATTTCAGAGTACAACACGGTTTTTTAAGTTAAACTGCTAGTGGAGAAATGGGCGAGAACCTCTCGCAATGAGCACGTCTTGTAAAGCGAAGTTTAATGTCACCCAGTTCTATATTGACAGGTTTTAACTGAGCAATAGTCCCGTTGAGTTCTGCAACTCTTTTAACGACCCAAGGGATATCTGTACACTTCAAATACGGGGCAGTTTGGCCACCTGGTATTTAAGGAATGAAAGCAACGGAGAAGGAAGTGTGTGTCCTATGAACGGGGATAGAGCGAATATCGCATTATCTAATTGAATGTACAGAAGTATCAAGTTGGAGGAAAGAAGTATGGAGAAAATGAGCACAAAAAGAGTAACAATAGAAATGTTAACGGGAAAATAAGAAAATATAGATAGGATTTTAAGCAAATTTCTGAGGAGGGTAAAAGGGAAATTAATTAGGAAGATAAAGGAAACACGAATTAGAAAATATTACGGGAAGAAATGAGGAAGAAAGTGGAGTTAAATCAACCGGAGAGGAAGGCATGCAAACTGAGGTAACAATATTATTAGGGTCAACAACAAAGATTTACAAGTACAGGGATAATTGTAATTACTGCGTAATATGTAAGAAAAGATGTACACATAAATAAATAAATAAATTCATTTATTCGATTTAAATTTTGTTCTCGTGAGCCATTTCTTCATGTTAGAGGGGAAAAAATCGAGTAAATATATGGCATATGGCAGCAATTCATAAGTTAATTATTTAGTGCACTCTGGCGGTGAAAACTCCGGATGAATGTGCTGGTACGTTTTGTGCTGAAACAGCCTTCAACTTATTGTCGAATTGATTCTCAATAATATTGTCTACTGATAGTTTGTCCCTTTTCTAAGAAGTCAATGAATATGAGCGTGTGTGCCTTCTTTGGAGCGCATAGATTCAACAGAATCAACTCTTGCTGTGGCTGTTGCTTGGTTTACGTGGTTTTCGGAATGTAATAATTAACTTCAGTGGAACTGACGATAGCAAATGGACCCAAAAGGTGCTTGAAAGTTTGCTAACTAGCTCCAAACGTAAAGGAGCTTGAGTAAGACGACATATAAGTTCCAGAAGTGTTGGAAAGACGTCACTGTGATCTTTACCCTGAACTAGAAGAAACCGTCAAATATTGACTAGGAATGTAATTACAATTTGGGGCAGTGTATTTATGGCGACCAGACTCTGTATATAAGATATATGATATGTACTTGCTATCTACATTGCGATATAAAGCACTTCAGCTTGATATGTGTCCGTTTTATCCTGTACTACACTTGCCTGATCTACGTATTAATTCTCCCGCTTACAGGAAAGTTGGTTTGCACAAAACGTTTTTAATGACATTTAATGTCAAAATTTAAACCCCAAAGTAGTTAAAGTTTAGAAAAATAAATTACTTTCTTCTTCTTCAACGAATAAGCCCTTCTTTCTCTTCACGTTTGTACACAAAGTCTATACAACAGTTAATTGTATTCTATCAAAAAATTCGATTTCGAAATTTCGCCGGAAATATATGTTTTGAATTCCCCGAGTCCAAAAAAATAGAAAAAGGTCCATACCTGTGTTTCTGAACAGCATAACTCAAAAACGAAAAGACGGTTTACCACCAAACTTGGTATATAAGTTTTGTATCTTGCAAAAATGCGACACGAATATTTTAAAGAAAATCCCCCAGCCCAAGCTACCATTTATATTGAAAATGTTTGTTTTTCTCAAAAATGGCTGTAAATATTTTGATTAAAATACTCTACCATAAAGTTATTTACATCTCAAATAAAATGTATACCTTGAGTTTTCTTGGAATAGTCTCTGAAGAACACTTTATTCTCGTTGACTTTTTCAGAATTTTGCATAACGTTTAAACCCTAAGCGATAGACAAAAACTTAATACACAAAAATATAGATTTCGTTAAAACACACGATTTATGTCATGTGCATTTTTTTTTTTTTTTTTTTTTTTTTTTGTGGAGTTGACCGTTTTTAAGACATTCTTTCTTATTGGTTTCAATTTTAAAATACTTACACTTTTCTATTACAGGAATTGTCTGCTTTCCTTTAGTTCTAATCCTGGCCAAGCAAAGAAGCCAATTTCGATTACAATCGCATAAGGATAGCTTTTAAAGCATCTCACTATCGCTCTAGCATAGCGAATTCCTTTGAATCCCTTCTACTTATAAGAAACTAAATAATAAAAACATTCTGCTAAGCTTTATCTCGATTAGCATGGTGTAGGAAACAGAATAATCTTTTTTAAGAAGTCTGTTTGTAGAACAGTTAGAAAAAGTCATGTGAGTGCAACACACTCAATTTTTAGAAAAAGGTCATAAGTTTAATATGTTCCAAGGATGCCACACAAGCATTTTAAAAGAACATTTTTCAACCCAAGCTACCCTTAACATTGAGCGTTTTTGAAAAATGTTTTTTTTTTTTCAAAAATCTGATGTGTTACATTCACATGACTTTCTTTATATCTCTGCAATAAATTATTCTTAAAAAGCTTATGCTTCTATTTACTTCGTGTTAATCGAGAGAAAATTAGCAGAAATAGACTTATTACTTGCCTCCTTGTAAGTAGAAGCGAAATAAAGAAGTACCATAAGTTAAAGTCAAAAGCCGGTTGCTATGTGACTGAAGTTCCTTTGTTTATATGGACACGAGTTCACAAAGTCCTGTATGACAACTCCAGAGATCATTGAAAAAATGCATCGTTTAGTACTGGAAGACCGCAGATTAAAGTTGTTTGAGATAGCAGAGACTGTAAACATATCAAAAAAACGTGCAGGTAATATTTTAAGTAATGTTTTGGGCTTTCACAGGGTCTATGCAAGATGGGTACCGCATTTGTTGACACCTGATCAAAAGTTGCAAAGAAAAACTGTTTCTGTTAAGAATGTGGAGCTCTACCGTAACAACCCCAGTGTATTTTTGAGATGGCTTATTACCATGGATACAGCACTACACACTAGAAAGTAAATCACAGTCAAAACAGTGGATTGCGCTAGATGAAGCAACTACAAAAAAGGCAAAGTCAATTCTGTTAGCTAACAAGGTTATGGCGAGTGTTTTCTGGGATGCACAGGGAATTATTTTTATTGATTACTTGGAAAAGGGTAAAAGTATCACTGGTGAGTACTACGAAAGCTTACTGCAACGTTTGAGTGAAGAGGTGAAAAGAAAAAGAACTCATTTGGGAAAAAAAAAAAAAAAAAATCTTGTTAATCACGACAATGCTCCGGCCCATTGTACAGTCATTGCAATGGGAAAAATCTGATGTATTCCATTCATATGATTTTCTCTGCATCTCTGTAATAAATTATTGTTAAAAAGTTTATGCTTCTATTTACTTCATGCTAATCGAGAAAAAAATAGCAGAAATAGTCTTATTACTTGCTTCCTTGTAAGTAGAAGCGAAGTAAGGGAGTACCAAAGGTTAAAGTGATAGTCAAAATCTGGTTGCTATGTGACTGAAATTCCTTTGTTTCTATGGATAGGAATTAACAAATTCCTGTACGAGAAAGGTATAAGTTTTTTAAAGCTGAAACAAAAACAAGGAATATCTCAAAAACGATCAACTCCACAAAAAATGTATATAACATAAATTGTGTGGGAAGCTTTTGTCCATTCCTTACGGTTTAACTGTTATGCAAAATTCGGTAAAATTCATCCAGAATAAAGTAGTCTTCAGAGGCTGTTCCCAGACACTTCAAGATATACATTTTATTTGTCGGGTAAATATTTTCAATATGCGATATTTTAACCAAAATCGTTAGAGCCATTTTTGAGAAAATAAAAATTTTCGAAAAAACTTCCATGTAAAGGGTAGTTCGGGGTGGGGGGATTTCTCTCAAAATCTTCCTGTCACATCACTGGAAGATACTTAGCTTAAATACCAAGTTTGATATTTTACCAACTTTTCGTCTTTGAGTTATTGTGTTCACAGACATACGGACTCACGGACACAAACACACGCGCGCGCGGACCTTTTCTGAAAATTCTTTCTTTGGATACAGGGACCCTAAAACATATATTTCCGGTGAAATCTTCGTATCGAATTTTCGGGTGGAGTACTCTCTACCTTCTCTATATACTATGTATATAGTAGGTGTACAAAAAGTAAAATGCTTTTTTTGGACTCAGGGGACCCCAAAAAATATATTTCCAGTGTAATTTCGACATCAAATTTTGTACTTACGGAGTTAGAGTTGGGGGATCCAAAACATATTTGCGGTATAATTTCGTATTGAATTTTTGAGTGCAATATATCTTCTCTATACACTATTACATAGTGTATAAAGAGAAAGTTAAAAAGTCTATAATATGCCTTATAACATTGGCTTATAGCTTAAGGAAAAAGTGTGATAGTAATAATTAGGAATATAGGTCATGGAATATAGCGATAATTACCTCTACATTCAGAACCCAACAAACATGCCTCCCATTCTCACGGTTTTGGTATCACAAGCAAGCTATTTCATACTACTTCTTTCTTCTGATAGCTGCTACATAGACTAATTAGCAGTTTATTAGAGAAGCAGCGAAGATAAAAAGTGCATCGCTATAACTAAATCTATATTCAACACATAGTGTTGCTTCTGTGCCACTTTAGAGTCGTGATTATATGATTTGTTATCTTCTCTACATATACCATGAAAGTACATAGTATGTAGAGAAGGTTGTGCATTCCACCCAAATACTTGATGTCGGATTCCACCGGAAATATACTTTTTCATATCCCCTGATTCTAAAAAATGCAAATTTTAAAATAGGTCCGTGTGTGTTTACGTATCTATAGAAGCGTAGGTAACTCAAAAACCAAAAGTTGGTTAAATTACACATTTGGTGTTAAATTTTATTATCGTTAAAGAATGCGACACGAATATTTTCAAGAAAATTCCCACCTAAAACTATCATTTACATGTGAAATTCTTTGAAAATATTGTTTTTCTCGAAAATGGCTCTAAGGATTTTGATTAATGCAAATTAATGCATTGTATAGTATTTAAATAGGTGCAAAAGTCAAGGTTTATTAATGAGTTGGTTAGTTAGACCACGGCTATAGGGAAATTCCTTATATAAGGAAATAATTATAATATAGCATATTAAATCTTATATCAGTGAAAAATTTAATTCCATTACATTCATACCGTGAACTTGATTGTTGTTATAGTAAGCATTGCAGTTAATTGAAATCAATAAATCGCCATTTTCGATAATGGATGTTAAAGTTGTGGGTGATTTTTACTTTCTCCATACGCACTATGTACATAGTGTATAGAGAAAGTATTGCACTCCACCCAAAACATCGATACCGAGATTTTACCGGAAATATATATTTTAGGGTCCCTAATATCCAAAAAAAGCATTTTCACAAAAAGGTCCGTGTATGTGTGTGCGTGTGTGTGTGTGTGTGTGTGTGTGTGTGTGTGTGTGAGTGTGTGTGTCCGTGTGTCTGTGAACACGATAACTCAAAAACGAAAAGTCGGTAAAATACCAAACTTGATATTTAAGTTTAGTATCTTCCAGGGATGCGACACGAAGATTTTGACAAAAATCCCCCCACCCCAAACTACCCTTTACATGGAACTTCTTTCGAAAATCTTGATTTTCTCAAAAATGGTTCTAACGATTTTGATTAAAATTTCGTATATTAAACATATTTACCTGACAAATAAAATGTATATCTTGAATTTTCTGGGAATAGCCTCTGAAGAGTAGTTTATTCTGGATGAATTTTACTAAATTTTGAATAACTGCTAAACTGTAAGAGATGGACAAAAACGTACTACACAAAGAATGTAGAGCACATTAAAACACACAATTTATGTTATACATTTTTTTCGTGGAGTTCGTCGTTTTTGTGACATTCCTTATTTTTGGTTTCTGCTATGAAAAACGTATACTTTTCTTATACAGGAACTTATCAACTCCTATCCATATAAACAAAGGAACTTCATTGACATAGCAACTAGCTTTTGACTATCACTTTAACCTACGGTTGTCCCTTATTTCGCTTCTACTTACAAGGAAGCGAGTAATTAGACTATTTCTGCTATTTTTTTCTGATTAGCATAAAGTAAATAGAAGTATAAGCTTTTTAAGAATTATTTGTAGCAGGGATATGGAGAAAGTCATGTGAATGGTACAAATCAGATTTTTATGCTGTAGAGGACATTGAAATAGCGCCACTATAGGATTATTGCCGGAAAACTCTAGAAAGACATATGAAGCAACATAAAGGGGTTTTAAAGAATGGGTTTTTAAAGAAAATGGTAGAAGACATTACGGAAAAAGTATTATTGCTTACACTTTCGAATTATCACAGCATATGAAGCTTTCCAGTATGTGTTCGGTGTATTCTATGTTTAAATCTACGCTTGTGATTAATGATGATTTAGATGTATTTACATATGCTTAGCTGAGGTCGTTTTTGAAATAGCTACATATTTTCTTTTCCTTGTTGCAGGTTGCTTCTATTTTTACTTTCTCTATACGCACTCTGTAAATAGTGAATACAGAAAGTATTGCATTCCACCAAAAAATTCGATACCGAGATTTCACCGGAAATATATGTTTTAGGGTCCCCTTTATCTAAAAGAAACATTTTCAGGAAAAGGTCCGTGTGTGTGTGTGTGTGTGTGTGTATGTGTGTGTGTGTGTGTGTGTGTGTGTGTCCGTGTGTCAGTGTGTCCGTGTGTCTGTGAACACGATAACTCAAAAACGAAAAGTCGGTAAAATACCAAACTTGGTATTTAAGTTTAGTATCTTCCAGGGGTGCGACCCGAAGATTTTGAGAAAAATCCCCGCACCCCAAACTACCCTTTACATGGAACTTATTTCGAAAATTTTGATTTTCTAAAAAATAGCTCTAACGATTTTGATTAAAATATCGTACATTAAAGTTATTTACCTTACAAATAAAATGTATATTTTGAATTTTCGGGGAATAGCCTCTGAAGACTACTTTATTCTGGATGAATTTTCATAACTACTAAACCGTAAGAGATGGACAAAAACTTACCACACAAAAAATGTAGAGCACGTTAAAACACACAATTTATATTATATATATATATTTTTTCGTTGAGTTGATCGTTTTTGAGATATTCCTTTTTCTTGGTTTCAGCTTTGAAATACATACTTTTCTCATACGGAATTTGTCAACTCCTGTCCATACAAACAAAGGAACATCAGTCACCTAGCAACCAGCTTTTGTCTTTCACTTTAACCTATGATACTCCCTTATTTTGCTTCAGCTTTCAATAAAGCAAGAAATAATACTATTTCTGCTATTTTTTTCTCGATTAGCATGAAATAAATAAAAGATAAGTTTATTAACAATAATAATTTACCGAGATATAGAGAAAGTCACGTAAATGGAACACATCAGATTTTTGGGATTGTTGGCGCTTGTAGGCGAAATGAGTTATGCAATCTAAAATCAGATGGTGTTGAAGATGTTGGATTTGCATTGATTGTAAACATAGCTTTAGCAAAGACACTTGTGCCAAAATGTTTTCTAGTAAGTGGTAAATTTGAGTAGATTGATTTACTTGTTATATGCTGGAAATACGGCGAACTTCGGTTACTCATTAACAATAATAACAGGTATTTTGTGTTTTATCGCAATGAAAAACGTGGTCGCCAAGTAGTGGGAGATGAAATGCCGGTTTTATTTATGGACGCTCTTTAACTGCTGTGGTTCTCAGCGTCCCATTCTATACTGACCGTGAAATACCACTTAATTTTGCTCAAGGCCTCTTTTATCATATTTGAGGTTCTTTTACGTGCTGTAAATCTATGACACGGGACCAACGGCTTTACTTCCATTCCGAAGGAAGTCATGCTAAGGACTTTTATACCCGAAAAATTCCATCGTCCTCCGCCGGGTTTGAACCCGCGACCTTGGGTATACGAAGTTAACATCGTAACCATTACACCACGGAGGGAGACCCAAGTAGTGGGTATAAATGGATTCGGAAAACTTCCGAGCCAGATTGCTGAGACTTACAATTAGAAAATCCAAAGTCATAAACCGGACTCGTCTGAGACGTTCGTCTGTCACTCTTCTGGAAGACAGCATTGCGGAAATACTAACATTAAAGACACACGGAGTGGAAGTCGAGTGGTGTAATGGAAGGTTATGTTGAAGACTGCATAGAATACCCGCTTCAAAAATGTTACCGCCAATGATTTCAAATGAGCATTGACGTTGTTTTGAAGATTTTCGTTGGTTTGAAAGTGTTGCCCTCCTAGCCACGTCTTCAGTTCAGGGAAAAGGTGAAAGTCGCTGGGTGCCAGGCGGATGATCGAAAATGTTCCATCATTGAAATTGTTCAAGGAGCCGATGGGTTGTGCCAGCAGTGTGTGGACAAGCGTTGTCATGGATCAACATAACTCCTGAAGTCAGCATTCCTCTTCGTTTGTTTTGAATGACTCTCTGCAAACGTAACGTTTCACAATAAACAGCTGCATTGATAGTGGTTCCGGGATACACCATTGGCGGCAACACTTTTTGAAGCGGGTATTGCAAAGCTTGTGCTCAGGTACGATAAATGTCTCAATCTTTTCGGTGATTATGTGGAAAAGTAACCATAATTGTACAAAACTTTTAGTAATAAAATAATTGTTTTCTATGAACTTGTATTTTATTTATATCCTATCGGATGTTGAAAAAAAAAATGGCCCTCATACATTCGGGCTAGAGAAAATAAAAATCTGGTGTGTTCCATTCACATGACTTTCTCTAAATCTCTGTAACAAATTATTGTTAAAAACCTTATACTTCTATTTAGTTCATGCTAAACGAGAAAAAAATACCAAAATAGTTTTATTACTTGCTTCCTTGTAAGTAGATGCGCAAGAAGGGAGTACCATAGGTTAAAGTGATAGTCAAAAGCCGGTAGCTATGTGACTGAGGTTCCTTTGTTTCTATGGATAAGAGTTGACAAATTCCTGTATGAGTAAAGTATGTTTTTTGAAGCTGAAACTAAAAAATGGAATATCCCAAAAATGATCAACTCCACGAAAAAATGAATGTAACATAAATTGTGTGATTTAACGTGCTCTACACTTTTTGTTTGGTTAGTTTTTGTCCATCCCTTACGGTTTACCAGTTATGCAAAATTCCACAAAATTCATCAAGAATGAAGAAGTCTTCAGAGGCTATTCCCAGAACATTGAATATTAAATTTTATTTGTCAGGTAAATATCTTTAATATGCAATATTTTAATCAAAATTATTAGAGCCATTTTTAAGAAAATAAAAATTTTCAAAATTTACCTATGTAAATGTTGGTTTGTGGGGTCGGGGGGAGGGATTTTCATGAAAACATTCGTGTGGCATCTTATTTGATAGGGCTTAGCGCCCGTTTTTACTACTATGGCGTTGCTACTGATATATGGAATGAAGCCGGAGCCCCGGTGGAATGTGATGATAGGGAAAACTGGAGAATCCGGAGAAAACCCGCCTCTGCGCCGCTTTGTCCACCAGAAATGTCACATGTGGTGGGATCGAACCCGGGTGAGACGCATTCTTGAAAAATACTTAACTTAAATACCAAGTTTTGAATTTAGCGGTCTTTTCGCTGTGCTGTCCACAAACACACAACATTTTTTCAAGCAGGTATTGCAAAGCTTGTGCTCAGGTACGATAAATGTCTGAATATTTTCGGTGATTATGTTGAAAAGTAACCAGAAGTATACACAACTTTTTGTAATAAAATAATTGTTTTCTATGAACTTGTCTTTTATTTATAGGAAGTTGAAAAAAATACGGCCCTCGTACATTCGGGCTAGAGAAAATAAAAAAGAAGTATAAAATTCATTCTTCTCGTTAGTGAAAATAAATATCATTAAATTTACTATATATACATTTCAATACTTTTATGTGATTACCCTAAGACATTTGGAAGGATTTTAGGAAGGCCCAAAAGAATGCTGGAACAACACGGGATGTGGGAACACTTCCAAAGGTCATGGTCTGGAGAAAGCGAAACATTAGCTTTAAGGCATCCATCCCCTTGTTATTTTTATTCGACCGAGCATGTTGAGGAGTCGCGCCTGCTCTCTGGGTTGCTACCTTTGATGTCTATGAGTCGTCAGGCAAGCATATCTTAAGAGTCACAGTGCCGCACTCATCGTTTTAATTTATACTGGCAACTCACTCATTATTCATTAAAATTTTGCCAAGAGGTCGGAGAAAGAACGTACATGCCGTTAAACAGTATGCCTCACCTGCCGAGTTAAACCTCAACCACCGGTGCGGCTGTAAGAGCTTTCCAGCTTTTTATTTTGTTTCCTAGTTCTAACGTCCCATTTCGAGAGACGATGAGCTGGCGACGAGTGAACTACACATGTTAGTAGCATAATAATGAATAAATAAAATACATGTATAATATATAATCCTGGCATCTAGATATCTAAGTTATTTGTTCCTAATTAATAAATTGTTTTCACTCATTATCGAACACCCCCCTTGGACTTACAAGCAGATGCCTAGGGGTCAGAAGTCTGTAGGGGAGACAACGGCACGAAACCACAGAATGGAGAACCAGGAACGAGGATGAGATGATTTTTTTTTTTTTTTTTTTTTTTTTTTTTTTGTAGCTTAACGTCCTTTAACCTAGCTGGTCATATCGGACGATGAATGACAATGGTGAAATGATGCTCAAATGATCTAGGGGTCCATGGAGCTTAAATTTACTACACATTCGTCTTCTCAGGATAAGAGAAAACCCCGAAGAAAACCTTATCCGGGTAGCTTACCCTAACCGAGATTCGAACTCACGACCTGTTGAACGTGAGGCAGACACGCTACTACCGCACTACCCAGGTGGGCCAGATGAAATGTTAGCAAAATGGATGATAGGAAATGCAGTGTTGGAGCAATTGGTGGAATGAATGGCGGAGGAAACCGGAGGACCCGGAGATAACATAAATCCCACATGAGGGTGCTTGGGATCGAACTCGGGCCACCTAGGTGGCAGGCGAGCGGTCTAACCACTCGGCCACGGCGCCGCCGCTATATCTTAACTAGCTAAATAAAAATTTTGGAGTTTACATTCGCATAGCCTTCTCTATCTATTCTGCAACAAAATATTCCTAAAAAAATATTTTCACCCTACTTCATGCCAATAAACTTAAAACATTAGCAAAAATGATTTTATTGCACATGTCCTTATAGGTTCAAGAGTAAGAAAGAAGCGGATAAGGATTCTAAAGAGGGAACAAAAGATTTGGAACTTAGAAATTGACGGGTTACTATAGTAGTTTTACACCTTACGTGCAAACCTATGGGCTAACGTATGGGAGAGCTAGAAAGTAGATAGATGCACTATATTCTAAAACTTCGAGAAAAACTAATGACTGCAAGAAGGTGTAAAAAATTAAAAAACAAGATAATGCAATTATACATATAATATAGAAATAATATTATATTGTTAGAGGATGTTAACATATGCTTAGTAGATATAACGGAAACTGTACATGTCATAAAAAAAGAAATCTTTCCCAAGATTTTTGTGGACAATAGCCAGGGAGAAGTGTATAAAAAGAATGCCCTTGAGTTAAAAAGTCTTAGAAGGAGTGGTGAGATTGTGAAAGTTACCGAGCCTAAGTTAAATAATAGCATACTTTCTACTGGCTCATAAAAAGAGACGCTACTAGGATCGAGAGATATAGCACAGTTTTAATGTTTAGGCAGAACAAGAGTGTCCGATATATATTCTACAGAGACGCAATTCCCAACATAGTTCATTTTCATTTACTGAACAGTGCAGGTTGCTTAGGTAGAATGCTTTTAGTTGTTCTTCCCCAGTATTTCGGTGTAAGCAATGTGATACGTGAAATCTAAGTTTCACATGTAATTTCTTGCTACAGTTTAAATAAATTGCTTAAACTAAAAGTTGAAAAATGCGTTATCTCTGAAATAGTTCCTTTTACGGTTCACGCCCTGTTAGGAGATACTTTCTCGTCCGAGGAATCCAACCCGGAACAAATATAATCTATATAAACACTATTTACAATAACATAATTCAGAGATAACCAGGAGTAGGGTGAATGCCGCAATTTCTTATTCCAATGTAAGTTATATCTTGTAATATTGAAGTAAAAAAGATTGGAAATAAATCATGCATTCACTACACACAATTATTAAGAGTTTATTATTTTCAACAACTACACTATTTTTTGAACTATGAAACAGAAATCTCCACTTTGTGTGTGACGTGCGTAGTATAGGTGACCCAACTGCCCCGTAATAGACATTCCTTGGTGCGTTACAGGAGTTGCAGAACTAAACGGGGTTACTTCAAGTTAAAGTGGATTACTAGCAAAACTGGCCTTCGTTTTACACGTCTTGCTATCAGCGGAGACTCTGAGCGGGACGCGCTCATTGTGAGGAGTAAAATAAAGGTAACTCTTGACCAGTTCGAACTGGCGGGTTTTAATTTGAAATGGCCCCGTCGAGTTCTCCAACTCTTTCTGCACAGCCAAATACGAAGCAGTTAGGCCACCTAGTGTAGTCCTACAAAGCGTAGTTTCCAAAGTTTTCAAGGGTGTTAATATATACTCAGTATAATGTTTTAGAAACAGTCTGAAAGTAGAAACATGTTCAAATATATATATTATATATATGTAGTGCTTTTCAGATATGATCCTATATGTCTTAGTGTGGGAACGTTTCCCTTGTAGAAAAAGAAATTTCATCCAAAATTTGACACTGAGATTTCACGAAAATAATTTTGAAATACCCTTAGTAAAAGCGTTTCTAGAAAATGGTTCGTCTAGGTTTTTCTATCTGTGTGGACTCAAAATGGAAAGTCGATTATACACCAAATTAGATATTTAAGTTCAGAATCTTCCAAAGATGCGACACAAAGATTTTCAGCAAAATCACGAACTATCCTTTACATGGAAGGTTTTTCTTAATTTTCGATATTCTTAAGAATGGCTTAAACGATACTGATTAAAATACTAGAAACTAAAGAATTTTTATTAAAAATAAAATTTCTGGGAACAGTTTTTAATTTCCAGTTCATTTGAAAGACATTTTGTATGATCTTGTATAACAGGTAAATGTTAAGTGGTGGACGAGAATGTACTACAAAAAAACATGTAGATATCTCTAAAACCCAAAATGTATTCACAAAAATTTGTTGTGCCATAGCCATTTCCGAGGTATCCGTTGTTAATAAGTCGAATCGTTCAATACTTGGTCATTCTTTCAGTTCTGTCAAGTTCAGTTGTTTCTCGGGATAACGTGGAAAATATATGCAATTTTATGACCAGTATAAATAGCGTCCAGTTGTTAAACATTTGACTATCGCTGTTCTCTTTGTAATGAATTGTGTACTGTAATTTATTCTGTAAAGGTTTATATAAATTAAAGTGAAGACGATAGAAGTATAAACTCTGGTAAAAATAGATACATATGTCAGAACTGCTTGAATACGATTTCGAACAATTTACAGATCCACTACAGTTCACTCTTTTAGAAGTTTACACTCTTAAATTGAGGGAAGCATGAAGTGCGAAAGAATAAAAATAACATTTAGCTAAGAATCAGGAATTTACAATCTAGCTGATTAAGAAATATAACATATTCTTGTAAATTCTGGGCCTACAATTATGAAATGCAATTTCAAAATTGAAATTATTTGTATCGCTGTTCTTTCGGGAGTCAGCTAATTGAGGGGTTGAATGAGAAAGTGATCTATGTCGAACATTTTAAAGCTTGAATTACACTTTTGTGTAGTTCAAATGTTCACATCTTTAAAAGTGAAATTTCATTGATTTGTGTAGACTCCTTCCCGTAAGCTTTTATAATTATTAGCGCGAGAGTGTGCTGTGCTGAAGGAAATTACGGAAAATTATAGAACCTATTGCCAAAAGTTAACCCTTGACGATGGAAATGGAATGATAAATTATATTGAAATACACCCTATACATTATGCACCACAACAGAAACAGTGAATAAAAAAAAGCATCAGAGCTGTGAAATAAGTTTAGAAATGTATAGACTCTATAAAGAAGAAATTGATTGATAGATCTTTAGAGAAACAATCTAGCATAAAATCAATAATTCCTTATAGCAATAAACATCAGGTTGGAATATAAGAGGTATACAAACAGCTTTACAGTAAAGAAACATATTTTAAAGCTTGGATTTTCTTCGTGTTCATCCGGCTTAGTATAGAGTTTAATCATTAAAATTGTTTCTTAAACATAATCTTCCTATGTAGTTTGAAAGGTACAATTAATAATTTGTGTGCTTATTTTGAGCTTTTATTATTAACCTAAACACAAAAGTCAAAAATCTCTGTCACTCACTGCTTCAATTGTTTTATTTTTTTATGGACGCTCTTTAACTGCTGCGATTCTTAGCATACCACTATATTGGCTGTGAAAGACCACCTAATTTTGCTCAGAGGCTTGTTTATCAAGCTTTTGATACTTCTGTGTGCCGTAAATCAACGATATGGGACCAATGCTTTTACTTACCTTCCGAAGGAGGCCATGCAAATTATTTTTGCGCCCGAAAAAATCCATCGTCTTCCGTCAGGTTTGAACTCGCGATCTTAGCAACCAAAGATACCCCTAGACTACGAGGGACGACACAGTTGCTTTAAACTGACCATATACCTGTCCTCGGCGGAAGATACCAGATGTTCTTTTCTTCACTTGGGCAAAGCCGCCCTCTCAAAAGCAGGTAATTTTACCAAAAGGTACTTCCCTCCTTTTAAAAAGGGACATCAGGCGGCTTTCATAATATGATTTACAACAGTTAGGATGCAATAAAACATGTGAAGGACAGGACCGTCGAAATTGCCAAAACATCAAAGTTATGCGACTCTGCACTTTCCTTCCTTTAATGCATCAGTATTTCCATTCAAAAACATTTTGTTCCCAATTTTTTCTGCGAAAACAAGGAATCTCAGAAATTTAAAGGTTGGATATGCAGAGTCAGACTGAAAAAATCTGATGTGTACCATTCACATGACTTTCTCTATATCCCTGAGACAAATTATTCTTAAAAAGCTTATACTTCTATTTACTTTATGCTAATCAGAAAAAAATAGCAGAAATAGTCTTATTACTTGCTTCCTTGTAAGTAGGAGCAAAATAAGGGACTACCATAAGTTAAAGTAATAGTCAAAAGCTGGTTGCTATGTCAATGAAGTTCCTTTGTTTATATAGATATGAGTTGACAAGTTCCTGTATGAGAAAAGTATACGTTATTCATAGCAGAAACCAAAAATAAGGAATGTCTCAAAAAACGATGAACTCCAGGAAAAAAATGTATATAAAATAAATTCTGTGTTTTAATGTGCTCAACATTTTTCCTGCAGTAAGTTATTGTCCATCTCTTACGGTTTAGCAGTTATTCAAAATTTAGTAAAATTCATCCAGTATAAACTACTCTTCAGAACAACTTTTCTATTCCCAGAAAATTCAAGATATACATTTTATTTGTCAGGTAAATATTTTTAATACACGAAATTTTAATCAAAATCGTTAGAGCCATTTTTGAGAAAATCAAAATTTTCGAAAAAATTTCCATGTAAAGTGTAGTTGGGGTGGGGGGATTTTTCCCAAAATCTTCATGTCGCATCCCTGGAAGATACTAAACTTAAATACCAAGTTTGGTATTTTAGAGACTTTTCGTTTTTTGGGTTATCGTGTTCACAGACACACTGACACTCGGACACACACACACACTCAGACACGGACCTTTTTCCGAAAATGCTTTTTTTTAGATAAAGGGGACCCTAAAACATGTATTTCTGGTGAAATCTCGTATCGAATTTTTGGGTGCAGTGCAATACCTTCTCTATACACTATGTACATAGTACGTGTAGAGGAAGTAAAAATCTGTGTCACTCACTACTTCAATTGCTTCATTTATGTTTATTTATGGACGCCCTTTAACTGTTGCGATTCTTAGCATACCACTCTATATTGGGCGTGAAAGACCGCTTAATTTTGCTCAGAGACATTATTTTGCGTGCCGTGAATCTACGATATGGGACCAATGGTTTTGCTTACCTTCCGAAGGAGATTTAACATGCTAACTTCATATACTCTAGGTCGCGGGTTCAAACTCGGCGGAGGACGATGGATTTTTTCTGGCGCAAAAATCCCTACTATAGCTTCCATGGGCAGTAAAGCCGTTGGTCCTCGTGTCTTAGATTTACGGCACGTAAAAGAACCTCAAGCCTGTAAGAGAGAGGCCTCTGAGCAAAATTAAGGGGTCTTACACGCCCAGTATGGAATGGGACGCTGAGAACAACAGCAGTTAAAGAACGTCCATAAATAAAACTTCATTCCATTTACGCCCGAAAAAAAAATCCATCTCCTTCCGTCGTATTTGAACTCGCGATCTTAGCAACCAGAGCTATCCCTAGACAACGAGGGACGACACAGTTGCTTTAAACTGACCATATACCTGTCCTCGGCTGATGATACCAGATGTTCTTTTCTTCACTTGGGCAAAGCCGCCCTCTCAAAAGCAGGTAATTTTACCAAACGGTACTTCCCTCCCTTTAAAAAGGGACATCAGGCGGCTTTCATAATATGATTTACAACAGTTAGGATGCAATAAAACATGTGAAGGACAGGACCGTCGAAATTGCCAAAACATCAATGCTATGCGACTCTGAACTTTCTTTTCCTTAATGCATCAATATTTCCATTCAAAAACATTTTGTTCCCAATTTTTTCTGCGAAAACAAGGAATCTCAGAAATTTAAAGGTTGGACATGCAATGCCATAACAGGGATTTCAATCATGGGTCTCCCAGTATCTAGCCGGTTGCTCTATGGCAACATGCTGAATTTAATGCCCTGTCAACATGTCATTTGAGCAGCTGGCTATAAACCAAGGGATCCGTGCTTCATATCCCGGCTATGGCATTGCATTTTTCACTCTGATTCTACCTATTCTACTCCTGTCCTACACACGACTGGTATGGAAGAGACTATTAATTCACATTAAATGAGGTGCAGTGGTTACAATATTTGCCTCTAAAACCCAAGATTGCAGGTTCAAACCTGGCGGAGGGTAATAGATTTATTTTGTACTAAAAAATCTTTAGCATGACTTCCTTTGTAAGGGAAGTAAAGCCGGTGGTCTCGCGTAATGTTTATTTCCTCATAAAAGAACACCATACCTTGAAATGAGCAGGTTCCTGGTCAAAATTCCGCCATTTCGCGTCTGCAAGTCATGTTTTCGTACAGTGCCTCCTGTGGGTGACGCCGTGGCGCATGGTGGCGAACTAATAAACTAGAAACTCAAATCCAATCACGGAAACATCGTATCGATGCGTTATGCTCCACTTTTTTTGGTAATGTTTAATGCCTGCTTTTACTACTTGTGGCACCGCAGGCGATGACACTGGTGTTACATGGATTGAAGACGGAGCACCGAATGCTATGGCGGAGAAAATCCGCCCCTGCGCCGCTTTGTCCACCACATGCGGCCACTTGGGATCGAACTCGGGCCGTCTAGGTCTAACCACTCGGCCACATCCTCCATTTAGGAGTTACAGAAAACTAATTGACCTAATACGTTGGCTAAACTATGAACCTCGGGACTTAAAATAGAACATTGTAAGTCGCCATTGTGGTATACCGTCTCAAAATAATTTGATATCACCTTGTGGTTTACTGGGAAACAGAAGTACAACAGTACATTTGTTTGTTTGTTTGTTTGTTTGTTTACTTTCTCTTGCCCCGTATGTACAATGTACATAGGCATAGAGAAGTATTGCATTCCACCCAAAAATGCGATACCGAGATTTCACCGGAAATACGTGTTTTAGGACCCCCTGAATCCTAAAAAAGCATTTCCAGAAAAAGGTCCGTGTGCTGTGAACACGATAACTCAAAAACGAAAAGTAGCTAAAATACCAAACTTGGTATTTGAGTTCAGTATCTTCCAGTGATGCGACACGAAGCTTTGAGAAAAATCCCCCCACCCCAAACTACCCTTTATATGGCACTTTTCTCGAAAATTTTGATTTTCTTAAAAATGGCTCTAACGATTTTGATTAAAATATCGTACATTAAAGATATTTACCTGACAAATAAAATGTATATATTGAATTTTCTGGGAATAGCTTCTAAAGACCTATTTATTCTGGATGAATTTTGCTTAATTTGGCATCATAAATAAACCAAAAGAGGTAGACAAAAAGTTACTATACAAAAACTGTAGGCCTTGTTAAAATACACAATTTACGTCATATACATTTTTTCGTGGAGCTTACCGTTTTCGAGGTATTCATTGTTATTAGTTTCAGTTGTGAAGTACTTATACTCTTCTCAGACGGGAGCGTCCGTTTTTCTTTTGTTCTACTCCTGGCCAAGAAAAGAAGCGATTTGTAATGGCAATCGCATAACGACAGCTTTTAAAACATTTGCCTATCGGTTTAGCCCAGTGTATTCCCTTATTTTCTTCCTACTTATAAGGAACTAAGTAATAAGAACATTCTGCTGAATACCTCGATTAACAAGGTGCAAAAAGAAGAATAATCTTATATAAGAAGTTTGTAGAATGGCTAGAGAAAGTCATGTGAGTGTAACACGTCAGATTTTTTTGTAGTGTTTAACGTCCGCTTTAACTACTTATGGCACCGCAGGCGGTGACACTGATGATACATGAATGAAGATGGAGCACCGGTGGAATAAGATGGCGGGGGAAACCCAGCGCCGCTTTGTCCACCATAAATCTCACATGCGGACGCTTGAGATCGAACCCGGGCCGTCTAGGTGAGAGGCGAGCGGTCTAACCACTCGGCCACGGCGCGCCCCAAAAGTACAGTGGGTTGAAGCAATAGTCAAGGCCCTTAAAGTTGGTCGCTATGTGAGACAAGTGAATTTCATTTCTC
Organism: Hymenopus coronatus; assembly: GCA_030762935.1. Taxonomy (NCBI): domain Eukaryota; kingdom Metazoa; phylum Arthropoda; class Insecta; order Mantodea; family Hymenopodidae; genus Hymenopus; species Hymenopus coronatus. Next base: position 48,649,095 of record CM060884.1, on the reverse strand, counting down.
TCGTTTTACTCCTGGACATGCAAAAACATATGAAACGAATGAGGCGTTCCCGTTTGAGAAATATTTAAGAACTGAAAGCAATAAAAAAGAATATCTCGGAAATTATTAACTCTACAAAAATTATATATGAGATAATTTGCATTTTAACGAGCTCTTCATTTTTTTTATAATTTTTTTTTTTTTTGTAATAAGTTTTTTGTCTATCTCTTACGGTATATCAGTTAAGCAAGGACATTCAGAAAGAAGATGTCTTCAGAGACTATTCCCAGAAAATTCAAGATATAGGTTTGTTTTGTCACGAAAATGTGTTAAATACTATATGATATTTTATCCAAATTGTTGAAATTAAGTAAGAAGCAAATTAATTGTTATCAATTTCGACCTGATAGTAAGATAAATAAATAACTGTCCTATACAATAATTTAAATTATTTAGTTTTTTTCACTATTGTATATGAATGATTTTATAGATTTATATTTATATATTAGAATAACTTTAGCTTTTATTGGTCCTTTTTGAAAAAATCAGAATTTTTCGAAAAATCTTCCATGTAAGGATAGTTTGGAGAGAAGTGGGATTTGAAAACCTTCCTTCCGTACCAATGGAAAGCGCTGAACTTAAATATCCAGTTTGATATTTAAACTTCTTTTCGTTTCTGAGCTATGCTACTTACAGAAACATGGACACACGCGCGCGCGCGCGCCCGCAAGGTCTTTCCCTAAAAATGTGTGTTTTTTGTTGTTTTTTTATAAATTCATGGGTCCTTAAAAGGTATATTTCCTGTGAAATATCCATATCTTGAAAATTTGTGTCGCCTCTTTGAAAGATAATGTAATTTATTTACCAAGTAATATACCAATAAATAGTTTGATATTTTTTCGAACTTTTCTTTTGAGTTATGTCGTTCACAAGCTGACACAGATACACACATAGACTTTAGAAAGCAAAAATATTTCTCCCCGTTTTTGTACTTATTTTGATACTTTTTGACTCTAAAGATAAAAACGCCTGAACCCAATGAAACATGTTGCTTCGGAGTTAGATATTTTCATAAGCAATGTACAAGATTTAAATTGAGCAAAGAAACAGAAAATACGCTTATGAACTTATTTTGATAATTTAGTTTGACTCCGAAGATGAAAACACCTGAACCACAAAGAAACGTGTGTAAGTAATGTGACAATTTTAATTGTTTTCTCACAGAAACCGTGTGTAGGACGAGAGTTGGATAGGTAGAGTCAGTCTGAAAAATTCAATGTCATAGCCTGGATTTGAACCCGGTCTCTAGGCGGTTGCTCTATCACTGAGCTACCTGGAAACTTGCCAGCATAGCATTAAATTTCTCAACTGACTCGCATGTTTCCCGGTAAACATTATAAAATTATCACAATTGTCCATATTAGTTGGCTAAAACTACGAATCTTGGGACTTAAATTACTTACAATATTTCAAGTCGCCATTGGGGTTGTCATCTCAAAATAATTTGAGATCAACTTGTGATTTACTGGGAAACATGCGAGTCAGTTGAAAAATTCAATGCTATGCCGGCATGTTGCCATGATAGCTCAGTGGCAGAGCAACCGGCTAGAGAACGAGAGATCCGTGGTTCAAATCCCGGCTATGGGGATGAATTTTTTCAGTCTGAGTCTACCTATCCGAACAAAAAATAAGTTTATAAATTTATTTTGATACTTCAGTTTGACTCTAAAAATGAAAATACCTGAACCACAAGGTGTGTAAGTAATGCTTGATAATAAGATATTTTCATAAGCAATGATTAAGTTTTAATTGTGTCAAGAAACAAAAAAATCTGTGTTACATTCACATGGCTTTCTCTACATCTCTGCAATAAATTATTGTTAAAAAGTTTATTCTTCTATATACATCATGATAATGGAGAAAAAAAAATAGCAGAAATAGTGTTATTACTTGCTTCCTTGTAAGTAGAAGCGAAATAAGGAAGTACCATAGGTTAAAGCGATAATCAAAAGCTGGTTGCTATATGACTGAAGTTCCTTTGTTTGTATGGACACGAGTTGACAAATTCCTGTATGAGAAAAGTATGTTTTATAAAGCTGAAACCAAAAACAAGGAATATCCCAAAAACGATCAACTCCACAAAAAAACTGTATACAAAATAACCTGTGTGTTTTAACGGGGTCTACTTTTTTATGTGTTAAGTTTTTGTCATCTCTTACGGTTTAGCGGTTATGCAAAATTCCGTAAAATTCACTCAGAATAATGTAGTCTTCAGAGGCTATGCCCAGAAAATTCAAGATATACATCTTATTTCTTAGGTAAATATCTTTAATATATGGTATTTTAAACAAAATCACTAGAGCCATTTTTAAAAAATAAAAAATTTCGAAAAAAAGTTCCATTTAAAGGGTAGTTTTGGGTGGGGGGGATTTTTCTCGAAATCTTCGTGTCGCATCTTTGGAAGATGCCAAACTTAAATATCAAGTTTGGTTTATAACGGTCTTTTCGTTTTTGAGCTATGCTGCCCACAGATACACACACATACACCACACGGACATTTTTCTAAAAATGCTTTTTTTTTTGGATTCAAGGAATTTTTGGGTGCAATACAATACCTTCTCTATACACTATGTACATAGTACGTATAGAGAAAGTAATAAGTTTATAAACTTATTTTTTTACTTGAGTTTGACTCTAAAGATGAAAACACTTGAACGTTTGTTTAAGTTTTAAATTGAGTAAAGGAAGAGACAGCTGCGGCGACGGCCGGACATCAATAGGCCAATTGGGGCCCATGAACTTGTTTATTAATGTCGTTAGCGGAAGTCAGGATGTCACAGTAATCTGTCTATATGGAGTCAGTCGGCAAGACATGAAAGCAAGGTATCCTACATATAAAAGAGAAGGGAGAGGTTGCCGCTATATGACTTAACTTTTAACTCTGTAGTACGCGAATTCCCTTTGAAGAGTGAGTCGGCCGCGCCCCGCTCTCCCCCTCCTATCTTCTTAGTATGATGTCGCTCTTCTCCTTTGATGTGGGCTTTACACTGTACAAGGAAATTAAAAAAGAAAGAAAAGAAACGGGAAGATAACTTTTTTTTTTTTTTTTTTACCTTAGCTCTGTCGTATATAAAAAGTAAAAGAACACGAAGTACAAGATGCACTTATGTAGAAGGTTCGCTCTCTGTCGTGTGCGCACACCAGGTAACAGCCTATCCTCTGCGGGCCTTTTCAATTATACGAGCAGCTTTTCACCACAGGCGCATCTATTTTCTGACAGCAAAAACCTCAACATGATCAAACTTCATAACTTTCTCTGGCAAGTATATACAATGTACGTACAGATAGAGAACTTTTTTTTTTTTTTACCATCTCTACACGTATAGTGTATACAGAAGGTATTGTATTCTGTCTAAAAATTTGATACCGAGATTTCACCGGAAATATATGTTTTGAGACCTCCGAATCAAACGAAAAGAAAGAAAGAAAAAAATCTGATGTGTTCCATTCACATGACTTTCTCCACATCTGTCAAAAATTATTGTTACTTTCCTTACACGTAATATGTAAATAGTGTATAGAAGCACCCAAAAATTCGATACCGAGATGCGCGACCAACAGCTTTACTTCCTTTCCGAAGGAAGCCATGCCCGATTCCATAAAAAAATTATAAAAAGGCGTGTGTGCGCGTGCGAGCGCGCGCCTGTGGTCAACATACCTCAAAACGAAATGGCGTTAAAAGCCAAACATGGTATTTAAGTTAAGTGTCACGAAGATTTTCAAGAAAATCATCCCATCTCAAGCTACCCTTTACAAGGAACTTTTTTCGAAAAATTTTAATTTCTTAAAAAGGGGTCTAACGATTTTGATTAAAATATGGTGTATTAAAGATTCTTACCTGACAAATAAAATCTATATTTTGAATTTTCTGGGAATAGCCTCTTTTTTTCGGTAGTGTTTAACGCCCGCTTTAACTACTAATGGCACCGCAGGCGGTGACGCTGATGATACATGAATGATGATGGAGCACCGGTGGAATGCGATGGCGGGGGAAACCGGAGCACCCGGTGAAAACCCGCCCCAGCGCCGTTTTGTCCACCACAAATCTCGAATGCGGTCGCTTGGGATCGAACCCCGGCCGTCTAGGTGAGAGTCGAATGGTCTAACCACTCGGCCACGGCGCGGCCGAATAGCCTCTGAAGACTACTTTATTCTGGATGAATTTTACGGAATTTTGCATATCTCGCAAACCGTCAGAGATAGATAAAAGCTAGCTTAACAGAAAATATAGAGCTTATTAAATCACACAATTTATGTTATATACATTTTTTCGTGGAGCTGATCGTTTTTGAGATATTCGTTGTTATTTTTACTTTTCTCATACGAGAATTTAGCTCCTGTGCATACAAAACAGGAACTTCAGTTATCTAGCAACCAGATTTTGAATGTCACTTTAACCTATGTACTCCCTTTTTTCGCTTCTACTTACAAGGAAGCAAGTAATAAGTCTATTTCTGCTAATTTTTTCTCACTTAGCATGAAGTAAATAGAAGCATAAGCTTTATAACAATTTGTTGCAGAGCTGTAGAGAAAGTCATGTGAATGGAATACATCAGATTTTTTTCTTTCTCTACACGTACTATGTACATAGTGTATAGAGAAGGTATTGCATTGTACCCAAAAATTCGATACCCGACTTACATAATTTGGGACAATTTGAATCCAAAAAAAAGCATTTTCCAAAAAGGTCCGTGTGTGTGTATGTGTCTCTGGACAGCATACCTCAAAAACGAAATGGCCGTTAAATACCAAACTTGATATTAAGGTTTAGTATCTTCCAAGGATGCGACACGAAGATTTTCAAGAAAATCCCCCCACCACAAACTACCATTAACATGGAAAAAAGGTTCGAAATGTTTGATTTTTTTAAAAAAATGGCTTTAAGATATTTACATGATAAATAAAATGTATTCCTTGAATTTCCTGGTAATAGCCTCTGAAGACCTCTTTATTGTGGATGAATTTTACGGAATTTTGCATAACTGCTAAACCGTAAGAGATGGACAAAAACTTACCACACAAAAAATGTAGAACACATTAAAGACACACAATTTACGTTATATACATTTTTTTTCTTGGAGTTGATCGTTTTTGAGATATTCCCGGTTTTTGTTTTTTTTGTTTGTTTTGTTTCAGCTTTACAGGAATTTGATAACTCCTATTCATACAAACAAAGAACTTCAATCACAAAAAACACCTTTTGAATATCACTTTAACCTATGGTATTCTATTATTTCCCTTCTACAAGGAAGCAAATAATAAAAATATTTCTCCTATTTTTTTCTCAATTAGCATGAAGTAACTAGAAGCATAAGCTTTTTAACAATAATATGTTGTAGAGATGAAAAGAAGTTAGTTAAAAATAGCATTAATATGTCATATTAAAATTATTAATAAATTAATACCTCTTTATCCCACAATAATACCCTTAAATTGATATTAGATTAATAATATAAAATAATACATAAAGTCAAAACAATAAATTCTAGTCTTAATAAAGTTATTAATAAATGAGAAAGTCATGTGAATGTAACAAATCAGATTTTGTCCTCTCAAACTTGAATACGTTTCTTTTGTGTTTCCGCCAAGTCCCGTAGCATAGTGATGGGAAGATGGATATTGTGTTTTGATTTTATTTTCTTTTGAATTTCCTGTCCAGTAAATGAATTTTATGGCCTAAAATTATTTCCATTCAATGTTGTTATGGTTTTAGTTCTTCGTTGTTGGTATTTTGGACACCTATTAGCTGTCCTGTATAGTTGTATTCTTGTAAATTCTGCAATACTTTAATGTCAAATGTGACTGGTACATTTTGGATATTTGTCAAAACTTGGAATTTTTACATGTTTCAAATTACTTCATTTAAAAGAGCTTAACTTGATAACGTTTAATATTTCCACTTTCTTGAATGCCAGATTATGTTTCTGGAATATAAAATGTTGTGTACAAAGAAAAAGATTGCCGCGGTATTGTTTGGGGACGCTGGTGAATTTCTCTATAAGTAGTGGACATACCTCTTATTCAGGGGGGGGGGAGAATGACAGGGTATTGGTAGACTCAATTAAAGAGAAAGTTCACTACATTCATTGGATACTTCATTTATTCGTGAATTACGGGTTCTTTGAGGCACTAACCCGACATAATTACTCGCGAACTTGATGAAATCGTATTTATTAAGCACTACTTCCACTTGGATTGACGTTAGTAACTGTGGTCCGAAGTTTATAAGTTTTTACAATATTCACTATGATAATTACCCATCTGCTTATTTTGTAGACAATGACTTTCGGCGATATATGTGGCGCGCGATTTCTTATAGGATATGTTGTACTTTATGATTCAGAGGCGTTACGCGTTGCATCTCCTGCGATGTATCTGTCTACGCCCGATTCTGTACGTAATAACCCCGACTTCTATCTGTTACTCTCAAATTCTGTCAGCCTCGATTTCTCCTTGTTACTTCCGACTTCTCATGGTTACTCTTTGTTACTCCCGATTTGGAGCCAGGAGCAGGAACTAGTCGCCCGAGTGTACTCGGGCGGGGGCAAATCACCACGGTACCTATCCGCTTTTCTCGCGGATTTACCCGTGTGATATAAAAGATGTAGTCTTGTGCAAGCGTTTACGTCGTGTCAAAGTAATGTGGGCAGGGTGTTTCCCTTTATGCAGCCGGCGCGGGCCTGCTTACCTACCGGAGTGGTCACCCACCCAGAGAGGGACCAGGCCCGGTGCTGCTTAACTTGGCCAGCCGCTTGCGGGCTGTCAAGGAAAGCAGTGCCAGCTAGCGGGGAGAACTGAAAGGATGTAGGCACGGGGTGGGGGAAAAGCCAGTGTTGCAGAATCTGGTCGAACAACAACTTGACGGTCACCCATCCGAGTTGTGACCGGGCCCCGATGCTGCCTCATCCGCACATCACTTATATACAAAAACTTCACAATTTTGCCCTCCTCTTTAAATGGTTGAGGAAGAGCGCGAAAAGTGGCATCATCACGTGGCTATCGGGTATTTTTCTTTATATTACACCCACGTGACTAGGTTTTACAAAGCAAAAGTCCCCATCACCGGTTCCTAGCTTTCTCGTACTTATGTCCTTAATGCATTAAATGTTTGTAACTCTTAGCCACATGTGCAACCTTGAAGAAAACCAAAGCTGCCCTCCATGGTGAGGCCTTCCAACTGAGCATATATTTCCTATGTTAAATATGATAAATTAATAATTAAACTAATATTATATGTGTTATACTAAAATACTGTCGCAAGATCTCTCAACATCGACGGAAACCGGTGGTGAATGTTTCGTTCAAACTCTAACATTTTAAGTCAGTACTTCAAATCTGGATTTTTGCTAAACTCTGCCTGAGCTTCGCAATTCCCTCGAATATGTTGAAAATGTTTTTTTGATATTTTTCTATCGCCCCCACTTTGACTTCACGGATAAATCTCTTCTTTCAGTCGCGTGATGGTCCCTGGTACAAATTTGAACCCGTGGACGTCATACAGTTCAGTCTAAAAATGTGTGTTTCTGAGTAAAGTTTTTGGTTGCAGTACAGATGCGCATCTTAATCATCCGAATAAATTCCTTAATCTTGTTGAAACTCTCAGAGAGGAAAATAATACACAGCTCCATATCTCACACCTTTTTATAATGAGAATCTTAGATCTATTCTGCTGGGAGTTTTAAATAACGTCTTCTTTAATCCAGAGATAAATACATTTTCTGTATTATATTAAACTCTAATGGCCTCCCATGCTCTGGGCAATGCAGGTTATGTAATGCAGATTGGAAAACATGGCTTTCAGAATTGCAAATGCTGAGACTATCTATGTATGTTGCCTGATCAGCAACAATTGGCCATATTTTGAACTACGGAATTCCTAAAGGACAGCATTAGTATTAAAACTCCGTATGATGTTGGAAGAATTTACTTTTTCTAATTAAAAAAAATTTAAAAATATGTTAGCAAAAAGGGGATCGAAAAATGTAAAAAAGAATAGGTTAAGTAAGTCGCTAAGTAACATTCTATTTTATTATTTTACGTCTCGTGATTAAATATTTAATTTAGAATCATTTTTGAGAAAAGGGTACTTTTCGTTTAAAGGATTTTCCTCGACACTTTCGTGTCGCATTCTTGGAAGATACTAAGCTTTAATTACCAAATTAGATTTTTTATCAACTTTTAGTGTTTGAGTTATCGTGTTCACATACGCACGGAGCACACTCGGATATTGTTCTGAAAATGTCTTATATGGATACAGGTGACTCAAAGTGATTAAATCTTTAAAGATCGTTAGATCCATTTTTGAGATATTCAAAATGTTCGAAATTTTTTCCATTTAAAGGGTAGTTTTGGGTGATGCAATTTTCCTCTAAATCTTCGTGTTGCATTTTTGGAAGATACTAAACTTAAATGCCAAGTTAGGTTATTTTACCGACTTTTCGTTTTTTAGTCTTCGTGTTCATATACACACGGACGTTTTTCTAAAAATATTTTATATAGTTACAGGGATCCTAAATCTCGAATTTCCAGTGAAATCTCGGTATCGAATATTTGGGAGTGCAATAGCTTCTCCACCTATTTACTATGTCTAAGTAGAGAAGCAAAAATTAATTCTGTTTAAAATCCGGTCATTGGTTATGACAAAGTACGACCAGGAATGTTAATAACACACAATTACAATGGGACACAAAAGGTGAAGATTTGAACAACTGCAATCAGGAAACGTTGTCTAGAAAAGAAAATGTTCCTTCCTCCGTTTCCTTTCTTTAGAGTAGACAGAGAGGTGTGTGTGTGTGTGTGTGTGTGTGTGTGTGTGTAAGTGTGAGAGTGTGAGTGTGAGAGTGAGTGAGTGTGTGTGCGCATTTACGTTTTACTAGCTTAGATTAAAACAATAATTGAGATAGCCCGCCTGGGTAGTGTGGTGGTAGCGTGTCTGCCTTATATTCAACAGGTCACGAGTTCGAATCTCGTTTAGGGCGAGTTACCCGGATAAGGTTTTTTCGGGGTTTTCCCTTATTCTATTATATTACTTTCTTGTGTAAGGGAAATAAGAATTTGCTAGGTGGCCCAACTGCTCCCTATTTGACGTCCACAAATGTGTTAAGCAGGTCCTGCTAATTGCGCGGGGTAAAACGAAGGTCAATCTCGCCTGTTCTCCACTACCGGGTGTTTGCTTGAAATAGCACCGTTGAGTGCCGCAAATCTTTTAGAGCACTAACGAATATCTGCACATGTCAAATAGGAGACAGTTGGGCCACCTAGTGTATTCTTATTTCCGTTACACAAGAAAATAATATAATAGAACGATTAATGTTTATCCTGATAAGCTTGAAATAGATAGAAGAAAAAGATTTTTAGAGAATAGTCTGTTACAGCATAGGAGAGAAAGCAATGTGCATGCAGCACATCAATGTTTATACTTTCTCTGCTTAGTACATAGCTTTTACACTCCATTCAAAAATTTGATACCGCGATTTCACCGGAAATAAACGTCCCCTGTACCCAAATAAATTATTCAAAACTTTTAGAAAAAGGTCCGTTTGTGTGGTATGTTTATCCGTGTGTCTGTGAAAACAATAACTCAAAAAGAAAGCTCGTTAAAACATCAAACTTGGTATTTCAATTTAGTATTTTTCAAGGATGCGACAAGAAGATTATGAGGAAAATCCCCCCACCCCAAATTACCATTCGAAATTTTGATTTTCCCAAAAAAATATCACAAAGGATTTTGATTAAAGTTTACATTTCATGTATACTAAAGATATTTACATGAAAAAAGTATATCTTGAATTTTCTGGGAATAACCTCCAAGACCTCTTTATTCTCGATAGTTTTTGCATAACTGGTAAACCGTAAGAGATAGGTACAATCTTACTCCAAAAAATGTAACGAGCCAGGCATTTCGATTCTTCATTCCTTAGAACTTCCTTCATTTCATCCCAACCGGTGTTTTTCAGGAGTGAGTATCGAGAGGATCGCGGCAGAGGCGCCATTCCGTGGAGGCGACTGCGTTCTGGATATGCAGGAGGAGGAGGTGCTCTTGGCGTGGTTGCGAATTTTCACTGTTGTTTTAGCCATAATTACCTTCTTAATAGAGATCCTGAACCTGTCTGTCCGCTCCGTGGCGCAGCACTGACGGTAGCACATGTGCTGCTCTAGCACTCTCCAACTGCCGGTCTCCCTATAGTATTTAACGCCCGCCTTTATTAGTTGTGACTCCGCAGGCGATGACACTGATGATATTTGGGTTCGAACTTGGGCCGTTTAGGGTTCGATCCCAAGCAACCGCATGTGAGACTTGTGGTGGACAAAGCGGTTTAGGGGCGGGTTTTCTCCGGGTTCTCCGGTTTCTCCCTGCCATCCTTGGCAATGACCCCGCTGCTGTTGACAGGATTTTTAAATTTTTATCAACAATTAGTTTTACCATCAGGATCTAGTTTATTTTATTCATCAGCCTACTGTACTTTCAGTTTTACCAACTTTTATCCCCTTTTACGCTCCATTTTACATGGTTTTTACATTTTCTCTTACGTTTAATTTTAGCACACATTTGATTTTATTTATTTAGTTTTATTTTTTTTTTATTTTAACCCCATTTTAGTTCAACTCTCCTGCCACGTTTAGTTTTCTAAGGGCGATGATAACCTAGTAGTTGAGTGCCTTTAAAGCCCAATCATCATCATCATCATCATCATCTCTAGATATGCAGCTCTGGGTGGCGGGAAGGCACTGGTCTGCGGACTCAGACTCCGGGACTGAGTCACTGGAACCTCGCATCGAGATGAAGAAATGCCTATGAACTGATAAGGTGGCTCTACAACGGCTCTCTCCCTGTCCGCATTTTGGCCGCCCTCTGAAATTACACTTCTCATCTTCTCTTCCAGGGTTCTGACGTACAAAATGCTGCTGTGTGGAATACCCCCCGTAACGTTCACACACACACACACACGGCCGCTCCGTGGCCCAGTGGTTAGACTACTCGCCTCTCGTCTAGACGGCCCGGTTTCGATACCAAGCGACCGCATGTGAGATTTGTTGTGGACAAATTGGCGCAGGGGCGAGTTTTCTCCGGGTTCTCAGATTTCCCCCATCATTGTATTTCACCAGTGCTCCATCTTGAATCCATGTATCACCAGGCCATTGCCTACGGTGCAACAAGTATTAAAAGTGGGCGTTAAACACTTGCCAGAAAACACACACACACACACATACACACACAAAATGTAAATCTCATTAATACACACAGCTTATGGCATACACACTTTTTCGCGGACTTGATCAGTTCCAAGATATTCCTTGTTTTGGTTTCAATTTTAAAATATTTAAAACGTTCTTTATACAGGACTTTATTAATTCCTGGCCATGCAAAAAACGAATTTCAGTCACATTCAACCAGTTTTATTTTTTTAAAGACTTGACTATCGCCCAGTATATTCCCTTATTTTCCTCCTACTTAAAAGAAGCAAGTAATGCTTTTGCTAATTCGATTGACATGAAGTAGATAGAAGAATAAGCTTTCTAACAATAATTTGTTACAGAGATGTAGAGCAAGTATGCAAATGGAACACATCTCATTTTTACTTTCTCTACACATACTAGGTACATAGTGCATACAGAAAGTATCTATTGTATTCCACCCGAAAATTCAATACCGAGATTTCACTGTTTTAGGGTCCCCTGTATCAATTTTTGTTTTGGAAAAAGGTCCTCGTGCGCACGCGTGTGTGTGTTCGTGTGTCTGTGAACACGATAACTCAAAAACGAAAAGTCGGTAAAATACCAAACTTGGTATTTAAGTTTAGTATTCTCCAGGGATGCGACACGAGATTTTGAGAAAAATCTCCCCACCCCAAACTACACTTTACATGGAAAAATTTTAGAAAAGTTTGATTCTCTCAAAGATGGCTCTAGCAATTTTGAATAAAATACCGTATATTAAGGACATCTATACGGCAAATAAAATGTATATCTTAAATGTTCTAGGAATAGCCTCTGAAGACCTCTTTATTCTGAAACAATTTTACTGAATGTTGCGTAACTGGTAAACCGTAAGAGATAGGCAAAAACTTACTACACAAAAATGTAGATCACATTAAAGCACACAAGTTATGTCTTATACGTTTTTTTCGTGGAATTGAACATTTCTGAGAAATTCCTTGTTATTTTTTTCAGATTCAAAATGCTTAACATTTTTCTCACATGGAAAGTTGTAAACTCCCGGTCCTGCATAGAAATTGATTTTAACTACATATCAACCAGCTTTTAAAGGATTTGACTATCGAATTAGCTTGGTGTACTCCCTTATTTTCTTTCTACTTACAAGGAAGAAAGTAATTTAGACAATTTCTGCTAATGTTTGTCTCGATTATCATTAACTAGATACAAACATGTGTTTTAATAATAATTTGTTACAGTGATGTAGAGGAAGCATCCGACTGGAGCGCATCGCGTCTTTCATCTTCGTTCCGAAGCTCCATTCTTTTTATGCAACTTCTCCAACACTACTGAAGTGCGGGTGGTGTCTACACATTGCAAAGGCGTAAACATCGAAGTATTGGCGGTCTGCTTCCTTTGGTGTAGTTGGTAAAAGCGTTCAGCTTATTGATACGTCGCATAGGAAAATACGGGTTCAAGTAACTCCTCGGAACATCGGTATATATGTCCATGCCTGTGTAAAGTCTTATCATTTGAAAAATAAGAGCACCGGATACAAAGGGAGCACAGAAAAAAATCTGATGTGTTCCATTCTCACGACTTTCTGTAACAAATTGTTGTTCTTAAGCTAATTCATTTCTCTGTTTCATGCCAATCGAAATAAAAATTAGCATAAACGTTCTTATTGCTTAGTTTCCTATAAGTCGAAGGGAAATAAAGGAATACTGTAGGCTAAACCGACAAATCAAATGTTTTAAAATGTGGTTGCTATGGGATTGAAATGCGTTGCTTTGCGTGGCCAGGAGTTGACAAGGTCCCATGTGAGAAAAGCTTTAAGCATTTTAGAAGTGAAAAAAATGAGAAGGAATATCTTGAAGGCCGTGAACGCCATGAAAAAATGTCCATAAAGTGACAGACAATTTGGTATCACTAAATAACGAAAGTTATCAACACAAAACTTTATTTTCATAGTTGTAGTACCTTACTTTATTTCTTAGCGTAATCTCCATTCTGTGAAAACATTTGTCACGTGGTACCTGTTTTCGATGCCGAAGTTATACATTTCTACCGCCAAAGAACTTATTCGTTTTTACTTTCTCTATACGTACTATGTACATAGTGTATAGAGAAGGTATTGCACTCCTCCAAAAATTCGATAACGATATTTCACCGGAGATATATGTTTCAGGGTCCCCTGTATACAAAAAAGGTATTTTCAGAAAAAGGTCCGTGTGTGTGTCCGTGTGTCTGTAAACACGATAACTCAAAAACGAAAATACCAAACTTGGTATTTAACTTTAGTATCTTCCAGGGATGCGACACGAAGATTTTGAGAAAAATCCCTCCACCCCAAACTACCCTTTACATGGAACTTTTTTCGAAAATTTGATTAAAATATCGTATATTAAAGGCATTTCCCTGACAAATAAAATGTATATATTGAATAGCCTCTGAAGAGCAGTTTATTCTGGATGAAGTTTACGGAATTTTGAATAACTGCTAAACCGTAAGAGATGGACAAAAACTTACTGCACAAAAAATGTAGAGTACGTTAAAGCACACGATTTATGCTATATACATTTTTTCGTGGAGTTCATCGTTTTTGAGACATTCCTTGTTTTTTGGTTTTTGCTATGAAAACCTTATACTTTTCTCATACAGGAATTTGTCAACTGTTGTCCATTCAAACAAAGGAACTTCAGTGGCATAGCAACCAGCTATGACTATTACTTTAACCTATGGTACTCCCTTATGTCGCTTCTATTTACAAAGAAGCAAGTAATAAGACTATTTCTGCTAATTTTTTCTGATTAGCATGAAGTAAATAGAAGTATAAGCTTTTTAAGAATAATTTGTTGCAGAGATGTAGAGAAAGTCATATGAATGGTACACATCAGATTTTTTTTTCTATTTATTGATTCCTCCTCGTATATGGTGATGGTTTTAATGGGTAAAACATCTGGTGTTTTGCAGCGTAAATAATAGGTAGATATGTTGTGTTTCTGTAGTTGGACATAACGTTTGAAATGATAGTAATACGCTTCCAATTGGACTTCGCAAATAATAGCTTTCACACAAACCATTATTGCTGATTCTGACGCTTAGTTGTATGAGAACCAGTGCTTTTGACGTACTAATCCGTCATGCCTGCTTAGTGCTGACGAAGCACTATAATATATCACAAAGGCTGGCATGTCACGCACCAAACACTACCTGGCACTATGGTCGACAAGTAAGTAATATCGATCTTGCTCAGGACAAAGGAGAAAACGCTGTATCGCTATGTAGAATCTTCATGCTTGTGTTTATTGGAAGCACGCAGTACACTGGTGACGGAGAGTATCACCTGGCCGCATTTCTACCGCATTAGCCTCCTGCTTGATGAACAACAGGCGACACGATGGGGAACACGTTGTCGTAATGATAGCTTTTATCGGATATTTTATCAGCGCCGATTAATTTTACTATATACATCGTATTCCAAGAGTCGGAACGCTCAGTGAATTGAAAGGCAGCTCTGTACTTACGTTGTATTGTAGTTACAATATAAAAGTCTTATTGTTCATCACTGACCGAGCTAGATTACCAGCCTCTCTGACCCGTTTGGGGGTTATATCTCCCTGGTCACAAGGCCAATTCTGTGGAGTTTTCTTCTCCTAATTTCCTGGTCCTTAAATTCATCTCCATCTCATTCCAACCAGTCTCTTTGAGGGTTGTAAGTTTTGGCGTGACAGCGGTGGTGGCGCCCCTCCATGGTAGTGAGTACGCTTTGGAAATACAAATCTTGGCGGCTGGGGTCGTCTGCAGGACTTGAGGAGATCAGTCGGCCCAGGCGCGGGTTTCTAGTACTTCCCGCGCTTAGATGAACTGCTTGGACTATGTTAGGGACCCCTTACGGTGGGTCGTTCTTCGCGGTCGCTTTTGGCCGCCCATCGGATACTCTCACCATCATCCTATGTGATGCACAGTGAGACCAGTGTGGAACTCAATCAGAGCAATTACTGCGGCCTTATTTCCTAACGAAGTCTTGCTCATTCGAGGCGACTGTAAAAAGACGATACTACAAACAAGAGAAAAATATCCAAAATGAATAGCCATAACCTAGAATGTATGTTTATTTACACTCTTATATGCACAGAATATCTATAAATTTAGTAGATTTCTCATGAGCCAGTTTAAAGAATAACAACATTATTTAAAAAGGAGGGTCGGCTGATAAGTCCCGGACCTCGCACAGATATGGCGCCACTAGGCCAGTTAGACAGTAGCATCATATAGCTTAACTCCAGATTAGCCTGTATCCATAGTTACAGGTCAATAGCTTGTTTAGTTTTCGAATGAGACAGCATTTTAAACAAGACAACTTTGGAGTTTTCACGAAAATGGAGAATTTGGAAAAACGAGCAGTGATTAAATACTTCCATTTGAAATGTTTAACGCCTAAAGAAATCAAGGAGGAAATGGACAGTACATTGGAAGACTCTGCCTCTTCATATTCAATGATTAAAAGATGGGTTGTAGAGTTTAAAATGGGACGTACGAGCACTAGTGATGAGACTCACTCTGGACGCCCTGTAGAAGTGACTACTACAGAGATCACTGAAAAAAGTCATTGTTTAGTACTGGAAGACCGCAGATTAAAGTTGTTTGAGATAGCAGAGGCTATAAACATATGAAATGAACGCGCAAATAATATTTCAAGTAATGTTTTGGGCTTCCACAAAGTCTGGGCAATATGGGTGCCGCGTTTGTTGAACACCTGACCAAAAGTTGCAAAGAAAAACTGTTTCTGTTAAGAATGTGGAGTTCAACCGTCAAAACCCCAGTGAATTTTTGACATGGCTTATTACCATGGATGAAACGTGGGTGCAACACTACCCTCCAGAAAGTAAATCAGTCAAAGCAGAAGATTGCGCCAGATGAACCAACTCCAAAAAAGGCAAAGTCAATTTTGTCAGTTAGCAAGGTTATGGCGAGTGTTTTCTGGGATGCGCAGGGAATTATTTTTATTGATTACTTGGAAAAGGGTAAAAGTATCACCGGTGACTACTACGCAAGATTACTGCAACGTTTGAGGGATGAGATGAAAAGAAAAAAAAAGTCTTATTTCATCGTTCAGTGATCGCAATGGGAAAAATCTGCTGTGTTCCATTCACCTGACTTTCTCTACATCTCTGCAACAAGTTATTGTTAAAAAGCTTATGCTTCTATTTATTTAATGCTAATCGAGAAAACAGTAGCAGAAATAGTCTTATTACTTACTTTCTTGTAAGTACAAGCGAAATAAGAAAGTATCGGAGGTTAAAGTGATAGTGATGAAGTAGCGATGCAGTCTTGAAACTCCTGTAGCTGCTAAAGTACGTCTGTGTTGGTTATGACATCAATGTGTAAAGCTGTGTGGCAGTATATTATATAATACAACCATGCAATAATTGCATTGGTATTAATACACATGAAATAACTATGGAAATAAC
Source organism: Hymenopus coronatus (assembly GCA_030762935.1). NCBI lineage: Eukaryota > Metazoa > Arthropoda > Insecta > Mantodea > Hymenopodidae > Hymenopus > Hymenopus coronatus. Next base: position 48,632,428 of record CM060884.1, on the reverse strand, counting down.
AAAAGAATGATACTCTTATGTATGTAGACGAGATTTTGATCTAACTATGGTTGCCAAACAAACATTGTTGAAAATATGTTCACTCTCAAAAAGGATAAAAAGTTAGCATTGTACATTTTGGATAGACGAGTGCTATAAATCTCGATACTCCTAAATATATTGTATACGCTCGAGTAATACGTGGTAACTGAAGATGCATGTAGAGTTAAAAAAAGTGCAAGTAAGTGTTAATGGACAAATTTTGTACCACACACACCATTGTAATACACGCAAAGGAGTTATCATTTTAATCAAGCTTGTAATATTTTATTAATTGTGTTTGGGAAGAAGAGTATTTTAACATCTGTAATGTGTTAGTAGACTTCTACGTTATTGGCTTAATTAAGGAAGCCACTAAAAGCAATTATTCTTAAAATTTGCTTTGGTCTCTTACGTTTGCAGTTATATGTTTTAAAGTAAATAAATTAAAAGATCTCAGCAGAAACTTACCCAATATCATTCACTAGCTAAATCTACTTATATCACACGACACCTAGGTTAAATCATGCTTAAATAAGATACTTAAAATTCACACAATTATTTAAAGACTAGCCGGACAAACGACACATAACCTGATTTCAAGCTACTTAACGAGCAAGCATTTGTATAGTGATTGTTGGGGTAAACCAAGAGCTTACCGCCAATCCAGGTAATCCAACCTAACGTGGCTTGATAGCAGATAACAACTGTTGCCAACCCTAGAAGCCACCCCAGCTGTAAAACGATGAGATGCAATTCTATGTCGCGGAATTGCGCTGGTGGTGACTGCGAGGCTGTGATATATGAATGAATGAATGATTGAATGAATAAGTGTATTTATTGGCATAACAATATCATGCATTGAACTTCAACAATCGCATGGGTCCACAGACTGTACGTGCTTTTGTAATACACAAAATAAAAAGCAATATTAAAACAACAACAACAAAGAATTAAATGAGTAACACGAAAATAAAAAACAAAGGTGTTCAAATACAGTAATTTAAATTTACAGCACAGAGTACACCTTATTCAGAAGCATAAATGCACTCTATTATAAAAGATAAATATACCTAAAAGAAATACATACACATAACATATACACAATGATATAAGTATGACATAAAATATATGTATGTAAAACATTGTAGTCACTTTTGGTTAACTGTTCTTATCCCCCCCCCCCATCTCTTCTCTATTGGCAGCCTTCTCAGATCTCAGCTGTCTTGCCTTAAGTATAAATTTACCTAGTCCGTCCACGTCTTCCGTGCCTCCCAGTAGCGTCCAACATGCTTCTAGCTCTCTAGGATCGCGGTAAATATTTCCCCCTTCATTCCTCCGTACCACTACATCTTGCCAAGAAATGGGTCAATGACTCTTCCTCCTCGCAAATGGGGCAGATTCTCATAGCATTCTCGTCAGCAATTTTTGTGCTCCTCCATGCTCCTAGTCTAATCCACGCGAGCCCCTCTCTAATGAGTTTGTACCTGTGGTGATATATGTGGCGCTAGTGAGAATGGATTTTGGCGCTAGGTGTGTTGTAGATGATTTGCTGACGTCCATCTTCGTGTGTTCCTGAGCCTGTGTAGAGACCTGCTTTGCTGCAAGTTGCACAGTACACGGGACGGCATGTCAGGTTGAGGCTGGTGCAGTCGGTTGTGAGGCCATTTTATGAGAAAGTATAATTTCTAATCGACCAGTTCTATATTTATCACAAACAAATAGATCTATTGAATGAATATATACTCTTCCTTCAACCAGAGCGGCACGGGGAGAGGCGGCTGCCTTGGCCAGGCTTGGCTATGAGTCAAGGCTCCTCGTTACAGAGCTCAGTCTTACTAGTGATGACGGTCCCGGGCTGCGTGGTCTTCGTGAGAGAAGACCAGCGGCGGTGCCGGGCGACGACTGCGACTGCGAGGATATGGCGGCTTAACCGATGTAAATAGCCATCAAGACAGGCTCAGGTTCGACGGTTGCGGTGGCAGGTAGCAGTAGGATGATCGCCATTTGCTGTGGTCTAGGAGGCTGAGTCGCGGATGGCGTTACCAGTCTCTGGCGCCTTAGAGGCTTGGTTATCGAACTGCTGCTTTAACTTTCTTCCTTTGTTCCATGTGAGAGAGGAGTACTGTCTTCGATCATACAGCGCATGACATATTTGTAACGCCAACTTCATATCAGCTGTTGGTGTGACGGTGGAGAGAAACAGCAATTTTTGCATTTTTACGTTGTGATTTTTGTGCGTTTGCTCAACTAGGGAAACAAGGGAAAACTCTAGTCTAAAGCGAGAGTCAAATCCTTTAAAAGCTCATCGATATGTGAAAGAATTAAAATTCGGTTGTCTTTAGCATTCCTGGGAGTAAAACACAATAATGAAAGTTGCCTCTCCTCTAGAGAAAAGGTTAAGTAGTTTAAAATTGAAACCAATAACAAGGAAAATCTCGGAAACGTAACTTTCCAAAAAATGTATATGGCATAAATTGTGTGTTTTAATGAGAATTCTGAAAAATTCATCCAGAAAAAAAGACTTTTCAGAGGCTATTCCAAGAAAATTCAAGATACACATTTCGTTTGTCATAAAAATATTTTAAACATAAGGCATTTTAATCAAAATCCTTAGAGGCATTTTTGAGAAAAACAAAATTTTCTAATTTTTTTCCATGTAAGGAGTAGTTGGAGCTGCGGGGCGGGGGATCTTAGTGTCGCATCCTTGGAGGATTGTGAACGTAAATATCAGTTTGGTGTTTAACGACTTTTCGTTTTTGAGCTATGCTGCCCACATACACACACTGACATTTTTTCTTCCTAAAAATGCTTTTTGTGGATACAAAGGGTCCCAAAGCATATATTTACTGTGAAATCTCGGCATCGAACTTTTGGGTGGAATACAATACTTTCTCTATACACTATGTACACAGTACGTGTAGAGAAAGTAAAAATTGAACGTATACACTGGAAGAATCAGTCACACAGCATATTTAGGTGACTCTATTACACTTTCTTCTGAAAATGTCAAGATTTAATGGCAATTGCAGTTACGCTTGAAAGCTTTTCCTTTTTTTTGCCTCCAGGTCCTTAGCATTATGTTTTAAGGACGGTATTAAAAGAGGAAAAAACTAAACCGTATAATGTATGGCGGCAGTGGCTATTTATTGAGCTTTTATACAGGGTTTAAGAGAGCCAAAGTAATGTCTTCTAATAGCAAGCCTTTAGCTTTTCAAGCAGTGTGTGTCTGTTTCCTAGATTTTATCCGGACTGCTTTCCCTGGGGTAACACTTGGCTTTGTAATACGGTAATGAGTCGTATTCATGAACTAGGGAAATACATGGCTTTACTAATGCATTGCAGAGCCGACTTAAGATGTTGGTGCTTTTATTTCTTTCTCTCTCTTGTTATTATTTCCTCCCTTCTTTTAAACCTCGTTTTTTCTTTATTTTTATGCGTGTCATTAATTCATTCGTTTATTTTTATTATTATTTTTGTACTTATTCTCTCAGTACTTTACTCCACCTTCATTTCCTTCATATTAACTCTTTTTACTTTCTACAGCACGTATATACCGCGTGATTCTCTCGCTAGAGGCCCCGAACCCCCGCCCATATTCCAACTATTCACTTTTGTGATGAAAACCGTGTGGACAATGTAATGTAGTGCCCTATCTCTCCCAAGATGCATGGATTGTTCCACTGACCTTGGCATGTGCAGTTTTGTGTATAGTTTCAAACTTTTATTTTTTCCCTTCTTTATTTGTTATTATTTCATATTATACATACTAATACATAAGAAATATGACACATTAATCAATATGGTAATTGTACTTCCGAATAACTAAAGTAGGTGTGTCGTCTTCTAATTTTACTTTCTCTATACTCACTATGTACATAGTGTATAGAGAATGTATTGCACTCCACTAAAAAATTCGATACCGAAATTTCACCGGAAATATATGTTTTAGGGTCCCCTGTATCCATAAAAAGTATTTTCAGAAAAAGGTCCCTGTGTGTGTGTGTCCGTGTGTCAGTGTGCCCATGTGTCAGTGTGTCCGTGTGTCCGTGAACACGATAACTCAAAAACGAAAAGTCGGTAAAATACCAAACTTGGTATTTAAGTTTAGTATCTTCCAGGGATGCAACACGAAGATTTTGAGAAAAATCCCCCCACCCCAAACTATCCTTTACATGGAACTTTTTTCGAAAATTTTTATTTTCTAAAACATGGCTCTAACGATTTTGATTAAAATATCGTATATTAAAGTTATTTACCTGACAAATAAAATACATATCTTGAATTTTCTGGAAATAGTTTCTAAACACCTATTTATTCTGGATAAATTTTGCTTAATTTGGCATAACTAATAAACCGTAACAGATAGACAAAAACTTACTATACAAAAAATGTAGGCCTTGCTAAAATACACAATTTACGTCATGTACACTTTTTTCGTGGCTTTTACCGTTTTCGAGGTATTCATTGTTATTAGTTTCCGTTGTGAAGTACTTATACTTTTCTCAGACGGGAGTGTCCGTTTTTCTTTTGTTCTAGTCCTGGCGAAGAAAAGAAGCGATTTGTAATGACAATCGCATAACGACAGCTTTTAAAAAAATTTGACTATCGATTTAGTCTAGTGCATTCCCTTATTTTCTTCCTACTTATTAGGAACTAAGTAATAAGAACATTCTGCCAAATACCTCGATTAACAAGGTGCAGAAAGAAGAATAATCTTATGTAAGAAGTTTGTAGAACGGCTAGAGAAAGTCATGTGAGTGTAATACATCATATTGTTTTTAATTGCGGAGGGGGTAATTGCTGACTATCATAGATCGGCACCTAGAGTCTCTTAAATGCCGAAGACTCAACGACAGAGGGGTCCGTTTATCCAATTCCCAGTGTTCTTTCTGGATGAAATTCTGGAAGTCCGGTAGTTGTGCCGCGTCTCCAACCAGCAGAATCCAATTATATGTGGCAAATGTGATCCAGTTCAGGGTATCTGACAGCTGCCTGTTAGCTTGTTGGAATTCCAATGTTAAATATTTTTCAAGTTTTTCTTGTGCCCCACCGCAGATGACAGGTTCTGCCATATACCCAGTCCCAAATACAGCACATGATGGCGCAGTCCGCTGCAGTGTTTCCACCTCATTACATCGGGAGCAGAGATTAGAAGTTGGTCTGCCATGCCGCCACAATTTGTCCGCTGTGGGTACAACATCATTGAGAGCAAGATATTCTGAGGCTTCCAGTCTGTGAGGATTTCGGGTTCTTAAATTTTTTCCAGATGATACTCCACTGACGAAGTGGATTGCTCCGTTACACGGTTTGAAGTCATGATGTGTCTATAAAAGTAAGCTGACTGTTTAAAGAGTAGCCGTTGAGGATCTTTTTGGGGCAGTGTTGCAAAAGTCTGCCACTAACGTTGAAATGCGCTTAGGCGCTTTCCTGGGTGACGTAGATGTGCTGCTCAAAGAGTTGCTGAAGCGGAAGGCCTTCACCATCCAAAACATGCAGTAGAGACTTCAGGAAGACGCAGTTGCTCTCTTGCAATCCAATATGCAGCCCCAGACCACAAAAAATAGTCAATGAGACGTTCAATCCTTTGAGAAAAATCTTATGTGTACCATTCACTTTACTTTCTCTATATCCCTGCAACAAACTATTCTTAAAAAGCTTATGCTTCTATTTACTTCATGCTAATCGAGAAAAAAATTAGTAGAAATAGTCTTATTACTTGATTCCTTGTAAATAGAAGCGAAACAAGGGAACACCATAGGTTAAAATGAGAGTCAAAAGCTGGTTGCTATGTCAATGAAGTTCCTTTGTTTATATGGATAGGAGTTGACAAGTTCCTGTATGAGAAAAGTGTAAGTTTTTCATAGCAGAAACCAAAAATAAGGTATGTCTCAAAAACGACGAACTCACGAAAAAATGTATATGACATAAATTGTGTGTTTTAACGTGCTCTACATTTTTTGTCTAGTAAGTTTTTGTCCGTCTCTTACGGTTTAGCAGTTATTCAAAATTCACTAAAATTCATCCAGAATAAACTACTCTTCAGAGGCTATTCCCAGAAAATTCAAAATATACATTTTATTTGTCAGGTAAATATCTTAATATACGAAATTTTAATCAAAATTGTTAGAGCCATTTTTGAGAAAATCAAAATTTTCGAAAAAAGTTTCATGTAAAGGGTAGTTTGGGGTGGGGGGGATTTTTCTCAAAATCTTCGTGTCGTATCCCTGGAAGATACTAAACTTAAATACCAAATTTGGTATTTTACCGACTTTTCGTGTTTGAGTTCTCGTGTTCACAGACACACGGACACACTGACACACGGACACACACACACACACACACACGTACCTTTTTGTGAAAATGCTTTTTTTTGGATATTGGGGACCCTAAAACATATATTTCCCGTGAAATCTCGGTATCGAATTTTTGGGTGGAGTGCAATACCTTCTCTATACAATATGTACATAGTGCGTATAGAGAAAGCAAAAATACTTAGAAATAGATAACACTTGGGCAAAGTACCAAATCCTGAGTGTATAGTGTGCACACACGAAACACATTGAAACAGGCTCAGTGTTAGTGTCCGCTGCTCGGCTAAGAGAACCCAAAATTTCGTCAACTTTGTAGTTCAATTGAGTGGCATACTCTCATGCAAACAGTGTGTAATCACAGCACCCATGATCTTCGTTTGGTTGACACTCCTCATACCTAAGAGATGAAGGGGCTTTTGCCAATAACCAAACTGTAAAACTTCCGCCTTAGCAAGATTCAATCTGGCCCCAGAAACGGAGCTATATTAAGGTTTGCATATCTACATTACTGGCCAGAAGTGCCGTCACATTATCAGCATATTCCGTGAGCTTGACTCTGTGACCATAGAGTTCCAGAGCGCCCAAGGATGACTGCAGCTGTAGCAGAAGGGGATTGAGGCTCAAAGCAAACAGACCCCTTAACAAAGGACAGCCACGCTGTCGGACTGACCGCCCTATGCGGAGGATCGGAGAAAGATGGCCGTTGCAGAGTATCCTGAAATCCGCCGCAATTAGTCATCAGAATCTTGGGATTTTGGACTGTACTTGGCTCATGGATGAAGCTTGAGTAGCTACATAAACTCTCAGAACATACGTATATGGGCACAAACATAATCTAATGTCCTACATACAGAACCTCTCTACATGCACAGAAAACTGGAGTGTGGTGCGCAGTGTCTCGTAGGCATATTATAGGCCTTATTTTTTACGGTAAACACTGAAGAGTACATAAGAATATTCACTGACTTTATCAAACAGCTAACAGATGATGAATTAACTCACGGATATCTCCAACAAGATGGTGCAACAAGTGAAACGTCATGTGCAAGCATGAGGGAAATCGAAAGTTTTTTTGAAGATCGAATCATCTGCTCAAAACATCTTTGGCCTCCAATATCTACTGACCTAACACCACCCGACTTCTTCCTGTGTGAATGTCCATTATACTGGTTCATTATACCTGCGAGCAAATATGTAACAACACAATTTCTGGTACTGTTTATCTCTATTAGCATAAAATTTATCGGTGATTAAGTTTTTGTTTGTTGAAGAATGGTTAAAGAAAGCATATGAAGCAACATTATATTTTTATTTTCTCTACATAGTACATGCATATGTGTAAGTAGAGAAGATATTGCATTCTACCCAAAAGCTCGACACCGAAACGTCACACGATATACATGTTTTGAGGACCCCGAATGAAACATTATTTTTAGAAAAAGGTCTGTGTCTAGCAATACTCACTAACAATTTTTATTAAAATAAGGTATATTAAAAGATATTTACATCGTCAATAAAATGTATATATTAAATGTTTTGGAAAAGCCTGTGAAATCCTCTTTATCCTGAAAGACTTTTGCATAACTGGAAAACTGTAAGAGATGGACAAAAACGACTACACAAAACATGTTCATACATCACATTAAAACACACAGTTTGTCATATATATTATCTCCTGTAGATTTCACAAATTTACAAGATATTCCTTGTTATTGATTACAATTTTGAATTATTTATTCTTTTCTCAAACATGAAGTTATGCAGTTTTCTTTTGCTTTCATCTGGGTATGTAACAAGCCCCAAATTTCAAGGTCATTCACATAGGAACCAGCTTTAAAATATTTTATTTCCTCTTTAGCCTAATGTGTTCCCTTATTTCCCTTCTAATTATAAGTAGTAAGAGCATTTCTAATAATGTTGATTTCAGTTAGCATGCAATAAATAGAAGAACAACCTACTGTAACAACAGATTTCTGCACAAGTAGAGAAACTCATGTGAATGGAATACAGCAAATTTTTTATATTTTCTTCCTTCCTTGACTGATTATTTTTGGAATACTTAGCAATGGCTTTTTTTACTCTCTCTCTAGCACGTATATACTTATAAATAAAATGTACATATACAAAAATTCATGTCAATATTTCACCAGAATATATGTTTTGGGGGCCTCTGGGTCCGAAAAAGCGTTTTAGAAAAGGGTCCGTATATGTATGTGTATGTGTGTGTGTGTGTGTGTTTGTGTGTGTGTGTATGAACAGCATAGCTCAAAAATGAAACGACCGTTAAATACCAAATTTGGTATATATGTTTAGTATCTTCCAAGGGTATGCGATACGAAGATTTTCAAGATATCCCCCCTCTCCACTACAAAGTAACCGCTACATGTTTTTTTTTATTTTGTTATATTTTTTTATTATTTTAATCTCTTTATTCCGGATGAGTTTTGCAGAATTTTGTATAAGGGTAAAACTGTAACAGGAGCTTACTATACAATAAATTATATCTTGTTAAAACACATCATTTATGTCATCTACTTTTTTCTTTTAGAGTTAACCGTTTTCGAGATATTCATTGTTATTGGTTTCAATTTTAAGCTATCTTTTTCCGAATTGGACCACACTAAGCAAGTAGGACCTCAATTATTTCACATAGCGACCGGCTTTTAAAAGATTTGAATAACGCATTAGCCTAATGCATTTCCTTAGTTACCTCTTACTTACAAGGAAGCAAGTAATAAGAAAAATTCTGCTAATATTTATATCAATTAGTATGATGTAAATAAAAAATAATGTTTTGTAAAAAATACCTAGTATTTGGAACAGCTAGAGATAGTTATGTGAATGGGACACAGATTTAATTTTTTTTTTCTTTCATCTATCCGTACATTCTTCGTTGCCCGTTCGTTCTTCTTTTTATATTCTCTGAGCGTCTTTCTTTTTTGTGTGAATGCCTCCTTTCCCCTTCACTGTATCTTTTCTCCTTTATTTTATTGTTTTACTCTTTTGGGTGGAATTTTAAAGAATTGTCCACCGGTGCGATGTGATACAGAAGAGCGGTTTTCCCAAAGCATATTTTCCGCCAGATGGATGCCACTTCCCTTATTCGTTTTTCCACCATCTTCGCCACTGTTCTCGCGCCCTTCAGTGCAACAGTGGCCCCACAATATGCTGATGGAATTTCCAGTATTACCTGCAGCTTCTCGCCCAATCCATATTAATATTACAAAGAGAGAAAATGTGTGTGTGCGCGCGCGCGCGCAGAGTAACCTCGAAAACGATTCAACCGATGTTTACTTTCTCGAGCGCATATGTACAACGTACATAGTAGATCGAGAAAGCATTGTATCCACCCAAAAATGTGATACCAAGATTACGTATGTTTTAACACCCCCTGGATCCCAAAAGAGTATTAAAAAGGTCCTCGTGTGTCTGTGCACAGAATAGCCAAAACGAAATGACCCTTTAATACCAAGCTTGGTATTTATGTTCAGTCTCTTCCAAGATGCGACACGAAGATTTTTAAGAAAGTCCCTCAACCCCAAATTACCTTTTACGTGGAAAACGTTTTGAAAGTTTAGTTTTCTAAAAATGGCTCTAACGTTTTGATTAAAATACTGGATATTAAAGTTATTTACATTACAAATAAAATGTATACTTTGAATTTTCTGGAAATAACCTTTGAGGAATTGTTTGTTCTAGATGAAATTAGCTGAATTTTGCGTAACTGGTAAACCGTAGGAGATAGATAAAAACTTATTACACAAAAAATGTAGAGCACCTTAAGACACACAATTTATGTTATATACATTTTTTTTCGTGCGGTTGATGGTTTTTTAGACATTCCTTGTTTAATGTGTCAGCGTTAATAAACATACCTACTTTTCTCATCCTGGAATTTTGTCAACTCGTGTCCATACAAACAAAGGAACTTTAGTCACAGAGCAACCAGCTTTTGACTATCGCTTTAACCTATGGTACACCCTTATTTCACTTCTACTTTCAAGGAAGCAAGTAATAAGATTATTTCAGCTACTTTTTCTCGATTAGGATGAAGTAAATAGAAGCATAACCCTTCTAACAATAGTTTGTTGCAGAGATGTAGAGAGAGTCGTGTGAATGGAATGCACCAGATTTTTACTTTCTCTAGCACATATGTACAACGTACTTAGTAGATCGAGAAAGCATTGTATCCACCCAAAAATTTGATACCAAGATTATATGTTTTAACACCCCCTGTATCCCAAAAATGTATTAAAAAGGTCCTCGTATGTCTGTGTACAGCATAGCTCAAAACGAAGTGACCCTCTAATACCAAGCTCGGTATTCATGTTCAGTATCTTTCAAGATGCGACACGAAGATTTTCAAGAAAATCCCCCAACCCCAAACTACCCTTTACATGGAAAACGTTTTGAAAGTTTAGCTTTCTAAAAAATGACTAACGGTTTTGATTAAAATAGCGGATATTATAGATATTTACATTCCAAATAAAATGTATACCTTGAATTTTCTGGAAATAACTTTTGAGGACGTGTTTGTTTTAGATGAAACTTTATGAATTTTGCGTAACTGGTAAACCGTAGGAGATAGACAAAAACTTATAACACAGAATATGTAGATCACGTTAAAACATACAATTTATATAATATACGTCCTTTTCGTTGAACTGACCATTTCTGAGATATTCCTTGTTATTTGTTTCAGATTTAAAATACAATTTTTTCTCACACGAAAGTTGTAATTTCTTGGTCCTGCATAGAAACGTATTTCAACCACATGGCAACCAGATTTAAAAGATTTTATTATCGTTTTAGTGTAGTGTATTCTCTTATTTCTCATCTATTTACAAACAAGTAGGTATACAACATTTCTGGTAATGATTATCTTGGTTTTCATGAAGCAGATTAAAGAATAAGCTTTTGTAACAATTAAACAATTATTTTATTTGTTAAGGACGTTACCCATTGGCAGGATCATATTAGCGCCGCCAATGGTTTTCAAGCATAATTAAAAACCATCGATTTGGACCGGGTATGAACCCGCCAACTTGAGTTCAGAAAGCCAGCGCCTATACAAATGAGCTACCCAGACCGACACGCTTTTTGTAAGAATATTTGTTGCCGAACAGGTAGAGAAAGAAATATATAGATTTTTACCTTCTCTGTCACGTATGTACATGTACTGTCTTTCACAAAAGTAAATATCCACCGCGCGATTGGATACACTTTAATTCTCAGGTCTTCTTTCATAGAGAATAAAATTTGCCATTTTGGCAATCAATGTCAACTAACGAAAATTATTGCAAATTCAAATTCAATATACCTACATAAAATGTGTTGTTATTGAGTTTCGATTATGTAATGGTACAACGCTCCTACTGTTGGGTGCTTTGCTTACAAAAAAATCTGCTGTTTTCTATGAATTTCTCGCTGTGACAAATTATTATTAAAAAGCATATTCTTTTATTTTATGATAATCGAGATAAACATTAGCAGAAATTATCTTAATTACTTGTTTCCTTTTAAGTAGAAGCAAAATAAGGGAATACACTAGGCTAAAACGTTAGTCAAAACTTTTAAAAGCTGGTTGTCATGTGGTTGAAATCAGTTTTATGCAAGGCCAGAAGTTTACAACTTTCGTGTGAGAAAAGTTCAAGTGTTTTAAATTTGAAACAAATAACATGGAATATCTCCGAAATAGTCAATTCCACGAAAAAAAACTGTAAGACATAAATTGTGCGTTTTAACGTGATGTACATTTTTTGTGTAATAAGATTCTCTTACGGTTTACCAGTTGCACAAAATTTAGCAAAATTCAGTCAAAATTAAAGAGGTCTTCAGAGGCTATTCCCAGAAAATTCAAAATATACATTTTATTTGCCATATAAATGTATTTAATATACAATATTTTAATAGGAATCGTTAGAGTCATTTTTGAGAAAATCAAAAGTTTTGAAATTTTTCCCACGTATAGGGTAGTATCAAGTGGGGTAATTTTTCTCAAAAACTTCATGTCGCATCTCTAGAAGATACTAAACTTAAATACTAAGTTTGATATTTTACCGACATTTCTTTCTTGAGTCATCCTGTTCACAGACACGCGGACACACACGGACCTTTTTCTAAAAAGCTGATGTGTTCCATTTACATGACTTTCTCTACATCTCTGTAACAAATTATTGTTAAAAAGCTGATTTTTCTATCTACTTCATAATAATCGAGATAAAATTAGCAAAAATGCTTTCTTGTAAATAGAAGGAAAGAATTGGAAATGACTAAGCTAAAACGATAGTCAAATCTTTTAACAGCTGGTTGCCATGTGGAGTATTTTAGAACTGAAGCCAAAACCAGGAATATCTAAAAAATGGTCAACTCCACTACAAAAATGTGCATGACATAAATTCTATGTTTCAATGAGATCTGCATATCTTATGTAGAAGTTTTTATCTATCTCTAACGGTTTACTAGCTGTGCAAAATCCACTAAATGACAACTCAATCGAGAGTTGGATCGAATTCCGTGTAACACCTGCCTTTATTACTTTCTCTACACGCACTATGTATATAGTGTAAAGAGAAGGTATTGCACTCCACCCAAAAATTCGATATCGAGATTTCACCGGAAATATATGTTTTAGGGTCCCCTGTATCCAAGAAAAGCATTTTCGGAAAAAAGGTCCATGTGTGTGTCCGTGTGTCTGTGAACACGATAACTAAAAACGAAAAGTAGGCAAAATACCAAACTTTGTATTTAAGTTTAGTATCCTCCAGGGATGCGACACGAAGATTTTGAGAAAAATCCCCCCACTCCCAATTACCCTTTACATTGAACTTTTTTCGAACATTTTGATTTTCTCCAAAATGACTAACGATTTTATTTAAAATTTCGAATATTAAAGATACTTACCTTACAAATAAAATGTATATCTTGACTTTTTCGAAGAGTACTTTATTCTGGATGAAATTTACGGAATTTTGCATAACGGCTAAACCGTAAGAGATAGATAAAAACTTACTACACCAGAAATGTAGAGCAGGGTAAAGCACATTATGTTATATACATTTTTTTCATGGAGTTGATCGTTTTCTAGATATTCCTTGTTTTTGGTTTCAGCTTTAAAAAACTTATACTTTTCTCATACAGGAATTTGTCAACTCCTGTCCATACAAACAAAGGAACTTCAGTCACATAGCATCCTGCTTTTGACTATCACTTTAACTTATGATACTCCCTTATGTCGCTTCTACTTGCAAGGAAGCAAGTAATAAGACTGTTTCTGCTAATTTTTTCTCGATTAAATTAAGTAAATAGAAGTATATGCCTTCTAACAATAATTTGTTGCAGAGATATAGAGAAAGTCAAGTGAATGGAACATATTTTATTTCGTGACCTGTATGAAATATAAATTTAACAGATTAACGGAGCCTCTACCTGCTAAAATTTCTCTCACAGGGCAGTAAATTGCACGATTAGTTTTATTTCGCATAGCGTTGTAATATTTGTCGCTGTCTTACGAAGGCTGCAGTATGATTGAAATGTTATAACTGAATAATCTTGACTTTCCATCCCCTAAATAAATGTAATTAATATCTAGAAACAAAAGCAAAATATTTACCTTCTCTCAGGGCACTATGAACTTAACGCTTTGCACGCATATATGTTGCAAAATTAGCAACAGAGCAAAGTATTGGGTAATTGAGCATATCTCCCAACTTATAAATAACCGAATTTGTTGAGTCCCTCTCCGTGAATTCAAAACTGAGTTCAATCCTTAATTCCCTCGTGCTTATTTTCTGAAATGGAACACAAACAAACGTCTTTAATTCCTGGAGATTATCTGTTGTCATCAGAAATGGAGAATCAGAATAAGGGCACACATCCAGACAGGCAGTTAAGGGAACATGGCAACATTGTATAGTGCTGAAAATAAATAGGATGGCAACGTTGCTAAGTGTAAAGGCTGCTTCACGTTCAAGCAACCCACAACTGTATTATTATCTGTTTAATATACAATTAATGTATTTATTCGCTGGCATTTTATACTTTTTAGAATGCAATTTGCGACAGTTAATACAACTTTTATTCTATTAAATGCTTTCATATGGCATATAATATATTCAATTCATTTGCTTTCGATAATCGAGTCCTATTCTCACATTCCGTAGTATTTTTGTCGCATTACTGCATACTAACACCATGTGGGAAACCTGGATTTGATTCCCGGTAAAGGCGTGGTGATTTTTTCCCCCGCTGGGAGACCGGTCTGGGGTGCAGTCAGCCTCGTGAAGTCCCTGGGGGGGGGGGCCAATGAGGAGCTACTTGATGGAGAAGTGGCGACTCCAGGTCGAGAGGACTGCATTAACCGGCCGGGGGGACTCGAGGCGCTGACCACGTCTCACCTCCCAATGACGTCTGCCCTGGACCGAGATGGGGGACGCAGCGACCGGAGGTAGACCAAGGTTTCTTGTGAGCTATCATTCCATGGAGTTGTTTTTGTTATTATTATTATTATTATTATTATTATTACTGCATAATAACTATAAAGGTATGTAGTTATAATGATTTCAATTAACATTTCTGACGAAATTATTTTTATCTTCCAGGGATGCGACACGAAGATTTTGAGAAAAATCCCCCCACCCCAAGCTACCCTTTACATGGAACATTTTTCGAAAATTTTGATTTTATAAAAAATGGCTCTAACGATTTTAATTAAAATATCGCACATTAATTAAAATATCGCATATCACTTTGTGTGTTTTAATGTCCTCTACATTTTTTGTGTGGTACGTTTGTGTCCATTTCTTACGGTTTAGCAGTTAAGCAAAATTCGGCAAAATTCATCCAGAATAAAGAGGCCTTCAGAGGCTATTCCCAGAAAATTCAAGATATACATTTTATTTGGTATGTAAATATCAGTAATATACGGGATTTTAATCAAAATCGTTAGAGCCATTTTTTACAAAATCAAAATTTTCGAAAAAAGTTCCATGTAAAGGGTAGTTTGGGGTGGGGAGATTTTCTTGAAAATATTCATGTCGTATCCTTGGAAGATACCAAACTTAAATACCAAGTTTGTTTTTTAACGGCCTTTTCGTTTTTGAGCAATGCTGCCCACAGCCACAGACACACACACACACATACACACAGACAGACAGACACTCTCACGGACATGTTTCTAAAAATGCTCTTTTTTGGAGTTTCAATTTAGTCACTGTTTTAACTGGCTTCTGTAATAATTATTTTGGTACCACTCCACGACTGTCTCAAGAATTAGTAAGACATTTAAAATGTAAATAAACCTTATTATATATCTAGAAGCAATGATATTATCCTCACGACTTGAAACAATATGTCACATCGTCCCTTAAGACATTTGCTTATATACCAAAAACTACGAAAATGTCCATTCTAGGAAGAAAAAAATGTGATGTGTTTCATTCACATGGCTTTCTTTGCATTTATGCAACAAATTATTGCTAAAAAAAAAACAACTGACATTTGTATCTAATGCATGCTAATCGATACAAACAGTGTTTATTAGTTGCTTCGTTGTAAGTAGATGGGAAATAAGAGAATACACTAGGCTAAAGCGATAGTATAAGTACGTTGGGACAAACATCTGAGCCCCTCCCGTAAGGGAGCTGCTCGGATTGGGTTGGACTCGGCAGTGTAGTGGTTCCCGAAACCCATAAAAGCTTGAGTAGGCTTCGTTAGTGACGCCTGAGCGGAGTTGTGAGATTTCTTAATGTCCTCCGGCACTAACCTGGAGAGTTAGTGCACACAAGCTAATAGAATGCCCAACCCCCTCAGCCCGTCCACCGGGGGGGGGGTTGTCGAGCGTAAGTGGGGTATGCACTGCCGTCCTTGCGGGAACAAAGGGCTGGTTTATAATAGCCTAATGAAAAAAAAGTTACAGAAGTTTTGGCCTAGTGTATTCCACTATTTTTCCTGCTTATAAGGAACTAAATAATAACAGCATTTCTGATAACGTTTATCTTGATTAGTTTGCGAAAAAGATATAAGAAAATTTCACATCAGATTTTTACTTTCTCTAGCCCATGTGTACAATGTACATAGTGGATAGAGAAGGTATTGTATTCCACCCAAAAATTCGATACCAGGATTCACCGGTAACATGTTTTAAGAGCCCCCGAGTCCGAAAAAGAAGTTTTAGAAAAAAGGCCCGTGTCCATCTCTCTCTGTGCCTGTGGTCAATATAACTAAAAATGAAAAGTCGGTTAAATACCAGACTTGGTATTTAAGTTCAGTATTTTCCAAGGATGCGACACGAAGATTTTGAAGAAAATTCCCCCACGCCCAACTACCCTTTACATGGAACATTTTTTTGAAAATGTTGATTTTCTCAGAAATGGCTCTAACGATTTGATTAAAATAACGTATATTAAAGATATTGACATAACAAATTAAATGTGTATCTTGAATTTTCTGGGAGTAGCCTCTGAAGAGCTCTTTATTGTGGTTAACTTTTGCAGAAATTTGCATAACCAGTTAAACCGTATGAGATAGACAAAAACTTACTACACAGAAAATGTAGATCTGGTTAAGACACATAATTTATGTCATATGTCTTTCTTGTAAAGTTGGCAGTTTTCTAGATATTCATTGTTATTGGTTTTAGTTTTAAACTAATACGGGACCATACAAAGCGAACCGAAGCTCAATTGGTTCACATAGAGACGAGTTTTTAAAACGTTTAACAATCGCTTTAACCAAAAGTATTCCCTTATTTCCTTTCTACTTACAATAAAGCAAGTAATAGAATGATTCTGTTAATTTTTATCTAGATTAGCATGACGTAGATAAAAGAATAATTTTTGTAAGAAATTGGAACAGCTAGAGAAAGTTCTGTGAATGGAACACATCAAGTTTTTTAATTTCTCTCACGCACTATGCACATAGTGTATAGAGAAGGTATTGCACTCCACCCAAAAATCGATACCGAGGTTTCACCGGAAATATAAGTTTTAGGGTCCGCTGTATCCAAAAAAAGCATTTTCAAAAAAAGGCCGTGTGTGTGTGTCCGTGTGTCTGTGAACACGATAACTCAAAACGAAAAGTCGGTAAAATACGAAACTTGATATTTAAGTTTAGTATTTTCCAGGGATGCGACACGAAGATTTTGAGAAAAATCGCCCACCCCAAACTACCCTTTACGTGGAACTTTTTTCGAAAATTTTGATTGTCTTAACGATTTTGATTAAAATATCGTATATTAAAGATATTTACCTTACAAATAAAATGTATACCTTCAATTTTCTGGGAATAGCCTCGGAAGCTTACTTTATACTGGATGAATTTTACGGAATTATGCATAGCTCCTAAACCGTAAGAGAAAGATAAAAACTTGCTACACAAAAAATGTACAGCACGTTAAAACACACAATTTATGTTATATACATTTTTTTCATGGAGTTGATCGTTTTTTTTTGTTTTTTTTTTCTTTTTTTTTTTTAGATATTCCTTGTTTTTGGTTTCAGCTTTAAAAACAAACTTTTCTCATACAGGAATTTGTCAACTCCAGTCCACACAAACAAAGTAACTTCAGTCACATAGCAACCAGATTTCGACTATCACTTTAGTCTATTAATAATATATAATAATAATAATAATAATAATAATAGTTAATCTATGTCCCTTATTTCGCTCCTATTGTTAAGGAAGCAAGTTATAAGACTATTTTCCTAATTTTTTCTCGAGTAGCATGGAGTAAATAGAGGCATCAGCTTTCTAACAAATAATTTGTTGCAGAAATATAGAGAAAATCATGTGAATGGAACGTATCAGATGTTTGTTGTTGTTGTTTTTTTTTGTTTTTTTTTTTTTCTTGTTCCTTTTTTCCTTTCAATAGATATGGTTGAGATTTGACCTATAGAACGATTGGCAAGAAGTGACTGCGTCTTACATTTCGACAAGAATATGAACCAAGTGATGGACGAGGGTCTTCGGATTTATGGAAATTGCGGCGAAAGATACTCTTGAGATTTTGTGCCTTCCTGAATGTGACACGGGGTCGTTTTATAAGGAAAGCTGTTGTAGAGGGGTGGGAGTTAAGGATATTGCTGCATTCCAATATTTTCAGAGATGCCCTATTCGTCTCTGGAGAGTTGACAGCATCCTTCATCTTCGCCATCTGCGTCTTCAGCGGAGATTGCAAACCGATCTATTCCTTTATCGATTAATCCACCTTTTTCCCGTTAAAGCATATCCATCTTACTCAAACTCTTGTGTTTTTTTTTCAGTTTTCTATCGTTGTTTAATGTACGTTTTCAAATAGGACTGTTGCTTCACTGGGTTTGTAAATTGTAAGTTTGTTGACCTCTTCTTACATTAATTAAAATTCATTGAAGTGGCATTTGTATGCCAGAGGATAATTTTAGATCCGCTACCTCCGTTATTACCTAATCAATTTCATATTTCCATCTTCGAGCTTTCTTGAGCTTAATTTATTCTATATTACGGAGAGAGAAAGAAACACTATTAGTTGGTTGCGTGTGTGCATACTAATATTCACAAAAGTCACTCAACTGGGTTTAATTAAAAAGCACTGTTCTCTCACATGGACATAGTTTGTACAATGTGAATCTATCGTTATATACCCCAAACGTTTGCTGTTTATGTGAGCTTTGTAATGAACATTTGTGTTCACATACCTTGAACTTATGCACTGTCACATCCAATGCTCCAAATTCTTGAAATCCTTTCATTAGTCTCCTCAATAATGGCTTCAATTTCTTGACGTATGGCATCTTTCAACTCTGCAATTGTATGTGGTCTATTTCAGTATACCTTTCCATTCAGACATCCCCACAGGAAGAAGTCGGGGGGTGTTAGGTCAGGAGATATTGGAGGCCAAAGATTTTTTGAGATGATTCGATCTGCTTGCACGTGACGTTGGACTTGTTGCACAATCTTGTCGGAGATATCTCTGTCTTAATTCATCATCTTTAACTGATTGAGAGGGTCAGTGAATATTTTAATGTATTCTTCAGTGTTTACCGTGTTCTCATGAAAAATAGGGCCTATATTCCGCATACAAGACACTGCGCACTACACTCTAATTTTCTGTGAATGTAGAGGTTCTGCATGTAGGGCATTTGTATTTGTTTGTGGAAATATACTCGTGTTCTGAGAGTTTATGTGACCACTCACCAAGTACAGTCCAAAATCCCAGGATTCTGATTACTAAAAGTTTGAAACCATACACGAACTGCATAAGCCAAGGTCAGTGGAACAATCCAAGTAGTTATGAGGGGTGGACAACTACATTACATTGTTCAAGGCCTGTCCACACGAATTTTCATCACAAAAGTGAATGTTTGGAATATGGGTGGGGGCTGGGGGCTTCTAGCGAGAGAATCACACTGTATAATATTTGCAGCGGAGTTAGAGGTCGACGAATATATAAACTGTTTCTAGGAGTTTGAATATCAGATGATACTTAGTGCAAATACGTCGGATTTTTAATTATTTTCAGCCCAAAGGGTTAAAACTGTGAGTCTTTAAAATTGGATCATTGGAGGGGGTCCATATCGTGTTCAAAACAGAAACATTGCTATCAAGTCTCGTATTTTATATGATATATAAGGCCTGGCACATTTTCTTTTAGATTCTAGCAAAAATGAACTACCTACTGCTCTTTTTTTTTATCGTTTATTCTCAAATATACGTACCAAACCTTTGTGCACGTATACTAGTTTATTCAAGGAAGATTAGGTTTCTAAAAATCTGTAAATCTACTTCCCTCAGACCTTTTTAAGTACATATGTAGAAATCTACACTGTGAACAAAAAAATTGTGCAACTACATAGCAAGACAATGTGTATCTTCTACACTATCCGTGTGTAGGACAGGAATTGAAAAAGTAAGAGTCAGATGAAAAGTTCAATGCCATTTGAACCACGAATCTCCTGGTATCCGTCCATATTCTCTAACTGCTGATCCACCACGGCAACATGCCACTATGACAATAAAATTCCCAATTGTCTCGCGTTTTTTCCAGTAAACCTCCAAAGAGATCTAAAGTTATTATCACATGGTTCGGAGACATGGACTATAAAAAGAGAAATTGGAATCCAATACAAATGTCTCCGAACAGTAAAATACTGTACAAGAATAGATTGAATTAAAATGTGGATATAAGAGAGTAAATTAAATGTTATCGCTAAATGAAAGTAAATATACGGAAGAATTCTTTACAAAGAATTGATAATAATCGGACACCATTTCAAACACATATGTTCAAACCACCAGGCTTTGAGAGAAGAAACAAGGCCAGAAGATATACACTTCCTAATTCAGAAATAATTGATATTATATTAATGCTGCAATAATAACATCAAAAATAATTTCAAGCACTATTTCTAGTCTTTTGTCATAATTTTCTATAGTTGATCTTTGTTGCAGGATCTAAAATTTATACTCATCCACCAAACATTACTAAAATAGTAAAATACCTATTTATTTAATTTATTACTTTCTCTAGCACATATGTACAAGATACAAAGTGGATAGAGAAAGAATTGTATTCTCCCCAAAACTTCAATACCGAGATTTAGCGAGAAGTATATGTTCTGAGGACCCCTGAATCCCCCTTCCCGCCCAGATAGAATTACATAAAAATCCCCGTGTTGTATCTTATATGTATGTGTGCCTGTGGACAGCAAAACTCAAAAACGAATAGTCGGTTAAATACCAATCTTGGTGTTCAGTATCTTCCAAGGTTGTGACACGATGACTTTCAGAAAAGTCCCCCTTTCCCAAAACTTCCTTAACATGGAACATTTTTTTCAAAATGTTCGATTTTCTAAAACATTCTTCTAACGATTTTGATTAAAAAGGCATATATTAACAGATAATTACATGCATTTCTTGAAGTGCTATTCATTCTAAATGGCCTTTCCATAATTCGTAAGCCGTAAGAGATAGACAAAAAATTCGACTCACAATTTATGTTGCATACAGTTTTCTTTTTGCATAGAGCCAACTACTTCCGATAAACCCTATTATTGGTTTCAATTTTAAAATACTTAAATGTATTCTTAAATGGGAAGTGCTCATTTGTTTCATATCTCTTTTGTTCTACTGCTAGTCATTGACTGTCGCATAGCGATAGCTTTTAAAACATTTGACTGATGTTTTAGCCTAGTGTATGCCCTTATTTACCTCCTATTTACAAGGAAGCAACTATTTCTGGTAATGACTATTTTGATTATCATTATGTAAATAAATGAATAATTTTTTTTAAGAGTAGCTCGTTTGCAGAACAGATAGAGAAAGTCATAATATTTGAACACATAAGATGTTTTTTCTTTTCGAAGGCTAACTATATTCTTCATGACTCGAAGTGTTTTCCCTTGACATGAGGATGTTAAGGGTAATGGGTTTTGTAGATTGAGCTGTCTGCAAGAATTGGGAGGAGTGTACGAGTATCTGTAAAGCATTTTTCAATGTTTGGGTTCCGTTCTTGACGTGAATATTTGGACTTTAATACTATCTTCGTGGGATAAACGAGTTACATGGAATCGTAAAAATCCAAGCTTTCGACCATACTATTAACTCTTAACTGGTCGAAAGCTTGGATGAAGAGGTCTTCAGAAGCTATTCCCGGAAAATCCAAGATATATATTTTGTTTGACATAAAAGTATCTTAAACATACGGTATTTTAATCAAAATCGTTAGAGCCATTTTTTAGAAAATCAAAATTTTCGAAATTTTTTCTATGTAAAGGGTAGTTGTGGTTGGGAGGATTTTCTTGAAAATCTTCGTGTTGCATCCTTGAAAGATGCCGAACTTAAATATCAAGTTTGGTATTTAACGGTCTTTTCGTTTTTGAGCTATGTTACACACAGACACATTCGATAGCAAGATTTCACCGCAAATACATGTTTTGGGTCCCTCTGAATCCAAAAAAAGCATTTTTGGGAAAAGGTCCGTGTGTGTCTGTGGACAGTATAGCTCAAAAACGAAAAGACCGTTGAATACCAAACTTTAAGTTTGGTATCTTCCAAGGATGCGACACGAAGCTTTTCAAGAAAATCCCCCACTCCAACTATCCTTTACAGGGAATATTTTTCGAAAATTTTTATTTTCTTAAAACTGACTAACGATTTTGATTAAAATATGGTATATTAAAGATGTTTGCCTGACAAATAAAATGTATATCTTGAATTTTCTGGGAATATTCACGCCCACTATAGAACGGCACACAAAGGACTTAGCAGTTAAAGATGCATTTTTACATCTTAATATATAAAAGTCAGTGTACGTACGCATCTATTTTTATTTAAGTTTCAACATAGTTGCACCGATTTCGACCAAACTTGGCACAGATACCTCTTGACATAAGGTAAAAATCATTGTCTAGCTTAAAATTCGAAATTCCGTTCCCTTCACACGATTAATAGTACAACAGCGTTATTGTTGAGAAAGATTCAGACAGTGTGGTCAGCTCTGGTAGGCATAACATAAAATTGAATTGCTTTCAGTTTTAAAACACTTACTTTTCTCATACGGGAACTTGTCAACACCTGACCATACAAAGAATCGGATTTCTATACCATAGCAACCACATTTTAAAACAATTGCCTGCCGATTTGTCCTAATGTATTTCCCTTCTACCTATAAGGAACTAAGTAACTAAACCGTTTCTGTTAATGTTTATCTGGATTAGTATGACGTAGATAGAAGAATAAGCTTATTAACAATAATTTGTTACAGGGATAGAGAAAGCTGTGTGAAAGGTACACATCAGATTTTGTGTAGTTTGCTTTTACTTTAGCCATCTTCGTATAGCTCAAGCAATTGTTTTTCGACACTGAAATATTTAACTGCTAGCTTGTGTATGCGAGTCACAAACCTGGCTACAGTTGTAGCGATTGGTTCATGTTTGTCGAGTGAAGCTGTTACCGAAATTCGCTTTTTGGAGAGGAGACAAGCCGTGTTCTTTCTATTTTGTCCCCTGTTTATCGGATGGACTATCTCTGCTTTACACGATGGCTCAGTCAGAAGTAGGGAAAGGGGTATTCAACCTCACGTTTTCGATGCATATATTTGGTGCCTGCACATTATTGTTCCTATTAGGTTTATATATATATATTTATATTTATATATATATATAAGCTACATATTTCAGTACTGGCCTTACCATAAATGTATTTTATATAAACTTAGGCACAAATTAATGTAACTATATTCAATCACATAGCTTTCTCTATCTATTCAAACTAATCTTACAAAATATTAGTTTATTTTAATAATTATAATCAAGATAAACCTGACCAGAAATAGTCCTATTACTAAGTTCCTTATAAGTAGGAGGGAAATCAGAGAATACCCTAGTTTAAAGCGACAGTCAAATCTTTTAAAAGTTATGCTATGCGTTTGAATTTAAATTCGGTTCCCTTTCCAAGGGCCGGGAGTACAACAAAAGAGATATGAAACGAAAGATGACCACCCGTTTGAGAACCCTGCAGAATTTCAGAGGCATTGCAACTGCATGCCTAATCACAACAGTTCAACAATTCTTTTGGTGCAGTGTAGGACATTGTTCATGACACATTGAAGTTTCGAAGTCGTGCTTGCTGGGTACCTAAGAACCTGACAGACAACCACATGGGCCAGGGAATGATGACAAGATTGGATCACTAACGCGGTACATTCAGAAGGGCATGACTTTCTCAAAGGAATCGCCACTGGTGGAAGGTAATGGATATACCATTACACGTCCGAAACAAAGCATGCTAGTGTGGAGTGGAAACATTCTGGTTCCCCAGTAGAACAATTCATTGTGACTCAAACTGCCAGGAAAGTGCTTGTGAAAGTGTGTTGGGATATGCATGGTGTGTTATTGGTGGACTTTGTTGAACACGGAACCACTGTAAATGCAGTGTCGTGCCCTTCGTGATAAGCGCCACAACAATGCTGACGATGTCAAACTTCTTCTTGATAAAGCTCGTCCCCATGTTGCTGTTGTTGTTTGTCAGAAAATCACATCAAATTTGGTTAGGAGGTACTCCAGCACCCACCATACACTCCGGACCTTGCACCGTCGGACTTTCATCTATTTGGTCCCATGAAGAAATGTGACCTGCCAACGCTATGCGTCAGATGCGGAAGTAAAAGCAGCAGTCCGCAGATGGCTATGCTACAGGAAAACAACCTTCTACTAACAGGGCATATTGAAACGGTAATCATGATGGGACAAGTGGGTTGAGAAAGTTGGTGACTATGTCGAAAAATAGGTAAAACGTATTGTTCATTTTTTTTTTATTTTATCTATTAAACTTTTTTGTAAAAAAATTACTGTGTGCTGCTTTTCGATCCGATCTCGTGCTAGAGCAAATAAAAATTAATTATACTTAGTTCATTATAAGTAAAAAGGAAATAGTTAAAAATTGTCGCTATGCGACTGGCTTTAAAACACGGTTCTCTTTGCATGATCAGGAGGAAATCAAAAGAAAGTTTTGAAACGAATTCAACTCTCCGTTTGAGAAAAATTTCAAGTATCATAAAACTGAAATCAACAACAAGGAATAACTCCGAAATAGTTAACTATGCAAAAAGGTGTGTTTGACAAAGTGTGTGTTTTAACTTGATCTACATTTTTTGTGTAGTAACTTTTTGTCTATCTCTTACGATTTACAAAAGTCCTCCAGAATGAAGAGGACTTCAGAGGCTATTCCAAAATAATTTGTGATATACCTTCATTTTGTCATTAATATTTTACACGTATGGTGCTTAATAAAGTCGTTAGATTCAATTTTGAAAAAATGAAAATGTTCGATAATTTTTTCTAGTAAGAGTAGTTTGAAATGCGGAGAATTCTGTGAAAATCTTCGTTTCGCGTCTTGAACATACACATACAAGGACCTTTTTCTAAATATTTATAAAGGGATCTTAAAACGTGTATTTATAGTAATGTTCGGTACTGGATTTTTTAGTGAAATGTATAATACCTTCTCTATCTATTTATCAAATAGAAAAAGTAAAATTACTTTTTTACAACAAAACTGTATTAAGAAACCCATAACACTTTGGTTCAGCTATTTATATAAGAATTTTCCAGTCCTTTAGCACAGAATGTTCATTTCCACATCAAATCTTTTTCTCATCATGTAATTGTTAGTTAAAAATCTCACGTATTCCATTCACATGCCTTTCTTTATAAACTATTGTTTCAATCTATTATTCCTTGATCTACATCGTGGAAATCGAAATAATTATTAGCAGAAATGGTTGCATTAGTTCTTTCAAAGTTCCGTGCGAAATGAAAACCGAATTTTAATTGCTTCACATTGCGACTGGGTTTTTACAAGATTTGACCTACACTTAATTATACTGATAGTCATAGAATTTCGGTTTTCGCTTTGCAGGCTAGGGGAAAAAGAGAGATCACCTCCGGTTTGAGAAAAGTTTATGTAGCTTAAAAATGAAACCAATAGCAAGGAATATCTCGGAAACGGTTACTCTAAACAAAATGTTTATGACATAAAATGTGTATTTTAAGGAGATCACCATTTTACCAGTTATGGAAAATTAATTCCATGAAGAGGTCTTCAGGGACTATTCCCAGGATCGTGGGTTCGAGTCCCGCCTTGGGCATGGGTGTTTCTGTGTTTGTAAATGTGTCTATGTTTGTGTATCTATGTGTAAAAGGAAAACGTTAAGAATAATGAGGTCTATTAAGGAAACATAAGAAACTGGAAAAAATGGATAAAAAAGGAATACAGCGCCGGAGTCCTGACAAGCCTCCGGAATTTTATTTTAATACAAAAAAAATGTATGGTATTTTGCTCAAAAATCGTTTAAGCTAATTTTGAGAGATTTTTTTTTTTTTAAATGTAAAGGATATTTTGGGATGGGGAAATATTTCTGAAAATTTCGGTCGCATTGTTGTAATATAATAAATTTAAATACCAAACTGCTAATTTGAGGTATTTTAGTATTTTTATGTATGCCGCCCACGCATACATACATACATACATACATACATACATACATACATACATACATACACCTGAACTTCTAATTTTTTTTTTCTTCAGAGATCCTCAATACATGTATTTCCGTATTAATTTTTTAATGGAAAACACATATATTCCCTATAAACTGTGCACTTAGTACGTATAGAGAAAGTAAAAAGCAGTGATGTTAAATATATTTGTAAATTATTTTTAGTTTCTGAGTTATAAGAGAACAGTGAAGTAAATATCCACGTTTGACTGGGGATTATAAATACAGTCCATATTACTAGTGACAAACAGTTGTTAAGCATTAATATTTACGATGGTTTCTCCCATTTATAAGGATTATTACACGATTTATTCCTACCATAATTTAATAAATTAACAACCCCAGCATGCAATAGGAGGCAACGCTTCCATCATAGCAACCAGTTTACTGTTGCGATACAAGTCTACGTAGTAATCTAGGACAAAAGACTGCTGAATAACATCTGTAACGTATTCCTCCTTCAATATGAAGTACATTTTCACGAGCCATAGCTAAAGGGATAATCCCTTTACGTTATCAAGCTGAGGTTGACATACATAAATCACATAGGAAATGCCCCTCTTTGCTGCCTTCTTTGTAATGGGAGTAAACCACTGGACATTATTAAATTTCGCAGCGGTTTCACATAGGCGCTTGTTGCTCTATGATCTCTTTACTCGGATTCCGCTCCCTCTCCTGCCATCCTCATGAAAAATTCATGAATCAGTTCTCACAAATCACGTCACCCCGCACCACTCCCTTCCGCCGTCCGTCGGCGGCGCTTTTTTAAAACGCAATAATGTGTGGCGTTGCAGTAATTGATTTATCAATAAAAGTGTGAAATCCGGCGACGCGCCACACCTTGGAAATCGCAGAACCCTCTGGCGGCGGTTTACTGCATTATCACTTTCACCTTCCTTATTAGTAAGTAAAGAGGTTTTAAATTAAACTTTTTTTTTTTTTTTTTTTTTTTTTTTTTTCCATTTCCTTGGTCTTCCAGGACGTCTTCGTCCTTTAGGTCTAAAGGAAAATACACTTCTTGTGATCCTTTCTTTGATTTCCTATCAGTACGACTTCTGTAATAATATATAATTATTTTCTTCTAGAAATTAAGTTTCTTCTTTCTCTACTTAGTACATAGTACATCGGCAGAATAGGTATTGCATTTCACCCAAAATTAGATACCGGAATTTCACTGAAAATACACCTTTTAGGGCTCTTTGAATAAAAAAAATTTTTTTGAAAAAAACGATAAGTAAAATAACAAACTTGATAATTAAATCCAGCAATTTCCAAGAGTACAACAGGAATATTTTCAAGAAAGCCCCCATCCCAAACTACCCTTTATATAGAAAAGTTTTTGAAATGTTTCATTTCATTAAAATTTATCAAGAATGGCTCAAACGATTCTGGTTACGAAAGCTATTAGCATGACAAATACAATTTATATCTTAATTTTCTGGGAGTAGTCCCTGAATGTTACTTTTAATAGATCTGGTAAACGTAAGAGACAGACAGAAACAAACCACACAAATTATGATTCTATACACTTTTTTTTTTTTATGGATTTAGCCATTTCCGAAATATTTTCTGTTATTGGTTTCAATGTTAAAATACTTAACATTTTCTTAAACGGCAATCTTTATTCATTTTTATTTTGTTTTATATCTGACCATACAAAGGGAGAAGAATTTTTATCTTATAGCGACTAGCTTTTAAAAGTTTTGACCGTCGCTTTAGCCTAACATATTCCCTTACATACCTTCTATGTATAAGCAACTAATAAGACCATTTTTGTTAACGTTTATTTGGATTAGCTGAAGCATATAGAAGAATAAGCTTTTGTAAGAATAGTTTGTTACAGAATATAGAAAAGAAAAGGTCATGTGAACGAAACACGTAAGATTTTTTCCTTGAGATTTTATTTAAAGCAGTACATTTGATGCTGGGCTCATTGTTTTACCTAACTAATTTTATAAAGAAATAATTTTAAAATACAGAAACAATTGAGAAACATATTTTCATATACTAAAATGTGCTAAAAATGCAAAAATGCATAATTTACAAAATATGTGGCTAGATAAGAAGGCATTAGTAAAAGGCACGTTAGATTGGAATAAACAATTAGTTCAGAGTCATGGTAGGGAAGATAATCATTTCCAAGAAACTCAGAAAGGAGGAACCAATTAAGTTCAAGGCTCATTTCCCGGGAAATCAATGGGCTCAAATAGTTAAAAAACCATGTAAGCAATTTCTAAGCATTAGCAACGGGAAGTAATCCTTAAAATATCTTCACATTTGAAAAAAGTTTAAGAGGCTTAAAATTGAAACCAATAATCCGGAATATCTTGAAAATGGTAAACTCTATTAAAAAAATCGGATGTGTTCCATTCACATGACTTTCTCTACATCTCTGCAACAATTTATTGTTAAAAAGCTTATGTTTCTATTTACTTCATGCTAATCAAGAAAAAAATAGCAGAAATAGTCTTATTACTTGCTTCCTTGTAAGTAGAAGTGAGGGAATATCGCAGGTTAAAGTGATAGTAAAAAGCTGGTTGCTATGTGAATGAAATTGCTTTGTTTGTATGGACAGGAGTTGACAAATTCCTGAATGAGAAAAGAATAAGTTTTTCAAAGCTGAAACCAAAAACAAGGAATATCTCAAAAACGAGCAACTCCACGATAAAATGTATCTGACATAAATTGTGTATTTTAACGTTCTCTACGTTTTTTGTTTGTTATATTTTTGTCCATCTCTTACGGTTTACCAGTTATGTAAAATTCCGTAAAATTTATCCAGAATAAGGTACTCTTCTTAGGCTATTCCCAGAAAATTCAAGATATACGTTTGATTTGTAAAGTAAATATCTTTAATCGGCGGCATTTCAATCAAAAAACGTTAGAGCTATTTTTGAGAAAAACAAATTTCCAAAAAGCTTTCCATGTAAAGTGTGTTTGTGGTGGGAGGATTTTTTTATAAATCTTCTTGTCGTATCCCTGGAAGATGTACGATATAATTACCAAGTTTGGTTTTTAACGGTCTTTTCGTTTTTGAGCTATGCTGTACACACACACCTTTTTTTAAAACTTTTTTTCTCGGACTCAGGTGTCCAAAAACACATATTTCTGGTGAAATCTTGACATCGAATGTTTGACTGAACATATGTGGCTAGAGAAAGTAAAAATAAGGGCGATGTGGTATGTCGAATGGAAATCCAACCCGGTGCCTTTCGAATGCTAGCTAGACACTTCGATTGATAATTATAGCAATACTAACTACAAAATCAACAAATACAAGCAACAATAACAAGAACTAGGTGAAGAGGGAGTACTGTAATTTTTTGTTAGTTTGGTCACTGGCAGAAAAAGAGCGTTCTATTGATTAATTAATAATGGAGGTTCCATAACGACACTAGACTAGTGTGCGGTCGTTAAAGGCGTCCATGTTTGTGATCCCTGACATGCAATGTTCCGTGGTCACATCCATCACTCCACTAACAAGTATTTGTGAGATCTGTCGCGAGATACCTCTTGACGGGAACCTTACATTTTTCTTCTCTTCTGTTTGGCGAAAACATCTGGGTCTTGTGCTAACGGTATCCTGATTCATATCTTACTTTTTTATATATACCTTATTTTGATTTCTCTTTCTTGTTTCTCGTTTTCCTTTTGTCAACAGAAGAATTTCTTCTTTCATACACCCGCTCTGCTTCCAGCCCATGATCGCCATTCAGTTTTGTAGCTATTTCATCTGACTTTCTATCAGCTATGTTTCCATCTACAACTGTTTTTTACCTGCCCTAACACGCATATAAATACAATGTTTATAGTAGCTAGAGAACGTATTGTAATCCACCCAAAATTCGATTTCTAGAATCCATCGGAAATAGAATATATATAATCTACGGCGTTTTAATCAAAAAACTTTACTGCCATTTTTGAGAAAAAAAGATCAATTTTCAAAAATTGTTCTATGTACAGGATAATTTGTGGAGGGATTGTTTAAAAACCTTCGTCTCGCATTCTTGGAAGATAAACAACATAAATATCAAGTTTAGTATCTTCCAAGAATACGACACGAAGTTTTCAAGAAAATCCCTCCACCCTAAACTACCCTTTACGTGGAAAGTTTTTTGAAAACGTTTATTTTCTCACAAATGGCTATAACGATTTTGATTAGAATGTTGTATGTTAAAGATATTTACACGACAAATAAAATTTACGTTTTGAATTTTCTGGGAATGGCCTCTGAAGACTGCTTTATTCTGGATGATTTTTGTAACTGGCAAACCGTAAGAGATATACAAAAACTTACTACACAAAAAATGTAGATCTCATTAAAACACACAATTTATGTTATATACATTTTTTGTTACATTGCATGAATTCGACATTTCGGATTATTAGATTCAATTTTAGCCACTTCAACTTTTTCAAACGGGAAGACATCTTTCTTCTCGTTTGTTTACTTTTGGAAAGCAAAGAGATTGGAATTTCAATTGTTTCACCGGTTTTGAATGGCAGACTATCGCTTTAGCATGTGTATTTTCTAAGAAGCTAGTAATAAGACTAATTCTGCTTGTGTTTATCTTGATTAGCATGATGCAGATAACAGGTTAATCTTTTGAATAAAAGGTTTGTTTACTGAACAGCTAGAGGATATTATGTGGATATTTTCCCTTCTACTGACAAGGAACCAAGTAATAAGGATAATTTTTACTAATGTGTATCTCGATTATCATGAAGTAGATAGAAGAATAAACTTTTTAATACCAATTTGAGAAAGTCATGCGAGTGTAACACATTAAACTTTTTTATTCATGAGTACTGAACAGTACTCAGTGAAATTTCAGTATTGAATTTTTGGATGGAAACCTCTACCTGTTATATATGTGGTAGAGAAAATAACATTTTTGGCTCATAGTGTAGGTGCTGTGGCTCTGCAACTCTTATGGACAAATGACCCTTGCTTGTCCTTGGCCACTATTGTCTGTTACAAAAGTATCTTCAGATCACTAGGATCAATTTATTCCCTAACAATTGACATACTTTACATGTCTATTATTGTAATACTTTTACATTAATTATGAAATGAAATTGTATGAAGTTACATTATACCGCAATAATGGAATGTGCCTCGTTTGGGAACCTTCGATAGTCGAGCGAATAACAGCTTCTCAGAGGACCTCCTGCAGAGCTCTGAAACAAAACATACCCGGATGTTGCGAAACGGCTCCAAAGTACGATCAGTGACAAATTTCCTTGTGATTGACACTTGTGGGGTGTGTTGTCCGCTGGCAGGGGCTCGGCAGGTTGCTGACCAATCATAGCGTAAGAATGCATTACTGTCAGAGAGATCATGTCATCTGCGTTCAGTGGAAATCTACGCGCGCGTTCTTATGGCTGGCTGATCCGAATGTTTACAATCTGAGTTGTTTGATCTCATTCTGTTAAAAGTTTGGTTGTGTTATACACAGTGCTTTGGTAAGGATTTATATCGTCACTACCGTTTATACCAGGCGGTACACCTGTCCCTTATTATTTTTGGAGATAGGCAACACGTCATACTCTGAAAACAATAAAGTCGAAATTATAGTGCTTGTCGAACATTTGGTAACCATACAAATCTAACCTGTTCTTCATAGGAAAATAGACCTTAACAACAACAGTTACATCCGTTCCAAAAGCATGTACATAATACCTCCTGTTACAACACATGTTATATCAATAGGATCGCTATCATACGTTCTGCAACGTAAATTATAATGAATGGAGGTTAAACGAACGGCTTAAGCTAAAAAAATCCGATGTGTACCACATTACTTTCTCTACATCTCTGCAACAAATTATTGTTAAAAAGCTTATGCCTCTATTTACTTCATGCTACTCGAGAACAAATTAACAGAAATAGTCTTATTACTTGTTTCCTTGTAAGTAGAAGCGAAATAAGGGAATAGCATAGGTTAAAGTGTTAGTCAAAAGATGGTTGCTATGTGACTGAATTTGCTTTGTTTATATGGACAGGAGTCGACAAATTCCCATATGAGAAGAGTAAGTTTTTCATAGCTGAAACCAAAAACAATGAATATCTCAAAAACGATCAATTCCACGAAAAAAATGTATGGATAGAAATTGTGTGTTTTAACGTGCTCTACATTTTTTGTAGTAAGTTTTTGTCTATCTCTTAGTTACCAGTTACACAAAATTCCGTAAAATTCATCCAGAATAAAGTAGTCTTTAGAGGCTATTCCCATAGAATTCAAGAAATACATATTATTTGTCAAGTATATACCTTTAATATATGATATTTTAATCAAAATATCAAACCATTTTTTAGAAAATCAAAATTTTAGAAAATTTTTCCATGCGAAGGGTAGTTGGGGGTGGGGGATTTTCTTGAAAATCTTCGTGTTGCATCCTTGGAGGATACTGAACTTAAATATCAAGTTTGGTATTTACCGCTCTTTTCGTTTTTGAGCTATGCTGCCCCCAGACACACACACCCATATACACAGACAGACAGACACACACACACGGACATTTTTCTAAAAATCCTTTTTTTTTGGATTCAGGTGGTCTCAAAACATGTATTTCAGGTGAAATCTCGGTATCGAAGTTCTGGGTGGAGTGCAATACCTTCTCTATACACTATGTACATAGTGCAAATAAAGAAAGTAAAAAGACCACCACAGTTATAAAGAGATCAGAAGCGGAGAGGGAGACATGTGTGAAACTAAACCTACAAGTTTTAACGGAAAAACGAGCGCAATAGTTGTTGCTCAACTGATTAATTTACTGTTCTCTCGTCACCACCAGCGTGTCAGCGGTTAGGGTCCCACAGTCTGCGTACAATTGAAAAATAGCGAACTCACGATTCGGCCAAGTTTGAATAGGAGACATTGATTATTTTATAAATGATTTCAAACCCAAAAATCTTATGTGTTCCATTTCTCTACATCTCTACAACAAATTATTGTTAAAAAACTTATACTTCTATTTACTTCATTTTAATCGAGAAAAAAATAGCAGAAATAGTCTTATTACTTGCTACCTTGTAAGTAGAAGGGAAATGAGGGAGTAACATACGTTAAAGTGATAGTCAAAAACTGGTTGCTATGTGACTGAAGCTCCTTTGCTTGTATGGAAAGGAGTTGACAAATTCCTGTGTGAGAAAAGCATACGTTTTTTAAAGGTGAAATAAAAAAAAAAGGAATAATTCAAAAACGACCAACTCCACGAGAAAAATGTATGTAACATAACGTGTGTGTTTTAACGTGCTGTACACTTTTTGTATGGTAAGGTTTTGTTCATCTCTTACGGTTTAGCAGTAATGCAAAATTTCGTAAAATTCATCCTGAATAAAGTAGTCTTCAGAGGCTATTACCAGAAAATTCAAGATATACATTTTATTTGTCAGGTAAACATCTTTAATATACGATATTTTAATCAAAATCGTTGGAGCTATTTTTAGAAAATCAAAATTTTCGAAAAAAGTTCCATGTAAAGCGTAGTTTGGGGTGGAAGGATTTTTCTGAAAATCTTCGTGTCGCATCCCTGGTGTATACTAAACTTAAATACCAAGTTTGGTATTTTACCGACTTTTCGTATTGAGTTATCGTGTTCACAGACGCACGGACACACACACATGGACCTTTTTCTGAAACTACTTTTTATGGATACAGGGGATCCTAAAACATATATTTCCAGTGAAATCTCGGTATCGAATTTTGAGTGGAGTGCAATACTTCTCTGTACACTATGTACATAGTGCGTATAGAGAAGGTAACAGCAGAAACTTCAATATTAATTACAAAGTGCTCAAAAAATTACAACCAAATTAAATTTTCAAAATTGTGTTTCAAACAGCTGCACCTTCAATTAATTCTGTTCTAATAAATGTAACATACGTTTTTGTTATTAGAACCTTTCTTACCTTCCTTCTGTTAATAGATAGTTAACCTTTGGTTAATATACCTTAGGTTACCTTACTGTTAAGCTTATCTTAAGTTAAGTAGTTTTGATTATTATTTTCGACCTCAATAGTTGGCAATAGTTAGACCTTTATAGTATTTATCATTTTTAGGGCATGATACAAACAGGTTTGTTATAACTTTTAAATAAAACATAATAATATGCTTTTCGTGTGTTTATAATACATATTATTTTAGTTTTACGCAAGAAATTTTGTGTCATTTACTTAAATTTAAATGTAAAACAGTCTTATCGATTGAACTTGTGATTTCATCTTACTATTTTATTTATTTATTTATTTATTTATGCTAAGCATTATACAGGTGAATATGATCGGTTTTCAGCCCTGGCTCTTTACCGGTCATACTCATATTTTACAATAGTTTATTAATTCTAGTTTATTACACCATTTTGTCTATTTACTGTCCATATCCATTTATTTTTCACTTTGCATAAGAATTGTCCAATCTTCTTACTATCTTTTTGAAACATTTCAACTACTACTACATTTCTATCTATTTTAAACCATTTCTTATTAATATACTTTTTTCTCCAAATTTCAGTTCCTTTACATTTAAATAAAATGTGTTCTATATCTTCATTTCCGCCACATATAGGACATTGATTTTGTGGAATACCTTTCCTTAGACCTTTTAATCTCCATACTCCTGCTTTCAGCCATGCAATACCTTCTCGCTCCTCTTTATTTGTCACATCAATGTACTTTTCCCTTCCCCATGAGACTTTCATTGGTATATAGAAAACTAAAGATCTCTTTTCAGTTATTTCACTAAATATTTTTTGTATTTCTATATCCTCAAATCTTTTCCTTGCCAACTTCCAGAAGTTATTCACATTATTTTCTCTTCTTCTCCACATTTCCCCTAACCCACTACTTTCCAGGTTATTTCGAAGACAGTCTACCCATCCCTTGTTCTTTAAACTTTTCTCTTGATATACTAAACACTGTTTTAACAAATTCCTTTCTTCCAATTTCAATATCCTATGCCAAAATTTCAATGCCCTTTCCATAATCTTTCCCTTACTTGCCACTCTACCCAGCTCTATTTGTGCTACCTGCCTAACAGTTGCATTTGGTAACCCCAGTATTTCTTTGCAAAATTTCCTATGCACCTCATCTATGCCTTCCCATCCTCCTTCTAATCCCCATACTTCTATCCCATATAGCATTTTTGCCTCAACCACCATATTGTACACTTTTTCTAACCATCTAATATTTATAGTAGGTGCTTTGTATTTGCAACTTCTAATAGCTGATAAAACTCCTTTTCCTTTTGCCAATGCAAATTTCTTTTGCTTTTCCCAATTGCCACCACTATCAATTTTAACTCCTAGATAAATACATTCTCTCACTACCCTGTACTCCTTTTCATTCTCATTCTTCCATTTTTCATATTTGCTCAATTTTCCCCCTTTTTTGAACACTACAATCTGCGTCTTGTCCTGGTTCACTTTTAAACTCCACTCTTTACAGTAATTATTTAATGTTTGCAGGGATTGTTTCAAGCCATTCACTGTAATTGCACCTATAACTAGATCATCTGCAAACAGTAATCCTGGGATCTGAATATTATTAATTACTGGCATCGAGTTATTATTTCTCCCAATTTCTGTTAATACATCATCTATATATAAA
Source organism: Hymenopus coronatus (assembly GCA_030762935.1). Lineage (NCBI taxonomy): Eukaryota > Metazoa > Arthropoda > Insecta > Mantodea > Hymenopodidae > Hymenopus > Hymenopus coronatus. Next base: position 48,596,454 of record CM060884.1, on the reverse strand, counting down.
TTGAATAGGACTGGACTTAACTTACATCCCTGTCTAAGGCCTTTCTCTTGTTGGATTTCTCTTGTTACAACCCCTTCCTCCACTCTTATACAAAAAGTATTTTCCTTATATAATGCTCTAAGGGTGTCCACCATTTGTTTACTCACTCCTTTAGTCAACAACTTATGCCACAGCAATTGAAGCTCTATCCTATCGTATGCTTTCTCTAAATCCACAAAAGCCATATATAACTTTCCTCTTTTGTCTTTCAAGTATTTATCTACCAGTGTTTTTATAATAAATAAGTTATCAACTGTCCTCCTCCCTTTTCTAAAGCCCATCTGAAGTTCCGAGAGGATATCATATTCTTCAACCCATGTTTGCATCCTGCTTGTCATAATACCAGTAAAAATTTTTCCCACATTTGATAATAATGTAATGCCTCTATAGTTGTTTGGTTTGTCAACACTACCCTTGCTCATCTTACTAGCATAATTTCATTTTTCCCTGTGGGCTCGCGAAATTATCAGTAATATGAAACAATTACTACAATAATTTCCAAACAACATAAAACTGAAGATAGCAGCGGCAGCACGTTTCAGTACAACCAGAAAGACTTGAAATATTTCTTGTGGAACATTTTCGTACGTAAGGAATGTAGAATGGTCTGTCGCAGCCGTGTTAAGGTGGTTGGTTAAATAATGTTGACTATTATATCCGTAAATATTTAATAGCTATTTGATGAATTACTGGAGTATATGCTTGAAAGTGAGTTTAAATATGTCGTAAAAATTAAATAACCAGTACGCACGTTGGTTGTCAAATGAAGAGTTTCGTGTTTCTAACGAGTAAGTAAAAGAGTATTAAAATGTATAAATAATACGATTTTAAAGTTACAACACTAATAGTTCATCCATGGATATAGGAGCGTGTGTTTCAATTTCGATATAAGTTCTGACCATGTACAATTGACCGCTTGTTAAGACGGTAAAGTTTCATATAAAAATGTAAAATTAGTGATGGACAACTAGTGCAGACATTGAACGTAACCACACAATTGAAGTGTGTGCTCATTTCAGTAGAAATATTTATGAAAGTGTGTTTTGGATTTGTGGATGTGAGGTATTAAATACACTTTTCGGCTGACCTTGTTTATTGTTTTCTCAGGAAAAATGTGTGTAATTACTGTGACCCTGAACAATCTTTATGGATCCAGTAAACAGCATATCTGGAAATAGATATCCAGATTTGAACAAAATTAATAGCTTCACTGTATGCAATGGCATTTTTAACATTTTAAAAGAGAAGTATCTATTAGGCAACTGTAAGTTTATTACATCACGTGATTTCAGTTCGCGCCGGAGCCTATCTCGGTAGCTACAATAAAGACTATATTCACATGGAGTGTGAAACAGAACTTCATCTACCAGGGTCGGCTGATAAGTCCCGGGCCTCTCAATGAAAACGGCATTATATGCTTTATTGCTCAACATAACCTCCAGAAAGGCTAATACATTTGTCTTATCGGTGTTCTAATTTAATTAAACCATCTCTGTAGTGTGATTTATCAAGGTCCTCAAAATAGCTGTTTACAGCATCAATGATCTCTTCGTTGCTGTGAAATCTTCGTCCTCCAAGAAATGTTTTGAGGTTTTGGAACAGGTGGCAGTCATTGGGTGCTAGATCTGTCGAAAAGGGTGGATATTCAAGAAATTCCAACTAAAATTCGCATATTTTTCTCATTGCAATGACTGAACAATGGGCCTGAGCATTGTCGTGATGAAACGAGATTTATTTATTTATTTATTTTTGCCAAATGAGGTATTTTTCTATTCACCTCATCACTCAAACGTTGCCGTAAATTTGCGTAGTAGTCACCAGTGATACCTTTACCCTTTTCCAAGTAATCAATAAAAATAATTCCTTGTGCATTCCTTGTGCGCCATAAACTTGTTAGCTGACAAAATTGACTTTGCCTTTTTTGGAGTTGTTTCTCCTGGCGCAATCCACTGTTTTGACTGTGATTTACTTTCTGGAGTGTAGTGATGTATGCAAGTTTCATCCGTGGTAATAAGCCGTCTCAAAATTTTCACAGGGAGTTTTACAGTAGAGCTCCACATTCTTAACAGAAACAGTTTTTCTTTACAATTTCTGATCAGGTGTCAACAAATGCGGCACCCATCTTGCAGACCTTATGAAAGCCCAAAACATTACTTCCAATATTATCTGCACGTTCTTTTGATATGTTTACAGCCTCTGCTATCTCAAACAACTTTAATCTGCGGTCTTCCAGTACTAAACGATGAATTTTTTCAATGATCTCTAGAGTTGTCAATTCTACAGGGCGTCCAGAGCGAGGCTCATCACTAGTGCTCGTACCGTCCATTTTAAACTCTGCAACCCACCTTTTAATCATTGAATATGAAAGGGCAGAGTGTTTCAATGTACTGTCCATTTCCTCCTTGATTTCTTTAGGCATTAAGCCTTTCAAATGGAAGTATTTAATCACTGCTCGTTTTTCCAAATCCTCCATTTTCGTGAAAACTCTAAAGTTGTCTTGTTTAAAATGCTGTCATTCGAAAACTAAACAAGCAATTGACCTGTAACTATGGATACAAGTTAGTGTAGAATTAAATTATACGATGCTACCGTCTAACTGGGTTAGTGGTGCCATATCTGTGTGAGGCCCAGGACTTATCAGCCGACCCTCGTATTCTCGGTATGCAATTTCTCATTGAAATACATAAATCATAAAACGAAAATTTTTATTCATTAAATAGCATATATAGTTAGTGTATTAATTATCTGGTCAGCGTTGACAATTTTTACCTTGTCTGCACATAATGCGCATAATGATGGTAGATAAGTATTGCATTCCACCCAAAGTTTCGATGTCAATGCTAGAAATATATGTTTTGAGATCCCCGAATAAACAAAACATTTTAGAAGAAGCTACGTGTGCGGGTTTCTGTAGATAGTATAGCTCAAAAATGAAAAGCCCGTTAAAATATATCAAATTTGATGTCTAGTTTAGCAGGAGTTTATTTATTAATTCGTTTTATTAAGGTTTTCTAAATGATTATTGAAGTTCTTATTAGTAGTTCCTGCTTTAACAATTAATAAATGTTTATGCTTAGAAGAAAATTTCCATAAACCACAAAAATATAAAATAAAATATTATTCACATTAAATGTATTTAAGTTTAGTACCTTCCAAACATACATCACAAAGATTTTAAAGAAAGGCCGCACTCCAAACTACCCTTTACATGATTATTTTTGAAAATGTTGTATTTTTCAAAAATGATTTTGATTTAAATACCAAGTGTTTTAAGATATCTTCATGACAAACGAAATGTGTATCTTCAATTTTCTGGGAATAGCCCCTGAAGACCTTTTGATTCTGAATGACCTTTCGAATAACCGGTAAGAGAAACTCTAAACTTAATACACAAACAATATAGATCTCGTTAAAACACACAAATTAAGTCATTTACAATTTGTTGTAGAGCTAACCTTTCCTGAGAAATTCCTTGTTATTAGTTTGGATTTATTTTGTCTTAGTCCTGCCCATGCAAAGAGAGCCGAATTTCAATTGTTTCACATAGCGACGAGATTTTAAAATCTTTTATTATAGTAGTGTATTCCCATACTTCTCTTCTATTTACAAGGAATAAAACAATTTACTCTAATGTTTACTTTGATTAACACGATGTAGACAAAAGAATAATCTTTTATAAGAATAGTTTTTGGAGGAATGGGTAAAGAAACTCAAGGGAATGGAACATATCAGAATTTCGCTAACTATGGTATAGATCCGTAAACAAGGCCTCGGAACTATTACTCTGGTTAGTGAAACAATCATTTTACCAAAACCCGGATTTAACACCTTTTACCCGAGTTAAATAAAGTTATCGCTGTTGGTAAAACTCACTCTAAATGTGAATCAGAAATCATCTATTTGATAGGAGGCAAGGATAAAATTTTCTCTCAGAGTATAATTTCTCATTGAATATATATGAGAAATATATGAGAAATATATGAGAAATATATATATTTATAACTTAAGAACGGCTGAACCGATTTGGCTGAAAATCGGTGGGCAGGTAGCTTAGAACCAGGAGACGGACATAGGATACTTTTTATCCCGTTTCCGTGGGACGTGACATAAAACGTGGTATAACAAAACGCAACAGACAGCTAAACGCATAGTTGTCTATGGTGTTTGTTTCGAGTTTCTATTAGCTTATTGTGCCGATATTAGCATTAACAATGCCGCGAATAAGACAATCGAATATTTTCCGACAAAGCCGTAATGCAACTAGGATTCGAAACATTGCGAATGAAATTGCACGTGAAGAGCAACTATCCAATTACACTTTTAAACTCCTTGAATGTGCCTGGCTTACCACCGCACAATTTACGACTAAAGGTTGGCTCCGTAATAATCATGCTTCGAAACATAAACCAACCAGAACTGTGCAACCAGATCCACTGTTTGGTGGTAAGCAAATTGATGAACAATGTGATTTACGCGACGATACTCAAAGGAAAATTCGAAGGTGAGAAGTTCTCATTCCGGGGATCCTGATGATGATGCTAACTGATTTGCCATTTTAGTTTAAACGACTTCAATTTCTGATCCGTCTTGCATTCGTCATGACCATTAACAAATCACAAGGCTAATCCTTCAAAGTTTGTGATCTGAATCTAGAAAATCCATGTTTTTCCCATGGTCAATTATATGTGGCATGTTCACGGGTCGGAAGAACATCTGCGTTATTTGTTCTTGCGCCTGATAATAAAACAAGAAATGTCTATCACAAGGTGCTTCCTTGAAGAGTGCAACCCATGCACCAAAATACACGGCCAATAAATAATCATTAAAATACTGGATTTTTTGTATTTATATTTATTATCCTAATAAAAAATGGAACTTCATAAAATCCAAAATCTGCTCAGTTATTGCTTCTAAGGTGGAAGAAAGTTCGCCGGGTCAGCTAGTGTATATATATATATATATATATATATATATATATATATATATATATATAACTAGGATATGTTGATGTGTTAATTCGCTTTTTATTTAGCATATGGAGGTGTATTAATTATCCGGTCTAGGTTGATTTTTTTTCTCCCCCTTTTTAAAATCAGTTACCAACAAAGCAAGAGTCGCTCGCCGTGGTAATATGGTGCTAGCGTGTCTGCCTCACATTCAACAGGTCGCGAGTTCGAATCTCGCTTAGGGTGAGTTACCCGGATGTTTTTTGGGGGTTTTTCCTTATCCTGAGAAGACAAATGTCGAGTAACTTTAAGCTCCATGGACCCTGAGACCATTTGAGTATAATTTCATCAATTTCATTCATCGTCCGATATGACCAACCAGGTTAAAGGATGCAAAGCTATACAAATAAAACAATTTTAAAAATCTGATGTGCTCCATTCACATGACTTTCTCTACATTAGTAACAATTTATTTTTAACAAGCTTATTCTTTTATCTATTTCATGCTTATCGAGATAAACATTAGCAGAAACGATCTTATTACTTAGTTCCTTATAAGTAGAAGAGAAATAAGGGAACACCTTTGGTTAAGCCGACAATCAAATGTTTTAAAATGTGGTTGCTATGGGATTGAACACCTTTTTTTTTTTTTTTTTTTTTTTTTTTTTTTTTTTTTTTTTTTTTTTTTTTGTATGTACAAGCATTGACCATTTCCAGTAGGAGAAAAGTTTAAGTATTTTAAAAAACTAAAATCAATAACAAGGAATATCTCGAAAACGGCCACCTCCAGGACAAAAACAAAATATGAGAGATAAACTGTGTGCTTCATCGAGATCTATATTTTTTGTGTATTAAGTTTTTTTTCTATCTCTTACGGTTTACCAGTTATGCAAAATTCAATAAAAATCATCCAGATTAAAGAGGTTCTCAAGAGGCCTATTCCGGAAAATTGAAGATATACATTTTATTTGCGATATACATATCTTAAATATAAGAGATTTTGATCAAAATCGTTAGTCATTTTTTAGAAAATAAAAAATTTCGAAATTGTTTGCATGTAAAGGATCTTCTTGGAGGAATTTTCTTGAAAATCTTCGTGTCGTCACATTTTTGGAAGATACTAAACCTAATACCAAGTTTGATATTTAAAGGACTTTTCGTTTTTGAGTTATCTGCCCACACACACACACACACACACACACAAGGAAATTTTTCTAAAAATGCTTTTTTCGGACTCAGGGGACCCCAAAATTTATATATATCTATTTTCGGGGAAATTTCGACATCGAATTTTTAGTGGAAAACAATACCTTCTCTATCCACTATGTACGTTGTACATACGGGGCTAGAGAAAGTAATAAACTATATTTTGATGTATTAACTCACCTTTTATTTAGCATACAGACTTTTCTTATTATGCGGTCTGCGTTGACAATTTCTTACATTTTTTAAATCAGTCGCCATTGATAAACAGTTTTTGAAGTATAAACATTTTACTTTTGTGCTGAGTTTTCAAATTGAAAACAAGAATATCTTGAGATTGTGTAGTACAAACCATGTTAAATAATGTTCTCAGGCCGAATGAGTTATATATTTTATAAACCTATCACTCCATCTATATAAAAGTAAATGGCGTGTTATTTATGGACGTTCTTTAACTATTCAACGCCGCATTCTAAATTGGGCGTGAAAGACCGCTTGATTTTGCTCAGAGGCCTCTCTATCAGGCTTTTACACCCGAAAAAATCCATCGTCCTCCGCTGGGTTTGAACCCGCGACCTTGGGTATATGAAGTTAGCATGGTAACCATTACACCACGGAGGGTGTCTTGGGTTACGTGCGCCACCAGTTGAAAACCATTGATTTGGACCAGTAAGTAGCAGAGGGGAGGGAATCCCTTCGTTAAAGCGTCGTCAATAAAGCATCTTTCCCCACAATAGGAGCTGTTTTTGTATTCTTCCTGACATTAGGACTACCAACAGCACATGTAGTATCGACGGAAAAGTTGGGGTTGTCCGTCGTTAAGCAAGATATACAGAACAAAATAGCTGGCTCTCGTGACTGGCGGGTTCGCATGCAACTAGACAAGGACTTCAAAGGGAGCCGCCTGCCCACCAATCATCGCAACGTACAGGTCTATCATTTGTTGTAAGGCAGTAACTCACTGCAGCAACCGCACTACCTTGTCCTTGTCGCAATATTTTATTATTATCATTATTAGCTTTATTATTTCCAGTGTACTCGTGGTTGTAAACAACCGTGTGGAACAAACCATAATAATTGTGGCCGTGCATCACTTAACATCTCAATTTTCAGCTCGTGCTCATCTTCTGCAGTGGTCTTCTGCCATCTTGATGCGTTTACGAGTCACCTGCATGTCCTCAATCCCATAGCAACCACATTTTAAAACATTTGACTGTCGGTTTAGCCTAGAGCATTCCTTTATTTCCCTTCTACTTATAAGGAACTAAGTAATAAGACCGTTTCTAATAATGTTTTAGCTTAAAATAGATAGAAGAATAGGCTTATTACCAATAATAATTTGTTACAGAGATGTACGGAAAGTCGTGTGAATGGAGCACATCAGATTTTTACTTTCTCTACACATAGTGTATAGAGAAGGTATAGTATATTCCACTCATAAAATCGATACCGAGGTTTTACTGGAAATAGACGTTTTAGGGTCCCCTATATCCAAAAAAAATGTATTTTCAGAAAAAGTCGATTAAATATTAAACTTGACAATCCAATTCAATATTTTCCAAGGATACGACACGAAGATTTTCTAGAAAATCCACCTTCCCTCAAACTACCCTTAGCATGAATAAATGTTCGCGATTTCTTTTTATTGTTTTATTTATAAAGCCCTCTTTGACATCTGAGGTCATATCGGATCGTTGTCTATAGGTTCTTTACGTTAGATTTAAATCGTTTTATTTTCCTCAAACACACACACACACACATACATTCACTCTCACATTCTTCCAGACTCTAAGGGGGATAGGGAATACTTCTGGTTAAGAAATATTCCCCGCCCCAGCCGGGAATCGAACGCGGGACCTCCGGTTGAGAAGTCAACTCGCTGTCCACTCGACCACGGAGATAGTCTTCGCAAATTTTGGTTTTCTCAAAAATGGCCCTAACGATATTGATATAATTATGATATATTTATGACATGTTTATGGAAAATGAAACGTATATCTTGAACTTTATGGAAATATACTCTGATAACCTCATCATTCTAGATGACTTTTACATAACTTATTATTGGTTTCATTTTTAAAATGCTTAAAACTTTCTCAAACGGGTCGCCTTTCTTTTCTTTACTCCTGGCCACATAAAACTAACCGAATTTCAATCACATAGCTACCATCTTTTAAAATACTTGACTATCGCTTTACCCTATTGTGTTCCCTAGTGTGTGTATAAATTATTTATTAACCCAAATAATTTACACATTTATTAAACTCTATAGGGTCTTCTCGTCCCTTAATAACATTTAAGTCTTTTTACTCAAAATCTAAATTCAATTTAATAAACATAAAACAGAATTCACCTCATCCAATCATTCATACAAGCCTTCAATTAAAAGAGGGTACATATCCTTTGTTAAGTAACTGCACACTTGTTCCCTAGACAGACTCTAAAAACTAGAAGAGCCATGCAGAACTATAAACCCAATTGTGAGGTCCCCTCCGCTCCTCAATACATTCACGTTTTACCCTTCCTTGAAGAAAGCACCCACATACTGTTTTTGAAACAGAAATGTATGCTATTATCCAATGCATTCATGAAAACATAAGGAGAGGATACGTTGGTAAACAGATCCTTATATTAGGGTCGGCTGATAAGTCCCGGGCCTCACTCAGATATGGCGCCACTAGGCCAGTTAGACGGTAGCATCGTATACTTTAACTCTAGACTAGTTTATATTCATAGATTCAGGTCAATAGCTTGTTTAGTTTTCGAATGACAGCATTTTAAACAAGACAAATTTAGAGTTTTCACGAAAATGGAGGATTTGGAAAACGAACAATGATTAAAAACTTCCATTTGATAAGCTTAACGCCTAAAGAAATCAATGAGGAAATAAGACAATACATTGAAAGACTCTGCCCCTTCATATTCAATGATTAAAAGGTGGGTTGCAGAGTAAAAAATAGGACGTACGAGCACCGTGATGGTCCTCGCTCTGGACGCCCTGTAGAAGTGACAACTCCAGAGACCAGATACCTCACTACACTCCAGAAAGTAAAACACAGTCAAAGCAGAGGATTGCGCCAGGTGAATTAACTCCAAAAAAAAGGCAAAGTCAATTTTGTCAGCTAACAAGCTTATGGTGAGTGTTTTCTTGGAAAAGCGTATAAGTATTACTGGTGACTATTACGCAAGTTTACTGCAACGTTTGCATGATGAGGTTGGTAGTGTTTAACGCCCGCTTTAACTACTAATGGCACCGCAGGCGGTGACACTGATGATACATGCACCCAGTGACTACCACTTGTTTCCAAACCTCAAACAATTTTTTGGAAGATTTCACAGCAACGAGGAGGTCATTGATGTGGTAAACAGCTATTGAGGACCTTGATAAGTTGCACTTCATGGATGGTTTAATTAAACACCGATATGGCAAATGTATTAGCCTTTCTGGAGATTATGTTAAGAAATAAAGCAAAAGAAAATTGTTTTAAATGCAGTTTTCATTGAGAGCTCCAGGACTTATCAGCCGACCCTCGTACACTCAGATAGCCATGCTGCACTTAAGGCTCTTTGTAGTCATAAGGTTACATCAGGACTGATTCAAAAGTGCCTAAATATGCCTAATGACCTGACAGAACAGAATGAGGTTCAACTCATCTGGGTGCCGGGTCATAAGGGCAATGAAAAAACTGACGAACGTGCAAGACAAGCAGCAGCTACACAAGTTATTGGACCAGAGCCGCTCTGGGTACAACTCTCTGTTTAATTAGAGAAACTACTAAGAACTGGCCCTAAAGAGATCATCATAACACCTGGCGTAAAACCCCAGGAAATAGACATGGGAAAATATTTATCAAAAGATCATGTAAGAAAAGAGCTGAGAGCCAACTAACATGTAGCAGACTTCAGCTGAAAACAATTACAGCTTTCCTCACAGGGCATGTCCCTGTGAAAAAGCATCTCAACAAAATTGAGGTGCTTCAGGGCAACTTAGACTACAGATTATGCAGGAAGGAGTCTAAAACAGACAACACATTTTATGCTCCTGCGAAGCTTTGGCTCGCAAGAGGTACAAAGCTTTTGGGGAAATGCTCATAGAACCAGAAGACGTATCATCCATACCCATTGCAAGACTGCACTCCTTTTTAAGAGATGGAGGTGTAATGGGTAGGCTCCAAACGATACACTTAGCGCAATAAGCCCCAGGCTGAAGTGACGGAAATTGTATCGTAAATGAAGAAGCATGCACGTCATCTGTCCGACACCACTTCACACCACGAAATCTAAAACATGAGAGGGAAACAGAGTGAAAGAGAAGGCAAATGTGCTAAATAGGATTTATCTTACCCACAAAGAAAAATCTTATGTGTTCCATTCATGTGACTTTCTCTATACCTCTGCAACAAATTATTGTTAAAAAGCTTATGTTTCTCTTTACTTCATGCTAGTCAAGAAAAAAGTAGCATAAAGAGTCTTATTACTTGCTTCCTTGTAAGTAGAAACGAAGTAAGGGAGTACCATAGGTTAAAGTGATAGTCAAAAGGCTGAAACCAAAAACAAGGGATATCTCTAAAACGATAAACTCTATGAAAAAAAAATAATATAACATAAATTATGTGTTGTAACGTGCTCTACATTTTTTGTGTGGTAAGTTTATGTCCATACCTTGCGGTTTAGCAGTTATGCAAAATTCGCAAAATTCATCCAGAATAAAGTATTCTACAGAGGCTATTCCCAGAAAATTCAAGATATACATTTTATTTGGCATGTAAATATCTTAGATATAAGAGATTTTAATCAAAATCGTTAAGAGTCATTTTTGAGAAATTCAAAATTTTTCCATGTAAAGGGTAGTTGGGCTGGGGGGATTTTCTTGAAAATCCTCGTGTCGCATCCTTGGAAGATAGCAAAGTTAAATACCACGTTTGGTATTTAACGGTCTTTTCGTTTTTGAGCTATGCTGTCCACAGGCACACACGGACCTTTATCTAAAAATGCTCTTTTTGAATTCAGGGGTACCCAAAACATGTATTTCCGGTGAAATCTCGGTATCGAATGTTTGAGTAGAATAGAATACCTTCGCTATACACTATGTACGTAGTACGCGAAGAGAAAATAAAAACCACATTGAGGCTCTAGGTCAGAGTGGGAGGTGATAAGAATTGAACCCAGAGCTTCATAAATATGAGTTATGTCACCAGTGAGTCCGTTTGAAGCACTAGCAACCTCCATAATAATTTGAAGTGAGCAGTATTAAGGACACAAACGAGTCAGAAGGTTTCTCAGAAAGGCTTGTTTGGGTCTAGAAGAGATTGTGTCCACCCATCGCTTACTTAATCTCTGTGAAAACAAGACAGCGCCTTTCCTTTGTTGTATCATTCAACAAAGGCTTACTTAGTTGGTCTCATTTACTAATTCAGCAGCGTGTCTTTGTTTGCTCAAGCAAAGAAAAATGAGGACGAGAATAAGACAGACATTGAGTCCAATTCAATGTGCAAACATCTCATAACTTGTCACGTTATACGGTCCGAGGAGTCATATTTTAACCAAACAGATATATTATTGACCGTCTGAGAGGTAATGCTGCGTGTTTTTGCTGCGGCATAGGTCACGATCTGCCTGTTGGGTGATAACACGGGCATCATCACCAGTGCTCAGGAGATACTGTCCGTTAGTGATGGGACAAAACAGTTTCATCAGCACAACTATTTGAAACAGTTTCGCCACTAAAACTGTTTCATAAAACAACTAGTGATGGGACAAAAATAACACAACAGCTATTTTGAAACAGTTTTATCAGCACAACAACTATTTGAAACAGTTTCGCCACCAAAACTGTTTCATAAAACAACTAGTGATGGGACAAAAATAACAGCTATTTTGAAACAGTTTCATCAGCACAACAGCTATTTGAAACAGTTTCACCACTAAAACTGTTTCATAAAACAACTAGTGATGGGACAAAAATAACACAACAGCTATTTTGAAACAGTTTCATCAGCACAACAACTATTTGAAACAGTTTCACCACTAAAACTGTTTCATAAAACAACTAGTGATGGAACAAAAATAACACAAGAGCTATTTTGAAACAGTTTCATCAGCACAACTATTTGAAACAGTTTCGCCACTAAAATTGTTTCATAAAACAACTAGTGATGGGACAAAAATAACACAACAGCTATTTTGAAACAGTTTCATCAGCACAACTATTTGAAACAGTTTCGCCACTAAAACTGTTTCATAAAACAACTAGTGATGGGACAAAAATAACACAACAGCTATTTTGAAACAGTTTCATCAGCACAACAGCTATTTGAAACAGTTTCACCACTAAAACTGTTTCATAAAACAACTAGTGATGGGACAAAGATAACACAACAGCTATTTTGAAACAGTTTCATCAGCACAACAACTATTTGAAACAGTTTCACCACTAAAACTGTTTCATAAAACAACTAGTGATGGGACAAAAATAACACAACAGCTATTTTGAAACAGTTTCATCAGCACAACTATTTGAAACAGTTTCACCACTAAAACTGTTTCATAAAACAACTAGTGATGGGACAAAGATAACAGCTATTTTGAAACAGTTTCATCAGCACAACAACTATTTGAAACAGTTTCACCAGTAAAGCTGTTTCATAAAACAACTAGTGATGGGACAAAAATAACACAATAGCTATTTTGAAACAGTTTCATCAGCACAACAGCTATTTGAAACAGTTTCACCACTAAAACTGTTTCATAAAACAACTAGTGATGGAACAAAAATAACACAACAGCTATTTTGAAACAGTTTCATCAGCACAACAGCTATTTGAAACAGTTTCACCAGTAAAACTGTTTCATAAAACAACTAGTGATGGGACAAAAATAACACAACAGCTATTTTGAAACAGTTTCATCAGCACAACAACTATTTGAAACAGTTTCACCACTACAACTGTTTCATAAAACAACTAGTGATGGGACAAAAATAACACAACAGCTATTTTGAAACAGTTTCATCAGCACAACAGCTATTTGAAACAGTTTCACCACTAAAACTGTTTCATAAAACAGCTAGTGATGGGACAAAAATAACACAGCAGCTATTATGAAACAGTTTCATCAACACAACATTTCTGGAATCTGTTATTGTTTCAAGCACCGTTTCCCGCAACAGACCCTTGCAACAATAACAGCAACGCCTGAATAGTTGTTTCACTATTATCGGTGAGAAATTACCTTGTGATTGACATTCTGCTGACACGTAGCCGTCTCGGTGCGCTGTTGCCATATTTACTCCCTGACCGTCTGCAGCGACAAACGTTCCACTGCTTCCTCTAAAATGCCTTCTTCTCTCCATGCATACCTCTCGTATGTTGGACTATTTCCCCCCATTTCTCACTAGTTAGCTAATCTATTCCTTTCCACATTGGGTCCTGTATTTGACTAAACGGAAAAGTTTTATTATTTCGGCTAAAGTAACTTCAACTTACTTATCACATTATCAAATCACAGTGTCACTTACGTATTTCTAGGATGAGAACAAGAGCAATGTCCGCGATATATAAAATATTAAATCCTTACGGAATAATTATGTATAACATTACCGAACTTTTCATAGAATACAATCAAACAACCAGATTGCAAACAATTAATCAGTATGCATGAGAACGCGCGCGTAAATTTCCACTGAACCACGTAGGTATTGCAACGCCCAAGACATTCCGTCTCTGACGGTTATATATTCTTACACTCTGATTGGTCAGCAACCTGACGAGCCCCTGCCAGCAGACGACACACCCCAAAGTGTCGATCACAAGGAAATTTCTCACCGATAATAATTGCAACAGTTACTACGCTGCGGTGTTGTGTTGCATAACGTAAATGTTTTGTCGTTGCTTCCAAAGTTTACCGCAAGGTGCACTTTTATACCTTGTGGATTGCGGTCTGATATTATTGCGAAATTCGATTGTACTAAACAAACTCATTCCCTCTCGTTAACGCGCAATAATGCTATGCTTCCATAATTTGATAATTTCCTCTTCAGTGCACCTTGTGAGTGGTGGCATTTGGCGCATTGTGGTTTTACCGATGGACTGTGTTTATCTCAATAGTATTTGGTGGTATATAGCATGTCTGCAGCAGTTTTGCAGCTGATTGATGCGGCGAAACAGTTTAGGGAATTTCTGTTGCAGGAAACTGTTATTTCGGAACTGTTTCGTGGTTGCAACAGAAACGGATTAAACTGTTTCGTAAAAAGAACAACTTTTCCCACCACTACTATCCGTCCAACCTCATGGCGAACGCTTGCACTAATTGTTACGTCATACATTGGAAAGGTTCTATGGAAAATCAGCGTACATTAAACGAATGTTCGAGTAAAACGTCGTGTTAAACGAACGTGTTCACACATCGTGTACGATGTTCCATTACTTCAATGTTAACATTGGAGTGGGTGGCTTAAAATATATCTGATAACCAGAGCTAGGAAGTTCGTACCAATTTTCTTATATAGAGTAATAGCGGCCAGACTTGGCAATACCATGCAGCGCGCGAGGTAGCAGATTCTAGATCAGTTTTAGACTAAGGCTGGTTTTTTTTTTTTTTTTTTTTTTTTTTTTATAAAACAGTAACGGAGTCTGATCAGGAATCCGGTACTGTATGCCTACTTTCATTTCCCCCCGTAGGTTTTTACTGATTACTGGTTTTACTGTTTCTTTTACAAACATATACACATTGCACAAACATATAATACCCATGCCCAATGCGGGACTCGAACCCACGATCCCCTGCCCACAAAGCACCAAAGCGAGACGCTTTAGCGAGCGTGGCCATGTGGACCGGCACTTATTGGTAGCAATTGGAGACAATTGGCAGGTGAACGACAGGTTTCGAGATTTCGTCGAGGTTAGGTTAGGTTAGGCGTGTGTAAATGAACTCGATCGAAATAAGGGGTAAAACGGCTTTCTGAAAATCGGTTCTTCTTTCTAATGCGAAATGCACAGTCTTCTGTTCGTTCTGTCTACTTGTGCATGGGCAGCCATGTTGGTCAATCGACCAATGCCGGAGTCAAATCTAAAACTGAGCTAGAATCTGCTATGTCGCATGCGGCACTACTTGCGAAGGCAAAGGTCAACATAGAGTGCAACCGATTACTGTAAAACAGTTATCACTGTATAACATAAAACCACGTCTGTAGGAAGGAAGGTGTTCAAGTGTCATTTCTGTTTTGCTCAAATGTGAGCAAAATTAATTTGTTTTAGAACCATAGTAAGTTTTCTAGTGTACTTTATTCATTTACTTATTTAGAAACTAATGGGAGTTCTAATATACAAACTGTAAAATGTCTAATATAGCAGCTTCACAGAAGTATACTATTGATTGAAAATGTGTTCAAAATGTTACTCATAACTATCACACTGTTACAGTCAAGAGTTGTGGAGCTGAATTGAATCTATGCGGTATGTAGAACTGTTAAACGGATCTACCAGACCAGGAGCATCCTACCTGAAATAAAGTTGAAAATAAAAAATGTAATTGAAAAGACTGTAGGGTCCAGTTTGGTGTATCGCATACAGCTGCACTTTTAGATCTCAATAAATTCTACGGAACCGATAAAATATTTCAAATATACCCCGATCACATCATGAGAAATTTTTCGCATTACAAATCTTGTTCGTCAGAGCGTAGGATTGAGTTTTTCATTTGAAGAGCTTCAGAAGTACATACATATACAGGGTTACTACAAAAGAAATAGACAACTTCAACTGCCTGTAAAACAAAAACTATTAGAGATAGCAACCTAATTATTTTGGAGGTATGTTGAGAAACTCTCAAAGTTTTGTTTGTTACTATTGGTAACGCGGTAGTGTTTTGTTTGTTATTGCAGAAGCTGAAATGGCGGAAAATCCTGTGGAAAAGGTATATTGCGTGTTGGAATTTGCTAGAACGCAATCAGCAACTGTTGTCCAACGACATTTTAGAACACGTTACCACAAAACTGAAATGATGCGCTCACAAGAACCAGCATCGTCTTCATCATGTCGCAACATGTCGATGCAAAAGTCACGCCGTATGACCTTATCTTCTTCACTCAGAAACTGCAACATCTGTAATCTGTAAGGCATCATGTGCAGTCGCTTCCGCAAGATTTTCCATACAGTTTGCTGTGGAATTTGTAATTGCATGCTTGCCCTAGATGTCGATTTCTGTGGGCTTCTTATGTAGGCAGAACGAACACGTTCAACGTTTTCTTACGAAACTCTTGGTCTTCCCGAGCTCTTCCCTTTGCACAAACATCCCGTTGTCTCGAATTTTCTATACCAGTCGTAGATTGACTGTCTAGTCGGTGGCGTTTTGTGGTAACGTGTTCTAAAATGTCGTTGGACTACAGTTGCTGATTGCGTTCTAGCAAATTCCAACACGCAATATGCCTTTTCCACAGGATTTCCCGCCATTTCAGCTTCTGCAACAACAAACAAAACACTATAGCGTTACCAATAGTAACAAACAAAACTTTGAGAGTTTCTCAACATACGTCCAAAATAATTAGGTTGCTATCTCTAATAGTTTTTGTTTTACAGGCAGTTGAAGTTGTCTATTTCTTTTGTAGTAACCCTGTATTTTCAGTAATAGGGCTGCATATAAGTGAAGATTTAGTTTAATTCCTGCTTTGGTTTTTATGTAGTAAGAGTCTTAAAATATTTAAGAAATTAATTTTATTATTTTACATTCGATCAGTAAACATTACAATCCATGTTATAATTGCTTTGGTGTTTTCATTATATACACATGTAAAGAATGAAATCGTCAGAGTCAGTCTGTGTGTGTGTGTATGTATATATATATATATATATGACAATTTGTATGTTTTACATAATAATCTAAATAGGTGTGCTTATACGGATGCCTTATAAGTCATTTTTTTTATCTGGAAACAGTACGTTTTACTTGACAACAGGTTTTTTTTTACCTCTCCTCCGTACGTTATCTGTAACTTGCTTTGATGCGGCGAGGCGGTAAGTCGTAGCCTATATGCGGAACGGCGAACCGTACAAACTTCCTAACTCTGCTGATAACTATTGCCTGTTGTCTAGTGTTAATGAGATAAAAGTAACATCAGCACAAATGTCCACGGTTTATAGCATTACGTGACAGACTGTGCCATGCGCTCGATCCGCTAAACTCTCTGCGACCCCTCAGTAGTCTACATTTTTTGGGCAACAGCAACACTAGCGACACCGCCGTCAGTGGTAGCCTGAACTGGAACGGGCTATACGTTAGAATTGAGGACTTTGTACCCATATTGCACTCCAAATCTTCAACTCGCTCAACAGCTTACAACGTGCATTCGCGGAGTGTCTCACCGATATTGAAATAAAAAGGTGGCTCCCTGGCCGAGTTGTTAGACCGCTCGCCTTCCACTTAGGTGGCTCGTGTTCAATCCCAAGCGTACGCATGTGGGATTTGTGGTGGACAAAGCAACATCTGAGCGGAATTTCTCCGGGTCCTCTGGTTTCTTTATATTTCGGCAAGCATTGTATTTCATTCACTTCCTCGCACTCATGTCTGACTGCGGGCCGACCACTCGTTCCAGGTTCTCCATTCTGAGGTTAGGTGTCGTTGGCTTCTGACTCCTAGGTACCCCGTTGTTAAGTCCTAGGGGGATGATGGTCCTATATAATGGGAGGGTAAGCCCACTATAAAAAAACACGATGGAAACGCCAGGTGTAATTCATAGTTACTGCAGCTTTAGATGCCCATAGCGGTAATTATTCATGTTGCCCAGTCCTATAGATAGTGGGCAATCAATACAAAGCCGATCCCATGGCCGCATTCTCTTAAGTGCCTAAATTTGGTATTTTCTTACACAGGGGATAGCGGGTTCGAGTTCGCCTCAGGCATAGGTGTCTGTGCGTTTATAAATGTGTGTATGTATGTGCATTTGTAGGTAAAAAAATCTGATATTTTTGGTAGTGTTTAACGCCAGGTTTTACTACTTGTGGCACCGCAGGCGTTGACACTGATGATACCTGGAATGAAGATGGATCCCCGGTGGAATACCATGGGGGGGGATCGGAGAACGCGGAGAAAATCCGCCCCTGCGCCGCTTTGTCCACCACAAATCTCACATACGGTACGGACGTCTAGGTGAGAGACGAGGAGTCTAACCACGGCGCGGCCTTCCATTTGCATGACTTTCTCTACATTTCTGTAACACATTATTGTTAAAGCGCTTATTCTTCTATCTACTTCAAGCTAACCGAAATAAGCATTAGAAGAAATTCTCTTATTACTTGATTTGTTGTAAGCAGAAAGGAAATAAGGTAATACACTAGACCAAAACGATATCAAATATTTTAAACGCTTGTTGCCTATGGTTGAAATCAGTTTCTTTGTATTGCCAGGATTGAAGCGTTCCCGTATGAGAAACGTTTAACATTTAAAACTGAAATCAATATAAATGAATATCTAAAAAATGCTCAACTCCACGAAAAAATGTTTATGGCTTAAAGTGTGTGTTTTAACGAGATCTACATTTTTTGTGTACTAAGTTTTTGTTTTTATATTTTACCAATAATGCAAAATTCAGCAAAATTGATATAGAATAAAGAAAGAGCTCTTCAAAAGCTATTCCCAAAGATTCAAAATATACATTTTATTTTTCACGTAAATATCTTTAAAATTTAGTATTTTAAACAAATTCGTTAAGGTCGTTTTTTAAAAAATCTTATGTGATACACTCACATGACTTTCTCTAGCCGTTCTACAAACTTCTTACATAAGATTATTCTTCTTTCTGTACCATGTTAATCGAGGTATTCGGCACAATGTTCTTATTACTTAGTTCCTTATAAGTAGGAAGAAAATAAGGGAATACACTAGGCTAAATCTAGTCAAATGTTTTAAAAGCTGTCGTTATGCGATTGTCGTTACAAATCGCTTCTTTTCTTGGCCAGGAGTAGAACAAAAGAAAAACGGACACTCCCGTCTGAGGTAAGTATAATTACTTCACAACTGAAACTAATAACAATGAATACCTCGAAAACAGTAAGCTCCACGAAAAAAAATGTATGTGACGTAAATTGTGTATTTTAACAAGGCCTACATGTTTTGTATAGTAAGATTTTGTCTATCTCTTACGGTTTAGTAGTTATGCCAAATTAAGCAAAATTCATCCTGAATAAACAGGTCTTTAGAAGCTACTCCCAGAAAATTCAAGATATACATTTTATTTGGTAGGTAAATATCTTTAATATACGATATTTTAATCAAAATCGTTAGAGCCATTTATAAGAAAATCAAAATTTTCGAAAAATGTTCCATATAAAGGGTAGTTTGGGGTGGGGGGTTTTATCTCAAAATCTTCGTGTCACATCCCTGGAAAATACTGAACTTAAATACCAAGTTTGGTATTTTAGCTACTTTTCGTTTTTGAGTTATCGTGTTCACAGACACACGGCCACACGGACGGACACACACACACACTCACTCACACACACACACACACACATACACAGGGACCTTTTTCTGGAAATGCTTTTTTTTTTGGATTCAGGGGGTCCTAAAACATGTATTTCCGGTGAAATCTTGACATCGAATTTTTGGGTGGAATGCAATACTTCTCTATCCCTATGTACATTGTACATACGGGGCAAGAGAAAGTAAAAATCAAAGCTTCTAAAAAACTGCCATATAAAGGGTATTTAGAGTGGGGGGATTTTCGTCAACATTTTTGTGTTGCACTCTTGGAAAGTATCAAACTTAGATACTAAGTTTGGTATTTTACCGACTTTTGTTTTTGAGTTATCGTGATCACAGACACAGGGACACACTTACCCATGGACCTATTTCTATTTTTTTTATCTAGGGGATCCTAAAACCTGTATTTCTGGTGAAATCTCGGTATCTAATTTTTGAGTGGAGTGAACTATTTTCTCTATTTATGTACCATGTACTATTTATATAAAGTTTAAAAATTTAGAAGTTATATTAATTTTCAGTATCTTCCAAAGAAGTAACACGAAGCTTATTAAGAAAATCCTCCAACCCAAACTACGCTTTACATTGAATAACTGTTAAAATGTTTGATTTTAAAATTGGAGACACCGATTTTGATTAAAATACCACATATTTAAGGTATTTTAATGAGAAATGAAAAGTACGAGTATATCTTGAATTTTCTGGAAATTACCTCTGATGTCCTGTACCTTCTGGACGATTTTTATGTAACTAGTAAATCATAACAGATAGAAAAAATCTTACTACACAAGAAATGAAGTTCTCGTTCCGGTAGACAAGGTTTTATGAAGTTAACCGTTTCCGAGATATTTCTTGTTACGGGTTTACATTTTCCAATACTCGTGCTTTTCTCGTTCTTTTTTCTTTTTTACTTTTATCTAACACGTATGTACAGTTTACAAAGTAAGTACATAATATATAGTATTCCAAATTAAACATGCAATAAAATTCGATGTCCAGATTTCACCGGAAATACATGTTTAGGTTCCCTCCGAAAATAATGAAAGCAATTAAAAAATGGGGGCCCAACTTGGTATTTAAACTCAATATCTTACAAGGATGTGACACGAAGATTTTTAAGAAATTTCCCATCCCAAAATTATCCTTTACATGAAAAAAATTCGAAATTTTCGATTTTCTAAAAAGTAACGACTTTGATTAAAGTGCGTACAGTAAATATATGCGCAGAATACAAAAATGAATATCTCAAATTTTCTGAGAATAGCCTCTGAAAGCCTCTTTATAATGGATGCTACACAAAAAATATAGATCTCATTAAAATACATTTGTTGTAGAGTTAGCCATTTCCGAGATATTTTAAACTTCTTAAACTTTTCTCAAGCTAGAAGTAAACTTTTGTTTCATATCTCGAGTTTTACTCTCAAAATGCAAAAAAACGAATTTCAATTGTTTCACATAGCGACGAACTTTAGTCAAGTGTATTCCCTTATTCACCCTCTACTTACATGAAACAAGTAACTAGAAGATTTCTGCTAATGTTTATCTCGATTACTAATATTTTTAACAATAGTTTGTAGAGAAAGACATCTAAATGGAACACATCAGGTTTTTTTTCACTCTGGTCATGCAAGGAGAACAGATTTTCAATACTATATCGCGAACTGCTTTTAAAAGATTTTTAACTATCGATAAAGCTTATGTAGGTATTCCGTTATAAAATAAAAAAACAATAATAATATCAATAATAATAAACATTTTGCTAATGCTTATTTTTATTATAAGATAAAATATTAAGCTTTTGTAAGAATAATTATAGAAAGTTATGGTATAGTGAATGTGCTACATCAATATATATATATATATTTTTTTTTTTGTAGTTTAACGTCCCTTAACCTGGTTGGTCATATCGGATGTTGAATGAAATTAGTGAAATGATGCTCAAATGATCTCGGTGTCCATAGAGTTTAAAGTTACTCGACATTTGTCTTCTCAGGATAAGGGAAAACCCCGAAAAAACCCTCATCCAGGCAACTCATCCTAAGCAAGATTCGAACTCACGACTTTTTGAATGTGAGGCAGACACGCTACCACCACACTACCCAGGCGGGCTACATCAAATTTTGTGCGTAAACATTTCAAATTATATATACTTTTTTTCGTCCTGTTTTTATTAAACGTTTTACTGAAAAGTCCAAAACTTTCCATTCTCAACTGTAAACATATTTCGCACGTGAAAAAAAGGAAATATTTATTCAGCTATTAGGAATTGCACTGCTGACCTTCTGAGTGGATCAGTTACCCGTGATAATCGCGGCTCTACCCGAAAGAAATTTAACACGCCATTGCATGGCACAATTCTATTCCTAACCCACGAAAAGTTTCCCATAAATTCCGTGCCCTATAACACGCATATCGAATGCAAGCACAGAACGTACTTCTGTGTACGCTATCCTTAAAGTTTTTAATTCGCTGGCTACCGGCGGAAAACCCTCCCATTCTGCCTCACGGTGCCTCTAATTTCAACATTCTACTATAGTTTGGACTTGTGTTCGCCCTTATATGACCCAAGATGGAACCAGCAAAGCTACCAATTACGATAATTTGACGTTTCGTTTTCTGAGCATAAATTATTCTCTTTGAGTCGTGTCGGCGGCAAGGGAAGCAAGGAATTTAATATATGGTAGCGCTGAGAGCATCGCATTTTAGATATTTTGTGCCTTTCTTTCGAGGCCGCTCGAGAAACTCTGCACGTAAAAGGGGAAAAAGAAGACCTGTAAGATGTTGATGATGGTAATGATGATGACAGAGTCGAGGGGAGATTTACAGAAACAGCTATTTACCAGATTTAAATTAACATCTGTGTTTAAACTAGCATGCGTTCCTTTAATGTAAGGCTTTTGAGATCGATTTGTTCTAAAGAACGTCTTCACGGCAGTTATCGAAACCTGCATTTTTAGAATTTAAAAAGTAAAAAACGAGTTTCATTAATAGTCCCCAAAGCCAGCGGTTTAGGATTTTACGTAGATAATGCTTGAGTTGTTTATTTATACAGTAAGAAAGAGAGAGAGGAACGTTGCAATAATGTGTCCAAAACGGTTTTATTTCAAACCTTGATTCATAAAATAAGCGGTAATTGGCGAATGTTTGCTCCGTGATCAACGGCTCGCTGTTTTGTTGTTTTTTTTTTCCTTATTCTTCTTTTTGCGCGTAGTATTCCCCTGTTCACTTCTTAGGAGGTCTACACAAATCCCTTTTCAATCGGTCGATCAATTCATTACTTTTTTTTTTTACTTTCTTTATATGCGCTATTGAGAAAGTATTGCATTCTACCCAAAAATTCGATACCGAGATTTCACCTGAAATACAGGTTTTAGAGCCCTCTGTATCCAAAAAATGTATTTTCAGAAAAAAGGTCCGTGTATATGTGAGTGTGCTAATCCGTGTGTTCGTGTGGCAGTGAACACGATAGCTCAAAAACGAAAAGTCGGTAAAATTCCAAACTTGGTAATTAACTTTAGTATATTACAGAGGTGCGACACGAAGATTTTGAGAAAATTTCCCCCACCCCAAACTACCGTTTATATAGAAAAAGTCGCCCTCCGTGGTGTAATGGTTGCCATGCCAGCTTTATATAATCAAGGTCGCGGGTTCAAACCCGGCGGAGGACAATGGGTTTTTTCGGGTGTAAAAATCCGTAGCATGGCTTCCTTCAGAAGGGAAGTAAAGCCGTTGGTCCAGTGTCGTAGATTTACGGCACGTAAAGGAACCTCAAGCATGATAAGAAAGGCCTCTTGAGCACAATTAAGCGGTCTTTCACGACCAATTTAGAATGGGACGCTGAGAACCACAGTAGTTAAAGAGCGTCCATAAATAACACGCCAATTACATTTACATAACAAAAATTTGAAAGTTTTGATTTTCTCAAAATTGGCTCTAGCGATTTTGATTAAAATTTATATTAAAGATATTTATATGGCAAATAAAATGTATATCTTGAATTTTCTGGGAATAGCCTCTCAAAACCTCTTTATTCTGAATGAATTTTGCATAGCTGGTAAACCGCAAGAGATAGAAGAAAACTTACTTCACAAAAAATGTAAATCACGTTAAAACACACAATTTATGTCATATAAGTTTTTTTTCGTGAAATTGAACATTTCTGAGATATTCCTAGTTATTTGTTTCAGATTTAAAATACTTAAACTTTTTTCGCACGCAAAGTTTCACACTCCTGGCCCTGCATAGAAACGGAATTCATCCACATGGCAACTAGCTTTTAAAAGATGTTACTAACGTTTTAGCCTAGTATATTCCCTTATTTTCCTTCTACTTACAAGGAAGCAAGTAATTAGGACAATTCCTGTTAATGTTTATCTCGATTATCATAAAGGAAATAGAAGAATATGCTTTTTAACAATAATTTCTTGCAGCGATTTAGAGAAAGTCATGTGAATGGGACACATCTGATTTTTAGAATTTAAAAAAGTAAATACTGAGTTTCATTAATAGTCCTCAAAGCCAGAAAGAGGTAGCGATTTAGGATTTTACATACATAATTCTTGAGTTGTTTGTTTGTACAGTAAGAAAGAGAGAGGGACGTTGCAATAATGTGTCCAAAGCGGTTTGCATTTCAAATCTTGATTCATAAAATAAGCGGTAATTGGCGAATGTTTGATCTGGGATCATCTGTTCGTTGTTTTATTTGGCTTCATCTTCTTACGTGTTGTATTCACCTGTTCACTTCTTAGGAGATCTATTGAAATCTCTTTCCAATCGGTCGATAATTCATTACTTTTTTATTTTGTTAATATGTTTTGTATCACTCTAATAGCATTCTCTTTTATTTCACTCTAATTTCTTCAATTTTATCATTAATTAAAACTATTTTAAAATCCGATCTTAATTCTTTTTTTAAACGTTTCATTTGTATAACCACCTTTAACTGCAACGCTCATATTGGGGCTTTGACTTGTGAAACAACTCGTATTACTGTAGGTTTAGAACATTAGATTTATCATTTGATATTAATAAACACACACACACACATACACACACACATTCACTCTCTCATACTTCCAGACTCTGTGGGGGTTAGGGAACAATTCTGGTTAAAGAAAAATTACCCGCCCCAGCCGGGAATCGAACCCGGGACCCTCGGTGAGAAAGCTCGCTGACTACTCGACCATGGAGACAGTCTTGATCTTATTGTTTCATCCCTTATTTTATCCATTTTAGTACATCTTCTTACATACCAGATGGCCCAACTGCCTCGTATTTGATGTCTGCAGATATCCCTTTATGCATTAAAAAAGTTGCAGAACTCAACGGCGTTATTTCAAGTTAAAGCCGGCCAGTTGAAAATTGGCGAGCGCGACCTTCGTTTTACCTCTCTGACCTCTGCGACCCGCTCATCGTCTCCGCTGATAAACAAAGGGAATGAAACTAAGATCGTTCAGCCAGTTCCCCACTTACTTGAAGCAGCCCTTGAGTTCTGCAACTCTTTGGTATCTCATGAGCTTCAGTTTTTCTACCTGTGTGCATGATCTTCCTTTTTATTATTTTTGTTTTGTTTTTAATTGTCTGTAATTAGTAACCATATAATGATATAGAATTTCATTTGTGCTTCCTTTCTTGTTTTTTTTTTTTTTCCACAAATTCCTTTCAGTTGTTCCACAGATGGCTTGAAATCATCTTGTTTTTGTTATATTTAAAACTAATAATATCACATCCTAGATAACTGAAGTAGGATACTTGTTATAAAGGTTTCTCATTTATTATTATTTTCCATCAGATTCTTCCCTTTAAATTTCTTGTAAATATAGTTAAATTGTAGTCTAATGCGTTTTGACTTAATCTATACGCAGAACATGATAACCCTCTGCCAAAGTATCGTGACTTTAAATTTTGGGTTTACCTGGTTTGCGGTTAGAAACCATTCCTCACAGTTGACAAGTCTTCCTCTTACTGATTTCTTAACTGAGGCGCGAATATCGACTTGCAAGCAAAGTCTTCGAGTCTCCAGGAAACGGAGATTTTTAGTACGTTACCTCTCATCCTATTACAAGCCGTTATTACCGGTGGCAAGCGAAAAAACTAGGGAAAAGAGAAAAACAAATCTGACGTGTTTCATTCACGTGACTTTCTCTACATCTCTGCAACAAATTATGGTCAAAAAGCTTATGCTTCTATTTACTTAATGCTAATCGAAAAAATTATCAGAAATAGTCTTATTACCTATAAGGAAGTACCAAGGTTAAAGTGATAGTCAAAAGCTGGTTGCTATGTGACTGAAGTTCCTTTGTTTTTATAGACAGCAGTTGTCAAATTCCTGTATGAGGAAAGTATACGTTTTTCAAAGCTGAAACTAAAAACAAGGAATACCTCAAAAACGAAAACGTGTATGTAATATAAATTGTGTGATTTAACGTGCTCTACATTTTTTGTGTGGTAAGTCTTTGTCCATCTCTTACGTTTAGCAGTTATGCAAAATTCTGTAAAATCCATCCAAATTAAGTAGTCTTTAGAGGCTATTCCCATAAAATTTGAGATATAACTTTTATTTGTCAGGTAAATATATTTAATATACGATGTAAAATCATTCATATAAAATCGTTAGAACAATTTTTGAAAAAAGTTCCATATAAAGAGTAGTTGGGGTTGGGGGGGGGGGTTCTTAAAAATCTTCGTGTCGCATCCTTGGAAAATACCAAACTTAAATACCAAGTTTGGTTTTTAACTGTATTTTCGTTTTTGAGCTATGCTGTCCACAAGTACACACACACACATACTCGCACACACGGACTTTTTCCAAAATGCTTTTTTTTGGGGGGATTCAGGGGGACCCAAAACATGTATTTCCGTTGAAATCTTGGTACCGAATCTTTGGGTGCAATACAATACCTTCTCTATACACTATGTACATATTACGTGTAGACATCAACGAAAGACTTAGACTTAAAACATATTCAGCCTACTAGAGGACTAATCCATTACATCACCGGACATGGACCTTACAAAACATATTGGAAAAAGATTAACAAAACCTTAAATGATAATTATTGTGCTATTTGTAACAAACAAGATACACCCGAACACGTCCTGCTTGAATGTCCGCGACATGGTGAACAAATATCTCAATTACGAACTGAACTAACTGGGCACAAAATAGCGGACATATTAAGAAATGAAGACTTATATATCCACCTAGAGAAGTTAGCGAATATAATTAGTAACATTTCCTGGGAAGAGAGAATTGAACAAGTGGAAATACCAACCCGTGCACTAGCCAGAGACGAATTAAGAAGATCCAACAGAATTCGAAATCGGTAAACTTAAACTTATAACTGATACTCTGATAAAAACTTAAAAACAGAAATATAAGCAAATACTATTGCAACTTAAATAACTATGAACCCAAGGGAGAAAGTTCATAGGAAGAAGAGGAAGGATAAATAATGCAAACTAATTCTAAATGGAGACTGGAGACTAATGGAAGATGGAGAGCCGAGCATAGTAGAAGGAGGCGAAGAAGAAGGAGCCGGTGTAGACCAGAGTGATAAGAGGGATGCAGAGGGCGTGTGAGAGCAGGAATTGTGGATTATGGGCTTCTGGCGGTGGACAGTACGAGGCAAGGGGAGATGACGTTGAGGAGGAAGTTAGCGTTAAAAAGTTAAATACAGTGAGTTTAGTGTAATGATGATGTAAAAGATTAGGTATAATTAGTAACAGATACTAGACAAAGGAAGTAAAAGACAATTTACTATAGTTTACTACAATGTAAAGAAATTATTGTATAATATAATTATTTAGTTGCGCTGGTTACCAGTGCATATTCTGCTGGAGACCAGTAGTATAGGATTAGTTTTTCATTTATCTTAATAATCTAGAGCATAGTTTTATGGGTAAATAGCTGGTTACCAGTTATTTGTGCTACTGGGTTCCAGTAATTAATAATAGATGTTTTAGTGTTAGTGAAAGTGGTTTTATGGTTGGAATTTATTTTATTTCTGTTTATATTAATTTGTTTTTGTTATTTTAAATTAAATTTTGAGTTATTAATATATAAATATTATCTGTAAAATAATGATGTATAACAATAATTTAAAAGTGGGAAATAAATTATAAAGTTTGCAATATACGTCCTGGTATAGGGAACAAGATGCCAGGATGTTGTATGACAGAGTTTATTTTATTTTATTTTTAGTACGTGTAGAGAAAGTAATTATAGTTGGTCGCTGGAAGTAGTTACGGTTTCCTTCATGTTTTCCAGCGACCAGCCACCAGCAAGTTATTTTTTGCGCTAGCGTCAGTAACAAGCAAACTTTGTATATTCTGATACGCTGTATAGGAGACGATGCTTACGAGAGTAACTAAAAAACAAAGATGACTAATGTGGCATGTCAGGGCGCTCAGGTTCTTGCTTAATATACAGGGTGTTAATGAACTAGACCGAAATATGTTCACAGAGTATGTAGATTACTTAAAAAGTGATTTAAGATGGTCTGTTTATTGAAATGTCGAAGTAACGGCTATGTCTCTGGAGGGCCAGTACACCACTGGCTAATTTATCAACCATTCCAGAGCATAGCACTAAAAACGAAGGGACATATTACAGAGTATCTCTCTAGAGAAGTGGTTATGGTACTGGCTTTCAAGTGAAAGATGGTTTCCGAGTTTGGGTCTCGTTCACGTATCGCGGCACTTCGTCAGGAATGAAAATAATAATAATAAAAAACATTTACTCACGACCTTTGGGATAGCAGCTTCCCGCGTTACGCATTAAGCCACCAGAGCAGTTGAGAAAACGCCTCCAAAGTAGCCTACATAACTCAAGAACGTAGTTAATGAATGCTCAGTGTCGCACTGTTAAGTGATTAGCTTGAGATTTTACAGATATTTGCGACATTAAATCTTGAGAACTCTAATACGGAGCTGCTAAAACTCGATATTTCTATACTTGGGCAGCAGTTTTAAACACATTCTAAGCCATTTTTACTTTCTCTATACGTACTATGTACATAGTGTATAGATAAGATATTGCTCTCCACTAAAAAATTCGATACCGAGATTTCACCGGAAATATATGTTTTAGGGTCCCCTGTATCCAAAAAAAGTATTTTCACAAAAAGGTCCGCATGTGTGTGTGTGTGTGTGTCCGTGAACACGATAACTCAAAAATGAAAAGTCTGTAAAATACCAAACTTGGTATTTAAGTTTAGTATTTTCTAGGGATGCGACACGAAGATTTTGAGAAAAATCCCCCCACCCCAAACTACCTTTATATGTAACTTTTTTCGAAAATGTTGATTTTCTAAAAAATGATTCTAACGATTTTAATTAAAATATCATATATTAGATATAACATATATAACATATAACAAGATATAACAAATAAAATGCATATTTTGAATTTTCTGGGTAGCCTCTGAAGACTACTTTACTATGGATGAATTTGCATAACTACTAAACAGTAAGAGATGACAAAAATTTAACACACAAAAAATGTAGAGCACGTTAAAACACACAATTTATGTTACATACATTTTTTTCCTGGAGTTGATCGTTTTTGAGATATTCCTTTTTCTTGGTTTCAACTTTGAAAATCTTACACTTTTCTCATACAGGGATTTGTCAACTCCTGTCCATACAAACAAAGGAACATCAGTCACATAGTAACCAGCTTTTGGCTTTCACTTTAACCTAGGGTACTCCTTTATTTCGCTTCTACTTACAATAAAGCAAGAAATAAAACTATTTCTGCTAATTTTTCTCGATTAGCATGAAATAAATAAAAGGTAAGCTTATTAACAATAATTTTTTACAGAGATATAGAGAAAGGCATGTGAATGGAACACATCAGATTTTTTCAACCTGCTTTGCTTTAACACCGACTTATCAGCACCTGATACCCACACTTTTAACGCTATGTAGTTGCGTTATGTTTATCCGGGGACCATGCATCGCCGATCTCAAATTACTTATATCTGTCATGTGCACAATCTCGCAAATTATTTCTGTGTAGTTCATTAACATTCTGTTTATACAGTCAGTTGGCTCAGGCATTTAGTATGGGACTGCCATTATTAGGGAGGTCACGAGTTCGATTTACATGAACGACCTTTCTAACTCATAGTTTCTTTTGTTTTTTTTTTTCAGAGTTCTCGCTGGTCACCAGGCGAATGATGTGAGGTTTCTTCATTCCACGAACTTCTTTTCATCTCCATTTCAATCAAATTGGTCTCTTTCAGGGCGACTGCGGTGGTGGTGCCCCGCTGTGGTGGTGAATGCACTGTGGAAATACAGCTCTTATGTAACGTGCAGCAAAGCGCAAATGTTATTTTAAGCTTTCGTAAATCAATAACGCAGAGGATAAAAAGCTGATGTTTTCCACTTACATCACTTTATCTACATCTCTGTAACAAATGGTTAAAAAGCTTATTCTACTATCTACAACATGTTAATCGAATTTTATTAATTACTTGAAAAAGGATAAAAGTATCACTGGTGACTACTACGCAAGCTTACTGCAACGTTTGAGTGATGAAGTGAAAAGAAAAATACCTCATTTGGCAAAAAAAAAAAAAAAAAAAAAAATCTTATTTCATCACGACAATGCTTCGGCCCATCGCTCAGTCATTGCAGTGGGAAACATGTGCGAATTAAAGTTGGAATTGCTTGAACTACTTACAAGAAGGCAAGTAATAAGACTATTTCTGCTAATTTTGCCATCAGGATGGCATTTTTATTCAGTTTGTACACACATTTATTTATTCTCTCGCTCATACTTTCAGACTCTAGGAAGGATAAGAAATGGAGCTACAGTCACAATAAAGTAGAAGCGCTAACGTAACGCAACATTAGCAAAGACACGAGGGAAGACACTACAGTCAAAAAATCTCATGTGTTCCATTCACATGACTTTCTCTCTATATCTCTGCAACAAATTATTGTTATAAAGCTTATGCTTCTATTTACTTCATACTAATTGAGAAAATATCAGCAGAAATAATCGTATTGCTTGCTTAGTTGTAAGTAGAAGCGAAATAAGGGAGTACTATTGGTTAAAGTGATAGTCAAAAGTTGATTGCTATGTGACTGAAGTTCCTTTGTTTGTATGCACAGGAATTGTTAAATTCCTGTATGAGAAAAGTATGTTTTCTAAAGCTGAAACCAAAAACAAGGAGTATTTAAAAAACGATCAACTCCACGAAAAAAATGCATATAAGTTAAATTGTGTATTTTAATGTGCTCTACATTTTTTGTGTTGTAAGTTTTTGTCCATCTCTTACGGTTTAGCAGTTATGCAAAGTTGTGTAAAATTCATCCAGAATAAAGTAGTCTTCAGAGGATATTCCCAGAAAATTCAAGATATACATTTTATTTGTCAGGTAAATACCTTTAATATACGAAATTTTAATTAAAATCGTTACAGCCATTTTTGAGAAAATCAAAATTTTCGAAAAAAATTCCATGCAAAGGGTAGTTTGGGGTGGGGGGATTTTTCTCAAAATCTTCGTATCGCATCCCTGGAAGATACTAAACTTAAATACCGATTTAGGTATTTTACCGACTTTTCATTTTTGAGCTATCATGTTCACAGACACACGGACACACGCGTGCGCGGACCTTTTTCTGAAAATGTTTTTTTTTTTTTTTTGCTACAGGGGATCCTAAAACATATATTTCCGGTGAAATCTCGGTATCGAACTTTTGGCTGGAGTGTAATACCTTCTCTATACACTATGTACATAGTACACATAGAGAAAGTAAAAAGTTGACACGGGTTTCTAGACCCATATATTTATTACATGAATCTTTCAAGCGCATCGAAGATTCAAATTGAATTTACATAGCCCACCATATCACATAAGAAAATTCGCTTATTGTTTTATAAATAAAGAGGTAATAAAGTTTTCATATGCAGAACTTACGCTAGAGGCAGTAACGTCACAATTGTTTGATTAAAATATTGCAAGCATGGAAACTGCAGCAAGTGATAAAGCCGCACATTTAATTAATGTAAATTATCTCTTTGCGCCTTAAGATTTGTGAGAGCTAAAAAATTTAAACGTAGATGGTGGATACACAAATTAAATCAAAGGAGAATTCAGCAGAGAGATTCCATAACCTCTTGAGAGAAATGAGAGATCGTGACCTGCAACAGCTTTTACTTTCTCTAGACTGTATGTACAACGCACATAGGGAATGGAGAACCAAATTTCTATTCCGAGATTTCATCATAAATACTTGTTTTGAGATCCTCTGAATAAAAAAGCATTAAAACATGACCGTGTAAGTGCGTGTCTGTGGGCAGCATAGCTCAAAAACGGAAAGTCGGTTAAATACCAAACATGAAAATTTTCAAGACAATTCAAGTACCCCAAACTACCCTTTACATAGAAAAATATTAGAAAATGTTGATCATCTCAAAAATGGCTCTAATGACTTTGATTAAAATGTCTTATATTAAAGATATTTACATGGCAAACAAAATGTATATCTTGAGTTTTCTGGGAATAACTGCTAAAGACATCTTTATTCTAGATGAATTTTGCGGAATTTTGCATATCTGGTAAACCATAACATATAGACAAAACTTTATTATACAAAACTTGTAGAGCTCATTAAAATATACAATTTATGCTGTAAACATTTTTTTCGTAAGGTTGAGGGTTTTGGAGATATTCTTTGTTAATAGTTTCAGCCTTAAAATAATTATTTATAATACGGCACTTCAATCACATGGCAACCAGCTTTTAAAAGATTTGACTATCACTTTAGCCTAGTGTATTCCCTTTATTTCCCTTACGAGGAAGCAAGTACAAAGACAATTACTGCAGAGATGCAGAGAAAGTGAATAAAACACATCAGATTTGTTTTGGGTGTACCTTTTCTATCTACTATGTACGAGGGCCTTTTTTTCAACTTCCGATAGGCTTTAAATAAAAGACAAGTTCATAGAAAACAATTATTTTAGTCCTAAAAGTGCTGTCCTCCTAGCCATGTCTTCAGTTCAGGGAAAAGGTGAAAGTCGCTGGGTGCTAGGTTAGGACTGTACGGTGGATGATCG
This sequence comes from Hymenopus coronatus, assembly GCA_030762935.1. NCBI lineage: Eukaryota > Metazoa > Arthropoda > Insecta > Mantodea > Hymenopodidae > Hymenopus > Hymenopus coronatus. The sequence goes on along the minus strand of CM060884.1, from coordinate 48,563,724 downwards.
AAAATGTACCATTGAAATTTTTCAAGGATCCGATGGGTTGTGCCAGCAGTGTGTGGACGAGCGTTGTCATGGATCAACACAATTCCTGAAGTCAGCATTCCTCTTCGTTTGTTTTGAATGACTCTCCGCAAATGTCGTAAAGTTTCAAAATAAACAGCTGCATTGATAGTGGTTCAACATTTTTTGAAGCGGGTATTGCAAAGCTTGTGCACAGGCACGATAAATGTCTCAATGTTTTCGGTGATTGTGTTGAACAGTAACCTAAGTGTACAAAACTTTTAGTAATAAAACAACTGTTTTCTATGAACTAGTCTTTTATTTATAGCCTATCGGAGGTTGAAAAAAGCGGCCCTCGTAGATTGTACAACATACTAAAGAAAGTAACTAGCTGTTTGTAGGTTTCTTCATAAAGTTAAGGGTGAAAGATATAATTGAAATTTAGTGAACTGAAAAGCAAGGAGGCAGTCACTTGAGATTCCAGCCATGTGCTCCAGATGCTTGGTCAAGATTCAATGCCTGGGGCTAACTCTCCACGTGGCAATACACAACAAAAGCCGCTTTTCAAACCATGAGATTGCAAGCGTGAAATGGAAACTGTGTGTCGGCTCTTTCAGGGAAAGTCTGCCTTTGATTTTGTCTCGTCGAGTGATCTGTGAAGTAGACTGCGACAACGTCTCGACATTTTACTGTCTGTGATGTGCCGCTCCATAGCGATTGGCTAAGCTGCTAGATGTTGACGCAATTTACATCATTACAATGGCCGAATAGCATGCTCCAGTTAACAGCAATAGCCGTATCCTAGTAACGCATGATTAGGGGTTCCTGAGTCGACTGTAAGCACGTCTTTTCTAATATTCGTATTTTAAGTGAATACTCTCCTGTTCAACAACACACTTTTGTTCCACTCCATTTCCAGTAACTCAAATGTTCATACTTTAAACTAAGAAGCTTTTATTTCCCGTGTAAGAGGGATTCAAATTAAATGCATGTAATTTATTCTCTTGTGTGTAATTTATTCTCTAGCAATCAACTATGCATATTTTTTTTTACTTTCTCTACACGTACTATGTACATAGTGTATAGAGAAGGTATTGCATTCCACCCAAAAATTAGATACCGATATTTCACCGGAAATAGACGTTTTAGAATCCCCTGTAAAAAGAAAGAAAAAAAAAAAGCATTTTTCAAAAAGTTCCGAGCGCGTGCGTGTGTCCGTGTACCTGTGAACACAACTCATAAACGAAAATTCGCTAAAATACAAAACTTGGGATCCAAGTTTAGTATCTTCCAAGGATGCGACAGGATGATTTTGAGGAAAATTCCCCCACCCGAAACTAGCCTTTGGAAACACACACACACACACACACACACACACACACACACGTATGTGTGCATGGACTCTTTTTTTTTTTTTTTTTTACTCAGGGTATCTGAAAACATCTATTTTCGGTGAATTCTCTGTATTGAATGAAAAAAAAATTCAAAATTTATATTTTCACAAAAACGGCAAACAATTTTGGTTGAAATACCGTAGATGACAAATAAAATGTACATCCTAAATTTTCTGGGAATAGCCTCTGATGACCTCTCTATTCTGAATGAATTTTGCTGGATTTTGCATAATTAGTAAACTGTAAGAGATTGGCAAAAAAATTACTACACAAAAAATGTTGATTTCGTTGAAACACACAACTTATGTCATATTCATTTTTTCGTGGAGTTGACCATTTTTAAGATATTCCTTGTTATTGGTTTCAGTTTTAAAATATTTAAATTTTGCTGCATACGGGAATTTGTCAACTCCTGGCAATGCAGAGAAATGTAATTCAGCCAAATAGAAATCAGCTTTTAAAAGATTTGATTATCGTTTTAGCCTAGTGTATTCCATAATTTTCTTTTTACTTACAAGAAAGCATTTCTGCTAATGTTTATCTCGACTAACATGAAGTTGATAGAAGAATAATTTTGTTAATAATAATTTGTTACAGATATGTAGAAAAAGTAATGTGAATGGGGCACATAAGATTTTTATTTTCTCGACTCTTATGTACAATGTACATAGTGGGTAGAGCAGGTATTGTGTTCCATCAAAATACGGAGATTTCAACGAAATATTTGTTTTTAGACAACCTGAATCTAAATAAAAAGTCTAATGTGTGCAATCATAAGACTTGCTCTACCCGTTCAACAAACTATTCTTACAAAAGAGATGCTTTTATCACATCATGCTAATCGAGATAAACATTAACAGAAATGGTATTACTACTTTATTCCTTGTAAACAGAAGAGAATTTAATTCCAGCGGGGCATACCCAATAGCAAATTGGTGACTTACAATGTCGTAAGTACTCTTAAGTCCTGGGTTTTATAATTTAGTGAACTATTATGGTCAACCAGTGTTAATTTAACCGTTTCTTCACACCATTGTTCAGCCTGACTCTACCTATCCAACTCATGTCCTACACATGACTTGTGTGAAAAACAATAAATTAACATTAATTGGCCATAATAGTTGGCTAAACTATGAAGGCCAGGACTTAACGTACTTACGACATATTAAGTTGCAATTGGGGTGTCATCTCAAAATAATTTGAGATCACCTTGTGGTTTACATATTAATGTTATTTTTTAAATAACTTCTTTTTCATCAGAAGTAATTGGTATATTACTATAATCTGTTTAAGAGACCACTGCTTGCTTTTCAGTCATCTGATGATGATTATTCTTCGGATAAATGAGTAATTCATTTAATAAAGTCGTTGGCAGTAGTAGACTCAATTACGATAGGTATAAATCTGTGGTGCCAACCGGTAAATATGCAAGTCAGTTGAGGAATTTAATGGTTCAGTGGTTATACCGACAGACTGTAGACAGTTTGATCTGTTGTTCATATCCCGACTGAAAAACAATTAAATAATGTATAGATTGCTATAAAAGGTTACTAGATCAAATTACAGATTTCAGAAAGCCTCCGCCCCTCCTCACTCTGTCAATTAGAGATGAACCGGAAGTGTGATGCCACAGGAACCCGTTTCTAAGGTCTCTCCTCTTTGCTGTGCATAACAGCGCGTAAAGAATCCATCTCGTTAACTGCCATTTCCTGTATAATCTGTGGCTTGAGGATGCACGCTTCCTGAATCAGAGATCTTCAGTCTGATCTCGAGAAAGGTCAAGTTGCTGAATAACGTTTTCCGAGTTTTCCGTTATTCGTAAACGTCAATACCGGAAAACATAACCTCTCCGATTCCGACACTTGACTAATTCCAAATGTATTCTTTTCTGTTTGCATCTATTTGCAAAACACACGCAAACTTTATTCTGGCCTTCTAATTTGGGAATAAACCATTATTTAAGAGAACTCAGCTATGGATTTTCAAAATTCAAAGATATTTTTACATTCTCTACACGTACTATGAACATAGTGTATAGATAAGGTATTGCATCCATGTGTGTGGGTCTGTGAATACGTCAACCAAAAACGAAAGGTTGAAAAACCACCAAACTTGGTATTTGAATTTGGAATCTTCCAAGGCTGGAACACGAAGATTTTGAGGAAAATTCCCCCACCCCAAACTACTCTTTACATAGAAACTATCGAAAATAGTGATTTTCTCAAAAATAGCTCTAACAATTTTGATTAAATATCGTATTTTAAAGATATTTGCATTACAAATAAAATGTTTATCTTGAATTTTCTGGGAATAGCCTTTGAAGACATCTTTATCCGGGGTGAAACCCTAAGGGATAGACAAAAACTTACTACAAAAATGTAGGTCTCGTTAAGTCTGATAATTTATGTCATATACATTTTTACTTTCTTTACATGTATTATGTACATAGTGTATTGCATCCAAAAATTCGATGCCGAGATTTCACCGGAAATATATGATTTGGGACCTCCTGAATACAAAAAAGAAAAAAAATCTAGAAAAAGGTCAGTGTGTGTGGGGGGGTGGAAAAACCATAACCCAAAAACGAAAAGTCCGTTAAATATCAAACTTGGTATTTAAGTTCAGTAACTTCCAAGGATGCGACACGAAGATTTTAAAGAAACTCCCCAAACTCCCAACTACCCTTTGCATGGTAAAATTATCGAAAATTTTGATTTTATCTAAAATAGCTCTAACGATTTTGATTAAAATACCGCATTTTAAAGATATTTACATACAAATAAAATGTTTATCTTTAATTTTATGGAAATAGCCTCTAAAGACATCTTTATCCTGGGTGAATTTTGCTAAATTTTGCGTAAATGGTAAACCGTAAGGATATGCAAAAACTTACTATAAAAATGTAGATCACGTTAAACCACAGCGTTTATGTAATATACATTTTTTCGTGGAGTTGACAATTTTTTAGATATTTGTTGTTATTGGTTTCAATTTTAAAATACTTAAGCATACCTACAGGAATTAGTCAACTCCTGATAATAAATAGAAACGAATTTCATCCACATGGAAACCAGTTTTTAAAAGATTTGACTGTCGATTTAGCTTACTTTATTACCTTATTTTCCTTCAAGATACAAGGAAGCAAATGATAAGGTCATTTCTTTTAATGTTTATCTCAATTAGCATGGAGTAGATAAAGGAATAAGCTTTCTAATACTAATTTGTTACTGAGATGTAGAGAAAGCCATGTGAATGGAATAACTCAGATTATTTATGTTACACTTTGTAACCCTATTGTTGCTGTTTGGCTGGTATTCATAATATTTCTCTAATACTACCATGGATCGTTAAATGAATGTACATAGTGTATAGAGAAGGTATTGTATTGCACCCAAAAATTCGATATCGGAAATACATGTTTTGGGTTCCCCTGAATCCAAAAAAAGCATTTTGTGTGTGTGTGTCTTTGGGCAGCATAGCTCAAAAACGAAAAGACCGTTGAATACCAAACTTGCGTCAAGAAGATTTTCAAGAAAAAAAAAACCCACCCCCAACTACCCTTTACATGGAATTTTTTTCGAAAATGTTGATTTTCTTAAAAATGTCTCTAACGATTTTGTTTAAAAGATCATATATTAAAGATATTTACCTGACAAATAAAATGTATATCTTGAATTTTCTGGGAATAGCCTCGGAAGACTACTTTATTCTAGATGAATTTCACGGAATTTTGCATAACTGCCAAACCGTAAGAGATGGGCAAAAACTTAACACACCAAAACCGCAGAGCACTTTAAAACACACAATTTATGTTACATACATTTTTTTCGTGGAGTTGATCGTTTTTGACATATTCCTTGTTTTTGTTTTCAGGTATGAAAAATGTATACTTTTGTCAACTCCTGTTCATACAAACAAAGAAACTTCAGTCGCATAGCAACCAGCTTTTGATTATTAGTTTAGCCTATAGTATTCCCTTATTTCGCTTCTGCTTACAAGGAAGCAAGTGCTAATTTTTTTCTCGGTTAGCATGAAGTAAATTGAAGCATAGGCTTTTTAACAATAATTTGTTGCACAGAGGTAGAAAAAGTCATGTGAATGGAACACAGATTTTTTTTTACTTCAATATTAAAGAAAAATGAGCAACGTATTTCATACATGTAGTATGAAAGAATTCTCATTTACATTTAACCTCGTGCAACAAGTTATAAGCCCGCCTGGGTAGTATGGTGGTAGCGCGTCTGCCTCGCATTCAACAGGCCGTGAGTTCGAATCTCGCTTAGGGTGAGTTAACCAAGTAAGATTTTTTCGGGGTTTTCCCTTATCCTGAGAAGACGAATGTCGAGTAACTTTAAGCTCCATGTTCCCCGAGATCATTTGAGCATCATTTCACCAATTTCATTCATCGTCCGATATGATCAACCAGTTTAAAGGACGTTAAGCTATAAAAAATGTTACACTCGGGAAGTAAAAGTGAAATAACAATTACACAACTTTTCAGAGTTGTTAAAAGCTCTTCATATAACATGTCTTCTTATCTAAAACCATTTTTACTTTCTTTACATAGTACATAGATAGAAAAGTTATTGCACTCCACCCAAAAATTCGATACCGAGATTTCATCAGAAATACACGTTTTAGTGTCCCCTGTGTTAAAAAAATCTTATGTGTTCCATTCACATTACTTTCTCTAACGGTTTCATATCCAAAATGTTCTTTCAAAAGATTGTTTTTTATCTAAATCATGCTGTTCGGGATAAACAGTAGCAGAAACTGTTTTTATTACTTGCCTCCTTGTAAGTAGAAGGTAAATGATAGCAATAGTCAAGTCTTTCAAAAGCTGGTCGCTACGTGAAACAATTGCGGTTCGGTTTGAGAAAAGCGAGTTTAAAAGTTAAACTAATAACAAGAAATATCTCAAAAACAGCCAGTTCTACAAGAAAAATGTTGGTAGAAGAAATTATATTTTTATTTGGATTATATAGTAGACAACAGTGAATGATATTAAATTGACAAACAATGTGTTTTAACGAATTCTACATTTTTTGCATAGTAAGTTTTTGTGAATCTCTTACGGTTTAACCGTTATGCAAAATTCTGCAAAACTCATCCAGAATAAAGAAGTCTTCAGAGTTTATTCCCAAAAAATTCAAAATGTACATTTTATTTGTAATGTAAATATATTTAAAATGCTTTATAAAATAATGCTTACGATGCTTATTCCAAATATTTAAAAACTCTTATTCATGTTACTTATTGGCTAGAAAGTAGGTTTGTTGTTAAATGTAGGTTTCAATTAATTGCCTTTTTAAAAATAAGTTATGTGCAATTTCGAATTTCGGGTTCTTCAAAATATATTTACTTAACCAACTTGGGTGACATAGCTTAATTTCATACATTAATAAATCCATAGCAAGTCTATTAGGCATGTAATGTGAAACTAATTCCAAAGTTTTTCTCTAAAGATTTAAAAATTGCATTCTCAGACTATCGATATTATATTTCTTGAAATATTTTTTCATCAACAGCATCAATAATTTAATTTGCTCCAGAAAACCTAAAAATATGCTCGTAGGGTTTATTGGGGAAGACGCGAGTTAGTTGCGAAATTTAATGCTGTATCGGCATGTTACCATGCTTCCTCAGTGTTTAGAGCAACTAGGCCAGACCAAGAGATGCGTGGTTCAAATCCCTGCTATGGCGTTGATTTTCATGTAATTACCTTTCCAGAAATTGTAGCTGGGTTTTTATAAAGCTTTCTGTGTAGTAAACAAAGAATTCACTTGGTTAGTTTCTTTTTCTCTTATTTATAAAGCTGAGACAGCTTATGTGACAAAAATCAATCTATTATAATTTTCCTTTAATATGCAGATCTTTCTTGCTATATCTCCTCAATTTTTCCTTCATTTCCACATGTTTTCACATCTAAACCATATTGTTTTCAATTGCAGAAAAAGAAGCACTAATGGTGCGAAGTGATACAAGTGATTAGTGTTCCTTTAGTATCTTACAAATGACCCCGCTATGTTACCCAATTTGAAACTGTTTCTAACGACATATTTATCGCAATTAATATATTTCTCTACATGTACTATGTACATAGTGTATAGAGAAGGTATTCTAATGCACCAAAAATTCCATACCGAGATTTCACCTGAAATGTATGTTTTAGGACCTTCTGTATCCCCCCCCCCAAAAAATAAAAAATTAGAAAAATGTCCGTGCATGTACATGGCTCAAAAACGAAAATCCCGTTAATTACCAAACTGGATATTTAAGCTCAGTATCTTCCAAGGATGCGACATGAAGATTTTCAAGAAATCCTCCCATCCCCATCTATCCACTACATGGAAAACATTCCGAAAATTTTGATTTTCTTAAAAATGGCTCTAACGATTTCGATTATATTTAAGATATTTATAAGACAAATTACATGTATATTTTCAATTTTCTGAGAATAGCCTCTGAAGATATGTTTATTCTGAACGAATTTTGCGGAACTTTGCATAAGTGATAAACCGTAAGACATTGACAAAAAATTAATACACAAAAAATGTAGATCCCTTTAAAACACATAATTTATGTTTTATACATATTTTTCGTGGAGTTAACCGTTTTTGAGATTCCTTGATTTTAGTTTCAGCTTTAAAATACTTATGTTTTTCTCATATCGGGATTTGTCCACTCCTGTCCATACAAACAAAGGTAATTCAATCATATAGCAACTTGCTTTTAAAAGATTTGACTATCAATTTAACCTACGGTATTCCCTTATTTCTCTTCTGCTTACAAGGAAGCAAGTAATAAGATCCTTTCTGCTGATTTTTTTCTCGATTAGCATTACGTAAATAGAAGAGATGTAGAGAAAGACATGTGAATGGAACACATCAGATTGTTATAAGAATAGTATCACTGGGAAAGGAAGCTCATGAGTGCTACAAATCACAATTTCATCTTTAGTATTTTCTTCGTTTGTTTTTCTTTCACCGTCTAACTTTACGAACAACAGATGAAATAGAATAATTATGCTTATGCCTTATTCAAATTCAACTTTGCGCTCATTTGTTTAGGATATGTCGGCCTGAGGCAAGTTATAATTGATTTTCTACTTCATTATCAGGTTATTCTTTCATATCTGTTTCCATTTCTAACCGCAAGGAGCATGGTTTTCAGGGATTTGTTTTTCTATCAGAGATATTTCTTGAAATAAACATCTGATGTGTTCCCTTCATTTGACTTTCTCTACCTCTTCTGCAAACAAGCTATTCTTACAAACGATTATCTTTTATCGACATCATGCTAATCGAGATAAACGTTAGCAAAAAAGATCTTATCATTTGCTTTCTTACAAATGGAATGGAAATAAGGGAATATACACTAGGCTAAAACGATAGCCAAATATTTTAAAATATGGTTGATTGTGATTGAAATTCGGCTCTTTGCAGAACCAGGAGTAAAACAAACAAACAAACAAACAAAAAGAGAAATGACCTATTTCTGTTTGAGAAAAGTTCTGAGTGTTTCAAAATGAAACCAATTAAACCAATTAACCAATTAACTCCACTATAGAATTGTATATGACACATATTGTGTTTTAATGAGCTCTGTATTTATTTTGTAATAAGTTTATGTCTAGCTCTTTCGGATTAATATATGAAAAAGTCATCTAGAGTGAAGGCTACAGCCAAAAAGTGAAAGATATACATTTTATTTTTCATGTAAATATCTTTAATATACGACACTTTAACCAAGATCGTTGCAACCGTTTTTGAGACTAAAATTTTTAACAAAAGAAATCCAGGTAAAGAATTTTTGGGGTGGTACTTTACCCCAAATTACGCTTTACATGGAACATTTTTCAAAAACTTTAATTTTTCTCTAAAATGACACTAAAGCTTTTGATTGAAGCTCCTTGTGCTTAAGATAATTTCATGACAAATGCAACGATATCTTGCATTTTTGGGAATAGCGTCTACCCTCTGTAGTTATCTTCATTCTAGTTTATTTTTGTATAATTGATTAACCGTAAGAGATGGATAGACTCTTAATATATAATTTTTTTATATTGTTAAACAATTTATGTCAAAAATACATACTTTGTGGAGTTAACCATTTCGGAAATATTCCTCGTTATAGGCTTAAACTTTCCAATACTTAAAGATTTTCTCAAATGGGAAGTAGTAATTTTTTTATTCTCCTGAGAATGCAAAGAAAGCAAATTTTATATAGCGACCAGGTTTTAAAAATATGACTGTCGCTTGAATCTATTTCTCTTGTACTTACCAATAAATAAGTAATAGTATATCTGTCAATGCTTACCATAGAGTAGATAAATATATAGATTTTATAAAAAAAGTCTGATGTGTTCCATTCACATGACTTTCTCTACATCTCTGCAACACATTATTGTTAAAAGCCCAATGCTTCTATTTACTTCATGCTAATCGAGAAAAAAAATTAGCAGAATTAATCTTATTACCTGCTTCCTTGTCGGTAGAAACGAAATAAGGGAGTACCATAAGTTAAAGTGATAGTCAAAAGCTGGTTGCTATGTCACTGAAATTCCTTTGTTTGTGTGGACAGGAGTTGACAAATTCCTGTATGAGAAAAGTGTTTTTTAAAGCTGTAAACAAAAACAAGGAATATCTAAAAAAGGATCAACTCCATGAAAAAATGTATATAACATAAAGTGTGTTTTAACGTGCTCTTCAATTTTTGTTTGGTAAGCCTTTATCTCTCTCTTACGGTTTAGGAGCTATGCAAAATTCCGTAAATTTCATCCAGAATAAAGTAAGCTTCCAAGGCTATTCCCAGAAAATTGAAAATATACATTTTATTTGTCAGGTAAATATCTTTAATATGTTTTAGTCAAAACCGTTAGAGCCATTTTTAAGAACATAATTTTTTTTTTAAAAATAATCCACGTAAAGGGTAGCTGGGGTGGGGGGATTTTTTTTAAAATCTTCTTGTCGTATCCTTGGATGATGCGAAACTTAAATACCAAGTTTGGTATTCAACGGTCTTTTCATTTTTGAGCTATGCTGTCCAAAGACACACACACGGACCTTTTTCTAATAATGCATTTTTTTTGTATTCAGGGGGTCCTAAAACATGTATTTCCGGTGAAATCTCGGTATCGAATTTCTGGGTGGAATACAATACTTCCTCTATACACTATGTACATAGTACGTAATATATTGTTGCAAAATAGGTAGAGAAAATCAAGTGGCTGGAAGACATGTGTTATATGTTTATGTTATTTTTCATATATTTAATTGCGTTTTATATGGTCGTGTTCTGGGTATCGTAAGCCCCGAAGGATGAGGTGGTGGGGACAGGGGAAAGAGATATCTGGTTACCCGGCGAGCTGTTATGCAATGATAATCGTAGATATATACACTAATCTAGTATAGCCTACTTTGCAGAAGTAGTTCAATGCTGTAAGAAGATGGGTATTCTTTTCACCATGTCTGAAGGGCGTGAAATTGTAAGTAGCGTTATAGATAAATGTTATAAAGAAACTCTATACAGTATTTATATCCAGTGGCACAAGTGAGACAACGGGCTGCATATTATATTGGTGTTTTCATGCAAATGGTAAGGAGAAGAAAGAGCTATGGCCAAGAGGAGGAACTAGTGTATTGAGCACTCCTGGAAAAAGAAGAAAAACTAGACTAGAACACGCTGACTGTTGTGCAAATCGATGACTCTGATGCTGCCGTTATACGAAGAATAATATATGATTTTTTGTTCAGGAAAAACGAGTACCGACAGCCAGGAAATTGCTGCCCATTGTGGAAGAGAGAATACATTTTTCTTGGGGGAGAATAACTGTTAAAGCTAATTTTGAGAAAATCAAAATTGTCGAAAAATAACACACGTACATATAGTGAGGGTGGGGTTTTTTCTTCAAAATCTTTGTGTCGTATCTTGGAAGACACTGAACTTAAATAGGTACCAACTTTGGTATTTAATGGGCTTTTCGTTTATGAGCTATGCCGCTGACAGACACACACACCTAGACACACCTCTTCCTCTTCCTCAGAAAATGAAACAGCGTGATCAAAATTAGACACGGAATTGGCACGGACACTACTATATTAATGTAGGCTGAATGTTATTCTTCAACAGCGTTTCTATCTGCTAGTGTCACCTTATCTGTACTCATGTGTGTGTTGTGTACGCATTCCTTTCAGGGTTCACGAACTGGGAACACAATTATGTCATTTTCTTGTAATTTTGGAACATATTTTCATAAATTTAAGGTCATTAAATAGGTAATTTTTCAATAATGTGTAGGCCACTAACTTTCAGGTCCTAATTATAAATATAGGAATCATTTATGGCACAATGAAGCTTATAGGATATGTTGAGCTATTGCTTTAGTTGAAGAGAAGCAGGGAGACATGTATATATGACAGGTATGACGCGAACGTTTGACCACGACTGACTGAATTATTCCACTTGGGGTTTGTATTTCGGACCGATGCATGGCCAACCATGTGGAACACGCGGGTCCGCGACCTTCCCAAATGCTTTACGTGTTGCCTTGGCAACTCGCCCGCCACTGAAGATGGATCACACATCAAACGTCGGCTGCCTGTTGACATGAAACGCTCTAAGAACAGGATCAAAAGAGATTTTCCCTCTCTCCTCCAACACTCCCTCCCCCCCTTACCTCCTTTATTTTTACAGACATGAAATCAGAGCTTTTGATCTCTCCATCTACATTGCTTCTCCTTCTTCCAAAGCCCCGCTCTCGACCTCTTTCACCATCAAAGTGACTTCAAAGCGAAACCACCGCGGCTCATCTTCGCCTCCGTCTCTCTCTCTCTCTCTCTACCCCGCTACTTGTCATCATTAATAACATCAGTCCGGCTATTGTCACGCACCTTTTATACTACTGCAAGAAAACTGTTACATGACAATTTCTTTTTGTTCCCGTCCCTCTTCATATCGTACGCATTCTCTCCGGTGACATTTAACTTCTTTAAAAAAAATAAAAGAAGCCATAAAAAAAGCACTCGCGGGCACACATACGCACAGGAAAGGAATATATTTCATTAAGGTGACCTTTTTATTGTATCTCTGACAATGCCGCCTCGGGGGAACGGAACAAGCCAATTTAAAATTAGCTTCGCTGAAGAAAGGTCGCAGCAATGCAATGTTAAGAAGGTATTGTGTTCTTAGATGTATGTCCCCTTCCGCAGAAAACTAAACCATTTCTAATTAGAATAAGCAAGCCGTTCTTTCACACTAAAGTTAAACATTTTATGTGCTACATTCTCACAATTTTCTGTACCTAAACTGCAACAAACTACTCTCACAAAAGGTTATTCTTGTATCTGCCCCACGCTTATCAAGGCAAACATTAGCGGAAATGACTTTATTAAGATACCACTTCCCAGTACACTCATAGACAATAAAAATATGGCGATACACGCATATAACTTTCTCTACATTTATTTAACAAATTATTGTTAATAAGCTTATTCTTCTAGCCAATTCATAATAATCGCGACAAACACTAGCAGAAACGGTATTATTACTTATAAGTAAAAGGGAAATGAGGGAATAAGGCTAAACCAACAGTCAAATGTTTTAAAATGTGGTTGCTATGTGATTGAAATCCGTTTCTTTGCGTAGCTAGCAGTTGACAAATTCGTGTATGAGAAAAGTTTACGTATTTTAGGACTTAAACCAACAACAAGAAATATTCCGAAAACGACCAACTTCACGAAAAAAATGTATGTGACAAACTGTGTGTTTTATCGAGATCAACAAGTTTTATGTAGTGCGTAAGTGTTTGTCTATCTCTTACGGTTTACCAGTTATACACAATTCCGTAAAATTCATCCAGAATAAAGTAGTCTTCAGAGGCTATTCCCAGAAAATTCAAGATATACACATTATTTGTCAGGTAAATATCTTGGATATACGATATTTTGATCAAAATCGTTAGAGCCATTTTTTAGAAAAACAAAATTTTCGAAAAAAGTTCCATGTAAAGGGTAGCAGGGAGTAGGGGGATTTTCTTGAAAATCTTCGTGTCGCATCCCTGGAAGATACCAAACCTAAATATCAAGTTTGGTTTTTAACGGACTTTTCGTTTTTGAGCTATGCTGCCCACACAAACACACACACACACACACACACACACACACACACACACACACACACACACATTTTACTAAAAATGCTTTTTTTGGATTCAGGATGTCTCAAAACATGTATTTCCGGTGAAATCTCGGTATCGAATTTTTGGGTGCATTGTGATACCTGCTCTATACACTATGTATATAGTACGTACAGAGAAAGTAAAAATACGCATGCAAATACTTATCGTAAGCCAGGGTATTTTTGCTGAACCCTGCAACGAAAAAGTTGGTTCGGCTGTATTTTCTTAATTTTATACTTCTACCATGTGGACTCTTTTCTCTTCCTTAGGTTTGTGATATACTAGACGTGTTCTGAACTTTGGTTTCAACTACTATAAATACATATTCTTATCATTCTTTTGAATTTATTGTGATCATTGCAGACACATAAACACACAATCAAGTAATAACACTTATTTATGACCGGAATACAACATTTTTACTCCTTCTTGTTTCGTTGTTAAGCGAAATCAATCTTCCTTTTTATTTACAGAAATTATAAACAGAAATATTTGTGTTGCTATGCGTTCATTCCAAGGCCGTGTAACGTCTGTAAGTTTTAGAAATGCACATACGTATAACTCTTTCCATCTCTTTCTATCATTGTTGCGTTTGTTGGTCACGCCTCCATGAATACAATATCTTCCAAATATATTAATAACACAAGTAAAACAATTTAGCAATAGCAATTCACACAAAACTAAACAGTTGTATGTATGTTTTAAGCTATTTAGCCAAATAAATTTCAAGTTAATAATAAAATTACAAAATAAAAACTTAATAACTTGTGGCTTGTGGTCTTAATATTGTCACAACCCGCCCATGTCTTTCAACTGTATGCTATGTTCTTAAAAGCCATTTTTCAGAAGGGAAGGGAATGGACACGAAACGTAACTTGCGACAAGTGAAGTTCTGAGTTGCGAACTGGTGATCCCTAAACTTTCTAGTTGGACAATAGTCCATCCCTCTCACTGAGTGATACAAAATTATGTTACTATTTTCTCTACGCTTCATACTGAAGTTCTAATGCCAAGGTGATCCGCACACGTGGTGGACGAAATTAACACACTGCTTATACTATTCTGAGGGAGCGTCGAGTGGGGTGAGGGAGTTTCTTACTCGCGTGGTGTGTTGTACTAGAATGGCACCAATGAAAATAATCTTAAAGCTCGAGTCCCCATCAAAGGTTCACATTTTCAGAAAAATAACCGTGAAAGGCGTGTTTTTATCTGATGTGTTCCATTCATATGACTTTCTCTACATCTCTGCAACAAATTATTGTTAAAAAGCTAATGCTTCTATTTACCTCATACTAATCGAGAAAAAATTATCAGACGTCTTATTACTTGCTTCCTTGTAAGTAGAAGCGAATTAAGGGAGTACCATAGGTTAAGAGGATACTCAAAAGCTGGTTGCTATGTGACTGAAATTCCTTTATTGTATGTTACGAGTTGACAAATTCCTGTACGAGAAAAGTATACGTTTTTTAAAGCTGAAACCAAAAACAAGGATCAAAATCAAAAACGATCAACTCCACGAACAAATGCATAAAATATAAATTGTGTGTTTTAACGTGCTCTATTTTTTGTGTGGTAAGTTTTTGTCTATTTCTTACGGTTTAGCAGTTATGCAAAATTCTGTAAAATTCATCCAGGATAAAGTAGTCTTCAGAGGCTATTCCCAGAAAATTCAAGATATACATTTTAATTGTCAGGTAAATATCTTTAATACACCATATTTTAATCAAAATCATTAGAGCCATTTTTGAGAAAATAAAATTTTTCAAAAACATTTCCATTTAAGGGTAGTTGGGGGTTGGAAGTTTGGTATTTAACAGTCATTTTGTTTTTGAGCTATGCTGTCCACAGACACACATACACGGACCTTTTTCCAAAAATGTTTTTTTTTTGGATTCAGGGGGACCCAAAACATGTATTTCCGGTGAAATCTCGGTATCGAATTTTTGGATGGAATACAATACCTTCTCTATCCCTAAGTACATAGTACATACGGGGCTAGAGAAAGTAATAATGTGTAAATCGCATTTTGACTCCCCTTAAATACTACAGCCAGGTTGAGAATAAATAAATGAGACGTTCTCGGGACTCTCCATTTAAGAGCAGTTGAACGCCTTATCATCAACCTCTATCACTAGGGATCGTATTACACGCCCCACAAGCTTCTGTATTATACCCCACCAATAACACTTTTTTGCCCCTCATCGACAATCAACCACACCTGAATTCTGATACCCTGACGAGGAGCATATGAGATGAACTATAAGAAGCGTTTAATCGTATCCGCTCTAACGCCTTCATTTTCCGTTGAAATCACTTACACACCGATATCGTAGATGGAGTCGCCCTCCGTGGTGTAATGATTACCATGCTAACCAAGGTCGCGGATGCAAACGATAGAGGACGATGGATTTTTCGGGTGTAAAAAACCTTAGCATGGCTTCCTTCGGAAGAGAAGTAAACTCGTTGGTCCCGTGTAGTAGATTTACGTAAAAGAACCTCAAGCCTGATAGAGAGGCCTCTGAACAAAATTAAACGGTCTTTCACGCCCAATTTAGA
This sequence comes from Hymenopus coronatus, assembly GCA_030762935.1. Lineage (NCBI taxonomy): Eukaryota > Metazoa > Arthropoda > Insecta > Mantodea > Hymenopodidae > Hymenopus > Hymenopus coronatus. The sequence goes on along the minus strand of CM060884.1, from coordinate 48,547,599 downwards.
ATGGGACGCTGAGAACCACAATAATTATAGAGCGTCCATAAATAACTCGCCATTTTCATTTTCGTAGATGGAACCGAAATTTTAAGAAATGGTCAACACCAAATTTGACGAAGTTCGTCAAATCGTTGAAAACTTAGTTGAAAATATGTAGCAGAGATATGAGCTGCAATTTAACGTAGGTTGTGCCAATTTCCTAACTGTGAAGTGTTCATTATATCTAAATAAATAAAAAAAGTCTGATGTGTTCCATTCACACGACTTTCTCAGCATTGTTGTAACAAATTGTTATTAAAAACATCGAGATTAACATTAACAAAAATGGTCTAAATTACTTGCTTCCTTGTAAGTAGAAGGAAAATGAGGGAATACACTAGGCTAAAACGATGGTCAAATCCTTTAAAAGCTGGCTGCCATGTGGTTAAAATCTGCTTCTGTGTAGGGCAAGCAACTTTTCGTGAGAGAACAATTTTAAGTATTTTGAATCTGAAACAAATAACAAGGAATATTTCAGAAATGTTCAATTCCACGAAAAAAAACGAATACGACGTAAATTGTAAGTTTTAACGTGATCTTCTTTTTTGTGTAGGAAGTTTTTGACTATCTCTTGCGGTTTGCCAGTTACGCAAAATTCAGCAACATTCATCCAGAATAAAATAGTCTTCAGAGACTATTCCCAGAAAATTCAATGTATAAATTTTATTTGTCAGGTAAATATCTATAATATATGATATTTTAATCAAAATCGTTAATGCAATTTTTGAGAAAAACAAAATTTTCGAAAATGTTTCCATTTAAAGGGTAGTTAGGGGGGATTTTCTTGAAAATCTTCTTGTCGCATCCTTGGTAGATGCCAAACTTAGTACTAAGTTTGGTATTTAATGGTCTTTTCACACACACACACACACACACACACACACACACACACACAGGGACATTTTTCTGAAAATGTTTTTTTTTTGGGGGGGGGGGGGGAATTCAAGGGTCTCAAATATATATATATATTTCCGGTGATACCTCGGTATCGAATTTTTGGGTGCAATACAGTACCTTCTCTATACACTATGTACATAATACGTATAGAGAAAGTAAAAATCGAAATATCTTGATCAGTGAAACGTTTTAAAAATGTTACACGCAGAACTTTATGACCATAATATCATTAACAGCTTTTGTTATTTACAACTTTTCGTTAGAATCTAATTAAGGTAATGCATATATAAATTTTGGAGATTACGCAGTATCTTACATACTGTGTATTCTCCAAAATGTAAATACATTTTTTTTTTTTTTTTTTTTTTTTAGTTTAACATCCTTTAACCTGGTTGGTCATTACGGATGATGAATGAAATTGGCGAAATGATGTTCAAATGATCTCGGGGGTCCATGGAGCTTAAAGTTTCTCGACATTCGTCTTCTCAGGATAAGGGAAAAAAAAACCTTATCCGGGTAACTCACCCTAAGCGAGATTCGAACACACGACCTCTTGAATATGAGGCAGACACGCTACCACCACACTACCCAGGCGGTCTCAAATAATTTGTTAAAATGTTTATCAATTGTATACACAATAAATGCATTTTTTTGTGAAACATAGCTTGTATGATTATTTTAATTAAAAACGTTTACTCTCTAAATCCAGAACTCTAATAAAAATGCATGGATCAGTCATAAAATAGTCATATAAAGAAATCACGTTTTAAAAATAGATTTATAAAAAATGTATATTAAGTATTGTAGGAAAATACTGATTTTATACTCTTCAAAACTATGGATTATCTTTGAGCGACAATGCACAATTTTTTAAACAAATTAACAGCAGTTTATATTGCATGGAGCATGTTGAATAATGAAAAATGTTGAAATAAGTTTTGAAGGAAATCAAGACTTACAGTTCATCGTGGCAATTGAATGAATGAATAAATAAGTGCTTTTAAATAAATACCAGTGTATCTATATTTGTCGATGACCACGTCTAATTACCTGTTATTCTCAGCTGTTCACGATAGCAGACTGATCTAATTATATATTGCATTCCGTGCTCGATTCTAATCCAATATTTAACTGCTTTGGTTTTGGCATTCTAACGTTTCACTATACGCTCCGAATTTCCTCATTATTCCGCAGTTAGCCGTACCCCACCCTTCTCCGCAAATCCTATCAAAAATTGGGTCTTCACTTGGTCTAGATTCCCTGTTTGTTCCCACCCCCATGTTTTTCCTCCGTATGTCATCGTGGACGTAACTGTCGCTCCGTATACAGTTTCCAATAAGGTTACGGACATATCTGGAAATTTGCTAAGTATCCAAAGAGCTTCCGCTGTTTTCACTCTTGCCTTGTGTTTTGTGATGTCAATGTGTTTTTTATGTGACTGTCTATTTATAGTTTCAAATGTAAAAAGTGCAGAAAAATATACATATTTATTTTTACGATCAGAATTATTATTTTATAATGAAAACATAATGTTTTAATTGTTCCTAATATTTTTATAAAATTTCGCAGATCCATCACCTTAATAAGTTACGCTATTGTATTTTTACTAATATTTATGCATCTATCTAAACAGTTACGACTGGAAACAATGGAGTTCCAATCCAATAACAAACAATATTTTTACTTTCTCTACATGTACTATATACATAGTGTATAGAGTTGTAATGCACCCAAAAATTCGATATCGAGATTTCACTGGAAATACATGTTCTGGGTCCCTCTGAATCCAAAAATTGCATTTTTGGAGAATATCCATGTGTGTGTGTGGTGTGTGTGTGTGTGGACAGGATAGCTCAAAAACGAAAAGACCGTTAAATGCCAATCTTGGTATTTAAGTTTCCTATCTTCTAAGGATGCGACAAGACAATTTTCAAGAAAATTCTCCCGTCTCCAACTATCCTTTTACATGGAAAATTTTTCGAAAATTTTTATTTTCTAAAAAATGGCTCTAACGATTTTCATTAAAATGTCGTATATTAAAGATATTTAACTGAAAAATAAAATGTATATCTTAAATATTCTGGGAATAGCCTCTGAAGACTATTTTATTCTGGATCAATTTTACGGAAGTTTGCATAACTGGTAAAGCGTAAGAGATGGACACAAATTTACCACATAAAAATGTAGGACACGTTAAAATACACAATTTATGTTATGTACATTTTTTTCATGAAGCTGATCGTTTTTAAGATATTCTTTGTTTTTGGTTTCAGCTTAAAAAAAACACACTTTTCTCATTCAGGAATTTGTCAACTCCTTCAGTCACATAGCTTTTGATTATCACTTTAACCTATGATACTCCCTTATTTCGCCTCTACTTACAAGGAAGCAAGTAGTAAGAATGTTTCTGCTCCTTTTTCTCGATTAGCATGAAGTAAATAGAAGCATAGGCTTTTTAACAATAATTTGTTGCAGAGATGTAGAGAAAGTCGTGTGAATGGAGCACAACATATTTTTCTTGTTTAATTTGTATTAAAATTCCAGAAGTATTAAGGAATTAACGGTTTATAATTATTATACGATATGACCATTTCATGCAGTGGGAAACAGAGGGGAATAACGGAGGAGGGGGAGAGACGTGGTGTACAGAAAGGGGAGGGAATCGAAGAATTAAGAATCTGATAGAGAATGCAATTTGGAGAGGTTGCAAACAGGTGAGAAGGTAGAATGAAAAGAAAGCAGGGAAAAAAAAAGAGAAACAGGAGAGTGACAAAGAGGAAGAGGAAGAGGGAGAGAAGAGCTGAGAGAGTAAGAAGGGAGATAGGAATATCAGCTGCAGTTGACAAAACATAACATGATATAATTGTGAGGAAATCTTTTGTGATAATTTTCTATTTTGGATAATTAACTGATGTGAACATGTATGATGGGTACCCTGAAGCCAATAGATCGTACATCCAAAGCGTGCAGTTGTATGTTTTTATGTTAAAGTGTGGCATGTGTGCATTATACTTTCACTGGAGAACGACTGAATAGATCGCTATTAAACAATTAACAATTTTTTGCAAAATAATAAAAACTTCACAAAAACTCTGAAGTGATATATTACCTGCAATGTGAATATCTATCTATAACAAGCTACTCTTTCAAAAGAATATTATTCTATTTACTTCATCGTAAACTAAATAAACTTTATCACAAATTGTCGTATTATTTATTTCCTTGTAAGTACAACGTAAGTAATGGAACGTACTAGATCAAGGCTATGGTCAAATATTTTAAGACGTGTAAGGTGTCACATAAGATGGTATTGAAATTCGTTTCTCTCTTCATGGCCAGGAATAAAGAAAACCTTTGACGACTTCCTATTTGAGAAAATCATTGGACGATTTAAACCAATAATAATGAATATTTTGGAAATGATTATCTCTGCCAAAAAAAACAAAGAAAAAATGTATGTGTTCCATTCACATGACTTTCTCTACATCTCTACAACAAATTATTGTTAAAAAGCTCTTGCTTCTATTTACTTCATGCTAATCGAGAAAAAATTACAAAAAAATAGTCTTATTACTTGCTTCCTTGAAGTAGAAGCGAAATAAGGGAGTAGCATAGGCTAGAGTGATTATCAAAAGTTGGTTGCTATGTGACTGAAGTTCTTTTGTTTTTATGGACAGGAGTTGACAACTACCTTTATGAGAAAAGTATGTTTTTCAAAGCTGAAATCAAACACAAGGAATATCTAAACAAACGATCAACCCCAAGAAAAAAATGAATATAGCATAAATTGTGTTTTTAACATGCTCTATACTTTTTTTGTGGTAAGCTTTTGTCCATCGCTTACGGTTTAGCAATTATGCAAAATTCCGTAAAATTCATGTAGAATATAGTAGTCTTCAGAGGCTATTCCCAAAAAATTCAAGATAAACATTTTATTTGTCACGTAAATATCTTTGATATATAATATTTTAATCAAAATCGTTAGAGCTATTTTAAAGAAAATCAAAATTTTCGAAAAAAAGTTCATGTAAAGTGTAGATGGGGGTGGGGGGATTTTTCTCAAAATCTTCGTGTTGCATGCCTGGAAGATACTAAACTTAAATGCAAATTTGGCATTTTAACGACTTTTCGTTTTTGAGTTATCATGTTCACGGACACACTGACACACGGACACACACGCACATATACGGACCTTTTTCTGAAAATACTTTATTTGGATACAGGGGACCCTAAAACATATATTTCCGGTGAAATCTCGCTATCAATTTTTTTGGTGGAGTGTAATACGAGGTACGTCCAGAAAGTAAGTTCCGTTTCAATTTATCTCCGCTGCAGCGCTGCGATCGCAGTTCCGCACATGCGCGGTAGACGCTCTGTATTAAGGAGAAGAAACGTGCGCCATTTTGAGATCGCTGACAGCCACATACGCTTTGTTGTGCTTGTTTACAATGTCGGTGTTGATTGAAAATCCCGCCGCTTGTGAAATCAGATCTGTGATTCGTTTTCTGAAAGCTAGGAAAGTGAAACCAATTGAAATTTCTCGGCAAATTTGCGAAGTTTACGAACAAAATGCGATGAGTGATTCAATGGTGAGAAGATGGGTCCAACAGTTCAATGAAGGACGTAGTGAAGTGCACGATAAAGAACAAAGTGGGCGTCCATCTTTGGTTACAGAAGAACTGTTCATGCGATTGATGACAAGATCCAGGAAAACAGCAAGTTTACAATTAGTGCTCTCGCTATGGAATTTCCCCAAAACTCACGATCACTAATTCATGAAATTGTTACCGAAAACCTGAAATTTCGTAAACTTTGCTCACGTTGGGTACCAAAGATTCTTACTGAGCAACACAAAACAAAAACGGATGGGCAGTGCACTCCAGTTTTTAGCCCGTTATGATGGAGACGGCGAAGAATTTCTGACACAGATAGTCTCAGGAGATGAGACTTGGGTTTCTTACGACACCCCTGAAAGTAAGTGGCAATCAATGGAATGGAGGCACACTTCATCCCCAGCAAAGGTTAAGCCAAAACAAACCTTGACACCTCGAAAAATGATGTGCACAGTGTTCTGGGACTGGAAAAGCATCTTACTCATCGATTTCTTACCGCGTGGTCAAACAATCAAAGCAGATGTTTATTGCGAGACACTTAGGAAATTGCGCCGCGCAATACTGAATAAGCGCCGAGGATTGCTGTCGAAAGGCGGCAAACTTCTATGAAGAAGGTATACAAAAACTTGTGCCACGCTATGACAAATGCCTGTAAAATTTCGGCAGTTATGTGGGAAAGTAGTTTAAGAGTTGTAGAATTTTGTGCAATAATTAATTTTTCTGTATCTGCACACAATTTAATTTTATTACCAAACGGAACTTATTTTCTTGACGTACCTCGTATACACTATGTACATAATACGTGTTGAGAAAGTAAAAATGAAAGAAGGAATATGGAAAAAACAAAGATTTGCTATAAACTTTGCACTTTAACGAGACCTGCATGAAGATTTTGTAGCGGTTGACCAATTGTATAAAAGGCATTCAGAATGAAGAGCACTTTAGAGGCATTCCCATTAAATTCAAGATAAACTTAACAATTAACTGATTTCTTGTAAATGGAATATAGAACCACATCTTTATATATAGAACTCAATGTTAAGATTATTCAATAGGACATTCTGTAGACATTTTGTTCTTGCTCGTAATTGCATGGAAAGGACGTGGATGTTTAGGGTGAGTTAAATAGTCCAGTTCTTAAAACCTTGACTATCCTTATTCCTTGGTATCTATAACAAAAAGTGTAATGTAGCTATTTCGGCAAATGTTTGCCGCGACGATTAAAACTAAGTACACAGAAAAAGAAACATTGGTATAGCCATTGATAAACTTAGAACATAGAGAAGGTATGTGAATATAATATATGATTTTTACTTTCTCTACCTAGAACATAGTACATAGGTAAGAAGCTGTATTCCACCCAAGAATTCAATATGAAATTTCGCTTGAAAAACACGGGGTGCCCTGTATTAAAAAAAAAAAAGAATAGAAAAGGTCCATGCGTGTGTGTCGGTGGGCAGCACACCTCAAAAACGAAAAGTCGGTTAAATGCGAAACTTGGTATTTAAGATAAGTATTTTCCAAGAATGAACACAAAGATTTTCAAGAAAATGTACTCACTGCCCTTTTCATGGAACATTTTTTCGAAAATGTAGATTTTCTCAAAAATGTCCCTAACGACTTTTACTAATATGATTTAAGATATTTGCATGATAAACGAAATACGAGGACCGTTATTTTTCAACCTTCAATAGGCTATAAATAAAAGACAAGTTCATTGAAAACAATTATTTTATTACTAAAAGTTTTGTACACTTATGGTTACTTTTCAACATAATCACCGAAAAGATTGAGACATTTATCGTACCTGTGCACAAGCTTTGCAATACCCGATTCAAAAAATGTTGCCGCCAATGATGTCAAATGAGCATTGAAGATCTTCGCTGGTTTGAAAGTGCTGCCCTCCAAGGCACGTCTTCAGTTCAGGAAAAAGGTGAAAGTCGCTAAGTGCCAGGTCAGGACTGATCGAAAATGTCCCATTGAAATTGTTCAAGGCGCCGATAGGTTATGCCAGTAGTGTGTGGACGAGCGTTGTCATGGATCACCGCAATTCCTGAAGATAGCATTCCTCATAGTTTGTTTTGAATGGCTCTCCGCAAATGTGTAAAGTACGAAGATCTTCAAAACAACGTCAATGCTCATTTGAAATCATTGGCGGCAATCGAAAATTTTGATTTTCTCAAAAATGGCTATAACGATTTTGAATTAAAATGTCTTATATTTGAATAAACTACAAATAAAACGCATATCTGCAATTTTCTGGGAAAAGCCTCTGAAGACATGTTTATTCTGGATGAATTTTACGGAATTTTGCATAACTGCTAAACCGTAAGAGATGGACAAAAGCTTACCACACAAAAAATGTAGATCTCATTAAAACAAATATACATTTTTTTCATTTTTGAGATATTCTTTATTTTTGGTTCCAGATTTAAAAAAATATTTTTCTCATATAGGAATATGTCATCTCCTGTTCATACAAACAAAGGAACTTCAGTCACATAGCAACCAGCTTTTCACTATCAGTTTAACCTATGGTAGTCCCTTATTTCGCTTCTACTTACAAGTAAGCATAACCTTTTTAACAATTAATAGTTGCAGCGATGTAGAAAAAGTCATATAAATGGAATACATCAGATTTTTTTTCTCTGTATTTTTTCCTTACCATTTACACGAGCTCTCCGCTTTATATAGCAAGAAAATAAATTTACCGAGAAATAATACATTTTGGACGGCACCAGCACCCTAGTGGCTTGTATTCCATAAATAACGCAATAATTCATTTGATAATTGAATAAGTGAAGGTTAGTGCAAAAGAAAGTTTTGTTTTCATTGAGTAAGCGGCACATCAGTCCGTCAGTGCTCTAGCCGTTGTTAACCGAGCAGTACTTCACTAATTTGTTTATAGCAAGCCGACATTTTCTTTGTGAGCGCTGCCAAGTCAGCTCGCTGTTAATTGACGGGGCCGTTACCTGCATGCTCTATTGTCTTGCTGGCTCAAACAGTCCGGAAGTATGTCTCCAAAATAATCCCTCGTTAACAGCGGCGGCTCGTATGTGCACGCGAACACACCTACCTTTGACACCTTGCAATTTATTGCATATTTTTACCTTCTCTAGCCCACATGTTCAATGTGCATAGAGGATATAGAAGGTATTGTATACCACCTAAAATTCGTTGTCGAGACCTCACCAGAAATATATATTTTGGGGTCCCTGAGTCCATGTGTGTGGACAGCACAGCTCAAAAACGAAAATTTGATTAAATAATAAACTTGGTACTTAAGTTCAACATCTTCAAAAGATTTTATAGGAAATACCCCCACCCCAACTACCGTTTATATGGAGCATTTTTCAAAAATTTTGATTTTCTCAAAAATGGCTCTAACGATTTTGATTAAAATATTGTATATTAAAGATATTTACCTGAAAAATAAAATCTATATCTTGAATTTTCTGGGAATAGCCTCTGAAGACTACTTTATTCTGGACGAATTTTACGCAATTTTGCATAACTGGTAAACCACAATAGATAGACAAAACTTACAAAACAGAAAATGTAGAGCTGGTTAAAGCACACAATTTATGTTATATACATTTTTTCGTGCAGTGAATTGTTTTTTTAAATATTTCTTGTTATTGGTTTCAGTTTTAAAATACTTTAACCTATACTACTGCCTTATTTCTCTTCTACTTCAAGGAAGGAAGCAATATGATAATTTCTGCTATTTTGTTTTCAATTAGCATGAAATAAAAAGAAGCATGTACTTATTCAGAAACCGATGGCAGTTCTAGTAAACAAACTGTCAAACATTTAGCAACAGAACAGCTTCACAGAAACATATTATTGATTGCAAATTTGTTCAGAAGGTTACCCACAACTATCACACTGCTATAGTCCAGAGGTATAGAGCTGAACTGAATCTGTGCGGCATGTAGAAGAACTGTTAAGGTGGATCTACTAATACACGAGCATCCTACCTGAAATAGAGATGAAAATGGAAAGAATGCAGGGTTCGGAGTGATGTATCGCATATAAACTACATTTTAGATCCCAACAAATGCTATTTTCTTGGTGATACTGATACATTATGCAAAGTGGAGCAAACTTTTTCACATTACAGATATTGTTTGCTGGAACGTAGAGTGAGGTTCTCATTTGAAAGACTTCAGAAGTATATATAGTTTTTAGTAATACGGCTGCAGATGGATAAAGATTTAGTTTAATTCCTGCTTTCGTCTTTACCTGGTAAGAGTCTGAAGATATTTAAAAATAATTAGTGTATTATTTGGATATTATTTTACATTTGATCAATAAATATTACAATTCGTGTTATAAAAGCTTGGGCGTTTTCATAATGTACATATGTAGAAAGAAATTAGTCAGAGTCAGACTTATATACGTAACAATTTGTATGTTGCACATAATGATCTGCTTTTACGAATGTTTCCTAAATCATTTTTACTTTCTCTACACGCACTCCACCAAATGATTCGATACCGAGATTTCACCGGAAATATATGTTTTAGGGTCCCCTGTATCCAAAAAAAGTATTTTCAGAAAAAGGTCTGTGTGTGTGTGTGTGTCCGTGTGTCTGTGAACACGAAAAGTCGGTAAAATACCAAACTTGGTATTTAAGCTTAGTATCTTCCAAGGAGGCGACACGGAAGATTTTTAGAAAAATCCCCTACACTTTACATAGAACTTTTTTCGAAAACTTTGATTTTCTAAATAATGGCTCTAACGATTTTTATTAAAATGTCTTATACTGAAGATATTTACCTGACAAATAAAATGTGTATTTTGAATTTTCTGGGAATCGCCTCTGAAGACTACTTTATTCTGGGTCAATTTTACGGAATTTTGCATAACCTCTAAACCGTAAGAGATGGACAAAAACTTACCACACAAAACATGTAGAGCACTTTAAAACACACAATTTATCTTATATACATTTTTTTTTTCGAGGAGTTGATTGTTTTTGAGATATTCCTTGTTTTTGGTTTCAGCTATAAAAAACTTATACTTTTATCATACAGGACTTTGTGAACTCGTGTCCATACAAACAAAGGAACTTCAGTCACATAGCAACCAGCTTTTAACTATCACTTTAACCTATGGTACTCCCATATTTCGCTTCCACTTACAAGGAAGCAAGCAATAAAACTATTTCTGCTATTTTTTTCTCGATTAACAGGAAGTAAATAGAAGCATAAACTTTTTAAAAAGCATTTATTGCAGAGATGTAGAGAAAGTCATGTGAATGGAAAACTACGATTTTTGTTGTCTGGAAACAGTACAGTTTACTTGACAACAGGTTTGTTTACTTCTCCCCTCTGCATTCTTATCTATGATTTGTTTTGTTGCGGCAAGATGGCCGGTCGCAACCTATATGCGGAACGGCAAACGATAAGAACTTCCTAGCTCTGCTAATCATGTAAACATTGTGAAATGTGAAAAGGTTGAAAATAATAATGTTATTTTAATACCTAACAGTTGATTTATTATTTATTCCAGCGCGTAGGGAATTTTCGGCCATCCTGTATATAAGAGCATAAGACTTTTCACTCCTCGCGGATTTATTGGATATTTTTATTTTGATTGCTGTTAAACGTAACATATATACGGTAATTTAACACATCTGCTATGTTCCATTCACACGACCTTCTCTACGTGTTCTGAAACAAACTTTTCTTACAAAATACAGTTTCTTTATGTACATCATGCTAATCAAGATAAACATTAACAGGCCGCGCCGTGGCCGAATAGTTAGACCATTCGCCTCTCACCCAGGTCGGTCTGAATTCGATCCCAGTCGACCACATGTGGGATTTGTGGTGGACAAAGCGGCGCAGGTGCTGGTTTTCTCCGGGTTCTCCGGTTTCCCCGCTATTCCGTGTTCAAATTTCGGCTACGGCATTGAATTTTTCAGCCTGAGTCCAAGGTTTTGTGTAGCTCCTATGGTTTACAGCTATACAGTCTTCAGAGGCTATACTCAGAAAATTCAGGATATACATTTAATTTTCAATTCAAATGTCTCAAAACTGAAATGTCTATGGTATTTTAATTAAAATTGTTATTAATTTGTGAGAAAATCAAAATTTTCAAAAATATTCCATATAAAGGGTAGATGGACGTGGGGGAATTTTCCTAAAAAACTTCGTTTTGCATCTTTGGAAGATACTGAACTTAAATACCAAGGTTGGTGTTAAACCGATTTTTCTTTTTTGAACTATGCTGCTCACACACACACACACACACACACACACACACACACATTTTTGTAAATATGCTTGTTTTGTCTTTCAGGTTCTCTAAAAATGTAATTCCTGTGAAATCTCGGTATCGAATTTTTGGGTGCAATACAATACTTTCTGTAGAGCGTACATACGTGCTAGAGAAATTAAGAATACTGTGTTTAAATCTACCGCACTACTATTCTCAACTCGATGAAATGTGGTGACAATGTCATAAGTTGTGCACGTTTTAAGTATCTTTTGCGCACAAGCGACTGGTATGACGTAATTGCTTTGCAGGCCAAATACACACGCGGCTTGCACATCGGAAAGCGGATACGTATGACTAAGCTTTATCAGTATGATTTAACATTAATAAACCAGAAGGTACATCACTGCGATCGAAATCAAGGTCGCTGGAGAGCAGCATGTTAATGCTTCTTAGTACTGCACTTTTTACTTGCTCTATACGTACTATGTAAATAGCGTATAGAGGAAGTATTGTATTCCACCCAAAAATTCGATTTCGATATTTCACCGGAAATACATGTTTTAGGACCCCCTGAATAAAAAAAAAAGCATTTTCAGAAAAAGATCCGTGTGTGTGTGTGTCTGTGGACAGTATAGCTCAAAAACGAAAAGACCGTTAAATACTAAACTTGGTATTTAGATTTGGTATCCTCCAAGAATGCGACACGAAGATTTTCAAGAAAATCCCCCACCCCCAACTACCCTTTACATGGAAACATGACTGGCACTTGCTACCTCCGGTCACTCCCCCGCCATCCTGCAAACCCCACATTCCCGTCAGTACGTGGTTAAATTCCTACAAGAATGGGAGCACATCTAATTCACGTCGAGCTGCTCTCAGCCTGCCAACTGCTCGTGTCGTGTATGTGTTTGCCATTTGTTTGCGATGGCGGAGGCGAACCAGATGCCCAGACTGTTTTAGATACATTGAAACCAATAATTCAGAACGTGTCTTATGTTAATGTATTTATTTTATTAGCGGTTGTTGCGGAAAGCAGCAGAAACTAGGTCGTCATTCCTTTTTGAATAATGAAAAATATTAAATTTTGCGTATTTTTGGGAGAAGAGGATGAGGACTGAAGCAAATTTATCAACTTGAATTCCACATTACACATATTTATTTAGAATCATGCCGTTTCATTACAAAATAAGTAATTAGTGTCGCATCCTTGGAAGATACTCAACTTAAATGTCAAATTTGGTATTTAACCCACTTTTCGTTTTTGGGCTATGCTGCCCACAGACCGGCACACAAACACATAGGAACCTTTCTCTAAAAATGTGTTGTTGTTTTTTTTTTTTTTCTTTTTGGACGCAGGGGATCTAAAAACATATATTTCCGGTTAAATCTCGGTATCGCAGTTTTGGGTGCAATACAATACCTTCTCTATACACCATGTACATAGTATGTGTAGGGAAAGTAGTAATAGAAAGTTGTTCTTCAAGATTACAGCAATCCTTAATGCAAATTTTGCGAACTGGTCCAATAAAATACCCTAAAGACAAAAATTTAAATTATGAGTGCGGTGGCTTTTCAGACAATCTGTAGTATCCATTCTACCAGGAGGTGGTGTTGACTATCATTCCACTCGGGTTAAATTGTTTCCTCACCCTTCTCTTTGCTCTACTCACCTTGACCATGCCTATTGTTCATCGGTCATTTTTTGTGTGTCGGACTTGAACACAAACCAATAGGATATTTGCAAACGCAGGACTGGCGTGGAACACAAATGGTGAAAAGGTTCCGCCAACATTGAACAGTGAAAAATACCGAAAGACACTAACACTAACGGCATATTTCCGAGCACCGGACTGTAGATTCAAGCGGAAGCTTGTATTTCAGATTATACATTTTCTCAATTGCAATTTAATTTCCACAATACTCCGTTCTTACCTTAGAACGTTGTACTTAATTATGTATGATTATTTCTTTCTAAGACAACTTCTCTATGTATAACTATCATTATACCGGTCCCTATGGACGCACTCGCTAAAGTGCCTCGCTTTTGTACTTCTTGGCGTAGGGAATTGTGAGTGTGTGTGTGTTTTTTTTTTGTTTTTTTTTTTTGGTAATTAACGCCCGCTTTTACTATTTGTGGCACTGCAGGGGATGACACTGGTGATACATGGAATAAAGATGGAGCACCTATGGAATGCGGTGCCGAGGGAAACCGGAGAACCCGGAGAAAACTCGCACCTGTGTCACTTTGTCCACCAAAAATCTCACATACGGTCGCTAGGGATCGAGACGAGTGGTCGTGTATTAGCTGAAAAAGCAAAGGATAATCAAACAGAAAACAAAGTAAATGTCAGGGAAATAAAAAAGAGGAAAAGGAAATATAGCGAAGGAGTTCCGACCAGACTCCGGAACTTTATGAAAAAAAAAATCATCATCGTTTTTATTGCTGCAAGCGGCTTCAGTTGTATAAACATGTTCGTATTCCTATTGTGGAGCAGATCTTTTTACAATTCCAGGGCTATGTGACTCAAACTTTTGTGAACGCTCAGAATGTAAACTCACGAGCCGCTACTGCTCGTTAACCAGCAAAAAGTTCTGGAGAGAAGCCGCGGCGTGCTTCATATAAGGTGGCGATGTATGAGTAATAGGGGCGGCACAGGTACCATCTTATAGCGGAGCAATTCTTTAATCACATCTATGACTTTCTTTACACGCAGTATGTATATGGTGCATATAGAGAGGTTATTGTATTGCATCCAAAAATTCGATACCGAGATTTCTCCGAGAATACACGAATAAAAATCTGATGTGTTACATTTACATGACTTTCTCTGTATCGCTGAAACAAAGTATTGTTTGAGGAAGTAGATAGAACTCCACTTTATGGTAATCGAGATAAACATTAGTAGAGATTCTTAACTGCTTGCTTCCTTGTAAGTAGAAGGAAAATAAGGGAATACATTAGGCTAAACCAAAAGTCAAATCTTTTAAAAGCTGGTTGTCATGAGGTTGAAGTCCGTTTCTATGGAGGGGCAGGAGTTTACAACTTTCCGTGTGAGGAAAGTTTATGCATTTTAAATCTGAAACAATTAATCAGGAATATCTCAGAAATGGCCAATTCCACGGAAAAAATGTATATTATATAAATTGTGTGCTTTAACGTGATCTACATTTTTGTGTAGTAAGTTTTCATCTATCTCTTACGGTTTACCAGTTACGCAAAATTCAGCAAAATTCATTCAGAATAAGGAGGTCTTTAGAGGCTATTACAGAAAATTCAAGATATGCATTTTACTTGCCATATAAATATCTTTAATATACGGTATTTTAGTAAAAATCGTTGGAGCCATTTTTGAGAAAATCACAATTTTCGAATTTGTCACGGGTAGTTTGGGGTGGGCATATTTCTCTCAAAATCTTCCTGTCGCATCCCTGGAATATACTAAACTTAAATATCAAGTTTGGAATCTTACCGACTTTTCGTTTTTGAGTTATCGTGTTCACAGTCACACGGATACACACAAATCTTTTTCTAAAAATGTTGTTTTATACATTGGACCCTAAAACGTGTATTTCCGGTGAATTTTTGGAATCAAATTTTTGGGTAGAATGCAATAACTTCTCTATACACTATGTACATAGCACGTGTAGAGAAGGTAAAAATGATCTTTGAAAAGGTCAGTATTGTGTGTGTGGACAGCATACTCTTAAATACCAACTTTAGTACTCATATTTAACATCTTCCAAGGATGGGGCACGAATATTTTCAAGAACAATCCCTCAGCCCAAACTGCTCTTTACATGGAATTTTAATTGATTTTTCTAAAAAAAAATTTTGGAGTACTAACCACTTCCGAGACATTCCTTGTTTAAATGTTAAGCTACTTAAACGTTTCTAAAACGAGTGGTCAACTTTCGTTTCATTTCTCATTTGTTTTACTCCGGCCTTGCAAAGCGAAAACCGAATTCCAGATGTTTCACATAACTTTTTAAAATAGTTGACTATCGCTTTAGCCTAGTGTATTACCTCATTTCCCTTCTACTTTGAGGGAACTAATAAAACTAATCCTGCTAATATTTATCTCGATTAACACGATGTAGACGAAGGAATAACATTTTGTAACAATATGAGAGCTATGGCCATTTAGCTTTCTCTTCCGCTTCAACTACATAAAAAATCAGATGTGTTCCAATTTACACGACTTTCTGTACCTATTTTGTAAACGAACTGTTCTTAAAGCTACTTCATGCTAATAAAGATAAACCTTAGCAGAATTGGTCTTATTACTTAGTTACTTGTAAGTAAAAAGGGAAATAAAGCGATAGTCAAATCTTTTGAAAGCTGCTCTCTAGTTGATCTAATTGAAATGCGGTTCTTTTTGCATGATCAGGAGAAAAACAAAAGAGATATGAAACGAATGAAGAAAGTTAACTCCACAAAAACATGTCTATATGTATAAATGCTATATGTATAAATATGTCATAAATTGTGTGTTTTAATGTGTTCGAGCTTCTCCGTGTTGCCAGGCAAATACTTTTAGGTTCATCACATTCCCAGTTTACCTGCCCATATTTCCTATTCTCATAATTTGCCTGTCTTCTGTTTCAGTGTTAAAGGACCGGTGACGGTGTTCGGCGGGTTGCGGCTGGATGGTGGCTTGCTCACTGTGGAGAGCTTAATCTGATGACGTCGCAGTTGGCATCGTTCAATTGGTACCCACCTTCGGAACTTCCGATCTCGGACCCCTCCTGGAACTACCAAATCCTTAGGGCGAGTGAGTGTAGGTACAAGTCGCGCGCCAGTTCTTGACGAATGAGAGTTTTAAATGAGAGATTAAACGTGAGTCACTTTCTCGTATTTACTGTGCATTCTCGAAACGTAATCATAAGGAAGCAGAGCTGTTTGTTATTGTAACAAACTATTTGCTGACCTGTTTATCAAGGGTAGGCTAGCTGACTGTATCTTAGCTAAAGGTCATTCGTCTAGAAGGAACGGGCAGCCTGTACTGGGTGGCGTCGGAGGCGTTCCATCTGTATAGCCCGTTACAATTCAGGTTACCGGCGGTGTCGCTAGTGTTACTGTAGCCTAATGAATTTAGAAAAGGAGGAAATACTAACGTTTTACTGAAGCACGTTTCCTGCCCAGCTGTCATCTTTTTGCATGATGCCATATACACCATACGCAACTTCTGTCAATTAATTGAGTTTCCAAGTTTTTGAAGTAAAGAACAAAGGATAATGGAAGGAGAGAGATCTCTAGCTGAAGGAATATTTAATTCAATCACAGTTTTTGGCCTGTCAGAAGTTATTATAATGCATTAAATTGGTATTATTGCAGTAAATATCGGGCAAGGTCATAATTTAATTTTTTCTTATTTCTTGGTCTAAAACTACTGTTAATGTAACAAAAGGCTCTACCATATATTACAGAATTGGTTTAAAGCTTTAGTAGAATGCGTGATGTTTATCGGGAACTTCGGTCGAGGAATATTGGAATAATTAACATTGCATTCCGAGTCCGAGGAACACGCCCCTTTTTCTCACGGTTCTGGTATCATAAGCAATAACTTGATAGTAATTATTGCTCGCGATAGCTGCTAAATTGGCAAATTAGCAAGAAGTTTCTTAACCGGAGTAGATTGCCAATTTAGTCTATGAATTACCTTTATCCAAGATCCTAAACGGTCTTTCCGAGTTGGAAATCTAAAATCTAACAAACAATACAAAATCGCATGTACAGAAATGTATAGCTTATGTCACTAAGTATACCACCGAAAATCACTTAAATAAGTACACTAACTGTGTATTTAAACAAATTTCCCTTTCCTTGTCTTTGCTTCTGCTATTCGAGAAACTACACTCAAACACCATACACGTCGTATTGGCTATTATACTGGTTTTAAACTTACAGGCTAAATTTACTGCTTAATTGAACATTTAACCTACAAAAATGTATTTTTGGGTGCACATTTAAAACACACAAGGTGTACTTATCTCAAAAGTGTAGTGTCTAAATATGACGACTTGGCAAAGATGTGCTTCACTAACCACAATGCATAAGGATAGGGTATTTCCGATCTAATATCTCTGTATATCTTTGAGTGAGCGGCCGTGGGGAGTTGCGGAGTTCGAACGCATGGTTCAGTCCGTCATGTAACGCTATAAACAGTGGACATTTAAGTTGGCATTACAAGCATATCATTGACATTAGACTATAGGCAAAGTTTTTTCAGATTTATTATAATTTGCCTACTGTAATGTTAGCACTGTTGTAAGGTAGGATTTTCTGTTTCACTAGCCGTCTCAGTGGAACTATCCTCTGCTGTGTTGGTAGAACTACCGCCTTCACTTTCATTACAAAGGGTGACGGTATTATTGCTTATTTTCATTCTCAATGCTAACCACATCCACAATTGAAGGGCTGAGAACCATAGAAGGCCATCTCCATGTGAGGTCAAAATTGAGCTGTTGCCATCTGTCGGTATAGTTTATGATAATACATCTTATATTGCAATGGGCCATGTCCAGCATTTCCCGTTTACAAACAGTAGAGCATCAAAATATCGGTTTAAATGAAACTACAAATTCTGTTAGAGTCAGAGTGGTCCAAATCCATGCGGCAAATCACGCTATCGCGTATGATGATCTTATGTCCATACTACCATTTATTCCTCCAGTGAATCAGATGTTTACAAGAGTTTGCGTGTGCAAGTCAATAATGATGATCAGCAGGACATTGATTAGATGTATGGAAATGGCCCAGTTACATTTTTTAGGCTGAGCCAAGTCCCAGCAAAGGAAAATAGCTCCCCATAAATAACTGTAAAACCTAATTTTGCATGAAGCCGCTTAATGTTGTACTAATATAAGATATAAATATATTCTAGATTGCTGTGGCATTTAGCTATGTGTATATTGACTCAATAAATTATGATATTGAAAAAACATTGACCTTCTATTTCTCCATTTTTAAAAAATGGTGCTTGGCCCATTATGGTTCTCAACCCTTCAATTATAAGTCGTTCAATTTCCTCCAACACTCCACGCCTCCAATATTCTTCCTCAATCTTGATACCTAGTCTTTGTGTTCTTTCGCTCTCTTTGCTAATTGTCTCTATGGTTTGCTTACTTATTCCGACCGCTGTTGTTGCTCTTTTTATGGCTTTTCTAAAGGAAGAACGAGATTTTATTTTCCCTCCCTGTAGAGTATCAATACATTGTAAATTATCATTATGCTTTCAATTCATAGCCTTTCTTGGTTGGCTTCTTCTTTGACAAGGTTTCCATCGTTAAACACTTATTTCCTCTTCATTCTATTAAAAGAAAATCAATAGGCTTCACCATAGTAAAGAATAAATAAGTTATACATCATACAGTCGTACACGATATGTGAACACGATCGTTTAATACAACACTGTGCTCGAACATTCGATTGATGCACACTGATTTTCCAAAGCGCTAGTCCAGTGTATAACGTATTACCGTGCTACTGAAAAGGTTAACATATGTGCTATCTTTGTTAACCCTTTGTTGCCTATCGGTCCCTATAAGTTCCGCTTGTTTTAAACGTAACTATACAAATAGGGTTGTACTCTAGGATTAATTTCATGGTATACTAACCTACAACCATAAACGACAAGTAATCAAGACTGTTTTATACTGTAAAAATATATAACGTTTTTGCCCTAAAATTGCAGAGCCTTTTTTCAAATAAATAAAAAGGCAAAACTCATAACAGTCAAATGTAACGCGATTAGCTTTCAAGCATCACACCGATTATTTTACTTGGGCTCTCCCCATCTCTTACCAAAATCACTGGGATTTGAACTTGCAACATTTGGCTTTGAATGGATGGCCAGTCCATTACCTATCACCTAACACTCATAGTCATTTGAACCACTCTTTGGTAGCGCCTTTGGCACGATTATGAAAACTGGTTTAGAAGAATTTAAACTTTTAATTGGAAAGAAAAAGGTTAATAAAGAATCTACATTTATTTCCATTTCTATTTTCTCTATTATTTCCTGTAATAATTTTATAGATCTATTCCCATATATTTTTAGTTGGATCCAGTTTTAAACTTGAACTAAAGAAAGACGGCATATGTAGTATACTAGTGCAGGCAAATAAGGGTTAACAGAAACCTCTCAGATAACGCTCTGGTTATTCTGGGAAATCGCCGACGGTTTGTAGTGCACCAAAGAGTGCGCAATTTAGCAAATGAATGCTTAGAAGTTACAAATGACAGAAAGACGTTAACTCCGCGTGGAGTAAATGCAGCGTTGCAACGTCTTTGCTGTTTTATCCTTCATTCATCTCATTCATGTAGTTTTCTCGTAAACTTCACAGGTGCAGGTAGTGTCTACTGTGTGTTCTTAAATATGTGGAGGCCTTGGGACGTGTCTAGCTTTGGTGCTAGCAATAATAGTAATAGTGTTAATAATTCAGCTAGTTTTTCTAGTAGTGATAACACTAGAGGTGCCATTAATAACGCTGCTTCTACTCCTAGTGTCGCTAGTGTGGCAAAAAGTGAAGGCAGAGGAAAAGGAAGCAGGCCGCCTTTGGGAACACTAACTAAACAGTCCCAACACATAATACCTAATATTGGATAGGTAGAGTCAGACTGAAAAATTCAATGCCTAGCCGGGCTTTGAACCACGGATTTCCCGTCTCTAGCCTGAGCTACCATGGCAACCTGCCGGCATAGCATTGAATTTCTCAACTGACTCCTATGTTTCCCGGTAAACCACAAGGTGATCTCAAATTATTTTGAGATGACAACCCCAATGGCGACTTACAATGTTGTAAGTACTTTAAGTCCCAGGATTCATAGTATAGCCAACTATTATAGTCAATTGATATTGATTTAATTGTTTTTTCACACAAGTCGTGTGTAGGATGGGGCTGTCCTCTCAAAACAATTTGAGATCACCTTGTGGTTTACCGGAAAACACGCGAGTCAGTTGAGAAATTCAATGCTATGTCGGCATGTTGCCATGGTAGCTCAGTCTTAGAGCAACCGGCTAGAGACAGGAGATCCGTTGTTCAAATCCCGGCTATGGCATTGAATTTTTCAGTCCAACTCTACCTATCTATCTCCTTCCTACACACGGCTCGTGTGAAAAAAAACTATTAAATCAATACGTAATGTTGGAAGTACATGGAAGCCAATAAAGCAGGGAAGGAACATAAAGCAGTGGGCTTAAGCAGACAAACAATTCAGCCGCAGGGAGTCTTCCCATTACGCCCAAAAAAGAAGGGCAACAGGAAACCAAAGTTAGGGAAGGTTGATACTTTCACCTGCGACACTTCGTAGAGATAGGTGTATAGGTTTTATAAAAATGGGCGGGCACCAATAGTGCTAGAATTTCTGCATGAATTTCAAACCGGATTTGCTTAGACAGCTGTTAGTGAAATTATGATTCCGGTTTTGTACGTTAAATAAGAGGCACATGATTATGGATTCAGGATTGTGGCATGGACATATCGATACTTGAGTGGATTGAACTATTTCAGACAGGAAGGATATCATATACGAGGTAGGTAGTTTATTTAGACGAATCTTGGTGCGATACTCATGATAGTGTAAGAAAAGGTTGAGAGGACGGCATTTGCTTTTGCTGCCTCGTGATCGTGCATGCAGAGTTGGACTAAGGGCTGCTTATATTTGGTAGTCCTTGACTGATTCACATCACAAGATGAATGCTGAAATATTTGAAGCTTGGTTCAAGAACACACTTTTGAAAAACATTCCTCCTAAGAGTGTTAATGTGTTAGATAATGCTATTTATCATTCCCGGGTAAAGATCAAAATTCCCACCATGTCTAGCAGAAAAGATTAAATGATCAGATTCATAGCAGAAGATAATTTAGAATTACTCAGTCCAGTTCCTAAAAAGCTGTGATTTTGGAGAAAATTCGGGAAGCCCAATATACAAACATCTGATGTGTTACATTCACATGACTTTCTCTATATCTCTGCAATAAATTATTTTTAAAAAGCTTATGCTTCTACTTACTTCCTGCTAATCGAGAAAAAATTAGCAGAAATAGACGTATTACTTGCTGCCTTGTAAGTAGAAGCGAAATAAGGAAGTGCCATA
This sequence comes from Hymenopus coronatus, assembly GCA_030762935.1. Classification (NCBI taxonomy): domain Eukaryota; kingdom Metazoa; phylum Arthropoda; class Insecta; order Mantodea; family Hymenopodidae; genus Hymenopus; species Hymenopus coronatus. The sequence continues at coordinate 48,525,728 of CM060884.1, read as the reverse complement.
AGTTAAAGTGATAGTCAAAGGCTGGTTGCTATGTGGCTGAAGTTCCTTTGTATGAACATGAGTTCACAAAGTCCTGTATGAGAAAAGTATAAGTTTTTTTAAGCTGATACCAAAAACAAGGAATGTCTTAAAAACAATCACCTCCACGAAAAAATATGTATATAACATAAATTGTGTGTTTCAAAGTGCTCTACATTTGTTGTGTGGTAAGTTTTTGTCCATCTCTTACGGTTTAGCAGTTATGCAACATTCCGTAAAATTGACCCAGAACAAAGTAGTCATCAGAGGCTGTTCCCAGAAAATTCAAAATATACATTTTATTTGTCAGGTAAATATCTTTAACATACAACATTTTAATCAAAATTGTTAGCGCCATTTTTTAGAAAATCAAAATTTTCGAAAAAAGTTCTATGTAAAGGGTAGTTTGGGGTCTGGGGATTTTTCTCAAAATCTTCGTGTCGCATCCCTGGGAGATGCTAAACTTAAATACCAAGTTTGGTATTTTACCGACTTTTCGTTTTTGAGTTATCGTGTTCACAGGCACACGGACCTTTTTCTGAAAATACTTTTTTGGATACAGGGGACCCAAAGACATATATTTCCGGTGAAATCCCGGTATCGAATTTTTTGGTGGAGTGCAATGCCTTCTCTATGCACTATGTAAATAGTACGTATAGAGAAAGTAAAAAGTGTATATAATAGACAAAATGGCAAAACATCATAGCCTTGAAGTTCTCAGGTTACCACCATATTACTGTTGACTCAATCCAATTGAGCTGATATGGGCACGCCTTAAACATGCCGTAAGGAATCGGAATGCGACTTCTTCTATAAGCGACAGTGTGTGCAAAGTGTTGAGAGAATGTGTACCGAACATAGATTCGATTGTGCACACCATGCAACAAGAGTGAACATTTCAAATAGATGTTTCACAAGACAATTCTTCGTTTGTGATAAACATGAGTAAAAATGACAGTGACAGCAAGGAAGGCAAAGACAGGGCGTAACATAAGTAGAAAATGTGGTTAGATATTGATTATTAGCACTGTGTAGTACTCTTGCTGTGCTTAATAAAAAGTGCTCTAAAATAATAGCCATGCGTGCAACGGAGTTTACTTGGAGAAAACGTGACAACGTCGCTTTCTATATGACTGAATGCCTGCAATCTTTGAAGCCGACGATGTTAACCTTTTCAGCAGCACGATAACAGTTAGTGCAAGCGTTCGCCACCGGTAACATGAGGTGGGACGGCTTATAGATACGTTGACAATGTCGTCCGTGTATGCAATCGCTCTCTTGTTCACTGTGGTATGTGACGGTGGAGCTGAATTATGAGACATCGCAGTATCATGCGTAAATAATGGTACGACGAAACAGGAGACTTCGGAACGTGACACATAGACTTGATTTTTCCCGACGTTCGAGATGTTTCTTCAAGCTTCAGTTTCTAGTATCTTGGACAAGTTTTCAGAAAGTTTGTGACTTCACTTGCTACTTATAAAGGTAGGAAGGAGTGCGGTGTGTGTAAATTGTATTGAGTCGTAAGTGGCTGAAGTGTTAGCGCGCAGTTGGCGTGCAGCGATAAACTCTCAACGCATAGAATCGTTAAGCGAATTATTTACGGCACTGAATCAAAGAGTATTTCTAAACATTTTGAGTCAATAAAGACATGTTTACATATGATACCGTCTAGTGAACGTGAGTGCAGCTAACCTCCACGCCCCAGAAAAGGGACCTTTTATTCTTATCCTTGAAAACCAATAGCAACCCTGATTTTAAGAAAGCGGCATTCACTTGTTGATTCCAAGTGGAATTGCAGTTAAAATTCACTTCTACTTACAAGGAAGCAAATATTGAAACAATTTCTCCTAATGTTTATCTCAATTAGCAGATGTTCTTGCAGAACAATTAGAGAACGAACTCGTAGAATTTTAGCTTAGATCCGTGCGTGTATGCGTGTGTGTGAACGACTCGCTCAAAAACGAAAAGCTGGTTAGCTATTGAACTTGGATTTAAGTTTAGTATCTTCTAAAGCTGCAACAGGAAGATTTTCAGGAACAACCCCCTACCGCAAACTATAATTTACATGTAAGAACTTTTGTTATTTTCAATTCTATCAAAAATGGCTCTTAACTATTTTGCTTAAAATATCGTAAATTTAAGGTATTTATTAACAATAATTTGTTACAGAGTAGAGATAATCATGTGATATGAACAAATCAGAGTTTCAAAATAGTTTCCTTTTTTTTTAAATGGAAGTTATTCTATTTTCTTTCGTTCTACCCCTGGACATACAAAGAGAGCCGAATTTCAATGTGGTCGCATAGCGGCAGCTTTTAGAGAACTTTACTCGTTAGAGCCTAATGTATTCCTTCATTTTCCTTCTTCTTACAAAGAATTACGTAATAAGACCTCTCTATAATGTTTATCTCCATTAATATGAAGAGTTAGCTTTTTTAAGAGAGTTTGTTGTAGAAAAGGCAGAGAAATCCATATGAATGGAGCACATAAGTTGTTTTTAATTTTTAATTTTTTATTTGTATTTATTTTATTCTATTTTTATTTAATTATTTTGGCTGTGATGACTTCAAACCAGGCAAGTGATATATCAAGAACACTATGGAATCAAGGACATATCTCCGGGCACTCCATACTTCAGGAATTTAATTCCATCATTTTGGATATAAAAAGTACAGACTAATATGTATTGCTGAGGTGTGAAGAAATAAGTGCAGTACTCATATCGTTTAGGTCATAAAATTTGGAACTAAATTATGAATCTTACACGTTACATCTGGGTAGACGATCTTATACTTGGTATTTATACGATTTTTCACATTTGATTTATTCCCTTCATAGATAAACAGAGAGTTAACTAGACAGGAGTGGAAATTGAGTTTTTATTTATGGACGCTCTTTAACTGCTGTGACTCTTAGCGTCCCATTTTAAATTGGGCGTGAAAGACGGCTTAATTTTGTTCAGAGGCCTCTTTATCAGGCTTGAGGTTCTTTTACATGCTGTAAATCCCCAAAACAGGACCAACGGCTTTCGGTTTTACTTCCCTTCCGAAGTAAGCCATACTAAGGTTTTTTACGCCCGAAAAAATCCATCGTCCTCCGCCGGGTTTGAACCCGCGACCTTGGGTTTATGATGGTAACCATAACTACAAGGAGGGCAACAGGATGGATGGATGGATGGATGGATGGATGGATGGATGGAGGGAGGAAGGACGGATGGATGGATAGAAGGGTGGACGGATGGGTGTATGGACGGACGGATGGATGGATAGACAGATGAAAGATTTATGACCGAACGGATAGATAGATGGATGGAGGAATGGATAGATGCATGAACGGATGGACGGTCGGACGGACTGACGGATGGAGAGAGTGAGAGATGGGACGGGACTCGACTGAACTGGAGAGAGAGAGATAGAGAGAGAGAGAGAGAGAGAGAGAGATAGGATGGGATGGGACGGTACTGACATTGACTGGACTGGATGGATGGACACGAATATTTTACTAAAATAATTTATGATCTTCCTCTTCACAAGTACAAATAGAGGTTACCGCTGCAGTAAAAACTAATAGCGGTGCTGATTGTAGGGTAAAAGGGTAGGTATGCAAAAGTAGGCTTGAAAAAGCGAGTTCAATGAACAAAAAGTACGTCACTATAAACATAGAAACGAAAAAAAGCGCATAATTACAAAAGTGAGGATGCAAAAATACATTTTGGCAGAGAAGAGTAAAAAAAACGTTTGCACACAGGAGAAAGAAGAAAAAACCTCTAGCTCAGTAAAAGCTGTTTGTGTTACATATTCGAATACTGAAGGAGAAAACCTAATTTTCAATTTGAAGAGCACTGTGGGCTAATCCTTCCGCCAGTTGGTGCTGGTGTGTTTACGTAAATCAAAGCAGCTGCAAGACGGGGACAAGTTGATTACAGGGAAACAAGTAAAGAGCTCTTACTCTGAAATAAACTTAAAGAAAAGCTTCTCTCCTACAAAGTGGAAAAGATGTCGTCAAGTTGTAAAAACGTAATGCAGCCTTTGAAGATAGCTGCGCCAAGATAGAGGAGGTTCTTCTGCCTTTGTGAAGCTCCGCCACTATAAACATATTTTTATAGTCCTTCATGCTGTTGGAATCTATTCTCTTAGGCGGACTACGGCAGTGTCATAAATTTAACAGTGGGCCGCTTCTGAATGTCCCGCCTACCGCTTTTTTTGGTACAGTCAGGCTTACTGGTAACCTTATAGGCTCTGATAGGCAAGTACATTCTCAATTAAAACGTTTAATGCGATGAAGCCAGTTATTACTTTCTCTAGCTCCGTATGTACACCGTATTGCACCCAAAAATTCGATACCGAGATTTCACCGGAAATTTATGTTTCCCTGAATCCAAAATATTCTTATGTGTTACACTCAGATGTCTTTCTCTAGCTACTCTACAAACAAGCTTCTTATAAAAGATAATTCTCCTTTCAACACCACACTATAAACATTAGCAGAATGTTATTACTTATTTTCTTATAAGTAGACTGGAACTAAGGGAATGCACTAGGCTAAAGTGATAGTGAAATGTTTTAAAATCTGTCGTTATGCGATTGTCATTGCAAAACGCTTCTTTGCTTGGCCAGGAGTAGAACAAAAGAAAAACGGACACCCCCATTTTAGAAAAGTGTAAGTATTTCACAACTGAAACTAATAACAAGGCATAGCTCAAAAACTGTAAGCTCCACGAAAAAAATGTATATGAGATAATTTGTGTATTTTGACAAGACCTACATTTTTTGTATAGTAAGTTTCTGTCTCTCTCTTACGGTTTAGTAGTTATACCAAATTAAGCAAAATTCATCCAGAATAAACGGGTCTTTGTAAGCTATGCCCAGAAAATTCAAGATATACATTTTATTTGTAATAGGAATGCCTTTAATATGTGGTATTTTAATCAAAAACGTTAGAGCCATTTTTAAGAAAAACAAATTTTTTAAAAATTTTTCCATGTAAAGGGTAGTTAGGGTTGGGGGGATTTTCTTGAAAATGTTCGTGTTGCATCCTTGGAAGATACCAAATTTAAATACCAAGTTTGGTATTTAGCCGTCTTTTCGTTTTTGAGCTATGCTGCCCACAGACACACGCACACACACACACACACACACACACACACACACACACACGGACCTGTTTCTGAAAATGTTTTTTTTTTATTCAGAGAGTCCTAAATCGTGTATTTCCGATAAAATCTCGATATCGAATTTTTGGATGCATTACAATACCTTCTCTATCCCTATGTACATTGTACATACGGGAATAGAGAAAGTAAAAAAGCATTTTCAGAAAAAGGTCCCTGTGTGAGTGTCTATCTGTCTGTCTCTCTGTTGGTCTGTCTGTCTGTGGACAGCATAGCTCAAAAACGAAAAGACGGTTAAATACCAAACTTGGTATTAGGTTTGGTATCTTCCAAGGGTGTGACGCGAAGATTTTCAAGAAAATCCCCCCAACCCGTTTCCATGTAAATATTTTGGAAAATTTTGTTTTTCTTAAAAGTGGCTCTAACGATTTTCATTAAAATACCATATATGAAAACTATTTCCATCACAAATAAAGTGTATGTCTTAAATTTTCTGGGAATAGCTTCTGAAGACCTGTTTATTCTGAATGAATTTTGCTGAATTTTGCATAACTAGTAAATCTAAGAAATAGACAAAAACTTACTACACAAAAATGTAGATTTCATTAAAACACACAATTTATGGCATATACATTTTTTTCGTGGACTTTGCCGTTTTCAAGAAATTACTTGTTATTAGCTTCAATTGTAAGGTACTTACGCTTTTCTCAGACAGGAAGATTCCGTATTTTACTTTCTCTATACTCACTATGTACATAGTGAATAGAGAATGTATTGCACTCCACCAAAAAATTCGATACCGAGATTTCACCGGAAATATATGTTTTAGGGTCCCCTGTATCCAAAAAAAGTATTTTCAGAAAAAGGTCCGTGTGTGTGTGTGTCCGTGTGTCCGTGTGTCTGTGAACACGATAACTCAAAAACGAATAGTCGGTAAAATACCAAACTTTGGTATTTAAGTTTAGTATCTTCCAGAGATGCGACACGAAGATTTTGAGAAAAATCCCCCCACCCCAAACTACCCTTTACATGGAACTTTTTTCGAAAATTTCGATTTTCTCAAAAATGGCTCTAACGATTTTGATTACAATTTCGTATATTAAAGTTATTTACCTGACAAATAAAATGTATATTTTGAATTTTCTGGGAATAGCCTCTGAAGACTACTTTATTCTGGATGAATTTTTCATAATTACTAAACCGTAAGAGATGGACAAAAACTTAACACAAAAAATGTAGAGCACATTAAAACACACAATTTATGCTATATACATTTTTTTTCGTGCAGTTGATTGTTTTTGAGATATTCCTTTTTCTTGGTTTCAGCTTTGAAAAACTTATACTTTTCTCACACAGGAATTTGTCAACTCCTGTCCATACAAACAAAGGAACATCAGTCACATAGCAACCAGCTTTTGGCTTTCACTTTAACCTATGGTACTCCCTTATTTCGGTTCTACTTACAATAAAGCAAGAAATAAGACTATTTCTGCTAATTTTTTCTGATGAGCATACAGTAAATAGAAGTATAAGCTTTTTAAGAATAATTTTTTGCAGGGATATAGAGAAAGTCATGTGAATGGTACACATCAGATTTTCTTTTGTTCTACTCCTGGTCAAGCAAAGAAGCGATTCGCAATGACAATTAAGTAACGAGAGCTTTTAAAACATACGATTATCACTTAAGTGCATTCCTTTAGTTTCCTTCTTCTTACAAGAAACTAAGCAATAAGTTAATGTATTAAGGAAGAATAATATTTTCTAAGAAGTTTGTTTATAGAGCAGCTAGAGAAAGTCATGTGAGTGTAACACATAATTTTTTTTCTTTTTTGTACATCGTGTATACTTGATAGGACGCAAGTTATTGCATTTCACCTACAAATTCAATACCAACATTTCACTGGAAATACACATTTTAGGGTTCCCTATATTAAAAACAAGCATCTTTAGAAAAAACTCTGATGTGATCTATTCATATGACTGTCTCTGACAAATTATTGTTAAAAAAGCGTATTCTTCTATTTACTTCATGCTAAGCGAGAAAAAAAAAAAAAAGTTAGCAGAAATATAGCCTTATTACTTGCTTCCATGTAAGTAGAACAGAAATAAGGAAGTACCATAGGTGAAAGTGATAGTCAAAAGCTGGTTTCTGGTTTCCTTTGTTTGTATGAACAGGATTTGACAAATTCCCATATTTTAAAGCTGGAACCAATAAGAAAGAATACATCAAAAGCGATCAGCTCCACGACTGCATTCTAGGTCAGAGAAGAGTATTTTTACAGTTGAGAACCGCGAATATAATACAACTCCATGGCATGACAGCTCACAAGGAAACTTGGACTACCGCCGACCCATCTCGGTCCATGACAGACGTCATGGAAGGGGTGCAGTATTGGAGAGCGAGACGGTTAATGCGGTCCTCATGACCTGGAACCGCTATTTCTCCAACAAGTAGCTCCTGAATTGGCCCCCCAGAGTTCTCCCAGCGGGGGAAAAATCCCCAGGCCGGTACTGGGAATCGAACCCACGTCTCCCGCTTGGTAAGCAGCAACGCTACCACCGCGCTAAGGAGAACCATGAATATACGGTTCGAGTCTATGAGAATTTTAAATTATGTGAATGATCCTTTTTTGCAGTAAAAGAACTATAGTCACATGAGTGTGTGTGTATGTTATGGAGGGGTATTCCACACTACAGTCGTCGGCTTATTGTACGTCAAACCCCTGGGATGGGATGAGTGTAACTACAGAGGGCAACCATTATCCGGACAGGGAGAGATCCATCGTGGGGCTACCTAACATTTCACAAGCAGTTTATCTCATTGTGGGTAGCAACAGAGTCCGCCACTCAGGTCCGACTGAACCACCTGAGTCCACAGACAACCACCAGCGCCATCCTACCGCCGAGAGCTGTATTTCCAAAGCGCTCCTACGTGACTTGAGCACACTACCTTCAGCAGAAGTGGCTAACGGCCGTTTTCGGGCGGCTAAGGAAGTCTATACCTTTTTTCAACGGAGGGAACCTACTACTCCACATATACAAGTTAAGTATCCACAATTGCCCTGGAGGCAAATTTGCTGTGGCTTTGCTATACCAGAAATCAACACGGAATGGGTCTCGGTGGCATATGAGATTGTTAATGAAATCCTACCAACTGCAGATAAATTACACAGACATCATCTGGCAATTCTTCCCGCTTGTCCAATGTGCCAAGCTCCAGATTCGCTTGCACATCGACTCTTGGAATGCTCAGGTAAAGGACTGATATGGACATGGCTCTTGAGCCGATGTCGGGGTTGGACTGGTGACACCTGGCAGCCTTCAGCAACGGATATTTTGCACCTGAATTTTCCCTGGACGCGTCCTGCATTGTGGAGAGCTCTTATTTGGACAGTAATGGGTACCTATGCTTGGCTTAGTACCTTGGACACGCCAGCTGACTGTGTGGTTCCAGCTTTACGCAGTTTTTTGTATGCAGAGAGGTGGCGGATGATTCGAGACAACAGAATAAACGCTTTTAAACCCTGGATATACAAGATATGAGCACCTGATTGATTCTATATCGATCCGGGATGATCTTGGATGCAATAACATGCATTATTCCTCTTTATGCTGGCCTGTTGTGATGTAGAGCTCCTGCTTCTCCTGAAATAAATAAAGTTCCTAATTCCCAAAGGGGGTACCATGCCATTACAAACTAAATAAAAAAGAATAAATACAAACAGAAATTAAAAAAAAATGCCCATTCTTCTCCTCCACAAGTGAAAATAAATTAAAAAAAAAATCTCTAACCCTAACAGCACCTTCCCATGTTGTCGCCATCTTCCTACACATGTAAAAAAAAAAAAAAAAAAAAAAAGCGCAGTCACCCCCACGAAATGGCGTTTCTGTCTGTCACCTAACTCCCTGAAAGAGATGAAATGAAGTTCGGGAAATTAAAAAAAAAAAAAAAAAAAACCGAAAAACCCACAGGCACACGAGTACTGCTTCCCCATAATAAAATACTCTGAATGAAAGCAGAATCTTACGTAAACATTCGGTACATAATTACTTAGATTAGGTTCCCCCAAGTCAAGTCAGGGTTGCTCGAGAGCGTGCAGGGCTGTTTCCAGCTGTTATGCGGGCAGCCCTCACCCACCGCGACTATCAGTGTTACGTATTATTTCGTACTTGTGATATACGAAACAATACAGTGCCCTAACTATCCCTGTTGAACTAATTTTACCCTTTCTGCACAGGCAGAAATGGTACAAAATCAAGTTTTTTATTTTAGGCACTAATAAAATCTCTATTATTTCCAGTTTCAGAAAAAATATACTTTTTGGGGGTTAAGAGGATATTAAGGCATTTAAATAGAATTTAAATGCTAGCCTGAATTCCTTTAAAGCTGTAGTGCAATAATCCTTTGTAGAATATTTGAATGTTAAAATCCAGTTTAGCCCAAAGCAACATTTTTGAATACTTATGTACCTTTTTCTCAGAAAGTATAAGCAGTAGAGAGCTGAAAATTTCAGTACGTGTATGAAATATATAGTTGAGCCACAATTTTATAACATATTAGTGGTATTTAAAAAATAAATAATTTTGCAAATGTTCCACATTTTTACTTTTTTGACCTTCCAAATAATTGTTTTTTACTTTCTCTATAGGCACTATGTACATAGTGTATAGAGAATATATTGCACTCCACCAAAAAATTCGATACCGAGATTTCACCGGAAATATATGTTTTAGGGTTCCCTTTAGCTAAAAAATACATTTTCGGAAAAAGGTCCGTGTGTGTGTGTGTCTGTGTGTCTGTGAACACGATAACTCAAAAACGAAAAATAAGTAAAATACCACACTTGGTATTTAAGTTTAGTATCTTCAAGGGATGCGACACGAAGCTTTTGAGAAAAATCCCCCATCTACCCTTTACATGGAACTTTTTTCGAAAATTTTGATTTTCTCAAAAATGGCTCTAACGATTTTGATTAAAATTTCGTATATTAAATATATTTACCTGACAAATAAAGTGTATATTTTGAATTTTCTGGGAATAGCCTCTGAAGAGTAGTTTATTCTGGATGAATTTTACTGAATTTTGAATAACTGCTAAACTGTAAGAGATGGACAAAAATTAAGCGTTAATATAAAATTATAATATGACATAAATATTTGTAAGATTGTTTGCCGTAAATTGAACTTTCTGTCTGATAGTCTTAAAAATAAATCACGTGGCCCATTTTATTAGGATAATGACTTTAGACAATAACAAAGTGCTATTTAAAGAGAGTCGAAATGGGATTTTCATAACTTTTTTCCATTTTTATATTTTAATTGCATATGAATATTTCGAACAATATTTAGGACAATCTGCTACATTCACTTGGTAAAGCATTAATAACTTTGTAAATATTAGAGAAGAGATTTTTTTTTATTTTAATCGGAAAGTTTTGCTTTAGGTATTGGCAGCATTGGCATCCCGCTCATATTTCCTTCATGTGAGAGTTTCGAAACGCAGCGAAGTTATTTGGAAAAATAGAAATTTCTGAAGAAGTAAGATTGTCTATACAAATGCCCCATTATCTCAGTAATTATTTAAGGGCTGAAATTTTACCACACATTTGCACCCAAATAGGTTTTATTTTAACTATTTTTATGTATATAGATTAGTTATTATTTTTAAATTTAAAAATAATTGTTTTTTCAATAACACTTTAAGAGCTTTATTAAAACAAATAACACATTTCCTTCTAATCAACAGAAGTATCATATGCTTCATCTCTCAATATTAAAGGTACTGCTGGGTATACCTTGAAAAATTTAGCTTATCATCTTCCACAGTTTCTGAGATAATGGATCAAACATTAACATTGTCAAGTTAGGGCAATAACTATGCAAGCTAGAGTTTTGAATATGGTAAAAATATCACTTATTTTGTATAATATTTGGTATAAGATATATTACACAATGTGGATTTTCAAAAGTTGACAGATGCATTACCTTAAGAAATATGCATACAGAATTGTATGAATAGTAATAAAGTATAGTAGATCGGTTTTTATTAGTGAAAATATGGGACCTAGAATAAAACTGAAATAAACTGAAACTAGAACATAAATGGAATGTAATAAGTCCCTTCCACCCGGTCATAATAAATGAGACAGTCAGCAGAGTTAATAAGAAATAAAGAAAGAAAAACTTGCAAGAAGCCCATAAAAACTAAACTGGAAAATATTAAACACACATCTTGCAGAGTCAAGGCTATACAACTGTTATTTAACTGTTATGCATAACTGCAAAAAAAAAAAACAAAAAAAAAATCTTATGTGTACCATTCACATGACTTTCACTACATTTTTGGCAACACATTATTCTTACAAAATCTCTACCTGATTTCCCAATTAACATAACAAGTAATAGAAATGGGTTTATTACTTATTTCCTTGAAAGTAGAAGGGGCAGTCAAATCTTCAAAATCTGTCGCCATATGATGACATTGAAATTCAGTTCTCTCTCCGTGGTCAGGAGTAAAACAAAGGATATATGAAAGAATGAGAAACTTCCATTTGAGAAAAAGTACTTTAAAATAAGTAATATCTCGAAAATGATTAACTCTACCAAAAAATGTTTATGACATAAATTGTGTGTTTTAACCAAATATACATATTTTGTGTAATAAGGTTTTGACTACTCTTGCGGTTTAGTGGACATGTAAAGACCTCCAGAATTTAGAGCATTCCAAAAGATATTCCCGGACATTTAAAGATGTGCATTTCATTTGTCATAAAAGATATCTAAAATATATGATGTAACAAATCCGTTAGAGCCATTTTTTTCAAGTTTTTCGAAAAAATGTATCAGGTATCAAGTTTGGAATGGGAGGGATTTTCTTAAAAATGTTCGCGTTGCACCCCTAAAGATGCTGAACTTAAATAGCAGGTGTTTAACGTACTTAACGTTTTTTTTTTTTTTTTTTAATTCTGCTATTCACAGTCTCGTGGACACATACAAGCACATAAATACACGGACCTTTTTCTAAAGCTGCTTTTATGTATCTTTTTACTTTCTCTAGTCCTATATGTACAATGTACATAGTGGATAGAGAAGGTATATTTCATCCAAAAACTCGATATCGAAGTTTTACCGGAAATATATGTTTTGGGGTCCCCTAATTCCGAAAAAGGCATTTTTAGAAAAAGATCCGTATGTGTCTGTGGACAACACAGCTCAAAAACGAAAATACCGTTATGTACCAAACTTAGTATTTAGGTTTAGTATCTTCCAATGATGCGACACGAAGATTTTCAAGAAAATTCCTGCACCCCAAACTAACATTTACATGGAAAAAATTAGGAAAATTGTGTAGATCTCGTTAAAACACATAACATTTAATTCAATTTATGTCATATGCGTTTTTTATGTAGAGCTGACCGTTTCTGAGATATTCCTTATTATTAGTTTCAATTCTAAACTACTTTAACTTTTCTCAAACAGGAAATGACGTTTCGATTCATCTCTCTTGTTTTTCAGTAGACATGCAAAGCGAACCGAACTTCTGTTGTTTCATATAAGACAGCTTATAAAAAATATATAGCTATCGATTTAGCCTAGTGTATGTTCGTTCTACATGCAAGGAAGCAAGTAATAAGACAATTTGTGCTAATATTTACCTTGATTAGCACGTCGTAGATAGAAGAATAATCTTTTATAAGGAAAGTTGTTTGTGTAGCAGCTAGAGAAAGTTATATAAATGGAACACATCAGATTTTTGTTTTATTCAAGAGATCCCAAAACGTGTATGCTTAGTGAAATCTAGGTATCGAATTTTCGGGTGGACTGCAATACCTTCTCTGCCTGTTATGTACGTATTTTTTTTTTTTTATTAAAGAAAGCAAAAATCTGTCAAAATAACCAGATATCAAGATGGCGACACATTCATGTTAACTATTGATATACTGCAAATACTGTGAGATTTATTTAGTAGTGTTTAACCTCAATTCTTACTACTTATTGCGCCATTGACGTTTACAAAATGAGATAATGATTATGGTAGAACGATAACGAGCACATGAAGCCAAGATTATCGTATGATCTGTAAACAGATGCGATTCACGTTGCTTACAAAATAATGAAGACAAAATTACTTTTTCATCAGTGGAAAGCAATTTTGAAGCGGTATTGGAAAACCGAGAAATTCAGTGGCAATGGAGAGGTGTGCACAGAACAGAATCGCCAATGCGAGTAGCAATTGCACGCATTCGAGACAAATTTGAGACTCATGGTATCGTACACTATGTTCACTGGAGCAGATATAGAGAGAATAGATAGGAAATGCCCTATCCTTATGCATTATGGTTGGTAAGGCACGTTTTTTCAAGCCGCCATATTTTGATTCTACGCTTCAGAGATGAGTACGGCTTTTGTGGGTTAAATGTGCACCCAGAAATAAGATTTTGTGGCGCTAAATGTCAACTAAGCAATACACTTAGATTGTTGGTTTTAAACCAGTATAATGGTGAATACGTGTGCGAGTTTGGTTGTAGTTTCTCGAATAGCAGAAGGAAAAACAAGGAAAGGGAAACATTTTTCAATACATAGGTTAGGGTTCTTATTTAAGTGGTTTTTTGGTGTTAATGCTCAATTAGAGTGTAAGATTTAAACGTGCATAATGGTCAATACGTGTGTAGTGTTTGGTTGTAGTTTCTCGAATAGCAGAAGCATAAATAAGAAAATGTGATTTTTCGGTGGTATAGTTAGTGAAATATTTCAATATACAGGTAAGTGGACTTATTTAAGTGATTTTTTTTTTTTTTTTTTTTTTGCGGTATACAGTTAAATATGTTATGCATTGTCAACAGAGCGATTCTGTATTGTTTGCTAGATTTTAGATTTCCAACTCGGAAAGACATTGAGAAGCAGCCAAAATTGGCAGCCTGCTCCGGTTTAGAAGAAACATTTTGCTAATTCGCCCATTTAGCAGCTATCGCGAGAAATAATTAGTATCAAATTATGTGCTTGTGAGACCAGACTCAGAATGCAATACATGCAGCTCCAAAGTGAAAGTCATTATAATCTTTGCGATAATTCTCTGATAATTGTCACCCTTTTTTGGTGTGCACTTAGAAATAGTTCATGTAGTGGAATTAATGGTTATAGGCATGAAAGACAAACGATAAGATTTAGTAAAAATCTGATAGTTTGCCCTCCTTCTAATTTAACCTAGGTATTAGAACAAAATTAAGTTATGACCTTGCCACGATATTTACAGAAATAATACTAATTTATCAATAATAACTTCTGACAGGCCGATTGTATTAAATATTCCTTCAACTAGAGATCTCTCCCCTTCCATTATCCTTTAACTTGAAAAAACAATTTGACAGATGTTGCGTATAGTGTATGTGGTATTATCTGTGTCAACTTAGTTCAGTCCTGATGTCAACACAAGGGAGTGAAAAGAGAGAGAGAGAGAGAGAGAGAGAGAGAGAGAGAGAGAGAGAGAAAGATACTGAAGCAAAAGAGCGTTAGGCTGTTGATTGGTTCAGGGAAGGTAATGGGTGTTAACTTTTACGTGGATGCATATTGTAACAGCCTCCTAAATGTACAGTACTGTAATAGTTTTTAGATCACTGCTCTGCGCGAGTTAGTTTCGGAGAGAAAAGTATGCAAATGCTTCGATTCTTATAAAAGGTAATAGTCCGACATTTTATCCATATCCGACACATACCAAGCAGATGGCTCTGGGTTCGTGAATTCTGAAAGGAATATTTACAACAGACGTACACATTCTATAAAAAACATATAGATTAGACAGAAGACCGGCGAAATTATATATTGACTTTAACTTATTACTGTTAAATAAAGTGCAGCTAACTTATATTACTAAAGAACATTGGTATTATATGCACAATAAGTTACAAGCCTGTACCAGACAGCTCTCTTAAACAACCAGTAATTCTCGAAGTGAATGCTGATTAAGCTGTTTATTGTTTATAGTGCAGGGTCGCCTCTGATAATGTGTTATTTAAGACTGTATTTCCTGTACATCTCGCATGCCTCACAAGCCCAGGGGACTTGCTATATGCAGTTTAAAAGCAGTAAGCCTTTGATCTTGGATGATTAGCCGTAATAAAATACAACCGAGGCAAGCCTTTAAAAAGTGTCGAGAGGCTAATGGTCGCGCATTGTTTCGCGGTGCTTAAAGAAAGAAACGTCGAATCGGTCATAAAGAATATCGAAAAAGAAACGGGTGATCTCCTTGGCGTTTCTGCATTTAGTATGCATAGTGTTAGAATGGAACAGCAAGCATCCGGGAGCCTAAGAACACCGGGAAAATCGCGTAAATATAAAAAACGTTCAGAGAAATACGATGATTTTGCGAAAAGTGCTATTCGCGGTAAAGTTTATGATTGTTTTTTCAGAAATGAACTATCGACTCTAAATAAAATTTTGCATGCAGTACATTCTGACACAGAATTGCCACATTTCTCAAAGTACTCTCCACAGGTTGCTGATATATATATCGCTAGTGTTGCAAAACTTATGTGCGCACATGTACCGTTAACACGCGGCGAGTTGAGCCAGCTCCGCCTTGTTGTTAACATCAGGACTGAACTAACTTGACGCAGACTCTAGTGAGTAGAATTGCAAGATGGCAGCTGGTCACAAAAAGTTACGCATTTCCGCTCTGTGTCTGGGAGACCTCGCAAAGCAACAAGTCCCGCGTCCTCGCCTATGGATTTGGGACGTTTTATTATTAAAACAGCAAAGTTGAAAGTTTTCGTCCTAAGACCTTAGCATGCATCCGCCCTGTCTGGAGAATGAAGCACCGTAAGTGGTTAAATAGTGCAAGAAAATAGTCCTATGTAGGGAAAGTTGCTTGGTCCGATGAGGCACAAAGTATGTAAAACGGAACTGTTTAAGGGCATAACTTTGTACTGGTATGGAAAAAATCCACATTTTCTTCTTTATTTTTGGAAAAAGTTGGAATTAATGCTTGCTAAAGGTTGTCATCTATGGATCTAATTGGACCATTTTTCTTTGAACGAATAGTAACCTGAAATTGATACACACGTCAGCCTTACCCGCCATTCATACTCTATGTAAACGAGAAGATTTAATTCCAACAGCATGGTGCACCACCACATTACCTCCGAGATTTAGGTGTGTACTTTGATGACAATCCTCCAGGGCACTGGATAGGACGAAGAGATTCCAACATTTATTTACATATTGGACGAGGTATATATTCCTACTCTTCTTTTGTTTAAGCTTTCACTTTTTTTGTCTTCAGGCTTTGTCTGATGGTGATGAAAGAATTCTGCTTTCCATCTCTTTTTTTTTGGACGACCTCTTGTTCTTTTCCCATATAGTACAAAATCTCTGGCTATTATCACTCTGTTTTTCTCTGTTCGTTCTATGTGTGAGTTCCATTCTGGTCTTGTTAGTTTTGTGAATTTAACCACATACATTAGGTCACATCCTTGTCAAACTGTCTCATTTTTTACTTTGTCTAATCTTTTTTTCACTTAATCTTGTTGTTAAAGTGTTCATTTCTGTTGTTCTCATAAGTTGTTTGGTTTTACTAGTTTCTTTGGCATAAATTTATATTGGTCTAACTGCTGTTTTATACATTTTCATTTTACTATGTTGAGGTATTTATTTTCAAGACGTCACGCAGGCAACCTGAAATCTAGATGTCTTTTGTGTTTGATTTCTTACTTCATTTACTATTTGAGACAAATCTCTCGCTATTTCCACTCCAAGATATCTAAAGTTCATCAGCCGTTTGATCATTTTCTTATCTATTTCCAGCTTACTCCTTATTGGTAACAATCATTGCAGGTCATCTTCATTACTAGCCATCACTACTACGACATCGGCATATGCTATTATATTAAAACATATATTATGATTCATACAAATTTTGTAATACATTTATTATCTCTGGATCTAATCCATTTGATTTATATTTTTAGGAAACGTTTAAGGATGTTTTATACCGTAGAAAATCATCTAAACTTGCATGTGCTGCAATCGCTGGGGACGCTTTCGCAAACGTTGCTCGATTAGTAATCAACGTACCCAGATGTGTATCAACGGCGATGGTGGGCATTTTGAGGAACTTTTGTAACCGTAAAAGTCTAAGATGATTAGTGCTCATAGCTTTCTTTTTGTGCGAATTCAGCAATATTATGTTAACACAGTTTTATCTTCGCTTCAAGTGTATATACGTTTTGGCACCTCGATAGTGATAAATTATATTAGGTAACAGCCGACCAAAAATATAGTGGGTCAGTTTGTTCAAACGTTTCTTGGCCCACAGCATCTGATATATACAGTGTGTCTCTTGAACCATTACCACTAAGAAATGTAAATATCTCCTCACATAGACAAATATGCTTTTCAACTTGTCTTGTGTAGAAACTCTAAATTTCGTGACAATGAAAAGTATGACGCTACTGCGCTTGCGCATGGTACAACACACAAGAGTTTAAATGTTGGAATTCAGGGTACAGCAGAAAGCAAAACGCTGTTATTGGTTAGCTGAATTGAAGCTCCCAATTGCAATTCAAAGAAGATTTAGGCAGGAATATTGTGCTGTTGGAAACAGCACTGTGCTGAGGAAGAATGGAAGCTGCAAAAATACAGTGTCTGCAGCTACAGTTGAAGTTGTATGGCAAGCATTTCAGCGCAGGCCAGTCAACGGACCAGTATAGAGTTAGGTAATTCGAAGACGACTATTCACACGGTTGTCCACAAAAGACTGCGATTTAAAGAAAACAAAATCCAACTTATCTATGAAAAAATTGCAGCAGAATGATAAACCCAAACGGGCCGAGTTCGCTGCTGCTCTATTATCCAGCATTGACGATGACAATGAATTCCTCAACCGCATCGCATTCTCAGAAGAAGCAACATTTCACACATCTGGTAAAGTGCACCACCATAACTGTAGAATATGGGGACAAAAAACCCACGTGTCGTAATGGAATGTGAACGTGATAGCACCAATATTAATGTGTGGTGTGCTTTAAGTTGTGATATAGTCATCGGACATTTTTCTTTGCTAAAAGCACAGTAACAGGGAAAACATATGCTGGAGAACTATGCAGTCCAACAATTCCAGATGAGTTCTTCTTTCAGCAAGATGGAGCCCCTCCACATTTTGCCCATGAAATTCGACACTACTCAAGACCCGATTTCCAAACAAGCGGATTGGAAGAGCAGATCCCATTGAATGGTCTCCAAGGTATCCAGACCTATCTCCCTTAGATTTATTTTTAGGGTATGTAAAAAGAATTGTTTATCGATCTCCAGTACAGGACCTGGTTGACCTCCGAAGGCGGATAATAGACGCTCGTGTTTCCGTCACACCAGTAATGTTGCGCAACACATGGAGGGAGATAGAGTTCTGTCTTGATATTCTTCAGGCCACAAAAGGCACTCATGTTGTGAATTATTAAAACTTGGCGAATTTGTCTAATATACAATCTAATACTGGCTATTTGATGCCTATTAGTTTAGGAGATATTAAGGTTTCTTTGTGATAATGATTCAACGGAACACACTGTGTACATCTAAGCCATCCTACTGCCTCTATTAAATGGTGATCAATAAATAAAACAAGAAAACTAAATAAAATATTCTCTAAAGAAACCATTTCTTCAGTTGGCTTTCGAGAAAACCTAATGGAGAAAATACAAGCCAAGAGAAAAACACTCTAGAATTAGTTCTTACGAGTTAAACTCATTTTTCAGACTATGTTATCTCTGAAAATATTATAGCTAACAAGTCACCTTTAGCATACCCAATTTAAGAGCTTCGGAAGATGTCCGGGAAATTGCTAGGAACTTTGTCAATAAACCAAAATTAATATAAATTCAAACCATTTAGTACACAAGAAGTGACAACATCTTACCTGCTTTATTGTAGAGACGACCAAACATCGTATTTCATTCTCTGGGAGCAAGGATAGATTATGGTTATCTTCCACATTCTTGGAGAACAAGCAAAGTTCTGTTTATTCCGAAACCTGGTAAAGAAATTACAAAGACACTAAATCATTTGTTCTATTTTGTTGCTAATGGATTAGAAAGAGTAATAGGAGGACATGTACCTAATGGGATTTTAGTAAATTATGCAGTACATGAAACTCAACATGGTTATCAATCAGGTATATCATTAGTAATGTGTTGCATCAACTGGTGAGCAGGATTGAAAATTTGATAGAACATATGAAATAGTTCTAAATATCCTTTTGGGCATCCAAGAGGCTTTGATACACTTAGCTTCATAATAAGAGCAGTTGAGTAGCAGGATTTGCATCAGGTCATCAGAAAATATAAGTATCACCAACGAGAAGAATCCCTCTATAAGGGATCCTCTCACCTACTCTATGGGATATAGTTATAGACAACCTCCTGATGAATCTTAATGATCAAGGCATATGTACACAGGTCTGTGAAGATTACATGGTAATTCATGTTAGACCAAAATTCCCTAGCGTTGCTTCAGAGATAAAAAATCAAGTTCTGAAATGTGTAAAACGCTAGTGCTAAGATCGAAGGTATTGATGTTAATGCAGAAGGAAAGTATTTGAAAGGGATGAGTCTTTTATCTGGATTCATCCTAGACTACAAACTGATCTGGAGCATACTCTCAGATAAAGCTATCACTAAGGCAAAACGGACCCTTGTGGCCTGTTATCATCTTATAGGTAAAAACTGAGAATTAAGGCCACATATTCCAAATGATTCAATCAGACGATGGTTAAACCACAAATAAACTAGTGTTTTGTCATGGTGCAGAAAATTCAGCAAGTCGTCTTCTACATTAGAAGATCTCAAAAATACAATTATAGTAGCTCCAGAACTCATTTTGGGAATATCTCTACTCCAGCTTAGCATTCAAGCAGAGGCGAGAATCAGTGCACACAGAATTAACTTCTTAAGTTTTTGCAGAGAAGACAATTATAAGAATGGTCACTCATCTATTACCCACATATGCAGGAATTTCAACAATAATCTCAGACTAAGTCCAACAGAACCTCATTGACAAAGACATTCACAGTTATTATAGATTTTAGTAAATATAAATATAATTTTACTGGTAAACAGGAAAGATATCTGCAACTTTACTCAGAAGGCTCGCGTACAGAAGCCAATTCTGGAGCACGCATATTTGAGGCTACCACAAAGGCCTATCATTATTAGAGTCGAGATAACCGCACCACTGTCCTTCAAGTAAAAATATTCACCATTATTACCTACGCTGTTAAACAGAATATAGGAACCAGCAGTTTATTATTAACTCTGACAGCCAAATGCACTGTATGGTCTCAACTCACACCAGTTTAAATGGAACTGGTCTGGAAAACATACAAAAAAGTTACAAAATCTCTTATCCACCAACAAATTTAAACTTGGTTGCGTACCTGACAGTACAGGCATTAAAGGTAAACGAGAAAGCCCCCTTTCCATTCATAAGTCCAGGATCATTTTGTAGAATAGGCTTCAAGCCAACTAAAACTACAGTCAGTAATTGGAAGAGAACATTCCTTCAAAGATGACTCCATATCTTTAGGAATAAAAACTTATAAGATGATAATCAAACAATCTAATAAAAATTAAATTGACAACTCTTAAAGAAACCCATTAACTTTCTCGCCGAATAAGGTGCGCTCAGCAAACATTTTGGGACGATAGGGAAATTCCTTTGTAAATAATCTGATGGAACAGTAGTTCATGTTCATCTGAAGTGTGAAAGACGGAGACGGAGACATTTCATCTTCGAAATAGCATCCAGGAGAAGGATCTCAACTTGTAAGACAAATAACTCGACTTACCGAACGGTTTGAGCTAAGCCCATGAGAAATTAAGGAAGCGCTATAAAGCCTTTCAGGCTGAGATGTATATAGTGTAACTCAGATCCAACTCATTATTTTGCTTCTTCATCAAATAAAACAAGAAGAGCTGTATGAAGTAAAAGAAAAATGTAACTCTAAGAGTAAGACAACGTGACACAGTAAAAGTGTTCAATTTTTTGGGAAATTAGGAAACTAAAAATCTGATGTGTTCCATTCACATGACTTTCTCTATATCTCTGTAACAAATTATTGTTAAAACGCTTATGCTTCTATTTACTTCATGCTAACCAAGAAAAATTAGCATAAATAGTCTTAATACTTGCTTCCTTGTAAGTAGAACCGAAATAAGGGAGTACCATAGGTTAAACTGATAGTCAAAAGCTGTTTGCTATGTGACTGAAAATCCTTTGTTTGTATGGGCAGGAGTTGACAATTTGTGTATGAGAAAAGTAAGTTTTTTAAAGCTGAAAGCAAACAAGGAAGATCTCAAAAACAATCAACTTCACGAAAAAATGAATATAACATAAATTGTGTTTTTATTGTGCTCTACATTTTTTGTGTAGTAAGTTTTGTCTATCTCTTACGGTTTATCAGTTATGCAAAATTCAATAAAAAATCATCCAAAATAAAGAGGTATTTAGAGGCTATTCCCAGAAAATTCAAGATATACATTTTATTTGTCATGTAAATATCTTAAATATAAGAGATTTTGATCAAAATCGTTAGAGCCATTTTTGAGAAAATCAAAATTTTCGCAATTATTCCCATTCGCTTTTTTGGATTCAGGGGTATTTACGGTGAAATCGTGGTATCGAGTTTTTGGGTGCAATTCTCTATACACTATGTACATAGTAGGTGTAGAGAAAGTAAAAAGGCTTAAAAAACTTAACGGGAAATTTAAAGAAATCAAAAACATTTACATAAGGTTCAACGCGGATTATCGATTACATAACATATTCCTCTAAATCGATTATAATAGTGCCAAATTCCTTAAGTTTAAAGATCATAACTACTAATACTGTAGTTTTAAACTTTTACAATAAAAATAATAGGGTATCTAATGCTTGTTTACACTTTTTAATGTCACAACATTCACAGTAATATTACATTATACCTCAAGATAATATAAATTTCACCTTAAACCATCTACGGTCAAAACTTAGAAATTCTACGAACAATTTTACCTCCAATAGTCTTAGTTTTTATTGTTTTACATCATCTGCGGCCCAGTTAGACAATTGATGGAAAATTTAAAGGAAAAAAAATTATAAGCTTCACTTGTTTTCCCCTAAATTTCCAGGCGTTGCCTAACTAGACTGTATAAAGTCAAATTTCTGGGATCGAAAAGCCTTACGCTGAAGTGCGTCAAATCCGATAAATAGTGTTCCTTATTTACCAATCATTGAGTCGTCATGTGTGTGACTGAGTGGGTCAGTGGATGAGTGAGTGGATGAGTGAGTGGATGAGTGAGTGGGTGTGTGAGTGAGTAAGTGAGTGGGTGAGTGGATGAGTGAGTGGGTGTGTGAGTGAGTAAGTGAGTGGGTGAGTGGATGAGTGAGTGGGCGAGTGAATGAGTAAGTGAGTGGGTGAGTGAGTGGATGAATGAGTGGGTGGGGTGTGAGTGAGTAAGTGAGTGGGTGAGTGGATGAATGAGTGGGCGAGTGAGTGAGTGGGTGGGTGAGTGAGTGGGTGAGTGAGTGGGTGAGTGAGTGGATGGGTGAGTGAGCGCGTTAGTGGGTTAGTGAGTGAGTGGTGAGTGGGTTAGTGAGTGAGTGGGTGAGTGGATGAGTGAGTGGGCGAGTGAGTGAGTAAGTAAGTGAGTGGGTGAGTAAGTGGATGGGTGAGTGAGTGGATGGGTGAGTGAGTGGGCGAGTGAGTGGGTGAGTGGATGAGTGAGTGGGCGAGTGAGTGAGTAAGTGAGTGGGTGAGTGAGTGGATGGGTGAGTGAGTGGGCGAGTGAGTGGGTGAGTGGGTCAGTGGATGAGTGAGTGGGTGAGTGAGTGGATGAGTGAGTGGGTGGGTGTATGAGTGAGTAAGTGAGTGGGTGAGTGGAAGAGTGAGTGGGCGAGTGAGTGAGTAAGTGAGTGGGTGAGTGAATGGGTGAGTGAGTGGATGGGTGAGTGAGTGCGTTAGTGGGTTAGTGAGTGAGTGGGTGAGTGAGTGGGTGAGTATGTATATGAGTGTGTGTGAGTGTGAATGTGTATGTGAGTGTGTGTGTGAGTGTGTGTATTTGTATGAATGTGTATGAGTGTGTGTGAGTGTGAGAGTGAGTGTGAGTGTGTGTGAGTGAGTGTGAGTGTGTGTGAGTGTGTGTGTGAGTTGTGTATATGTATGTATGTGTGTGTAATCTTAAAAATATCAGGAGTAGGATACAAAAGCATGGTGGATAAAATGCTTAAGAAACATTACTGCCGGGAATGGAGAATATGGAGAATTGTAAACTCGGAAGGAAATGAGGACGGAAATGAAATCTGGAACGGAGATGACGGAGAGTGAAATGAAGAATGTAAATTCCGGAATGGTGAAGATGAGAACAGAAATGAGAGCTAAAGAAGATACTGGAACGAAATAGGACAAAATGAAATCCGAACTCAACATTGACATTGATTCTGTAAAATCTAAAAAAAATGCTATTGCGAAAAACTTGAAAGACGACATTACAATTGAGTTACAGGAAATTAAATCTGATAGAATTGAAACGAATAACAAAAAAATATGTGTTCCATTCACATGACTTTCTCTACATCTCTACGACAAATTATTGTTAAAAAACTTATACTTCTATTTACTTCATGCTAATCGAGAGAAAAAAAAATATCAGAAATCGTCTTATTACTTGCTTCCATGTAAGTAGAAGGGAAATAAGAGAGTACCATAGGCTAAAGTGATAGTCAAAAGTTGGTTGCTATGTGATTAAAGTTCATTTGTTTGTATGGACAGAAGTTGACAATTTCTCGTATGAGAAAAGTATAAGTACTTTAAAGGTGAAACCAATAACAAGGGATATCTCAAAAACGATCAACTCCACGAAAAACATGTATATAACATAAATGGTGTATGTTATCGAGATCTATATTTTTGTGTAGTAAGTTTTTATAGATTTCTTATGGTTTACCAGTTATGCAAAATTTAATAAAATAATCCAGAATAAACAGGCCTTTAGAGGCTATTCCCAGAAAATTCAAAATATAAAAATTTTATTTGGTACGTAAATACCTTTAATATACGGGATTTTAATCAAAAATGTTAGTCATTTTTGAGAAAAACCAAATTTTCGAAAATTTTTCCATGTAAAGGGTAGCTGGGGTGGGGGGATTTTCTTGAAAATCTTCGCGTCGCATCCTTGGAAAATACTAAATTTAAATAATAAGGTATTTAATGAACCTATCGTTTTTGAGCTATGGTGTCCTTTCTTATTTTATTCAGGGGGTCCTAAAATATGTACGAGGGCCGTTTTTTTCAACCACCGATAGGCTTTAAATAAAGGACAAGAACATAGAAAACAATTATTTTATTACTAAAAGTTTTGTACAGTTATGGTTACTTTTCAACATAATCACCGAAAAGATTGAGACATTTATCGTACCTGAGCACAAGATTTGAAATATCCGCTTCAAAGAATGTTGCCACCAATGATTTTAAATGAGCATTGGCGTTGTTTTGAAGATCTTCGTACTTCACGACGTTTGCAGAAAGCCATTCAAAACAAACGAAAAAGATGTTTACTTCAGGAATTGTGTTGATCCACGACAACGCTCGTCCACACACTGCTGGCACAACCCATCAGCTTCTTGAACAATTTCAATGGGACATATTTGATCATCCGCCGTACAGTCCTGACCAGGCACCCAGCGACTTTCACCTTTTCCCTGACCAACGAAGATCTTCAAAACAACGTCAATGCTCATTTGGAATCATTGGCGGCAACATTTTTTGAAGCGGGTATTGCAAAGCTTGTGCACAGGTACGATAAAAGTCTCAATCTTTTCGGTGATTATGTTTGAAAGTAATCATAAGTGTACAAAACTTTTAGTAATAAAATAATTGTTTTCTATGAACTTGTCTTTTATGTATAGCCTATCGGAGGTTGAACGCCTTCGTATTTCCGGAGAAATCTTGATATAGAATTTTTGGGTGGAATACAATACTTGCTCTATACGCGTGTAGAGAAAGTACGTGTAGAGAAAGTAACAAGGTGAGCTACGTAAGAGTTGCACATGCTACGTTCATTCGCTGTAACGGTTCTCGTTGCTGGTCCAGGTCGACATTGGGGAGAATTTAAACCTTCAAATGATTAACTGGCTCTGAGTATACATAAGCATTTCCTTGTAATCTCTTCCTTTGTGACAAAGCTGCGGTAACCCCGTCCCTACCTTGCACTTACGTAGTTAGATATGGAAACTCTCTCTTGCCTTTGTGAGGTCGTCCTACACGCCAGAATACAAAGAAGTGGCAGTACATTAGTGGAATTATCAAAATGCTTTCAGAAAGCTTCCATCCAGCAACCTTGTCTTTGTACTATGTGTTTTGTGTTTGTCCCAACCCCCCCCCCCCTCGCACAAGCCTCAATGAAAAAAAAATTCTGCTCACCGCCTTCTCAATTTCGCCCTGTTGTCTGCTTTTTCCTTTCTTTTCTCTGAGGGCGCTTTGTAATATTCTATGTCCTTTGTGGAGATAAAAGGGGAAGAGATCAAAAAACAATGACATCAATCAGCGCAAACAAAACACGGAGCACTTTGTCGAGGTTAACTTTCCTTGTGGATGTGCCAGGTTCGAAGCCTTTAGCACTGCCGCTCTTTGAGAACGATTCCTAACTGGCCGTGCAGATCTTTTCAGGGTTAGATGGGGCATGAGAACGGGATACGAAAATTGTGACGCAAGCACAAAAAAGCAAACATGCCACTAACATCTGTCTTCTTTCTCCTTCTATTTAGCATGCTATCTGCGTCATCCTTATTTAGTTCACTTTCTTGCCCAACCTCAGCATCTGAGGCTTTTTGGGTTAATTATTTACAGCTGACTTTAGCGTTAGCGGCGTATAAACAGTTATTAACAATGAATATTATTCATCGTTTGTTAATTTTCTATTCTGAACTACTCTCTACTCTCTACCGTCTTTTATACTTTCTCTAGCACCTATGTACAATGTAAATAGTAGATATTAAAATCTATTGTATTCTCGATACCGAGGTTTTCTCTTTATACTTAGTACATATGTAGAGAAGGTATTGTATTCCACCATCAATTCGATATATAGATTTCACTAGAAATACACGTGTGTCTCCTGTATAAAAAAGAACGTTTTTAGAAAAAGGTTCTTGTGTGTGAAGAGCATAACTCAGAAACGAAAATCAGTTAAATACCAAACTTGATAATTGGCCTACCGCCCGTCTATTGCACCCAGACGTCATGGATGGGGTTCAGTATTGGAGGGTGAGACGTGGTCAGCGCATGGGGCAAGAGAACGGGATACGCAAATTGTGACGCAAGCACAAAAACGCAAACATGCCACTAACATGTCTTCTTTCTCCTTCTATTTAGCATGCTATCTGCGTCATCCTTATTTAGTTCACTTTCTTGCCCAACCACAGCATCAGAGGCCTTTTGGATTAAATTATTTTCAGCTGACTTCAGCGTTAACAACATATAAAGAAATTAAAACTCTTCTGCTTTAGTTCCCAATTCTTTGTTTACAGAGATTCTGATCTTCTCGTTGCCTTCCTTTTTACATTTCTTAACACCTATGTACAATGTATATAGTAGATAGAAAAGCTTTTTTTTTTTTTATTTTTGTACCTTAGCGTCCTTTAACCTGGTTGGTCATATCGGGCGGTGAATGAAATTGGTGAAATGATGCTCAAATGATATCGGGGTCCAGGAGCTTAAAGTTACTCGACAATCTTCTCAGGATAAGGAAAAATCCCGACAAAAAACCTTACCCGGTTAACTCACCCTAAGCGAGATTAGAACAAACGACCTGTTGAATGTGAGGCAGACACGCTACCACACTACCTAGGCGAGCAGAAAAGCTCTTGTATTCCACCCAGAAATTCATTACCAAGATTTCATCGAGAATTACTTAGTGCATATGTAGAGAAGGTATTGTAATCCACCCATCAATTCGATATGCAAATTTCACTAGAAATACACGTGTTATGTCTCCTACATAAAGAAGTAGAAAAATCTGATGTGTACCATTCACATGACTTTCTCCATATCCCTGCAACAAATAATTCTTAAAAAGCTTATACTTCTATTTACTTTATGCTAATCAGAAAAAAATAGCAGAAATAGTCTAATTACTCGCTTCCTTGTAAGTAGATGCGAAATAAGGGACAACCGTAGGTTAAAGTGATAGTCAAAAGCTGGTTGCTATGTCAATGAAGCTCCTTTGTTTATATGGATAGGAGTTGTCAAGTTCCTGTATGAGAAAAGTATACGTTTTTCATAGCAGAAACCAAAAATAAGGAATGTCACAAAAACGACGAACACCACGAAAAAAATGTATATAACATAAATTGTGTGTTTTAATGTGCTCTACATTTTTTGTGTAGTAAGTTTTTGTCCATCTCTTACGGTTTAGCAGTTATTCAAAATTTAGCAAAATTCATCCAGAATAAACTACTCTTCAGAGGCTATTCCCAAAAAATTCAAGATATACATTTTATTTGTCAGTTAAATATGTTTAATATACAAAATTTTATTCAAAATCGTTAGAGCCATTTTTGAGAAAATCAAAATTTTCGAAAAAAGTTCCATGTAAAGAGTAATTAGGGGTAGGGGATTTTTCTCAAAATCTTCGTGTCGCATCCCTGGAAGATACTAAACTTAAATACCAAGTTTGGTATTTTACCGACTTTTCGTTTTTGAGTTATCGTGTTCACAGACACACGGACACACGGACACACACACACACACACGGACCTTTTTGTGAAAATGCTTTTTTTGGATATTGGGGACCCTAAAACATACATTTCCGGTGAAATCTCGGTATCGAATTTTTGGGTGGAGTGCAATACTTTCTCTATACACTATGTACATAGTGCGTATGGAGAAAGTAAAAAGGTTCCTGTGTGTGAATGTGTGCAAGTGTGAAGAGCATAGAAACAAAAAGTCAGTTAAATACTAAGCTTGATAATTGACCTACCGCCCAGCCCAGACGTCATGGATGGGGTGCAGTATGGGAGAGTGAGACGTGGTCAGCGCCTCGAAGCCCCCCGGCCGGTTAATACGATCCTTATGAACTGGAGCCGCTACTTCTCCATGTACCTCAATTGGCTCCCCCAGGAATGTCAAGAGGCTGACTGCACCCCATAAAAAACCCCACGACGGTACTGGGAATCGAACCCAGGTCACCGCGCTACGGAGACGACCGTACAATGTACTTAGTAGATAGAAAAGCTATTGTATTCCACCCAAAAATTTGATACCAAGATTTCATCGAGATTTACTTTCTGTACTTAGTGCATATTTAGAGAAGATAATGTATTCCACCCTTCAATGCGATATGTAGATTTCACTAGAAATACACGTGTTAGGTCTCCTGTATAAAAAAATTAGAAAAAGGTTCGTGTGTGTGAGAGGCATAACTCAAAAACGAAAAGTAAGTTAAATACCAAAATTGATAATTAAATTCAGTATCTTCCAAGAAAGTGACACGAAAATTTACAACAAAATTAATAAATATATTTAAAAATAAAAAAAAAAAAACTCGCCAAAATTCATGTATAACTAAAATGATACACCCTACTGGCCTATGCTATTTTACGGTCTAAAAATTATTTGTTTGTCAACGACGCTGTCACTTGCCAGAAATACATCAGTGCCGCCGGTGTGCCGGAATTTCGTCCCGCAGGAGTTATTTAACATGCCAGTTAATCTACTGACATGGTGCTACCAAACACACTTAAAAACCATCCTCTGGGCCGGGTTTGAATCCACGTCTAACCAACTGAAATTTTACGTCCTAAAAATATGTTATAAAAATTATAAACACATTGAGGATTAAATTTGTATTTTTAAATTCCCCCTTATCTATAGGTTTTATTCTTGTCCCTCAAGAAATTTGCATAATTAAACTTACAATTAAGGTTTTTATTTAAATTGAAATTATTTATTATGCAATTCAATGTAAACTTAAATTCATGAAATAGAGAGAGAGAGAGAGAGAGAGAGAGAGGGAGAGAGAGAAAAGAAACATTTGGAAATTGCGTTTAAACCAATGATTAATGGTTTTTGTTTAACCGCTTGTTCAATTTTTCATTCATCACAAATAAACAGATCCATTGAATGAACCTTCCTCCAAACTACTCTTTGCATAGACTTTAAAGTCTCGTGTTTTAGAAACATTTACATGATAAATAAAATGCATATCTTAAAATATTTTCTGAGAATAGCCTGTGAAGGTTTCTTCATTATGTATGTCTATTGCCTAACTTAAAACCGTTAGGGACAAAAACTTACAACACAAAAAATGTAGATCGCTTTAAAATACACAATTTATGACCCGTGCATTTTTGTGTGGAGTTAACCTTTATTGAGCTATTGCTTGCTTTTGGTTTCAATTTTAAAATACTTAAAATTTTCTTAAAGGGAATTTTTTCTCTCCTGCTTTGTTTCACTTCTGGCCATGCAAAGAGTGCTGAATTTTAATTACATAGCAACCAGTTTTTAAAAAAAATTGACTATCGCTTTTGCCTAGTGTATTCCGTATTTCCCTTCTAATTATAAGTACTAAGTAAAAATACTATTTCTGCTAATATTTATCTCGATTAGGATGAAAAAATAGAAGAATATGCTTTTGTAGTACACCTATTTGTTATTGAATATATACGAATATCATAGGCAAGGAAAACATTAGGTTTTTCAATCATTTCTAGTTTTTCAGAACTAAGAATTGCATTTAAGTCACTACTCGTGGGTAGCTACGTTGTATTACACTACCCCGTCCCTTGAGTGTTCCATGCTTCGCCTACACCTGCTTTAGTGTGCCCTCTCTGTTGCACTTCAAGCACTTACTAGAATCAGTGAGATAAATTTGATGTAATCTACAACAGGTGGCAGAATACCGTGCACCACTTGAAATACTAAGGATCGGAATTTGTTTTAAGCAGATATTCTGGAAAACAGGAAATCTAAATAATACATTTCAGAGCAAAACCTTCATGCAAAGTGTAGTAGGAAGTGGGAGGATTTTCTTGAAAAGCTTTGTGTCGCATCCTTGGAAGATACTGAACTTTAATACCAAGTCAGGTGTAGCCGGACAGTATAGCTCAAAAACGAAAAGGCCAAAATACCAAACTTGAATATCCCCCCATCCCCAACTACCCTTTACATGCAACATTTTAAAAAAATTTATTTTCTCAAAATAGCTCTAACGATTTTGACTAAAATACCTTATGTTTAAGATATTTTTAGGACAAACGAAATGTATATCTTGAGTATCTGAAGACCTCTTCATTCCAGATAGACTAACATTTACTACATAAAAATGTAGATATCATTAAAACACAATTTATGTCATATATAAATAATACATATATATGTATATTATTGTAGAGTTATCCATTTTCGAGATATTCCGGATTATTGGTCACTAAATACAAATTTTTTCGATGCTACGAATGTAATTTCTTGGATTTTCTAAAACTTATTGAACGCCTCTAGTAGTATCAAGTGTTATGCTGTATTCACAATGAGATGCAAGCGCAGACGTAACGTAGCATAGCGTAGACGCATGGGGACAGTATTCACAATGTAATAGTAAGCGCAACGCAAGAAGTTTCGCACGAGCTTCTAGATTCATAAATACATGAGAATATTATGTACAGCGAATTTCAAATTTAAAACATAAACAACAATATTATATTAGAAAATTAACTTAATCTTTTATAATAGATAAATAAGTTATAAAATTATACACACAACTGACACGGCAGTGACGTTATAAACTGACCAAAATATTGGAAATTGTGCAAGTATGGAGACTGCAGAAAATTATAAAGCTGCACTTTTAATGCAATGTGCTTTATCTTTTTGCGCATTACGAATTGTGAGGACCAAGAAATCTAGACGCAGATGGTGGGACACCCATTAAATCAAAGCACAGAATCTGCAATTAAAAAATATGATGTGTTCCATTCACGTGACTTTCTCTACATCTCTGCAACAAATTACTGTTAAAAAGCTTATTGTTCTATTTACTTAATGCTAATCGAAAAAAAAAATAGCGGAAATAG
Organism: Hymenopus coronatus; assembly: GCA_030762935.1. Classification (NCBI taxonomy): domain Eukaryota; kingdom Metazoa; phylum Arthropoda; class Insecta; order Mantodea; family Hymenopodidae; genus Hymenopus; species Hymenopus coronatus. The sequence continues at coordinate 48,494,506 of CM060884.1, read as the reverse complement.
TCTCATTACTTGCTTCCTTGTCAGTAGATGCGAAATATGGCAATTTCATAGGTTAAAGTAACAGTCAAAAGCTGGCTGTTATGTGACTGAAGATCCTTTGTATGTATGGACAGGAGTTGACACATTCCTGTATGAGAAAAGTATAAGTTTTTCAAAGCAGAAACCAAAATCAAGAAATATCTAAATAACGATCAACTCCACGAAAAAATGTATATAGCATAAATTGTGTGTTTTGACGTGCTCTACGTTTTTTGTGTGGTAAGTTTTTATCAATCTCTTACGGTTTAGAAGTTATAGAAAATTCCGTAAATTTGATCCAGAATAAAATAGTCTTCAGAGGCTATTCCCAGAAAATTCAAGATATACATGTTATTTGTCAGGTGAATATCTTTACTATATGATATTTTAATCCAAATCGTTAGAGCCATTATTAAGAAAATCAAAATTTTCGAAAAAAGTTCCATGTAAAGGGTAGTTGGGGTGGGGAGATTTTCTAGAAAACCTTTGTGTCGCAGCCTTGGAAGATACCAAACTTAAATACCAGGTTTGTTATTTTACCGACTTTTCGTTTTTGAGTTATTGCGTTCACAGACACATGGACAAACACACACGAACCTTTTTTCTGAAAATACTTTTTTTGGATACAGGGGACCCTAAAACATATATTTCCGGTGAAATATTGGTATCGAATTTTTGGGTGGAGTGCAATACTTTCTCTATACACTATGTACATAGTACGTGTAGAGAAAATAAAAATGGCACGCCACAGCCAAATAGAAGATCGGCATGTATGTACAGAGGGCGCTGTAAACACTTGCATTACGATCATCTGATATTGGACAGCAGGCACTGCATAGAGGAAAAGAGCAAAATAAATCCTATATGGAATAATAGGACAAGCCGTGTGTAGGACAGGAGTTGGAGAGGTAGAGTCAGACTGAAAAATTCAATGCCATAGCCGGGATTTGAATGACGGATCTCCCGATCTTTAGCCGGTTGCTCTGCCACTGAGCTACCATGGCAACATGCCAGCATAGCATTGACTTTCTCAACTGACTCGTATGTTTTCCCGGTAAACCACAAGGTGATATCAATTCTTTTTGAGATGATAACTCTAATGGCGACTTTCAATGCTGCAAGTAGTTTAGACCCAGGATTCATAGTATATCTAACTATTATGGTCAATTTGTATGGAATAATTGTTTTTTCACACAAGCCGTGTGTAAGACAGGAGTTGAATAGGTATAGTCAGACGGAAAAATTCAACGCCATAGCCGGGACTTGAACCACGGACCTCCCGATCTGACCTTGTGGTTTACCGGGAAAACATACGAGTCAGTTGAGAAATTCAATGCTATGCCGGCATGTTGCCATGGTAGCTCAGTGGCTAGAGATCGGGAGATCCATGGTTCAAATCCCGGTTATGGCTTTGAATTTTTCAGTATGACTCTACCTATCCAAAAGTAATCCTTTTTGCACGTTAACGCAAGGATAAAGTTTGGAGTTGCGTTGCGTCTTGGGTGTTTCTATGTGAATGCTTACATTAAATAATATGAGTCCAAACTCTTGCGCTTACGTAACGCTCGCGCTCGCATTTCATGTGAACCTAGACTGTTATCATTGTGTCTTATGATATACAAAGAGTGAGTGCTTTATGAAAAACGAATTGCAATAATGGTTGTCTAAGCCCTTGTGGAGTTGTTTGTTTTTAGTGATGGCGTTTCAGATGTGAGAAGTGCCACTTCCATTGCCTTAGGATAGATGGTCAGCTGTTCTCCTGTGTGAGCTTTTTTCTCCGTAAATCTCCACGACCTCATGCCTTAGAGCACTTTACAAGCTCTTAATGGAAATTACATGTTCATTGCAATTTATTGCGTGGGTTCTCAAAACCTCTGTCGAGTCACTGTGTATCTACTACATTCGGGCGGAATTTATATCATGAAATTAAATGTATAATCCTATATAATACGCTTTGTAACTTTTCTTTCTTATTATTAGCCTGTTTTATCTCATTCATAATGCATTAGCTCTTGTATAATGTATTTTTACTTTCTCTATGCGCACTATGTGCATAGTGTATAGAGAAGGTATTGCACTCCACCCAAAAATTCGATACCGGGATTTCACCGAAAATATTTTAGCGTCCCCTGTATCCAAAAAAAGCGTTTTCAGAAAAAGGTCCGTGTGTATGACTATGAACACGATAACTCAAAAACGAAAAGTCGGTAAAATACCAAACTTGGTATTTAAGTTTAGTATCTTCCAGGGATGCGACACGAAGATTTTGAGAAAAATCCCCCACCCCAAACTACCCTTTACAAGGAACTTTTTTCGAAAATTTTGATTTTCTATAATATGGCTCTAATGATTTTGATTAAAATTTCGTATATTAAAGATACTTACCTGACAAATAAAAGGTATATCTTGAATTTTCTGGGAATATCCTCTGAAGACTACTTTATTCTGGATGAATTTTACGGAATTTTGCATAACTTCTAAACCATAAGAGATGGACAAAAACTTACAGCACAAAAAATGTAGAATGCCTCAAAACACACAATTTATCTTACATATATATTTTTTCCGTGGAGTTGATCATTTTTAGATACTCCTTGTTTTTAGTTTCAGCTTTAAAAAAACACTTTTCTCATACAGGGCTTTAATAATTCCTGTCCAAACAAACAAAGGAACTTCAGTCACCAAGCAACCACATTTGACTATCACTTTAACCAATAGTACGCCCTTATTTCGCTCCTACTTACAAGGAAGCAAGTAATAGGACTATTTCTGCTGATTTTTTCTCCATTAGTATGAAGTAAATAGAAGCATAACCTTTTTAACAATAATTTGTTACAGAGATATAGAGAAAGGCATGTGAGTGTAACACATCAGATTTTTGTTAATTTAATCTCTTGTTACTTTCTCTATCACGTATGTATAATGTACGTACATAGATAGAGAAGATTTTTTATTCCACGTAAAAAATCAATACCGAGATTTTACCGGAAATACATGTTTTGAGTCCACTTAAATCCCAAAAAATACTTTTTCTGAAAAAGATCTGTGTGTGCGTGGTTGTGCCTGTGGACACAATCCTAAAATGAAAAGTCGCTTAAATATAAACTACAGTTTCCTCCAAGCATGCGACACGAAGATTTTCAAGAACATTCCCTCATTCCAACCTATCCTTTATCTTTACTTTCTCTACACGTACTATGTATATAGTGTATATAGAAGGTTTTGTAATGCATTTAAAAATTTGATACCGAGATTTCACCGGAAATACATGTTTTGGGACCCACTGAATCTAAAAAAAACATTTTTAGAAAAATGTTCGCGTGTGTGTGTGTCTGTCTACCAGCCTGTCTGTCAGTGTGTCTGTGGGCAGCATAGCTCATAAACGAGAATATTGCTAAATACCAAACTTGGTATTTCATATTAGTAGCTTCCAAGGATGCGACACGAAGATTATCAAGAAAGTCCCCCCACCCTCAACTACCCTTTACATGAAACATTTTTCTAAAATGTTGATTTTCTCAAAATGGCTCTAACGATTTTGATTAAAATATCGTATATTAAGATAGCAAATAAAATATATTTCTGGAATTTTGTATAAGTAGTAAACCGTAAGATATAGACAAAAGCGCATTCACAAAAAACGTAGAGTTCGTTAAAACACACAATTTATACTATATACAATTCGTGGAGTTGATCGTTTTTGAGATATTCCTTGTTCTTGGTTTTAGCTTTAAAATACTTATACTTTTCTCAAATGGGAATTTGTCAATTTCTGATCATGCAAAGAAAAGGTTTTCAATCCCTTTAAAGCAAACAACTTTTCAAAGATTTGGCTATCGCTTTAGCCTTGTTTATTCCCTTATTTCCCTTCTACTTACAAGGAAGCAAGTAATAATGTTTATCTGGATTAGCATGAAGTACATAGAAGAATAAGCTTTATAACAATGCTTTGTTGCAGAAATATACAGAAAGTCATGTGAATGGAACACATCAGATTGTTTATTTATTTGTTGTTTTTTTTAAGTCGGCTTCCCTTCCCTTATGAAGGCCTGACACCTCCTTTTTTTTTTTTTTTTTTTTCGCTGTATCCCTGTTTACTGTTTCGCTGTATTCCCCCCCTAAGTTTACTGTATTATTACTGGTTTTACTGTACTTTGACACAAACATATACACACTGCACAAACATATAACACCCATCCCCAAGGCGGGACTCGAACCCACGATCTCCTGCCCACGAAGCACCAAAGCGAGACGCCTTAGCGAGCGTGGCCATGGGGACCGGCCCCTCTTTAAGACTTACGAGCATCCACCTAGGAGCCAGAAGCCTATCGGGGATCCAACGACATCTAACCATAGAATGGAGAATCTGGAACGAGTGTCCGTCCGAAGCCAGGTATGAGGTGAGGAAATGGATGATACGAAATGCGAGATGGTTGATAGGAAAGGCGTGGTTCGAGCAATTTGGTGGGGGAAACCGGAGGACAGGAGAAAGCCCGCCGTTTCTTACACCACAAATCCCACATGAGACGCTTGGGATCGAGCCCGGGACGTATAGGTGGGAGGTCGGCGATCTAGATTACTCGTCTACGGGCTATCATTGCGGAATGTTTTTCGAAAATTTCGATATTTTAAGAAAATAAAAGTCTCAAATAATTTTGATTAAAATGCCGTATATTAAATATGTTTACGTGTCAAATAAAATGTAGATATATCTTGAATGTTCGGCAATAGCCTTTGAAGACCTTTTCAATCTAGATTATGCATAATTGCATAATTGGTAAGCCGTAAGTGATAGACAAAACTTTCTATACAATGTACATGTAGATCTCGTTATAAAAACACACTTTGTCATACACATAATTTTTTTTTTTTTCCCCAATTCAGAGACATTTCCTGTTATTTGTTTCAACTTTAGAACATTTTAACTGGTTTTCAAACGGGTCTCTCACATTCATTTCACCTCTTTTTTGTTTTACTTCTGACCATGGGAGTGTAATTGAATTCATTGCCAATCACATAATGAACACTTTTAAAAAAATGTATTGACGTTTTAGCCCAGTGTATTACACTGCCACTTATAAGGAACTAAGAAATTTGACCATTTCTCCTTATCAGCATTATGTAGATAAAAGAATAGCTTTTGTAAGAATGCTTTGTTTGTATGTGAATTGAACATATCAGATTTTTACTTTCTCTAGCCCGAATATACAATGTACATAGTGGATAGAGAAGGTATTGTATTCCACCCATAGATTCGATGTCGATATTTCACTGGAAATATATGTTTTGTGGTTCCCCGAATCCGAAAAAAAGCACTTAAGAAAAAGGTCCGTGTGTGTCTATATCTGTGGACAGTATAGCTCAAAAACGAAAAGACCGTTAAATACCAAACTTGGTATTTAGGTTCGGTATCTTCCAAGGATACGACACAAAATGTTTCAAGAAAATCCCCTCGCCACAAACTACCCTTTACATGGAAACATTTTCGAAGATTTTGAATTTCTAAAAAATGGCTCTAATGATTTTGGTTAAAATCCCGTGTTTTAAAGATCTTTACATTCCAAATAAAATGTATATCCTGAATTTTCTGGGAATAGCGTATGAAGACCGCTTTTGAATTTTGCAGAATTGTGCAGAAGCGGTAAACTGTAACAAACAAAATCTTACTTAAATGTATGTGTTATATGCATTTTTTTTCGTGGAATTAATCGTTTTTGAGATATTCCTTATTGATTTCAGCTATATAAAATACTCCTGTCCACACAAACAAAGGAACTTTAATCCATAGCAACTGACTTTTGACTCTCATTTCAGTCTGTGGTACTCCCTTATTTCCTTTTTACTTACAAGGAAGCAAGAAATAACACCATTTCTGCTAATGTTTTGTCCATTAGCATGAAGTAAATAGTAGAATTAACTTTTTAACAATAATTTGTCACAAATATGTAGAGAAAGTTATGTGAATGTATCATCAGTTTTGTTTGTCTTTTTTTTTTTTTTTTTGTATAGTCGGCTTATCCTCTCCTTATGTAGTAATGACATCCCCTTAGGACTTGCTAGTGGATGCCTAGGGGTCAGAAGCCTGTCGGGGAGCCAACGGTTCGTAACCACAGAATGGAGAACCTGAAACGAGTTATGAGCCCGTAGCCAGACATGAGCTTGAGGAAGTGGATGATACGAAAGGTGATAATGGCGCAACTGTGGAATGAGTGGCGGGAAAACTGGAGGACCCGGAGAAACTGGAGGATTTTGGAATCGATCCCGGACTGCCTGGGTGGGAGGCGAACGGCCTAACCACCTTGCCTTGATAAATAAATTATTAATTTTAAAAAATCAGGAGTTTTGGAGAGTATGAAAAGTAATAATGTTTCTATACTAAGGCTAGTATAAAATATGTTAAGAGAAATCTATTTGTTAACTCCTTATTGTAGAAATGGATTGTTGTATAAATACTTTTAAAAATGAATCACGTGGTTCATTTTTATTAGAACAATGGATTTAGGCAATAAAAATTTGTTATTATTTAAATGAGCAATTAAGATATAATTTTTATACATGGCAAAAAAAAAAAAATCACCATTATTGCATATAATAACTGGTATAAGATTCAATAAATATTCTTGCATGCATTTTTCAAATTTTACGGATTCATCACCTTCAATATTCGGAACTGAACTTAAGTTATCTGAAGAAAAGTCAAGTGCATATTAGATCTATTTGATACGATGTGATGTATCTTATTATTCTTCTCCAATTCATGGTTCAGACTTACTAGCCCGTTCCGACTTAATAGATTCCTTCAACGCTTCCTTTCCTCTCGGTATATATTCAAATACTGCTTTCGGATATCTCCTCCCTTCATGCTTTACAAGTGAATTATTACTTTTTGCCTTTAATTAATTGTTCAGTCGTTCTATATCTTAATTTCTTATACTATCCATTCTTGTGCAGCCTCTTTACTTTCTTTACACGTATGTAGTGTATAGAGAAGGTATTGTAATGCACCCAAAACTTCTATAACAATATTTCACCGGAAATGCATGCTTTGGGACCCCCTGAATCCAAATATATATTTAGAAAAAGGTCCATATGTGTTGGAATTTAGTTTGGTATCTTCCAAGGATGCGATACGAAAATTATTTTTAATTTTATAGAAAATAAATACAATAGTTAAGCTGCCCCCTTTTCAGCACCAAAATATTACTTTTTAGTGCCTAAACTTTCGATCTCTAAAACTATGTTATATGTATATTCCACCATGCAGATCCAAAGCAGCTTACCAATAACACTTACATTAAACATATATTCATTATGATACAAAAAGGCTTAGTGCTCTACTTTATGCACATATAGACATTAAATAGTTCAGTATATGATTTTACGAATTTTATGTGGTATTTTCACTTTCTTTACACGTAATGTGTACATAGTGTATAGGGAAAGTAATGTGATGCAAAATTCCATATATATTCGAGATTTTACCGGAAATATACGTTTTGATACACCCTGAATCCAAAATAAGCATTTTTAGAAAAACGTTCGTGTGAGTGTATGTGTGTCTATGGACAGTATAGTTCAAAAATGAAAAGATCGTTAAATACCATACATATTTGGTATTGAAGTTGGTATCTTCCAAACTACCCTTTACATGGAAAAATTTTCGAAAATTTTGATTTTCTCAAAAATGGCCCTAACAATTTTGAGTAAAATACCTTATGTACAAGATATTTTTATGACAAACGAAATGCATATCTTGAATTTTCTGGGAATATCCTATGAAGATGTCTATTCTGGATGACTTTTGTATAATTGGCAAACCGTAAGAATATACAAAAATGTAGATATCATTACAATACTCAATTTAAGCCACTTAAACTTTTCTCAAGTGGGAAGACATCTTTTTCCTCGTTTCTCATTTGTTTACTCCCGGCGAGCAAAGAGATTGGAATTGCAATTGTTTCACATAGCGACTGGCTTTTAAAGATCACGACTATTGCTTTAGACTGTGCGTTTTCTATTTCCATTGTACTTACAAGGAAGCTAGTAATAAGACTAATGCTGCTTATGTTTTTTCTTGATTGACATGATGTAGATAACAGATTAATGTTCTGAATAAAAGGTTTGTTTTGCGGAACAGTTAGAGGATATCATGTGAATGGAACACGTTAGATTTATGCCCTTCCTCTTACAAGGTAGTGGTAGGGTTTTTATTATGGGTATGTAGGTTTACCTGATAAAAGGTAAAACTGTTTTCGTCCAATTATATTGCTTTACCAATTATATAACGCATTTTCAGTAGCTTTCTATTTTTTTTTTTTTTTTTTTTGCTTCATTTGTATAGCCCCCTTTAACATCGATGGTCATATCGGGGGCTTTCACTTGTGAAACTGTAGGTTCAGAATATTAGGTTAAACTTTATATCACTAAACACGCGCACATTCACTCTCACATTCATACTTCCAGACTCTATGGGGGATAGGGAATAATTCCGGTTAAAGAAAAATTCCCCGCCCCAGCCGGGAATCGAACCCGGGACCTCCGGGTGAGAAGTCAGCTCGCTGACCACTCGACCACGGAGGCAGTCTGCTTTCTATTTTGATTACTAAATTAGAATTTCGTATATCCGTGATCAACTAGCTATTATAACTTATAATTTAATTTGCATGGGCTCTTTTCTCAAGGCGTATAGCAGGAGTGGGTTTCTACTGAATAAACAAGATACGTTTTAAAATTCAATAATCATATTTTATTTCATTCTCAAAACTTTGAGAAACACAAATTCAATTAATTTAACACGTCCGTTAATTTAACACATATCTTCTTAAATGAATGTATTCGTTTAAAACATTAGCTATTCTCTTAAATTGCACTATATACCACCGTGGGATTCAGCGATATTACACTATACGGAGGAGAAATATGGGGGTGGGAACAAACAGGGAATCTGGATCAAGTGAGGACCCAATTTTTGAAAGGAATTCTGGGTGTAGGGAGGGGTACGTCAAACTGTGGAATAATGAGGGAATTTGGGGCACATAGTGAAACGATAGAGTGCAAAATCAGAGCAGCTAAATATTGGATGAGAATCGTTCACGGAAACCAATCTCTAATTAGGGCAATCTGCTACCGTGAACAGTTGCGAATGGAAGGTAATTTGACGTGGGCATCAAAATTAAAGAAAGGGTTGGAAACCATTGGGATGGGAGATATTTGGATGGCGGGGCAGGAAAACAGGCGAAGTATTTGGAGAAAAATTAAGAAACGTCTCTGTGATATTGACAGACAGCAAATAATTGCGCAATGCACAGAGAAGGTGTCATTAGAAGTACAGTCTGGGCTGAAATCGGAGTGGGGTATGGAGCAATACATCAAAACAGGTACCAAACTCATTAGAGAGGGGCTCGCGTGGATTAGACTAGGAGCATAGAGGAGCACGAAAATTTCTGACGAGAGTGGTACAAGAATCTGTCCCATTTGCGAGGAGGAAGAGTCGTGGACTCACATCTTGGCAAGATGTAGGGGTACGGAGGAATGGCGGGAAAAATATTTGCCGCGATTTTTTACCACTGCGAATGTAGGGATAGAAGCATGTTGGACGCTACTGGCAGGCACGGAAAACATGGACGGGCTAGGTAAATTTATACTTAAGGCAAAACAGCTGAGATCTGAGGAGGCTGCCAATAGAGAAGGGGGGGGGGAATAAGATCAACTAAACAAAAGTGACTACAATGTTCTACATACATATATATTATGTCATACTTAGGTCACTGTTATGCTAGGGTTGTATATATTATGTGTATATATGTCTTTTAAGTATAATCATCTATTATAAGAGGGTGCATTTATGAAGGTGTACTCTGAGCTGTAAATTTAAATTGCTATACTTGAATATCTTTGTATCTTTATTTTCAGGTTCACTCTAAATTCTGTATGTTGTTTAATATTGCTTTTGACTGTGTATTTCCTTTGTCTTTTTATTTTCGTGTTTACTCTTTTAATTCTTTGTTGTGGTTGTTGGTTTAATATTGTGTATTACAAAAGCACGTACAGTCTGTGGACCCGTGCGACTGTTGAAATTCTATGTATGATATTGCTATGTTAATAAATACACTCATTCATTCATTCATTCATACTACATTTCTTCTTCTTTATTCTCCGTCTCTAAGCAAACTTTTTCAAACAAAATCAGGAGATAATGAATTATTAATTCATTTGTTTTTGCTTTCTCTATACGTACTATGTACATAGTGCATAAAGAAGGTATTGCACTCCACCAAAAAATTCGATACCGAAATTTCACTGGAAATATATGTTTTAGGGTTCCTTGTATCCAAAAAAAAGTCTTTTCAGAAAAAAGTCCATGTGGGCGTGTGTATGTGTGTGTGTCCGTGTTTCTGTGGGTCTGTGAACACGATAACTCAAAAACGAAAAGTCGGTAAAATACCAAACTTGGTATTTAAGTTTAATATCTTCCAGGATGCGACACGAAGATTTTGAGAAAAATCCCCCCACCCCAAACTACCCTTTACCTGGAACTTTTTTCGAAAATTTTGATTTTCTAAAAAATGGCTCTAACGATTTTGATTAAAATATCATACATTAAAGATATTTGCCTGACAAATAAAATGTATATTTTGAATTTTCTGGGAATAGCCTCAGAAGACTACTTTGTTATGGATGACTTTTGCATAACTACTAAACCGTAAGAGATGGACAAAAACTTAACACACAAAAAATGTAGAGCACATTAAAACACACAATTTATGTTATATACATTCTTTTCCTGGAGTTGATCGTTTTTGAGATATTCCTTTTTCTTGTTTTCAGCTTTGAAAAACATACTTTTCTCATACAGGAATTTGTCAACTCCTGTCCATACAAACAAAGGAACATCAGTTACATAGCAACCAGCTTTTGGCTTTCACTTTAACCTATGGTGCTCCCTTACTTCGCTTCTACTTACAATAAAGCAAGAAATAAGACTATTTCTGCTAATTTTTCTCAATTAGCATGAAATAAATAAAAGATAAGCTTATTAGCAATACTTTTTTACAGAGATATAGAGAAAGTCATGTGAATGGAACACATCAGATTTTTTCTTTAAGGAAACAAGATGATAAATATTTGTTCATCGTTCATCGTTTATATACTTAATATATCCCTTTAACTACTAATACCATAAATCACATAAAATTGCGCGGTTACACAATAACTTTCCGTTGTAATTCCAAGTAATAACGACCATTTCCACTAATGTTTATATCGTTTAGCATGAAATAGATAGAATAATAAGTTTTTTTAACAATAGTTTGTTACAGAGATGTAGAGAAAGTCACCCGAATGGAACATATAAGATATTTTCTTCAAACTTTCAATGTACTTGTTAAAGATGATTGGTGCAGGCTGCCCCATTTTCGACTCAAGATCGCTTGTTTACAGTCCCCACTGGGGTACCACAGTTATACACTCCAATCTATCGGTGGTGGTGGAACACAAAATGCTGTTTCGTAGTTGTAATGGCTGCTTTATCCTCGATATTTCTTTAAACTAATTTAAAAATAACTGATCTACAAAACGATATTGAATTAAAGGGTGAATATCAATATAGTAAAAATATAACCCATTTCTACACTTTTATTCCTCGAGAAATATTTATTAAAGTTCACAAAATCGTTGCAAGAATTGTATGCATGTGTTTTGCAACCTACATATGTTTGAGACACTATTTTCGTTAATAAAGCTTTAAAATCGTATAATAGAAGTCAATCAAGGGGACCCGGTAAGGCAATGACAATGTTCAAATTTAAGCTTTCAAGGAACATTTTCTCAGAAACTATTTATTGTATTTACTTCAAAATTTTACGGTATATTATACGGACTTTCGTACACATTTTAACATGTTTTTTTTTTTTCTTAGAATAATTATTTGAAGAGTAAATACTTTTTTTCTAGTAGTCAAATTTTTACTTTCTCTACACGTACTATGTACCTTACATAGAAGGTATTGTAATGCACCCAAAATTCGATACCGAGATTACACCGGAAATAGATGTTTTGAGTCCCCCTGAATCTGAAAAGACCGTTGAATACTAAACTTGGTATTTAAGTGTGGTATCTTGCAAGGATGCGACAGGAACATTTTCAAGAAAATCCCCCTCCCCCACTTACCCTTTACAAGGAAAAGTTTTCGAAAATGTTGATTTTCTCCAAAATGGCTCTAATGATTTTGATTATAATATCGTAGATATATTATAAATATTTACCTGATAAATAAAATGTATATTTTGACTTTTCCGGGAATAGCCTCTGGATGAATTTTACGGTATTTTGTATAACTGGCAAACCGTACGAGATAAAGAAAAATTTGCTTAATAGAAAATGTAGAGCTATTTAAAACACACAATTTATGTTATAAACATTTTTTTTTTGTGAAGTTGATCGTTTTTAGATATTCCTTATTGGTTTCAGTTTTAAAAAACTTATACTTTTCTCATACAGGAAATTGTGTACTACTCCTGTCCATAGAAACGAAGGAACTTCAGTCACATAGCAACCAAATTTTGACTAACACTTTAGCATATGCTACTCTCTTATTTCCCTTCTACTTGCATGAAAGCAAGTAATACGATTATTTATGCTATTCTCGATTAGCATAAAGTAAAAAGAAGCATAAGCTTTTCAACAATAATTTTTTTCTAGTGGTCAGCGAGCTAACTTCTCACCCGGAGGACTCGGGTTTGATTCCCGGCTGGGGCGGGGAATTTTTCTTTAACCAGAATTATTCTCTACCCCCTACAGAGTCTGGAAGTATGAATGTGAGAGTGAATGTGTGTGTGTTTGTGTTTGAGGAAATAAAATGGTTTAAACCCAACGTAAACATTCAGTCAACAGTTGTTTCTAATTCGTAGCCCCCGATATGACCTTAGATGTTAAAGCGGGCTCTATAAATGAAACAATAAAAATAAAAAAACAATTATAATTCGTTGCAAATACGTAGTGAAAGTCATGTGAATGGAACACATCAGATTTTTTAATTAAAAATATCATACTAATCACTTCAACATGTCAAAACGATAGATAATTTTAAAAAGTAGCCCTGTTAAAATGTTTATCATTTATATAAACATAATAGCTGAAAGTATGAGCTCTCTATGTCTAACAGTTTCTGGGAAAACGTTCCTTATGTATAAAAAATGTAGTTATGAGATATCGAGCTTCAAAGTTAGAACTAATTTTTTCAGTACATTCCAGCAACATAGGAGGGATTGTCAGAGTTGTGGAGAATATCTTAATATATTTGAATATTTATTATTTCATTAGTGCTATTTTCATCAGCATCTTTCAATAACTTATTATATTCATCTCCATAGTTGTGCAGTTTCTTTTCAGAAAAACTATTACACTTCACGTCATAATTATTACTTTTACCTACATCAGGGTTTATTTCCACATCCTTTTGTGGATCTGTAATATCAACACTATTTGCAGTGATATCTTTTGGTTTTCCAACATTCTTCCGTTTTCTAAAATCCCTGTTATTGTGTCGTGGCATTGTAAACAGATTGAAATAATAACCAAACACAACAATAACATCAATAACACATTAAGATGCTTACACAAAACGAACTGGCTAGGTTAGGTTGTCATGATAAATCAGTAATCAGTGTTACCAAAAATCAGTATGGCCATTTCAAAAATTTCCCACAACATTTCCTTCATTAAAAAAACGGGAACTTTAAATATACTAATTCCGTTGACAGCAAAAACAAATGTCAATAAATTGACCGACCACGCCTACGCAATGCAGCCGCTTGGTAAACACTCTATAAAAATCCTTAGATAATGATATCAAGATAAGCATTTTACTCAAAAAATTCTCTAGTGTTTTTAAATACAAAAAACAAAACAAAATGTATTTTTATTTATATTTGCATTACCGGGTACCCTTAAGTGATGAACACTTGAAAGGGTATTTGCGATGGTGATACACAAACAATAGTGCCACTATGGGATGTAACAAAGATAACGTGCCGTGGAAGCGAAACAAGAGGAAATTATTTTAAGTTACTTTCATTACTTTCGTTTCGTAATCGGCTTACCCTCCCTGTATTTGTAGGACTTACAAGCCAATGCCAGTGGCACGAAAACCACAGAATGGAGAATCTATTGAAGTGGATGATATGAAATTTAAGGAAATTAATAATTGGAAACGTAATGATGGAGAGATTTGTGGAATGTCAGTCTATGTGTGACCTCCCCTCTTGTAAATGGACTCTCCCATCAGATTCACGCCGCATGCGCTTTGGAGAGAAAAGTTAGTCTCCTGTTAGTTACCGCTCCAAACTGTTGTGTTTCGCCATGTTTCCAAAGCGGAAATAGCAATCTTGGCTGAAAGTCCAGTGTGCACGACAATATCATGAAGGTCTTATTGAGGCACGTGAAGAGACGACGTTACCATTTAGGACTGTGGCGAGGTGGATTAGAGTGGCGTGTTCGCGTGGAACACAAGGCTCGGCCGGGTCGTTAGAGTGTTAGTGAAGATGACGTGCTGTGTCCGCACTACTAGACACCGATCGATGGCAGAAGGTACCTGAATTAGTCCTAGAGATAGGAATGTCAAATATGGCTGTGTTTCGTATTTTAAATAATTGCCGGGGAGTGCGAAAAATTGCATCTCGGGGGGTTCCCTGAGATGTGACGGAGGCAACACAATGGCTACGATACGACTCCGTTCAAACTCACCTGGAGCGTTATGGTCATGAAAGCGACAGATTCTTACTGCGCATTATTGTGCTTGATGAAACATGTGCTAGATCATACGAAACTCATTATGGGTCACCATGCAAAGCAGTGATACGTCGTACCCTCACAAAAGTGAAAGTTATGCTGATTCTTGCATACCACTGTGGTGGTGTCATACTAAGATAGATCGTTAATGCATTATTTTCGTAATTTTTTTGGAGAATAGCCTGAGACATTGCAAAAGAAAGCGTCCACATGTTTTGCAGAACCCTCCCATTATTTAGCAAGATAATACTCCTGCGCAGATGATCTGCAGGCCACCGGAGGTGTATAGCACTTTTTCTATCCACTGCATTCACCAGATTTAAATCCCCGTGATTATGACTTGATCCCGAAGATGAAAGAACCATTTCGTGACTTTCGATTCTGGACTACTCCCGAGATTCTGCAGGCATTAGGGTGGTTCATCAGAAAGATCAACGAAACAGGAGCTACTTTAGGGATATTATGAATTCCAGATCGCTGGCAACGAGTAGTAAACAGTGCTTGGTACTTCAATTTAGGACTGTAAAAATTTCAAAATGGTGTCGCTTGTGTACTAGTAATAAATAAATAGGTGTCATTATTAAAGTTGCAACCTAAGTATAAGAAAACGGGCTTCTATTAACAAATTTTATTTAAATAACACGAGTACTGTGAATCTTCTAGCAATAACAAAAACAAATTTATCACTGTATAGTTCTTTGTTTTTGTGTAAATAAAGTGAAGGTGTAATTCAGTAAAGCTTCAGTTCAGTTATATCCATATCGAAAATGTAAATTTACATACAATTCTTGTTCCGCCACTGTGGCAATTGCTTCCCTTACCCGCAGCCGAACGTCAGGGCTTCAGTGCATTTTCTAGCTCACGAGAGAGCAGTCAGCTGAAGGTGCCTGGTTTAGGAGTTAGGAGTCGCCCTCCGCGGTGTAATGGTTACCATGCTAAATTCATGTACCCAAGGTCGCGGGTTCAAACCCGGCGGAGGACGATGGATTTTTTCGGGTGTAAAAATCCTTAGCATGCCTTCCTTCTAAAGGGAAGTAAAGCCGTTGGTCCCGTGTCGTAGAGCCTGATAGAGAGGTCTCTGAGCAAAATTAAGCGGTCTTTCACACCCAATTTAGAATGGGACCACAGCAGTTAAAGAGCGTCCATAAATAACACGCCATTTCCATTTCGTGGAGTTGAACGTTTTCGAGATATTCCTCGTTTTTGGTTTCAGCATTAAAAAACTACACTTTTCTCATACAGGAATTTGTCAACTCCTGTCTATAGAAACAAAGGTACTTCAGTCACATAGCAACCAACTTTTGACTACCATTTTAACCTATGATACTCCCTTATTTCGCTTCTACTTACATGTAAGCAGGTAATAAGACACTTTCTGCAAATTTTGTTCTTCATTAGTATTAATTAAATAGAAGAATAAGCTTTATAACAATAATTTATTGCAGAGATAAAGAGGAAGTCAAGTGAATGGAACGCATCAGATTTTGTATCTGATTTTATATTTTAAAATAAACAGCTTTTGGAGCTAATAGGTTTTTATAAACTTTGTTCACATATCTAACAGTGCCCTCATGAAGAAACCTTTGAATTGTGTTTGGACGTAGCCCTTTGTAAAGTATAATGCCTAATATAATTGAATGAAAAAGTGGAAGGCACGCATATTTTCCATGTTAATATCATCTTGAGGGATGCTGTGATTGTCAAGGTGAGGACCGCAGCATAAACAGGCACCTTTGAGGTGGTTTCCTCTGAAACAAAATTGCAAACACAGACTAGCCCCCTCGCATAAACAAAAAGAGTTTTGATAACCCACCTGGAAAACTGCGGAAAACAAGAATTACACCAATAAAAACGTGCATCTACAAACAAAAAATATGACCGTTGATGTTTTTAATTAATCTACTCTAGGACACGCGTAATTAGTAAAATGGCATCCCAGGTATTACGTCATAAGCTCTGCCGTTGCGAGGGGGAAAGTTTAGACTGGAAAGTTGGTGCAGGAGAACTGGAGCAAAAGCTGGTATGGGAAATTCTTTCTACAAAGGTTTCATAATTAGCTAATTATTATGAAACTTTTATAAGGAATATATACCGGTAATTATTTCGTTGCCACACATGCGGAACTTCGTCATTCCTCCCTCTCCCTTCACAAACCTACGCATCGTTACTTTCTTTTGTCATTTGTTTCACAACAACCGTCGGGGTCGCTACCAGATACAGAAAACTTTATTATTATCTGCTCTTGCGGGTTTTTCCTTCCTGTTTAGGTTTTTGTCCGTGGGACATTTTCTGTATATATCAAAATGTTTTTACTTAAAAAAAGAAATAACGGGAGGAACAAAATAATCGCAGTGGGAAAAATTAAAATCAGAGTTTCCCCCTCTGTCATTTAAAATGCTCATTGCTTATTCATATTCTTATAAGATAGCATTCCCTTTGAAATTTCCAGATGAAGTTTGTATTTAGAATTATGATATTGGAAATTTTCGCGGAGAACATTCCAACTCGTTAATTACAGAAAGTGATTCGCGGGAATATGGTGCATGTTGCAGAAGATTTAATGAGCTAATTGATAAGCTATTAGAGAATATCTTGTTTCTTATTTTTATATGAAATGCTTTCTGCTTTATAACATGCCTTATTAGTGTATCATAAAATCTGAAAAATGTCAATTTAACAGTAATTACCAACAGAATACTTCTGCAAATATTCCGCTCTCTTTATCTTTCTTTAATTATTTGCTGCCTTCTTGCTTTATTCCTTCCGTTGTTTTATTGGATCATTACAAGAAGAAATTGACATCCGAGTTTAATAAGAAAATCTAGAATAGTCGATGAAAATGGAGTTGTATTTATGGACGCTCTTTAACTACTGTGTTTCCCAGCGTCCCATTTTATATTAGGCGTGAAAGACAGCTAAATTGTGCTCAGAAGCTTCTTCATCAGGCTTTAGATTCTTTATGTGCCGTACATCTACGACACGGACCAACGGTTTTACATCCCTTCCGAAGGAAGCCGTGCTAAAGATTTTACGCCCGAAAATATCCAATGCCTTCCGCCGGGTTTGAACCCGCGACCTTGGGTATATGAAGTTTGTATGGTAACCTCTACACCACTGAGGGCGACAAGTATTCAGTAGAGTGCCTGCCTTCTACGCAAGGAGTCCTGGGTTTGATTTTAGCCAAAACTGTTCCCCATTCTTTCCAGACATAGAGTGAGAATGTGTACGCAAATTATCTTTTTAAGCACCAAAAATTCGATACCGAGATTTCACCGAAAATATATGCTTGGGGACCACCTGAATCCAAAAAAAGCACATTTAGAAAAAGGCCCTTGTGTGTGTGCGTGTGTGTGTGTGTGTGTGTGTGTGTGTGAGCATCATAGCTCAAAAGGAAAATACCGTTAAATACCAAACTTGATATTTAAGTTGAGTGTTTTCCAAGGATGTGACACGAAGATTTTCAAGAAAATCCCCCACTCCAAACTACCCTTTATATGAAACATTTTTCGAAAATTTTGATTTTCTCAAAAAATGCCTCCAACAATTTTGATTAAAATACCGTGTGTGTAAGATATTTTTATGACAAAGAAATGTATATCTTAAATTTTCTGAGAATAGCTTTTGCAATATGAACGTCAACTATGCACGATTTAGACGCCACCTGTCTGGTAGCTAGTGAAACAATAGAAATTGTGTAAAAAACTAAAGAAAACAAGCATTTTTGGTATATTTTAATATAAATCGCGTACTTGTTCTAAGCTAAAGGCCAAAAATAGACAAGATACACTTTTAAAACTTTGTAATGTGATATTATGGTGAGTGAAAATGAAAAAAACTAATACCGAAATAGTTTTAGTGGTGGGTTAAGAGGTGGAGCCAACGTATAGTAATAATGAAGCGATTTTCAGAAAGTCCATTTTACCCCTTATTTAGATCCAGTTTATTTACGTATACCTAACCTAACATAACGTAGCCTAACCTAGACGAAATCTCAAAATCTCGAAACATGTCGTTCACCTGTCACGTAGCCATATTGTCTCATAACCAATAGTCTTCTCGCGGTATTATTTTTATCAATGTTGGCAGCCACTGCCATAGTGAATTACAGAGACGAAAACAACGAAAAACTTGTAAACAACTACATGAGCTATCCTAACGGCCGAACAATATACAATGAAATCTGGATCAGCAAAGAAATAAACACAATTTTTTTTACAGATGTTCCATGTGTGCACCATTCACCACACGGCACATATCGAGTCTATAAGCAAGCTCTTCCCAAACCTCTATTAGTGTGTCTTGTATAGTTGTTGCAACAACTCTTACAATCCTCTGTCTTAAGTCTTGGAAGTCAGTTGGTAGCAGAGGAACATACACTTGATCCTTTACGAATCCCCAAAAGTATAAATCGATCGGCGAAAGGTCTGGGGAACGTGGAGGCCATGCGAAACAAGCTCTATCATTCGATCCCTTTCGGCCAATCCAGCGGTCAATTGCGTACTTCCATATACCAGTGGGGTGGCGCGTCATCTTGCTCCCAAAGGAGTTCTCTGGTTCATCTTCTTCCAATTGTGGAAACAGTCCTTGCTGAAGCACATCCAGGTAAGAAGCACCAGTTACAGATGCCTCAACGTAAAAGAACTGCCCATAAACTTTACAGATATTGCACAAAAACATCCAATTTAGGAGAGTCACTTGCAGCTGTACAACCTCCGTGGATTTTTGTAAGCCACAGATCCGAACATTACGAGCGTTCACATAGCCACCTAGGTGGAATGTTGATTCATCACTGAAGACGATAAGATTTAAAACTTCGTCATTGTCATGCAGCAACAGCGTAGTCCGTAGGCTTTAGAGCTTGTAGTAACAGCAAACGATAAGGACATAGTTGTAAGCGTTTCCTTAAAATGTTCCATCCAGACGTAGGTGCAATTTCTAATTTACGACTAGCCTTTCGAACAGATTTCTTGGGACTACGCGTGAAAGATTCTCTCACCCGTTGAACACGCTCTTAGTCATCATTTGGAGGATCTCAATTTAACTCCCTACGGAAAGCTCGTTGCACTGTAATAGCAGATTTAGTCGTATGAAACTCTAAAGAACAAAATATCTTTTACTCCATAGTCGCCATTTTTATACTAGCGTATTGTAATAGCATTACTGTAACAGTATACAGTCGAAACAAATGAAACAAACCAACGCATGCGTTATCAAAACTGAGTTGTTCTTTCATTTGATATATTATACATAACTAACTGTATGTTACAAAACTGTAGGTGCTACAAAACATCAAAACCCCTATATTCACTTGAAAACACCGTTTATATTACTACACTTTAGAACGCAGCAAATATGAAGTACATACGAGTGCCTATACACTCTCCACAAAAGGCACAGATTACTATGTCTTCTTCATTAATATATTTGATAGTTCGCCATGAACCCTGTCTAAGCCAATCAAGTCCGTGCTTGCTGACCCATTTTTACTTTCTCTATACGCACTATGTACATAGTGTAGAGAGAAGGTATTGCACTCCACTCACAAATTCGATACCGAGATTTCACCGGAAATATATGTTTTAGGGTCCCCAATATCCAAAAAAAGGCACTTTAGCAAAAAGTCCGTGTGTGTATGTGTCCGTGTGTGTGTGTGTGTGTGTGTGTCTGTGAACACAATAACTCAAAAACGAAAAGTCGGTAAAATACCAAACTTGGTATTTAAGTTTAGTATCTTCCAGGGATGCGACACGAAGATTTTGAGAAAAATCCCCCCACCCCCAACTACCCTTTACATGGAACTTTTTTCGAAAATTTTGATTTTTCTCAAAAATGGCTCTAACGATTTTGATTAAAATTTCGTATATTAAACATATTTACCTGACAAAATGTATATCTTGAATTTTCTGGGAATAGCCTCTGAAGAGTAGTTTATTCTGAATGAGTTTTACTGAATTTTGAATAACTGCTAAACCGTAAGAGATGGACAAAAACTTACTATACAAAAAATGTAGAGCACGTTAAAACACACAATTTATGTTACATACATTTTTTTCGTGGAGTTCGTCGTTTTTGAGACATTCCTTATTTTTGGTTTCTGCTATGAAAACTTATATTTTTCTCATACAGGAACTTGTCAACTCCGATCCATATAAACAAAGGAACTTCATTGACATAGCACACAGCTTTTGAATATCACTTTAACCTATGGTAGTTACTTATTTCGCTTCTACTTACAAGGAAGCAAGTAATAAAGCTATTTCTGCTAATTTTTTCTGATTAGCATAAAGTAAATAGAAGTATAAGTTTTTTAAGAATAATTAGTTGCAGGGATATAGAGAAAGTCATGTGAACGGTACACATCAGATTTTTCTCTATAAAATACAAGGGTCATCCAAAAAAAGACAGACGATTTGGCATAACTAAATGATAACGAAATATATCAACACAAAACGCTATTTATAAAGCTACACTATCTTGGTCTATTTCTCAACGTTATCTCCATTCTGACAAGCCATTTATTGCCACATGCTACCAGCATTTCAATGCCGATGTTAAATTTTTGTACAGCCAAAGAACTTTTGTCCTTTTAATGCAGAAAATGTTCGGCCAATCGAATTTTATAGACAAATAATGCAGGTGTAAAAATAGTGCAATAAACGAATTTTCAGTGAAGAAATACAACATTATTTACGAATAATCAAGGAAGAACCAGTGTGTGTGTGTGTGTGTGATAAAGATCGGGGTGCAAGTAGATCAATCGTTATGATGGAGTGGAAAGCAAATTTGGATAACAGAAGTAGGAGAAACCGGTGTTTCACTTTGGACACCGTACATGACTTTTTGGATGGCAAAGGTTTCCCAGCCATTGAAGACCTCTAGGTGCCAGTGGCATCTTGGCTCATATCTTTAGCGGTGGAAGGGTATAAAATCTGAAAACAGAAGTAGGAGAAACCGGTGTTTCACTTTGGACACCGTACATGACTTTTTGGATGGCAAAGGTTTCCCAGCCATTGAAGACCTCTAGGTGCCAGTGGCATCTTGGCTCATATCTTTAGCGGTGGGAGGGTATAAGATCTGAAAAACCCATACCAGTGACAAATACCTTGATAGCAATGACGAATATGTTGAAAAACAGAGTAACATACTGTAACTTTGTAAATAAATATTTGTGTTTATAATTTTCGTTATTTTTTAGTTATGCCAAATCGTCTGTTAATTTCTGAACGACTCTCCTATAAAGTTCTATGCCCCATTTTGTTGTTAAGCAAAATAATATTTTATCATTAATTCATTACAAAGAAAAATCTGATGTCATCCATTTACATGACTTTCCTTAAATCTCTGTAACAAATTTTATTAAAAAGTTTATTCTACTGTCTATTTCATGATAATCGAGATAAACATTAGCAGATTTAGTATGTGTACTGTCTTTCTTGTAAGTATAAAGGAAATAAGAAAATGCGCAGGCTAAAATGATAGTCTTGCCATTTAAAAGCCGGTCGCTATGTGAAACAATTGAAATTTCAATCTCTTTTCTTATCAGAAGTAAACAAACCAGAAATGAGAAGAACGATGTCTTCCCGTTTGAGAAAATTGGCTTAAAATTGAAATCAATAATCAGTTGTGTAAAAGTCATCCAAGGAGAGGTTTTCAATAGCTATTCCCAAAAAATCCAAAATATACATTTCGTTTGTCATAAAAATATCTTATACATAAGGCATTTTAATCAAAATTGTTCCATGTAAAGGGTAGTTGGGGTGGGACATTTTCTTGAAAATCTTCGTGTTTGGTATTTGAGCTATGCTGTACACAGACACACACACATACATATACACGCGGATTTTTTTCTAAAATGCCTGTTTTGGATTCAAGGGGTCCCAAAACATGTATCCCCGGTGAAATCTCGGTATTGAACTTTTGGGTGCATTACAATTAATACCTTCTCTATAAACTATGGATATAGAACGTATAGAGAAAGTAAAAAACAAATATTCTCTACCACAGAGCGTGCAGAGTTGGACATTGTGAGCATTTAAAACAGAATCCGTTTCTGTGCGAATGGCGCAAAATTTAGACCAGCTGTATCGATAGAATACATTCTTCAGCACACAGCTTTAATGCTGTGTTGCCGAACTTAACCTTCAGCCTTGTCTTGGAGAAAAATGATGGAGGGAAGGGTGCTTCCCCGTTCAACATTATTACCCTCGAGCAATCGTGTGAGCTACCGGCGCGGCGCAGTCAAACCATTTTTGTTCTCTACCACATACTGAGTACAAAGTAGTAGAAAATATTTTTAACGAGATTTCACTGGAAATATATTTCGAGGTCCCTGAATAAAAATGCTGATGTGTTCCATTCACACGACTTTCTTTAAGCACCTGCCCTGCTAAAACATCATAACTTTCTCTACACGTACTAATTCCATGGTGTATAGAGAAAGTATTGTATTGCACCCAAAAACCGAGATTTCACCCGATATATTGTTTGAGACACTCTGAAACCAAAAGAATCTGTTGTGTTGCATTCACGTGACTTTCTCTACATCTCTGTAACAAATTATTGCTAAAAACCTTATGCCGCTATTTACTTCATGCTAACCGAGAAAAATTAGCAGAAATAGTCTTATTACTTGCTTCCTTGTAAGTAGAAGCGAAATAAGGGAGTACCATAGGTTAACGGGATAGCAAAATATGGTTGCTATATGACTGAGGTTCTTTTGTTTGTGTGAACAGGAGTTGATAGATTCCTGTATGAGAAAAGTATAAAAGTTTTAAAGCTGAAACCAAAACAAGCAATATCTCAAAAACAATCTACTCCACGAAAAAAATGTATATAACATAAATTGTGTGTTTTTATGTGCTCTACATATTTATGTGGGAAGTTTTTGTCCACCCAGCATATTCTTACAAGAGATTGTTTATTTATCTACACAATGCTAATTGAGATGTAAATTAACAGAGATGGTAGTATTACTTGCTTCCTTGTAAGTAAAAGGGCATACTCTGGACTAAAGCGATAGTCAAATCTTTTAAAAATTATCGTATATATATATATTACTTTTCTTACGACGTGTCTAGCAGTAAGGGAAGTATTATATTTTAGCCAAAAATTTGCTATCGATATTTCACCGAAATAATGTGACCAAGCGCCGAATATATCAACCTATAATCGTCGCTAGAGTTTCTGGACTATTAACCATTCTTGATTATCTTTTGTTCTGTGAAAGACAGCATAGCTCATAAACGAAAATACCGTTTAACACCAAACTTGGTATTTACGCTTGGTATCTTCTAAGGGTGGGACTCGATTTTCAAGAAAATCCCCCCCACCTCAAACTATCCTTTACATGGAAAAAAAAAATCGAAAATTTCGAATTTCTCAAAAATGGCTCTAACGATTTTAATTGAAATCTCTTATATTCAAGGTATTTACATGCCAGATAAAATGTATATCTTGAATTTTCTGGTATTAACCTCTAAAACCTCTTTATTCTGTATTATTTTTATGAATTTTGCATAACTGGTAAACCGTAAGAGGTCGACAAAAATATTAACACACAGAAATATAGATCGCGATAAAACATACAATTTATGTCATATATATTTTTTTTCGTGGAATTGATCGTTTTTGAGATATTCCTTGTTAATGGTTTCAGCTTTAAAAAACGTATACTTTTCTCACACAGGAATTTCAGTCACATAGCAACCAGCTTTTGACTGTCACTTTAACCTATGCTACTTCCTTAGTTCGCTTCTACTTAAAAGGAAGCAAGTAATACGACTATTTCTGGAAATTTTTCTCAACTAGCATTAAGTACATAGAAGAATAAGCTTTTTAACGCATCATCTCCGCACGGTGAAGATCAGGTACTACATGGACAGCGGCCATCAGTGTAGGATACCTTGCTACAATAATAAATTGTATTCTTGCTTTAATTTATGTTATAACTTTCGTGTGTACCACTTCTAGCATTAACTATTCCTGACCGCCAGTGGAATCGCGGTATCTCTCATTAGCCAAGCTCAGCGCCCGTCATGCACTTATATTTCGTTCGTAGAGAATTGTGTTCAAGTTGAGTCGCAACAGTATTAAAAAAATATATATCTATTACATAATATCTAGTACAATTCTAAAAGCAAAGAGTATTTAATTATAATACAATGCAGATACTTTCAATTGTCTGTAAATTAAATATAAATATATGGTACGTTAATTTAAATTCAGGAGAAAGCAATCTGATTAGTTATATTTACATAACGTCCTCTATATTTTCCGAAACAAATTATTCTCACTGAATCATTTTTATTAATCGTGTTAATAGATATATACACCAGCAGAAATTTTCTTATTACTACGACTCGGAATTTGAAGACCCTAAAGTTATTGAAAATTGACCCATAATCACATTAAATGGAAGAAAACTGCACCGTAAATATGTTTTGAGGTCCCCTGATTCCAAAAAAAAAAAACATTTTTAGAAAAAATATCTGTGTGTGTCTATGGACAGATTAGCTCAAAAACGAAACGAATGTTAAATATTAAACTTTTACTTAACTTCAATATCTTCCAAAGTTGCGACACGAAAATTTTCAAGAAAATCCCCCACCCTAGCTACTCTTTGTATAGAAAAAGTTTTGAAAATTTTGAGTTTCTCAAAATGTTATTAAAATGCTGTATATTAGATAAATATATTTATATGACAAATAAAAATGTATATCTTGAATATTCTGGGAATAGTTTCTGAAGACCTCTTCATTCTGGATGATTTTTGCATTACTTAAACAGTAAGAAATAAACAAAAACGTTTACAATTTTTGGGTGGAATGCAATACCTTTTCTATATGTTGTGTACACTGTAGTTTAGAGAAAGAAACAAATGCCAATCGCTAATTTTAGTATATTTATATTGTCAGAATAAAGAAACTAGAAGTTTCATAACATATGCCACCTCAAGTTATAGTTAAGAAATTGCGAATTTTCTGTGTTTGTAATGTTGGAAAATGTCTGTTCTGACGGAAAACGTGTAATGAGTTCCACTCACATGAGTTTCTCCACATATTGCATACAAACTATTCTTACAAAACCTTTTTCTTATTTCTACTTCATACTAATCAAGATCGCTTTAGCAAAAAATGTCTTAGTACTTAACCCCTTGTAATTAGAACTAAAATAACTAGGCTAAAGCGATAAACAAATCTTTAAAAAGAAACAGGTCGCTATGTCATGTAACTGAAACTCCTTTCTCTTAGAACGACCAAGATAATAAAAGTAAATTACGACTTCCCATTTCAGAATAGTTTTAATATTGACTATTTTAAAACCAGTAATAAAGAATACTATGAAAATCGTTAACTCTACACACACACACACACACACACACACACAAAAAGGACATTCTGTGTGTTTACGAGATCTGCATATTTTGTACTGTGAATTTTGTCGTCTCTTCGATTTACCAGTTATACAAAGTCATTCAGCATTATGAGTATTCGGAACTATTTCCAGAAAATTATATATATACTCAAATGTAGTTTTGTAATTACCCTAATTTTCGTTTTTGAGTTATACTGCTCACATTCGGGACTTTTTGATTCAAGGGTCCTTAAGACGTGTACTTCTGGGAAATCTCGCTATTCACTTTCTGTTTGGAAAGCATTGCCATCTCTACTATGTACTAATAGAGAAAGAAAACTTTTTTTTACTTTCTCAACATATACTATGTACACAGTGCTTAGAGAAGGTACTGTAATGCACCCAAAAATTCAATACCGAGATTTCATGGGAAATATGTGTGTTATAAACCTCTGAATCCAAAAAAAGAATTTTTAGAAAAATGTCCATGTGTCTGTCTGTCCGTGCAATGTGTGTGTGTCTGTGGCCAACATAGCTCAAAAACGAAAAGTCGTTAAGTACCAAATTTGCTACTCAAGTTCAGTGTCTTTCAAGGATGCGACACGAAGATTTTCAAGAACCTCCCCAACTACCCTTTACATGGAAATGTTGATTTTCTCAAAAATGGTTCTAACGACTTTGATTAAATTATCGTATATTAAAGATGCTAACATGACAAATAAAATGTATATCTTCAACTTACTGGGAATAGCTTCTGAAGACTGTTTATTCTGGATGAACTTTGCGGAATTTTGCATAACTGGTAAACCGTAAGAGATAGACAAAAACTTACAGCACAAAAACTGTCGATCTCGTCAAAACACACAATTTTTGCCCTTTACGTTTTTGTTGTGGAGGTAACCGTTTCCGAGATATTCCTTGTTATTGGTTTCAGTTTTAAAATACCTATACTTTTCTTATACGGGAATTTGTCAGCTCCTGTCCATATAAACAAAGGAACTTCAATCACGTAACAACCAGATTATAAAAGATTTTCCTATCGCTTTAGCTAATGGCACTCCCTTATTTCCCGTCCACTTACAAGGAAGCAAGTAATAAGACCCTTTCTGCTAATTTTTTTCTCGATTAGCATTAAGTAAATAGCAGAATAAGCATTTTAATAAAAATTTATTGCACAGATCATGAAATTTTGGTGTCGAAATTTTGGGTGGAATGCAATGCCTTCTCTACGTACTATGTGAATTGCTCTCAGTACATCTTAGTGCATCGCTGCATATCCCTTCCACTATTCGGTGAGTAAATTGTGTATTTCGGGCCTTAAGTTCAAAATCTTCTCGGACAGTACTACCTCACAATTTTACTTTCTCTAACACGTGTGTACATACAATGTACATAGTAGTTAAAGTAGGTGTTGTATGTACCCAAAATTCGATGTCAAGATTCCACCGGAAATATATGTTTTTGGGTCCCCTGAGTCCAAAAAAAAAAAACATTTTTAGAAAAAGTTCCGCGCGCGCGTTTGTGTCTGTGGACAGCATATCCCAAAAAGAAAAGATCGTTAAATCCCAAACTGGGTATTTAAGTTAGTATCTTACAAGGATTTAGTATCCTTTACATAGAATTTTCTTTGTTGAAATTTTTGTTTTTCTCAAAAATTGAACAAATACCATATAGTAAAAATATTTATATCACAAATAAAATGTATATCTTGAATGTTAACGTAAGAGATAGACAAAAGTTTACTACAGGAACGCTGTAGATAGCTTTAAAATACACAATTTATGCATTTTTTCGTAGAATTGACAATTTCCGAGATATTTCTTGTTATTTGCTTCAGATTTAAAATACTTATTTTTCTCACAAGGAAAGTTGTCAATTCCTGGCCCTGCATAGAAACGGATTTCAACCACATGATAACCAGCTTTTATAGGATTTGACTATCGTTTTAGCCTAGTGTATTCCTTATTTCCTTTCTAGTTATATGGAAGCAAGTAATTAACACAATTTTTGCTAATCATTATCTCGACTATCAAATTAGATAGAAGAATATGTTTTTTAACAATAATTTGTTACAGCGATGTACAGAAAGTCATTTGAATGGAACATAGACTTCTTGTCTATCTGTTACGTTTAGCAGTTGGACAAAAGTTACACAGAAATCATCCATAATGAAGAGATCTTCAGAGGTTATTCCTAAAAGAATCAAAATACACATCTACTTAGTCATGAAAATATCTTAAGCATATGACATTTTAATTAAAATCCTTAGACATTTTTGAAAAAATAAAAAATATCTCAAAACATTGCTTGCAAGGGTTTGTTGGGGTGAGTGGATTTTCTTGAAAATCTTCGCGTCGTATCCTTGGAAAATACATTACTTAAATACCAAGTTTAGAGTTTAACCCACTTTCCGTTTTTGAGCTGTGTTGCCCAAAGCCCACACAAACACACACACACACACGGACATGTTTCTAAAATTGCTTTTTTTCTGGATTTAGGTATTCTAAAATCATGTATTTCCAGTGAAATCTTGTGTATCGTATATTTGGGTGGATACAATACCTTCTCTTTCAATTATATACATTGTACATACGTGACAGAAAAAGTAAACATTCTAGGGAAGAGATCGGTGAGAATTAGGGAAGAGAGGTGTGATTGAGTAGCACAATATGAAAAGTAGAATGGTTGTTGAGGTAAATATTTTAGAAAATCTTATGTGTTCCGTTCACTTGACTTTCTCTACATCTCTGTACCAAATTATGGTTAAAAAGCTTATGCTTCTATTTTCTTCTTGATATTCCAGAAAAGATTAGCAGAAATAGTCTTATTACTTGCTTCCTTGGAGGTAAATAATGGAATACCATAGGTTAAAGTGATAGTCAAAAGTTGGTTGCTATGTGACTGAAGTTCCCGCATGAGAAAAGTATGTATTTTTTAAAGCTGAAACCAATAATAAGGAATATCTCGCGAACGATCAGCTCCACGAAAAAAATGTGTTTAACAATAAATTGTGTGTTTTAATGAGCTCTACATTTTCTGTTAAGTTAGTCTTTATCTATCCGTTTCGGTTTAACTGTTATTCAAAATTCATCCAGAGTAGTCTTCAGAGGTTATTTCCAGAAAATTCAAGATATGCATTTTATTTGTCAGGTAAATATCTTTGATACACAATATTTTACTCAAAACCGTTAGTGCCATTTTTGAAGTTCCATGTAAGGGGTAGTTGGGGGTGGGGGGATTTTCTTGAAAATCGTCGTGTCGCAGCCTTGGAAGATACCAAACGCCAAGTATGATATTTAAGTTTTTTTTTTTTTTTTTTTTTTTTTTTGTAGTTTAAGGTCCTTTAACCTGGTAGATGAATGAAATTGATGAAATGATGCTCAAAAGATCTCGGGGTTCCTGGAGCTTAAAGTTACTCTATATTCGTCTTCTCAGGATAAGTGAGAACCCCGAAAAGAAACTTTATCCCGATAACTCACCCTAAGCGAGATTCGAACTCACGACCATTTGAATGTGAGGCAGACACGCTACCATCACACTACCCAGGAGGGCTCTTTTCGTTTTTGAGCTATGCTGTCCAAAGACACACAAACACGGACCTTTTTTCTGAAAATGCTTTTTTTTTTTCTGGATTCAGGGGGTCCTAAAACATGTGTTTCCGGTGAAATCTCGGTATCGAATTTTTTGGTAGAATACAACACTTCTTCTGTACATAATACGTGTAGAGAAAGTAAAAGCCCAACAGATAAGGCCTAAAGTTGAGCTCTAGAAAAGTGAAAGATTCTCTCCATCCAGGCGCGATTCTTGCATGGATTTCCATCAAACTGAAGAAGCCAATGTCTACATGAAATCTTATGCAAAACGAAGGAGGAGTAAAAGTCAGTTTCCGAGGCAGCTTTGAGAGAGAGAGAGAAAAAGCCAGGGATTAAAAAGAAGAAAGCGGGTGGAAGGGGGTCAGGCGGCTTCGTTTGATGTACGCTGAGTCTCTTTTATCTGACTCAGTGTGCCGCCGTGCGGTTCGCCATTGTAACCTACTTGGTTGCAAACAAAGACTTCAAACAGGGCGGGCCCCTTTACCGAGAGCGACAGGGGGAGGGGGCACGTGGCACTCACAAAGCGCCGCGACACACACTCACAGTTCATCATCCCACTGCTTCTTCCAACTTTTTAACTCTCATTTTTTTCCTCTTCCGGAAGATACGTAAATCGTACAAAAGGAAGTTTTAATTACAAGGTTTTCAGCACTGACAGTGAAGAACCTGTATTCTGTCGTGTGTACTTGCCTTGTTACACTCTTTGGTAACTATGTTCACTTTCCTGGTTTTACACTTTAGAAAGCACAAAGACCGTATCAGTGGCGAAGCATCACTCAAAATGCTATTTCATTTGTTTTTCGCGGCTACTACAATAATAACACAACTTAGCGATCTCTGGACGTGGAAAAGTCAATTAATGTCAGAGTTTGAACAAATGAAGGACAAAACCAAACGAAATTCGTCTGTTTTTACATAAAACCGACTTTAAGCTAAACTAATCTGATTATGGAAGACTACACTCGACACAAAATCTTAATATTGCACGTGTTGAGGTTCTCTGAATCGAGAAAACATTAACAGAACTGGTCTTATTACTTACTTCCTTGTAAGTAAAAGTGAATTAAGGGATTACCATAGGTTAAAGTGACAGTAAAAAGCTGGTTGCTATGTGACTGAAGTTCCTTTGTTTGTATGTATGGACAGGAGTTGACAATTTCCTGCATGAGAAAGTAAAAGTATTTTAAAGCTGAAAGAAATACCTAGGAATATCTCAGAACGATCAACTCCACGAAAAAAATGTATATAACATAAATTTTGTGTTTTGACGAGCTCTACATTTTCTGTTAAGTTAGTTTTGTCTATCTCTTACGGTTTACCAGTTATACAAAATTCCGTAAATTTTATCCACAATAAAGTTGTCTTCAGAGGTTATTCTCAGAAAATTCAAAATATACGTTTTATTTGTCAGATAAACATCTTTAATATACGATATTTTAATCAAAATCGTTAGAACCATTTTTGAGAAAATCAATAATATGCTGACGACATAGTGGCATAACTGGTAAAACATAAGTGATTGGCTAAATCTTACTACGTAAAAGAAATAATATTAATGATCTCGTTGAAGTCACAATTTGTCAGATGTATTTTGGTGGAGATAGCCAATCATTTCCAAGATATTCCTTATTATTGGTTTTAAAATTTTCAATATTTAGAATATTCTCACTATTAGAATATTCATAGTTATTCACTTTTTAGTCCTGGCTATGCAAAAAGAAGGAAATTTAAATTGCACCATTGAAAAGATTTGACTCGCTATCGCTTTATCCAAGTGTATTCCCATATTTTCCATAACTAATAAAACCATTTCTTCTACTGCTTATTTCGATTAGAATGAAATAGAGAAGAATAATTTTTTAAGAACATGTAGTTTATTGCAGAGTAAGCAGAAAAAGTCATGTGAATAAAACATACAAGATTTTTTCTCCTCTATTTTTATGCGAAAATAGCATCGTGTTATTTTATCAAGATTTTTTAGCATTTATATATCTGTAATTTAGATTTTACGTACAACATTGTAAAGATGAAAAAAAAAATTATTACGAGTTTTTAAAGGGTTAGTATAATAAAAATGCATAAAATAAATTGATAGTTTCACAAGTTAATATAGGTTTAATGAACACCGAGAAAAACAGAAAGGCTAAAGCATAACACTGAAGAAACAAATTGTGATGCAAAACCAGAATAATAAAAATACAACACCAAAATAAAATAATGAAAAGTACATAAATCAGTAACACTCTTGAGTGAAATCATCGATCACACTCACAACTGCGCAGGTGTAGATTCCTATAAGAGTAGCAAATAATATTCTGTGACAGACTTATTCGAGATAACTAATTGTTAAAATAAGAACTAAAGCTTTCCTGGCGACGTGTTAATTCAAAATCTTCTCGGGCTTCTAGCCAGGTAAAAACTTGGCTTGACACCAACGTTTCGAAGAAGTGCATCTTCCTCGTCTTCAGGGTGAACTGATCACCCTGAAGACGAGGAAGATGCACTTCTTCGAAACGTTGGTGTCAAGCCAAGTTTTTACCTGGCTAGAAGCCCGAGAAGATTTTGAATTAACTAATTGTTGGTCTGAATTTAGAACACTGTCATTTTCTTGGTGCCATCGCTATTCAGTTGTTCCTCGCAATGCCGACTAGCTTTCAAACATTTGACTATCGATTTCATTTCCTCTATCCGCTCCCTGATAACTACATTGAAATGTGAAATTAAACTAATTCTGCAAATCTACTAATAGGAAATAGAATAAGCTTTCGTAGAAGCAGTTGTAGAAACCCTATAAAATATGGTTCTATTCATATTACTTCCTCTACTACTTCTACAAATAAATTTCTTACAAAATATTCTTCTTCTTTTTACTCCATGCTAATAGAGACAAGCATTAACAGAAAGGTATTATTAATTAGTTGGTTATAAGTATAAGGGATCTAAGAGAATACACAATACTAAAGCGACAGTCAAATGTTTTAAAAACTGTCTCTATGCGATTATCATTGAAATTCCGTTCTTTGCATGAACAGCAGGAAAACAAAAGAAACACGGACGAATTTCTGTTTGAGAAAGGTATAAATTGATGCCAATAAAAAGGAATATCTCGGAAATGGTAAAACAAAAATTTAAAAGGCATAAATTGTGTGTTTTGATGAGATCAACATATTTTGTGCAGTAAGTTTTTGTCTAGGTATGCATCTCTTACGGTTTACCAGTTATTTATAATGAAGGGGACTTCAAAAGCTACTTCTAATCATTAGAGCCATTTTTGAGAAAATCAAAATGGCTCCATGTAATGAAATACCAAATTTACGTTTTTGGGTTATGCGCGCACACACACACATTTTCAGGACGAAGCATTTGCGCGGAAAAGATAGACAAAAAGTTTAGGCGTTTAGTATAGCAGACACAATTTCTAGAGCATCAGCTCATAGAACAATGATATCACTCAAATAAAAGCCTACGCAATTACAGTATCTCACCAATTACAATGCCTCAAAGATTTTCTAGAGCTACGTTCCAAGTTAAGTTTTTCACCAGTAAGAACGTGACGGGTTCATTATCTTTTCTTGTTACTTACAGATCTACTAAGTATATTGTTAACTTTGTTAAATTTGTTAATTTACCCATAATAGTGTAATTGTTAATAGCATTTACTTATAATCTTTACCCACTATTAATGTATCTTCCTGTTATTTTTTGCACAATTTAGAGGTTATGTCCTCAGTTTGTTATATGTATAATTGCTAATATAATTTATCACTGGCTTGTATAGCAATCTTGCTGATCGACCAAATAATAACTTATGTGTTACACTCACATGACTTTCTCTAGCTGCCTTAAAAACAAACTTCTTATAAAAGATTATTCTTCTTTCTACACAATGCTAAACGAGATAAGTAATAGCATAATTACTTATATGTAGAAGGGAACTAAAGGAAGACACCAGGCTAAGTGATAGTCAAATGTTTTAAAAGCTGTCGTTATGCGACTATCATTACAAAGCGCTTCTTTGCTTGGCCAGGAGTAGATCAAAAGAAAACGTATACTTCTTGTTTGAGAAAAGTGTAAGTACTTTACACTGAAACCAATAACAAGGAATATTTCGGAAACGGTTACCTCCACAACAAAAATGTAAAGGACATAAATTGTGTGTTTTGACATATGTTTTTTTTTTTTCTTTGCAGTAAGTTTTTGTCTATCTTGTCTACTTTACCGACTTTTCGTTTTTGAGTTATCGTGTTCATAGACACACGGATACACACACACACACACACACATACACACACGGACCTTTTTGTGACAATACTTCTTTTGGATACAGGGGACCCTAGAACATATATTTCCAATAAAATCCCGATATCGAATTTTTGGGTGGAGTGTAATGCCTTCTCTATACACTATATACATAGTAAGTGTACAGAAAGTAAAAGTGTTTTTTTTTCGGACTCAAGGGACGCCAAAACATATATTTCCAGTGAAATCCGACATTGAATTTTGGGTGAAATACAATGCTTTCTGTATCTACTATGTATATAGTACGTGTAGAGAAAGTAAAAAAACAGGAAGTGCTATTTGTCCCGGACGGTAAACATCTCGCCGCTTTTCATATAACACGCTGAATCAGAGCCTCCCTAGGGAGAGTACCCATCAGTTATCACGCTTCACAAGAGAAGAGCATGTTCACGTAGTCACACTCTTCCGCTCTCCTCTTTAACTCTCTAAACACAAGACACTTCAAAAGAGAGTCACGAGGGATGGTCGGAAACAAAGAAGGAGTTCCGAAACAAAAAAAGATCGCGAGAGTGCGCCGCGGCACTGTGACCCTTGTCGTCCTATTTGGTCAACTCCCTTACATCAAAAGAGCCGCTCAATTGTGGTCATGTTCCCTTCCTCCCACTAATCGCCCTTATCACCGTTTTTCCTCCCCGCTGCCAGCTACACGAGTCGGAATTAGCGAACTGTGTAACTCAAGTACACTAGGCGATGTATGCATCAGCTGCAAGCGCAACAAGCAGTCTTACATTCGGAAAACAGCTGCACATCTCTAACATCGCACCAGCTGCATCATAGTGCTTTTAACATTTTAACAGTACAGCAAGTAAAATAAAATCTTCTACTCACATGACTTTCGCTAGCTGCTCTACAAAGTTCTTACAAAATATTACTCTTCTTTCTACACAATGCTAATCCAGATAAAAATCAGCAGAAATTGTCCTTATTACTTGCTTTCTTGTAAGTAGCAGGGAAAGGAATGCGCTATGCTAAAGTGATAGTCAAATGTTTTTAAGATTATCGTAATGCGATTGTCATTGCAAATCGCTTCTATGCTTGGCCAGTTGTAGAACAAAAGAAAAACGGACACTTCCTGTCTGAGAAAAGGGCAACTAATGGCAAGGAATATGTCCAACTCCACGAAAAACATGTATATAATATAAATTGCGTGTTTTAATGTGCTCTACATTTTTTGTGTGGTAAGTTTTTGTCCATCTCGTACGGTTTAGCAGTTATACAAATTCCGTAAAATTCATCCAAAATAAAGTAGTCTTCAGAAGCTATTCCCAGAAAATTTAAGATATACATTTATTTGTCAAGTAAATATCTTTGCTATACAATATTTTAATCAAAATCGTTAGAGCCATTTTTGAAAAAATCAAAAGTTTCGAAAAAAGTTCCATGTAATGGGTAGTTTTGGGTGGGGGAGATTTTCTTGAAAATCTTCGTGTCGCATCCTTGGAAGATACTAAACTTCAATACAAAGTTTGGTACTTTACCGACTTTTCGTTTTTAGTTATCGTGTTCACAGACACACGGCCACTCATAGAAACGGACCTTTTCTTAAAAATGCTTTTTTTTTGGGAAACAGGACACCCTAAAACATATATTTCCGTGAAATCTCGGTATCGAATTTTTGGGTAGAATGCAATACCTTCTCTATACACTTTGTACAGTACCTGTAGAGAAGTAAGAACGCTTTTTTTTTATTTTTTATTTATTCAGGAGGTCTCAAAAAATATATTTCCGGTGGAATCTAGATATCACATTTTTGGGCGCAATAAAATATCTTCTCTGTGTACATAGTAAATATAGAGAAAGTAAAAATTTGATGTGATCCATCCATATGACTTTCTCTAGTTGCTCCGAAAACAAGGCTTTTATCCAAGGGATTATTCTTTTATCTACATCTTGCTAATCAAAATAAACATAAGCAGAATTAGTATTATTACCTGTATTCTTGTAACTAGAAGGGAAATAACAGAATACAAAGGCTAAAGCGATAGTCAAAGTTCGAGAAAAGTTTACTTAAAATTGATACCAATAATCCGGAATATCTCGAAAAAGGTTAATTCTACAAAAAAAAAAAGTGATATTCAAAGCTTTTAAAAGCCGGTCGCTGAGTGAAAGAATTAAAATTCGGTTCTCTTTGCTTTCTAGCAGTAAACAAACGAGAGACGAAAAGAAAGATGTCTACCGTTTGAGAAAAGTTTAACCCCCTCCCAAAAAAAAGTGTATAGCATAAATTGTGTGTTTTAAAGTGCTTAACATTTTTTGTTTAGCAAGTTTTTGTTTACCAGTTACACAAAAATTATACACACATCATTCAGAATGAGGAGATCTTCAGAGGCTTAAAAACTCAAAATATACATTTCGTTTGTCATGAAAATAGTTTAACATTTTATAAAACTCGTTAGTCATTTTTGAGAAAATGAAATGAAATATTCGAAAAATGTTACATATAAAGGGTAGTTGGAGGTTTTCTTTAAAATCTTCGTGTCACATCCTTGAAGATGCTGACTTAAATTGATGTTTAACGTAATTTTGTTTTTGAGCTATGCTGAACACACACCCACACACACTCAAATACGAAAGACACACACACACACACGGACATGTTTCTATATTTTTTTTTTTTTATTCAGGGAGTCTCCAATATATGTATTTCCGGTGAAATCTCGACATTGAATTTTTGGGTGGAATATAATAGATGTCTTCTTTAGCTACTTTGTATCTACATTGTATGGACATAAGTGCTATAAAAAGTAAATAATACTTTTTTTTTGACTCACTGTAACTCAAAACATATTTCCGGCGAAAACTCGACATCACATTTTTGGGTGGAATACAATATTCTCTAACTACTACTCGTATATACATTGTACATACGTGCTACAGAAAACAATTTTTTTTATTCAGGGCCTCTCAAAACATACATTTCCGGTGAAATATCTATATCAAATTTTGGGTGAAATACAATACCCTCTCCATCTCTCGTACTATGTATATGTGTGCAAGAGAAAGTAAAAATAGGATGTGTTCCGTTTACATGACTTTCTCTATCTGCTTTGCAAACAAGCTATCTTACATAAGATTATTCTTTTATCTACGTATTCTACGTCATACTAATTAACATATACGCACATTACCAGAAATGGTATTATTAGTTGCTTATAAGTAGAAGGGAAATACACCAAGCTAAAGCGACATCAAATGTTTTAAAAGCCGTTGCTATGCAACTGTCATTGATATTCGGTTCTTTTCCAAGGTCAGGAAAAAATAAAAGAGAAATGAAACAGATGAGGGCTTCCGTTTGAGAATTAGACCATTTTGAGGCTACATTTATGCCACAACTGGTGACATGACACGGAAAATTTGGATTGTATCTTGAACAGTTTAAATTATTCAAAATAGTGCCATATGTACCTGTTCACACCCAATACAGAATATTAATCTCTTTGACAGTCCATTACACGAAAGGAAACGGCTCAGATTAATAATGCACTTCACTCCGACTAATAAACTTTTCACTCCACCATTACACCAAATTATCAAAAAACAATGTTGCTACTCAGAATATAAAATATTTGTCAATAATATATTTAATTCGTCATAAATAATTACCTACATTTCTTCCATGTATTTAAATTACTTAGTATGTAAATAGCTGTTTACATTTGTATTCAATATCTCCTTATTTCTATTATTTGTTTATTTACATTAATGTTAATCCTTTTATTTGGCATTTACACTTAATATTAAATGTTATTATGCAATTATGCACATTTTATGTAACTATAGTCCTAATATACAATTGTAAAATAGGACTTTGAACATCTTGCAAATTCAATAAATAAACATCTTGTCAATGATGTATAATAAACTGCAATATTGATAAAGCATTGAAGCTTTGGATATATTGTTTCATTTTCAAAACAATCATTTCCTTGAGAAGGCAAATAAGACAACCCAAAAGAATACGTAAGCCTCTTATCAACGTGAGACGACCATTTAGCAGGTTTTCACGAGGAATTGGAATCGATTTGAGTACACATTCTGCCTTTATTACTGCATGGAAACGCTGATTGAGTCATATTGTCTCTTGGATCTTATGCAGAACTTGGGCTGCTCGAAAAATTGAATGGAACCAAGTGCGATTGATTGATATTATATTTGTGATGACGATTTCAAAGGTCTTATTTTGCGGACAAGCTTTATTTTTTATTAATTCATGTCCATGCTGGAATTGTTGGTATTTTGTGTATATGACGGATATTTATCAAATAATTATACATAATCGAGTATTATACGAATTTGGCTTAGGGTGAGTTACCCGGATAAGATTTTTTGGGGGTTTTCCTTTAAAAAAAAAAACATCATTACAAATACAAGATCCATTTTCATTGTGCACTGGATGTAAGACTGTATATAAGACTTTTAATGTGGTCGCTATAAGACCTAGTAGTTCTGCGACCTAAAATAAGGAATAAAAGGGAAAAAATACAATATCCATCGATCGCCCTTAATTTCATTCAATTTCTCGAGCATAAATACCGTATCTTGGATCTGATCCTCTTAGAAAGTGCAATTGGAACGGGAGCAAATATTTTGCATGGAAACACCTCCAAATTGTATTGAATAAGCCAAATATACTATATTTGTTATTAATTATTAATTATATATACTATATTCTACTCTTTACAACACACAGAAAGCTCGTCATTTTGTTTTCTTAAATAATCTTGCCGGAACTGGGATAATAAAACTCACGACAGAACCATTTTCTGTTGTTTCCATAATATCGCAATTTAGTATTTTCAAAAGCATTCCCTAACCCCAAAACCTAGTTTTAATACAGAGAACTATATGTAACAGCTTTGCCAACGTAAATCCAAGTCGAAGAAATCCTACGTATTGAAAACAATGCAATTTCATATTGGATTTAACACGTGAAACGCGGATCGTATTCAGATGGAATTAGACTCAAATCGATTTTAATTTCCTATGGAAACCTAGTAAGTTTTTGCTCTAGTAGAAACCGACAACACAAGGGTCGAATTATCTTACCTCATATTGATTCAATTGCTTCATGTAAGTATGGAAGTAACCTCAAAATGTGTTTCTGTTTTCTTACGCTGAAATTGCAACTATAAACACTCACACTTTTCCTTTACGAAACCAAACATTTTCTTATTTTGTAGCAAATAAAATATTGCCGGTGTATAATGCAAATCACTGTGTAAAATATACTGCCTTCTTGAATCACCTCCGTGACAATCTTCACAAATCCACCTCACACCGTGTCTCCCAATTCGAACGTGCCTGCTAGCCGATGCAATCGCGCCACCAAGAAATGAGACACTAGTAAACAAAATACACGGTGCGCTACCAACTTAAGAAAACTTATATTTATTACCTCTCTAAAGAATGAAAGCAGACATTCACGAGTGGACGCTTGCATTTCAGTTCGACAATACTGGAATGTAGTAGTCGAGTCTCTTATAGTGGACGGATTCGAACCAAGTCGAAATGCAACACCGCCGCGCGGAGCCATACGCTCACAAAGCAGAAAATCAATATTCATTAGTGATCAAGAAAACAGCAAGTTTAACCTGTTGTGGAATGTATAGTTTGTTCCTGTTTACGTAGTTCGCTGCGCGGATGTTTTGATGCTCAGACTGCACTCTACTCCAGCCTTCTCCGACTCTCCAGCACCTCCCCTAACAACTACATTCTTTCATTCCCGCTAATATATAACCGTATTTATTTATTACAAACAAATAATAAATCTGGCGCAAACGCAGAGCACCCAACTTTTCATTTTTGCTAGCTCTACTTAATAGTACATACACAGGTGGAGAAGATTTTGCATTTCAACCAAAAACCAAGATACCGAGATTTCATTGTAAATACGAGTATTAAGATCCCCAGTGTCCAAACAAAAGCATTTTTAGAAAAAAAAAAAAAAAAAAAAAGATACGTGTGTGTATCCATGTGTGTGAACAACATTACTTAAACACGAAAAATCGATTAAATACCAAACTTGATAATTAAGTTCAGCGTTTTCGAAGCATGCGACACAAAGAATTTCAAGTATATACCCCATTCCAAGGTCGTCTCCTTAGCGCGGCTGCCAAGCGGGAGACCTGAGTTTGATTCTCGATACCGGCGTGGGGAATTTTCCTCTGCTGGGAGACCTGGTTCGGGGAGCACTCGGCCTCGTGAGGTCCCTGAGGAATTACTTGATTGAGAACTAGCGGCAACAGATCGAGAAGACCCCATCCATCGGCTGGGAGAGACTCGAGGCGTTGGTCACGTCTCACCCTCCAGCTCTGTACCCCATTCATGACGCCTTTAGGCCGAGGTGGGGGTTGCAGTGGCCGGGCGGTGGTCCTTGGTCCCTTGTGGACTGTCGTGCCATGGAATTACGTTAGTTACCCCACTACAAACTATTACATAGAAAAATTTTCACAAATTTCTATTTTCTCAAAAATGGCCCTAACGATTTTGATTTAAATACCGTATATTTATGACAAATAAAATATATATCTTGCATTTTTATAGTAAAACAGTAAAAGATTGTTATTGCCTTAAAATTTTCAATACTTAAACATTTTTTCAAAATGGATTTTGTCATTTTAAAAGATTTAACTATCGCCTTAGTCTTGTTTATTCCTTTGTCTCCCTTCTACTTACAAGGAGCTAAATAATAGTCCAATTTTTGCTTATTTTTTTCTTGATTAATATAAAGAAGAATAAGCTTTTATAAGAATAATTTGTTACATAATAGGTAGAGAAAGTCATGTGAATGAAACCAACAGATTTTATTGTCCTTAGTGGTGACTTTTTTTATTTATTTTTTTTCCCCACTTCGAAAGGACGAAACGATGAAGCCTATTCCCGAGTGTCAGACCCTGAAATAAAAAATTGCTTTGTAGATATATTAGGGAATAATGATCGCTCTGTTTGTTTTTGTTTTTTTTTTTTCTCTCTCTCTTCTTTTGCCATTTTTCAAGGTGAGTAGCTTGTTTCTCCAACATTCTGGCCGGAGCCACAGGCAGGTCAATAATAACTTCAGGCTGACGGGTTAAAGGATAGCCACTGCTGAACTAGCGTAACTGTTAACTACTGGAAGCAGCTTGTCATAAATAATGGATATTAAGTACTTGTTTCAGGAATTCAGCAATAAGCAATAATATTTCAATATTTTAACTTTGTGCCCCATTTAACTCTCCATTCAGAGAAAGCAATACGTGTCGTGCAGTCTAATAAGCTCTAGCTCTCTGTACACCAGATGTAATGTAATCGGTTTGCGGCCGCTCCATGGCCGAGTGGTTAGACCACTCGCCTCTCACCTTGGATCCCAAGCGACCTCAGAGATTTGTGGTGGAAGAAGAGGTTTTTCTCCGGGTTCTCAGGTTTCCACGCCATCGCATTCCACCGGTGCTCCATCTTCATTCCAATATCACCATGTCATCGCCTGCGATGCCATAGTAGTAAAAGCGGGCGTTAAACACTACCAAAAAAATCTGATGTGCTCCATTCACATGACTCTCTACATCTGTGCAACATGCTAACATCTATTTATTCATGCTAATCAAGAAAAAATTAGCAGAAATAGTCTTATTACTTGCTTCCTTGTAAGTAGAAGGGAAATAAGGGAGTACCACAAGTTAAAGTGATAGTCAAAAGCTGGTTGCTATGTCACTGAAGTTCCTTTGTTTGTATGGACAGGAGTTGACAAATTCCTGTATGAAAAAAATATGTTTTTTAAAGCTGAAACCAATAACAAGTTATATCTAAAAAATGATCAACTCCTCGAAAAAAAATTATATAACATAAATTGTGTGTTTTATTGTGAACATTTTTTGTGTGGTAAGTTTTTGTCCATTTCTTAAGGTTTAGCAGTTATACAAAATTCCTCCAGAATAAAGTAGTCTTCAAAGGCTATTCCCAGAAAATTCAAGATATACATATTATTTGTCAGGTAAATATCTTTAATATACAATAAATTTTTATTCAAAATGGTTAGAGCCATTTTTGAGAAAATCAAAACTTTCGAAAAAAGTTCCATGTAAAGGGTAGTTAGGGATGGGGGGCTTTTCTTGAAAATCTTCGTGTCGCATCCTTGCAAGATACCAAACTTAAATACCAAGTTTGGTATTTAACGGTCTTTTCGTTTTTGAGCTACACTGCCCACAGACACACACAGACAGACAGACAGAGACACACACACGGACCTTTTTCTAAAAATGTTTTTTTTTATTCAAGAGGTCTCAAAACATATATTTTCGGTGAAATCTCGGTATCGAATTTTTGGGTGCAATACAATACCTTCTGTATACACTATGTACATAGTACGTGTAGAGAAAGTAATAATCATTGGCTTGCTCATGCATGAACTG
The DNA here is from genome assembly GCA_030762935.1 of Hymenopus coronatus. Classification (NCBI taxonomy): domain Eukaryota; kingdom Metazoa; phylum Arthropoda; class Insecta; order Mantodea; family Hymenopodidae; genus Hymenopus; species Hymenopus coronatus. Next base: position 48,452,073 of record CM060884.1, on the reverse strand, counting down.
CAAGGTAAAACTACTTTCTTAACACCCTCTTCTCCTTCTACTATTAAAAAGCATTATTTTCATTTATTTCTTTATTTTTTGCTAAAAGTCCTTTAACCTGGTTGGTCATATCGGAAGTTGAAATGAAGCTCAAATAATCTCGGAGTCCATGCAGGTTGAAGTTACTCGATATTCGTCTTCTCAGGATGAGACCCTCCCCCCCCAAAAAAATCCTTATCCGAGTAACTCTCCCTAAGCGAGATTCGAAATTGCGACTTGTTGAATGTGAGGTAGACACGCTACCCCCTCACTACCCAGGTGTGCTAGAAAGAAATTGTGGGGGTAATCACGTTCATAACATTTATACACCGAGCGGCATGGCTCAGGCGGTAAGGTCTGTGGCCCGTATTTGGGCGGTCTTGAGTTCAAATCCCATGGACCGACCAATCTGTTGCCAAGGTAAATAATGGAATGGATATATATACCACGACCCAAGTTTCACCTTCAGTTTAAGACAATAGCAAAACTGAAAATAGATGGTAATTGCAATTGGGCTGCTATCTATTCACAGATATTGCAAGCAGTAGGCTGGACGGAACTCTAACCCCATCTGCCTGTCTAAGTGGTAAGAATGGCATGAGAGATGAGGCCTTAGACGAGTTGCACTTTGTGCCAGTCTTCTAAGTAGAGAGATCCATAGTGATCCCTGACAGTTGGCTTACCTTGTGGCCGCTCTGTCACACTGTTGCCACTTCGTCCCGTCCATAGCTACAGCAACAAACCTCTCAGTCACTTGGCAGGAACTCTTCTCTTAAATCATCAACTCCATCTTCATCGTTGCTTCTAAAGACAAAGTCAAACCATTGCCAGCGTTATTATCATTGCTTATGTTTAAAATCACACTAGGATTACTTGGATCCAACTGAAGCTACATTGAAGAATGTTCGTCACAACCTCAAACAAGGATGACATCATTGTTTATGTAGTATGAATCTATTGGCAGAGAGGCAGACACATGTCTTATCAGCTGAGGCAGCTTGCTGGCTGTCAGGGGTCACTATGGATCTCCCCGAGTTTAAGCGAAGGTCCTGTAGAATGGGGATGAGCCCTCCAAATGCTGATCACCGTTCACCTTACCGAGCAATTGCCTTAGTTGTTAAAGCGATGTAAAACAAAATGGGGGTTTTAAAAAAAAAATATATATATATAAGATGGTTCACTTTCCTATCACGAAAATTAGTGGAAAATCTCAAATTTTATGTGCGTTTATTGTTTATTACAACCATGCTGAAAATATTCCAGAAAAACTTAGTCTGTACCACAAAATACTGTATTTCAGAGAGAACTTTCAGTTCTCAAAGAAACGGTGCAGTGGAGTATAAATAATGGAGTTAATGTAAGTACAGGGTTATTCAAAAAGAAAGAACACGTTTCAAACTTTTATTGCTTCCAAACTACAAAAGATAGAAGCACGATTCCAACGTTCATGGAGAGAGAAAATTTTACAATTGAAATAGCACGAGGGGGGGGGGGGTAGAAATTTCAATCACGGCCGCATTGGCGCTGTTGTTTGTTGTTGTATGTCTGTAGTGAAATGGCGGCGACACCTCAAGAGAAATAATTTTGTGTGCTGCAATTAGCAAAGCTAGAGTCCATTGTTGCAGTTCAACGAAAGAATCCCAAAGCAACCCACATCATGAGCAAGCAACCAACGGTATGGCGAGTTCTAAAACATCGTCTGCACCTGAAGACATACAAACTGTACTGAATCCTGACGACCACAACAAACGGTACGAATTGTAAATTGGCATGTTAGATGATGTGGAAGAAGACAAATTTACTCAACGATTAATGTTTTCCAATGAATTTTTTCATACAAGATGGTGCCCCGCCTCATTTCTCTTACTACGTCCGACGTTACTTCAATAACACGTTTGCAGGCAGTTGGATTGCGAGAGGAGGAGCAGATAAACTTTATCACCCTGGCCTCCCAGGTCTCCAGTCTCACTCCGTGTGATTTTTATTTATCGGGTTATGTAAAAGACCGTGATTTTATCCCTCTTATGCCTGACACTCTTGAAGATCTATGAGATCGAATTGTTAAAGCTGTGAATTCGATAATTGGAGATCAGCTGATTCGTGTGTGGCAAGAAATGTGCCACCGTTTTGACATATGTCGTGTAACACACGGTACTCATATTAAATGCATATAAAAATGTACACTTTTCTATCTCCATGAACGTTAGAATCATGTTTCTATCTTTTGTAGTTTGGAAGCAATAAATATTTGAAATCTAGTCTTTCTTTTTGAATAACCCTGTATTTTAATGATTCACATGTTGCACTTGAAGCATTAATAAATATTGTCTTAATTCACTGGCTATGTGTATTAGAAAATTAATTATAGGACTTAATTTACACATTTGTATGGGATGGATATAAGGACGTGATGATGCAATTAAAGTGAAAGGCCTGATCAGCTTACAAAGGAGGTGCTGTTATAAACTCAGAAGGTACAGAATACAATTAATATGAAAAGTACTACACCTGACATTTAAAGAAACTAATTAACTTTCAAATGGTTGAAAAATAGAATGAAGAAATTGAAACGGAGTGTTACTTATGGACGCTCTTTAACTAAAATGGTTCTCAGCGTCTCATTCTATATTGGGCGTGAAAGACCGCTAAATTTTTCTAGAGGTTTCTTTATTACTGTTTAAGAAACACTTGACTCTAGAGAGTTTGGACCAACTATATTTTCACTCAGTTTTTTTCCGGACATGGTATATACGGCGGCTTCATGGCTCAGTGATTAACCGCTCGCTTCCCACCTAGGTGACCCGAGATCGATCCTATGCGCCCACATGCGGGAATTGTGGTTGACGAAGCGGCGTCTTTCCGGGTTTTCATTCCTATCATCCATTTCGCTTACATTTCATAGCACCCACTTCCTCACTCGTTTCCGGTGTTCCATCCTGTGATTGACTCCCCAACAGGCTTCTGATCCCAGACATTCGCTTGCAAGTCCTACGGGGTGTCAGTTCTAAAATACGGGTAGGGTAAACCAACTACAAAACGAAACATGGTGTATATCATCATTGTTTTGAACGATTTAAAATAAAAGATATAACTGGCTTTTACTGTGTGCTTCATTTATGGAACACATTTTGTTTCATTGTCCTGTTTACCAAAATGTCAATTTTCAAGCCTGATGACATCCAGGAATACAATACATATATGTGTGATTTGAATCTAATAGATCAGGTATTGGAAGTATATTTCCTCTATACGAAAAACAGATAATGGTATAAAAAAGCATTTTTGCACCAACTGGGTATAAACATGCACAATTGTTTGGTAATTTCTAGGGTCATAAAACCACGCAAAACAATGACTTACCTAGACTCCCGTATATCAATAGCCTCAGGCTAATTTATCTTACAAAAGAGAAGACCCTTCATACTAAGGATAAGAAATCCACAACCACTCAGACTTCAAACAAAACACTTTCCTGATAGCAAAAATCTGATGTGTTCCATTCACGTGATTTTGTCTACATCTCTGCAACAAATTATTGTTAAAGCGCTTATGCTTCTATTTACTTTAAGCTAATTGAGAAAAATTAGCAGATATAGCCTTATTACTTGCTTCCTTGTAAGTAGAAGCGAAATAAGGGAGTATCATAGGTTAAAGTGATAGTCAAAAGCTGGTTGATATGTGACTGAAGTTCCTATGATCGTATGGACAGGAGTTGACAAATTCCTATATGATAAAAGTATACGTTTTTTTTTAAAGCTGAAACCAATAACAAGAAATGTCTAAAAAAAAAAAAAAAAAAAAAAAAAAAAAACGATCAACTCCACAAAAAAAATGTACGACATAAAATGTGTGTTTTATCATGATCTACATTTTTTGTGTATCTCTTACGGTTTACCAGTTATGCAAAATTCAATAAAAATCATCCAGAATAAGGAGATCTTTATAGAGGCTATTCTCAGAAAATTCAAGATATAAATTTTATTTGGCATGTAAATATCTTAAATATAAGAGATTTTAACAAAAATCGTTAGAATCATTTTTGAGAAAATCAAAATTTTCGAAAATTTTTCGTAATAGGGTAATAGGGGGGATTTTCTTGAAAATCTTCGTGTCGCATCCTTGGAAGATACCAAACTTAAATATCAAGTTTGGTATCTAACGGTCTTTTCGTCTTTGAGCCATGCTGTCCACAGACACAAACACACACACACACACACACACACACACACACACGCGCGCGCGCGCGCGGACCTTTTTACAAGAATGCTCTTTTTGGAGTCAGGGGAACCCAAAACATTTCCGGTGAAATCTCGGTATCGATTTTTTGGGTGCTTTACAATACCTTCTCTATACACTATGTACATAGTACGTGTAGAGAAATTAAAAATGTCAAGCCCATTTCGAAAGTGTGTAGCTTGTCGCAAAAACAAGCAAACAAACAAAAAAGAAAAAAAAAAGAAGTTCTTAAAGAAACTAATATGATTTACATGAATATGGAGAAATTTGGAATACATCTACTTACTGCATTATTATTATTATTATTATTATTATTATTATTAATTATTACTATTATTATTATTAGGAACAATTCCGTAAATAGTTATTTTTATTGTACTATCTTCTGGAATCACTCCTTGGTTATACTGTTTAAAGATCGTTCTCTGTGTTTAATAACACAACCCTAGCCAATAGACTATAAATAGATTGAAAAGCAGGTGATGCAATACTTTAACGGGATCTGAGACCAAAGGTGCCGCATGTGTTTGTGTATTGCGCACTAGAGATCCGTCCCATTCGCACCTGCTTGGGACGTGCTGACGAAAAGTGAGATGAGGCGAGGCGGCAATGTGTGACAAAAGGAATAGAAGGGGAAACTAAATTGAACTGACTCGAAGGAGGAGAAAAAGAGGGGTCATTAGCATCATACATCATTTAACATGCCGCAGCAGTGGCGTTTCTTGACAACATGTTCCCCACAAACAGTGATATAAATGTAGTAAGTGAAGCATTAAAGAACGAAGAAGAGTTTCAATTAACAAAACGCATTTTCTATTTCCGAGATCCTCCACAGCATTAAGCATACGTGTAATGTATACTATTTTACGAGATACTGAATAATAAAAATCTATCATGTTCCATTCACATGACCCTCTCTATTTATTCTACAAAAAAACTATTGTTATAAAAAAGATTATTTTTATCTATATCATGCTAAACAAGAAAAAAATATTAGAAATTGTATTTTTACTTGCTTCCTTATAAGAGAAAGGAAATAAGGAAATATACTTGGTTAAGCGACAGTCAAGTCTTTTAAAATCTGTCACTATGTGAATGTCATTGATATTCGGTTTACCTTCCGTGGCCAGGAGTAAAACAAAAGCGAAATGAAATGGGTGAGGATCGCCAGTTTAAGAAAGTTATAATTGAAACCAATAACAGGAATATTTTGAAAATGTAATGATATGGTATATATTATCAGCAATTTTTGTGTTGCAAGTTTATGTCCGTCCCTTCTGGTTTACCAGTTATACAAAAGTTATTCAAAGGGAATACTTCAAAGGATATTTCCAAGAAATTCAGAATATACATATAATGTGCCATTCATACATCTTTAATTTAAGATATTTTAATCATACTCGTTAGAGCACTTTTTAAAAAATCTGATGTGCTCCATTCACATGACTTTCTCTATATTTCTGTAACAAATTATTGTTAATAAGCTTATATTTTATTTATTTCATGCTAATCGAGAAAAATTAGCAGAAATAATCTTATTTCTTGCTCTATTGTAAGTAGAAGCGAAATAAGGGAGTACTATAGGATAAAGTGAAAGCCAAAAGCTGGTTGCTATGTGACTGATGTTCCTTTGTTTGTATGGACAGGAGTTGACAAATTCCTGTATGAGAAAAGTATAAGTTTTTCAAAGCTGAAACCAAGAAAAAGGAATATCTCAAAAACGATCAGCTCCACGAAAAAAATGTATATAACATAAATTGTGTGTATTAACGTGCTCTACATTTTTTGTGTGTTAATTTTTTGTCCATTTCTTACGGTTTAGTAGTTATGAAAAAGTCATCCAGAATAAAGTAGTCTTCAGAGGCTATTCCCAGGAAATTCCAAATATACAATTTATCTGTCAGGTAAATAACTTTAATATACGATATTTTAATCAAAATCTTTAGAGCCATTTTTTAGAAAATCAAAATTTTCGAAAAAAGTTCCATGTAAAGGGTAGTTTGCGTTGGGGGGATTTTTCTCAAAAACTTCGTACCGCATCCCTGGAAGATACTAAACTTAAATACCAAGTTTGGTATTTTACCGACTTTTCGTTTTTGAGTTATCGTGTTCACAGACACACGGACACACGGACACACACACACACACACACACACACACACACACACACACACGGACCTTTTTGTGAAAATACTTTTTACTTTCTCCATACGCACTATGTACACAGTGTATAGAGAAAGTATTGCACTGCACCAAATATATGTTTTAGGGTCCCCAATATCCAAAAAAAGCATTTTCACAAAAAGGTCCGTGTGTGTGTGTGTGTGTGTGTGTGTGTGTGTGTCCGTGTGTCCGTGTGTCCGTGTGTCTGTGAACACGATAACTCAAAAACGAAAAGTCGGTAAAATACCAAACTTGGTATTTAAGTTTAGTATCTTCCAGGGATGCGACACGAAGATTTTGAGAAAAAAAACCCACCCCCAACTACCCTTTACATGGAACTTTTTTCGAAAATTTTGATTTTCTCAAAAATGGCTCTAACGATTTTGATTACAATTTCGGATATTAAACATATTTACCTGACAAATGAAATGTATATCTTGAATTTTCTGGGAATAGCCTCTGAAGAGTGGTTTATTCTGGATGAATTTTACTAAATTTTGAATGACTGCTAAACCGTAAGAGATGGACAAAAACTTACTGCACAAAAAATGTAGAGCACTTTAAAACACACAATTTATGTTAAATACATTTTTTTCGTGAAGTTCGTCGTTTTTGTGACATTCCTTATTTTTGGTTTCTGCTATGAAAAACGTATAATTTTCTCATACAGGAACTTGTCAACTCTTATCCATACAAACAAAGGAACTTCATTGACATAGCAACCAGCTTTTGACTATCACTTTAATCTACGGTTGTCCCTTATTTCGCTTCTACTTACAAGGAAGCGAGTAATAAGATTATTTCTGCTAATTTTTTCTGATTAGCATAAAGTAAATAGAAGTATAAGCTTTTTAAGAATTATTTGTTGCAGGGATATGGAGAAAGTCATGTGAATGGTACACATCAGATTTTTTTGGATACAGGGTACCCTAAAACATATATTTCCGGTGAAATCTCGGTATCGAATTTTTTGGTGGAGTGCAATACCTTCTCTATACACTATGTACATAGTACGTGTAGGGAAAGTAAAAATCTGGTGTGTTCCATTCACATGACTTTCCTTGTAACAAATTATTGTTTATAAGCTTATTCCTCTACTTCATGCTAATCGAGATAAACTTCAGCAGAAAGGGTCTTATTACTTGGTTTGTTATAAGTTGAAGGGAAATAAGGGAATAAGGCTTAAACCGACAGTCAAATTTTTAAAAATGTGGTTGCTATGGGACTGAAATACGTTTTTTTTGCGTGGCCAGGAGTTGACCAGTTCTCGTATGAGAAAAGATTAAGTATTTTAAAGCTGAAACTAATAATAAGGAATATCTCAAAAATGGTATACTCCACGAGGAAAAAAATTAATATATGACATAAATGGTGTGTTTCAATTAGATCTATATATTTTGTATGGTAAGCCTTTGTCTCTCTTACGGCTTACTAGTTATGCAAAATCCAGCAAAATTCATTCATAAAGGGGTCTTCATAGGCTACTTCCAGAAAATTACGCTTATGCATTTTATTTGTCGTGTAGATATCTTTAATATACGGTATATTAATCAAAATCGTTAGAGGAATTTTTAAGAAAATCAAAATTTTCGAAGATTTTTCCATGTAAAGTGTAGTTTGCGATGGGCGGGATTTTCCTAAAACCTTTGTGTGGCAACCTTGTAAGATACTAAATTTATATACCAAGTTTGGTATCTTACCGACTTTTCGTTTTTGACTTATCGTGTTCACACATACATACACATGACCTTTATCTGAAAATGCTTTTTTTTTATACAGGGGACCCTAAGACATCTATTTCCGGCGAAATTTCATATCGAATTTTTGTGTGGAATGCAATACCTTCTCCATACACTATATACATAGTATATGTAAAGAAAGTAAAAACGAGATCTACTTTCTATTTCCGCGATCCTCCAGAGCACAAACCACACGAGAAATGCATACTGTTTTACGAGATGTTGAGTAGTAAAATTCTTATATGTACCATCCAAATGACCTTTGCTATTTATGCTAAACCCAAACTATAGTTATAGCATTAATTTAGTTATTTATTTACACAAACTGTGTGTAGGACATAAGTGGGATGGGTAGAGTCAGACTGAAAAATGTAATGCAGTAGCCGGGATTTGAACAACGGGTCTCCCGATCTCTTGCCGGTCGCTCTAAGTAGGTACTAAGCTAGCATGGCAACATGCCAGCATGACATTAAAAGTCAACTGATTCGCATGTTTCCCGGTAAACCACAAGGTGATCTCAAATTATTTTGAGACCTAGAATATTAAGACCGTAAGGTCATTCGTAGTTAAATATATTCCAATATAAATGGTCTAAAATTATTCCTCTACATGCATAGGTCGAGTATGCTATAAAAATCTGATGTGTTCCATTCACATGACTTTCTCTACATCTCTGCAACAAATTATTGCTCCCGGGTTCGATTCCCGGCTGGGGCGGGGAATTTTCTTAACCAGGATTATTCCCTATCCCCCACAGAGTCTGGAGGTATGTATGTGAGCATGAATGTGTGTGTGTGTGTTTGAGGAAGTAAAATTATTTAAACCCAACGTAAACTTACAGACAACGAGTTATTTCTAATTCGAAGCCCCAGATATGACCTTAGATGTTAAAGGGGGCTATCTTTATAAATGAAAAAAAAATTGTTAAAAGAGCTTATGCTTCGTTTTACTTCATGCTAATCGAGAAAAAAAAAATCAGAAATAGTCTTATTACTTGCTACCTTGTAAGTAGAAGCGAATTAAGGGAGTACCATAGGTTAAAGTGATAGTCAAAAGCTGGTTGCTATGTGACTGATGTTCCTTTGTTTGTATGGACAGGAGTTGACAAATTCCTGTATGAGAAAAGTAAGGTTTTTAAAGGTGAAACCAAAAATAAGGAATGTCTTATAAACGATCAATTCCACGAAAAAAAAAGCATATAACATAAATTGTGTGTTTTAACGTGCTCTATATTTTTTGTGTGGTAAGTTTCTGTCCATCTCTTACAGTTTTAACAGTTATGCAAAATTCCGTAAAATTCATCCAGAATAAGGTAGTCTTCAGAGACTATTCCCAGGAAATTGAAGACATGCATTTTATTTGTCAGATAAATATCTTTAACATACGGTATTTTAATCAAAATCATTAGAGCCATTTTTGAGAGAATCAAATTTTTCGAAAAATGTTCCATGTAAGCAGTAGTTTGGGGTGGGGGGATTTTTCTCAAAATCTTCGTGTTGCATCCCTGGGAGATACTAAACGTAAATAACAAGTTTGGTATTTTACCGACACACTACATATAGATACACACACGGACCTTTTTCTGAAAATGCTTTTTTTTTTTTTTTTGGATACAGGGGACCCTAAAACATATATTTCCGGTGAAATCTTGGTATCGAATTTTTGGGTGCAGTGCAATACCTTCTCTGTACACTATGTACATATTAGGTGTAAAGAAAGTAATCAGTTAGGTACAATAATGTATTTGATATTGACATTAATTAGCAATATTATTTTTGAGAAGAGTAGTCACACGATTTTAAATATCAAAGACCTATTAAACTATTTAGTTTTAAGGTAAATGATAGGCACCTAATTTGATGTAAGGCATTGACAAGTTATTATATACTTAACACAGGCTGTGTTGCACAACCTTCTTGATTTACTTAGAATATATACGTTGTTACTTTTTCCAAAATAAGAATTTAAAAGATATAATCTACTTGAATTGGTCATATAAAATTAATCTTAGCATGCATATGCTCGTCTTTGGTGGAAGATTTTATTTCTAATCCAGAGATTCATCCACTCTTCATTTCCTTCTCCTTCAGGAAAGTTAAAAATTCTGTAACCATTTTCTGAACGGTTGGAACAGTTCACTGCACTGCAGCAAGGCATTTCTATAAAAATCACACGCTAATTCATCTAAATACACTACTAGCTATCCATTTGGAGATAAAATGGCAGATTTGGCGGCGCAAAGCATGGCGGTACTCTGTAACATATAGTAACGCTATAGGTCGCGGGCTTCTAGCGCTCCCCGTGTCAAGATGAAGAACTGTTTGACTATTTTTCTTTTAATTAAAATACAGTTCCGGAGTTTGATCGGGACTCTGGCGCTGTATACCCTACTTTTTTTTATTTACCTAATCTGTTTACTCTATGATTACTGAATTTCTGTTTTATTTTTACACACACATACACAAACACATAACACCCATGCTCAAGGCGGGACTCGAACCCACGATCCCCTGCGCTGCGAAACACCAGACGCTTTGGCGAGCGCGGCCATGGGGACCGGCATGTTAGGAACACCTTTCCACACGGACTAGTTTCAGCCACTCTCATATCTTATCATCCTAGGGTCTATGCTCAATAAGTTAAGTATGGAACCACCTCGAAATGACGCACACATACACATATACACAGAGTGGTCGCAAAATATAATTAATAAAATAAATTAATTAAATATGTTTAGGTATAATAGAGTATCTTCGTATAATGATTTGTTCCTTAAAATTATAAGAAAGACAGCTGAATAAAAAAATATTACAGCTTTACAATATAAAACTGCAATGGTATAAAAATCAACGCTTCTGGGCATGGAATAAAACAAGAGATAAAATTGGGAAGAACATTCAGAAAAAACAAACAAACAAACAAAAAACGTTTGAGACTCTATGCTTAAACTTACTTGATAACGAAATTCCATCAAAGGAATGTTACGGGAATAGCTGAAAATGAACTATGCTTTTGAAAATAATTTAAGAGATAATTGCGTCAATATCCACTAAAAGTCAAGAAGTCATCGGACTAAATTTTATAGATAGAGGTATACGTACTATGTACATAGTGTATAGAGAAGATTATTGTATTGCACCCAAAAATTCGATATCGAGATTTCACCGGAAATACATGTTTTGGGACCCTCAGAATACATTTTTTTACAAAAATGTCCGTGTGTGTCTGTGTGTGCGTGTGTATGTGAGAGAGAGAGGGGAGAGAGAGAGAGAGAGATTAGCTCAAAAACGAAAAGTTCGTTAAATACCAAACTTGTATTTATGTTCAGTGTCATCTAAGGATGCGACACGAAGATTTTCAAGAAAATTCCCCGACCCCTGACTACTCTTTACATGAATTTTTTTTTAACATTTTGATTTTCTCAAAAATGACTCTAACGATTTTGATTAAAGTCACTTATATTAGGATAAATATATTTATATTTAAGATGTGACAAATAAAATGTATATTTTGAATTTTCTGGGAATAGCCTCTGAAGACATGTCTATTCTGGATGAATTTTGCATAACTGGTAAACCGTAAGAGATAGACAAAAACTCACTTCACAGAAAACGTAGAGCTCGTTAAATCACACAGTTTATGTTATATACATTATTTTCGTGGAGTTGACCGTTATTGAGATATTCCTTGTTATTGGTTTCAGTTTTAAAAAGACTTTTCTCATACGGGAATTTGTCAACTTCTGGCCATACCAACAAAGGAACTTCCATCACATGGCAAGCAGCTTTTAAAACATTTGACTATCACTTTAACCTATGGTACTCCTTTATTTCCCTTCTACTTACAAGGAAGCAAGCAATAAGATCATTTTTCTCGATTAGCATGTATAAATTAACAATTTATTGCAGAGATGTAAAGGAAATCGTGTGATTGGAACACATATCGAAATTCTTGCAAATGCATGATTTCCTGATTAAAGTGTAACCCTAAGAACTGTGAGAGCTTCACAATCACACAGTAACTGAGATACTGTTTCATTTACTCTCCTACTCCTTCTGCATATTTGATTGTCTACCTTGATGATTTATAGGGACGCCCATACAAGTAACAGTGTGATGTTAACAAACCAATTGTCCGTTGTGATGTAACTCCACTCAGAGTATTGGATTAAGTCTCAATACAACTCAAAGACATCATCTGAGTGTGTGTGTGCGCGTGTCTGCGGGCAGCATAGTTTAGAAACGAAAAATCTGTTAAATACGAAATTTGGTATTTAAGTTCAGTGTCTTCCGAGGATGCGACACAGAGATTTTCATGAAAATCCCCCACCTCCAACTACCCTTTACATGGACATTTTTTTGAATATTTTGATTTTTTTTCAAAAATGCCTCTAACGATTTTGATTAAAATATGGTATATTAAAGATACATACATGACAAATAAAACGTATATATTGAACTTTTGGGAATAGACTCTGAAGATAACTTTATTCTGGAAGAATTTTGCGAATTTTTTCATAACTGGTAAACCGTAAGAGATAGACAAAAGATTACTTACAAAATGTAGAGCTTTTTAAACCACACAATTAAGTTATAACTTTCTTTTCGTGAAGTTGACGGTTTTGGAGGTATTCCCTATTATTGGTTTCAGTTTTAAAAGGCATACTTTCCCCATATGGGAATGTGTCAACTACTGACCATACCAACAAAGGAACTTCCATCACATGGCAACCAGCTTTTAAAACATTTGACTATCACTTTAACCTATAGTACTCCTTTATTTCCCTTCTACTTACAAGGAAGCAAGCAATAAGATCATTTTTCTCGATTAGCATGTAGTAAGTAGAAGAATAAGCTTTTTAACAACAATTTATTGCAGAGATGGAGAGGAAATCGTGTGATTGGAACACATATTGAAATTCTTTGCAAATGCATGGATTCCTGATTAAAGTGTAACCCTAAGAACTGTGAGAGCTTCACAATCACACAGCAACTGAGATATTGTTTCATTTACTCTCCTACATCGTCTGCATTGATGATTTATAGAGATGCCCATGAAATAACAGTGTGTTATTAACAGACCAATTGTCCGCTGTGATGTAACTCCACTCAGGGTATCAATTAAGTCTCAATACAACTGAAAAATCATCGTCTAATAAATAAGAATCCGCTAACGAAGTTCTAAACTCTCACTTTCTCAGAGTACTGTAAGGTAATTAAAATGCATAAGAACAGGCAAAATAATTAAAGCTTCTACTTTGACACCATTATTTGCAAAGCAAATCTTGCTGCTATAAGTGAATACAATTAATGACAGGAATTCAAGATCGCATAGCAACGTCTTGTCAGAGAATTGCCGATAATTGGTCGTACTGATAATACTTTGGTTCAGAAGTAGCGAGGAAGAATTTTTCTTATACACAAATAAACACACAATTGAAATAATGATGATGATGATCATGATTTTTTTTTATTCCTGGGTGGAACATAAGGCCAAACAAATCTTCGCCAACTAACTCTGTTTCTTGGCAAGACTTGTATCTCCTTCCTTGATCTATTCATTTCTCTCAATTCCGCTTCAACTCTTCTTCTCCAGGGTAATCCCCGGTCTTCCAATCCTTCTTTCTCCCTGTGGATTCCACCCAATCACCTGTCTAGCTACCTTTCCACGATCTTTTTACTTTCTCTAAACCTAATATGTACATAGCGTATAGAGAAGGTGTTGCACTCCACCCGAAAATTCGATACCGAGATTTCACCGGAAATGTATATGTTTTAGAATCCCCTGAATCCAAAAAAGGCATTTGCATAAAAAGATCCGTGTATGTGTCCGTATGTCCGTGTGTCTGTGAACACGATAACTCAAAAACGAATTTTCGGTAAAATACCAAACTTGTTATTTAAGTTTAGTATCTCCCATGGATGCGACACGAAGATTTTGAGAAAAATCCCCCCCAAACTATTCTTTACATGGAACTTTTTTCGAAAAATTTTAATAGTGTCTGAAGACTACTTTATTCTGGAAGAATTTTTCGGAATTTAGCATAACTGCTAAACCGTAAGAAATGGAAAAAACTTGCCACTCAAAAAATGTAGAGCACGTTGAAACACATAATTCATCTTATATTAATTCTTTTTCGTGGAGTTGATCGTTTATGAGATATTCCTTGTTTTTGGTTTCAGCTTTAAAAAACTTATACTTTTCTTATACAGGAATTTTTCAACTCCTGCCCATACAAACAAAGGAACTTCAGTCATATAGCAACCAGCATTTGACTATCACTTTAACCTATAGCACTCCCTTATTTTGATTCTTCTTACAAGGAAACAAGCAATAAGACTATTTCTGCAAATGTTTTCTAGATTAGCATGAAGTAAACAGAAGCATAAGCTTTTTAACAATAATTTGTTGCAGAGATGTAGAGAAAGTCATTTGAATGGAGCACATCAGACTTGCTCAGTATATGTACAATCCATGACCTATTAAGTTTCTTTATTTCTCTATCAATTGGTAACTGTTTTGTTATTTCTCATAATATAGTGTTACTAATGATTTTGGTTACCAAATTTCTCAGTATGGTCTTAGACATCAATTAATAAAAGTTTACAATTTTTTATTTATTTCTTGTGCCGCTCTCCAGGTTTTACATCAGTACAACAATACGGATAATACATCTGTTCCAATTGAAATATACGTACTTAAATTTGGAATCTTTGTAACAGTATTTCATCAGCGCTTTGGGTGTTCAAAAAAAAAATCTGATGTATTCCAATCATAGAACTTTCTCTAGCTGTTCCATATACAAATTATACTGGGCAACAAATTTTCACCTTTAGAACATTGCACAAACTTTGAGATGTGCTCTAATATATTTCAGATGTGCCGAAATCGAATCTGCAAACGGTTTCCTTGTATCACGTCACAAAATGTTTTCTTTGAAAAGCCTGGAATCCAGTATTTCTGTAAATTACTTTGAGAGCCCAAGATTACGAAATGGATTATTCAATTTTGCTTGAGTCAAAGATCTGGGGAGGTTTGAAGCATGAGACGGATTATCGCCCATGTGAATAAGCGCATAACCAATATTTGAAATTGATTAAATTGTTTGGGTTAATTAGTAAGATATAATGTATTTATTGTATATTGGATGTTCAGAGAGATTATTCCTGGAAAGCGCTACTAACTTGAACCCCAGAGTTCTCAAGCGACGAATTCAGTTGTTTACGCTATTTCTTTGTCTATTGCAAGAGGGGAAAAGACGCTACTGTGTGGTCACGTCTCCGCAAGAGAAAGTGAAAATGACATATAAACCGGGGAAATTTAGGTCAAGAATCACGTGAAAGACGCATTGACCAATTAAAATTAATCACGTCACGGCAGAAGCGCACCCCAAGCCACTTTCGGCGCCAAAAATGGGCCAATGGGATTACGAGTTGAGGGTTTTGCACGTGGGTAGAATATATTATAAATATAGAGTATTCGCCGCAATTTGCGGGCAGTTGAGATGTAACTCCAAGGGGTGCAAATATTGATCTTGATGGAAAGTGATGTGAATGGAACACATCAGGGTTTTACTGGAATGCAACACTTCCTCTACACACTATAAGTAAGCGGGTAGAGAAAGTAATATGAAACAAATGTTAAAAACGCGCGCCTGTATACTTTGACATCAGTTACACAGCAACTGGTAATGTTTAGTGAAGATATTTGCAATCGAATGAGAGGAACTCTTCATGAAGAATGAAAGGTTCACTGCTCTTCAACTCGGAACACTTCCTGACCAGCCCTCAACGATGAAAGAGCCAAGGCCTCCTTTAAAAAATAATCCTGTTTTTGTTCTCCATTGTTCCATTTCCTACCGAGGTTCACAACGTTATCAGCGAGAGTGAACTTAATCGGCTACTTTGTCTACTTCACCTGAATAGACGGCCTAAGTAGCTTTTGTCGGTTTACAGGCGCGGATTGCGAGGCACAAAGCCAACTTGACTTTTCCATCAGGCAAATAAATGCTAAAACGTATGAGTTAGGTAGTTGTTTTCACTTAATAAAATTTGATATAACGCCAAAATTACCAGGAATGAATTTCACTTTGCAGAGATTATAAACACGCTCTCCCCATTTTACTTTCTCTTCTTGGTATGTAGGTATAGAAGGTATAGCATGCCACCCAAAAATTCGATATCAAGTTTTCACATTTTACCATCCTCTGAATCCTAAAAAAAGAAAAGATCCGTGTGTCTGTGCACACGGTAATTCAAAAACGAAAAGTCGGTAAAACACCAAACTTGGTGTTTAAGTTAAGTATCTTCCAAGGATACGACAGAAAGATTTTCAAGAAAATCCCCCCACCGCAAACTACCCTTTACGTGGAAAAAAATTCGAAAACTTTATTTTCTCAAAAATGGCGCTAACGATTTTGATTAAAATACCGTATATAAAAGGTATTTACTTCACAAATAAAATAAATATCTTGAATTTTCTGGAAATAGTCTGTGGACTATTTTATTCTGGATGAATTTTAGTGAATTTTAAATAACTGCTAAACCGTAAGAGACAAAAACTTACCACACAAAAAACTGTAGAGCGCTTTAACACACACAATTTATGTTATATACTTTTTTTCATGGAGTTGATCGTTTTTTAGATATTCCTTGTTTTGGTTTCAGCTTTAAGAAACTTAAACTTTTCTCATACAGGAATTTGTCAACCCCTGTCCATACAAACAAAGGAACTTCAGTCACATAGCAACCAGCTTTTGACTGCCACTTTAACCCATGTTACTCCCTTATTTCGCTTCTACTAACAAGGAAGCAAGTAATAAGACAATTTCTGCTAATTTTTTCTCGATTAGATGTATTAAATAGAAAAAATTGTTGCAGAGATGTAGAGAAAGTAATGTGAATGGAACACATCAGATTTTTACTTTCTCTTCTTGGTATAAAGTATGTAGGTATAGAAGGTATAGCATGCCACCCAAAAATGCGATACCAAGATTTCACTGCAAATTCACATTTTACCATCCTCTGAATCCTAAAAAAAGAAAAGTCGGTAAAACACCAAACTTGCTATTTAATTTTAGTATCTTTCAAGGATGTGACAAAGATTTTCAACAGAATCCCCCACCTAAAACTACTCTTTATATAGAAAGATGTTCGAAATGTTTTATTTTCTCAAAAATGGCTCTAAAGATTTTGATTAAAACACCGTATATTAAAAATAACTGCATAACAACTAAAACAATATTTTGATTTTTCTGGTAATAGCCTCATAATAGCCTCATTCTGTATGATTTTTACATAAATGGTAAACTATAAGTAATAGACAAAAATTTACTACAAAAATGTAAATCCTGTTAAAGCACATAATTTATATCATATACATTTTGCGTAACTGTAAATCATAAGGGAAAGACAAAAAATTACTAGACAAAAATGTAAGCCTCGTTAAAGCACACAATTTATGTCCTATACATTTTTTCATAGAGTTGACCATTTCCGAGACATTCCGTGTTGTTGGTTTCAGTTTTAAAATACTAACTTTTCTCATACTATGAGAATTTTTAAATTCCTGGTCATGCAAAGAAATGAATTTCTATTACATAGCAACCAGCTTTTAAAAGATCTGACTATAGCTTTAGCCTAGTGTATTCTCTTATTCCCTTTCTACACACAAGGAAGCCAGCAATGAGACAATTTCTGCTAATGTTTAATTCGCTTTGCATAAAGTAGATAGAAGCATAAGCTTTTTAACCATAATTAGATACAGAGATGTAGAGAAAACATTAAACATACATATGGAAGAAAACAACATAGCTCAAAATTAGCTACTATAGAAAATCCGTACACCTCATACCGTTACATGCAGTAAATTTATAAATCCACTAACGCATAAACACAAACTACGCGTAAATACATTTGTGGATTTGTTCATAATTCAGAACATGTTTTGTGTTGCGGATAGAAACTGGCTGGACATTTTCCTACCGGAGCTTAACACGACTTGAAAGCGTACATGCGCCGATTGTGTATTTCTTCGCTATATCCGATTTTTTGACCTTTATCAACTGTTAAGTATTTTAACCTTTTCAGCTTTCTTTTACCTTTCCCTTTTCCGTTGGCTGGTATTAATTCGAACTTTCTCTGAGCACACTGAAATTCCGACTTTGTAGGTTAAACCGTATTATACTAAAATAAGTAGACTAAGTAATCATTTACCATTTAAGACACATATTAAAAAATCTGATGTGTACCATTCACATGACTTTCTCTATATCCTGCAACAAATTATTCTTAAAAAGCTTATACTTCTATTTACTTTATGCTAATCAGAAAAAAATAGCAGAAATAGCTTTATTACTTGTTTCCTTGTAAGTAGAAGGGAAATAAGGGACTAGCATAGATTAAAGTAATAGTCAAAAGCTGGTTATTATGTCAATGAAGTTCCTTTGTTTATATGGATAGGAGTTGACAAATTTCTGTATGAGAAAAGTATAAGTGTTTCATAGCAGAAACCAAAAATAAGGAATGTCTCAAAAACGACGAACTCCATGAAAAAAATGTATATAACATAAATTGTGTGCTTTAACGTGCTCTACATTTTTTGTGTAGTAAGTTTTTGTCCATCTCTTACGGTTTAGCGGTTATTCCGAATTCAGTAACATTCATCCAGAATAAACTACTCTTCAGAGGCTATTCCCAGAAAATTCAAGATATACATTTTATTTGTGAGGTAAATATCTTTAATATACATCTTAATCATAATCATTAGAGCCATTTTTGAGAAAATCAAAATATTCGAAAAAAGTTCCATGTAAAGGGTAGTTGAGGGTGGGGGGATTTTTCTCAAAATCTTCGTGTCGCATCCCTGGAAGACACTAAACTTAAATACTAATTTTGGAATTTTACCGACTTTTCGTTTTTGAGTTATCGTGTTCACAGACACACGGATACACTGACACACGGACACACACACACGAACCTTTTTTTTGAAAATGCTTTTTTTGGATATTGGGGATCCTAAAACATATATTTCCGGTGAAATCTCGGTATCGAATTTTTTGGTGGAGTGCAATACCTTCTCTATACACTATGTACATAGTGCGTATAGAGAAAGTAAAACTCTGCTAAACTTTGGAATTAATTCAACTTTTGTACTTTTAGAACTTAAGCTGAGGCAGAGCATGGTATTGTCAGAGGATGCATTTGGCGTGCAACGTTCTATGGTCAAGGATGAA
This sequence comes from Hymenopus coronatus, assembly GCA_030762935.1. NCBI lineage: Eukaryota > Metazoa > Arthropoda > Insecta > Mantodea > Hymenopodidae > Hymenopus > Hymenopus coronatus. Next base: position 48,432,684 of record CM060884.1, on the reverse strand, counting down.
CAAACCACTCTCTGAATCAGGAAACTAACCGTAATTTTTCTGTAAATTTGCAAAACGTTTTAAAATGTTCAGGCAGTTATTTATGTATATTACATTTATGAAATTTGACCAAAATTATGAATAACTTATTTTTTCATAATAAAATTATATGATTAACAAAGTTTAAGAGAATGTGTCGCAATATAGCTACTAATTGACTGAAACTATAAATGGGTAAGGTTATGTTTATTAATAGGCACTTACAAATTTAAACCTCAACAATCAAGTGATAAGGTAATTTCTGCTAATGTTTATCTTTTGTATGAATAGTTCAACGTAATGGAACACATTAGATATTTTTACTTATTATTTTGTCTACACGTACTATGCACATAGTGCATAGAGATGTATTGCACCCAAAAATTTGATACCGAGCTTTCACCGGAAATACATGTATTGGGATCCCCTAATCAAAAATGTTTAGTAAAATGTCCGCTTATGTGTTTGTGTGTGTGTCTGTGGGTAGCATGGCTCAAAAATGAAAAGACCGTTAAATACAAAATTTGGTATTTAAGTTTGGTATCTTCCAAGGATGCGAAACGAAGATTTTCAAGTAAATCCCCCATCCCAAACTATCTTTTATATAGAAATTTTTTCTAAAATTTTGATTTTCTTAAAAATGGCTGTAACGATTTTGATTAAACTACCTCATGTATAAGATACTTTTATGGCAAACGAAATGTATATCTTGAATTTTCTGGGAATAGCCTCTGAAGCCCTCTTCATTCTGGATGACTTTTATATAACTGGCAAACCGTAAGAGATAGACATAAACTTACTACAGAAAAAATGTAGATCTCATTAAAACACCCAATTTATGTCATATACACTTTTTGTAGAGTTAATCGTTTTCGAGATATTCCGGATTATTTTTTCAGTTTTAAGTCACCTAAACTTTTCTCAAGCAGGAAGACATCTTTTTTGCTCGAGTCTTGTTTGTTTACTCCTGGCAAGCAAAGATATTTGGAATATCAATTGTTTCACATAACGAATGGCTTTTAAAGGATGGAACTATCGCTTTAGCCTGTGCATTTTCTTATTTCCCTTCTACTTACTAGGAGCTACTAATACGACTAATTTTGCTTATGTTTATTTGACTAGCATGATATAGATAACAGATTAATATTTTGAATAAAAAGGTTTGTTTGCCGAACAGCTAGAGGACATGTGAATGGAACACATTCGATTTTTACCTTTTTACTTACCAAGTAGGTAATAAGAACAATTTCTGATAATGTTTACCTCGATTATCATTAAGTGATTGCTTTTTTTTACAATAATTTGTTACAGAGATGTAGAGAAAGCCATGTGAAAGGAACACATCAGCTTTTTTACTTATTTTTATGCCGCCTTTTAACATTTGGCGGCTTTGCCTTTGGAGTTTATGGCATTGGTATTCACTGATTTACTGTTTGAACTATTGTTATGCTTATTATGCTGATGCTTGCACAAACATACTCATACTTTTTCATATTTCCAGACTCTAAGGAGGATAGGGAATAACTTGATTAGAGAAAAATTCCCATACTCAGTCGGGAGTCGAATCCGAGATACTTTACTCATCAGGCTCTTTATTCGTTTCAATATCATCACTTTACTTTTATTGATATTTACCTATACCGAAAAAGCTGTCTCTATTTGCATGTATTTTGAGTAGTTAAACTTCATTACTGAGAAATACTTACCCTGAATCAAATCTTCCAATTGCTTTGCAGAATTGGTAGAATACAGAAATCGTTCCGTGTTGGCCCGGGAAAGGCGGATTTTGTTTTCGTTCTTGTTTCACCGAGTGTATCTTCCTTTGCTAAGCATTTACTGTTTAAACACCAGAGTTGAAATGACTTTAATGTGCAGTAGAGCATATCAGGTTACAGTAAACATACCGTACCAGCTGTTCAGAATGATTTACATTTTTAGCTTCGAAAAGCAGAACTTAATGCAAGACAAACCCATCCAAATACTAACCTGGAAAACATCAATGAGAGTACCAAAATAGATATATGAACAGTATATCAGACTTTGAACATCTACGAACATGTATATCATTGAGAAAAGAATGATTTATAGTCTTTAATGGAAAGGAAAGTGTTAAAAGTGGAAATGGAGGTTATGTTTTAAAAGAGTTAAAAGTAGAAACAAATGACGGTGGTTAGTAAATGATGAAAACAGAAGAAAAATGTATATATTACATAAACTTAGGAATTAATATACTTTTTTTTTGTATATTTATTGTTGAACTCTTTAATGTTTAGACTAAATAAACATTAGTAAGAAATTAATTTATAAAACAATAAGAGATGTAAAGAAATAAAGTAATTTAAAACTAAGCGCTGTTGTTTAAGTTATTAAATGTGTTAAATTAGGTACTTAATACTGAAGTATTTAATATAAGACCTTTTAAAGATACGTTTAAATAATATGGAAAAAGAAACAGTAAATAATAATTCACCTAGTTTTAAATATATACTGAAGTATGAAGTTATTAAAGAAATATAAGAATAACTAAAAAAATTAAATTATTATTAAAATATAATAATAAAATTAAATATATGACTCTGTATGCCATTTTCTTAATGTAATAAATTATTATGGTGCTCCATCTTGAATATTTATGGATGGAATTTTGTGTAACTGCTTCTTTATTCAAGGCCTTCTGTATTTTTAAGCGAGATATTAATCACTGCGCCGCGAAACTTACATATGTGTTTCTTTGCATAGTCTTCAAATCTCTAAAATGTGAGTATTTAGGGATGGTGATTATAAAAAATTAGCATTCGAGTCAGCAAAAAAAGCTTCACAGGCATTGATAATAAGAAGGGTTCTCAACTAAGCATTCACCTGCATTCCTGGGATTGCAATGTCCAAGAGACCGAACGAGGCGCTACGATAGAACGGTTAGTTGTAAAATTTTGCATCCCGGCGCCTAATATCATCCTCCACGTAGGGAAGACTTGAGGCTTCGTGCAGCAGTCTCACGGGGAAAGTGCGAGGTACAGACTAGATGGCCCGAAGACCCTTATTCTGCATCTGTTGTAGAAGCAACAGACAGGAGTCTGAGGCCATGCCCGAATATCGTAGGTGTAAGGTAGAGTGGGGACTATAAGAGCTCGAAAAAGGCGTAATTTCAGGTAAACGGTCATTGTAGATCTCAGCATGGGGTTCGAAGTTGTCAGATATGATAAGTCCCTGACGTGTTTCCCAAAGTTAGGTCCTTATCGAGGTTCACTCCTAAGTTAATGAAGTTAATGAAAGAATGCCTGGCTTTTCTCCTGGTTTATAGGCCCATACAAACGCTCACACCACTCTTGGAGAAGACGGAGGTGTCTCTGAATGAGGTTGAAAGCTTTGCGCGAGTTTTTGTTTACACAATGTAGGTCCAATGTAGACGCTGTAAATCGTGTGGGATAGTATAGAGACTTCGAGGACTTCACCTGTGTGTAGTTTTGTATCCGCAACCGACGCAATAAAATATCTGTGTTTTAAGTATGTGTGTAAAAGTGTCTATGTGTATATGAAGCTCCTCATGAATGAGCTTTAGCTTAGATACTCATGTCAGGCGTGGAGAAGGCCTCGGCGTCCAGAGATACCGTCCAGTGTATGCTCTGTCCTGGTATCCTATACTCTGTCAGAGTAATGAAAATGCTGCGCAGGACGTTATGGGCGCAACTATTGCCGATTACGTCATTCTCCCTTCTCCTGCATGTCCATGCGACATCACACATGCATGCGCATCCCGAGATTTTTGTCAGTGGTGGGAGAGAAGGCATTGCAAGCGGAAATGAATTATTACAAAAATCATAGTGCACTATTTATTGTAAGATAATATAAACTAAGAACCATTAATAGTAAAATGTTGGGACCTTCAACACCTAAGTTCTCCTCTGGTAAGTCCCTTAGAGGACAGACAAGGAAAATTGTTCACAATGTTGCCACTTACTTGCGAAAACAAGTGCTTGTTCTCAACCTACATTCAGCCACGCATGCGCGTATTGTAAGAAGGACATAGCGGTGATGGCAAACCCTCCATTTATCCCCCTACCTTCCTTCCTCACCGACCGGTGGCCGGCCAAAACGGTAAGAGGGAAGCAGCTGAAGTCGTGAGCTGCGCGACTGAAATATGGTCGTATTTTGAATTAAGACTTTGACAAGCTATAGTCTCGATCACGCGCAGCAACTGTTACGGCGTAGAGTGCATAGAAAACCCACTACATATTCCTTATGGAGAATTCGTTGTCTTTTCTGGCCTCATGTTAATCCAGATGCCTGTTTTCAACTCTATTCATCTTTCAATGTGTGACTTTTCAATTTCATTTTCACCACTTCATTACGAAATAGACACTTTAAAAAATGTGATGTGTTCAATTGACATTACTTTCTTACATTTCTGTCACAAACTATTCTTACAAAAGCTTAAATTCTATTTACTTCACACTAATCAAAATAAACGTTAGTAGAAACGGCTTTACTTCTTATTTCCTTATAAGTACGAAGAAAATAAAGGGATATAGTCTCTGGTAGTCAAAGTTTTTAAAACCCGGTCGCTATGAGATTGAAATTCAGTTCTCTTTGCATGTCCAGGAGTAAATCAAATTAACAAGAGACGACATATTTCCATTTGAAAAAATGCTTTAAGTAATTTAAAATTGAAATAAATAACAAGAAATATTTCATAAATGGTTAAATCCACAAAACAAAAAAAAAAAACAAAAAAAAATCATAATATGACATACACTGTGTATCTCAGCGACATCTATATTTTTAGTTTAGTAAGGTTTCGTCTATATCAGTGTTTCCCAACCTTTTGAAGTTCACGGCACCCTTGGAAATAACATTAAACTCCAGGGGCACCCTTCCTTGAATTAAAAGAAAATTAAGCTTAATATGTTAATTTATTGAAATATTATATAACAATAACGTACACCATAACATAATACAGTAAACTTTACTACAATCACTGAGTAAAAATACATCAATAAATTTTGTTCGATTAATGATTAATCTGAAACTTGTGATTGATACTTAGATCACAGATATGTGATGTCGGGTCTTAAAGTTGACAGTGAAACAAGCAAATCATCCTCAAGGTTATTCAGTCTATTTCTTGCTTTGCATTTTATTGTCACCATAGCAGAGAAGGCTTGCTCGCATAGATAGGATGTTGAAAAGGGCAAAAGTGCGTTAATTGCTTTCTTCATTAGGTTAGGTTACTCCTCTCTCCGTTGAAGCCAAAACCTAGCCACCGACGCCTCACTCTTTTTGAACTTACCTTTGAGTGTGGAATCAGCGCAAAGATCAATAAATTCATCTCGTTCGCAAGCAGTGAAATCTATTTCCTCTGCACTATCTACGAAATCAAATGGTGAGACAACCCAGTCGAGATTCGTAGTGGAAATAGTTGGAAAGTACGCATCTATTGCATCTTGCAATCTTGATAAGTGATCACAAATGCCGTCTTTCAGTTTACCTAGATCTTTATCTCCTGCCAGATTAAGAAGAGATGGAAAGTTCGACAAATCTCCTTTTTGAACTGCAGACTTCCAAGAACTAAGTTTTCTTTTAAAACCTTTCATTTTATTGGTTGATGAGATTATTGTTTCATGTCGACCCTGCATCGAAACATTCAGTTCATTCAGCTTATGAAAAATATCTGCCAGATACAACAGTTCAAAACACCAAGAATCACTTAGTAAGAGCTCATGAAATGTGTCTTGATTTTCATCCTTAAAAAAAGTTTTTAGCTGTTCTTTAAGTTCGAAAAACCGGTTCAATACACGACCCCGCGACAACCACCTTACTTCTGTGTGAAGTAACAAAGAGGTATGAGCTGCATCCGTTGCGCGACATAACTGTTCAAAAAGTCTGCACTTTAAAGGTCGAGACTTCATATAGTTCACCATTTTCACAACTTGGTTAAACACTTCAGCAAAATCTTCATTACACGCTTTCACGACTAATGCCTCTCTATGCAGAAAACAGTGAGTTATAATAATGGATGGATTTTCATTGAGAGCTCTGACAGTAAAACCTTTAATTTTCCCAGACATAGATGGTGCACCATCTGTACATATACCACAACAGTCTTTCCATGAAAGAAGATGGTCATTGAGATAGGAATTAATAGAAACGAAAATATCATGGCCTGTGGTTGTAGTCTCCAGCGGTCTACAGAACAGAAACTGTTCACTAATATCTTTTTCATCAAGATATCTGATAAAACCAAGGAGTTGCGGTTTGTCACCAATATCGAGACTCTCATCTACTTGCAAAGCAAATGTTCTATAAGTTTTTATTTTCTCCGTGACTTGTTCGTTGATATTGCATGACATTTCAGATATCCTGCGGCTGATTGTGTTGTTGGACAGAGGAACTTTCGAAATATGATTAGCTGCTCCTTCGCCAAGTATTGTTGAAACTATAACTTGACTTGCAGGGCCAATGATTTCCTCTCCAAGAGTATGAGGTTTCTTTTTTTTTTAGCTATCAGTTCTGCTACTTTAAATTAGGCTTCAAGAGCAGTATCACCTATGGTCATTCTCTTTACCATTCGCACAGCTGTTTTCTTCTCCCCTTCTAATATATGTGAAAAATACATTACACTTTTCTGTGACACACTAGGATGCTTTGTTGTAAGATGCCGCTTCAGTTTGCTAGGTACCATGGCCTCGTTGCTAAGTGTTTCGCCACAAACTAAACACACAGGGATAGGGTTTCCTCGTTGTTATTCCACTTAAATCCATACGCTAAGTAACTGTCCTGGTATGTTCTTTTCTTTCGTTTGTCTTCTTTATGTGGTGAATTCGACGGTCCGGGAGAAACTGTAAGATTTGGCTTCTTAAAGCAAGCAGTAGGAGCCGACTGTTCACTTTCACTGTCCTGGCGTTTACGTTTAACAATGAACTTATCCATAGCTAAACACTGTGAATCAACGCGAGGAAGACAATTGAAAGCGCCAAGCGGCGTACACTTTTATATATTCATGTCGAAGTCTCGGGAATGTTCGTGAGGAAGCGAGTAGTCTCGGGAATGTTCGGCAGGGTATAGCTGTAATGCCATCTGTGGGATACTAGTATAACTGAATTATTGAAATGAATCGACCACTATCACCATCTGCCGTGCATGAGAATAATTGATTTGACTTATTTTATTTCAAGACCTTACAAGACTTAAGGCTTCAGTAGAAGGTATTTTTTTGCTTTTTTGTTTATCTCAATATCTCGCGGCACCCCTTAGCCAATCACACGGCACCCTAGGGTGCCGGGGCACACCGATTGGGAACCGTTGGTCTATATCCTACGTTTATCAAAGTCATCCAGAATGCAGAGATCCTCAGAGACGATTCCCAAAAAATTCAAGTTCATCATTTTATTTTACACATAAACCTGTTTGATTTGTAATCATAATCATTAGTCATTTTCGAGAAAATACACATATTTTCTAAAAATGTCCCCTGAAAGGGTAGATTAGAGGGGTATTTCCTTGAAAATCTTCGTGCCCATCCTCAAAAACGTTGAATTTAAATATCAAGTTTGCTGTTTAACCAAGTTCTGGGTTTTTAGTTACGTTGTTGACAGACACACACACACATTGTTTTGTTGGGTTCTTTTTTTTTTTTTTTTTTTTTATACAGGGAGCCTGAAACGTGTAT